>OX380337.1:24141033-25569254 GCA_947425015.1 Pterostichus niger | reverse complement strand
GTATTGGATTATCAGTAATTAAAGGTGAGTTATCTCACTGTCTTTCTAGGTCTAGATTCAACGTATGCGGAGAACTGCAGTGATTTGACATATATTGATTTGATACGTGTCTATTGTTTATTGAATGACACGTAAATTGACGATATAATGAGTACATTATGTTTATTTTTTGGTGTGGTATTTGTTTGGGAATATATGTGATTGTTCAGATGTTATATTCTGTTTTATTGAGAACTGCAATGATTTAACATATATCTGTTGTTTATTAAATGCCACATTAATTGATGATATATTGATATATTGATTGGAGATCTGTACTGACTTGATACGTGTCTGATGTTTATTGAATGACACGTAAATTGATGTTATAATGAGTACATTATGTTTATGTTTTGGTGTGGTATTTGTTTGGGGATATATGTGTTTGATCAAATGATACATTCTATATTATTATGTGCTATTCTGTGTATTCACACTTTGCCTTCCTTAAGAACTCAGTACTGAAGTCCCTCCGCCAGGTTGCGGCATTTAAGAGCATACTACAATTGCTAATCAGGTGGTGGTGACATACAGGGCCGTATTGAGGGCTCTCCGCGCTGGGTCTGCGAATCCAGCTGCGCATCCGTCAATGGCTACATAATGACCACAGAGTGAAATTAACCTGTGTCTGTAATTGGAGTCCCTCCTCTTTTGTGTTTAGCGGTCTTCAGCGCATACGACAGTACTGATCCTTGATCAGGTTGGGAAGGACCTGCTACTATCGGGTCTAAATACCCGCCACGATCGGGTCTAAATACCTGCACCGATGAGGTCTGGGACCTCGTGTGGATTGGATCCACACGGATGTCTGGGACATCCACGGCCGCATCAATCGGGTCTAAATACCTGCAACGATCGGGTCTAAATACCCGCACCGATGAGGTCTGGGACCTCGTGTGGATTGGATCCACACGGATGTCTGGGACATCCTAATTCGTACCTGTAACCTTAATCCTATAGCACTACCTAAAATGTAAATCTCAGTGACCGCTGATTGAGACTGGAATGACATGTTATATTTTGTCATGCAGGTGTGACCGGTACGAGGTGGTCCAGTTGCGGAACCATTCAACGGGGCCGTGTGACCGATGACGTCATGAACACCACCCGTTTGCTCATATATATTATCCTGAACTCTGTATGTAAAATGTATATTATATTCCCGTTAATACATGCAATGAGTTAACAAGGTTTGAAATCAATTTTATATTACATTTTCCTTGTTACCAAGTCTGTTAGTATGCCTTTTATATATATATATATATATATATATATATATATATATATATATATATATATATATATATATATATATATATATATATATATATATATATTCTTTGTTACAATTCAAAACGATTGCTCCTTCACTAAGATGTCATGTAGAATTTGCTCGAACAGCTATTTCGAATGGTTTTATATAATTTTGTACTTCGGTTCTTGTTTCGGTACATCCTTGTTTTTCTTGCGATTTGTTTAATTATTAAGGCTGGGTTATTTACATTTATTTTTGTGGTAACTTCTAGATTTAAATTAATTATTACTTTGTAATATCTGCTAACTAACTAAAACAAAATTCATATGTTCGTATAGGCGAATAAAATACAATTCAAAATATATAAAAATTTATAAAAATATAGAGTATTATATTTAAAAAATCTGATGTGGACACCATATGACTTCCTTGTACGCGTATTAAACTATAGATATTTTTTTAACACATATTTGACATTAAATCTTTTATTTATTATTTGTTGTTCTAACCCATAGCAAACTTAATTTAAATAAAAACAAAAAATATATAATATTTATATTTAGATATATCGCTTATGCAAAAGGCTAATTTAAAAATTCTTTATGTGCTAGACGCAGAATTTAATTCTCTAAAACTTTTATTTGCAGAATTTATTTCTAAAATTAAAATAATACCATTTTTTTCAAGGCAACTGTTAGCAACTTTTTGTAATGTGTCACTTCCGGTTAGTGTATTTTAACCAAAATCTATTACGTTATTTCCATTGATATAGTAGTCTTATATACCAAATTTGGAAATTTTTAAATTATATTTGAATATAGTTTTTCATGAAAATCTATTATTGGCTTCAAGTAAAGTACCACTTCCGGTAGTTGTATAATGACCAAAAAAGGAGGTGCGCAACTAGATGTTATAACAGTCCTAAATATAAAGTTTTAATTTTCTACGGCGTACCGTTTTGAGTTATACGAGATACGTACCTACGTACAGACGGCACGACGAAATTAGTCAAAATGGATTCAGGGAGGGCCAAAATACCTATTTCCGTTGAAATCTGAGAACCGAAAATTTTCGCGATAATACTTCCTTTACTTCGTACAAGAAAGTAAAAAATCTGATATGGACACCACATGACTTCCTTATACGCATATTAAACTATAGATATTTTTTTAATTGCACATATTTGACATTAAATCTTTTATTTATTATTTGTTGTTCTAACCCATAGCAAACTTAATTTAAATAAAAACAAAAAATATATAATATTTATATTTAGATATATCGCTTATGCAAAAGGCTAATTTAAAAATTCTTTATGTGCTAGACGCAGAATTTAATTCTCTAAAACTTTTATTTACAGAATTTATTTCTAAAATTAAAATAATACCATTTTTTTCTAGGAAAACTGTTAGCAACTTTATGTAATGTGTCACTTCCGGTTAGTGTATTTTAACCAAAATCTATTATGTTATTTCCATTGATATAGTAGTCTTATATACCAAATTTGGAAAGTTTTAAATTATATTTGAATATAGTTTTTCATGAAAATCTATTATTGGCTTCAAGTAAAGTACCACTTCCGGTAGTTGTATAAGGACCAAAAAGGAGGTGCGCAACTAGATGTTATAACAGTCCTAAATATAAAGTTTTAATCTTCTACGGCGTACCGTTTTGAGTTATGCGAGATACGTACCTACGTACAGACGGCACGACGAAATTAGTCAAAATGGATTCAGGGGGGGCCAAAATACCTATTTCCGTTGAAATCTGAGAACCGAAAATTTTCGCGATAATACTTCCTTTACTTCGTACAAGAAAGTAAAAAATTTGATGTGGACACCACATGACTTCCTTATACGCATATTAAACTATAGATATTTTTTTAATTGCACATATTTGACATTAAATCTTTTATTTATTATTTGTTGTTCTAACCCATAGCAAACTTAATTTAAATAAAAACAAAAAATATATAATATTTATATTTAGATATATCGCTTATGCAAAAGGCTAATTTAAAAATTCTTTATGTGCTAGACGCAGAATTTAATTCTCTAAAACTTTTATTTGCAGAATTTATTTCTAAAATTAAAATAATACCATTTTTTTCAAGGAAAACTGTTAGCAACTTTATGTAATGTGTCACTTCCGGTTAGTGTATTTTAACCAAAATCTATTATGTTATTTCCATTGATATAGTAATCTTATATACCAAATTTGGAAAGTTTTAAATTATATTTGAATATAGTTTTTCATGAAAATCTATTATTGGCATCAAGTAGTTCCGGTAGTTGTATAATGATAAAAAAAGGAGGTGCACTGAGAAAAAAAAGTTCTATTATTAAACGAATACATTTATTTGGATAGCATTTCTTTGAAATTAAATATATATTTTTAATGTAGAAAATATATTTTAAATGAAAATAAATTAATAAATTTTATACTTTTATATTAAAAATACTATTTGTTCGATGTTGAATAGTTTAAATTCAAATTGGTATATTTCATTTTAATTAATTATAATGTTACCTCTCACATAATAAACACGAACATTTAAAATTAAAATACTGTTTTTCTGTACTAATAGTGATTAGTTTATTATCATTAAAGTTACTCTTTAGATATAAAGCACAGGTCGTTAATATTTAAAAATGATTAGTTAACAGTTAACGAACTAAGTTTTCCTGAAATAAATTGTGATAAATAATAATATTTCAATATTTAATGTTACACTTTCTTGTTTAATAGTAAATAAACTGAAATTTTATTAAATTTAGCTCTACTTACTAATAATTTAGATTTGCAGACTAGTTAGGACAAGTAATATACGATGTTTGTTCGCTGTGTACTGTCCAAGAAATAAAACGCGTCTCGTCTCGTAGTGTCCATGTGCAATTTGAATATGGAAGAAACAACAAAGTCTCTTTTAACTGAATGGGGTTTTAGCTCCTTAGTTAATATATTTGAAGGTAAGTTAAATAAAAAAAAAAAAATAGCACATTTTATAAAATAAGAAGTAGTAGATTTTATAAAAGAGACATAAATCTCTTTAATTCTCCATCATATTTAACCGTAGTGGCCTTTAATATGTTTTATTTTATTTTATTCATATTTACAAAAACAATAAATTTTAATATTTTCGTTGTAGAAAATGAGATTGGAATCGACGAACTACAAAATTTAGATGACAAATATCTTGCTGAATTAGTGCCAAAAATTGGACAAAGAATGAAATTAATAAAGATAATAGAAAATCATTTTTTTAAAAAAAAGATATATTATACTTACGTTATTTTTATAATTACTATTTTTATTTATCAAAATTGGCATAAGATAGTATGTGTAGAACTGTAGATTGCATGTGGGTACATGTTAAGATTATTTGTTTATTTTTATACGTTATTTATTCGAATCCGAATAGTGATTATATTATACTAAGTTTGTATTTAAAAATTGTAACTTCATAGTTAACGAATTAAGTTTTGATGAACTAAACTGAGATATATACTGTTTTAATGTTAAATGTTACACTTTAGATTTATATTTTGTTTCCGTCGTAGTTTTGAGCACACTGTCATAGATTAAAAAGGTTCGGCGAATATTTAACAAGTTCTTGCTTTCGTGGGATTGTAAAATGTAGCGTGATGTAATTTGTGAAATGTGTATGCATGCTATTTTGTGTAAGTTTAATAGTAGTGTTTATGCATATGTGAGTTACGACGGAATCATAATTAAGTAATTTTTAATTTCATTTGGTTTTTAGGAATATTTTAAACCAGAAAATAGTACGCTTAATAACGATTTACGGACCTTTTTGTAAGTTAATTTAATTTAATAAATCTGTTAAATTTTTCTACTTATTTATGTTTGATTTAATTTACGCAGAAGCAGTGGAACCAGTGAATCATCAATATTATTTTCCGATGATAACACGACACCTAGTGCTAACACATCTACTCCTAATGGAGCAATTCAATTTATAACTCTACCATCAACTTCAGCGTTAACGCTGGATCCTATCTCACGTATTTCGTCAAATTTAGAACTAATAAATAATGTAATAGTTACGGATGACACTACTGAGCCATTAGCAAAAAAGGAAAGAATTGCCATCATCTAATTTTGATCTTAGAACTCTGCTAAATAAAACAAGTATCGGGAAAGCAATTCAGACAATATACAAAGTAAAAAAAAATTTGGACTCAAAATGTCAGAGCTATCTTGTTGACATAATTTCATCTCACTTTTTAAATGGAGATTTCAAGTAAGTAATCTATATTTTTACAATAATAATGTATTATAACAGACAACCTTTAATTTTAGTCGTTTAACAAATGAAGATTTCTTAAACATTGCTTTTTGCATTGTCGAAGAATTTCCTAATGAGAGCCTTGAGGTGTACTATAGCGCCCCAGTGAGAAAAAGGAATTCACGTGGTAAGATGTGAATATCTATTACAATTTTGTACATATTTTTGTCGATTTTAGATTGATAGAGATTTTGAAAAAATAAAGCCACCAAAAATAAATATATTATTTGCGAGATGGGATGACGTAAATTATTACTTTTACGCAAAAACACATTAAATGATACAGACAGTTTATTATTAAGCTGTCTTAACGCAGATAGTTTAAATGAAGGTACGTAATGAATTATAAACTACTCGTAATATAACATTGGTTGGTGATTGTGTGTTTTTTTTTCAGAATATAGGTCTTACCTAACAGCAGCATTACTAGCATCTTTAATTCCATGTAATGCAAGACATATAGGAAAAAAAACAACAGTGGAAGCCTACACACCAGGAGAGTAGAGAAGGAGTGATATGTCGTATGTTATTTCATTATCTAATTAAAATAAATAATTACTTATATCCCAGAAAAACTTATACAAAAATCGGAAAAAAATAAGACAACTGCGAACCTATGCATAAATTACATTTGTTCGTTTTTTAAACATTTTTTACGTATATCATAAAAATGGTAAAAGATGCCAAAAAATCATCAGAGAGTTGTGTAAAGTTAAATGCTTGTTAAAAATATATTTTTCACGACTTTAAATTACTATGTGAAAAGCAGCTCGATTGGCAACACTGATAAACTTGAGTGTCATTTGATTATTATTTAACTGTCGAAAAATCTAACATACTTATTTACATAAATCATCTTTAACCATTACATCCATTCTTAATATATACTCAAAAATTTAAGTATGACAATCATTTATTGAGAAAACTGAATATGGTGGTTGAATCATAACTTTAATTTAAGGGGACTTTTAATATGTTGTACAGAAGCTCGTAACAAGCAAATATGCAAAAGCTCCCAGTTGTTTTATTTTTTAAGATTCAAAACATTATTTTTCTGGGCTATTGTGAAATAATTTCTTGTGACTAGCACATTACCTTCCAACAGTTCATAGTATGTCACTCGCACGTACATAATTTGAAACGGTTTGGTAGCTGTTTTGTGTCGGTTCTATTTCTGTTCCGTGCCTTGATTTAAAATTTGTTACATTTTATCTTAAATTTTTATAAATTCATGAAATATAGTTATTTACATTTCTAACATTTAATTTACAGATCCCGGCTAGTATACATGAAACTGTTCTAGAAACTAGAAATTTGAGAAACTGGGACAGACTGTGCTACCCTTCTTGATAGTGGAAGTGAAGAACAACACAATCCTTAACAACATATGCGTAATTGTCCACAACTGCATATATAAAGAGACATCAGTGCTGGATCTTTGCTTTAAATTTTTTCACGTGCTGAACCAGTAATATCCTGTAGAAGCTGAACATTTGTGAATATTTATTCAATTAAGCATCTATGTAATAGAAATCAAATTTGATAATAATTATTATTATGCCCAAATAAATAATAAATTATATATGACATTATAAATAAACTATAATTTTTTTATAAATACATGTCTTTTTATTATTCATGTGATCTTGTTTAACTAATAATAAATAATATTCTACAAACAAAAGAATTTTTATTATTTGTAAATAAACATTATATTTTTTAATAAAACATATTTTAGGTTGAAAATAATAGTATTTGACTAACAAAAAAATTTAAAATTAATTTTAAATATATTGTTTAACAGTAAACGAACTATTTTGCATTGAAAATAATATGTAAGATTATTCTAAATATTACTTGTTCATCTTTGGAATCGATCTTTTAACTATTAATGAATTTATTTGAATAATACAGCATGTCTAATATCAAATATAACATTGGTAAATTAGATACAAATGATGCTCATTTAATTATTTTGAAGCTATCTTGACATAACTGCAAAGCTACGTAAGTTGGGCTATATTTGACATAATTTTTTATTAACTATTAATAAGTATCATTGATGGCAAATAAACCTTTCTCTCAGTGTGCGCAACTAGATGTTATAACAGTCCTAAATATAAAGTTTTAATTTTCTACGGCGTACCGTTTTTGAGTTATGCGAGATACGTTCCTACGTACAGACGGCACGACGAAATTAGTCAAAATGGATTCAGGGAGGGCCAAAATACCTATTTCCGTTGAAATCTGATAACCGAAAATTTTCGCGATTACAATACTTCCTTTACTTCGTACAAGGAAATAAAAAGACAGATAATTCTCGCCAAGCCGTCACACAACACCCTGTATATATGAAAATAATTTTACGTTATGCTCCTTGAGTAGAGGAATAAATTCTGTTAATAAATTTATACGACAAGGGAGATATCGAAGCCGGACATTTCTATATAAATATATAACTGATTTGCACTGGATTAAAACAAAAATTAAATGGTTTTGTGTAAAATTGACAGCATATAAAAACACTTACTTGTTGACGGAAGGTAAGCCTAGTAACAGGATAATATGGCGAGAAACAAGAATTTATGGTTATAGATTAGAATAGTTGTTGTGTAGAAACGGACAGCGGAGTGTAAAAAAATATAATTAGATCCCAACAATGTAGCTGGAGAAATGTAAATGTCATTTTTTATACGAGTTGCCGTTTCTACGTAGGAATTAAGAGGAATTTTACCAAATGAATTCTTGACTCGTGTTATATTTGGTTGATTTTTTCCTAAATTCACTTTTTAGTTATTGTTTAAATTACATAATTCTCAATATCATCAAATGGTTAATATATGGTGCAGAGATTTTATCAAAATTTTATAGCTGCAAAATCATCCTCTTGGTGCAAATCAAGCTTTTTGATTGGCTTATTATGTAAGAAGGAAATAATCATTATAAAACTGTGCTTATTAATTTAAGTTTCAAGCGTATTTCATTAAGACTGATTGAGAATAGGCTGAGGGAAATTTTTTAAATAAATAAAAAAATAAACGTTTAAATTTTAAAATGTTACAATATGTGAACATATTATTTTGAAACAAATCTATGAAATATAAATAAAGTTTTCTTAGTTTGCTGACAAGGGATGCCAAATATTGCTCAAAAATTAATAAGCTTTATTCTAATATTTTCTAGTAATACGAGTTTTTTTACCATATTTTTTGTTCACACTTCGGTTTTTACTCGCAAAAGAATATTGTTATATACTCGTATAGAAAACAAACACTGGAATGTGCTACAAAAACAATAACAAAAATATACATATAGTGACATATCCCTACTATCTAAACTTCGAAATGGAACTTATTGTTGCAAAATGAAATATTACGGAAACTTCTCACACAAATTACAGGACGGCACTGCGTTAATTTTCATACATGTTACCTATCTTCTTGTATTAAATTAAAATAAAATATGAGTATTACGTAAGATGAATAATCTGACTAAAGAAACCGGCAGTACGGCAGTGTAAAAACTGCGGCTCGGTGTGTCCGGCCCCTATGTTCCGAAACGGAATGATGGGACTCATTATTATATTATTATTATACGTAAGATGAAACATTTAAACCTTATTACAACATATAAAAAATAATAATTTAACATGACCTTACAGGAAGATGATGTTTAATTAATCAACATTAAAATGGATGTATACTGATGTAATATTTTTTAATATAGTAAACGGTTTTAATTTTGCGAGGAAACATAATTAAAAATAGTGGCCTTAATTAGGAATAATGGGTGCGTATTAAACTTTATTACTTTAAGAATATTATACGATCAGCAATCTACACAGTTTTATTTTTAAAGCAATAAATAGATATCACTGATTTTACACAATAGAGACATTTTACAAAAATTTAAATTTATACAGGGTATTTCATAACTTCGAGAACATACGTTAATGGTATATGTTGTTTGATATGCTAATTACGAATGTAAAAGAATTTTTTCAAAATTCGAAAAATTAAGGGTTATTTATCTAAAACATTTTTTGTAGTACTGCACTGGATTCGCTGTCCTATTAAACGCATACAATGAAGTAGGTAATCAACAATTTAAATTACATAATACTAGTAAAATAAACAAACAAAATTTAATTATTTTTAATGAAACGATAATTATAGTTTATTATATATTCAAAATAATTGACATGTCAAAATAAATAAAACACATACAATTCGAATAATTTTTACAAAAATTACTCAAAATTGTTGCCATTCTCTGCCATACATAATGCAGCCCGTGAATTAAAGACACGCTGCAAGCTTCGTCGAATGAATTATGATGTCTCATAAAATTAGCAATGTTTTCAACACGTTCCCTCAGATGTTCCAAAGTTTCAGGAGCTTCCTGGTTATCATAAACTAATGATTTGAAATTGCCCCAAAAATAAAAATCGAATGGATTTAGATCCGGAGATCTAGGAGGCCATTGTACACTTGTACAGGTCTCGCATTTTGTCTCGCCTCTCCATATGCTAGCACTATGTCCACTAATTCACTATCACTAAATCCGTTCGCGTTATCCATTTTTAAAACAAATCACCAATTCTTTTACACTGTTACGTATGTATCATTCACAAAAGAAAAAATAAATTGACATACTATAAAAGACTAAAAAAGAATAATTACACAATTCAATTATTAGCAGTTATTTATAATAGAATTTTATTTAATTAATAACTTTAACATAATCATCCACCCAGTGGCAGTAGCGAAAAATTTTGGACTGGGAAACATGGAAAATAAATTTGCGATTTAAAAAAAATTCTTTTTGATTTGTAATCAGCATATCAAATAACATATACCATTAACGTATGTACCTGAAGTTATGAAACACCATGTATAAACAATATTGTATATTCTAATCTAATAAAAAATCTATAAAATTATTTTAAAATATGTTTTTGATTCGCTACGCACAATATTAATTCAATGAGTAAATTTACACAAATAATAGAAATTATGATTTTATGGTATAAAACGATGTTACATTCTTCGGCAGTTTACTGCTTTTATTCACCTTTGAGCACGGCAAACCATCCAACCTCTAGGTCCAGCAGTCGTCGAAGCATCATTTCGGAATGCCTTGTGGCGGGCTCTTTTATGTTTTCACGCTTGGAGTTGTGACTTAAGAATTATGAGATTTCACCTAAAAAATTGGAATTCGTCGTGAGAAAGAAAAAATCTGATGTAGACCCCACATGACTTCATTGTACGCGTATTAAACTATAGATATTTTTCAATTGCACTTATCTGACATTAAATTTTTATTTTTGTCTTATTTTTTGTTCTAATCCATAGCAAACTTAATTTAAAAAAATATATATACTTTTTAAATTATCATATCTCGCTTATACAAAAGGCTAATTAAAAAATTCTTAATGTGCTAGACGCAGAATTTAATTCTCTAAAACTTTTATATGCAGTATTTATTTCTAAAATCAGAATAATTCCATTTTTTTTTTCAAGAAAAACTGTTACCAGCTTCATGTAATGTATCACTTCCGGTTAGTCCCTTTTAACCAAAGTCTATTATGTTATTTCCATTGATATAGTAGTCTTATATACCAAATTTGAAAATTTGGATTATATTTTGATATAGTTTTTCAATAAAATATATTATAGGCTTCAAGTAAATTACCACTTCCGGAAGTTATATAATGACCAAAAAGGGAGGTGCACGACTAGATGTTATAAAAGGCCTAAATAAAAAATTTAAATTTTCTACGGCTTATCGTTTTTGAGTTATGCGAGATACATACGTACGTACATACATGCGTACAGACGGCACGACGAAATTAGTCAAAATGGATTCAGGGAGGGCCAAAATGCGTATTTCCGCTGAAATCTGAGAACCGAAAATTTTCGCTATTACAATACTTCGTGCGATGAAGTAAAAACGGTCAATTTGTTGAGTAAAGTGTGTGAGATCGGTTGCGTTACTTGAGAGAGTAAAACTGGGAATTTGGAAATATATAGTTTGCTCATCAGATCATAATCTGGATTTAATCAGTTTCGCAACTTACTACGAATTTGGAATTCATCGGAGTAATCCGGATAAAGTCGATCCACACAAATTTTACCCACTTGAAGCCGATCAACATCTTAAGGCTTTTACTTTTATTCTACTTCTATTCTGTATTATTTCTATTCTACGGTTATGTGGAACCGTATTTTATTGTCTCGTCTACTTGGCACACTTGGAGGTGGCTTATGGTCACAGTAAGTGACAACATTATTCTGGGAGATCCGAGAACAGTGGCCAAATTCAATACCGTCGCCACTGAGGTCTGTCAGCAGCGTGATTTCATTCCACTGCGCACGCGCCGGATTCGCTATCACCGGATGCCATCGAGAAGCCATTACAAGCTAAGCATTTATTTTGGTTAATTTTTATTTCGTACCTCCAGTTCCAAGAGAGGTTACGTTTATGTTCTGTAATATTTAGTCATATGTTAGTACATTTAATACTTAATGTTGTTAAGTTGGTGGTCCGCGAATCGTTTAGTTACTCACACAGCGTACGCAAACGACGTACAGGTACCTCTACGAACTCTGCGATATTCACGCTCAGGTTTCAGCGAGACAATTGTTGTCACTGACGATTCACGACTCTACGTCCGCGCCTAATATCCCTCGCGCTACATTCAGCCACTTCGCTCGCGTTGAGAGCCGAAACACCAGGGATCACACTAAGTTAATTTATTATTGCATTCACTTGGAGAAAAAAAATTAGCGCCCCATTATTATTGTATTTACGTTTAATGAGCTTCACTCTACAAACCACTTGTATTTAATGTTTCTCGTCAATAAAAGTAGTTAGTTATTACGAGCTCTTGGTCCACCTTTCTTTTCGTAAACCACCCTCACTCGTAGGTAAGTTGGCCGACCTTCGGTTGGACTGGCCCTGAAGGTTAACTGGCGCCCACACATTTTGGAACATTGTAGGACTATGCCCTAGGGCATTGCTACAGGTAATTAGGTACTTGAACCCCTCCCCCCCCTTCTCCACTGCATAGCTGGCCGGGTCCGACCGTCTCTAACGGTGAAATTAGAGCTAGGTGGTAGCAACCCAAAGATATAAAACAAATTGATATTATTATTCAAATGTATTAAATTATCATTTGTTTCACAAACCATGAATTTTAAACTGAGTATGTCATTTTTTGTGAATTTGTTTTTTTTATATAGGTCAGTAATTATTAAATGAAAATGAACATGCACGATTTCGGGTCTTATATTATGTTCCCTGCGGAATAGAACAAGTTTAACGAAGTACAGAAATGTAGTGAACGACGAAATTATCTAATATCTAATCAATGCTAGTTTTAATCCACAACAGTGCTTTATAATACTTTTATTTAATAAAATAAAATAAATAAATAAATATATGTTCACACCTTTTACCTATTACTGTATGTGGCACTCTGCTGTAGCAGATTTCGGTAACTGATATATTTCTTCGCGTGAAGTACAGTTACCAACCGTAAAACCACGGCCCAAAAGTTGATTGTGGTGAAGGAACCACAGGAGTAGTTTTAACGTGGCGAAAATTGTCGGCTACGGAAATCGAATAAATCCACATCCCGACTTGATACGTCTGCGCCATCTACCCCATATTTACTTTTATTTAAAACAAATTTAAAATAGTTATTTGTACAATTAGTTAAGAAAGCCATATTTATCTCATGAGTTTGAAGTTTGATGCACGATGGCGAAGCCGGAATTTATCAATCAAATGAAGAAAAAATAAAAATTTTGACAGATACCATATTTTTAATTTTAAATAATCTTAAACGACATTCATAAATAAAAATAGTGGGAAAAGCTCAAATTAAATCAATAGAAATAAAGTATTTAGTGTTTTTAATTGTCTAATGTAGTTGAAAAATATATTACTTTTTATTTTATTTCATCAATGATCAATATGCAAAACAAGTAGTTTTAGGTATTAATGTTCAAGTAATATCAAAAATTTAGTCAACGGAATGCCTTAACAGATTTTCAATTTATTTTAAAAGATTTCGCTTTCCAATTCTTTTTAAATTTCAATTTGACTGCCAGTTTCAGGAAACATGTCCATCGTGCAATTGTCCAGTCCAAATCACATAAAAGAATCAAGACCTTATAACCCACACTAAACGGTTGCGTTGACGGTAAAGAAACTGGAAACTTGGAATGGGAATAAGATATTGACTGAACTTGAAACTAATTTGTAACCTGCTATTTCGTCACATACAGTTACTAGCCACCTCTAATATTTCTAACATATTTATTAGTGATTTTTTTTCACAGCTCTTTAGATACTGGCTCCAAAGTTTTCTCAATCGCGTCTTTTATTCATTAGTGAGTATAGCTCTCTGTCATATTAAAGACCGATAAGTTATATATTTTTCACAGCTCTCGAGGTACTGGCCACAAGTTTTTATAATTAAAATTATTAAGTTCAATTATATTAAAAATTTATATTGAATATAAATAAGTAAATATATTTAAAATAAAAGTTGATCTATACTATACGATTCAAAATATCTACCAAGCCAATTTTAAAGGACCCTTTGTTCAATAAAGTTTATTGTTAACCAGATACCTACGGATCCCTTTTAAATACCCTACAAAAATTAATCTGAAACATTATAACAACAATAAATAATTGTTAAATTTATTCTTTAAAAAAATATTTTTTGACAGGGTCAGTAAAATAAAATTTTAATATATTTAATCCTCAATATGAAAGTACTCATGTACAAAATACCCAAGTAGAGTATATTGTATTTTAAAACTAAAGTCCACCAGTCAAATTACATTAGAAGAATGGTATAAAATCACGACTTTTAACCATTTTAGGGTATGGCATTTTGTTGCAATAGATGCCGCTGAGTAGATGAATGCTTTTTTTAGAAAAAACATTTTCAAGTTGCGAACAATCTCCGATCTCTTCGAATTGATTTTTGTTTTGAAGATAATCAATTTTAATTAAACAGGACGACTAAATTTTGCAATTTGATTGATTAATTGTTGGTTTTCTAGAGAAATCACCGTTATGTTATTAAGTAGCATGGTCCAAATGGAAACAGTCGAAATAAATCTTCTTCTGCAATCAAGTCTTCCTGGAACCGCCCCTGTCTATCAACCACCAAGCTCCGATTGTGCGCTCCGTTGCTTTTAATTTAAAGTTTGAGAAATGTGTCCGCGACGTTTGGATTCGTTCCTTTAATTTCTATCATTGCTTTTAGTTGGTGGTAAAAGTAATTGTGAAATCCTCACACGAAAACCAATTTATTGCAGATGCGATAATAGGACATTTTTTTATAAATCAGAATTCGATTTTTGTGATATTGCTCCAAAGGGGATTGTTTAATACTTTTGATTAAAAATAAGTAAAAAACGTATAAAATGAAAGCAATTACAATTGTTGAAATATATGAAAAAAACTTACATTCAGAGTGTCAGAAATAGCAATTCACACAGCGTGCCATATTATTTAATTATGACAAAAAAATAAAATTCAAAGAATGAATGTAGGTTCACTAAACACCAGCGAATTTTAGAGCCGATTTGAATAAAGTTTCCTCATATTATGTAATACTGTTTGTTGTCATGCAATACAACTGTGCATCCCGGTTCTAAAAATGATACAATACATTTAATAACACATTCAACTGTATCTGCGGTTAAGTTCTTGTTGTGGCAGAGTAACAAATATAATAAATATCTACCTTTTTGAAAAAGTTTAAACTTTGTTAATTCGCCATCTTAAAACCAAACAAAGACGTATAAATATAGCCATATTTACTAAATATGTATTATTTTTAACTACTATTTTGTTATTGAATTATAAAATATATACAATATGTGTAATATACGAGAATTCTAAGTTACCCGTAAAAATAGGCAAAAATTCAATATTCTTTATAACAATAATATTACCCTATTCAGATATCTTCAGAATCTCTTTTAGCTCCCAAAACAATACCATTATACTCATAATTATTGCTATTTCATGACTGCAGCGATGCTAAGTGAAAGTAGGAAGCTGTTATCGTGAAACGACGGTGAGTGGATGTTGTTTTAGTCTTGTTAAACATATGAGTAATATCGAGTTTGCTCTTGCGGAACGTATCGAATTACCGCTTACGTTCACTTTACGTTACCACTTCCGTCGTCCTGTAAACGGTGCAGCATGCTAGTTAATGGCGTATGAATACAATTCCAAGAAACAGAATCATAGATGCAACTACTAAAATATAAAATAATGAAAACGCTGATTCAATATAATTGTAGTATATGTAACTTTCTACTGTTCTATACGCCAAAGTTACGTAAAGTGAAAGTGTGCAATACAATACTTTACTACGCAAAAGAAGTATGATTGTACGCGAATGTGATTAATAGATTTGTAAATGAAATTTTTAATATATGTTTAAATGTTACAAGGTAAGTGGATTTTATATTTTAATATTAAAATATAGCAATATACAGATATTTTATTATAAGCAGTGGGTATAACGAAACGCGGAAAATATAAAAACTTGCTTTAGCCACCACAGTACGTTCCCGGCCATATGATTAGATAAGCTTGGTAAAATTTATATAACTTTCAAAACAACAATTGATGATCGGTTGAATGTAATCTTTTTATATCTTTACTAAACACTTAATTTCATAGTACCTAATACAATTGACAATAACTTAATTATAATTTTTAACACTTGTACTAGAATTTCCTATCTGAGAGTTATAATGTGATACCAAACGGCATATTTTGTATAAGAATTGATGAACACTTAAATACAACATAACGATTTAAAAAATTAACAAAATATTACTTTTTATAAAAAATAAACCGATAACAATTTTGAGAAAAAACTAAAACAGTTATTCTAACACAAATTAAGGTAACAAACACTACCGTTTACGTACTAAACGTAAAAACCCGTCAAGCTTTCCAACAAAATTCTGGGAATTATTTTTATTCTTCTTACTCATCGGCTTAAAAAATGTCATATAAAAACATGAAGATGTAGTACCACTGGATGTACATAAATCATTCAAGAACTTAACCTTCGATTTTAGCTTCAAAGTTTAAATACGAATTTACAATAAAAATATAATCGCCTATTTAAGTTGTTCTGCTGAAAAAAATGGTTCATATGAAAGTTTTATTATTTTAAATATACTATTTGATGGCAGATGTAGATATTTTTTATAAAGTCAGGTTTACAAGATACGACTATCAACTTTTATTTTTTAAATAGCAACCTATAATTATTTTACTAAAATAAAAACCGCCATTTTTTTCTCTTTTCAACGGTGTATTAGTTTTTATTAATGTATCTGAAAAAATTCGAGAAAAATAAGAAAATTGAGAAATACTAGAAATAATTTTTATACAAATATTATAGGTGGCCATGTGAAAATAAACAAAATGTAACAGTGTTAAATTAATGTCAAAAAAGTATACACTTGCTGGTTACTTTATTTAACTTTACCGACGTCTAGGAAACCGCTCCCGGTAAATTCTTTTTGCCCTTCTCATGATTCCAGTCGATTCACCAATTATTAGAATCATATCTATTAATTCTTCTTTCGTAAACATTTGAAAACGTTTTTTTTTATTGTTTACAAAATAACAAGAACAAGACAAGAATTGGAAAAGGTTTTTAGGAAATTAGAGGAGGCAGCTAAGGAAGTGGGTCTGCGGGTAAACACAGATAAAACTAAATACATGAAGTTAGCCGGAGAGTCTCAGAGGGCAGTGTCAGCTCTTAAAATAAAAGTGAATAATGAAGTGTATAATTTTGAAGAAGTGGAAAGTTTTATCTATCTTGGAGCGCGTTTATCAAACAACAATGATGAAAAGGCAGAAATAGAGTCGCGAATAGCAAAGGGAAGTAGATGTGTAGGGGCACTAGCGAGTTTTCTTAAATCCAAAGAAGGTTAAAGTGTATAAGACAGTAATAAGACCAGCAGTATTATATGGGTGTGAATCATGGACATTGCGAAAAAGTGATCAAAAGAAGTTAGAAGTGTGGGAAAGGAAAGTGCTAAGGACTATATACGGTGGCAAGATGGAAGGAAATATAAGGGTTCGGAGAACAAATACAGAAATTATGAACTTGTATAGTGATAGCGGGATAATAGGTGTTATAAAAGCACAGAGACTTAGGTGGTTGGGGCATGTGTCACGTATGCCGGAGGATAGAACAGTGAAAACAGTTTTTAGAGGGGGTGTTAGTAAAAAGAAGAGAAGAGGGCGTCCTAAGGAAAAGTGGTTTAACGCGGTTAAAAATGACTTGGAACTTTTGAAGATCAAGAAATGGGAGGAGAAGGCGTCAAACAGGGATGGATGGAGAAGAATTGTGCAACAAGCCATGGGCCTCCTAGGCCTGCAGTGCTGATTAATATATATAATTGTTTTAGTTAATTGTTTTATTTCAAGCCACAGTCATGGCTCACTATTCTCTTTCCGATTTGGTGTATATTAAAGTGCCCGCCATTTTACTTTTTAATAATGTAACATATGGACTATTTTACATGATTGTAAAGCAAGTTTGATGCACTTTTTAAATTTGTAAAAAAATATAGTATGTTCCATTTGAAATTTCAAAGTTGATATTAATTACTAATAAACCGGAAATGATATCATGAATGTACATCCGTCATCAACTAGCTTTCATGTTGCTGTATAAATCATATTATATGAAAGAAATTGCTAAGTTGATAAATAAGCGAGATATTTGCTGGGTCTATTAAAATATAACACCCTGTATATATATATATATATATATATATATATGTATTTTTTAACAAGCTCAGGCGATGCTGCCTTCATTTCTTATGGATTCGTTGTTAGAGAAGTGCGCGTAAGTGAAGATTTACGAAACAGGTGTACAGGAGTGAATGGATGAATGTTTGTTGCGTGATGATGGATTTTGGTTGTGAGAAAAGAAATAGTTCGTATAGAGGCAGTGTTAATGCAGTCGAAACGAGTATCGTGTGTCAGGATGAGAATGTTAACGGGTTCGTGCTACCCCATTTAATGGGATATAGCGTGATATTATGTATGTATGTATGTTTGTATATATATATATATATATATATATATATATATATATATATATATATATATATAAATATAAATATATATATATATATATATATATATATATATATATATATAAATATATATATATATATATATATATATATATATATATATATATATAAATAAATTAGGTTTTGATCTCAGCAAGTTGATTTTTTTTAAAGAATTTTATTCAACTATTAGTAACGATATTGCCTGGTACAAGTTTGATTCTAAACTAACTTACAATGTACTTACAAAAAACTCAGCATAAACAATTATTCAGCATGAACATGAATCCTATAGATAAATATTATACTACTAAGCATTATTATTGGGAAGCTACGGCAATATAACTCCACCCTTCTTAAAATTGAGCCCCTTTTTGGCAAATTTCTTCGTTTGGGGATGAGACCTTGGGTCTGTGCTGGATCTTCTTGTTGCTGACATATTGCAGCCCATAGTATGATATTATAATTAAAAGTCCAGTATAAAGTAAAATTGTCCAAATGCTAGGCATGTGCCAATTGATAGGTTGATTACTTATCGGAGTTAAGTGATTTTAAATTTATTGTAAGGTTTTTTTTGTTTTTAGTTAAAATTTCATTTTATCGAACAGTAGTGGTTTAACAATTGTTTGATCTCGATATATTAATTTTTTATCTTTGAACAACACTTTACAATTATTTTCTGTAATGAGTTACACATCACTTAGAACTGCCACTTCTGCGCCTTGTGAAAAGTTAAATTTGAGGTTTTCTTATTGGGGAAATACAACGAGATACTGGTTGATTTCGGAAACGATCTCAATTTGGTTTCTTTAGATGTTCAGCTTTGAATACTGACATTGGTTAAAGTTGTCTTTTAGGAGGATTTGACATTCACATGCGGGGTTTTAGTGGGTTTGAAATCTATTGCAACACAGATATGTTTTACCTTTAGTAAATGTCTTCTAGAGAATTAATTTTGTTATCCTCGGATTTTAATAAATATTTTACACCAAGGATAATTGTGTTGCATTAATTTATTATTTTTCTCACTAATTATTTATTGTTTATTATATATTTTTTTATAGTTAGCATGCCATATTATACAAAATCTAGTTTTTGTATTATTTTTATTTATTATTCATTGTTATAGTTTTTGTTTGATGTTTACTTGGTGAGTAAAATAATAAATAAATAAGATAATTTTTCACAACTCAAATAATAAACTTCATAAATCTTGTTGTACTGTCTTTATAGAATATTAATTATTGTTTGGTGTTTTGAATTGAATGTTATTGTCTATTTATTAATATTTTCATATATAAGAAGAATTTTACAATTGGTGACCCCGATTGAACAAGAAAACCGACTGAAGCACTATTTTGATATGGAAGTAGTAGAAGATTCTGCAATAGTAGCTGCAAACTTTAACCCTTTGCACTCCGTTGTTGCCGCATTTGCGACATTTCGTATGTTAGGAATAAATCCGTTGTCGCCGCATTTGCGACACGCTAGTTTATCTCACTCAGCGCTCTTAAGTCTTAGATAATCAAAAGTGTTTACGTTTGCATTCCAATGTGTGTGATCTGCATTTGTTTGGAGTTACTGGTTCCTACTATTGCTTATTAGGCTGGAGTGCAAAGGGTTAAGCTTCCGGAATTTTGGCCAAATGATCCTGAAATGTGGTTTGCTCAAATTGAGACAGCTTTTGTCGCCCATAGAATTACGCAAGCTCAACTTCAACGCACTTCTTTGTCTGATAAAGAGAAGTTACAAAAATTAATTTCAACTACTACATTGGGCGATAAAAAACCCTCACAATTATTACGTTATTTGAAACAACTTATTGGTTGAAAAGCACTTCATCAATCTATTTTGAAAGAATTATTTTTACAAAAATTACGCCAAAATGTTCAAATGATTTTAATGTCAACTGGAAATGTTCCTTTAGAAGCTAAAGCAGATATAGCAGATAAAATTTTGGATGTTTCTCAACCACAAATTTCATCTTTCTCTACAAAAGATGACAAATATGAGACATTGAAGAAAGAAATTTTAGAACTTAAAGAACAAATTGCACATCTTCAATATGGAAAATCGTCGTCTTCTTTAAATAAACTTCCATCACACAGCCTGAAAATGTATTGCCCCCTGCAAATTTTTCCAAGATTTCAAGGAACCTAAAATAATTAATATATCGAATAAAAAATTGTTTAGCAACACATATCAATGTAAATTTGTACCTTCTGTTTTCAGTGCTAGCATTTGTAATTCTACTCAGCATCTATTTTTCATTATGGACAAAATATCTGGTCTGCGCTTCCTTGTTGATACTGGTGCAGAAGTAAGCGTTATTAAATGTAGCATTTATTTATTATTTTACTCACTAATTATTTATTTTTTATTATATATTTATTTATAGTTAGCATGCCATGTTATACAAAATCTAGTTGTACTGCCTTTATAGAATATTAAATATTGTTTGGTGTTTTGAATTGAATGTTATGGCTAATTTATTAATATTTATCATATATATGAAAAATTTTACAATTGTTACAAATTCTGATTCCAGTTTTGTAGGTGTGGAATGCAGACAGGTAATGATATAAAGTAATTTATTTGTAATTGTGATATCTTATAATTTTTATAATCTAAAATGTTTTCGTATTTCAGTTCAAACGGTAGTTGATTTTTATAAAGAGATGAAATCTTTTGGAATTCTAACAATAGTTCTTTTGGTCTGATTATACTAGGGTGCTTGGTTTTTAGTTTGCAGAAAGTTACAGAATTTTCGATGTCTTGGAATATGTTTAAAATGGTATTATATAAAATTATTAATTGGTTATATAGTCTTCGACCATTTATATTCTATCAAGATCAATTTTATTCTCTATCAAATTATGTATTTTCGTTTTTAATAATAGTTCGTTATGTTGAATATCTTGAATTGTACCATTAAAATATTATATTATTTGGTGACCTACACTATGTTATTTACCATGTTTATTTGATTTTGTAATTTTTGTTCGTTATTCTGCATGTGTTCTAAAATTGTGTTACATATTTTCCCATTTAACGCGTCTAAATTTCTAGAGATTTAAATATCGTTCCTAGGCCATCGATTAGTCCTCTTCTATTTCTAATGTTAGTCGATTGTATTTTAATATAATTAATTTTGTCGTTAATGCTGGATTGAAAGAATTTAATTATTTTGTTGTAATTCTCTAATTCATGATTATAAATTGATTTTATAGTGGTAGTTGTGTTGAGATTGTTGTATTGTTCGTTTATATCATTATATTCATTGTATAAAGGTGTCATGTCATAATAGTGCACAAAGAAGTATTTTGTTTTCCTAACATGGCTGGTCCTAAGTTTATCGGTAAAATCACTAAATTTCCGGTTACATTTATAATGTCCGGTACTTGTGCGATTGGGAACAACCTGTAATATTTTTAAATGAATAAGTTGTTTTCCTGGGACATTTAATATTTGCAAGGAGAATATTTTCAGTAGTGTTAACGTGTTTAGTTTTTAATTAACTGTTCTAAATTTTTTATTAAAATTTTGTATTTTTTCAATTTTAAATTAGTTTTTGGTTTTTTGTTGTTCCTGTTTGTTTTGACTAGGATTTGATCTGGGATATCTAGTAATTCTTCTCGCCTTTTGTTAAGTTTATTAATAATTTTATTTTTATTATGATCAATATTATCATGAATTTTTTTATATAATATTTTCATATTATTTTTATGGTCCGTAATATAGTTATTTACTAATTGTTTATCTATTTCTATATTAAATGGGGATTTAGAAACTATGTGTCCGGAAATGATTTCTGTGGGTTTTAATTTTGTAACCGAGTGTATCGTATTATTGTATGCTAAAAATGCATAATTTACTTTGTTTTCAATAGGTTCGTGTTTATATAACACTTGCTTGTTAAAAAACATGATATGTTCGATTAGGGTTGAATGAAAGCACTCTATAATATCATAAGAGTCAGGGTGTTGTTAGGTAATAAAGTGTATTTTGATTTTGTGGATTTCTAGAAGTTCTACAAGACTGAGTTTTTAAACTCTAGACTATTATCTGATATTCCGTCTGGGATAGGATGATGAGTATAGAATTTAACTAATTTATACACAACTTCTATTCCATGGTTTGAACTTCTTTATAAGTTTGTTCGTATTTCGAGAAGGAGTCAACTATAGTTAAGAATTTTGAATTTTCTAATGTAATACTATCAATGTGTACTATTTGAAAGGGTTTTACTGGGGTTGGGGTGATATTAAATTTTAATTTTAAGTGGTTTCTATCATATTTTGTTATTTGCCAGATTTCACATCGATTAATGTAGGTTTGTATTGATTTTCTTTGTTTAGGCCAATAATACCGTTGTTTTATTCGTGTTTCAGTCTCATCGATTCCTCTGTGATTAGCCTTACTTTCGTGAAAAGATTGATTTCCTCTTCGTTTATTATATCTAAAAGTTTTTTTTGTACACTGAATCATTTGTGTGTCCGAATTTTTAAAATACTTTTGTAGGGTAGTGCTGAATTTTTCGTAAAATGAGTCTTCGAAATAAAGAGAGTATTTAACGCGAGGCATTATAAATTCTTTAATAAACTTTATGATATCTCTTTCTAAGTCATTTTTTGAGAACTTTACTAGAATTCTTTGTTTGCTATTATGAAGTTTTAATATAGTGGAATTTGAGGGATTACATTCAATTTCTGAGATTACGATTTGGTTTTTGCCATAGTTTACGGGGAATTCGACTATCGGAATACCGATTGCAGGGTGTTATACGTTAGAGTGTATAGTTTTCAGATACGTTATGATAAAAATGTTGTTTGTCGTAGCCTACTTCAAATATTACGAATTGAGAATTGTCAGGGGTATTGTAATCGTTTCGTTCTAGTAATTTTTCATCAAAGTCGTCTATGTATTTTTGAAATGCTGTAACGTCTGTTTCGTTAATGTTAAGTTCTATTTGTGACAATAATTTTAAGTCCTATCCTGTATACACGGCTATTGTTACATCCGTATCTTTAAAAATGTACTGAGTCATAATTTTTATATCTGTCCAGTCTTTCTCGTCTTTACCACATACGAGTCTGGGTATACTTAGATATATGATGTTATGTTTCAAACAAAATTCTTTGAAATTGGACAGAGTATAGAATATATCTTGAAGAGATGGTTTATCGAAGTAGCGGTTTTTCGTTATAAGACAGATTATAAATTTAGTTTTATCTTATAAATATACTAATTTATGTAATTCGGGATTTCGTCTTTTCAACTTGTCAATGTTTTTAAATTTATCTTTAAATTTCTTTGCTCTGGAACATACCAAGATCTTTGCTTACGCAATGTACTAAGCTGTTATTAACGGGTGCATTAAATAAATCTTCTTTAATTTCAATTATATTTGTTTTAACATTACTGTTTGTTTGTTTAAAGTTTAAATAATTTTGATATTCTAATAAATAATTCCCTTATAATTTAGACTAAGTTGAATTTTGTGAGTCATGTGGAATTCTGCCAAGTGCGTCTGCATTTGTGTTTAGTCTGTCAAATTAATTTTTTTCTATTTGTAATGAATTTAAATTAGAGGTAGGCCAGGAATAATACATAGCTATCGAATAGCTCTACGTTTAGTGGTTTTAGTATGTTCAGTCATAATTTTAAGTCTGTTGGATTCATGATTTTCAGCCTAAGTGACACAATCCGGCAGTTTAAAATTATTTGTATTGATATCTGGAATAATTATATTTGAAGTAGGTATCAGAGTACTAAATTGTTCTACAAAGGTACTATGGGCAGTAGAGATTTTAAATGGATCTTAAAAACATATTTTTAAAAATAATTATGTGCAATATCAGGTTTCCCGAAAGACTCTGTGCTACCTGTATCTATCAGTACTATGAGATTATTTTCTGGCAATAGTATGAACGGTAATGTATTTTGATTATTCGTTAGATTTAGTAATTATATTGTTGGAAAGTTTCCGAGGCGATTTCGTATAAAAAAATCATCAAATTCAGTGTTTGTGTCTACGGGGAATTCGATCTTAGGTTCAACTTGTTGTTCATAAGTGTTATCTGAACGCGTGTCATTTTCATACTCGATTGTTTCGCTATCTATGCTATATAATTCTTCAGAGATTACGTTTTGTTTGGGTCTAAAATTTTAGTAACCGTGAGATAGTCCTGGTCGCGGTTGATATGTGTTTGTGGATATGCTTATGGGTGTTGGTTTTGGAAATCGTTGATCAAAATTTGAGTTTTGTGTAGTTGTTTTGTTTTTTTAGCATGAAAGTTTTGATTTAAATTTCTATGAAAAGATCTATTTAAGTTGGGTGCGTAATTTGTTAAATATAGTTTAGTCGGATTACATTATTGTGCTTGGTTAATTTTTGGAACGATTATCTGTGTGTTTTGTGGTTTGAAAGTTGTAACATGCTTATTAAAATCTACAGGTATTTTAGTCCTCATAAGTTGTCCGATCGGTTCTTTAACTCCTCTTAATAATATGCGTAAGGCATAATTTTTAAAATAACGAGATAAAAGAGCAGCGTCATTAGATTCACTAGGATCTGAATATATTTTAATATAAGATATTTGAAGAACACTTACATTGAAATTTTGTTTATATGTTTTATTTTTATGACTATATGATTTTTCACAAAATTGTCATATATTTAATTTTGAGCAGCATTGCTGTAAGGAACATATTTTTTCTATGTATGTGTTTCAATTGTATCATATACGACAACCATTATGTAAAGTGTTTTTCTTTAAATACCGCAATATTTAAATAATGATAAACAGGTTTCCATTGCTTTGATATCTTCTTTAACAAATACTAGTTTTACAGAGCATAACAAGAAATAGATAATATATATATTAATTTTGTGATGATTTTCATAATTTTTTATATTATCTGTCATCATCGTAGTCATCAAATAAATAATAAAATTACAAAAATAGATATAACAATCCTATTATTCTTATCATGAAATGTTCACCTCAAAATGCTTATAGATGACAGTTAAATTGAATGAAAATTATATTTTAGCTCGTATGTTCAAATATATATTTTTAAATTTGTAGCCAAGTTAAAAAAGGAATTGAAAATTTATTTGCGAATAGAAAACTGAAGAAGCTGTTTTCGGTTAATATTGTATACTTTTTATCACATAAATTTAAAATCACCCACCAATTATTATTTTTATGATTTTACAAATTCCAATTGCAATGTGTGTATAATTGTAAACAACAACGAAACATTTTTTACAAAATTTAAACCTGCGCGAATTCTTCTCTAAAAGAGTTAAAACTAGATTTTTTGAGACATTTTAAAAATGTCATCATATTTTTACATTTTTCTAATTAACTTTTATTGTGTCCATGGAATATTTATAATTAACTTTAAATATCTCCATAAACAGGAATCTAGTTGCGTTAAATCTGACGATCTCGCAATCCTAAAATTGTTAAATGTAGTGTGAAGAAGTGTATTGAAGAAGTATTAAATTAGATTTTTGATTCCTAATGCTATTGAAAAAAACTTTTGATACCCACTTGTCTTTAAAAAAATTATAATTTAGAAGATGTTTGAAACATTTTTCTTTTATTTAAATGTTTGCGCTTTAATAATATGAATACTTTACTATAGTCAGCAATTTAAAATTGCTATTATTGAATACCTAATATATGATAAATATATTTTTAGATTAATAAATGCAAACAGAAAATATTTTTTGCTACATCCAATTTTTTCAGATCCATTATAAACTTACATATGTTAACGGTTTTTTCAATCACTCTGTATAATGGAAAGCGACAAAGGAATATTAACCCCACCCGATATTCAGGAAGCGGAATTTATTATTGTTGCATTTATTAAAGTAAATCATATGTGGCAAATTTGTTGTTTCTTCATAGCAACGCTATTAGAGTCTAAACTGTTCATAAACGGCAAAAAATATAATTCTTTAATTGCTCAAAGAACATAATTATAAATTAATATACTCGTTAAAAAATCTTTAGCTCTACAATGTACACGTGATAACACATTATTCAATAGAAAAAGTACTTAATTTACAAAGAAAATGTATTTCCAATGCATTATTAACATTCCCCGTTATATGTACTAGAATTGGATGTGTTGTATTTAAAGAAACTCAGTCACGGTTACGGAACGTGCTTCAACAGGAAAGTGTTTCACCGTTCCGAGTGTTGCACACTTCGTGTTCGCGTAAAGATCAGTAGAAAAGGACCATCAGAGAGTCATCGTCAGGCCCGCAGTCTCCGGTTGGCGTAATTAGCGCCCGGAAACAGTCCACGTTTCCTGACTCGACTACGACCGGACGAGAGTGGAATGTTGTCTTATACGAAGTTCTTTTACGAGAAAAAGAAACATTTCGGTCCCTGAAAGAAAAGTATGTTTAAAAAATTATGTTGAATATTATTACGATTATTTTGTTGTTGTAATAGGACATACAGTTGGCGACGATGGATAAATAAAATACCGGTAGAGGACAGGGGAGAATCTAGGGGGATGGGGCTGAAATATAAAATAAGTAATATCATTTATAGAAAAATAAATACAAATATAAGTATATAAAAAGAATGAAGTGAGCATAAAACATTAAATACCAATGGAAACAAAGGCTAAACGCATCCACCAGGGACGACGCAAGGGGTAGGCCCGAGTGGGCAGTTGCCCACGCGAAAATAGGAGAAAAACAGAAGAAGGATGTACATCACTGTCATTTGCTGATGAATATCATGAGCAAGAAATTATTCTTTAGTTGAAAATCAGATGTTAAAAACTTTCGTTGGCCCTCAAAACATCGCGTAGAGTATAACAACAGGGATCAGTACAGACGAAATTATCCAAGTACCCACAAAAAAAATTGCCAATAAGTGGCGAGGATTCAAAATGTCTTGGTTCCATTATCATAAGTAAAGCCCAGATTTTTAGGCAATTGCCTAGATTCAAATTTGAATATACTTCAGGCAATTTAGTTTTTCTATACATAGGTAATATGTTTACGTGTAATGGAAGATTTTTTTTTTTCGTACCTTAGAGCCTATTTTTCCTATATTTTGGTTTTTGTGCCTATTTTACCTTATACAGCCTATTTTGCCTGTTTTTGTTGCTTATTTCAACTTTTATTGAGCAGACAAGGCTTATCAATGCCATCTATCATCTATTTCGTTGATTAATTCAACACTCGGCAAAGTGTTCCATCCTAACCTATAATATTTAAAGTACTTACTTTGTCTTTAATCAAGTTTTAGTCAAAATTTTATGTGCAATTCAATTGCTCCTATGCCATTAATCAATGAAGCTGAGGTAACTTTAGACGATATAGCTAAATATAAGAACGCCTCTGTCACATTTTATGATGTCGAACGAAGTTTTCAGCTTACAAGTAAGTTCTGACTGACCGAAGACAGTCTCTTTCCGAAAATTCCATTTAGTAGTTGCTCGTAATATTTTGTGAATCAAAGTATACTACCTAATTTGAATTTATATAATAGTTAATAAAATAAGAACCCTAAATATTTTTTTTAGATTGCGTTAATTTTTGTTTAAAATGAATATTTTTTCTAATGAAAAGTATGAGTATCAATATTAGAAAAATAATTAGTTTATAATTTGTATTAAAGAAACTATTTATATTTAGGCTGCCTAAAATCCCGCCTATTTTAGAGTAATTACCGGCCTATATGCCTGCTTATTTAGGTGTTTTTAAGTGCCTAAATATCCGGGCTTTAATCATAAGTGGTTGGAATATATTATATAAGAAGATTCTGCGTATTGTTTTTCTTGCCGGTTCTTATCTAATGCAGCATATGAACCAAATAAACCATTTAAGACAGTTGGGTTCAAAAACTGGAAACGAGCAATGGAAAAATATTTAGGCTTTTTAAAACACGCAGCAAGTGATCTACGTTAACGTTGTAAAGTGGCATGGAATGACTTTGCAATAAGGTGCAAAAATAGCGAATATTTTTGCAATCTCGATTGTTAAATGCTCCGTAAAATGCAAAATATTTACATCACAGTATACAAAATGAATTACTGCATATTATTTCAAAATTTAATACTAAATGTACTATGTGAGTATTTTGCAATAATGTTGGATGAGACGAAAGATATTTAGAAAACAGAACAAATATCTATTATTTTAAGATAATATTTAAATGATACTCTGTATGAAAGATTTCTGGGTTATGAGTCATAACTGCTCTATCCCTATTCCTTTATATAAAAGAAAATCTGGCCAAATGTAACATAGATATAAACATATGTGTGACACACACTTACGACGGGGCTAGTGTCATGAGTGTCGAACTAAATGGTGTACAAGCATTATTCCGTGAGGAAGTTCCACAAGCTATCTATGTACATTTCTTCAATCACAAGCTGAATTTAATTGTAGTAGGTGTATGCAAATATCTTGCTGAAACCGATTCCTTTTTTTCATTATTAGAAAAATTTTAGTTTTTCTGCTTGTTCTGTAATGCATAGTAGATTTATAAATTTACAAAAATATGTTTTACGCGCTGGACAAGTCAAGTACACGCATGCATAGCTTTAAAGAAGGCATTTGAAGTAGTTTTATTGTTATTAAATATTTTAATCACTGAAAAAGGCGAACGGAAATAAAAGCGACTGATCTATTGAAACAGTTGAATTTCATGTTCATATTTAATCATACTATGTTTTTTTCATATTTTAATTATGTTCAAGGGAATAAGTGATTAATCACAAGAAGTTAATTCAGATGTTTTATTGTTAATAGAAGGGAATAAAATATATTTAGCAACCAACGACACACTTTTCACACTTTTGAGCAAAAATTCTGTTTTGACATTGTTTATAAAGAAGCAGTAGCTATTGCCGACGAAAATAATATTAAACTGCAAATTTCTCAAAGAAACGACTGTCGAAAGTCTCAAATTTCAAAATTATATAATTACAGAGCAAATGCATTCTCTTGTGCAAGATATTAACACAGAAATAAAAGAACATTTAAGGGCGAAAATATTTTAACCTGTGATAGACAGGATTTTAGTTGAACTAGAAAACAGATTTTTTTGCTAAAAAAATATTTTAATGATTATTTGTAGGTTGAATTTTGAAATACCAGAAAAACAATTAAATTATGATACTGTAGTTCCAATTGCAAAATATTATTCATGTGATTTAAATGTACTAAGATCAAAATTAAATATATTACTAAACACAATTTCAAATTACAAAAAAGAATATAATATAAAAATTTCAAACATGCTACAATTTTCTGATATGGTAAATAAATATAAAATTGCATTTTTAATAATATGCATAGCAATTCCGGTTTCAATTTCTGCATGTGAGACATTCTTTGCATGTCTTAGAAGACTGAAGATATATTTAAGAAATAAAATGACTAACGACAGGCTGAGAAGTCAGGCAATTATAAATATTGAAAAATATAAAGCTAGATCAATAAGCATGGAAATAGTGTGAAAGAGTTTATCAAATGCAATCCAAATAGAATACAATTAGTGTAATGAATATATAATTGTATTACAATATTGAAAACCTTATTTAATATCTTATATTTTAATTTTAATTTTTTGAAGCAATGTTCTAAATTCTAAGTTTATTTTTAAGTACTTAATATTGTTTTACATATTTATGTACAGTTATTTATATTACTAATTTTAAATAAATTTATGTTATAAATTAAAAACATCTATATAATGTTTGTTTATTTTATGCCATGTTAGGAATTTCAGATACTACTTACACCGAATGTATAGAGAATAAAAAACATTTTTAGTACCGTATTGTATTTTTAATGCAAGCCATGTCCACATTCGCCCACCCAACAACTTATGCGGCCAATTCGTGTCCACTCATCAATTCAATCGTGGTGCCGATCCTGGCATCCACACATCTCATAATAGTATTGTTTGTGAATTTTACAATGCAACACTATTTATAACTTCCATGGGGTCTACAATTATATCACGATAAATGCTTAAGAAACCTAGTCCCGACAATCTTTCCTCTGTCAATGTAGAACGTAAAAGTTTATCTGTATGATATATGGTCGCTTCTCATTTCAACATTTGATTGTTCTATATTTCTCAGCAGGAATACGACGAGATGAAGAATGAATAAATTGATTTAATTCTGTAGTCTTTCTTTTCACATAGCAAAGCAAATTACTTTGTTTTTCCTTTATTTATTGCTTTACTTAATATACTTTGTTATTATCATATATAACTATTTTTAATAAATCTTGATACTTATTCTTAACCATGCGTTTCATATATTTTTTGTTGACGGTTCTTGTTCTTGTGCCTCGCTATCGGGCTAAGCGATCTCGGTCACACTCACAATTTCGCAACTTGGTCTTTTGCGATTCTGATAAGATTAAAAAAAAAATCAGTGAACCGCTTGCTTTTTCACTAATTCATCTTTTTCAATGTTGTACTTCAGAAAACATTTTTTTTTGATTATCAAACATCTGTAAATAAGTTAGGCATTTTTATTAAAAAAACAAACTTTTGTAATTTAAGAGATGAAGATTAATTTTTGCTCTCATAACATAATTATTACAGGGTGTTAAAATATGGAAAATAACTGTATGTATATCACATACTGAACGATTATTACTGATTTTAATTTTTACTACATAGAAAAAATATACATATTAAAATATTGTATCTATGTTAAATTTCAACCGAGCATAAAAAATAAATGAAATGTATTATAAAATGTGCATACCTTTATTATATTTTCAGTTGCCTAATAATGATCACAAAATCTAGCACAAAAATTAGGAACCAAAAAACATTTTTTTAAAGTTGTTGAGTCTGAGACATACAAACTTAAAATAACACATCTTTCTGCCCGTTGCATATTTGCAAGATCTGGCTTAAAACAATTCATTTGCTGCAAAATCTTACGCGTATAGTCTGGCAACCACGTCATAACGCGACTTGTCGACAAAACTAAATCTTATTTCCCAACAAATTACACGTTGCTTTGGTAATTTCCAGTACAGCACGGATAATAGTTTTTAAATGAAGTATATTTATTACTTCACTAGTAAATTAGTTGTGACAGTTGTTAGTAGATAGTATTTATTTATAACGCTCTTTAAAATTTTCTGAAAAAAACAAAATGTAAGGAGGGCGGCTATCGCCGCTCTTTGGTCTTGCAACCCGTGTGCCCTGCTCGCCTTGCGCCGCCGGATCGAAACGGCCCTGGTTAGAAGTGAGTTTTACAGCAAATTAAGTTAATGCTTAGTTGTGAATATTGCTTTATTAGAGCATTTCATTTAAGTTTATAATATTTATAATTTGTTTATGATAAAATAATTTCTTGAAAAGTTATTTATAATAATATTTAGATTACTTGTATCTTCATTTTTAAGTTTCATAAATTTGTTGTTAAGAAAACTGACGAGAATATTAGTGTAGTGTTCCATATTCCATGGCATTCTAATATTTCTTAGATGTTAAATTTCTTTTTTATATCTCGTGTAAAAATAAAAATTTAATAAACATAATTAAAATCAACGCCGATTATAATTCTTAACAACTTATTCCTTTATCCGTTTAGTCAAAAATTCATAGGCCACAAATTGTCACTACAATAAGAAAATTAAATAATTAAATTAAATATAACAATATAAATAACTATAAATTAGGTTCATACTACTGTAAATCATTTAAATCGTATGGTGGAATATATATATATATATATATATATATATATATATATATATATATATATATATATATTATATACAGATATACAGGCTGTTTCACAACTTACAGCAAATAATTAAAGGGTATATTCTGTACAACGTGCTGATCATGAAACAAAAAGTTTTTTTTTTAAATCGCAAAACTATTTTCCATGTTTCCCAGTCCAACATTTTTCGTTGCCACTGCCACTGGGTGGATGATTATGTTAAAGTTATTAATTAAATAAAATTCTATTATTAATAACTGCTAATAATTGAATTGTGTAATTATTCTTTCGTAGTTGATACCTACTTCATTGTTTGTGTTTAACAGGAAAGCGAATCCAGTGCAGTAATACAAAAAATGTTTTGGGTTATATATATATATATATATATATATATATATATATATATATATATATATATATATATATATATATATATATATATATATATATATATATACATATATATATATATATATATATATATATATATATATATATATGTATATATATATATATATATATATATATATATATATATATATATATATATATATATATATATATATACCGGGTGGTGCTCGGTGAGTGCGAACATAGGAATTTAACATGGGATATTAGTTTTATACAATTTCCTGCTCTCCTGTACATTTTACGGAAAAAACTGTAGAGGGAAGATTTGTTCAGAATTAAAAGTTACCCATGAAACTGTTTTTACATGTTTTATTAAGTTTTTGGTTTAGCCGTAACATTAAAAATAAATTTCGAAATTTCTGTTACTTTGTAGCAATAGCCATGACTTTTCTTTTATTTTTATGACAAATGCGTTAAATGTCAATTTTTGATGTTTATTAAAGTTAATCTTATAATTTAAATTAAATCTTTGTGTAAGCTATAAAATGAATGTTTATTCAAACGAAGAACGTGTCTTCATTATTAAAAATTATTATGGAGGAAATAGTTATAGGAGGGTGCGGGATTTATTTTCAATTAAATATGAAGATAAACCAATTCCAAGTGTATCAACAATTTCAAAACTGGTTACAAAATTTGAGAGTACAGCTAGTGTAGCTGTGACCGATGGTAATGAAGGCAATAATAATAATAACAGAATACGTCATAACGAAGTGAATGAAGAATTGGTATTGGCTATGATATCTCAAAATTCAAGGTACAGCATAAGACATATTGCTTCTGAATGTGGTTTGCATCATTCAACAGTTCTGAGAATTTTAAAAACACATGGATATAAATCTTACAAATTTCAAACACATCAAGAACTTTTTTTGGCTGATTTTGAAACTAGAAGTACATTTTGTGAAATTATGCAAGAAAAGGCAAATCGGGACCAGCACTTTATTTCGTCGATTTGTTTTACAGATGAATGTACATTTACTTTAAATAATGAACCAAATGTTCAGAATACTCGTATGTGGACCACAGAAAATCATCATTTAACTGTGTGTACAGGTACCCAATATCCTGAGAAAATTAATATTTGGGTTGGAATTTTTAAGAACAGGATTATACCATTTGAAATTATGGGAAATTTAAATTCTGATATGTATTTAGAACTTCTGCAAAATCATATAGGTCCTGCATTGGATGAGGCAGCTGCAGTAGATGAGGATATTTGGTTCCAGCAGGATGGGTGCCCGGCTCATTATGGAATAAATGTGCGGGAATATTTAGATTTGGTTTTTCCTAATCGGTGGATTGGTCGTGGTGGTGGAATAAATTGGCCTGCAAGATCTCCGGACCTAGCTCCTTGCGATTTTTTTTTGTGGGGGCATCTTAAAAGTAAAATTTACTCTAAACACTACGAAAATTTAGATTTACTAAGACAAGCTATATTCGAAGAATGTGATAATATTACTGACAGGCAATTAGCCAATGTTAGAACTTCGTTTTACAATAGACTTGGTTATTGTCTTGCTGAAAATGGTGGCTTGTTTGAACATTTATTGTAATTTCTTTATTTTTTTATGTAGGTATATTAAATAATATTGTTACAATTATTACTTATTATTTCACATTAAATTATTGTAATTTAAAATTTTTAAAAAAAATGGAAATTGTTGATAAACTTGAAACTGATTTATTATTAAATATGAAAATAAAACTTTGTTCAAAGAATAAAAAATGTGATCTTTTTGATTTAATTTAAATTATAAGATTAACTTTAATAAACATCAAAAATTGACATTTAACGTATTTGTCATAAAAATAAAAGAAAAGTCATGGCTATTGCTACAAAGTAACAGAAATTTCGAAATTTATTTTTAATGTTACGGCTAAACCAAAAACTTAATAAAACATGTAAAAACAGTTTCATGGGTAACTTTTAATTCTGAACAAATCTTCCCTCTACAGTTTTTTCCGTAAAATGTACAGGAGAGCAGGAAATTGCATAAAACTAATATCCCATGTTAAATTCCTATGTTCGCACTCACCGAGCACCACCCGGTATATATATATATATACATATATTCAATATTCGTGGAACAGAATTATGACAATTTGGAACAACTATGTTTAACTTAATATATGTATATATATATATGTATATATGTATATATATATATATATATATATTTATATATCTATATATATATGTTTGTCTAGTAGCCAATTTGGGGTCCAGCATACAGTTATGCAGTATAACATGTATACTGGTTTTTTCGGGGTCCTCATCGGGAACCTCACTATAGATCTAAAATGTTGGTCTAATTTTTAAAAAACAAAACGTTTTAAAATGAATTAGAGACGTCTGAAATTGAATTAAAGACGTCTGTAAGCATGTCCCGAATTATTAAATAAATATCAATGTGGCGTTCCATAGATTTATGTATCGTATCAAACCAGTGTGTTAATGCATAGTGTACTAATTGAGAGAGACACTTCTTTAAAATAATTTGTTAATTAAACTAAAAATTATTTTTTAAATAAATTTAATTCATTAACTAATTAAGCAATAGACAAATTAGTTTGGAATAAAAGTTTTACTATTTTAAATATACTATTTATTCCTGAATATTTAAAAATAAAACAGCTTCACACAATACGATACATTTTGCAACTTATTAATATTGTTTACGTCAGTATATTTCTCAAAAATATTTATAAATAACATAGAGAATAGGTACGTAGTTTATAAATGAATTTAAAAAAAAATGTGCACACCACTTTCAAAATTTTTTTTCTGAAATTACATTCTGTTCCTTTTGTGATGTCACAAGTATTGAAGTTGTGGCTGTCAAACTTTTTTGTAATGGAAACAAATATAATGTATATTCTTATTTAAATATATTATTTTGATATTAAATAATCATTCTTAATGATATTGTAAAGTCTTGTTATGAATTGAAATTTGTTATTCTAAAAATGAAATAATATTTATGTATGACAAACTGTTTGACATAATGCTGTCACTGGAATCAAAAGCATGGAAGAATTGTCTTAAAATTTAAATTATGTAGCGTGATATTTTGAGAACGGTTTTTGCTTCAGAAAGTGTTATTTAATATAACTGTGTTGTTTTGTCATTATTTATTTGAAGGCAAATAACGTAGAATAATTTTTTAAACCAAAATCGTTTACGACAGATAAGATGGCACTTCGTCTTCTACGGTCTGGGCATCGCGCGAAATATTTTGTGGCCAATAAGAATGCTTCTTTTAAAAAGACATACTTGTGGTGTGTGTGTCATTAATATCTTTCGTATGGAATAAGTTAAATTAAAAAATATAAATAAATATATCATCACGTCTTCTATCCATTACTGGGCGAAACTCTGCCCTTACAGATTTTGGTAAGTGATATATTGTTTGTGTTAATTGCGGTTACCAGCCGTCAAATCACGGCCCGCAAAGATATTAGAAGGAGGAGCCGCAGGGGTCAATTTAAATATAAATATAGTTATTAATACTCATAATTAAATATGTACTTTACGTTTTTATCATAATTTATGTACATTTCAATTATTATTCAGAAGCCCATTGGTACGCCACTGCGAATTCAATTCCATTCTTAGTTTATCGGTTCGGCGCTGGCGCTGGCACGGCCGGCGGCCCATTGCCTAGTTGCCAGACTACAAACGACGTAATAAGTAAATTGTAAAGTGCGTAGTAGGTAAAGTTTGTCCGCGATGTGGTGACCGGTACGTCATCAGTTTCTAAACTAATAATAAACAATCTTAATGTACATCTATAACATGCATGCTTTTCAATCGTTGGTTAATATTACGTCTGTCTTATATGTTCAGCTTTTTTCCACTACTCGAAAAAAAAAAAGATAGACCATCACTTCAAGGACGGCAATTTAAAACTTCGATCTGTCATTTCAGAATTAATTTTAGGTTATATTTTGTACGAAACTATGATTTCGTAATAAATTCCAAAATAAAATAAATAATTAATATTATTCCAGGCATTATGCACAACGTGAAACAAGTAATAATAACAAAACGTTAAACAGAGAAAACATTATCGAAATATCACAAACTTCAGTCAAAATAAGCGAATCAAATATAACGGTGATTCTAAATAAATGGTCCTCGTTGAAGTAATTTACAATGATAATATCATGAAATTTGTTGCTATTTAACTTTTTTTCTTTAATAAATAACTCTTAATTTGTAAATACTATTAACTTATAGCTCTTGTTTATCATGACTGGTTGAGAACATGTATGACATCATGAAATTTCTCCCACCTTGTAACCCATACGAATATGTTTAATGACGTACCGGTCTCCACATCGCGGACAAACTTTACTTATGAACCGTCAAGTGAAACTTAAAAGTTAAACTCTATGTAAAAATAAAAATATTATATGATTATAATGAGGTTAAAAATACTTATAAATATCATTATTTTTCGCATCAACATAAGCGCCATCTCAATAATCATATTCTCCAAATGTTTCATGAAAAGTATCGAAATATAATTTATTTAAATAATTTTAATATGTGTATTTCAATTTATAAGGAAATAAAATCATAGGTAAATAAGTTTTTGTGTAAATAAAATCAAATTATAAGTGAAATTCATATTCACAAAAAGTATGGTTGTGTATTGGTGACGATTTTTTCTGCCACAACAACTCTTAAGTCAAACTTCCAAAATTTTATATTTTTCGTATTTCAGCTATTTGCATTAATATAAAGAATTGATTAGACTCTGGGTTAAATTGGACAATCGGAAGTGGTACTTTACTTGAAGCCCATAACAAATTTTAATGAAAAACTATTAAAATATAATCCAAAACTTTTCAAAACTTTTAAATCAATGGTAACAATATTTCAAATTTTGGATAAGAGAAGGGATACTTCACTTGGGACTGTTAAGGCTGCTCCGGAGTGAATACAATATTCGTATTTGCCCCTTAATCTTATGCTCCCGCTAAATCCAGCAACTTGCCGTGTTGCAGTTCTTGGAACCATGGTCTGCTGGCCGAGGGTCTATTTATTATTGGTTGTATTTTTTTACAACGCTGTTATTGTGTATTCAAATATTCGTTATATTATCTTCGACTTCGAAAATATCTAACCCAGATGATACGAGTTTCACAGACATTTCAGTTTTAGACGAATTTGCGCGTAAGTTATTTTGTATTTATAATCTGTTCTTAATATATTTATTAAATTAGAAATAACAAGAATTAAAATAAATGAACTGTTCGCAATATAAATTACTCAATTCATTTTCAAATTATTTATAGTACAGAAATGAGAAATTGCTTTGCTTTAATACATATTAAAGAATACCAGCATGTAGATACTCGTATTATTATGTATGATTCACCACAGTTCTTAAAATCTCAATCGGCAACATTTGTAGCAATAACTATATACTTTGTATTAATTTATTTTCCAATTTTCTTGTCGGAGGATTTTGTAAAAATGAATGACGATGAAATTTGCGGTAAAAGAATCGTGGATATACAATACTATTTCAATGATCTAAAATCTATAAAACATCGTGGTAACGAGTGTTCCTTTTTCGACATACAGATTTATTAAAAAGTATTTTTAAATTCAAGTGTAATATTTGTGGCATAGAAAATAAAATTAACACTGAAAATTCACAGATAATATTGGATGTCAATAAATTAGTTGTTGCGATATGGCAGTTGTTTCCTTGAATTCGAAAGAAGATTTTCATGAAAAAGTTCAATTAGGCATGGGACGTAAAGTTTACAAATATGCACTGAAGTATACAGAAAAAGAGAAATAAATTAAAAGCAAGGCGAAACTGCGGATATTTCAAAAAAAGATTAAGCAACGAAGAATGTGAAGAAGCGGAAAAAAATAGTTTTTAATATTACAAAAAATGCTGACCGAAATTATATTTTCCAACACACTATTGGCCAGTTTACTGAACAGCTTTGGAAGGGGAAAGACGAAAACATGTTACGGCCTCGCACTTCGGACAGATTTGCAATAAGCGGAAAGCAACATTCACAACGAATATGGTTAATAATAAGTTGTATAATTTGTGTACCGGTTGTAAAGCAACAGAATATGATATTAGTAACGAAAGTAAGGCTATTGAAATCCAACTTAAAAAAAAACAAAAGCGGCATGAAACCATATTATTTTTAGGTACGTCGCTGGACGGACGAATCGGCTGTGGTAAATTCTGTGAAATCAATTGTCTCTACAGCGTACGATACATGACAGTGATTGAAGCAGTAGAGAAAAAATTATAAAAGTTTTAGAAATTAGAAATGGTATTATAAGTTTTAAAAAAACGATAATTTTTTGTACCACATACAGGGCCAATTAAATATTTCAAATAGAAATATATGTTAGTTTGCAATTTACACTAATATTGACATATATATTGAAAAAATACATAATAATTATGTAGGTACTTTGGGCAGACATAATGGTTCCAAAACTAATATATTTTTATCAAAATTCTTTGTTGTACGAATTAGTTGATCCTCAATATAGTCACGGATTACCTATTAGAGATATTTGCTAATTGTATTTTTATTTATCTTGTTCAGATCATAGTTGCTAGGAATATCGTCAGTTTCATACAATTTTTGACAAAAAATATTCTGTGAACATAGTGGTAAAAGTTTGTGGTTACCTCGCAATGAATATATACCTGCTTTCAAATCATCGTCGCTGCGAGAGCACAAGATGTTAGTTTGGTTGCATAGTTTTGTACATTTGGGAAAATATGATGTAAAAATAATAATATCTTTGGGGGTCGTGATTTGACGGCTGGTAACCGCACTTCACGCGAAGAAATATATCACTTGCCGAGATCTGCTTACGGCAGAGTTCCAGACCCAGTAATGGGTAAAAGGCGTGATATGTTTATTTAATTTTTATGATTTAAAAATCGAGAACAAATATATAGTTTTTTCTTGAACGGGACATTTTTAAATAAATTTGACCGACAAAAAGTTTTATTTTTTCATAATCTTTCATTTCATATATAAATTGTATTTTGAAATGCTCTGTAATCTGTGAAAAGTTTGATAATGTCCAAACACAAAAATTACTGTATCTTGTTTATTATAAACTGATTATTATTTAAACAAAACTGTTTTTTGAAACTTTTATTTATTTAATAAAATTTGTATGCACAGTTATTCATAACTAACGATATTTATTTATATAAATAACCATATTTTATAAATTGTCAAGTCAAAATGTCAGAAACGTCAAATAAATCGTTTGCAAGATATCAAAACAAAACAGTCATAGGTAACGATATTTATTTTCGTTAAAAATTGATTAAATCTGTGAATTTACAAAACTTAAAAGTTAATTTACGGGATCAAATTACTAGTGAATTGAAATGTATTTTACATCGTTTGATTCAGAAAAATTATAATTTTCGATTAACACTTCAATCTTTGTTGTCCGATAGAACACCGAGCAACAGCATGCAAAAAACTGATTTCCCATGTTAATCTCCTATATACACTTTTAAAACAGACACCCGGTATACACATGATGGAAAAAATTAAAAGAGCTGCAATTTTTTCCTCCAATTAAGTTGAATTATTAATAGATTTAGTTAGAGTTAAAAACATATATAGAATGAAAAATACTGATAAAGTCCAAATTTTCAAAGTGATTTACTCTATTTCTAATTATTTTAGGTCTTCTAACACGACCAAGTCGCTTAATAAAATTAATAATATCTTCATCGTCCAATGAATTCATTTTTACAAAATTGTGACAAAAATTTTTGACATATAAACATCAAAACGTACTGAAAAAATATACGATTATAATGAGGTTAAAAGTATTTATAAATTTGTCAGCTGTCATTATTTTTCATGAAATGTATTGTAATATAATTTAATTAAATAATTTTAATATGTGTATTTCAATTTATAAGGAAATTATTGTATAAATAAAATAAAATAATATTTGAAATTCAAGTTCACAAAAAGTATGGTTGTGTATGCGTGACGATTTTTTCTGTGACAACTCTTGTGTCAAACTTATAAAAATCTCGTTTTTTCGTATTTCAACTATTTGCATTAATATAAAGAGTTGATTAGACAACAATTGGACAACCGGAAGTGATACTTTACTTGAAGCCCATAACAATTTTTAATAATAAACTATCCAAAACTTTTATATCAATGGGAACAATATATTAGATTTTGGCTAAAATTGATAAACCGGAAGTGATATTATACTTGATGCTATTAAGGCCGCTCCGGAGTGAATACAATTTTCGTTTTTGCCCCTAAATCTTATGCACCCGGTGAACCCAGACTGATGTAAATATTGTTTTCCTCTATTTATGCTATTGTATGTTGAAGAACATAACATTCTTTACAAAATATGTTTACTTTAATCTCCATTTTATTTCTGTATCTTGCAGGGTTTAAAAATCAATAAAATTCATTCTTATCATTTTCAAAATCTCCAATTATTTAGAAACAATGACCATGAAAAAGAATTGCCTTTGTGCCACCTTACATTATTTGATAATTTTTGTAAATGTACAAATTATTGTTTACTTATTAATGGTGGAGTTTTTTTAATAAATGTTGTAATTCATAATTGTAAATATTTTGTTTTTTTATTGATACATATTCTAAATTAAACTAAAATAATACAAAAATTTGCTCCGTATAGTAGTTTCCCCATTTTAAACATACTATTTAATGACAGTAATGGATATTTTTTAAAAAGCTAGTCTTACACGATATAACTATTAAATAAATTTGGTTTTTATTTTAATAAAATTAATCTAGGTTCCCATTTACAAAGTAAAAGTTGATAGCCGCAACGCATAATCCTGGCATTTAAAAAAATGTCTATTACTATCATTACATATATAAACAAATAAATATATCATCACGCCTTTTACCCATTACTGGGTGTGGCATTCTGCCTAAGCAGATCTCTGTGAGTGATATATTTTTTCGCGTAAAGTGTGTAAAACTTTCATATAAACCAAATTTTTATATTACTTACAACAAAAATAAAGGATGGGAGCGCCTTTCAGATACATTATGTATATTAATTATCAAGATCTGCTACGACAGAGTGCCACACCCAGTGTAGATTTAAAGGAGTGATGATAAATTTATAGTTATTTATTTACAAGCGGTATAAATGTATGTTTAATGAGCGGTAAGTTTAAGCGCGCGAGCGGCGAAGCCGCAAGCGCGTTAATACCGCGAGTGTAATACAACTATTTATTCAATTTTGCCTTAATAAACTTCTCAAATTTGTGTGTAGGATTTTTTTATATGAAGTCAAAATCTTGAAATGTCACTAATCGCTTACGAATATCTAGTCGCTGATTGTGAATTTTGTTGTTACGTTGCCATGGGTTGAATTGTTTACACGAAAAGAAAATTTGAACAGAATTAGTGAATGACACTAAATTATCTACAATAAAGTTTAAATAAAGTCTTTACAGAGTAAAAAGTGAAAATGGAAAACGAAAATTCTATTATGGAACAATTGTTACCGCAGAAATCGAAGGAAACATATAAAAAAATATATCAAAATTTTTTTTCATAAGCGAACCCTTGCAAGATCTAACTTCGTTAATGAGAAAATGAAATGCTTAGTTAAACTTGTTCTTGTACCTGTAATGTTTCATATGTATAATTATATAATACATTTTTGATTTATTTTAATTGACATATATTTGACATTTTTAAACCGCTAGTGAAATAGACATTTTAAACCGCTAGCGAAATAAAATTTTCAAATGGCTGTTTATAAAACAACAACTTTAATGGTCTGTATCCAAGTAATTAAACATGTCTTTATAAGGCAAAATTGATTTTATTTATTAAATTCGCTGATCGAGTAGTCAATTTTAGGCTTGCATATTTTTTTCTTAATAATAAATAAGTTTATTTAACAATGCAACTTATTTAATATTTGTTTTAGCAAATTCCTGATTTCTACATCATAAACTTCTTTTAAGTGAATTTAACTACAACTACAGTTGCCTAGAAGCCAAAAAACCATACGTTTTAATTTTAGATCTACATGTTTAGAACTTCGGAAATTGTATGCAACCTGTCTTCGATCGAGGACCCCGAATTGGACAACCTCAGGACCCCGAAAGAACCAAAAGACTCCGAAGTAACCATATTATAATTTTTCAGGACCCCGAACGGGACAGAAGACCTACATATATATATATATATATATATATATATATATATATATATATATATATATATATATATATATACATATATTCAATATTCGTGGAACAGAATTATGACAATTTGGAACAACTATGTTTAACTTTAAATTTATTAAACATTTGTTAATGAAATAATCAGCATACATTAAACTGTTGAGCAATTAAGATTCTATTTCTCTACAACCTAGTTCACATGCATAAATATATTTATATAAAGGTAAAGATAGATATACTAATATGATTTAAATTCTTGTAATTTTATATACACTTTTGTGCGCTTAATTTTACAATTTCTGTCGGTTACTTATTATTGAGTACAACTTTATTTTATATTTTTAAACAGTTTATTTTTAAAAAAACCCGATCTTGTTAAAGAATACAATGCGGCTAGAATATATTCATCAAAATTAGTATTTTTCTGTTGAAGTATGTAGATATTTTGTATTTGTTCATTATTAACAAAAACCCATCTTTTTTTCTTTTTTTACTGTTACTGGAAGTTTTAGTTTATTCGCTAATATCCGGCAATATTGAACTAAATTTTGAGAATCACTTTGATATTAGAACAAGAAGAACAGTTTTAATGATAGTTTTAAATTCTCTTGCATCTGGTATTGATTGACAGATTCGAATTAGGGAAAACAAGTTTTTTATTAAATCTTGTCCCCGTATTGAAGTGGTACGCTTCTATATCAAATTTATTCAATTCATTTAAATGTTATATCATGTTATGGCCATAACTGTACTTTTGATTTTTTGTCTAATTTTGTATACAGGAATTAATAGTTGAACAGCGAGAATATTCGCAAGTATCTTATTGTTTGGTTCTCATATAATTCCCGGGTAAGAATTTTATGAACGGCCCTGGAACAAAACCTAGTTTGATGGTATTTAGAAATCTGGACGACATGGATACGTGTGGACCTTCTTTGTTTCAGCAGGGTGTGAAAGATATTAAACAGTGTCTGACACCTTCCGAAGCGGAGAGAGAAGGGCACCCACGCCACCTTCGGAGACGGGGTGCAGAGAGGAACCCACGCCAACTCCGGTGAAGGGGTGAAGAGATTGCACCCACCTTAGACCATCGGGGTGTCGGGACAAGAGGGCAACTAGAGTATATAAACTGCACGATTTGCCTCAATCGAGGAGACTCTCCGGGGTCTCCACTCTTACTCTGTCAGTATGTTCAAAGTAACATCACCTTCCCCATCGTCACTATCAGTGCTAGCTTATGCAGGGCCGGGTGACACCTTCCAAACTTCACTATCAGTGCTAGCTTATGCAGGCACGGGTGACACCTTCCTAAATCGATATGCAGTGCTATCGGCATCCGGGCACGCTATCACCCTCCAACCTTCTCTATCAGTGCTAGCTTATGCAGGCACGGGTGAAACTTTCCTAAATCGATATGCAGTGCTATCGGCATGCGGGTACGCTATCACCCTCCAACCTTCACTATCAGTGCTAGCTTATGCAGGCACGGGTGACACCTTCCTAAATCGATATGCAGTGCTATCGGCATCCGGGCACGCTATCACCCTCCAACCTTCACTATCAGTGCTAGCTTATGCAGGCACGGGTGACACCTTCCTAAATCGATATGCAGTGCAATCGGCATCCGGGCACGCTATCACCCTCCAACCTTCACTATCAGTGCTAGCTTATGCAGGCACGGGTGACACCTTCCTAAATCGATATGCAGTGCAATCGGCATCCGGGCACGCTATCACCCTCCAACCTTCACTATCAGTGCTAGCTTATACAGGCACGGGTGACACCTTCCTAAATCGATATGCAGTGCTATCGGCATCCGGGCACGCTATCACCCTCCAACCTTCACTATCAGTGCTAGCTTATACAGGCACGGGTGACACCTTCCTAAATCGATATGCAGTGCCATCGGCATCCGGGCACGCTATCACCCGCAAACTCACCGCTCAGTGCTATCGGCAACCGGGCAAGGGAGAACCTTCCTTTTTACCCAGAATATCCTTTATATGAACTTTGGGCTTGGTGACATACTTCAGTTTTAATTTTAATTGTTGTTACTCTCTCACAAGAGTAGCAATTCGACATGATTGAAAAATAGTATTAACTGAGTAAATGTTATTATTTGATATGGAAAGACTGTCACGATGATATCATTTTATTGATTATATTTATTTTACTGATCAAGTATTCCTTGCTAATTGTTTGCAAAACTATACAACACTGGACACTGGTTACCGTTGAATGAAACCACCCAGATGGGCAATGGTTACCTATAAAGGAAACTTAGGAAAAACCCCCATAATGGACAATGGTTACCTATAAAGGAAACTTAGTAATACCCTCCATTCGTCGTTGCCTCAGGGCCAACCTAACAACAACGATTGCAACAATACTGATCCACCGACTTAACAATGATTAAACACAGATATTGATGCATTGACAAATTATTGTGATGGGTCGGGAAGTATCATCCCTGTGAGGTTGGAATGATTTATTATTAAAGTATGTAATGTTGCTATTGAAGAAACAATCTCATTAATTTTGCGAATATTTTGATGTTTGGATTTGTCTCTCTGCTTGAGGTTTTTTGTAGTGTTTTTCCCTCTTGCGTAAGGTAAATACCAGAGAGCTATTTTACTATTGAGTTCACGACAGAACTTTGTGTTCAAGTCACTCTGTTTGTTCTAAATTGACATAATAACTAATGTTTGTTGATTACTTGGTTTTTCAATAAATGCACAAGGTATGACGTCACCGTCATGTCTTTTGGAAGGAATTTACATCTTTCACTCAACTCGACCTTTCCCGAATTCCTCCACCATTGACAGCTACTTCGTATTATGAACTAATAAGGGTTACATTTATTATACACAACATAGGTAATTTTACATTGTTTTATAGAATCATTTAAACACAACGTAGGGCTATAAAATATTGTTTTACACTAGACAATGACACAGTATGAATTCATTATCGGGATTCATTCTATTTGTAAACGGCTGCCTTCTGAAGGCATTAGTATCGCGATGAAGACATTTTATGTTAGATCATCGTTCAAGTTACAATCGGTAGACGCGAACAGGATCGGTACCACCGTACTGTTATAATTGTGCCGTGAGCAGCGTTTTCAATATTTGTAAATAGGAACGCGTAATGTTACAGTATTGACGTTTATACAGGCCAAACAAAGTAAAGAAAATATACTTCCTCTGATACATATGTACTTTGCGGATGTTGCTATGAGCAACGTATGACATTGATATTTTTTAACAGCTGTATAAGGAAACGTATAATTTTTAAAATATTATAATTCATTTGTATAGAAAATATTGTATGCACATTTCACAAGAAATGTGTTTAGCGCGCTTGAGTATTTTTAATTTCGGTGCGATAAACAGGCATTTTGCGCATTTACTATATAAATAACTATTATACTTACCTTTAAAAAATATTACATTTTAACAGTCATGAATTTTTTTCTGGTGTCTTAAAGTATATTATTTGATGTGAGAGTGGAATGGAATATCATTATCTCATATTTTGCAACACGATGCCTTAGAAAAAGCAGTAAATAATAATTAGATTAAGAGAAATACTTCTTACTCTGTCAGCGTATTCCAACAACTCGACAAAGAGATATTAATCCTCCATTATTTCTACGAGAAGTACAATCACATATAAAATATTACGGTACACTTGTCGAATGCTCCTCAGCGTATAATTAGAGCAGTGCAAATAAAATTTTAAGGATTTAAATGAAACTTATTGCAGTAATATGTAAAGAATACTGTGAACAAAAGTTGCGTACTATAATTACATTTAACTTTTTCATCGACCGAGATTTATGCAGCAACTTTTAATCTAATTGATGGCAGGTATATATTCTTGATATGGGGTAGGTGGCTCAGTGGTATCGAGTCGGCCTGTGGATCTTGAGAACCCAGGTTCGATCCATACAGCCGACAAACAATTTTCACCAAATTGGCCGTGATTTGACGGCTGATACTCGCACTTTACGCGAAGAAATATATCACTTACAGAGATTTGCTTCGGCAGTGTACTGCACCTAGTATTGGGTAAAAGGCAGAATAATATATTTTATTTATTTATAGTTTCTAGTTTTTTAGTAATTGATATTAACTATATTAAATTAGCTTTACAGTAATGTAAAATAAGTAGTTATATTATTGTCATGTTTCAAAATAGCAATATTAAAATCCCTACAAATAACTTATGTATTGTCAGGATGTTTTTCAAATATTAATCGAGAAAGTAGTACAAGTTTCGGCAGGATAATATATTTTAATTTATTTCCCAAAGGTGATCAACAAAAATTAAGTAAATTTCAATTTTTTATAATTTTATAGCACAACATTCAAAACAATTAATATTTTGAAATAAAATATTATTTTTAACAAATATATATACAGGGGGTAGAATTGAAATGTGGCGTATAGGGATTTCAATGTTATTTTTTTAAATATTGCTATATCTCTTTACCTATTCACTTTAGAGCAAAAGCGTAAATACAAAAATTGTTCAGAAATTAAAAACGCTTCCTATAAAGTAAATTTCATTACATAAATGTGAATAGTTTACGAGATATTAATTAAATGAAATTCAAAATTTATTCAATTTTTTTGTAGATTGCGTTGGAAAATGAAACAAATGAACTGAATTTGATATATTGTAAAAGAGTTTGACATTTGTTTGTTACAGTATTGTAATATTTGTTGAACAAGTTTTTGAAGAAATATATATATATATATATATATATATATATATATATATATATATATATATATATATATATATACTGGGTGTTAAAAAAGTTCCGGTACGGTGAAATATCTCGAGACATACACATCGAATCAAGAAACCAAAAAACACATATTTTTTTTATTTTACAAAAACCTATCTAAGCACACCAAACACAAAAAACGGTCTAATATCACAAGAAATAAACAAGTAGCCACAAGCTTTTCACCGACTAAATGCTTGAAATAAATTTGCAAAACGATTGTATGAAATAAACGTTATTTTATTCCTTTATTGTTTTTTGGGGTGACTTTTTTTACTTTTCTTTCAGAATCATGTCAAAACTTATTTTTGCGATTAGAGCGCCATCTATTCCGAATTGGATAAAAAGTTTCAGATAAAATTAACTTTTTTTTTCGCAGAATACGAATCTACAATAAAAAATGGAGATTCCCGTTTAAGGTTTCAAAGTTGCACCCCGCCCCACCCCCTGCGGGTGGAAGTTGTGGTTTGTGTTTGGTGTGCTTAGATAGGTTTTTGCAAAATATGAAACACTTGTTTTTTGGTTTCTTGATTCAATGTGTATTTCTCGAGATATTTCACCGTCCCGGAACTTTTTTAACACCCAGTATATATATATATATATATATATATATATATATATATACAGGGTGTTTCATAACTTCAGGTACATACGTTAATGGTATACGTTATTTGATATGCTGATTACGAATCAAAAAGATTTTTTTTTTAATCGCAAAATTATTTTCCTTGTATCCCAGTCCAAAATTTTTCGTTGCCGCTGCCACTGGGTGGATGATTATGTTAAATTTATTAATTAAATAAAATTCTATTATAAATAACTGCTAATAATTGAATTGTGTAATTATTCTTTCGTAGTACGTTAGTAGGTCAATTTATTGTTTCTTTTGTGAATGATACATACATAACAGTGTAAAAGAATTGGTGATTTGTTTTAAAAATGGATAACGCGAACAGATTTAGTGATAGCTATTGAAAATCCGCATGTTATTGTAAGAAGCAATTTTCAGCAGCGATTCCTTTGAATATCTGGGCTGGAATCATAAATGGAACGTTACTTGGTCCCTATGTTCTACCTAATAGAATGAATGGTGCAACTTATTTATCTTGCAAAATAATTTTATTGGAAGATATTCCCTTAAATGTACGGCAGCATGCATGGTTCCAGCATGACGGTGCACCACCGCCCTTTACACGTAATGTGCGGCAATACTTAACTCAAACCTTTGAGGATAGGTGGATGGGACGTGCTGGTCCTGTTCAATGGCCTCCTAGATCTCCGGATCTAAATCCATTAAATTTTTATTTTTGGGGCTATTTCAAATCATTAATTTATGATAATCAGGAAACTCCTGAAACTCTGGAACAACTGAGGGAACGAAAACGCTGCTAATTTTATGTGACATCATAATTCGTACAACGAAGCTTACAGCGTGTCTTTAATTCACTGTATTGTATTATGTATGGCAGAGAATGGCAACAATTTTGAGCAATTTTTGTAAAAATTATTCGAATTGTATGTGTTTTATTTATTTTGACATGTCAATTATTTTGAATACATAATAAACTATAATTATCGTTTCATTAAAAATAATTAAATGTTGTTTGTTTATTTTACTAGTATTATGTAATTTAAATTGTTGATTACCTACTTCATTGTTTGTGTTTTATAGGAAAGCGAATCCAGTGCAGTACTACAAAAAATGTTTTAGGTAAACAACCCCTAATTTTTCGAATTTAAAAAAAATTCTTTTAGATTTGTAATCAGCATATCAAACAACATATACCATTATCGTATGTACCAGAAGTTATGAAACAGCCTGTATATGTGTATATATATAAATTATTGCATATAATATCGCTAATTATGAAGCGAGAAAAACTAAACATTTAATAGTCGCAACTACCAGAATAATTCCTGAAACAAAAACGATAAAAAATTGTAGAAATCGTGCAATCCCTTGTACAAAATATTTATTAGTTGCTCTTTGTCGATAATATTTGAATCCTTTTATTTACTGATTAAACGAACGCACATATTATTCTACCGTTCAGACAAAAAACCCATCCCATTGATCCAAACTCAATCTTGTCTAACAATTTTGGTGGTTGGTGTTCGTGTGCGTTGTACATATAAAAAATAAAATAACTTTTTCTTGGCTTTTATCAGTGAAACTTCTAAACGTGGTTTCCGATATACTGAAGGGTTCCCAACGTACATTCCCGGCCTTGTGATCAGTCGAAGAACATTCGAGTATCGCCATTCTTTTCGTAATTAAGAACTGTCATGATCATAACACGTCCGGAAGAATCGAAGTTACTATGTTCGTGCGGTTTGTGTTATCTGTTTCACCGTTGTTGATTAGATCAAAATCAAAATCAAATATGGCTTAAATGTATATGTATTACTTCAAATTTTTTAGTTAAAATAGATTTCCAATTAAATCCGTTTGGTTTTAATAACGTGTGTGAATAACAAAACAAGATTAGACAGAAAATTTTACAAATATATTCCGTTAAATTCGTCCATTTCTAATCACATAGGAGAAAATAACCAATCAAAAGAAGGCAGAATACTGAAATTTTAAATATTAAAAATCGCTCCTCAGACCACTTTAATTTTTTTTAAATACATTAGTGTGAAACTTTTTTTTTATGTAACATATTTGTCATTCACTTTTGGTTAAGTTTCATATCAAAATATAAAACATTTCTGAAAAATTGGAAATTTTGTAAATGGATAAATTATCTTTAATATAATTCTGGTAGTGGATTTACACAAATTATAATGAAAGCATGTGGCCGCAAATAAAGTTAAAATAACCGCATCGCAATAAGGAGAATGTTTTTAAAGATCCTATTTATCTGATTTTATACATATAGATACGCTTTAAAAAAATGATCTTGAAGAGATTTTTGAATTTAGTTTTTCTTGGTTTGTTACTTTTATATTTAGTCTTCTCTAATGCTTTCACATTCTCTTAATTTTTTGTCAATTATATTATTTGAATACATTTCTTGTTTCCACTGGCTTAGTTATTGCCTTTTTAGTTACTTTTTAAGTTATTTATGTTTTTATAACTTTTTTTTTTCTCTAAAACAAGATCACACTGATAATGTCCCATGGACGATTAATATTTTATATTATGAAGTTGACATTTATTTATAATTGTTTTAAAATATCATTTTCAAGGTTTGCATATAAATGGAATGAGTCATTCAAGGAAATTATTGCAACAACTTAAGAAAATTTCTTTTATATAATAGCCCACCGCCTACGACATTGCGGGATTACCATACAATGTGCTTAAGAATACATTCAATGTAATATGACAAATCATTTCACTTTCTGTTAGATACTGCAGCGATAGGGCTGTCGTTATCGACGTAGCACATTCAGCGCTAGCGGACGGGTAGGCTTTCGAATATTCAAACATTTGTGCCAATGCAAAATATTTTTGCGCGGGCCTGGTTTTTTTTTTAGTCTTAAACGAGTGTAATTATTTTTGTTGGTTTTTTTCTCGGATTCCGCAACATTATGATGATATCTCTGAAATCCTGGATCAGGTAATTTCAATTAAATCTGTATTTATTTGTTTCAAATCAACAAATCTTTATTTTCATAGTTAACCTAACTTTTGATTCATATATGTTTTAACTTTGTTGTATGTAACTGATGTAATGCTAGTTTGTAACTTAAATTTAACCCTTATAAGAGGTTGTGTGTTAAAGCACACATTTTGCAGATTTGAAGAGTAACTACGAACAAAATTTAAATTAAAGAAACAGCGATCTCCTTATTTCTCAATCCTTAGATTCCTACCCCCACAACATTTGAGACGGCGTATTTGAAAGAAAAGTAAGATGACATGGATTTTAAAAAAAATTATAGCTTCGAACAATCAAAATTTATAGGTACACTACTATTAATGATCTGCTATATTGCAAACTACTGTACATATATAGGAAGATAGAAAGTTAATGTGAATAAATGCTCTCGATTCAGAATAAATTATCTAAAATAATTATTTTTCTCGGCTAAATAAGACGTTATCGGCAGCGGCAGCAGAAGGCCGTTCAGTCTATTTAAATAATTTGCATTGTAAATCGAGAACAGTTTCATTTCAATGCAAATTGTCGTTAAGAAGAGATGTTTTTGCACTTTCCCTATTTTTTTTGTTATTTCACTGACGATTTGATTATATACAGTAAAAAAAAATATACACATTTTAAGTTTTAAGTCATTTTCTGACCAAAATATTTTTAATAATTACTATATTTGATATGAATTATATTGAGGGATGGCAGCTGGTAACACAAATGCAAAATAATACAATAATTATAATGTGACACTGACACTCCCATACAATGTATTTATATACAGGATGATGACTCGCTCAGCCGGTCATAGGACTTTAACATGGGAAATCAGTTTTTTGCAATTTCCTGCTTCCCTAATTATTTTAAGCAAAAACGCGTCAAATAAAAGTTTTAGGGCATCAAATTCTGCATCTAAATCAATAAACAGAATAACTTTTACGTGCTTTGTATCGACAGAAATTAAATATGAAAATGTCGAAAATTACGTTGAAAATATTGATAGCCATCGAATTGAACAAAAGTAATAAATAAATGCTTGACGTTTTATCTGTCAAAGCATCAACTTTGACGTTGTGACAGATAAAATGGCCTGATCGATGACCGGGTTTGCCACCTAATGACTTCTTTCTGTGAAAAATGAAAATTACTAAAGTAGGCACCCAAATGTGGATTCTCTAAAACAAAGAATTTCAGAGGAATGCAGGAATATTACAACCCGACAGCTATCAAACATGCGCCGTAATTTTTTATTTTAGTTTAATTTTTATTGTGATATTAAAATTAAGTAAACTGTTACTAATTAATTATGAATGTTTTATAAAATATAAATATTTTCTCCTGCAGGTCCAACGTCAAAAGTTGACATTTTATCTGTCACAACGGCAAACGTTGATGTTTTGACAGATAAAACGTCAAGCATTTATTGAGTTTTTTGTTCAATTCCATGCTATCAATATTTCTAACGTAATTTTCGACATTTTCATATTTAATTTCTGTCGATACAGAGCACGTACAAGTAATTCTGTTTATTGATTTAGATGCAGAATTTTGTGCCCTAAAACTTTTATTTGACGCGTTTTTGCTTAAAATAATTAGAGAAACAGGAAATTGCGAAAAACTGATTTCTCTAGTTAAAGTCCTATGACCGGCTGGGCGAGTCAACGCTCTATATATATATATATATATATATATTTATATGTTTTGGGGCCCTAAATATTATATTGCCTAGGGCCCAGGAGATGCCTAAGACGGCCCTGAAAGGGACCAATTACACACTAGTGGAATAAAGTAATTTTATTCCACTGTTAAAAGAATGAATGAATAATGCACAGATATCAGTCAAATTTATTGAATTACTTATTAATATTAACATTTACATTTATATTATCACTTAAATCATTGTTCGTTTTATCTAATTTGATGTTCTCTTTCCAAAACGGCTGCTTTTTTCGGTTTGTACCCCTTACATTCACTCTTCAAATAAGCTGTCAGCTTGCTATATTTTGAAATATCTATATTTTCGTTAACTTTTATAGTAGCCTTCAGCATGGAATACTTAGACCACGCTGATGAAACCGCATAATTTTTCTTGATTTTATAGAAATATGAAAGCATGACTTCTTCATTTATTACCCTTACTCTCCGTTTTTCTCCCCAGCTCTTAAATTCAGTAACCTCTTTTTCATACCATTCCTTAGGCTTCGCTGGCAATAAACACCGAGTTGCTTCAAAAACTTCTGTAAGAATAGAGTAAATTTCTTCTATTTTTCACCAAATTCATAAATTTTTCAATGTAACAAACGATAAACAAATATCCTGTCATAGCAACAAATGCCACAGTAATGCATTTTTTTTGACAGCACGTATCTAGAATTTGATAAATTAAAAAATGACATTTTGTAAAATGAATTAATTTTGAATAAAAGTTTTGAATGTGGATAAAAGTTATATTGTATTCATGTTTTAGTTGCGCATTATCCACTCAAGATAATTAAATACTCGAACTTCGTTCTCGCATTTAAACAATCTTTCGTGGATAAAACGTAACCTAAAACACTTATACAATAAATAACTATAATTAAATTACATAAATGATAGTGTTATTACAATTTATTATTATTCCTTTTTCATTAAAATAGTACTTAACTGTCTTTATATTTTCTATTTATAAAATAGTAGAGAGTACAACTGTGATAGGAAACATTGGTTTCGAAAACTATTCCATACAACTTTTTACCGAAATTCGAAGTACCCCTGTTTTTATGAAAAATAATTGTTTTGTATATTTTAGTGTCTTTCCAAAGTCCCAAACAACAAAATCTACATATAAAATTTCTTTTAGTGTTTCTTAGCAATTATGACACCGCATAATAGCGATGGTTTATGGCTTATAGACGTTAAAATATCCTAAAGATTGAAATAGTGATTTTTAACTTCAAGCTAAAATAAAGATACGAGTAAACCTAATTCAAAAGACATAATAACCCGTTTTTTCTTTAAAAATTCACCCGTAACTAATAATTAAGGTACAACCACACTGTAATCACTCACTGAACAGACTATACTTGACAAAACTACACATTGTTTTATTACTAAAAAAATGTGACAATGTACAGTGAAGTTAACTTTAATCTAACAACACTATACAGCAATCTCTGAAGTGTAGAATAAATATATATGACTTTATTATAAATAAGATAAAAATTGTGCGGTGTTACGCGAGTAAGCAAAAGACAAGTATAATATAAATAAATTATCGTAAAACTTCGTGTTATGCCAGGCTTATCTCACAAAAATTCAATTGTCCTGCACGTGGTAAAGGTATGTGGATGGTTGCAAATAAAATTAGATTTGTTTGTGGGACTGGTGTTCTGATATCTGATTTCCGGTTAATTTATGTTGTTGTAATCGAGGTTTTAATGTGATTTGCTCGATATGAGGACGTGAGAATGGGGTCGTAAAGGTATTGTTTATTATCTGCTGAAAATTGCTCTATCAATCTGCTCTGTTACGAATTACCTATAAAATTTTATGAGAAGTTTTAACAGTGTAGTAATATTATATCATAATTCATTTATTATTTGTGAAACACTACATTAAATTCTAGATTTAGATTCAATAACATTTATTAGTCCATATAATTTCAAATTGCTTTTATATCATAGGAACAAATTTTTTACCCTATAATAATATTCGTAGTAATTTTGTTTTACACTGTACGTTAAATTATAGAAATCAAATGCATAACCTACAACTTGCATTACAGACATATTCAATGACATGACCCTTCCGAAATAAAAAACTTTGCCATACACTCGATTTTTCATATGTGCAAGAATTCTTCTGGTGATAAATGTGTCAAAGTGAAATGCACATAAATCACGCCTGATATAACATTATTTTACGGGTACGAGTCCACAATAGTTAAAAATTAAATCTATTTTATTTGAATTATCCATACTTATTATTTATTATTTTTATATTATTATTTATGTTACGCTGTACAACAGGAACTTAATCCCAATTACAGTACAGGGTCCGCACTCACCGAGCCGCAGTGTGGTAGTTCATATAATTTTTAGCTTGAGTGGTACTGTATTATCCAGAATTATTTCTTTAACACTATTTCATTGGTATACTTAATATTAGAATTTAAAATATCTTTTTGGAAAAAAAGCTGAAATTATCAAAGTAACATACATACTTATTCAAATTAATGCTTATGCTAGCTCACGAATATTTGAAATTAAGTATATCTTGTTGAAAATTTTCATTCTGAAAAGAAACGAAAATGATTGAAGAAATTTTAGATAAACTCTATTACATGAATTACACAGTTTACTGATACGGTATGCGAATTAATCAAGTTCACAAAATATTTAAAGTTTTGAAGCATTTCTGTTTATTAAAGAAATCTGATATTTAAGTCCATGTTTTACACATAATTAACAACAGATTAAATAGCTTATTTTAGTCCTGTCATGTATATTTTCGAGAATCAAAATTTAAATAGTGTAATAGTTGTATAAAGCTCGATCATGAAAAAATAGTGTATGTCACTGGTGTTGAATTGTATTGCACACATGGTTTTACAGCACTAACCGCATGCAATAAAGTGGCACTTTTATAATTATATAATTAATTAATTATTAAAATAATATATTAATATTATAATTTTTTTTTCATGTCTGAAACAATTTTAATTTTGTAACCATCTGTTATTCAAAGGAATATTAGCAAATATTTATAATATACCATTAATGCTAATGAATACTGATTTATTTGCGAAGTAATAAATTTGATGAACTTTACATTTGTTTTTGTTCTTGGTCTCTGATTTATAACTAACCCCACGCTACTGAACAGAATGTTTAAAAATTATTGCTGAAAATTTAATAGTATATTATACAACGACACTATAATGGATGCTCTTATTCCCGAGGATGAAGTTTGCAACCCGAGCGAGCGGAGCGGGCAAGGGTTGTAATCATCCGTGGTAATAATAGCCATTATAGCGAGTTGTATACTATACTTTATATACGACTAACATATACGACTAATTTAATAATAATTAGTCAATTTTTATATTATTTATTATCTATTAATTTTACATCTATTTACCTAATAAATTTACATCTAATTGAAATGAGTAAATGGAGTAAAAAGACCATAATGAAGATGATTTGTATTTTTCACCTAATTCAGTAAAATATGCCAACAATACATTTTCTGAATACGAATTTGTCTTCATTTTAATACGCCAGTCCATAAAACTTTGGTATGCTTTGTCATAGAAATTTTTAGACTTTTGCGGTAATAAACCATATGTAGTAGCATCAGCGATTTTCGTTATTTCTGGTGGTGTAGAAGATATACTGTCTTCTGTAATACTGTCCATTTTTTTCAATTACAGTTAAACACAATAATTTAACACAATTTGCAAGACCGTTTTTGACAACTTCTCAACGATGATTTCGTTTATTTGATTCCGATTCGTAAACAACAGTGAACTTAGCAACGAGCATGATTAATTTAAATGAGTCGCTATGGCAACACAATTCCGATGGCACAATAAAGCAATGATCCATATTTTAAGCATTTTGATTGGTTCACGAGCGGGAATTATTATTCCCGGCGGGATTAATATATAGCATTATGTAGCAAAAAACGCATATATATGATAATATTATTAGTTAGTCGTATATAAAGGTATATATTACTTGAAGTAGCAGATTACATCCCAAAATAAAATTCGGCAAAATTATTATTGCGTTGTAACCAGTATATTAAATACTTTTTTTAATGCAGTTTTTTGCTCCAATTAATTGTATTTATTTGTTAAATAAATATCGGACATGTTTTGTGTGTCCTAAGCTATCTATTTTAATAAAGGTACATCAATTGTAAAAAATTTACTGCTCATTTCTTACGACTGACAGAAACTTTAAAATTCAATATTAGCATATAAATAGAATAGCTTTAAAAGTAACTTGAATTTTACACACACAATTTTCGTACAGGTTTCGTACACTATATTCTACTGCATAATTTATTTTATAACCCTGTGAGTAATATCACCATACAAAGGGGATGCAGCGAGGTTTCTGATATCCTAATATTTCCGCTTTCACCTGAAATTCACCCTCCATTTCATCCTTGAGTGCCGTGGTGTGGGCAAATGGTGACAGTACATCATTTTTAACGATTTATGCCTGAAATATATTCTCTTGATCAGTGGTTTACAAAGTGTGGATCGCGATTCCCTGAAGGGTCGCCAGATACCACTTAGAGATAATAAAAAAAACATGCATTCAAAAATTTCAAGAATTTAATATAAGCATGAAAGCAATATATACTTAATTAGTATTTTAACTAAATATTTAAAAAGCAAGAGAGAGCTTGGATATTAAGTTTCTTAAATTTTACTCAAGGTTTAAAAAATAAAATTGAAACAATGACGAAACTATACTATTTTTATAATTCAATATATTTCAATGTGAGTTAGTGAACTGCAACAATATTGAGATTTTTAAATAAGAATATGCTCATATTGGCGAAAATTAGAACCATGACAAAAGTACAGTTTGGTATTATCCTAATAAGTAAGTAATTAAATAATAATAAAAATAATTTTTTTATGATAAAGAATGTGATAATACTATAATTATCTAATATTATACTAAAGGAACAAATTTCTACTATGAAAAACTTACGCTATTAAAAGAATCTATGATCTATATATTTTACCTTTAACTTGGAGTACCTATTTTTGTAACATAACTTTGTGCACCATCATTTAAAACTACGAATATCGCCGATCATGATAAATTTTGTATGAAATTTTTATATAAAATTAATAAATATGCACAGTGACTATTGAAATAAAGTTTTATTAAAATAAAAACTTCAATAAATTGTAAAAATATTGAAAAAAACAAATAGTTATGCATCTTTCGTTTTGACAAATCTAATCTGTTTCTTTAAAATAATAATAATAATAAAGAAACATAAGGTAAAAAAGTTGAAAAATTTATTATTCTAAAATTTATAAAATGTTTTTAAGGAAACTTTGCAATGTTTGGATATGTGTTTTACACAAATTGTATTTCCAGCAAACAGTTGCTTTTACGTTTTGCATTTACGCACATATATTTCACGGATCTGGATTTTAGGTTCTACCTTAATTTCTTAGTGGTCCGCAAATTTGGTCAAGATAGATGTCAGGTGCGGCGGAAGTGAAACATTTTTAAATCTTTCTTTTAGCTGAAAGGACAATAGATAGAATATTCACATGCTAACTAATTTGCATCATCTTAATTTTCCGCTTTTGGCAAATATTTGAAGCTCTACTGATATAATCATATTAATTTATATGAAACTAGTGTTTTAAATTTCCCAATCCCGAATTTAAAATTGATAGATCTAAGACTTTCAATTTTACATACATATGCGTCTTAGCACAGCGTGCTATACTTGCGCGGTCCACTGGAAACACGTCCATAACTTGAATATCTGCAAAGATATAATCATAAGATATGTGAGAGCGAAGCCAATCGAAAAAAGTAGAAATAGAAATTATAAATTTGTACTTAAAAGCAAAACGATAAATGAAACTAATATTGAAAATATAACTAATGACAACAGACAACTATATTCTATATAAATTAATAAAAACCACTGCTAGCAAACACAAAATAATAGAAAAACCCAAGTGTGTAATTGGCAGTAATTGAAAGCATATAACTGTTTCCCAAATTAATTAAAATGTACGCGATCTTCATTTGTGATATTTATAGAACTAAAAAATGAATAGGTACAACTTAAAAGTTCTACATTAAACTAAAAAATATTATATCCCCGGAATCCATGTATTTTTAAAATTTAGAATAACAAAATAAAATATAATTTTAAGAATATATTTATATCACACTGCAAGTTATCATTGATGATGGAGTAATATCATTTTTTGTACTTGCAAGAGTAGGCACTTTTTAAAGAAACCCTTTAGGACAAGAAATGTTGGACTCTTTGTTTATATTATATATTGAAAACGATGTATTAAAAACTTCCATTGATTACGATACACTTATTACTGAATTAAAGCTTTGAAAAATTAAAATATAAATTTATTTGTCTTATAAATACTATTAGTTACCAATATAATAATTATTTTAATGAAGAATATATTTTTTAGTTAATGTTTTGTTTTCTGGGTAAGGCCCGCGAAGTGCACTATGCATAGGGCTCTATTTTTCCTTTGTTCACCACTGACTAACATTTGAATATCAAATTTTAATCATATGGCGATCGTAGCTTACTTGGCTGAAATTGCAAGTTTCTAAACACGATTATTTATATAAACTATTACATCAATATACCAAGGTTTCTAAGAAGCTATATCAAAGTTCTTTAATAAAAATCAAATAATATATCTTCAATCCTTTTACATATTATTGGGTGCGGCACTCTACCGTATCAGATCGCGATAATATATTTTCGGCGTGAAATGCAGTTACCAGCCGTTAAATTACGGCCTCTAAAAATAGTGGAGACGGAGCCACATGGGTATATTTTTAACTTAATGAAAATTGTTTGTAGGCTGTGAGGGTCAAACTCGGGATGTCTAATCCACAGGCCAACACGATACCATTGAACCAGCTACCCCAACCAAAGTTACCAATTATAAAATGAAGGCATTCCCATATATTAGATACTTATAGATATGTTTGCTATATGTGAGTACCATAATAGTAATTTATACACCAAAGGTGTTAAGTATATGAGAATGCACAAAAGTCTTCGGGTTGGATACCGTCGCCCGAGGTCATTATCACCTAGTAATATCTATAATACATATAAAATTATTTTTTTCCTAGAATATGTATAGTTAATTTAAATTTATAATAATTTTGATTATAGTAATGTGTATAAAAGTATGAATCATCTGTGGCGTTGCGTTGCCAACGATATTGTTTCTTTAATGTGTTTATTAATTTTAAACGTCAGATGCGTTCCGTTCTATATTTTTTGAGATAATGAAGAAAAGAATATATTTTTTTTGTGAGGGCGAAGAAGATATTGTTTAGATTTCTTGTTTTAATTATTTAGTGCTATTTTTAAAAAGTCAAAAGGATAAATATCAAAAAATCGAAAATTTTGACAAATCTGATTAGGTTAATTGTTTTCCTCTCTGACATATCTGTGCATATTTTTTTTCCTTTTCTTCTACAACATTAAGATAGTATAAACACTATTATTCTGTAACAGTATTAATAATATACCACTAATATTAACCTTATAAATATCAATAATATCATCTGACAGTTCAGAAGATAGATTTTCTAATCAGTAAATGTTACTAATTCTCCTAAATTTCCGTATAATATTTGACATCGGGTGTTGCTACTAGTGAGAATAAACAACAAAATAATTATTTGTGAACACTACTTACACAAAATACGTATATAATACTTACACTAAAACAAAATTAAATTAAAACTAAACATATGGAGCGGACGTTATCAATTATAATGCCCGTTCATTATGCCACGGTCGTTATGGTGTTCTTTATATACTTTGTATCATAGCATTACAGCAAATAATAATCAAGTGAAAATAAATATTTATTTTCGCATCTTTGACAGAAGACAAGACAGAAAATAATTAATTCAATTCAAAGGCAATAGAGATGGTCGGTAATCCAATAACTACATAGTAGTCTTTGCCTTCTCTGTCCTCTGAGGGACAGGAAAGGGAATGACTTGCGAATTCCTCTCTTGTTAGAGGTTTGTCGATGTAAGCTTGTGAAGAAACACTTAACGTAGATAACTAAATCAAATTTGGCGTACCATGAATGGTTCATGAAAATCATATACTTGCCGCAAATTTGATTATCGATGAACATTCACTGACATGGTGACAGGTCGTTACTAAGATTTGAAAGACGATGCGGTAACTAAAATTCGATACGGTTTTATTATCTGATAATACAATTTTAAATTAATTTAAAATAAGTACATACAAAATGTAACCAGTATATCAACAGTTTTTATTTATTAATGAAGGTATTATTAACTTATTGAAATTAATTTTTTACTGAAACTAAACATTTTATATATCCAATTATATAGTTTCGTAGTAAATAAATACAACAATAACGTTTTAAATATTTTTATAAAACTTTGTAAAACGTTCAAATATAAAACTACCACCATTGTATCCGCCAATAGCATCATAACTTTATAATTTGGTATGTGTATTTTTTTCAGTGTAGAATCCATTATTATGAAATGAAACATGTGCCTTCATATGTAATTATTATTTACAAAGACAGAAACAGAAATATGAAAATATGTTTAATTACATAAAATTTATTAAAAATTTTAAAGCAAGAGAGAATACTGGTCTCCACTGATATCTTTTGAACCGCCTGATAGCGGCACTTCACGCGTAAATACAGAGATATGATCCAACAGAATACCACGCCTAGAAATAAGTGATTTATGATATATTTTATTATTAGAATATGATAAGTATCTACTCTTGTATGGTTTATAGAATTTAGGGAAAAATGTGTAAGGTACCTTCTCAATTATATGCTGATTTAAACAACAACCAGGTACATGACTGTTAGATTTCTTGCTGCACGCATACAAAAATACAAGAGGATTAAATTTTAACTATCCTAATACTTTAGACTATTTTCACAGATTTTATAGTATGACGAATTAGATGAAAAAACTGGCGAACGCTTAGGATTGAGAGAGATAGAGATAATAAACAACGAATTAGACTATACATGCGCAAGTCTCGTAAAGTCATTGTCGTTAGAATAAAATTTTCAATTTTAACATAAAAATATTATTGATAGATAATAGGCGCGATGGTATGATTAATAGTACGGCATTCGAATCCGAATATCTCGAGTTTGAATTCCACTCAAGCTAAAATTATATTAATTACAACACTGCGGCTCGGTGAGTTCTAACCCTGTACTGTAATTGGAATGAAGTACCTGTTGTGCAGAGTAGCATAAAAAAATCAGTTCTCCAATAGCGATAATAGAACAATATTATTGGTATTTTTAATTAAAACTTGTTGATCGTAATCATTAATACAGAAATACAATAATTACTTGAAACAAGAGGTAGTTACAACCTTTCTTCTATTTTTAAAATATACAATAGTTATTTGTCCAACTTGAGTCTAAAATGCGCTTGCCTCGCATATTAAACAGTTTTGTTACAATATATTTCAGAAAATATTTATTTTAACTTAAAATACATATAGAAAAAATCTAATAGGTGCAATACTCGTAAAGGCAATATTATATTTATTTGAATAACAATTTAAAGATAATTTACAGATTTAAAGTATTTTATTATAAAATAAAAAATTCACTTATATTCTCCCTAGAGCCTTGATTCCTTCCGGAAGTTTTTGTTAATACATTCCAACAACGTATTAATCTCCACGAATGGAATACGAATGCAGATTACGTTGTTGGAATGTACGGTAAAAGAATTCCCGGGTATGAATTAAAGTTCGAGGGCAGATTTGATAAGAAAATCAACGACACCAACACAAAGAGTAAAAATAATTTAAGTTTTATATTTTGCTTAAAATAATCAAGTTATGATAGAATAATATGTCCATCACAACTTGATTCAAGTAAATAAAATGGATAAGAAAAACTATTTTTAAATGTCAAAGTGACATTTTTGACAAAAAAAAATCAGTCAAGTAATAAAACATTTGCAAAATTTTTTATATTACAATATAACCATGCTTAATACAATGTTGCTATTGACTGTTAATTAGTGTCGTACGATATTCATTAAAATAATCATTTTAATTTGTTTTATAAAATAGCATCTATGTAACAATACTATTTTCTTTAGAGAGGAGAAATAATAATCTTATATTTTGTGAGAAGAAAGTTCTGTGCATATCGTGAAAAAATAATTTGTCTTTGTAAGAAAATAAAATGTGACAGTTTATATAATTTTTATTGAAAAGAAAGTAAAATAACTACTTCTTTTTTCACACTATTTAAAAAAAATTAATAAACAACCGGTTTCGATCACTTAAGTGTTAATCATCAGGCTTCGGTGAAAGCTTCAAACGGAACAATGTTGTTACAAATATTCAAAAATATTAATGTGCACTGTATAGAAAAAAAATGTAAAAAAATTAAAATAAATATTAGGAGACGAAGTGACATGATTTCAATTAATATTTTTTTAATATTCTATAGAAGAGATGTCCGATAGCCGCTGGGGTGAATTTTTTTAGACCGAACTCAGCAAATGAAAAAGCAAGTTAAACCAAATAATTAGGGAAGTAAGTTAAGCAACGCGCTATTTTAAAGAAAAAATTGTTTGTTTAAACAAAAATTGGCATTATCGCGAATAGATATCTTGATTTCCAACTTTTCAAGGAAATCAAGATTTTTACCGTTTTCTTTTACATGAAATATTTTTAAATCTCTGTCCACATCAAATTCATGGCCTGTAACAATTAAATTTTCTGCGAAACTAGAGGTATGTAAAACATTTCATATGTTCTTTAAATCTAATAGAAAATTTCTTGCCCGTTTAACATATGTAATTAGTACCACAATCAGTAAAAAAAAGTTGATAAATCCCCGATTTTTACAATAACTGTTGTTTATCAGGTTCAGAATATAATTCACGTTTTAGTTTGGAAAGTGATTTAAATACGATGATAAAATTGTGGTGATTTAACTATTCTCAAATTTTATAGCTAATATTGCCAAGAAAATGTAAATTCATTCTGTAATTGTTAGCTACAATGTGTTGGGTGTTATATGCTTGTTGTAATCTCAACTTATAGTGTTTTCTCGAAATGAGTTTGAGTTTAATGATTATTTTCAGTATCATTTAAACCATAAGATAACATTCTATGAATATGAGAGTTGTAAACCACGGACTTATGTTCTATACAATGATTGGAGGTGTTGTTCATGGAGTCAATTGTTTAGGTAGGTTTTCTGTAAATATTATAAGTAAAACCATGTACGCGTAATACAAAGGATATTAAGACAGCTGTTATATTCCAGATCAATGATGAATTTAATGTTATTATGTAAAATATTAAGTTTTGAATGAAAATCACTAAGTTGAGTAGTAGGTTCAGTCCAATAACATAGAATATCATCGACATAACGATATTAGATTTAATGTTTTGAGAATTAAATTAAGTCTACACATAACATTCCTTCAAAATGTTTTATGAAAATTTCGGTTAATGTGTCTGATAAAGGTAACATCATTACTAGGCCTTCCACTTGTTTATAAAATAATACATTGAAAATGAAAAAAAAAATGCTCTGTGCATAGGTGAAGAATTTTAAACATAAAATGGTTTTGACAATGGATTCTGTGTCTTTGACAGGTATATTAGTAAATAAATTACAAACATCAAAAGATATTAACATGCCATTGTTGGTGTAATCGAGTTGTCGTAGCTTTTCAATTAGATCAGATGAATTCTTTAATGAATGTTGTGAATGTAACGTAATTTTTTTTTGTAAAATATTATTGTTTAACATCTTAAGTGAATAATGGCAACGCACTACAATAGTTATTTGTATCACTAGTCCAGAAACTGCTATTTTGCGAGTGCGAGTATATTTTGAGAGGACGAGCCGCAGGCGAGGCCTTTAAATACGAGCACTCGCAAAATAGTTTCTGGACGTGTAATACACAAGATTTTTCGCGCCGACGTTTTTGTTAATTTAATAAAAAAGTTTAATTTATTACTAACAGTCTAAATGCCAGGGAATTAATTATGTTGGTAACATCACAATATTTGAACTGTACTTTTAATTTTAATTAATTATTTATTGTTCATCAATTTACATCTTCAATAAGTTTAATTACACTGTACACTTTATTTTATAAACATAAAACATAATTCATTTCTTTGTCTATTTCACGACTTGTCATTCCAGTATTATAACCTAAAAAATCAACATATTTTATTTGGATTTTACATCGCTAATTCAATTATAATTACTTACAATTTTGTTTAAAATATATGTATAAATATTCTGTTTTCTTGTATTGAAAATACTCAACTATGATTATTTTATCATAATATTTTTACGCAAATGCAATATTTTGACATTTCAAACGTTCAGGAGTTCGCTAGACTAGTGATGCCAACATATAACCATGAAAAGTCACTAATTTTTGCCGGCCGAGGCCGGCATACACATGTTTTCCGGACGATTTTGCGTTATGTAATACTGCTAATGCCGGACAGTGGCGCGACAAGTTATTTTTCGATTGCTTCATAGAAATCATCAACTTTCAATGAGAACGTATTTGTGAAATTATTAAAAAAAATAATTTGAATATGGTAAAAATCTATACATTCAATAATAAATAACAAACAAAACCGCAAAACCGTGCTAATACTGGAGTTTGTAACAGAAGTAATGAACACGGAACTGGTATATCAAGTCCCTAAACTACACAACTGGACGCGATGTTACGAATAACACTTAGGACCGTACGCATGCCTAGCAATAAATTACACCAGACTGGAAATCATTGTTAACCGGATTAGTCATTTTCACCTGCACATGTGTTCATAACCACGAACCACTGAATTGGAGACTGAAATGTTGATAATTGAAACCATGTGTCAGCAGGCATTTAAATTAAATATTGATAATATTAGATGAATATAGGATTCTCAATTTTATGGAGTAGCTAGCTCAGTGGAATCCCGCCGGCATGTGGATTTTAGTACCTGAGTTCGATTTCCGCAGTTGATAAATTTTAATCCATATTGAAATTACCCCTATATCTCTTCGTCGACTATCATCAATGGACGGTTGTGATTTGATGGCTGGTGAGCATAACAATATTACTTACAAAGATCTGCTGCAGAAGAGTGTGTCACATAGTAATAAAGTTGATCATAACAAAGAAAATATGGTTTTACAGTCTGTTATAGAAGAATCTACAGCATAATTGCGTAAAAATACAAAATATTGCTCATAGTATAATAATATAATATAAATATTATCCTTACAAATATTATATTTGTTAAGGACTTTAACTGGGAGAAAATGAGAGGCGGGTAGTGAATTGTCGTTTGGTACAAAATTTTTATCAAAATGATAGGAGATTTGCATGAACTATTTTATTGACGAATAAAATAATGATATCTTTAGCATACATAATTATCATTATTGAAAATCAATAAAATTCTAATTTAATTACGAGCGCAAGACAACAACGATTCGGAATAAATGTTTGGTGTGGAATGTTGAATCACCGAATAATAGGTCCTATTTTTTTGTTAAATTCTCAGTTCAAAAGGATATTTATAATTTTGCGTAACGATGTAAAAGTAATGTTGGATAATCCCACTTTCATGCTAATTCAAAACATAATATTACAACAAACTGATGCACTAGCATAAAATTCACATTTCTAAATATTTAAATGTAAAGTTTCCTTACAAACGGACTGGGACACAAGGACCTATTTAAGAGCCAGTTAGATCTTCCGATTTAACACAACTGGACTTATTTTTATGAAGACATATATTGGATAAAATTTATGTGAGATATTATAATAATGTAAATGAACTGCGTGAGGCAAATGAGCAAGTTTGAAGACAAATTCATTCGTGAATATTTAGAAAAGCTACAAAATAATGTTTAAAGAGTGCTGAAATTTGTATTTTATAGTCGGCAATGATATTCTACTGGATCGGCAACAGAGTAATGAGAAATAGAAGTATTTTCAAACCAATTGTTGAAATAGCATCAGAAAGTCTATTCAATATCTTAAAAAGGTTATTGCTAGAATATATACTTTATATTTTGCTGATGAATTTTTAAATAGGAACAAAGTTAGGCGCAGTTAACACGACTAATTGTTACATATTTATATAGTTTTCTGCATGAATTATTATAATGAACTGATATTTATGAATTCATTTGTTGTTGTCGAATTTTTTGTTTGTTTTGCTTTTTATAATAAATACTATTTGTCGTATGTAACTGGTGTATGTGATGTGAATATTTGACTCAATTTGAATTATTTTACTACAGCGCTGTAGTATTAATTTAATTTCAATATACGTTTTTTACGTACCTATTCATGTAAAAACAGCTTAATGCAAATGTCTACATATTTCATAACAATATGTATTTAAACCAAATAATAACCAGTATCACCTCTCTACTATTAATATTTTACTGATTTAATCAACCCTAACAGGTTCTGACCAAATATAGCTTGACCATTGCACTTCTCCAGCGGGACCTAACTTCATATTATCTTGAATTAATAAATTGTTCTGTAAATTATACGGAGCTGTTGTTAATACCATATTAAGTCTACATCTATCAGGAGTGCGTACCACGTAGAAATGGAACTACTATGCGTTTTTTTTGTTTGTTAATTTTTACACTTATCAGTGTACCGCTCACCAGAATAGAATACAAGAACAAACAATTGAAAATTGGAAAATTAGGTAAAAATCAGGGCGGTTTCGGTTCGCGGTTCATCATACTCGGTTCATTCCTTCAGTTTAATGGTTGGATTCAATTATTTTTATTATTTATTTTACGATATTGCTGGTAGTTTACAATCTAAATTTACAGATTATACCTATATATATATATATATATATATATATATATATATATATATATATATATATATATATATAATAAATTAACTTTCAATTCGTAACAAATCGCTTTTTAAAAAGTTATTTATTACAATAAACAATTATTTATGTCATTACAGTATGAGTTCTGAATCTAGACTAAACTTAATCTTAACATTTCTATCTAAGCAAGACTATGCTACGTGACATTTAGTAGTCAGAAATTAAGCGTTTAATATAATATAATGTTTATGTCATCAAAATGTGGCACTATAACTATATATATATATCTACCTCTGTACATATTTAAAAATAAAAAATTTCATTCCATTATTCTTATTTATAAAACCTTGACTTCTTAATGAGTAGGTTCTATGGTCGTATGGAAATGAAGTATTAAATTTTATTACTCCAGTTTCTACAAATTTTATTTAATGTGATATTTCGGTACACGTGTACCTTCCTTGGGAAATATAAAATAATAAATGACAAAATATAACTATAAATAAGTAACTAAGTAACAAGTAAACAAGGAATTATAATGTTTCGATCAACTAAAGCTCAGTTTTAGATAATTCACAGCCAGCACAGTTGTTTATGTTGTGCTTGTAAATTTCTATAGCTGCTCTGATTAAACGACGATTATATATTTAGGCCTGATAAATATTTTTTTATCTTGTATTACATGCCGTGCAACGTCGAATTAAATAAAATTTACATAACTTCAACCAAAACTTGTTTTAATTATTAAATATGAATTTTGGAAATTTATCCATTTTATATTTTTTATTATCGAAAGTAAAAATAATATTTTCTTCGGTCATTAAGTATATCTTGATAAATAATGAGTTCATTAATGATGATCGTGAATAGTAATTTATTACTCACGGGTTATGGTCAACCAGATCAATGATTGCGAAAACAACGCAACGATGGCCGTAGTTATTAATTTACTCTTCACAATACTCGTAACATCGAGATTGCTATAACAACACTGCTACTAATATTTGACATTCATGTTATATAACCTAATCAAGATCTAAAAGTGTAATTTTCATATTAGTATCGTAGCAAAAATATGGTACAGTACAACTAATTTCTCTTGGCAGATAGGATAATCGCTAAACAGGGAGAAAAGTATTTAAAAAATAGACAATACGCTCGGCCGAGTACACTTTCTAGTACGGTAACTACGGTTTTTGTGAATCCAAGATTATCCGCGAGAAGAAATTCGTTATACTATATATATATATTAATTTAACTTGCGTGTAGTGGCATTTACTCATTTAAATACATTTCGGGATTCGACTACTACCCGTATCGCAAACTTCATCGTCATGAGTGATATCTCAATATCTATCATTACATGCTCGTTGAATAATATGTATACATATACTACGGTAACTACGGTTTTTGTGAATCCAAGATTATCCGCGAGAAAAAATTCGTTATACTGTATATATTAGAGTTGGGCGAATATAAAATTTCTCGAATTCGAATATCGAATACGAATATTAATCAGATCTCGAATATTCAAATACTCCTAAAAGTTAATTTATTTATTATTAATAATAATTTAAATAGGTCCTTTTCATTATTTGAATGAAATTGTTAAGATAAAATAAAATTTGTAGGTTATGTGGATCCAAAAGAATTCTTGAAAATAGGTAATTAGGCCTTAGTAATCCTTGGATAGTGGAATAAATTAACAATTCTGATTCATTTAAACTTTATTGGACATTTCGAACGATTAAATTGTTTGTTTTGTCTAAGTTTATATAAAAAGTTTCTTTTATAAGTCTATTATTATAAAATGTTTCAGAATCTAAAATTTCAGGACTTTTGAATTTGAATTTATGTCCAGTGTCGACAGAATGTTGGACATAAATTCAAATTCAAAAGTCCTGAAATTTTAGATTCTGAAACATTTTATAATAATAGACTTATAAAAGAAACTTTTTATATAAACTTAGACAAAACAAACAATTTAAATTCACAAACTGACTATAAGAATAATTTAAAATACATCAACAATTTTATTGATACCTACAAATAATTTTGAATTTTGTTCTTAATTTTAATTAATTGGTTCTTGATACATTTTATGTTGGTGTCACTGGTTGTCGAACGTTGTTGCTTCCGACGGATGTCGTTGATATCAGAAATGTACCGAACTCCATTGAATGCACTTCACAATCCCTTGTTGAAGTTTTTAAAAAATTCTAATAATTTTTTCGCCTCAGTGATGGTTGTTTAAAATATTTAAACCATTCAACTGTTATTACGTAGCAACTTGTATTACTGGTGAGTGATGTTGTAGACAAATAGTTTTCTTGTATTTTAACATTGTATATATCTCTACAGCTGAAGATGAACGTGTTTTAACGTTCGAAACGTCCAATAAAGTTTAAATGAATCAGAATTGTTAATTTATTCCACTATCCAAGGATTACTAAGGCCTAATTACCTATTTTCAAGATAAAATAAAATTAAAAGAAAAAGTACAAACAAAAAAGAAAAGAAAAAGACGAAAACTTCAAATTTAAGGTGAAACGTACGGGCTGATGTTTGCGAAAAACAAATTTGAAATATGGTACGTCTTCATGGTTTTGAAACAAAATATCTTTGTTATTAATAACTTCAAAATATTGTAATAGCTTTAAGATTATGTACAAATGATAAAGAAAAACATAGTCAAAAATTGAGGTCAACATATGGCGCGATGTTCGAAGTGTTCGAATGTTCGCTATACTGACGTTAATATTCGAAAATCTCGAATATCGAATAATGTCAATATTCGCGGCATTCGACTATTCGGGGATGATATTCGCCCATCTCTATTATATATTAATTTAACTTGCATGTAGTGGCATTTACTCATTTAGATAAATTTCGGGATTCGACTACAACTCGTATCGCAAACTTCATCGTCATGAGTGATATCTCTATATCCATCATTAAATGCTCGTTGAATAAAATGTATACATATTATTACTATCCTTTGTTAAAACAAATGAAATTTTACACTTTAAAATATGTTTTCCATAATTTGTTTTGTTTTTAATAATAAAATTATAGATAATATAATAATTAACCAAACTATTATATAAGTATTTCGTGATCGTTAAGAATATTTTAACTGAAATTTATCGAATAGAATTTTTATTTGTCAATTATACTAATCGTTTTCCAGATAATGAAGGTGTTTTTTTTTCACTAGCAATCAGTTCTCTTCCCCTTTTGACCGATGTTAAATTATTTATAAGAAATGTTACGACAAAATATTTTTTTAGTTTATTTCCTCTTTATTAAACCTTATTTTATATTGCAAAATATTAATGGTCGATATATAATAGTTTTATTAGCCTTTTTCGGAAGAAGTAAATTGACAACAAATATTGTGCAATCTACAAATGTAATAAATGTGTAATGCCGAATTTGTTAATCGATTGTTTAGTAAATGTTAGCTAACAACCAATATAAACAGAATCGTTTCCAGCATTCAGACGACCGATAAATGGGGCGGCCATCGCAAACATTTCATAGGTGATCTATCGCAGACAAGTGATTTTTGCCGAATTCTGCATACCAGCATACCGCACTAGGAATAATAATACATAATAAAAAATGAATAGTACAAAAATATACAATGTTGCGAGCAACTTTTAACTAATACTTATGGGACAACAGGTGTTTCCCGAATGCTTGGGAGCAGACGAAGTTAAAGGTTTATTATGAATTGAATATTGATATTAATCAGATGAAGGCTAGGACTCACATATTAGGCATTAATCAATAAAACCAAACTGTGTACCTCAATTTGCATTATGTTTAGTTGTGCTACGTTTTAGTTCCTGCATCTATTATTTTTCTTCTTTTTTAAAGAAAAACAAAATGCTAAATGTAAGCAACTTGAGTAGATGAAGTAATAAAAAAATTTAATCATTGAAGGGAAACAAAACGTGTCTGCTGCATATTATTCTCAATAACAAAAATAAATAAAAAATAACTGCTTTTTACTATGGCTCAAGAAAGCCTGTCAGATTATCAATAGAACACAGAATATACGAGGTAATAGTTCTGTAAAACTGCTAGAGGAGATATCATTTAGAGCCTGTTATTATATATTATTATTAGGGATTGTGAATTGAGTTTAGATATTTATTAGTACTATTTTCTTTTGTATTAGTACAGTACTATTTTATGTAATCGTAAATTATTTACATTAAGAAAAAATTAAATTAATTCTATATATTGAAAATTGTATTATTGTTACCTAATTATCATTTAGGGGCGGCAAGCTAAATGATTGTACGCAGGCGGCAGTAGATCTAGGAACGACCCTGAATATAAATAATATGTATTCTCGTATATTTAACAGCAGATAATTATTAAAGAAACATAACAGTTGAATGAAAAATGAAACATTATTATTTTAGATGTTTAGTAAATAAATAAAGGAATATAGTTCATCTGACTTTTGAAAAATTCACTCAATTTCAGAAGTAAAATTCTTCTGCAGTGTAGCATTCTATAATTATCAAATCTTTATCTATTCATTCTCCTGTCGCCAGACAACTATTGCAAAGTTGCGATCCGCGATTCTGTGCACATTAACAAAACTATATTTCATCAAACAGAATTCGTGTACACTCGTTGTATTTCCAGTAATGCTATAATGTAAATTTATCCGAAATAAACGCCAGTGTTTCAAATTAGTGGTACCTCACGGACATCTATTAGATAAAATTGATTAAATACAGTAATAGTTTCATATTTGATCAAAAACAAATACTATAACGTGGCGGCGCTTAGATTCGAACGTAGCATTAAATGCTTCTAAGCTTGTGATTGGCCCTTCAAATCAGATGGATAGAACAAACGCAATACGTCTCTCACGCAGGATCATGTATGGCAAATACTTACTTTAAGGGGTAAGGCCACACTAGACAAGGAAAAAAAGGGTCATTTTCAAGATTTTTTTTAACGAAATCTAAACGTGCTACTTAAAAACTGTTTTTGGATCTTTATTTAGTGCTCTTTAAACTTTATTTAAAATTTTTTTTAAAGAAAATATTCAAAATTGTCGTCAGAAATTAAATAAAAATGGCGACTCCTCTCGGCGCGTTGGGCAAATCGAGCGAAAACATTCCGGGAACAGCAATAGACCTGGATCAAAAAGGGATATGTTTTCTTAATCTCTGATGTATACTCTAAAAAACTACGGGCTGGATTTTGAAAATTTTGATTTTTAACAAAATGGCGCACGTTTGAAAAAAAAGTTCATTATTCGGGACTAAATTTCTGTATAAAAACGACCATAAAAAACGAATGAAGCACTTTAAAAAAAAGCTCCCGTAGTATTTGAGTATTTTATATCTAGAATAAGAAATAAAAAGAATCAACACGATCCATCAATTAGTATTTCAGATTTATTTTCGCCCGATTTTGAAAATATGATTTCGAGAAAAACGCGTTTCAAGTTTCGAGTCATATATATTATATAAATACTAGTACTAATAGGTATATGCTTTTTCCCTCTGAAATACTTCCGCGCGGCAATTAAATTAATTGTCCCTTATTCCTAAGGGTTTAAACTATAATTTAAGCAAATAAAAAAAATGCATTTTTAAAAAATTTTAGACTGGCCTTACCCCTTAAGAAATAGATTAAATAAAACATGGTGCTTATGTTTTGGATTGTATCTTTATTAAATCTAGTCTGTTATAAATTTACACAAAGCAGTGGACGAATAACAGGAATTCGAAGAATACATCGTATTTCAATATTAAAATGTGTGAATACCCATCAATTTGCTGAAGAAAATATGTTAAGTGAAGTGGAAGCAATGAGAAGAGTCTTTCTCAAACTTTTATACATAATTATGGAATATCATCAAAAATGTGTAAATATAAAATTAAGAAAAAACTAGCAACAAAAATATATACGGCAAAAATGAAAATATATCAAAAGGTAACCTCACAATAATGTCTAATATATATTAGGCGAAGTTAGGCGAGTGAAGAAATAAATAAAAAATATACTTTTGGACAAATATTTAATTATTTAATCTAACATAGCTAACTTGAAACATCAATTATGTCATTATTTATTTATCTTCGGGTGCATCTCCAGTACACTGTGTCCTGATAAGGGTCGCTTGTTAGTGTTTAATGCAAACCCGTCTGATGCTTAGGCCTGGCGTATCCAGGAATTAGCTTCACTTCGGTGATCAATGTGGCTAGAATGTTAAATTAAGTCAAGTATTACAAGAAACATAACAATTATTTCACAACATTCTATTAAAATACGTGGTTCTTACTATCCAGGTATTTTTAAATGCGATAGTTGTTGATATAATTAAATGATGTATTGTATCGTAATTTTGATTTATTTATAATATAATTTTATTATTATAAAATGTTTTCCAAAAATTTGCTTTCATTTCATTCATATAAAAAAACGTATATGAATTGTTTGCAATTGAAAAAAAAATATTTTAGACTTCTTTTAAAGAGAGAATTGGACAAAGTTTTTCATATCTAATAGTATTTTATGGTTAAACGTTGCTTTCTTTCTTAAGTGAGTCGAGTGAAAGAGAAAACAATATTTAATCATAAATTATATAGGACAGATCTATACCGTAATTAAATTTGCTATCAAAAAAGTGATACTAAAATTTACACTACAAATAAAGGACACTTACTGTTGCGAATGTTAAAAATATATACTATTTTGTTCTATTAATCAGTATACCAAATTATACAACTTGTGTACAGGTATAGAAACAGCCTGTATATATAATTGTTTTGTTGATCATTAAAGTTGTCTTTATTTAATGAAAAATCACTTAGATAATTACTTATTATTCAAGTATTATAAAAATAGTGAAAAAAGTAAATATTATAATTTCACGTGTCTAGGAAGATATAACCTCATATAAGAGAAAATTATATATTATTTCCGCTAGCATATTTCACTTAGTTTGTGCTGCTTAATGCTTTACAAAGTATATTTTATGCACTAATTTTAAAGTAATTTTTTAAATTAATATACTTGGAGTTACAAAGTTCGTAGTAAAACCACAAATTTTGTGCTGATTAATTTGTTTATTATATTCTTATTGTGCATGGTTTGTGATTTTTTGTTCAACTAATATACTATCGAAGGTTTTTATACTTCGTCTAATAATATTTATAGAAATTTTACAAGTAACGTGTGTAACCACATTGTTTAGTGCATGCATTTTTTTTTGCCTTGATAGCTAATTATCTTTGTGCTCTTTGAATTATTTTCGTAATCTCATTATATTTCTACTTTTGTATTATTCATTTGCCGGATTACAAATATACAACTACAGCTTGTTACGATTTAATTATTTATTTCGCCTACTTTAAGCAAACCGGGTGATATTCATGGTTGTAGGCTCTAAAGAATTATCTCACACGAAGTTCTACTGGTCATTGACAAATTTGCAAGAAATTTCTTGAAAATTGGGAATATGTGAAGGACAGTAGAATCGAATTTCTAGGCAAGTCTGATCATAAATTCTGGTGTATAAAATTGTGCTATTATTTGCTGATTTCGTTTTGTGAAGATTTGGTTTATTTGTAACGAATTTTATATTCGAATTTGTGATAGCACCAGTAGTGATTTGTGTACTCAACGGTATAACCGGATTTGTTGATTCCACAACAATTTAGTACAACTATTTAGCCGCATTTCATCTCAGGTAAAAGAATTTATTCTTTACTACCTCGCTTCCAGTCAATTTGTAAATTCATATTAATATTAATTAGTGTATTTCGTTTGCATATTTTCTACGTTCAACGTTTAAAAGATAATGTAGATTTTGCATGTAAAAAGAAAAAGAACAGTCATTGGCAAGCAGTGGCGCGCATCTGCGCATAAGGGCGATTTTAATTGGCTTTCTCCTTTAAGGCTTTTTGTCTTCGATCTTACGTTTTAGTATTTTCGTTATCTTCTCGATTTCTTATTTATTGGATCACAATACTACTATCACTGGATTTTATTCCCACGCGTGAGGTGATGGCTTGGATGCTGTGGATGCCCCGTGACGCCGCCACTGGCCGTGCAGTCAAGATTTCGTTTCCGGCAACCACCGTACAAGCGTTCAACGATCATCTCAACACGTAGCAGGTTCAAGAAAGAAGGAACGTAATTATTGTTCTGTTAAATCTGATCAAGCTTTGTTGTTGTTTTGTTTTTATGCACATTGTTGATGTAACCTACGCTTCGATTAATGTAAATTGCGAGTAACATAAGTATCTAGTCACCCTACATTCATTTATTGGGATTTAGATGATACATCATAACTGTAATATTCGCTTATATCTATATACATATATATTTAATGTTAAATTAAACATTAAAGTACTTTGATATTTTATATTGTTATTTTTCTGCCAACGTGCTAGCAGTGATTTTAGGGTTGTGTAATTATTTGTCCGGTGCCCCAACGAGTTTACAATCGTGAGGCAAATTTTTTTTTTCTTTTTATTTATTTCCTCTATCGTGACGGACTTTCCCGCATTGGTTTGTCGGTCAACCGTTATAGTTGGACGAAATTCGGCATTGGCTGGCTGGCGCCCTCTCCAAACACCCTTTCGAGTTTATACGACCCACCCCAACTTCACTGAGTATTTAGCCGAGGTCCAACGGTCTCTGGCCGGGATCTTCTAAAAGGATCGTAGCAAGCTATTATATAATAGGATATCAATAAAATATTGTTTATATTATGAATGTGCTCTAATTGTGTTTTTTTTTGTGCTCAACAAATATAAATCATTTTTTTGCAACAATTTTTAAAAGTGAAATAATATAATTATACAAGTTTATTTATACTTTACATAGACATTGCATAGCGGTATATACCTATATTAGTAATATTAATATTTAAAATAATTTTAATTACTCGAAACATTTTGTACTTTTATTTCTAATACTTAAAAAAAAAAATTCTCAGGGTGTTTCACAACTTATGTCACTTATTTCAACCCCCCTTCAATACTCAGCTTACTGATTATGAAAAAGAAAGATTTTTTCAAAATTCGTAAAATTAATTACACTTTACATGAAATAAACAATTGTAATGCCACTGGTTTGAGAGTTATTTCTAATATATTAATAATTAAATTATAATTACGACAATAATAGTATATATTTATATATAGTAATTAAGCATCAAGGGCGTTACGTAATGCACAGAGGACAATGGTATCTGGCCCGAGGATGTCTGGCCCAAGAAATAGATGTCTCTCGAGGTCCTGGTACTTACATGATTTTATATTTCACTAAAAAATGTAGTTTTAATTTATAATAATTACGACTTCAGTAATGCATATTAGTATTAATCTACTGTGGCAAATCCTTTAAATAATCTTTTAGACATTATTATTAAAATATTATATATATATATATATATATATATATATATATATATATATATATATACACGAAATATATCATTATATCTAGTGTGAAAGGAGCGGGAATTTCAACCAGGCGATATGATTATATGCCCACATATAATACCTCGATTGTTGGAGATATTTATATATTTTGTATTGATGTGAAACATCTATAGGCTCACTTGTAAACCGAATTGTTGGCGTGGCGACGCTTGCCGTGGCGACGGGTCGCCACGCTATACTAAGGTATACATATATATATTTTATGTGTAGTAGAGTGTACGTTGTGGCGACGGGCCGCCACGCTATACTGAGGTATATATATATATATATATTTATATATATATATATATATATATATATATATATATATATATATATATATATATATATATATATATATATTTTATATGTAGTAGAGTGTACGGTGTGGCTTCTCACTCAGTTCGACGTTGTTGTTTACTACGGTACACATAACCTGCGTTTTATTTAATTTTTTATTTTAATTTTTGACAATAAAATATGTGTGATAGTGATAACTCAGAAGATCAAAGTGATCAACCTTGTGCAAAGAAAGTGAAACTACACTATGGCATACTACCAAGTCATCAGTAAGTAGAATTTTCTGTAAGAAATTCGTAATACTTCATTTTTTCATTAGGCTATATTTAATTCCTGTAATAATATTATCTTTTATGCATATTATTTGTACACACACGATGTTTCACATCTGCCAGGCGTCCCATGACGGCTCACATTTTTTTTTATAAATAAACAACAAATAATGTTCAAAATATTATCTTTATTGTTCATTTGAAATAAAACTCAATAATCTAAATCATTACATTGTATGTAGGAAATAATCTGATGACAGTTGGGAATAACATATACGTTAAATTAAATGAATAATTTGTTTTCGTCCGTAATATATTGGTATGTTTCCAAATATGATGATAACAAGTGGTGTTGTTTAAGTTGCGGTGATAAAAATACACCTACTGATTTGGTGTAAATTAAGTGCCAGGAGCTGCAACGTGCTAATTTATTATTAATGGGCGAAAATGCAGCATATAAAAAGATGTTGTTTGACTTTGAAGAAAAATTCTTACTCTTAGTGGGAAAAATGAACAACTTAGAAGAAAAGGTAGATAAACGTCAAAATAGCGCGGACACAAATCAATTGATAACCTACTCAGATACAGTTGTTAATACGCAAAGTAGTTCTAAACTTACTGAACAGGTGGCAGAACCTGCATTAAAAGACACTATAATGAAGAATCAAACTGCTAATCAAACGACTTTAAACAAGTCTATTGTCAAAGAGCAAAATATAATTAATTATCCGAAGGTCGATGACGCTCTACCTACGACAGCTGATAACACGGCAAAGCAAAATATTCAAATTATAGATAATGATGGATTTCAACATCCAAGGAAACGCAGATCTGTTAAAAAATCTATTATTGGAGAAAATGTAAACGTATCACTTACTGCCCGGCCCAAAAAAGGCTGGTTACATGTGTCTCGACTCATTGAAACCACGACTGAGGATCAAGTGACTGGATTCATGAAGAAAACTTTTCCCACTACTGATTTTGATTGTACGAGACTATCTACAAAAGGAAGTTCTGCATCCTTCAAGGTTGGATATCCTATGTCCATTCATGCGCAAATTAATACTGCTACATTTTGGCCTATTGGCGTTGAAATTAGACGTTATAATTTTTTTCCAAAAAGACAGGATCTAAGATCAATTCCCTAAAGGATAATAATTGTAAGAGTTATCAAAGTCTTAATATCTATTATCAAAATGTCCGAGGCTTGCGTACTAAGCTTTTTGAACTTTATAATAATTCTTTAAATAATCATTTGGATGTTATAATTCTAAGTGAAACTTGGTTACATAGTAATATCTCGAACAATGAAATTCTTGATAGTCGACTTAAAATTTTTAGGAAAGATAGAGAATATAATTTGTCAAACAAGACGCGTGGCGGGGGTGTGTTGATAGCAGTGAATGAGAAATTCAACCCCTCTCTAATTGCAAGCAATGAAGGGAACTTATTTGACTGGTTGTGTGTTAAATTAACTGTATTCACCTCCGATATCATCATAATTTGTGTTTATTTTCCACCAAACTCAAAAACTGAAGACTATAAGGCGTTCGTGGATTCATTAGAATCAATTCCTATAATCAGTGAAATTGAAAATATGTTAGTAGTTGGTGATTGGAATCTAAACGAAGTGAATGGCTCTAATTTCGACTTTTCGACTGGTGGTTCTAAATATAAAATTGTTAGTAATTTCATGGCAAAATATTATCTATACTCTGTGAATAATTGTTTAAATAAGGACTCTGTTACACTAGATTTAGTTCTATCTACTGCTGCTGATTTGAATGTTCACATATGTGAGTATCCTTTAGCTACTATTGATTCTTATCACCCACCGCTTGAATTTGCTAGTATTATTGTTAAAAATAAAATTACTATGCAGAAGCCTACTGGTAACGATGATACTAATGTTAGATATAATTTTTTGAATGCTGATTTTGTCAAATTGTATGATCTGCTAATGCAACGTAGTTGGACACAACTGGAACAAATAAATGATCCGGACTGTCAATTAGATTTGTTTTATGACATATTGTATGATGTCTTTGACCAATGCTGCATCATGCAATCATCAGCAAAATCTACAAAATATCCTGTGTGGTTCACGACAGAAATTAAATGCAAATTAAAATTAAAACAACGTTATCTTAAACGATATAGAATTTGCAAACAAAGCCAATATCTAGCCCAGTTTAAAACTGTTCGCGCTGAAGTTAAAAATTTAATTAACAAAGCACACATCAACTATTTGCAGCAACTTGATTCAGATTTAAAGATAAATCCTAAGCATTTTTGGAAATATGTAAACAACAAACGTAAAAATAATTGTATGACTGCGACATTCACTTATGATAATAATGATTTAAATCAGGATGATGATATTGTTAATGCTTTTGCTGATCACTTTAATTCCGTATTTATTTCAGATGTTAATTGCGATAATACCTTTCAAGATTATCATAAATATAATTTGGATGTATTTAAGATTGAGCGTATTACTAAGGATGATGTGTTGAATGCAATAAATTCTATTAATTCCAAAGCTGCTACTGGCACGGACGGAGTGCCATGCTTTATCTTCAAAGGTTGTGGTGAAGCCTTATGCACACCTTTACTGTTTATTTTCAATAACGCTCTAAAAAACAATGTATTTCCATCTAAATTAAAAATAGGTAGTATATCACCCATATTTAAGTCTGGTAATCCAAAAAATATTATAAACTATAGACCCATAGCTATATTATCAGAAATATCAAAAATCTTTGAAAGGATAATTTACTGTAAATTATATAATCATGTCAAGCCTGTTATAGTCAATGAGCAACATGGCTTTGTCAGTAACAGATCAACTGTTACCAATCTAACTATTTTTGCAGAAGAAATTTCTAATGTAATTGATACAAATGGTCAGTTAGATGTTATCTTTACAGACTTATGTAAAGCATTCGATAAAGTAAGTCACACTGTTCTTGTTAACAAGTTAGGTATGTATGAGCTTGATGAAAATTTGTTACAATTTTTAAGCTCCTATTTAAGTAATCGTACTCAATATGTTCGTTATAACAATTGTAACTCGAAACATTTTGTTTCTACATCGGGCGTGCCGCAAGGATCCTTATTAGGACCTCTGTTATTTACTCTATTTGTAAATGATTTACCTAAAGTACTTAGGTCGGCTAAATGTTTGTTATATATGGACGACCTGAAATTATTCTTACAAATTAAATCACTCAATGACTGTATTTATCTTCAGAGTGATATTAATAATCTTAATAAATGGTGTGACGATTCGAAGCTATCTTTTAACATCAATAAATGTAAAATAGTGTCTTTTACTAGAAAAACAACTCAGTTATTATTGTATAATTATTGTATTAATAATAATTTATTAGAAAGAGCATACGATACCATAGATTTGGGAATATATTTTCAGTCAAACTTTAAATTTCAAAAACACTATGTTTATATGACTGACAAAGCTTACAGAACATTAAGTTTCATTATACGAACAAGCACCTATCTCAGCCCAGAAACTGTTATTGTACTATTTAATACATTGGTAAGATCAATTTTAGAATACGGCTGCGTTGTTTGGTTTCCAATCACAAAATCTAATATTGATATGCTCGAAAAAGTTCAAAAGAATTTGTTAAGATACGTATATTACAAAGAATTCAAAACTTCGCCTGCATTAATTTCATATGTTCACCAAGTCAAAGTATTTGGATTGTGTACTTTACTAAAGAGGCGTGAATTCATTTGTGTATGTTTTTTAAGTGATTTAATTAAAGCAAAAATCTATATACCAGAATTGTTACAGTTAGTATTATTTTACATACCACATAGACATTTAAGACCGAGACAACAGATTTTTCATTGCAAGGACAGCTGTTCACCTTTAAATAATATTTTAAAGATAATCAATGAAATAAAGAGTGATAATTTTGATATTTATTATATGTCTAAGATACAAATCAAACATTTTATTTTCTCTGATATGTAAATTGTAAACACTTGTTTCATTACTGTGAATATGTAATTGGAAATTCTATTTTTCTGTATGTTTGCAGTATAAATAAATATTATTATTAATATAAGGACTATAATTTTAAGTTTGTTCATTTATTCAAGGATGCTGCGTTCGTATTTATATATGTACGTTTAAAAACTTATAATAAAAATATACTTATTAATTTTATTTATATACATACCTTGTTAAAAGCAACAGAAAGGTGTAGCTTGACTTGACATTGTCAAGAAAAATATACATTTTTTAATTAATTAAAGCCGTTTACATTTTACCATTTTATATTTGTATATACACACAGCTGGATAATATTTACGTCGTATACCTTACTTTATATAATAATATTATTCCAATTTTGAAAATTGTTGCAAACATATCATTAATAATTTTAAATAAATAAATAAATATATCATCACGCCTTTTACCCATCACTGGGTGTGGCACTCTGCCTAAGCAAATCTCGGTAAGTGATATATTTTTTCGCGTGAAGTGCGGTTACCAGCCGTCAAATCACGGCCTCCAAAGATATTAGTCGAGGAGGAGCCATAGGGGTAGATTTTTTAAATTGGTGAAAATTGTTTGTCGGCTGTGGGGATCGAACAAAGGTTCTCAAGATCCACAGGCCGACTCGATACCACTGAGCCACCTACCCCATATTATTTAATATTTTTTGAGCACAAGAAAGCACATTTTTAATACAAGCAATATTTTATTGATATCCTATTTTTCTATAGAGCTAATCCGAAAAAATTATAAAGAAAAGTTGAAATGAGGTTACGAAAATAGTTCGAAAAGTCACAATTAGACACAAAGACAAAAAAAAATTATCTTCGAAAAATCAATCGTAATGAAGGCATGTTTTTTTTTTCACTTATTTCATTCACTCTGGTTCTATTGTCGCCTAACAAAGTTCAAATCTAATAAAGTACCGATTACTTTACTTATTGTGTATATATATATATATATATATATATATATATATATATATATATATATATATATATATATATATATTCTTGGTAGGTAGGTTTGAAATATTTCTTAGAAGAAAAACGTCATTTTCAATATATCAAAGAAAATCATAGTTTACTAATTCTGTTATGATTTGTTTTGTAGTTGTGTTAATAATAGAATAATTGTTTAGCAATTTATTAGCGTTTAAGACTATAAAAATAAAGGAATATCAGTTTATTTAGCAGTGGTGACAAAAAACTCACCTTAACTGTGGTCAGGGTGAAACACTATCGCAATATTAATGTTGTGTATAACATTGCGCGGAGCTCGAAACTACCATCTGGGGAATTAAAAGATATGGAACAACGTACATACATAAAATTCAAACTCGCAGGAGAATAATAAAGTAGATACCAAGATCAAGGTAATTTACAAGAAGGAGATAAAGATAGAATGCTGGCAAATCATTCGTCATATTTCGAAGTGATGCTGATTAAATTTTTTCTTCCACTTGCAAACATAAAATGCACATAGAACACTCATAGATTAACGTATTTAGCAGAAGATGATGGTTCGGAATTTCAGGTCATACTTGTCACAGTGTCTTTTTATTATTTGTTGTTAGGTCTAGTTATAACCATTAGTCGCCAAATTTACTACAATTTATTTATGTTATAGTACAAATAGTTTTCAATTGTAACAAAGTGAAACATTTCATAATTCGGTTTTGTTATAATTAGGACTTATTAAATGTTATCTTTAATATCTCTGTAAAAATTGACTTGATTAAATTTTGTGTATCAAAGTTTTTAGTGTACATTGTTATATTAATTTCATTTCCTTAAATAATTATTTATTGAGTGTATGGTACCTCTTAATTATCGAGCTTTGTTTAAACGTTATATGGTGACATATTTCCGTAAATACTAATTGTGCGTTAGTCTGAAATAGATTTGGCTAATGTACTGCATGCCTTGCAAGTATCTAAGTTTTTAATGTAAAGCATGGGAACGGTTATCTTGAATCAACATAACGATACCACCCTCTTACGTTTTGTCAGTACGTCCCATGGAAAACAACGACAATTAATTAATGGTTCTTTGGCTTTGGCAAGATATAGTCTTGTTTTGATCAACTTTCTAACTTTAGCAATAATCTTTGTCATCATCGGTCAATTTGTTTACTTATTATTATAAACTTCTGTAACTTTTGTATATCAAAATATCTTTATTTAATTTGCAAGTACTTGCTTGTATCATTACATTAGCTTGTCAGTAAAATATCGTAGCGCTATTGCGGTACGCGCGTATTATTAATAATAAATCATATTTATTTATGTTATGCTGTACAATAGGAACTTAATCGCAATTACAGTACAGGGTCCGCACTCACCGAGCCGCTATATAGTAGTTCATATAATTTTTAGCTTGAGTGAGATTCGAACTCGGGATCTCCGGATTCGAATTCCGTATCACTATCCACACCACCGTACTGACGGATGTGTTAAAACTATCTTGGTAAAATAAACAAGTTAAAAGTCAAAATATCAGTATGACAATAATATTGTCAAGATATTTGTTTATTTTACTTCTTGAATTGATAAATAGTATAAATAACAACGGTCAATATAAACAAACCAAATACGTAAATATGTATGAACAACTTTATTTCAAAATGTAAAAGTTCTAATTTAAAGGTCAGATCTGTGTATATGAGATTAGAACCTAAATATGGTTTTAAAATTCGTCACGTACATAATTATTTAGAACATTGTACCATAAAGTCAAGTTTCCAAAAAAATCCTGCTAATTTTTATTCTTCTCTTCCTTCTTTCTCTAGTAATTAATAAAAATTATATTCATTAAACTGATATAACCTATAAAAAACAATATCTCGAGCTACATTCATAGAAAAATCTTCTCACTAGAAGAACTTTCTCTAAAGAAGAGAAAAATCTATTTGAACTTTGGTTTCATTGATAACTTTTACAGGTTTGATTAATTTTCGTACATTAATATTAATTTAATTTGGAAAATCTTGGACTCTTCACTTAAAATTCCTACTAATTAAAAAGAATACTGATATTTCTTATAGTAAATGAAATATTATTTAAAATAAATAAGAAGATATTTAAATGAAAAGAAACTTAGCTCAATTTAAAATGAAAATTAAAACGTAATTTTGATTTTAAGAGTGTTTTATTTATGTTCATAATGCTTAAAAATATGTTTCAAAAATTGTAATAGTTTAAATTAAAATAATTGTCGTTTATGTTGTCCCATTCAAAAGGGTCATATGTTTAATTCAAAAATAATAATATTTTAAATTAAAATATTGTCGTTTATTATATCATATATAGTAGTTGTCATCTTCATGTTAATAATTATATTAAGCTTTGTAGAAATTTGAAACATATCGGAATTAATGTTAAGTCAAAGAAAAATGTGCAAAAAGAACTTTGTAATCCTCATGATTATGGACAATATGTGTTACACAAAGTCGGGACACCAAATGTTAATATAAATACCATAAATAAATACTTACATACAACCTTTTCTGATCAATATAATCACCAGTTTGAATTTACAAGTATCAATAAATTTATTTATGGGGTAGGTGGCTCAGTGGTATCGAGTCGGCCTGTGGATCTTGAGAACCCTGGTTCGATCCCCACAGCCGACAAACCAAATGTTGCTTTTAAATACATTTCAATTTTTTTTGCGAATTTAAAAAAAAATCTTTTTGATCCATGATCAGTACGTTATACCCTTTATTTTTTTCCCCGAAGTACAGTTATACCCTGTATCTATCTCTCTATTTATCTATATATATATATTGTAAAGACACCTAGGAAAGGTCGTGAAAAATTACAAGAATAAAATAAGTACGTTACTTAAAGTTTGATTATTATTTATATGTAAATAATTGAATAAATAAATGAATAACGACAATTTATATTTGCGTGAATTGTTGGTGGGAGCATGCCTCTTGATCGTAGTGTACAGGTTTTTAATATAATTTTTTCTTTAATTCGCATATTAACTTTTAAGCTTCGCGGAACCTTACATATTTAAAATTTATTTATATTTTATTTCATCAAATTAATCTTTAATTGTTTATGTTCTTAATACCGTCGTACATCACAAGACTTATATACACCTATGAAATTCGCGGCCCTGCGAAGAATATCAACGGTCATAGAACATATTATGTAAGTTACTAAGGCCTCAGGGAATTGAACTACGGACATTATCATGAAGTTGTAACTACCACGTGGTCACATACTGATTATAAATAAGAATTCTTTTATCTTTATTAGTCTCGTAAAATCAGCATTTTTCCGAGGCGTAAAAGTTTTTCTCTTTTGAGAAAACTCAACAAGGTTAAATGTGCTAAGTTCAACACTAACATGTTACCTTTTTTATATCACATATGTTAATGTCTAACTCTAAGTTTTGTGATTTTACCCCTAAATGTAAATTTTGTCAAAGTTTAAATATAACGATAAATGAACTGTAGTCTATGAATAATAAATGAAGAAAGGTGTTTCCTCGAGTTTTTTTTGCTTTAGTTTTTTTTTACGTTCTTACGAGTGTAACTGTTACTATTGGTAACTGGTTTCAAAGCATTTTGCAGTTTATAAAAATAAACTCTTAATAACTTTATAACAATACGATGCAAATAATAATAATATCCCATTATTTCGTTGCGAAACATAGGACCGGGCACACTGAGTCGCAATTTTTTCACTGACGTACTGGCAGTTTCTTTAGACAAATTTTTAAAGTCGTATAAGTGACTAACTTAGAACACCCAAGTGTGATTAATTCATGTAACTGTATTTTTATATTTAAGACAAATCAAACATTGTCGGCAGGCGATTTTGAACTGACAAACCTTTGTTCGGGTGACGTCACAGTATGCTGGGCATTAACATTCTCCACCACCGCACCTGCCGATGCAAATAACATTAAAATAATGTAAATTAATATTATATCTAAATAATCGGCCAAAATATATATACAATTCGAAAAAATAGCCGTTGCAATAAATCTAAATTTTTTTTGGGTAGTTAAAACAATACGATGCAATTATTTTTTTATCATAAACGTTAACGTTTACATATACATACATGATTTTATGCACGAAATTCGTTTTTTCTTAACAGTACTAAATTATTTTATGTTGCTACTAGTGCCTGGCGTGAAACCGATTTTATTTGTTTCTATTATTGACAAACCGCCGAGAAAACTGCTAAAATATGAAACATTTGTTGGGTATAAATTTTAAAGAAGATTAGGTTAATGCAATTGCATTGAAAATATTTTATGCACATCTTCAGCGATATATTTTTGATGTTCCCAGCGTATCGTGTCTTCTCGGTCGACATTTTTCGAAAGGCTAACCCTTATGTCATGAAAACTACGTATTAAAATTTACGTAAAAAATATAATATTTTTCTTGACAATACCCAAAAGCAGTGATCTATATATCGTCTATTCTAATAAGATTTTGTTATCGAATAAGACTTATTAAGAAAATAGATTTTTATCTTACGTAAACGAATGAATAATTTTACAGATCTTAAGACAAAGAATCATTTTTAATGGTAGAAAGTGGTACTTCTTGAAAAGTTTTCGTCAAGTTCATTATTCTATTTATTTCTTCGTTTGTAGTTAGAAAGTAAAACAGCGATGAAAAAAGTTATTCCCTAGTTGATCCTTTACAAAGCTCGCCTATATTTTCTTTCACAACAGAATTAAATTAAGTTTTAAACTTAAGAAAGTAAAAGCTTACGCTATAAAGAAAATATCTGTTTATTTTTTTACAACTCTTATCTTTATAAAGTCGCTTACTGTTTTTGTATGCGATGTAAATATAATATGAAATTTTAGAATTATTTTACAAGACCTCAAAATTGGACACTAAACTCAACAAAATATTTAATTTATTTGTTTTATAATTATTGAGATAATTATATTGCACCTATATATATCTGTGGATCTTGAGACCCCTGGTTCGATCCCCACAGCCGACAAACAAATTTCACCAATTTAAATCTACCCCTGTGGCTCCCCCTCCACTAACATCCTTGGGGGCCGTGATTTGACTGCTGGTAACCGCACTTCACGCGAAAAAATATATCACTTACCGAGATCTGCTTAGGTAGACTGCCACACCCCGTAATGGGTAAAAAGCTTGATGACATATTTATTTAATTATTTATACACGTATTGGAAAATTCGCATATTAAATTTTTAGGGAAAGTAAAAGATATCAAATTAAAAACTTTTTGTTGTATAACACAGGGTCGGTTAAAAGACTAAAAACTGAGGTGATTATTTCGAGTATGTTTATCAAACTCAATAAAACTTCTATGTTGAAATCTAATCTTGTAATTGTTTTTTTTTATTCAATTATTAATACTCACAAGTTTAATTCGAATAAATTCTGACATATTTAAATATACAAGACAGTCATTGTTGCGCTGCTATTAGTTATGAGTAGTAAATAGGCGCCGATAGCCAGACACCTATGGAGTGCGAGAGAGACAGACATATTTAAAAGGCAAGGCAAAGACAAAGACGGAATCCCTCGTGTATGACAAAGATATCTGCCTCTTCGTCCACTATAAACAACTGCCATAGACGTGCGCCGTGTTCATGGTGGGCTCTATTGATAGATCTTGTAAGTTAGTATTGTGTAGTGAATTGGCAATGTTGATCTCGCATTTGCAGATCTCGTGACGGGGGTGGTGGGATATTTGATGAATAGAATACGTTATAAGAGTTAATAATAATAATAATAAAAAAGAGATTACCTTTAAGTGTGCCGCCACTGAATGCAGCGGTATTCAAAATGAACTGAATAACATATTCAGTCGAAATAAGCTGACGTAGGGGAATCAGTGGCACCAACTAAAAAACCATGAGCCCGTAGCCTATGTACTTATATTTATTTATAAAAAAGTTTTTATACATATACAAGAATTAACATATAAGTATATTTTATTGAAGAAAAAATATAAAATATAAATAGTTTAAGAATTATATTTGCGACATCTCTGTCTGTCCAGTAAATATGTTAGAATTTTTTTGAAAAATCATGAGCATTCGCCGGGATTTGAACCCAGAACCTTTCACTCGCTAGGTGACTGCTCTACCACTTGAGCTACAAATACTCGGCGAATATTCATGATTTTTCGTGCATTATAATTTAGTTGTTAAGTAATTTGTAAAGTGACATCACTATGTCAATTCGTTACAAATCAACAACTGTAGTATGCAGCGGCCAACAGCCAAGGAAGAAATAGTTTAAGAATTATATTTTCGACATCTCTGTCTGTCCAGTAAATATGTTAGAATTTTTTTGAAAAATCATGAGCATTCGCCGGGATTTGAACCCAGAACCTTTCACTCGCTAGGTGACTGCTCATGATTTTTCAAAAAAAAAAAAAATTCCTATAAAATATAAAATTGAACATTAATACACACTTATATTTATTTATAAACGAGTTTTATACATAACAGAGTTTTATTAGAGCCACCATTTTACAAATATACACACACTCAAATAAAGTAGAAATTATAATAACTGAACTTATTTTTAAAATATTACATACACTACTAATACTACTACTATTAAGACCACTACAGTAATATAAATATTATATTTTTTGTTTCTTATTAAATCCAAAAGGTTTTGAATTATGTTCACTGTATTTTCTTTTAAGATATACTGGTTGATAAGTTTTTATTTGTTCTCGACTCATTACTCGCCATTGATTGGTACGAATGAATTTATTTGGATATTTTAAAACTATTGGATCTGTGTATTCTGTGACCAAACGAATTAAAGTATCAAAATTAACAATATTTTCAGTGCTAATATTTATTGTTATACCTTTTACTTTATACTCTGTTTTAAGATTATTTTTATCTCCTTTAACTCGGATACGAAAAGAATAGTGCTTTGGCCCGCCAGATACAAATGTGTCAATGTAAGAAAGTTTACCGTATTTTTCAAGTTCATTTGTCATATCACCCAGATATATTCCATGCGTAGGCATCCATTTATTTGGTTTATTTATTTATTTATTTATTTATTTATTTATTTATTTATTTATTAAGAAAACCAACAGTCAACAAGAACCAATTACAGGTTTCCACGAATTAATAACAAAAATAATAGTTTTACAGAATGCAGCAAAGTTCAAGGTACAAATATCAATTTTAAACAAAACAAACATAGAGAATTTTTATTGTTATTTGTTTTACTTAGTGGTAAGTAAAATAAGTTAGTAGACCTAGTATTTCTATTGGAAATATAAATGTTGAAATTCTGAATAATGCTGTTCGAGTAAATCAAATTATTAAATATTTTATAAAGGAAAACCATGTCAGAAAGCATTCTCCTATTTTCCAAAGATGACATTTTAAAATATTTAAGTCTCATTGCATAATCTGAAATTTGAATATTAAATTTAAAACACAATACATTTAAGAATTTCTTTTGGACATTTTCCACAAGTCTGATATTTTTATTATAAAATGGATTCCAAATTATTGATGCATACTCTAGTTTTGAACGAACTAGAGAGTTGTATAAACATAATAAAGCTCCTGGCTCACTGAAGTGCTTACAGTTTCTCAAAATAAAACCTAAGGTCCTGTATGATTGTTTAACACAAGTGTCGACATGATGATTCATCAATAACTTGGAATCGAAAGTAACACCCAAGTCTTTAACTACTTGTTTATTTTCAATTGCTGTGTTGTCAATGTTGTAATTAAATAAGATGGATTCTTGATTTCTAGTGAAGTTTACAACAAAACATTTAGAGACATTGAGAGATAAGTAATTAAGTTTACAATATTCTTGCAGTTGATTTAAATCACTCTGAAGTTTCAAGTAATCGCTTTCGGTTTTTACAGTGTTAAAGAATTTTAAATCATCAGCGTACAGTAGGAACAGAGAATGTTTAAAACATAATGATATGTCGTTAATAAATAAATTAAAGAGCAAAGGGCCTAAATGAGACCCTTGCGGAACTCCAGATGTAACTGAGATTAAACGTGATTTAAAGCCATTACAAAAAACCAACTGTGATCTGTTTGTTATGTACGACTGTATCCATCTTAATAAACTACCATGAATTCCCAACATTGTAAGTTTTTTTATAAGTGTAGGATGATGTACCCGGTCAAAAGCCTTACTAAAATCAGTAAATATTACATCAACTTGTACTTTCTTGTCCATATTTTCACTCAAGAATTCTGTGAAAGGAATTAAATTTGTAATTATAGATTTTCCTGTACAGAATCCATTTTGCTCAGGAATGATGATGTTTTCAATAATATTTTTTAATTGTTTCACAACAAGTGCCTCAAATATTTTGCCAAATGTGGATAGAATGGAAATTGGTCTATAGTTTGTAACATCGTTTACATCACCTGATTTGAAAATTGGAGAAATATATGAAAGCTTCCAAGCGTCAGGAAAAATACCGGATTGAAGTGACTGGTTGAATATTATAAATAGAGGTTCAGTTAGATAAACAGAACATGTTCGGATAAATTTGGCAGGTATTTGATCAGGTCTGCAACCCTTACTTATATCAAGTGAAGATAAGTAAATCAAAATATCATCGAAGCTGAGATACACTGAACCTATGTTTAATATCGAGTCATTATGAATGCTGTTACAATTGGATTGTTCATGAGAATAGTTTGTATTTAAAAAAACAGATTCAAAATGTTCAGCAAAGAGATCACATACTTCAGATCCATTTTGAGCCTCATATTCCTGATATCTAACAACATTGGGAATTCCGCAATTCTTTCTCAATGTCTTTGTAAAACTCCAGAAGGATTTAGGATCATTTTTTATGTTGTTTTCAATATTGCTAATATAGGTTTTGAAATCATATTTTATTTGAGTTTTAACTCTATCACGCAATAAAGAAAATGTAGAATAATCTGAGTTTCTCCCATAAATTTTCCATTTTTTATGAAACTTATTTTTCTCTTTTATCATTTTTAATAATGATTTAGAAAACCATTTCGGGTGGTTATTTTTCATAATATGTTTTGTAGGGATAAATTCATTAAATAAACTTAGTAAGATATTGTAAAATGTATCTAAATTAACGTTAATATTCAAGTGGTTTAGCTTGTTTTTCCAATTGATGGCTGATAATTTATAGATAATGTCCTCATAGTTACATTTATTAAAGTTAAATATAACTGTGTTATTACAAGAAAGTTGTTTATAATCTTTTAAGGTGAAGCACAAGTCAAGTGGAGGGTGATGAAAGTCTATTTTACTAATGGGAGATTGACTCAGATTTACTTTACATTCATGTGAACATAGTACTAAATCCAGAATTCTATTATTACTATTTACAACTCCATTATATTGCAATAAGTTACATATATTCACGGTGTTCTGAAATTCAAAGTATAGTTCGTTTCTTCTTATATTAGCTGGTTCATAGTAATTTAGTTTAGAGGACCAGTCAATGTGGGGAAGATTATAATCACCAGCTGTTAGTAAATAATCGTTATGTGTATAAATAATACTGTCTGTGTCACAATAAAGAACACGAGTGTTAAGTTTATTTAGATATTTGTAAAGGTGAATTCGTGCCAACGCAGTAGTGTAAGTTGCAATACAAATGTTTGTGGTAGGTGATGGTTGCAAATTTTTTTCATTTTCTTTCCACGTAATGTACATAATGTCGTCGTTGATGGGTATCGATGAAATAATTTCATAATTTGGGTTACAGAAATACGTAACAAGTTCTTCGTACGTGGAAATGATTTTAGTGTGTGTTATATCTTCTCTCATCCCAAAACGACCCCATAAACTATTTAATTGGAATTTTGATACAGATCTTAAACCAGGATTATATTGAATATTCTCTTTATCTAATTGTATACCCTCTCTATCAAAGAAATCTTTAATATATTTAGTTTTTAATATTTCATTATTGTGACATTCGGTTGGCCAATCACTTGCCTCTTGTTTAATTTTTAGAAATTTATTGACATAATCACCAAACAATCCACCGGATTTTGTTTTCTCATCATATTGAATAGTATTAAATTTCCACACTTCATGTGTTTTAACAATTTTGTAACCCATATTAATAGCTAAACGTACCTCATCAACGACCCATGTAGACGTAATTTCCCGGTCACGGTCACAGTGTGTACATGCGTCGAGACTCATATTTACACCACACGTACGACATAAAATAAACATACATTTTTTATTTATTTTCAAAGGCAATACCGGATGATACAAATCAATAGGCGGTAATATTGTACACTTAATTAAACCTTCAAATTCACTTATTTCGGGACATTCATCGCCTACATATATTGTAGGATGATCAATGGGATAGCGACCGTATTTGTTAATAAATGGATATAAACTGCAAATATCTGAATAAAAAATTTTCTCATTTTTATCGTCATCAACCTTGTAATAGGTTGTCATAGTTTCGACTCGTCCACCATAAAAACTATGGTTTTATTTGAACAATATCATTTGAACTTAAAAATGTTTGTAATTCAACATTACTTTTACATTTTTTCTCAAACTGACATTGCCACATTTCTACTATTTCATAACCTGCACTTTTTAATATATCAATTTTTCTAACAGTTGATTCAAATCGTAAATTTATGGTATCACCGCCTGTATTATACAAATCATCGTCTCGATGTTGTGGAAAACAAGTTTTGCAACCATGAAACCAGCACCCATAATATTCGAAAATTATTTTTCTATCATCAATTTCTGTATAGCCATCTACTTTAAACCCAAGCACAGTATGTTCATTTTTACGAAATGCATGCTGTATTTTAATATTACGAACCTTTTCCTCCCACAATAACCAAACTGTTGCCTCATAAGAGAAATTATTACTTTGACTACATCTGTATCCGGTTGTTGGGACAACAGCAATTGTATTTTCTGGTAAATAATTTTTCCTATAAGTATATAAACATGCACTAGATATAGTAATTGATCGTCTAAATATATCTACATTATCCTTTACCGACAGGCATGATTGTATGCGCTTCAGATAACATAAGTTCTCCGTTAACGAGAAATGTCTTATTACTTTGCATTACTCTTTCAATAGCATTCACAATAATACTAGTTGATAAATCCGAAAAATGTTTATAACTTATTCCAATAGGATTGTCCGGTGACGAGTCACTGTGAATTTCTAAACCGATTCGATCAAAGAAAGATATTTTAGGATTTTATCAAACACAGAATTTAACCAATCCAAAGGATCAATGTCTGATGAATATTTGTCAATTGCAATAATAATTTCACGCCATGTAGATTTAAATTTTTTCATATTTCTTTGCCGCATATTTATAACTTTAAATAAATTTTTAGTATCATTAATATATTGTGTTGATGTTTGAGATTGTTGAGGCTGCTGTTGTTGAGATGTGGAGGACAATGACGTTGACTGTGTGTGCATTTCATGATGGCCTGTAGTAGTTTGTGGTTTCACTGTTGGAAGTAAAATCTAATTAAGAAAAACTAATAATATAAAATTGTATGAAAGAATTTTTAACTCACATTATTTGATGGTTGTGTTACTGCAGACGGTCCTGGCTGTGCTGCTGAAGATGGACCTGGTGTTGGATCGTTTTTCAATAATCTCTCACCAGCGGTTTCAGCTGATGTAAATTCAACTGTTCCCGGAGTTATTATTTTAAATTCTATCAATGAAGCTGCTTTACGACCTGAACCCATATCCTTCTGGCCTAAATAAATCAATGCCATATTTGCCGTTTCATTAAATTCGGTGATATCATTTGCTGTTAAATTTGAAAATCTTTCAGGTAAAAATACACTGAATAATCCTAAGTCACATATGATTTTTGCACCGAATGATTTTGTTTTAACTTGTTTTAGGTAATTTATTTTATATGGTTGATTAACAATTAACTCTGGAATACGTTTGACTGGCTTATTGTAGGTTGTCATTTGACCAATTTCATTTAATTTATGCATTTTTATTGCTAGAAAAAATAAAATTGTTGTAAATAATTGAAATAGTTGTATACAAATTTAAAATTCTTACCTTTTTGTTGTTGATGTTGTTTATTAAAGAAAAAATCCACACTTGGTGTCAACGACGTCAGCGGCAAGCAACACAAGTTTACAGCACTAATATTTCACGTACATATGAACAAAAGAGATAATATAAAATCATATATATATCATCTTAAAAAATCCTCTCTCTCTTTCTCTTTGTGTGTCACTGCCATGATGTAATTGTTTATTTCCCTTTATAATAGATAAGATATCGAAAATTGCAGACACAAAAAATAAATATAATTGATTATTAGAACAGTACATGTGTGTGTGTTGTTTATTTTATTTGCAATGGAATGCTCTTAATAATAATTTCTCAGAATTAAACCTTAGCTGAAATATTATTGGCTATAATAAGATGATTTTTAATTGGTTAAAATAATAATTTATTTTATTGGTTGACGTTATTTTTTAGTAAAAATAAAAACTCTATGAAATATATTATATATCTCAGTGTAAAGTGTGAATCCATGTGGGCTGCGTAGGTGACTCCTATAAAAGTTGTAGATCTTGAATCTGCAATACAAAGTCTAGAACAACGTTGCTATTGTTTGGCCAAGGATTATGATCACGAAATAGTGTACAAGAAAAACTATTTTGACAAGGAGCATGAAGAGAAACTTAATAAATTCTTCAGAGAACAAGCAGATTGTTATACTGAAGGAGAAATTATATGTGCGAGTTACCTCAATGGTGACATTATTATTGTTCAATTTCTCACTAAATTCAAAAGTATTGAGTTATTGCATAAACTTGACGACGATGAAATAAGGCAGTATTTAGACAAAGACGTTGAAGATTTTCTAGACTTTTTAAAATCACAAGTAGCAACTAAGAAAATCGAAAACAAAGAGGTAAATATATAAAATAAATTATGTATATTATAAAATATATTTTTTTCTCTCTTTCTTTTTTCAGAATGTCAATAATCAATCCGATGGATAACAATGAATCTCGTTTGTTGTTACAACACATGTTTCAACTTGATAACGAATATAAACATATATTAACAGTAGGAATTTACCCAATAAATTTAGAAGTTGTTATAAAAATTGTAAATTGTAAAACCAAAAATAATATTATATTTAATGTGTCTGACTGGTGCAATTTTGTACAATATATTCAAACTATTGTAACTAGTAGTAGTGAAGGCAATAACAACTCTCAAATTGAATTTTATGCTATAAAGAAAGATTATAAAATTCACGTAAAATGGCTGCAATATCAAATTTCATTAAATGAAACTACGTTAAATATCATATGTAAGATACAAGATAATATATTAGATGTATCAAACTATTTAAAATCTATAAATTTTATAAAGTTTTACAGAGATATTAATACTCAAGCCTATTTTACACCTGGAAATTCTCTTGATAACATAAAAAAATCTACTCTCTAGTAGTAATATCAATAATAGTAATAATATTCTAGTTATAATATATAAAGAAATGTTAACATTTTATTCCAACTTTATTATGGACGATTTAAAATCAAATATGTATTATGTACCTAGTAATTATAATGAATTTAAATACTTGTTAGAACCAAATAATAAAATAAAATATGTGTATATATAAAAATGTATTTTTATTACAACTTACCTCTATCTGTTAAAATAAAAAAAACAAAACAAAAAATAAAATGAAATTACTAAATAATACGCAAACTAATCATTTGCACTTTTTTCTTTATTTTATAATAATAATTGTGTGTCTGACATAAAGACATTTGAAAAAAAATAACAATAGATGAATACACGTTATAATATAATATTGTCATTCTTCTATCTGCACAACCAAGATTGCAATGTAAATGCATTTCTCAATGCACACGATGGGATTGTTGATGTTGTTGCTGCTGTTGCATCGCTTGACGTGTATAGTTTCTTATTAAATATAGGTCTATGATGAAAACAAGAATATTTTGATGTATACTCATTGTTAACTCTTAGTAATGGCGGCCGTTGATCGTACTCATCCTCGTCTTCTGATAAATCGACAATTGTGCACATTAAATTATTTACCAGTATCTTTTCCATATATTGTTTTTTAACATATCCTTTTAGATATATTTTACAATAATTAGAGGAAAATAATTTTTTAATAATATTCTGTGCTTCGTAATAATGTATATGACCGTCAGACCAGTATAGACCATGGTAATTATTTTGTAACCATATTATTTGCTTCCGGAATGTAGAACTAGTAATTTCGCCCCATGTGCACGGAGGTCGAATTAGCATGTGATGAATTATTGATCCATTTCTATTAATCAGAGCAAATTCTTTAGCCACAAAACGATTCTTATACAAATTGAAACCTTGGATATCAACTACAAACTCGTCCATTCTTGTGTCTTCACTCCGATAACTCAAATTGAACTGACGTTATTAATGTTTGAATTACATTGTTTTAACAACATTCGTCATTGTATTATATTCTACCACTCTATCTTGTAATATGATGCAATACGCACTTGTTTTATCTGGAAACGGTTCCTTTGATTCAATTTAAATTTGAATGTCTACAGGTGCAGACTTTATGGATTCATTTAGTCTTGAACAGTCAATGACAAAAATTGGGGCAATTGTTTTAAAGTTATTAACCCCTAGTAATGGTTCTCCATTTCCACTGATTCGTCCATAATATGATGCTTGGAAACGTGCATACATGTCATACATTAATGCATATTTATTCTTATTCATATCTAAATTCCAATTGTCATAGGGATAATATTCAGAATTTAAATATAACTTAACATTCGTTATGTTGAACATTGAAATTATTGTTTAAATAAATTGAATTTCTTGCATTCTCCATACTCCAGCCTGCATTTACTAATGCTTTCACTTCGTTCTCAGTAAATGACGCATAGCCCTTCACAGTTGATGTTATGCCTAAACATTTTGTCTTGTCAATTTCAATGCCATTCAATTCATAACGTATTTCGTCAAATAAATACGATATTCCGTTGTTTATGAGTTTTATATTCTGGTCTGGAATTGGATTCTGTCCTGCTACTACAACTGCCTCCACTTTACCCTCTATGTAAATAAAACTTTGCGACGGTAATGTGTATATGTCCTGTTGTTGGATCGGTATACGTATTTCATCATTATTATTATAAGTCGATGTAACATACGGCTGATGAGAATGCCATGCTATGCGAGTAAATGACTCATCAAATGCAACTTCATTGCCGACAGCCAGAATGTCATCTGTCACAAATGTATTAGTATTCATCGTCGTATTTTATTTTTAAATTGTAACCCAACGATTTTAAAATATATTTTCTGCTTGTTGTTATTGTTGACGCGAAAGAATCACTTCTGATCTTAGATTCACATGTATTATTATATTTATATGGATGTTGTTGTTGTTCGTGTTCTTGTTTTAATAATAATAAGCGGTCTACCCCTCTTATTATTTTCCTCTTCTTCATGAATAGCATGTTATATTTGTCGAATGTGTAGTCTAACTGTCGCAAGTTCTTCAAGGATATTAACCAAATTTCTATCTTGGTCTACCACTTTTATAGTTATATTGTCAATAGTATGGACTCGAAGTGGAAGATAAATAATATTTTTTGGTACTTCAACTATTTTGTATCCTGGCGGGACTATTGGTGTAAACTCGTGTATTGTATGTGATAAACGTCCATTCGTATACGAGCCTGTAGTTATATTGCATTCTATGTGAATTGTACTAACTTTAATAATTTGCACTGGCTGAGCAGATCTATGAAGTTTGTTCCCTTCAAGAGTTTGAGGCGTGAACCCCAGTAAATACCCCAAATTATTAGGTTTATTGAAATGTATCGGTTCACTACACAGTATCTCGCTCTGTAATGTATTATTATTTGCTTTCAACTCAAAATTAATATTGCTGGGCAGATTATTTTTTATGTATTTGTTTATATCTTTAATTTCATAAGAACCTTCAGGAAGCGTTAAGACTGCGTCGCCATAATAAAAACAATTATTGGTCTTATCAATGTTCGGTATAGAATTATACGTTTGAAATAAAATTAAACCCAATGCATAATCATTGTCTTTTTTCAATTCGATTGACGGAAAAAAATTAGCAATGAGCTGTGTCCATTTAAAGTTACTGTTATCGACATCTTGTGCATGCGCGTTTCTCACTCACCGTTTATATTGGGAATACTAACATTATTCATCTATATAACTCTGTTTTTATTCAAAAGAAATTTTAAACAAAGATGTCCACATATTACAGTATTAGGTGACTGTTCACTATTATAATTATAATGAATATTATATTTGCCGAGGTACTTCATTATCTCGACAGGTGGTTGTAAATTACCTATGCTATCAAAGTAGATTACATTTTTACCACGTTTCTTATAAGCAACCCAATGAGTCCCACTACCTATATCACTATCTAAATTTACAATGGCAGATTCATTGTATTTTGGTCGCCGCGATAATGTATTGCGCATGTAAACATTTAGAAAATATGAAATATTATAATATTTAGCATATGTAATTAAATCCACGGTACTCAGTGGTACGTTCGGCAAATTTAATGGTTTTTTGGATACAGTGAAAGATACAAACCATAACCTTTATTTGTGGGCGTTACTTCAAGGCCTTTTCCTATAGCAATAGCTTCCATAGTACGATTGTGTTGTTTATTTTCATCTAGTTGTTTTTTAGCATCTTTTGCTTTAAGTACAGCGTTAGCAATGCTAGCTGCTCCACCTGATAACGCGCCAAGTGCTGACAGTTCCGCAAAAATGGGGATCAAAGGCAAAATGCCTCCTACTTTAGGCAGTGGTATAACACGCTTAGTTGTCGGTAGTAGTAGTTTATGTGATTTGTATTTTTTAACTTCACGTTTGGCAGCTCTGAGCGCAGTTTTAATGACACTTCGTGCTGTTACATTGTCATTATTTGAATTTAATTTCTTTTTTGATTTTAATTACATTTTGGTTGGTCTTTTTCTATTTACCACTTTGAGCCCCATACCTAATTTACGTTTTATTTTCATTGTATTAGCCACAGCAAATGCTGATAATTTCTCTCCAGTCGAAGAATCACGCGCAAATACACGTTCCAAAGGTTTCTTTTCTAATACACTATCAGCGTCGTGGCGACGTGTTAAATTATCTTTATTTTCAGAGTATACTATATCGTGTTCCTTGCAATATTCATCCAACTTGTTTATCCCTTGATCGCCAAGTTTTACACGTTTACTAAGTTTAGTACCAGGCCCACAATATTGATAGCCGGGTATGTGTAATTCAACAGGAAGACGATTGATTATTGAATTCACCAAACCACTGCCAGTATTATATCGAGATCTTGACATTTCAATAGTCAGTAACAAACTAAAATAAAATATAAATGATTATATAGTTATATATGTAAATATAAATGTTGACACTGGAATAAATTTTTGTCAGTATGTGTAGAGCAATGAAGATAGTTAAACAACCTATATCATTAAAAGTTCAAAATATAGATCCATATGAATCTATTTTTGATGATAAAGCTGATTCTTATAGAAGACACAGTTCCTTATTTCCAAATACATTAAGATGTATTATATGCGGACCGTCGAATTGTGGAAAAACGAATGTTATGTTAAGTCTTATCACTGACACAAATGGATTGAAATTTGAAAACATATATCTCTATTCAAAAACACCGTATCAATCAAAATATATTCTATTAGAGAAAATATTGGAACAAATTCCGAACATTGGTTATAATTGTTTCAGTGGCAGTGAAAATATAGTGAAACCTCAAACAGCAAAACCAAACTCACTCATTATATTCGACGATGTTGTATGTGACAAACAAAATATTATTCGCGAATATTTTAGCAGGGGTGGACATAGTCTAGTTGATTCATTTTATTTATGTCAAACATACGCCCATATACCGAAACATTTAATTCGAGACAACACAAATTTTCTAATACTCTTCAAACAAGATGACATGAATCTACATCATATATATAATGATCATGTCAATACAGATATGACATTTCAAAAATTTAAGGATTTATGTTCTCTTTGTTGGAAAGATAATAATTACGATTTTGTAGTAATAAGCAAGGATGAGAACTTAAATAAGGGTCGATACCGCAAAGGTTTTGACTCATACATAAGTGTGAATCATTAGTATATTTTTTAGTATCACTGCGGAGCTATAACACGAGTAGAGAGAGAGAGAGAGAGAGAGAAAGAGAGCAAAATGAAGAAAAATAAGAAGAATATAAAAAATACAGGTCAAAATAGTAAATTAAAATTACCTAACAATGAGAAACTCATCCTGGATATAGAGAAAACAGCTAACAACATCCGGCGTAAATACAACAATATAAAACGAAATAAAGTCAGTACGAACAATGCTTTAATGCAACGATTTAAGCCAATTCTGGATCCATTAAACAGCGTCATTGCTAAAATGGAGCCTGCTGTTGTTGTGGATAGTAATAAAGTTAAAAATGAAGAAATCAAACAATTTTCGCCACCCTTTGACGTCTTACGTCAGTCAGCAACTGGCCAAGAAACTATTGAACAATATCTACATGATTATGTCGGCCCAAGTATGAGAGATTATATAAAACAATTAATTTATACCAACGGTAAAAACAGACAATTAGATCTGAGATAGGGAATCAGACGTATTGGCGACAATTTTAAAATAGGTGATGCATACATTTCGTTGAACAATAATAATGACATTATCACTATACATGACAAAGAATATAAAGTTACACCAGGGCTTGCACAGCTGTTGTTTCTTGCTAATCCAGTGGATTTTACTCAAGATGACTTGGTTATTTATAAAAATATAATTATAAATACAAATGCAACCAAATCTAATTATTTACCGTTTGGTAAAATTGTGAAGAATAACAAGTATAAGAGAATAATAGAATCACAGTCAGCGGTAACTGGTAGCGGAGGGAGTAATTTGCTATCTGCTTCTAACAATTCTCTTGAATATAAATATTGGAACGATATTAATGAGTTAGTAGATCGTTTATATTTACTTCATTCCGCACGGGCAAGTGGACACACAGGCCTAAACAACGAAATTGCAGCCATCGAAGAAGAATTAAGGGAAGAGAATATTATTGAATAAAAACTCATTCATATCATGTCTATTGATAAGTTTGGACGTTATTTAAATTCAAGTACATCATTCGTCGCCGGGGGCGGCGGAGGTGGTGGTGGTGGCGGCGGTAAACTTCCATTTTCATTGAGCTATGATGGTAACATTAATTTCAAAAATAAACGTTTGTTTAATGTTGACCTTCCACGCTCGGATACAGATGTGACTACCAAAAAGTATGTTGACATTTTAATCAAAACATTGAGTCATCAGCTAACAGAAGATTTGAGAACAGTTCGAGATAGTGTTGCTATTTTAATTCAGAAGTTAGAACATGAGACACGAGAAGTAATTAAAAAAAAATTACTATAGTCGAGGATAGTCAATCTATGAAGAATATAGAATTAGCTGCACTAATTACTGAACAATTTGACAATAAACTTAAGTATGTAAATAAGGAGATACAAGAATTTCGAACAGTTGCAAGAGATCTTGCGGCTCTAAAAGAACAAATGGCTTATTTTATAAGTACACAAGACACATCATAATGAAAAGTGACAATATTAAAAAATCACTGACTAACGAACTACATAGGCCTGCTCGTCGCCATTTTCCACGACGTCAAGTTATACTACAAGGTTTTGACAATTTGTGGCAGGCGGATTTAGTGGACATGACAGCGTACGCTAGTTTCAATAACAACTGCAAATTTTTGCTCACAGTTATAGATGCATATTCTAAATATGCGTGAGCTGTACCCGTTACAACGAAATCTGGGTTGGATGTTACCGCAGCAATGAATACAATTTTTAGCAACGGACATCGAAAACCACGAAATTTACAAACAGACGACGGGAAAGAATTTTTCAATCAGCATTTTAAGAAATTAATGCAAGAACACGACATTAATCACTATTCAACGTTTTCACATTTGAAAGCTAGCATTGTAGAACGATGGAATCGAACACTAAAGGAAAAAATGTGGCGTGAATTCAGCTTTCAAGGATCGTATAAATGGCTAAATATTATAAAGCGTATTGTGAAAGAATATAATAATTCTAAACATCGCACTATACAAATGAAGCCTATTACTGTTATGCCATCAACACATATAGCAGCATACAGAAAAAATGCAAATATGATTTTAAGTCGACTGAAGCCGGCACTGTTTAAAATGGGCGATCAAGTACGTATCAGTAAATATAAACATGCATTTGAGAAAGGATACACGCCAAATTGGACAACAGAAGTATTTAAAGTGGCCAGTGTTAAGCACACAATACCAGTAACTTATATATTAGAAGACTTGCAAGGTAATCCCGTTGAAGGTGGTTTCTATCAAGAAGAACTGCAGAAAACAAAATATCCCGACAGCTATCTTGTGGAGAAAATTCTGAAACGTCGAAGGAATGAGTACTTTGTTAAATGGCTAGGATTTGATCATCAGTTTAATTCTTGGATACCAAAAGAAAACTTTTTATAAATAGAAATTATTATGTACGTTTGTTTTGTATGAAGAAAAAAAAACAATATTATATGTGAAATCTTTTTTATAAAATATAAGTGTTTAATAATGTACAATTTTATAATGTTCTGTTCAATAAAAAATATACTTTTATGTTAATTCTACAAACTTAGTTTCTCTTGTATATCAAGTATCATTCATTACACTAAAAAAACAATAAACGATAACGAGCACAAACCAAATATTACTTATATATATACACACACCGCTGCATTCAGTGGCGGCACACTTAAAGGTAATCTCTTTTTTATTATTATAATTATTAACTCTTATAACGTATTCTATTCATCAAATATCCCACCACCCCCGTCACGAGATCTGCAAATGCGAGATCAACATTGCCAATTCACTACACAATACTAACTTACAAGATTTTAAAGTTAAATTTTTATGAAAGAAAAATTCGGATGACGCCTGGATTCGAACCAGGGACCCTCCGCTTGCCGGGCAGAGATGTTAACCGCTACACCACGTCACCTGTGTCCGACGTATGGCTTCAACCGAATTCTTCTTTCATAGTGTCTAACGTAGCATCGATCCCAAAGACTCCTATATCTATGATAGGCATTGACAACGGGTTTCGTCTACAGCGACACAGTTCTGATTTATAGGGAATCATTCCACGAACTAATTTTTAACATATGACTTCGACTGAACGTACAGTAATGAAGATAATTTTAAAGTTAAATTTTTATGAAAGAAAAATTCGGATGACGCCTGGATTCGAACCAGGGACCCACCGCTTGCCGGGCAGAGATGTTAACCGCTACACCACGTCACCTGTGTCCGACGTATGGCTTCAACCGAATTCTTCTTTCATAGTGTCTAACGTAGCATCGATCCCAAAGACTCCTATATCTATGATAGGCATTGACAACGGGTTTCGTCTAATTGTCAATGCCTATCATAGATATAGGAGTCTTTGGGATCGATGCTACGTTAGACACTATGAAAGAAGAATTCGGTTGAAGCCATACGTCGGACACAGGTGACGTGGTGTAGCGGTTAACATCTCTGCCCGGCAAGCGGAGGGTCCCTGGTTCGAATCCAGGCGTCATCCGAATTTTTCTTTCATAAAAATTTAACTTTAAAATTATCTTCATTACTGTACGTTCAGTCGAAGTCATATGTTAAAAATTAGTTCGTGGAATGATTCCCTATAAATCAGAACTGTGTCGCTGTAGACGAAACCCGTTGTCAATGCCTATAATAGATATAGGAGTCTTTGGGATCGATGCTACGTTAGACACTATGAAAGAAGAATTCGGTTGAAGCCATACGTCGGACACAGGTGACGTGGTGTAGCGGTTAACATCTCTGCCCGGCAAGCGGAGGGTCCCTGGTTCGAATCCAGGCGTCATCCGAATTTTTCTTTCATAAAAATTTAACTTTAAAATTATCTTCATTACTGTACGTTCAGTCGAAGTCATATGTTAAAAACTTACAAGATCTATCAATAGAACCCACCGCGAACACGGCGCACGTCTATGGCAGTTGTTTAGAGTGGACGAAGAGGCAGATATCTTCGTCATACACGAGGGATTCCGTCTTTGTCTTTGCCTTGCCTTTTAAATATGTCTGTCTCTCTCGCACTCCATAGGTGTCTGGCTATCGGCGCCTATTTACTACTGTTATGTATAGACGTTTGTGGCAGAAATTTTGAACAATTATGTTAATAGGTTTTCCAATGAAAAAAAAATAATAAAAAATTCTAGATAAGTTCTGAATGAAATTGTAAGAAAGTAATAATAATAATTTCTTTTCTCAAATTTTAATTATTAATTTTAAATATACTTTCTTAAATAAACGATCATAAATTACATAAAGTACATATACCTATAATCCTAAACTTATATAACTTCAGTTCAATAGAGTTAGATATATGATGGATTGCTCAATTTTTAACTTCAGGAACTAAAAAATTTGTACCTCTCTCTTTTTATTTACTAAATTTTTATTTATTTAATGAATTGAGAAATCATTGTTCAAATTATTTAATATTAAGAACATACCATCGATTAATTTCTTTATTTTAAATAATTTAGATAGATCTTAAACTTCGAAGTTTTTCCATAAACAAATATTATATTATTAATATATTATGTTATAAATTTGATACTTGTCAACCGCTTGTAAATTATTTGTATAATATTAAAAACAAAATAAATCCCTCTACCTATCTTCTAAAAAAGCTAATTATAAAGAGATTTCCTTAGATCTATTTAGATTTCTTATACCAAAGATGGTACTACCAAATATACCTTTCAATCAGCAGATTAGAAAGTTTAATAACTTAATATTTATCCATTATAACTTTCTGCCTTTAATCATAATTGTGATATCAGTATAACTTAAATTGTAATATTGCATAATGTGTACAGAAGTAAATGCAAATATACGAATAATAGTAGTCTATGTCTACTATTGCTATTAATTTTCATTTTGAGGGAGTACAAACTACAAACAACTGGGCCTGTTCCTATATATATATATATATATATATATATATATATATATATATATATATATATATATATATATATTATCAAATTCTGACAAAGATGCCCCACACACCCCTAGGGGGGGCTGGAAAGGGGGTCGACTTAAAAATATTAAATGGGAACCCCTATTTGTTATTGCACACTCAGGGGGTACGGAAGAAAACAAACCTTTTATAAAATGACTATGGATAAATCGATTTTATCACAAATTAATATTTGACGATTAATCTGATTTTAAATTACGTTTTTTCACAAGTTTACTTTGTTATTAATGTTATTTGGGACACCCTGTATAGTGCAGTTATAAAATATAGTAAATCAATGTCGTTAACTGATATTTACACGCAGAATTTTAAGTTCGATAATTTTAATATAGAGCATTTTTGTTTGAAATAATTTAAGATGCAGGAAAAGTTTACGTTTATGATCCACATTAGGTGTTACGTTTTATATATATATATATATATATATAATTATGTAATTGCATTTCTCATAAGAACAATAATAATAAAATGCGCAGTTAGATTTCCTTATCATATAGTATCATATTCAGGCATCATGTTCATCATGCTGCAGTTATCTGTTGTAAGTTAGTTTTTAGTTCAGTCTTGTTACACTCGCCTAAGTAAATACATGTTGTATTGTATTCCTCAAAAATTAATAAAGTTTTTTTTATTAATAATTCAATACTGAATTATCTAATTGGCGCAGTCGGTAGGATAATCACTTAAGGGTAAAATCTACAAATTTACTCGTCGATTTTAATCGTTTAATTGTGATAACTGCAAAACATAAATTCTGGTGGCCAAGACTTGCTGTCTCTGAAGTAAGAGTCACGTCTGGCATAATACAAGAAAATATTCATCACACGGCAAAACAGTGCCCATCAGGGACTACTCAAACGTCCCATCAGACAACCAGCGATTGTTCCTGGGGACCTGCTGTTCGCATCCACCGCTCAAACCGACACAACGAAGATAAGTGACGCCTTGCTGTTCCATCCCGGATCACGGCCCACATCGGTGCAGTCCAACACAGAAACCAAGCACTCCGTTCCAGATGTACGAAAACATCCCAATTTTACTTCTCATACTGTAAGTAATATTACACTCTATGTTCTCAAGCGAATACGACACGCCTGAAAACGATAACGGCACAGACGACGTGTACGCTCTAATTAAACAATTATCCAATTGTACATTACGACCAAGTGTATTACAACTAAATTCTAATACAGTCAATATGACTACTACTACCATGTCTGAGATTGAAAATCTCGTTAAAATAATTCCAGAATATAATGGAAATATTAATATTTTAAGTAATTTTATAAATAAAGTAGATCAAGTTTATGATATATTACGACCATTCACTCTAAGCAATATTCAAAAACTCTTTTTATTCGGTTTAATTTCAAATAAATTAAAAGATAAAGCTGCAGAATACTTATCTACTAACAACTTCCAAAACTGGGAAGAGCTTAGAGAATTTTTACAAGATAACTTTGTAGACAAATCAAAAGCAGAAACTATTCTACTCGAAATAATTTATTGTAAGGCTAAAAACAGTCCCGAAACAACTTTGAGTACTATTATAGAATATTTCAATAAGTATAAATCCAAGATACTTCTTACTAATTATTCACAAGACCAAAAGAATGCTATTATCAAGGAAAATCAAAAAGTAGTTGTACATCATTTCATTACTTTGCTTCCGATGACAATTAAAGCCTCATTTGTTGTTAAAAACCCTGGCACTCTCGAAGAATGTGAACAATTACTAAGAAATGAATTTAATTTTATGAAATTCGGAAATTCCCCCATGGTGTTGAAAAATAACGAACCATTTAAAAACAACAACCCACCTCAAAAATTCCCTGGGCACCAATTTCCACAAACAAAAATCCAACTAAAACCTAGCGGTCCAAACTTCCAAAAAAAATTTGCCCCTCGACAAAATTTAATTAATTATCAACAAACTAAACGCGATAAACCCACTCAAATGAGTTTACAAACAAGAAGTACTTTACCAATGTCCACGCAAACAATAAGACAAAATTACAATTGCGAAGTTAATGAAACAAATGACGAATTGAATGAGTCTGATAACGAAGAAGTAGCGGAAACAGAAAATTTTCACGAGGTTTCCGAACCCGAGAATACTACGTAATGAACGCATTTACAACAAATCTACCAACATTAAAAATAGATCCTTTCATAATTCTCTTAGATACCGGTTCAACTATAAATTTCATAGATCCATCACTAGTAGAAAAATTAAAATTAAAATTACACGATGAAAAATTAACATTTAAAACCATCACTGGCAAAACTACTTGTAAGTACTATGTAAATTTTAACATTAGAAACACCCCTATAAAATTCTACGTTTATAAATTCCACAAATTATATAATTTATTGATAGGAATTGTCGCTTTTAAAAACTTGGACATCCTTTTACAAATTAATAAAAATTCAGTAATTATAAAAAACAAAGAGTATAAGTTAACTAATCCTGACAAATTACAAGAAGAGTCTAATATGTTAGAAATTCGCAATAATCATTTAAATTGTTTTGAAAAAGATAAACTTAATCAGATAATTAACGAATTTATTGACTTATTTCCTAATGAAAATGAAAGCCTTACACATACGAACATTATTAAACACAAAATAATAATGAATGACGAAACCCCGATACACACAAAAAATTACAGGTTACCCCAAGTCTACGAACAAGACATTGAAAGTCACGTTTCAAAATTATTAAAAGAAGGCGTTATTAAAACATCTTTTTCACCTTGGAACTCTCCGATATGGATAGTGCCAAAAAAAATTGACGCGTCGGGTAAAAGAAAGACTAGAATGGTAATTGATTTTCGAAAAATTAATCAGAAAACAAAGGACGACAGATTTCCAATACCGAATATAGATACGATATTAGATAGAATTGGTAATAACAAATATTTCACGACCTTAGATTTGCATTCCGGATTCCACCAAATTTTATTAGATGCTAAAGACACAGAAAAAACTGCTTTTTCAACAGAATCAGGTCATTATGAATTTGTTAGAATGCCTTTCGGCCTTAAAAATGCCCCCGCCACATTCCAAAGCACAGCACTCGGCGATTTAGTAAATAAAATCTGCTTAGTCTATTTGGATGACGTAATAATTTTCGGCAAAAATTTAGAAGATCATTTAAAAAATATAAAATTAGTCTTTAACAAATTAAGACAAGCTAATCTCAAAATTCAGATGGACAAATCAGAATTTTTAAAGTCAGAAGTAAAATATTTAGGTTACGTATTAACACAAAATGGAGTCTCAGTAGATCAAGACAAAATTCAAAAAATCAAAAATTTTACTATTCCAAAAAAAAAAAAGAAATCAAACAATTCCTTGGAATGCTCGGATGGTACCGTAAATTTATTCAAAATTTTGCACAACTAACAAAACCATTTACCAACTGTTTGCGCAAAAACAATGAAATTGATTTGACAAATTTAGAATATCAAAAAGCTTTTAAAGATTGTAAAGACGTTATAACTGAAAATTCTCTTCTACAAAATCCCGATTTTAATAAGGATTTCATTCTAACAACGGATGCGTCAGACTACGCTATACGCGCAGTTCTTTCTCAAATTCATGACGGAATAGAAAAGCCGATCTTTTATGCGAGTAAAACTTTAAACAGCGCGGAACTAAATTATTCTACACTAGAAAAAGAACTGAAAGCTATCGTGTGGGGAGTCAAAAATTTCCGACCATACTTATTCGGACGAAAATTTATCATAAAATCTGATCATCGCCCTCTTTCGTGGTTATTTAACATGAAAAATCCAAATTCCAAATTAATTCGCTGGAAAGTTGAATTGAGCGAATACGATTTCGAAATTAAATATTTACCTGGTAAACATAATGTCGTAGTCGATTATTTATCCAGAGAACGTGAACCATTCAAAATTATAGAAAAAACAGGTGACGTATGTGAAACAAACATATTCGCACACTGTATATCATGGGACTTACAATTTGGAAAATGTCTAGCGAAACAAGTAAATAATAATTTTAATTCCAAATCGTTCTGTATAAATACCAATTACAAAAATAGAGATATTATTTTCCAAAATTATCAAGAAAAATTAATAATTCATTTGTTAACTAAAGATAATTATTTTGATAAACCGGCCCTAAAAGCATTAGATAAACCACTTAAAGAACTCAGAGACTACTTAATAAAAAATGAAATTTTTGAAATAAATCTTCCAAAAATTGGTTGTGGTTGCGATGAATTGAAATGGAGCGATGTAAAACGAAAATTAGAAAACATATTTAGAGACACTAATATCAAAATTACCATCTGGATAGTAAACGAAAATAATCATTTAGATAGCTCGGAGAACGTAACAGTTTCTTCCGATTCTAACCAAACCGTACATTCTGACAACGAAAATGAAGTTGAAGGAATTAAGTATTTAGAAAAGGAAAGTATAAATATAGCCTCAAATCAAATAATAATATCGAAACATGAAAATGACACAGACTTACAAATCCAAAAATTATTTAATAAAACAAAACAACGTATAACAATAAAACTCAATGAAAACAATTTAGACGAAGAAATAATAACGTTTATAAAAAATTTCATTATACCTAAAGCTAGATACTTTGCAATTTTTCAAGATAATTTAGACAAATCTTTTTCCAAAATTATAAAAGAAAAATTTTATAAAAGATTCTATAAAAATCATTTCTGTAACGAATATAGTACAAGACGTTGAAAACGAAGATGAACAGTTTAATATAATACACGAATACCATCATGGACTCACGAATCATAGAGGAATAGTAGCCACTTACCAAGCCTTAAAAGAAAAATATTACTGGCCGAACTTAAACAAAGATATAATAGAATACATTAACAAATGTGACGTTTGTAAAGCAAATAAATACAATAGACAACCTATTCAACAAAATGACAATTTAACACCTACACCAGAGAAACCTTTCGATATAATTAATATTGACATTTTGACAATAAATAAAAAGTATTATCTAACATTCCTCGATCAGTTCTCTAAACATTGCCAAGTAGAACCATTAGAAAATAAAGAAGCTAAAACTGTTGCTAAAAAGTTAGTAAAATATTTTGAAACATATAAAATTCCGAGAAAGATAATTTCCGATAACGGAAAAGAATTCAATAATATATTAATAGTACATTTGTTAAAACGAAATAACATTCCAATGCATTTCATTTGTGTTATCAATCCTAAATCAAATGCAATTGAACGGTTACACTCTACTCTAATCGAATCCCTCAGAATCATGGAAAATAAAAGTTACTTTAATAATAAAACCCTAGATGAACAAATTCAGTATGTTGTCATTGGATATAATAATTCTAAACACTCCATCACAAAATTAACACCAAACGAAATTATTTTTGGTACAGATTACCTCAATAATTTATCATATAATGAAAATAAAGAAAAGGTCACTCAACAAGTCCAACAAAATATCGAAAATGAAAAGAAACGCAGACATAAACCTAATATAAATCCCCAAAAACTTCCCAAAGAAGTTTGGTTAAAACAAAACCCAAGATTAATTTCTAAATATAAAGCCCCTTTATTTAAACGAATTAAAGTAAAAAAATATGATAAAATTTTAGGCAAAATCACATCAAAAAATAAATTTGGAGACTATAATGTAAAATTAAGCAAATTAAAAGTCTGATCTTTTGTTTCAGACAATGCGTCTCTGGACAGCTTCAGAATATAACAAATAATAATGGATTCTTACTATTTGACCTCGGTGAAACAAAAATTCAAACATCCCAGAGCATCCATTACTACAATTATAACATAACTCCTATATATGAAGAATATATCAAAATAACTAAATTTAAAAATTCAATTATTGAGCAAACTAAAACTAGTAAACATTTTGAAACACTTATTAACATTTTAAATTACTCTTATAACGATTTGAGTGAACAAATAGGTAAATTATTCAACAAAAGAAATAAAAGAGGAATTCTTAACGGGTTAGGCTCTATTATCAAAACGATATCTGGCAATTTAGACGCTTCCGATGGAGAGCGATACGATCGCTTGTTTGAACAAATAAAAACTAATGAAAAGAAATTACAAAGCCAAAACAAACAACTTTTAAAATATTCAGAAGAAATGGTTTCTAAATTTAATGAACAATTGAATCATATTCAACATAACGAAAATCAAACACTAGATCAAATTAATAGTATTAAGGACATTTTAAAGAAAAATTCCAATTGGCAAGGTTTAATGGAAGTAGAATCTAAATTTAACAAAATTATTCATATAACAAATAATTTAAACAATTTCTGTATAAACATTGAAACAAGTCTCACGTTTTGTTCAATTCATAAACTACACAGTAGTATTATTAAACTAAAAGATCTCCAAACAATTACTAATAATGAAGATATTTTCCAAATTAATGAATTTATAATGACATTTTGTCACAAAACCAATGATCAAATAATTTTTCTCATCGAGATTCCTATATTTTCCCAAAACCATTTCCCCCTATACCAGTTCAATCCTATTCCATTTTTAGATAAGAATAATAATCTTATAGTTTTAGAAAAAGAATCTTTGTTATATTTTAAAAGTGAAGACAATAAGTATATTGTAAATAACTTTAAGAAAATTAATAATAAATATTTTAGTGTAACTAATTATATTATAGTGGATCAATGTATTAATGATCTTATAGAAGGAAATAATAATAATAACTGTCACTTTCTACAATTAACTAAGAGTAATGTTTTGTATCAAATAAGTAACACCAATAAATTAATAATTATTAGCCCTTTTAACCAAAATATCAAAATTAACTGTTTAAACAAAAATATTATAAAAACTATTCAAGGAATATTCATAATTGAAATAAATCCTAAATGTTTAATTAATGACTTACAGTTTACAAATATTAACGATAACTTTAAAGAAATTCAATTTGATGATTATCAAATAACACAATATAACAAAATATTTAATAAAACAACTTATAAAAATTTGCATTCAATAAATATTTCGAAACCTATTTTTGACAAAATACAACCAATAATCGATACAAAAAGTGACCATTATAATAATTATATAATATATGTTCTAATTTGTATTATTGTAGTAATGTTATTAATTAAATACGTTGTAAAAGGAAACCTAATTGAAAAATGTAAAAGAAAGAAAATCAAAATTTCAGACATAGAAATGAACACTTTAAAATAGAATAAAATATTACATTATTATTGTTCATATTTGGAAGGGAAGAATTATGTAATTGCATTTCTCATAAGAACAATAATAATAAAATGCGCAGTTAGATTTCCTTATCATATAGTATCATATTCAAGCATCATGTTCATCATGCTGCAGTTATCTGTTGTAAGTTAGTTTTTAGTTCAGTCTTGTTACACTCGCCTAAGTAAATACATGTTGTATTGTATTCCTCAAAAATTAATAAAGTTTTTTTTATTAATAATTCAATACTGAATTATCTATATATATATATATATATATATATATATATATATATATATATATATATATATATATATATATATATACATCTACTCGTGTGTAAAAAGTATTCGCAATCACGAATAATATGTATGAGGGTTGCTTTCTTTCTCATGTTTGACAGTTTTTTATGATAGTGAACACGGGAAGAAAGATACGCATGAACAAGATTCCTGAATGAGGTGAAAGAAATATGTCAGTTGAGGATCAACCAAGCATTATTTAAACAGGAGATATTTTCTTTTATGATTTATTCTTCAAAGTTTACAGTACTTTTCGTGGTTTATGTATTCATACTTATGTATAATGTATTTCTACATAAATGGTAGCACAATAAATAATTTTTGTTTGAAAGTTTTCTCATGACCTATCTAAGAAAAAATTATTATCAGTTATATTTGAAACTGTTTTATTTTAAAACTATTGATACAATAATACTCTTGCATAATTTTTCAGTTTCTTAGGTGATAATGAATTAAATCAAAATTAATTAAACGAAATGAATATTTATTCCATTTACGAAAATTGGCAGTTTTGGAACTAAATAAAAATTTTTGTTGTTGAATAAAGTCACCTAAATAGTTGTAAAGAAAATAAATATATATTCACATCATGTTCCCATTCATTGCTGCGGCACTTTTCTGTAGTAGATCTCAGCAAATAATATATTTTTACGCGTGAAATCTAATTAGCAGTCGACAAATCAAGGCCTTCAGAAATGTTAAAACAAAAGGAGTCAATATGGTAATTTTAGTTTTGTGGAAATAAGTTGTCGGCTACGAGAACGTACGCGATATATTATTATTAGGTACTTATCAACAGTTTTCACTCTGAAATATTATTTGGTTAAGGTTCGGAGTTTAGTCCAAGGAGATATTAGGAAAAAATTGAAAAAAAATACTCATTTTATAGAATTTATTTTAGAGATTGAACTGGGGATATCAGGATGAGAATATTGGACGGAGAGTGATTCTTTGATAAATCTGTTGAATAGATGTTCTGCGAATGTTTCAGGGGTTCGTGCTACCCCATATGATAGGACATAGCGTGATATTATATACGTATGGATGTATTTTAAAGTTTAAACATCTATATTTGATTGGATTTCGGGCTTTAGGTATTAAAAATAAAATGTAAAACTTTTTCAAGATATTAAACCTATTTTTACATACACAAAAGTCTGCTGGTAAGTATGTAAGAACTTTATTCCGTAGGGTAATATTACCACACGGACTTATCAAAACAGTCAAGAAAATGAAAATAAAACTAAATGACAAATAACACTATTATACAAACGAAACTCAAAGCAACAATAATACAAAGATTGTTCATATATATAATATTAATTGTACAGTCTTTCAAATTAGAGATTGCCACGTTATGACGTTTAAATAAAAAGATTAGTTATAAATATGATATAAAACAATTGTAACGATGGCGTTAAATAAAAACATACAGACCACAGACTTACTGGATCACCTTCTAAAATAATGACAATGACGTTATTCATAAAAGAATATCAAAAATAATATTTATTAATGGCGTTAACGTGTTTTTATTCAGAAACCGATAAACTATTGAACAAACCTCGGGTGTTATGAGTCATAACAGCCTTTCAATGTCTCAAAATGACATGTGCGGCTGTAATGATATTCATAACATTCCTAGGTATGTCAATAGCTATATTTTATCTATATTTGTGCAACGTTTCGGCCAAGGTTGTGGTCATTATCAAGCTACTCGTAAAAATTGGATTTTTTGTGCAAATTTATGATCTAAATATAGATTAATTAATTTTTTTAGCTTATCAGTTACATTATAAGTTATGGAAAAAAAACTAATATAAATTACATTTTTAACAAAATTCATGTTTTGTAGTTCGAATCGAGATACTAATTATATCACACAAAATACATTCAGATAGGACATATATGTTGAAACAATTGTTTTTTTATGTTGTAAAAAACAACATGTTGACTATTATTTTGCAAATCATAGTAGCGAGATACAAAAAAGTAAATAAAGCCATATTCTAACAGTCAATATTTTGTATAAATATTAATTACTTATGTATTTTTTTAGTAATATTTTCGATTAGTTGACTTTTTTATTATTTACTTATTTTGTCTCATTAGCTTAAATATATTAAATCCTGATTTTGCTTTTCAAAATTATAACACCTCAATGAAAAACTGACAGCTATTAGATAGCTAGAAATCCATATAGTTAGCCAAAATTAAATCAAGATAAACAAATACATTTTTATCTCAATATGCTCGGACACATTTTGTTTTAAAGTGAATGCCATATTTAGTTCTTATTTGCAAATCTCAAACCATAGAGATGTTTCTCTTTTGTAATATTTGTCCTAGAACGCCAGATATCGTTGGTGACGACACTGCGACAGCATTTAATATTGTACTAGCGCAATAAACGACGTAACATTTTACATTCGCCCAGAACGCAAAAACGCCTGCCGCGGTTTGGAATGCTGTTTTTTGCCCTATTTTATGTCTCTTTTTCTTCGGCTGTGACATATACTTGACATAAAAAGTAATCAACAGTTGCTGACATGAAATAAAATGTTAAAAACGACATCAAAAATGTCCTGTAAAAAAACATTATCTTTATGCACTTTCTGTAATCCGGTCCTTTTTTTGGAAAATTATTCATATGAATATATTCCTATGAAATGTTTATTTATTTCTTTTCTAATTTTCTAAAATATCTTAATTTAATTTAGCTAAAAGTTAATATTTGGAAAATTTGAATATATATTAAAATGTTATCTTTCGAACAACCAAATTTTATTATAATTTATAATTTGAACTATACAGGGTGTTTCACAACTTAGAGCAAAAAATTAAAGGGTATATTCTGTACGACGTGCTGATCATGAAACAAAAAGAAATTTTGTATTTGTAAAACCTCATAACAAAATATATCGATCAATGAAATTCTGGATTCAAAATTCGCAATAATAAGGGAGATATGATTTTTGAAAGTTCAAAATTGAAATGTAACCTCATCTGTACTAGTCAAAGGCACTCAAATAATTGATTTTAATGATCTATCTATTGATTCTTGTTATTTTTGGTGAAAATTTAAGGAGACATTTAATATTAGAGTTGTTGAATACATAATATTCAGTGAAGATAAGAAAAATTTATTTGTACATTTTTAAACATTTTGACAGTTGAGTGGCACTAATTTTGCTCAGGCGATATCACAAGCACAAAATGTTTTGATATCGCTTTAGGCGGCAAGAAAACGTTTCGGCAATGAGAAGTTTCGTTTCAAAATAAGTACAGATTACGTTGCAACCAGGAACTTTTCGTTCGTTACTACTCGGAACAGAAACGAAATATTCTGTTTTCGTTCTTTTCGTTCCTTAATCAAGTATATCGTTTTTGTTTCTGGTAACCAAAATTAAAAACCGTTTATTTCTTTTCTTTATTGCATTAGTTGCTGATTTTAATTATCTTTTTCTACATAGGTCACTAAATATGGGCAAATATATTATTTCTATCTATTTTTTTACTTTTCAAATAATTTGCGAACTATTATATATTGAAAAAATGTATTAAATAAAAAATATAGATATTTATCTATCCAAACAATACCATAGAAGAAAAAAAACTTATATGTTTCTGGATGGAACCTATAGTAAAAAAGATTATTTTTCTTTGAATTTAACCAGTATAAAAGCTGTTTTATGAAATTGTATTGCGTTTACCTAAACATTTACTAAAAGAAACACTCACACGGAAAAATTGTCTGTGCAAGAGAATACTCAATTTATCAACGGATTTGGACAATAATCAAGACGAATTATATTTTTGCTCCAAAAGTAAAGAGAAATTTATTGTACAAAAATTAAAATTGACTGAGTATTATTTTTTACTTAAAATATCAAGAAAGTATAATGTAATAAAATAAAGTCAGTATATTATAAAAACACATCAATTCTTTGTTTTAATTACTACTGATTTGTACTCTCTCATATAGATTAAAATTTGTAGTATATTTAGTCATAGGGGTGCACGTACCTTGCGGCACTTATGTTAACTGGGGCTTGAAATGCTATAATCGTCCACGAAATGACAGTCATAAGACTATCTGAACGTAAAATACTAAAACAAGACAAATAAATAAAATAACAGCTAAAACCGCAATTCCGATTTCGTTTTCGATTCGTTTTTAGTTCCTGGTTACAATATTTATAAATCTTAATTCTTAACTTTTAATTCCGTAGGTATTAAATGATCTTTTAATAACTTATCTTTTACAAAATCATTGTTAGAATAAGAATATAGAATGCTTTCTTTAGGAGACCCTACTTATATTAACAGGTGATGTGAATTACGTTTAACTTATATATTTTTCAAAATAATAACATCACTAATATGAGCAACCTATATGTAATCTTTTATCTAATTTATCAAAGACATATCTCATACTGTTCTCGATATTTCAATACATATATACAAATATATATTTATATACATTTAATTTCAAATAGCAGATATAAACGAAATAAAATATAATTTTATTTTTAGAGAATAAAATATGGACTGCTCCAGACTTTGAACCTAAATTATATGATCGAAGTTGTTATAGACACAACAAAATAAAGAATAAAAATTAGTATGACACTGTATTTGAATTTAATGGACAGTATAGATCAGTGACAAAGCTTTTGACCAAAGCTAAAAAGAGTTTCTTCTTTATAATTAAGATTTAATTTCATCAATTATTTAGAAATATGAAATATTACAAAAAATATTTTGTACATTGTCCTAAAAAATGTGAGATTCTCATGAGATCTTACGTGAAATAATATCGCTTTCGCTCTCATCTCGCATTTTTGTTGTGGGACACGACTAGATATCGCCTCACCGTAATTAATAGCCAATACAAAACCAACATTTCTTGAATGGAGAATATGAATTTTTATTCACAGTAGATAAGAACTTAAGAGTCAATCTATTAGAGCGATAATAAAAGCTGTATTCTCCCACAATACAATAACTAATGAACGATCAAATATCTCTAATTTCTTATTTCTAAATATTATATTTACATAAATAGGATACAGAACTTGTAATACACTTAGTTATCCTAAATTAGCAATGTTGCACCGTACGACTGATATATTGTTTCTTTTTTTAATGTCGTATTTTGTAGTTCTCTCAATCACGCTGTGCACTCATTGCTTGAAACTTATTATATTCATGGTCTCTCTCAGGTGTAGTAAATCTTAAGATGATTACAGCTTTTCATATATGCTAATGTTTTTAAATTAATGAGTGTTGACGACTGAAATATTATTTGTATTATAGTATTTAATTTCAATTCAGTTAAAATTAATCAATGAAATAATATATCCTTGTAAGCCAGTTTCTACTAAAATGTAGGTACTATAGTTTGAAAAATAAAATGTATAGCATTTACCAAGATCTAACACAGCAAAGAAAAATATTCAGTAGTAGGTTATTTGAATATTTGAAAACTATCTATCTTGTGAACTAATAACTATTTCCTACTTTCTAGCAATAAACGGTAATAGTTTAAATTTATCTGACGCGAAATTAGAAGTGATGTAGTCAGTTCAGTTATTAATGTTTTAAAAAACTAATAACATATCAAGGTATATATTATTGGACAAATTGAGAAAGGACAAAATGTTGATTACACGGCGTTTTGAGGTTATTTTGCCTCACGTTCGATATGACGTCAGCAACCATGTCGAGAAATATGAATTTGCACGACATATGATGCACAGCCACCATTGCGTTCTCATATTATGTGCATAGGGATGAATGAAGGATTTGGTTTTCAGCTGCCACCCTATGCATTGCTATATTTATTTTCGTCACGAACTCAGATCAGATGACATACGATTCGTATTTTATTATTTTCTTTTGCGGCAGCGATGTTCTGCTAATCCATAGTCTACGTTTTAATATGATAATATTTTCATCTCTGGCTTTCAGAGATCTTGCATGGGAGATTCGAAATATTAATTGTTATTACACAAATAATGAAGGTAAGGGCCAGGGTCGGATTAAGGCAATCGGGAACTTAGAGCCAAATGAATTATTATTTTAAACTGAACTTTGTTTAAAAAAAAGTCCGCTTGAAATATAAATAAATTTATTTAAGTAATAAAATTGAACAAAAATATTAATACTTATAATAATCGTAATTAAAATTAATATAAAATTGAGAATAGCGTTCAAATAATTGAAAAGGAAACAAATTTAGTCGGAAAGCGGACTGGAATAAATCAAAATCAGTGTTGATATGTTCATGTTTCTATCTATTTAAGACCATCATCAGAACTATTCTTAAAAAATGCTAGTTTCTTGTTGACCTTGGCCCAGTTCTTTAGCAGATGATAGGCATTGAAGCGGATCAACTTGATTTTGTGGTTGTTGAAATTAAACAATTTAACATACGTACGTAGGTTATAGGTAAATGTGACAGAAAAGGTATGCGACACTATGGCACCAAAATATCTTATAACTATACGTGTGAGTTGTGCGAAGGGCAGTGCGCCGATGTGAGCCACAGAACTAGACACAGTGTTTCCACAGCCACATTGTTCGCGACTCTGTTCTACTTCCTTGTCCTATGTATAGTGCAATGGAAAATAAATGGCAGTAGAGTACGGACTTTTGTCTCTACTATAAATTGTAGGATATCAAAATTACATATTTTGTGAATTATAATAATATGAATATAATTAGTATAATATAAATAAATATATCATCACGCCTTTTACCTATTACTGGGTGTGGCACTCTGCGTAAGCAGATCTCGGTAAGTGATATATTTGCTCGCGTGAAGTGCGGTTACCAGCCGTCAAATCGCGGCCCTCAAAGATATTAGTGGAGAGGTAGCCACATGGGTAGATTTAAATTGGTGAAAAAAATTGTTTGTCGGCTGTGGGAATCGAACCTGGGTTCTCAAGATCTACAGGCCGACTTGATATCATTGAGCCACCAACTCCATAATTAGTATAATAAATTTTAAAAATAGTGATGTAAATTTGATAAATAGATATCCGCTGGACGAGGCCCCTAAACGTCGGAGGCCCTGGAGCCATCGCTCCATGGCTCCGTGGATTATCCGGCCCTGGTATGGGTTCTAGGTTTAGAATTTGATTGACCATTATAATATAGAAAAAACAACAACTTAACATATGACGAAATATGATTTAGTTTAAGTATGTATTTTAAAACTAAATATCTTTTTAGGATTTAGTTTGAACCAGTGCTTTCGACTGATTTGAATCCCTGTTCGCCTTTGAAGTCACTGTTTTCCATTATCAGTCGTGAAAACGAAATAGGTGTTGTGTGCTATGCGCCAAATAAAATAATCTTTGTTAAAAAATTTAACTATTTACTCACAAAAACAAATTACAAGTCGTTGATATTTTATAAATATTGAAAAACTGATGTAACTGCTTAGTAACTACTCTGGTTCTTAACTGATATCAAGAATCTGTCTTAAACTGACAATTCGGATATTATAAACTAGATGACTCAACCCTTAAGAGAGGGACATCTTTCGAAACGACTAATAACAAATATTGTTAAAACCTACTCGTATATATCTGATTAAACTGGGTCTGGCAATTGTGCAAGGTCATTGGACCTTTAAAATTCAAGAATGTCTTAGAATTTAGGAAAGTTTTAAGGGTATAAAAATAGATCGTTTCGGCGAATATAAGTGATATTAAACAAATAACTTTAAAAACATTTCAAAAGAAAATACGGTTTAGAATACAATTTTAATACATATGAAAACCCTAATAAAAATTAGAGCAATTTCTAATACAATACTAAAATCCTAAACATAAATAAAATAAAATATTGTTGTACTGTTGGTATCGGCATATACACGAATAAAGCATTATTCTACTTTAAACTATCTCTAGAAAAAACACACAATAATACACAACTATATCTAGGAACTAACATGCATTAAATATAAAATAGATATATAATTCGTATAAAACATGTAATGACAAGAAAAATAACAAAATAGAACGCATTGTGCCTCACAGAACAAATATACATACTCGTAACATCCAAGTTATTTACCATTAACCAAAACTGCTACGGGAGCATTTAATGAGATTATTAACAAGTATGTACCCCCATTGACGGTCGTTCTTATTCGTGTCCACATTTTACAAAGATTGAAATATTCTAGACGGAATGTGACATCCGCAGATTTTACTGCAAGGTTGCGATATTTTGAATAGACTGTTTATGGTTTAGTTTTTTTGTAACATACCATATTTTATACTAAATGTCTGATGTGTAATTAATAATTTAATTTAGTAAAATGCAGCAGGTCAAGCAATAAAGTATGCTAATCAAGTGGCACTAAAAAAGTTCATTTCAAGTAAACCATTCGTAATTTAGCAAATTTAAACAAATCTTTTTATTCCATAATCAGTATATATAGTATATACCCGTTATTTTTTTTTTCGGAAGTACAGATACACCCTGTATATACAATAATATTAGTGTCTTAAAACCGTCGTATTAATCTTTTATTATAGTCATTAAATCTGTTAGTAAATAATGATAAATATACTATTAATAATAATAGAAAAAGAAGCGACGGAGATAAATAATCAGGAACAAATAAAAATCAGTGTCCTAAATGAATTTCGAATATTTTTGACTTTACTGAACAAAATGTATAACAATTGAAAATTCTATACTTAAACAGGGAAAAATTTTCGTATACAAAAGACAACAATAGCACTAGCACTTAGTGCCGTCATGCCAATGACGCTTTCATATGTGTACCCGGCTATTAATTCAGATCTATTTTTCATAATAATATTTACAACCAACATAACTAACTCACTTTAGATAAAAATTCAGTAATATTTTAAATTTCTTAGATTTTAATATTTACCACATTGTTTTTAAGTACCTAACTATAAAATATTGAACAAATATGATTTAAAATTATATAGACTTTAAATAAATAAAACAATGTATTTACTTTCAATACAATATTTTAAATGAAAAATTAATAATTAAGGTACAACTAAATGGCATCAGGACAAATTTAATTATTAAACAAGACAAATTTTAGTATTCTCTTGAGACATTCATTTCTTGTGCAGAGTAAATAATTAATTTACAAAGTAATCCAAAGAAAGAAGGCAACAGTCTTTTTCTCATTCATTGAACTTTTGTATTGTATACAGGGATGTGCGTGTAGTCTACTGCAAGTAATCTACGCAATTCTCTACGTGTAAACAATCATGTAGTCTACGTCATCATTTTTCATGTATACAATGTAGACTATGTAGTCAATGAAAACACCTCTGTTCACTTAAGTCATATTAAAATTTTATCCCTAGAACTAGGGAATTTTAAATGTTGGTAGAGATTTTTATTTTTATTCTAGGGATTACATAAAAAAAAATTGTTGTGCAGGGCAAAACGTTCAAAATTTGTCAACTGGTTACTGTTAAAAATGGCGCCAAAGAAAACTCCGTCTGGTGAGATGGCGCGTTGATCGATTTTAAAAATATGACAGTTCGCCCAAGACCCTAGACAGACATTCGTCTAGTAATGTACGAGCACTTACTTTATTAGTTTTATTATATAAAGACCGATAATGACCTGAACTCACTAATATGAATACATGTAATAGTTACAAAAGAATAAATTTAGGTTATGTTGAATTTTACAACTGTCAGATGCATTATCTACATTGTTTACATTGTCTACGTCGCTAGAATTGTCGACGTATTGTCTACGTGTAGATGTAGACAATTAAAGATTACACGTAGATGCACATCTCTGATTGTATATTTATGTAAAAAATTAGATTTTTATAGATCAGCATAAATAGATAATTAAAAATAATTTTTGTATTGTATAATTAATTTATAATAAAGATTTTTTTCCGTGGATCGTTTATTAATGGGTCTCATTAATGTACTCAAAATCATACATTAATAGGTGTATTAATACATGATTTTTTAATGAACGATTTTTGTTTATGTCTAAAATGAATATAAACATATAAACTTAATTCTAAAGACGAAAAACCCGCTTGTATTAGTTAATTAAATCCATCCACTGAAAACTGTTGTCATGTTGTCAAAACATTTTTGATAGGTTCGATACTAACATAAAATAATTTTCCTCAAAATTAGATGGACTTTAAATTCGCCATCGATAAAGATATTCCAAACAAACAACAAGAAATATGTGCTACTGTTAGCCAACATTTTCAGGTTTGCTAGTATATATAGTTAACGCATCTAACTGTTTCGAATAATTGTGGCTATAACCTTATAAATTTGTTATGATATGAAATTAGATTTTCACTAAATAAAACAGGTATGACCAACGGAAAAATATTGTAACTGACTCATGTTAACGAACTCGCGTTAAAATGTTTACTTCATCAACACACTTGATAGCTAAATAACTATTAATAGATTGGTATATAATACGTGTGACAGTCGCCGAGCTATCAACAGCATACATCTATAATCTAAAAAATATAAACACATATCTAATAAATATATTATTATTTCTTAATTAATGAATATCTTACTTAGGTAAAATGGTCGTTAAATACTAGTTAGAAATGTTGGTTAGCTTAGTATTAATCACTGAAGTGACAATCAATTGAATGGTGTAGATTAGGAAATAATGCCAGTAATAGTTAATCAAACTTTTGACTAGAATAATCTTGCAATTTATTTATTTTTCTTTCTGAAATAACTAATATCCTTGCACATATTTAATTATGTGCCACAAAAGTTATTTACTTCATTTATTTATTTTTCTAAATAATAAAGTAGATCATATATGCGACTACAATTATATGCAACCAAAGATGTATATTTCCTTAAGTTTAATCAGCCAAAAAAAAAATGGTCACAGCTTAATTAATAATAATTAGGACTTTCTAATACTGTACATTACTTTAAATTTAGATGATGTTTCAATAAATAAACATAAATATTGGAATTTTAATTGATAACACCATTTGAAATAAAACTGGCAATTCAGAAAATAGATTTCAATATTTATAGTCGAACCAATATAGCTATCGAGATTGATTGCTCAGATCGCAGTTTGTGTTGTATGAGTACAACTAAACATTACAGAGGCGGATCCAGGGGAGGGGTCATGGGGGTCACGACCCCCCCTAAGCATGAACTTTTTTTAAAATGTTGGCCCTAATAAATAATAATGATGTCATTATTTACAATGATTTAAATAATTTCAATAATCATTATATCAACAATTGCTAAATAAAACAGTGACTATATGGCTAACTGTTACAATTTAAACTTAATTTTGTTGGCATACACCGGTTGCCATTCTTGGATTTGAGTTTATCAAATATAGAACGATGACTAAAAATATGTTAAAATAATTTGTCAACATTTGTTAATTTTAAAGCGTACGAGTACAACTTAATGGTTTCTATGTGCTTTCATTTGCTTTATTTTGCACTTCCTATCTCTAAATACAAAATTCTTAGTATATATTTAATATTACTGCGAGTATTATTTTCTCTCTTAAGAAGCAAAAACATGTTTATTAAATATTTGAAAGTGATTTACATTAAAATGTATCTTTTATAAAAACAGTAATGATCAATAACTATAATTATTGCGTAGACGATTATTTTAATGATTATAACTTGGAAACATTTATTTAAATGATTTTATCTATAATGAATTTTTCGCTTAGTTGTATAATGTGTGTTGAAGCTTATTTTATGGTTTATATTTATTTTATATTTTTGCAATATGCTCTGGGATTTTTTTGTATAATTGTTATACTATTCTGTTTTTGTTAATTCATTTTTAAGTGAATTTGACAATCAGCAGGGATGTGCGTGTAGTCTACTTCAAGTAATCTACGCCATTCTCTACGTGTAAACAATCATGTAGTCTACGTCTTCATTTTTCATGTAAACAATGTAGACTATGTAGACAAAAAACACCTGTCTTCACTTAAGTCAGATTAGAAATTTCATCCCTAGAACTAGGGAATTTTAAATGTTGTTAGGGATTTTAATTTTTATTCTAGGGATTACATGAAAAAAAATTAGTTGTGCATGGCAAAACGTTCAAAATTTGTCAACTGCTTACTGTTAAAAATAGCGCCAAAGAAAACTTCGTCTGGTGAGATGGCGCGTTGATCGATTTAAAAAATATGACAGTTCGCCATTAAACAGAAATGGGTAAAAAACGAGATGATATATTTATTTATATTTTTTTTAACTTATTATTTATTTTATATTAATATACTTGTATATAATAAGAACAATGTGTAATCACAGGTCACGTCACAAGTAATTGAATTAGTTATTTATATATAAAACCTTTAAAACTACAGATAAAGGCATATAATCCTAATTTAAATTAATCGTACATATATAATAAAGCGGTATCGTAATATCCAGATACACACAAAAATCATAAAATAATTTGTCTTTCGTATAATTATACCTATGTATAATTCCAATTAAATAAAATTCTAGTGAAAAAAAACAAAGTTCTAATCTGGGCAATTTTTTAAATATAAAGAAAACTTATAATTAAACAGTTTTGAACCAAGTTAAAATATTTTATATATTTTCATTTTCAGTATCATTAATTGAGATTAAACTTTCATCCTGAACTCTTAAAGTATAATAAATATGCATAAGTTTCTTTGATCTATCAAATGATAGTCGATTTCTTATAGGAGTATGAATATGCGCCCAGTTTGAAAATACTCGTTCTAACTGAGCGGAGCTAGCAGGTATTTGCAATAATTTTATAGCAAGTGTAGAAAGAACTGGATAATATAGTGCAGCCATGTTCCAAAACACAATAGGTTTGTTGACTTCTTTTTCGAATAATATTTTGAAAATTCCAGTGCGAGTTTTAAAGCTGTCCCATTCTTCAATTCCTGGCCCACTCAAGTTTTTAAATAAAAATGAATAAGCCTTTTCTTTATATTTTTGCTCAAGTCTATTGCTGTCATATTGCGGGTGTAAATAATGAGCAGTTAAAGCATAAATATTGAAAACCATTTCTTTGCGCATTTCAATTTTATTTTTAAAACGTAATTTAAATTTTTCTGGAATTTCTAAATTAAGCCATTCTTCAACTGCATCTGCTACTGATGTGTCAGCCCTTTGACATGTATTAATTAATTTGCAAATAGGATCAAATAGCTCCAAATTTTCTTGTACAATGGCTATAAAATCATTGTCAAAAATTAAATTAGTAACATTTTGTTTAATTTTTAAAAACTTCGCATCAGCTGCTGCAGCCACCTGCTTCATAAACGACAAGTTATTCAACAAACTCAAATAAGATTCTCGATATGAACACCACCTAGTTTCACATGCAAGTTTAATGCGATGGCCTCCTTTGTCGATAAGCAATTTTTCTAGCCCAGATTGTTTAAATTCTTTTAATATAATTATCACTTTTTCTGTACATGCTTTATCGATAACATCTTTTGCAAGTAAATTCGCAGTATGACTATTACATGCACTGTGCCAAACGACATGATTTGCTAGTTTACTCATTTTCAACATAGCACTAGCATTGTCTGAGACTACGGTATAAATATTTGTATTGTATAATTTTTTAGCCATATCTATAGATTCGTATACAATATCTGCCAATTTCTCCCCAGTTTCTGATACAGTTGTTACATCCCAGGCGTTTAAGAAAGCTTTCACACCATTTGCACAGTGAATCATACATACTACAGTTTTTGTATTGCTAGATGAATTTTTCCACCCATCTATTAACAAAACAGAATCTGATTTTACAGAACTGCGAGCATTTGAAATACATTTTTCAAAAGTTTTATCTAATAGAGTTGTAGATACAGATTTTCTTCCCGGTAGTATTTTGAAATAAGCTGGACGTAATTTTTTAATTAAGTTCTTAAAATGAATTGATTCAACAGCAATCAAAGGAATGTTGCAGCCGAAAATAAAATTTGCCAAAGCATCATTGAGCTCAGTCTCTTCTTTTGTGGTTATAGTGTCCAAGAAATTCGACATTTTTTTGGATTTTTTTGGTGTATTTGATTTTGATTCTGATACAGTATCTAAAGATGATGATCGTTTCTTAGATGATAATATAGGTATATCTTCTACGTCAGACTCTGGTATATTTATGCTTGATAGAAAGGACCATGCGTCTGACAAACTACTGGCACTGGCACTCTTCGTTGGTACGGCGGATATAACCGATCCATTTTCTAACACTTCCATGGTTTCCCATATCTAGAAAAACGTGTGCACATTTTAATTTGCAAATATTATATGTATAATGAAACTAAAATACTAAACCGAAATAGGAAGCATGAATATAAACATATATTTTACTATAAAGCGAGTGCAAGCCCGTGGCGTGCTATTTGATGTGTTGAATCGAAACTGGTTTATTATAAAATTTTAATAATTCGTTTTAGAAGGAACAACTGATTTTTAGCTATTTATTATTTTATGGGATGAGTTTATATAAAAATTAGTTATAGTTTGGTTAAAAAATACACTCAAACATGACATTAAGTGACACGAGCATCCAAGCTGATGATGATACTTCGTTACATGCTTGGCCTTGGTGGCACTGGATATATTATTGAGCTTTTACTACTTACAAAGTAGCAATATACTACTTACTTCGTCTTTGTTTTCATTAACATCTACACTGCTACTGCTATTAGATGTACCTAATATACTAGAACTAGAACCAGGATCTGATTCATGTATTTCCGTATTATAATTGTGCAAAAATGGACAAGTATTTCTGAAAATAATAAACTTTTATAACAATATGTTGTGGAACATAATAATAATAATAATATGCTTACCTATGTGATTTTAAACGTGAAGCAGCTGTGTTTTGCAAAGTTTTTTTACACAATAAACAAACTGCGCAATATCTGTTGTTTTCTTTGATTAACTTAAATTTTAGTTCATCAAAACACTTATTTTTGTTTCTTCCGGGGCCAGGCATTTTAAATTTGATATACCAATAGAGCAAGTCTAGACGTCTAGTAATGAACGAGCACTTGCTTTATTAGTTTTATTATATAAAGACCAATAATGACCCGAGCTCACGACTAATACATGTAATAATTACAAAGGAATAAATTTAGGTTATGTTGAATTTTACAACTGTCAGATGCATTATCTACATTATTTACATTGTCTACCTCGTTAGAATTGTCGACGTATTGTCTACGTGTAGATGTAGACAATTAAAGATTACACGTAGATGCACATCTCTGACAATCAGCCTATGTTAAAATCTATTCTGTCAAGATGTAATAGTGTATGTATCATTTTCATGGTAAAATATATACTTACTTAACAATTTGAAAATGGTTGATATTAGGACAGAAACTTCAACAATATATTTTAATAAGAAATACTACAGAACATTCTTCATTACTGCTCAATAATTGTAAATCAAACTTATTTATTCTTACTAGCATAGTGATTAATGATAATGATAAAACGACCTTTATAAAGATTACCGTACAAATTTTACTTAAAATTCAATATGTTCACCATTTGTATTTCTTTAAATAAACATATATCAAAAGGTTCACCATCCATAGGATATGGGGTTAATTAACCAAGGTTGGTAACGTGGAATTTTGGTGTTGTTTGCGCGTTAAATGTTGCGACGTGTCAAGCGAACATGCACGCATTCCTGGCGTGCTCTATATCACACAGTCACATTAATCACATACCATTTTAATACTTGTAAGCCCATAAACTTTACCAGTTGAATTATCCGCTAAAATATATAGCAAAAATTTATATATATATATATATTTTGCAACAATATCTTAGGGTTAGAATACGTCTCGCAGTCATACAAACTACACAAATCTACTCGATATGTTTGTGTAAAGTTTAGAAAACATAACCAACACATGTATAAATCCAACACGGAATGCAAGAGACGTACTATTTTCATTTTAAACTGGAGAGATGACCCGTTATAACTGGTTTCGCAAGGTTTGCACAGGATTGTACAGCCCTATTCGCCGGTATTTTTAAATGTTCAATCATAGAGAAAAACAAGAATAATTTTAGGCTGAATACGACCCTTAAAAAATTACATATTCTGACCATCGTTAAGCGATTTGTGGTAGCCGCACTAATAGATTTCATTGTAGTTATATGGGACAGGAACGTTTAATCATTTTATGCCGATCACTCCAGTTTAAAATGAAAATAGTGTAGCGAGTACGGCCTTGTTCCCTCTGGAACAGTCGACGCGTCGTAGTCTGTAGCACGTTCACCGCTGTCTCATACGCAATACATAAAATATGTATATTTTTGTATTGCCTACAGTTTAGAACATAAATCATAAAAGAAAAGAAAAGAATATTCATACTACGTACATACAAAATTGATTATACGTAAATTTATTGTTGCCGAAATTCACAAATACTTCCGGATACAAATATTTTCATATTAGTATATTAACAGCATCTACAACTCTCTTATTGCTGATCGTATGTGTTTTTATCAAGATACGTTTGCAAGTTTTTAATACAATTTTTTATATAATGAAGCAATGTTAGTAGTTTTTAAGGTTTCAGGCAAGTCTTTTGTATTTAGGAATTCAATTAATAATTTTTTTAAGTGAAGTTTCCATTTTCAGATTAGTTTTTTAACTGCTCATTAGTGATACCGTTAATTCCTGGGGTTTTGTTTGTCTTCAGCATTTTTAAAGCTTAATTTATTTCTTCTGTTGTAATAGGAATGTGAACTTATGGGTGACTGGCATCAAAAAATAGGGTTTCATTTTATTTATTTCATTTTTTGTCAGAGGTTAGTTTACTAAAACTATTTGTTTTGCATTATGGCGAGTACAGTCCTGTTCCCTCTGGAATAGTCGACGCGTCGTAGTTTACAGCGCGTTTACCGCTGTGTCATACGCAATACAGAGGCAAGTTCGAACATGTTTTTGTGCGCCATGCTTGTACGGTTGTAGAAGCTCTGGAATATTGTTTCATTATATAAGGGAGAGTTTGGACTGGCAAGATTCATTCTGTATTAGACGTGTGGACAGTGCAAGTCGTTGCTAAATACTTTCATGTGAATATAAATACGTGTTGTAAGTAAATATATGTCTTAGTGGTTGTACTACATTATTTTTGTTTTAAATAAATATTTTGTTAGTGTTGCCATTGCTCGTGTTTTATTTAATAATAAACTTCACCGAAACCGAAATTGTAATAAACGTTACAGTATTCTTAAAGTTGGTCTAGTTGGTTTCTCATGGGATCCGTTGCTTGCAGCGCAAACTACGCACTTCTTGAACCACTCCTTTATGTCCTCTCAACAATTAACCCAGTAAAATCGTTCACGCAGCTTCTGAACTGTTCTCGTTACACCTACGTGTCCTCCAGCAGTTCCATCATGAATCTCCTTTAGTACCTCAGGTACTCTTTTCCTGGGGAATATGATCTGCATCTTTTGCTCCGTAGCCAGAATAGGTTTCAATAGTCCATCTTCTATAACAATAGAGTCCCATTGCGCCCAGTACGATTTTACGGTTTTCGAGTGTCGTGCAACTCCTTGCCAGGTTAGTTTGCGGCCTTCTTTCTTCCGTTCCAGTATGGATTTAAATTCCGGATCAACTTCTTGGTCTTTCACAACTTCTTCAGTCAGCCAATGATCGTCTATCACTGTGGTCCGTAAGATTGGAGCGGACTTCTCCTCCACACGGGTACAGTGTTTGCAGTCTTCTAAGCATGGTCGTCTTGATAATGCGTTGGCGTTACAATGACTAATTCCAACCCTATGCTCGATGATGAAGTCATATTCCTGTAGTCGTTCGGTCCATCCTGCCCTTCCGGATTCTTGAATTGTAACAACCACTTCAACGCAGCACGATCAGTCCTCACCAGAAATTTCCTTCCATACAGGTATTTGTAGAAGTGTTCGACGGCTTTAACTATTGCCAATAAATCTCGCCTGGTGACGCAGTAGCTGCGCTCCGGCTTTGACAGAATTTTACTGAAGTAGCCGATGACCTTCTCTTGTCCATCTTGAATTTGCGATAGGACGACGTCGATTCCGACATTGCTGGCATCTGTATCCAATATGAAGTCCCCGTTGGGTAGAGGATAACTCAGGACTGGTGCTGTTGTTAGGGCTCGCTTAAGGTTGTCGAAGCGTCTTGGCAGTCTTCTTCCCACACAAATTTCCGTCCTTCCTCTGTGAGTCGTGTCAGTGGCTTGATAATGTTGGCGAATCCAGACACATATCGCCGGTAGTACGTGCAAAGACCAAGAAATCTTCGCAATTGATGATTGTCAGTCAGTACTGGTCATTCTTTTATTGTTCGGATCTTCTGATTGACAACGGATATTCCGTTTCCGGACACAATATGTCCCAGGTATTGCACTTCTTTGCGGAAGCGATGACATTTCTTTGGGCTAAGCTTCAAACCAGAACTTCGCAGTCTCAAGAATACCTCCTCCAAATTCCTCATGTGATCGTCGAATGTTCTTCCGACCACAATAATATCGTCAAGGTACACCAAACAGGATTTCCAAGATTGCCCTTGCAATACCGTTTCCATGAGTCTTTTAAACGTGGCAGAGGCATTTCAGAGCTCGAACGGCATTACTGTAAATTGCCACAGTGCAGTACCGACAGAAAACTCAGTTTTCTCTTTATCCGTTGGTGCCATTCCAACCTGCCAGTACCCACTTTTCAAGTCTAATGTTGAGAATATTTTCGACCTGGCCAGCGTTTTTTACCAACACCACTGGTGAGGCCCACGGACTGCTTGAGGATTAGATGACACCTTCTTTATCCATGCCTTGAATAATTTTCTCGGTTTCCTCTCTCTTGGCCAATGGTAATCGTCTTGGTACTTGACGGATGGGGCGTGCATCGCCGGTGTTGGTTCTACTCTTGGTCTCACAGCTGGTGTCGAAAACTTCTTGATATTCCGTTATTAAATTTCTCATTCTGATATACTGCTCCGGGTTAAATTATTGGCAAGATGTTGACAGTAGATTTGCCAGTTCTGCGGGAAGCTTCTTTGGTGGATTTTATGTAATGAATGTTCGTCTGATAATCGAAGTTACTGATGAACAGTGTCCTAAGATAGTACCCTTCTTTAGTGTAACTAGATAATAATTCACTTTCATCACTCGAACTGGTACTACATTTCCAGTATGCACGAGAAATTTTCCCACCAGTATTCCTAGAGTAGTCGTTTCATTATGAATTCCAGCTTCTAACAGCATGGTACATCCTGTAGGAAGTTCACGTTCCAGGTGGGCATCTACAAGCATTTCACTTTGATTTAACACGACAGTATCTTCAGCTAAGGTTACACGTACTGTGTCTTCTAATCGGGGATGTAAAACGATCTCTTCACCATTGATTGTCAGTATTCCGCGTTTTAAATTTAGTTCGACACCATTTGCGTTTGTGATGTCCATCCCGAGAATAAAATAGTCTTCAATGTCAGCTACCAGGATTCGGTTTTAATTCGTGTATTTTCGATGGAGATGGTAATGTCTGCTTCGCCATGGATGATAGCCGCGGACCCCGTTGCTGTGCGCAGTCGCCATTTTGTTGATTCAGTCGTTATCGGTTTCTTGAGAGTATCAGGTCTCATGATAATTTTTGTCGCACCTGTATCAATCAGCAAGTCATGTGGTTTCCCGTCGATCAATCCATCCACAAGAATGCTATTTACTCTAGGTTGTAGGGATGCGACATGTCCAGTTAGCTTCAGGGCATCTTTATGATGGATCGATGTTCGCCCCCTTGCGTCGACCCGCTGTCTTATTCTTTATTTGTTCCCCGCTACGGCTTTGCACATGCCTCAGCTCACCGCAGTTCCAACATCGAAGTTGTCTTTTCTTTGGCAACATCTCAGTCAAGACAAGCCGTGCAGTTTCCTCCATAGACTCATTGTGATTTTTCTCTACGCCCTCTATTGTGCGAATACTGCCTTGCTGTTTTGAATCGTGTTCTGTCGCCTCGAATTTCAATGCGCTGGTCAAGGCAATAGACTAGTTACTCGAACGAGACAGAATCAGGGCCCGCTTGTTTTCTATATCTCGGAGACCATAAATGAATCCTTGCGCAGCCAGTCGTTCCAACACACTATCTGGGGTGTCAGGATATACTAGGTGAACTAGACGAGAGATATCAGATTCAAATTCATCTAGACTTACATTTGATTTCTGGCATCTCTTTCTCAGTTGCGAGTGATACACTTGTTGCAGATGTGCGTGTTCATAACGCATTTCCAAGCGTTTAACTAGTTGGTGATAGTACTGCCGCTCTTCTGAAGGGATTATTTGCAATATATCCATTGCGTCACCACACAGCGCAATGATCAAGGCCGTTGCCTTCTCAGATGATGAGCAACCATTAGGTACTGCGGCAGCTCCAAATTGCGCGTAATAATTAGGCCAAGATACCTTGCCATCAAACTGTGGTGGTTTCATGTGGAATCTACGCAATGATTATTTCCCCTCTGTCACTAAATCTTCGACTTTTCCGTTATTCAATGGCTGTTCACTTAATGGCGTTTTCTGAATCAAGTCGTTAATTTGTTTGACATTTGTCTGTTAGTGAATAAATGATGGATTCAATGTGGCCAATCGTTCCTCTATTTCTTCTTTAACATTACTTAATTTTTCTTCAAATTAAAAAAAAATAATTATTAATGCTCTTCAAATTTTTATTCAAACTTTTCTTCAGAATTTCTCGAATGTTCCTCAAATTTTTCAAACTTTTGTTAAAATTTATTTTCCAAATTCGTTTTCAAGCTTCTACAACTTTCTTCAAATTTAACTTCCAAGCTTCTAGAATTTTCTTCTAATTTGGCTTCCAAATTTCTGGAATTTTCCTTCAGTTCGTCCTTCAGAGTTTTGGAAGTTTCCATAAGTTGTTTCAGATTTTTGGAATATTCTTCAGTATTTCTGGAACTTTCTTTAAATTTGGCTTCCAACCTTCTAGAATTTGCTTCAAATTTAGTTTCCATAAGTTCTTTCAGATTTTTGGAATTTTCTTTGGAATTTCTGGAACTTTCTTCTAATTTGGCTTCCAAATTTTTAGAACTTTCCTCTGTTTTTCTGGAATTTTCTTCTAATTTGTCTTCCACATGGAGTCCAAATCGCCCGGAATTTTGAATTCGTAAGTACCCGCTATTTCACCAGCTTCAACAAAAAATTGACGAAGTTGTTCTTGGAGTATACTTTTCTTGCCTATAGTGTCCAGCTCACGTTCTTCTAATTCTTTCTTGAGATCAGTCACTTTTAAATCACTTGAATTTACCATTTTCGAAGCCTTTTAAACTTCACTTTTAATTCACGAAACACAACCCTAACACCTGACACCATTTGTAACGTTTATTACAATTTCGAGTTCGGTGAAGTTTATTATTAAATAAAACACGATCAATGAAAACACTAACAAGTACTAAGACATATATTTATTTACAACACGTATTTATATTCACATTACAGTATTTAGCAACGACTTGCACTGTTCACACTTCAAATACTGAATCAATCTTGCCGGCCGAAACTCTCCCTTATATACTGGAAGCATGGCGCACAGAGAACATGTTCGAACTTGTCTCTGTATTGCGTATGACACAGCGGTAAACGCGCTGTAAACTACGACGCGTCGACTATTCCAGAGGGAACAGGACTGTACTCGCTACAATACAAAACAAATAGTTTTAGTAAACTAACCTCTGACAAAAAATTAAATAAATAAAATGAAACCCTATTTTTCGATGCCAGTCATCCATTACAACAGAAGAAATAAATTACGCTTTAAAAATCATGAAGACAAACAAGAGCCCAGGAATTAACGGTATTACTAATGAGCAGTTAAAAAACATATCTGAATAATGGAAACTTCACCTAAAAAAATTATTAATTGAATTCCTAAATACAGAAGACTTGCCTCTAACCTTAAAAACTACTAACATTGCTTCATTATATAAAAAATTGTATTAAAAACATGCAAACGCATCTTGATAAAAACACATACGATCAGCAATAAGAGAGTTGTAGATGCTGTTAAAATCCTAATATGAAAATATTTGTATCCGGAAATATTTGTGAATTTCGGCAACAATATATTTACGTATAATCAATTTTGTATGTACGTAGTATGAATATTCTTGTGTTTTCTTTTATGATTTATGTTCTAAACTGTAGGCAATACAAAAATATACATATTTTTTGTGGTTCGAAAACTAATTACTTTCTATAATCGTAAAATTAAAAACTCTTTAGTTGAAAATATCGTCTCTTAAAAAATAAATAATACATCCCAATACACAGATCACAATATACTACTATAGATAGGAAACTGCCAGGTTACACATTGGGTCCGTATTTAGCATCATCTGAGCCAGTGTTGAATCCAGATACTTTTTTCTGTGTGGGAATTTGTTTTGTCCGGAGGGGAACAGGTATACTCGTATTATATTTATATTAATATTTCAGAGGAAATTTATAATTTAAAAAATTGCTTAAAATGCAGAAATGTATATTTGTAACAATATATACCAAAAATAATATATGCTAAATTATACATATGATTCTAGATATTGAAACTTATTGATGAATTAAATATTTTATTTAACAAAACAAAAAAAAAACAGGGAAACAAAATGTACATGCACATTATATAAAAATATAGATAAATAGTGCAAATTAATCATATCTTCTGTTGCTCTGCCGAATGTTTCTAAACAAAAACTGTTTATCCTAACTTAATAACAGATGACCTTATTTTAGTTTGTTGTGTTATACTAGTCAGATATTTTACATTTGTTACTAGATAATAAACAAATCAAATAACTTGAAATATTTGATTTTCCCCGGAAGAGAAGGAAGAACAATCCCCTCCTACCGGACACCCCCTGAATTCAACACTGATCTGAGTGGTGGAAGTCTAATTAAGCCATTTATATAGGCAACCTAGAAAGCGGATTTTAGCAACTTGTAATTTTTATTATTACCTTAAAATTATTTAAACGACATAAAATAAAAATATATAAATATAATATAAAAATGTATTAAAATATACTCGTATCTAAACTTTTTATACTTTATTATTATTTTATTTTGGAGTACCTATACACATATAACTTTCTCGTCTTAATATAATTTATTAGATGATTACATACTTACCCGTAGCTGTGCAATCTTTTACACAACACTTGATACTAGTTGATGGTATAATTTATATGAAATTACATCAGAAATAAAAATTAATGGACTATCTTGACAGAATGTAAAAATTTTAAATACACACAACTGACAACTACAGAAACAAACAGTAAGCAATGATTGCCAATAATATAGTTAGCTAAAATGGATGTATTCACATAAGGACTATGGTCCCATGGATGATTATAAACGTATAACATTCTGCTGCCGCTACAAAAGTTGATATACTCATTTAGTAAATGAGAATTTCACAAAGTAACCACAACTTTAAATTTAAAACAAATATTTTACATACTTATGTTTATCTAAATGAAGACACAAGTCCTACATAATCTTTAAACATTATATTTTTTATATGTGGATGAAAAGGAGAGTTAACTAATTATAATACAAATTAATTTCCAAGATAGGTATCAAATATTTGAGTCAGATTTTGTCAAAAATGCTAGATACGACTTTAGTAAAAAAAAATAATAATTAAAAATATGACCTATAACATAATAAAATTTTGCTCATTTTAAAGGAGGAACTTTTGAGAGGAAGAATAAAATATAAAAAAAAGCATTTTTTGCATATATTATATTTTTTCTCCAAAGGTTCTGCATTTAAATTGAATAAAAATTTATACGTGTTATTGAAAATTATAATTTTTTAATGTATATAATTTTTTTAAATTATAATTGTGCCTAATATTTGTAAGATATTAGACTCTAAATTTTTACGCAATTTATTTCATCATTTGTGCAGAAACCTAATTGTATCTATACGTTATTACTCTACTTTGAAGTTTTGGTTTTAAAATTATGGAATATGTATCACTTATAATAAGAATAATATTTTCTTTCGAAGAGATCGAGTCAAATCATTGATTTGAGGCTATCTTCAGATCGCATGATTCACCTTCAACATTTGTTTCAAATTATTAGTGGTTTTGTAATTTTTTACCAAATAAAGCAAATTTTTAAAGACTAGTCTACAGTAGTTTTTAAAGATACACCATAATAATGCAATACAATTGAAAACAGTAGATATTTTTACCATATAAACATAACAATACATTGGGTTTTTCTTTTACAAAGCCGTCGCTAGCATGATGTGCGTGGCACGTGGACGGCATCGCCAAAGGAGAGGCAAACGAGCGGCAAGGGTGTGGTATCGCCAAGGAGATTAAAAACGAAAAATTTATAAAGTACTGCTTTACTATTCGTATAATGAACTTTTTCTGTTGACACGCTTGTGTTCACGAATATGAAATAAATTCGCAATATAAAATTAAAACGTATCCAAATACTGTCACTTCGATTCGCATAATATTAACATTACTATTGCATCTGGAGAGAGATCCTTTTCGAAATGAAAAAAATAATTAAGAGGTTCTATAATACAGAATAGACTAAGCAATGTTGATCTTATAGTTATTGAAAGAAAATTTTTACATGAGATAGATACTAATAAAATTTGCACAAAATGGTATTCTTGGTGTTCTAGGTGGTGCGTATCGTAGGTGTTTGGTTCGAGATTGACACGAAGGTAATTTTAGGCGTGCAGGTAATACAAATTGCAACCTATCGTGCTTGATATTAAAAAAATTATTTATTTCAATAAATTTCTTATATACGTTTTTGTAATATATCCAGTAAACTAAATAAAATAGTACTACAAATTCGAGATTAGAAACTGTACAAAAATTACCAAATTTATATATACACACACACATATATATATATATATATATATATATATATATATATATATATATATATATATATATATATATATATATATATATATATATATATATATATACAGGCTGTAGAATTGAAATGTGGCGTATAGGGATTCCAATGTTATTTTTTAAATATTGCTGTATCTCTTTACCTATTCACTTTAGAGTAAAAGCGTAAATACAAAAATTGTTCAGAAATTAAAAATGCTTCCTATAAAGTAAATTTTATTACATAAATGTGAATAGTTCACGAGATATTAATTAAATGAAATTCAAAATTTATTCAAATTTTTTGTAGATTGCCTTGGAAAATTAAACAAATGAATGAAATATTTGACATATTGTAAAAGAGTTTGACATTTGTTTGTTACAGTGTTGTAATATTTGTTGAACAAGTTTTTGAAGAATAGACTTTATAGCAAGCGTTTTTAATTTCTGAACAATTTTTGTATTTACGCTTTTGCTCTAAAATGAATAGGTAAAGATATACAGCAATATTTAAAAAATAACATTGAAATCCCTATACGCCACATTTCAATTCTACACCCCGTATATATATATATTAGTTTATAGATATATTAATATATAGGTAATAAGAAAACAAACAAAACTATTTCTACGATAAAACATAATAAACATTTATATTAATACTAGGATCCACGAACACCGAAGTAAATCATATTTAGAAGGTAATATCAAGCACGATCGGTTGCAATTTATATCACCTGCATTCCTAAAAATACCTTCACGTCAACCTGGAAGCAAAAACTTCCTATGCGCACAACTCATAACGCCAAGAATGCCATTTCGTGCAATGCCACAAAATTTAATTTTTACGATTACGTCATCTATTATGAAAATATAAAAAAAAAATGTTTTAGACAGAACCTATGTGTTTCGCCATGTAGAATTCGAATCTACCATAAAAATGAGGGTTCTTATTTAAGCCTTCAAAGTTACCTCCAGTCCCTTCGCCGGCATGTAGAGAACAACTTGCCACAGTGTCATTGCAATCGGATGAACGGTATAGGAACACACAGACACATAGACATAGATTTTAATATATAAGAGATAATAGAAAGTTTAATTTTTATTGTTTTTATAAAAACAAATTCTGTAAGGATTTTATTACTATCTATCTGATCTAAAATTTATTTTTCAATGACAATAAGATTCAAATTGCTTAGTCTGTTCGGTGTCATAGAACTTCTTAATTTATTATATATATATATATATATATATATATATATATATATATATATATATATATATATATATATATACAGGATATTCTATTTTAATAGACCTAGCAAATATCTCGCTTATTTATCAACTTAGCAATTTCTTTCATATAACATGATTTATACAGCAACATGAAAGTTAGTTGATGACGGATGTACATTGATGATATCATTTCCGGTTTATTAGTAATTAATATCAACTTTGAAATTTCCAATGGAACATACTATATTTTTTTACAAATTTGAAAAGTGCATCAAATTTTCTTTACAATCATGTAAAATAATCCATATGTTACATTAAATTCATTCATTTTCATATGTTTATACCACGCGACTATTATTATACAAAACTAATTTTACTTTCATAATTATGTTTCAACAACCTTAAGAAATATCTTATATTTAAATATCATTTTAAAATTGAAAGATCTAAAATATTTAATAAATAAACAATAAGTTTAAATAATTTAAAATAAAATATTGGTCTTGAAAATCAAAAATAAGAAAATTCTTTTAAAACTTCAACCAACTTTTATATTTGTATGCTTTATCTTGAATTCATTATTTATAATTAAATGATTCTGGGGATAAAAAAAGGGTTTACAGAGCATTTAGGTTTTATAAGTTCAGACACATCAATATGCTAGGTCATAGCTTAAGGGTTGAAATATATAGTAGCCCAATTAACAAAGTTCATAGCTTGTAGGTAAATATTAAACGCGAACTAGTTAAAATTTAGTTTGAAACGCTGACTTATTATGAATATTAATTAATTATAAATATTAATGTTTGTTTGAATCAACATAATTTTACATAGATACGTGTTATATATTTCATCAAAATTAGAGATATCAGCATAATCCTCTATAGATCTACAACTTTGATAGACAATAATTTTACCGAACATTTAGTTATCTCCGTATCAAGTAAACGAAATTTCTATTTAGCTTTTGGGGCGAAAGTAAAAATCTGTTTGAAGAGGATTGCCGATTGAAACAATTACTTATAGACGTGTGCAGAATATTTTTAATTGGAGGGTGTAAAACATTTTTTTCATTTATGTATTTAAAACATAAACACCCGAACAACTAATAGGCATTTGACATAAGGTTAGTTGTTTGCTGGCCAAATTATGTTAGATAAAAAATGCTCCAAATAACAGTTGTGGAGATTTAAATTCTGTATTATAATAAGGATTAAAAATTACACATTCTACAGAAGGCCGACCCAACACAATGCGACACATGCCAGGCAACACTAACAACCAAACACATTATCACAGATTGTTACAAATATCAAAACCAAAGACAAAACAATCAAATACCGCAAACACTAAAAGAGACCCTCAGAGACAATCAATCCACAATAAAACACATACTAGATTATTTATATGATATACAAATAAAACATCTCATATAAATGTAAAATATATTGTACCAAGGACACTAATAGCCCCGTTGCTGAAGTGTCCTAAAGATACTTAATAAAAAAAAAAAAAAAAAAAAATTACGAAGAATTTAGTCTAAATGGATAAGAAAGTTTTAACAAAATACAACAAAACGTTTGCCTTACATGTTAGTGAAGAGTTGATTGATGTAGAAAAAAGTTTTTCGTCTTACAAAATCGAGCGCGGTTTCTCAAATCCACTGATCTATCTTCATCATAAGCGTTATTATAATTATCTCTATTAAATTATTTCATATTGTAGTACTACTATTTTCTTCAAGTTTTAATTATTTATATTTAATAGTTTTTCAATGTCAAAGGAAGAAAGTAAGATTTTTCTCTTGAAGATCACAATAAACAGGCTCAACCCCAAAATAATATTTATTTTTAAAGCAATTACATTCATTTTATATATTTAGAAACTACGTCAAAACGTGCATTAAACTACAAAAAAAGTAATACTATTACTACTACTAATTCTATTACCGATTTAACCGAAAGTGACTTCAACTTTTTTATTTTCAATCGAACAAGACTGTATATTTTTAAAAATTTGGATTCTGCGAAATATTCTTAATTCAACCATCTATAATAAGTGCATTTTAAAAATTATTATTATTAAGATTATGTAGTTTATATGGTTTGTAATTATGCTTTTTGAAAATCTTATGTATGAAATTCCAGTGCAGTTTCTCTAATTTCTAGGGCAAATATTGAAAAGTGCTAGTATATTAACTTCTAAATTTTCATTAATATCACGAGGTTCATACTTTCACATAGACAGAGAACCAGTTCTATACAGTTTTCTGTCTAAGTTTCCATAATATGTATAATTTGGATGAAACTGATTCGAATGTTGTTACCTATATAATCGCAGGGCTTGTCTTGAATTATTATTTGAAGAAAACTAACATTTCAACATATTTACCTTCTCGTTAATTGAAGTAATATTGAAAATAAAATTAGAACATGATTAAAAAAAATAAATAAATATATCATCACGCCTTTTACCCATAAATGGGTGTGGCACTCTGCCGTAGCAGATCTCGGTAAGTAATATATTTCTTCGCGTGAAGTACGGTTACCAGCCGTCAAATTACGGACTCCGAAAGATGTTAGTGGAGGGGGAACTACGAGGATAGATTTAGATAAATAAATATATCATCACGCCTTTTACTCTCAAATTATGTCACCCAAAGATGTTAGTGGACGGGGAGCCACAGGGATAGATTTAATTTCGTGAAAATTGTTTGTCGCCTGCGGGGATCGAACTAGGGTTCTCAAGATGCACAGGCGGACTCGATACCACTGAGCCACCTACCCCATAACGACAATATGACATTAATTTAACAAATAAAAATTTATTAAAATTTCAATCTCATTTTTCCATTATTTTTATTATATAAGGATATAAAACTAATTGTTTAGAATAGAAAGATAGTCAAAACTTCTTTCCGGTTAGCGTGTCCAATTGTTGCCAAAACTTTAGTCCGCGAGTCCGCGAGCTAACTTGTTTGTACACGCGTTGCTGACGTGTGCGCCGTTCGGCCCGTTACTATGGCAACGCCGACGTCACAGCATTCCAAAGTACCCCTTCTTCTGGATACAAGTCGAGTAAGCGCTGAACAGTAGAGAGGGGGCGATATTCTAGTTGCGTTCGCCTGTTCGTGTATTGCTCCGTGTTTAAACCAAGTAATATTTGTTGTTTGTTACTTAGGTTTCATATTGTTTATAACATTTGGTTATAGTAATAGTTTGTGAATCAAACTGTATTTTGTTTGCTACTTAAGCGTTAGTTAAATTGGGTTGATAGTCTATTATTTTATATGTGATTTCTTTCAGATCTACATCGTATTGTTTGTTTGGTTGAGATTTATCGTATTTTGTTGATATTTGGTTGGTCGTGTGTATAATTTTTGTTTATTGGTTTATTGTTGACTTTTGGAATTCACTAGCAGTTGTGGTCGTTTTCCATCGTCTTATTTGAATTTATTTTCTTTCTCGTTTTGATTATTATTTTGGTTTTGGTTGTTATTAGTTGAATTTTTAGATTTTTGTTTGAATTACATTTAGAATTTATACAGTCCACTTACTCACTCTCTTGTGTATTTTGTTGTTGTTGGGAATAACCTATTTTCCATTTAATTTTTGGTTTGATTTTTTAAACCTGAGCTATTGAAGTATCACTAATACTTGGTTGAATTCAGAAAAAATACGTTATCGAATAGGCATAAATATTTGTATATTCCTATTTAAAAAAATATAACTTTGTACCATAACGTGAGAACTACTGTTTAAAAAAATATTTAATTCTATAACCGGTATATATATATATATATATATATATATATATATATATATATATATATATATATATATATATACAGGCTGGTGAATCGAATTGCGCACCATAGCGTTTTCAATGCTTTTTTTCAAATGTTTAATTATTGGCTTCCCTAATTATTTTATGCAAAAAAGCTTGAAATAAAAGTTTTAGGGCATAAATTTCTGCATCTAAATCAATAAACATCATTTCTATTACATGCTTTGTAACGACAGAAATTAAATATTAAAATGTCGAAAGTTGTGTTGAAAATACAGACAACCATGGAATTGAACAAAAAATCAATAAATGCTTGGCGTTTTATCTGCCATATACTGTCATCAGTGTTTGATAGCAAGTCTCTTGATTCAAAATGTATAATTTAGAAGAAAAATTAGATATAGTGAAATGGTTTTATGGCCAAAACAGTGCTCGACAAATATGTGCTTTGTTTAATGTAAAATATCCAAATCGGCCCATTCCGAGTCATTCAACTGTTAAAAGATTAATTCAAAAATTGCGTATCAACTTGCAAATGTTAGACGAGAATTTTATGACAGACTGGAATACTGTTTAGCAATAAATGGAAATATTTTTGAACAATTATTGTAATAATTATAAGTTTTTCATCTATTAAATAAAATGAAAACTCTTAATTAATATCACATTTGTTTTGTTATGTCATGGCACTGAAACGTCAACGATTGACAGATAAAACGCCAAGCATTTATATATTTTTTGTTCAATTCCATGGCTGTCTGTATTTTCAACAAAACTTTCGACATTTTAATATTTAATTTCTGTCGTTACAAAGCATGTAATCGATATTATGTTAATTGATGTAGATGCAGAAATTTATGGCCTAAAACTTGTATTTGAAGCTTTTTTGCATAAAATAATTAGGGAAGCCAATAATTAAATATTTGAAAAATAGCATTGAAAACGCTATGGTGCGCTATTCGATTCACCACTCTGTATATATATATAAGTTAGCGAACCACTATTTCCATAAAAGACGCTGAATCCGCAAGAATCCCCACTAGTAGCTGTAGTCATATTTCATTTTTTATGTTAGACTCTCATAATATAGTTAGTTAAGAATTGACCTCTGTTTTGTAAAGATCTACTTTTGAATGTTATAATAAATCTTTGTGTGAAATAAATTGTTTTTTTAAACTCGAATCTCAATTCAAGTTTCGTAATTGGCGCAGTCGAAGTAGGATACTCAAACGAATAATTATCGCAATTTTCGTTTCGTATTTACGATTAATTGAGTATCAAGAAAAACCTACGGAAGAACCACGTCCAAGACCGTCGACGGAGCACCCAAGCTTATTCAGACCCTGCTGCACACAGAGTCCCGTCTACATCCACACGTTTCTATCGCAGAGATCAATGGACCAACGGATATTCTTTCTGTAAGTACTTATGTCACTTAGAGTTATTATTGAAACAGATTCAGAGTCAGATTCAAATACAGATTCTGACAGTTCCTCTAACTCACTTATTTTATCCCAATCAAGTAATATCCTTGATCAATCTTTAATTAATCAAATTAATAATTTAAATCTAAGAGAAATGGCAACCCCAATTTTAAAAAGGGAATACATTGATATGATTCCTGAATTTTTCGGAGATAATAAACTTCTCCCGCGTTTCGTTGAAATATGCGAAAAGTTAGTTAACAAATTTTACAATAATAACGATGTAAATGACTTTCAAAATGAGTATCTCATGTCGAGTATTCTCGCTAAGATCAAAGGCGACGCCGCAGTCAATATTGCTAGTTGTACTATTACCACATGGGCAGACATAAAAACTGCTCTAGTAAATACTTACTCAGATAAAAGAGATTATTACACCCTAAACATCGAACTTTGTGAAATTAAACAAACGAACGAATCGCCGTTCGAATTTTACAATAGAGTCTTAGAACTATTAAACTTACAAATTTCGTACCTAACAAATCACGTCCATGTAGACGAAGCAAGAATTCTAATAGCTTATTTTCGTGGTTTGGCATTAAGAATTTTATTAAGAGGGCTTAAAGAACCCTTGGGCACTCTCATGAGAACCAAAAATCAAAAAGATCTAAACGAAGCATTAAACATGCTGACAAATGATTTTCAACTAGAAACAGCACAAAGATCGCTACAAAAATTTAATAATAAACCTAGTTTTAAACCAAAACAAAGTTTTCATAATAATATTGGCAGATCACCACTCTTGAGAAATGTACCACAACATTCACAGCCACAATACTGGCAACCACAACACTCACAAACACAACACTCACAAACACAACATTTATACCCAGCACAACACTCACACCCAGCACAAAGACAAAATCATAATTTTGCAACAAACAAACCTCCAACACAAAACGTGAAAACAAATGTTTTCAGACCACAATTTAATTCACAGCAGAAATTTCCCAAGCAGACGCCTATGAGTGTTAGCACGACACACACATTTACACCAAAATCAAACACAAACTTTTATCGTCCTCAAGAACTATATAACACAGAAATAAACGAAATAACAACTGACGAACACGAATACGATGACATTGCCGATGAGCAAGATCCTGATCCAAATCCTGATAATTTGAAACCAGAATTTTACCCAGATCCTTTTTTAGAACTAGTAGCCTCGGAAACCGCATAGAATTAATGAATTTGTTACAAAATCAAAGTGAATTACCCTTCATCATCTTTCCAGAATTTAATATTAAAGCGTTAATCGATACAGGCAGTACGCGTTCGTTTATAAATCCAGAAACTGCAGAAAAATATTTTAAGTCAAAAATTAAAAACGATCCGTTTCAAATAACAACAGCTCATGGAACTTCCACTGAAAAATTTAGCGTTTTGTTACCATGTTCAAAATTATTTAATAAAACCGACATTATATTAAAATATCATTTATTCAACTTTAATAATAAATTTGATATCTTACTCGGATTAGATAATTTAAAACTGTTGGAAGCAAACATTGATTTAGCACGCGACAAAATTATAACACCCACACAAGAAATTCAAATTCAGTATCACAAAATAGTACCACATCCTCATTACATAAGAATTCCATCAAATTCAGAAAAAGTTACAAAATTGTACGTAGATAACATTGCAAATGGAGATGCGCTTATCTCTGAGACACATGTGAATAACTTGATAATACAAGAAGGCATTGCAAAAGTGCAAGATCATCAAATTCTGTACCCGCTTATCAACACCAGTGACAATGACCTGATTATAAAATCTTTTAATCGCATTCAAGCTCAGCCTTTAGAAAATTTTGAAATAAATAATTTAAATTTTAATAAACAATATTCAAAAAAATCTTTTGATCTTAACAAAATTCGAACAGAACACATGAATAGCGAAGAAAAATTAGCCATCTCAAAATTATTAAAAGAATTTTCAGAAATTCTTCATGATGAAAATAACGCTCTAACTTTTACGAACGAAGTAAAGCATAAAATCCGTACCAAAGACGAAATCCCGACATACACTAAGACATACCGATACCCGGAAATTCATAGAACGGAAGTAGAATCACAAATAAAAAAATGCTCGATCAAAAAATCATTAGGCCATCCCATTCACCCTGGTCATCCTCAGTGTGGATCGTACCTAAAAAACTTGACGCGTCCGGAAAAAAGAAATGGAGAATTGTTATCGACTATAGGAAGTTGAACGATATGACTATAGACGATAAGTACCCCATTCCCAACATAACCACTCTACTAGACAAACTCGGCAAATGTCAATATTTTTCAACACTCGATCTAGCATCCGGATTTCATCAAATTGAAATGAGTAAAGAAGACATTCAAAAGACCGCATTCAATACAGAAAACGGACACTATGAATTCTTAAGAGTGCCATTTGGTTTGAAAAACGCTCCCGCAATATTCCAACGAGTCATGGATAACGTTTTAAGAAATTTTGTGAATGAAATTTGCCTAGTTTATCTGGATGATGTTATCATATTCAGCACCAGCCACCAAGAACATGTTGAGAGTTTAAGATCAGTATTCGATAGATTAAAGAAAGCCAATCTCAAAATTCAACTAGACAAGTCTGAATTCTTTCGAAAAGAAGTGGCTTATTTAGGGCATGTTGTTACACCCTCTGGCGTAAAACCGAACCCCGACAAAATTATAGCTATCAAAAACTACCCTATTCCGAAAACTACCAAACAAATTAAAGGATTTTTAGGCCTCCTAGGATACTACCGGAAGTTTATAAAAGATTTCGCTAAATTGACAAAACCACAAACCAAATGTTTAAAAAAAGTGCTGAAATCAAAATTAACGACCCTGATTACGTAAATTGTTTTAATATCTGCAAAAATCTTTTAATTAATGAACCGATACTTCAATATCCCGACTTCACTAAATCTTTCAATTTAACTACCGATGCGAGCAATTTTGCTATAGGTGCAGTTCTTTCACAAGGACCTATAGGTTCAGATCTCCCTATTGCATATGCAAGTAGAACATTAAACGAATCGGAGCAAAATTATTCTACAATTGAGAAAGAACTACTCGCGATTGTCTGGTAACAAAATATTTCATCCGGATCTTTTTGGCCGGAAATTCAAAATTATCACCGACCATAAACCACTACAATGGTTATTTTCGCTTAAAGAACCAAATTCTAAATTAGTACGTTGGCGGCTTAAATTAGAAGAATTCGATTTCGAAATATCTAATAAAAAGGCTCGTTAAATAAAAATGCTGACGCTCTTTCTCGTATCGAATTAAATGTTAAAACAGTAGAACCCGGTACCGAAAATCTTTTCGATTGGTATATCGAAAATTTTGACGAAACATTCAATACAAATAATGATTCGAAATCTATGATTGTAGAACCAGACGATACCCCAGACTCAGACTCAAACTCAGACACAAACAACACTGTTCACTCAAATTTAGAAAATCCCATTATTGGAATTCCAATAAGTGAATCAGCTGTTAATGCAGGTAAAAACCAAATAATTATATCGGAAGTACTACATTCACCCTCAAAACCTAAATTAACTAAATTGTACTCGGATAAAATGCGAATTAATATACAATTATCTAAAACTAATTTCGAAGCAGATTCAATAATAGTATATTATACGCCAAGGTTGAGAAGATGATCATTATTGACCTAGCGCATGGTCAATAATGATCTTCTCAACCGTGGTTTATATACTATTTTTTCCACTACTAGCTCATAAATCCTATTTAACGAATTTTATATAAATCATAACATAAGCATTTTGATATAAATACTTGTTAATATCTACAAAAACTGAGCAGGTAGAAATAACATTCTTTTGTTTTGAACATTGTTTTTATTATTTGACATATCATTTTAGTAAAAATAAGCAACAATATTTAGAGAAAGTGATATGGAAAATTATACTCCTCCGGAAATTATAGAAGCGGCACGAAATGTGCAGTTTGATACATTGACAAAAAAAGTGACGAAAATCTCGGAAAATGTTCTCCTAGTATATTTCCAGGAGCAAGCAATTAATAAGAAGGCATCAAGTTTATGGGCCACATTTTCAATGCTGAAATCAACTATCTCATTAAAAGAAAATATAGATATTTCAAAATATTTTAAGTTACTTGTATTTTTAAAGCGGCAAAATGCTTCATATAAGCCAAAAAAGGCATCTGTATTCTCTAAAGAAGAAATTAATAAATCTCTAATAGAAGCACCAGATTGTGGCAATAAAATTCTATAAAACTTACTAATTCATACTATTTTAGGCTATTTTTGTCATTGGCGCGGCTGGCGCTTGTAGAACCGATGAACTTTGCAATATGCACATGAGAGATGTCGACGTTCGAAATGACATAATTATCATAAATATAACAAAAAGCAAAAATTAATCCTCGAGAAAATTTGTCATAGTAGAATCTTTTTGGGTCGAAATAGTAAAAAAATATTTAAGTAAGAGGCCCACTCCTGACATGGAAAAAGTATTTATTTGTTTCCGACTTGGCAAACCTACAAAACAAAACAAAACATAGGACATAATACAATTAGCAAGGTGCCAAAAGTAGTTGCAACATTTTTAAATTTACCAAATTCAGAAAGTTACACCGGGCATTCATTGCGACGTACTTCCGCAACAATATTGGCAGAAAATGGGGGTGACATATTATCTCTAAAACGCCATGGAGGCTGGAAATCTGCCACAGTAGCAGAAGGCTATATTGAAGAATCCCTCGCTAATAAGAAAAGGATTGCTGAAATGGTACAAGAAGGAGCATCACTTCCAGCAATTGTTCCTATAGTCAGTGAATGTGAGCCTCTGATCCCTTCAACATCTTCTTGTCCAAGCCCCATACCTCAACCGAAGCCGTCAGAAATTCAAAATGCTACTATAAATATGCCCGTGGGTCATTTTGCTGCAAGTTCATTAAATATATGAAGCACTCAAACTTCATTAAACACAGGTTCTGCAGCAATAAATATGACTTGCCACAATTGTACACTCAATTTCTACTGTAAATAAATAATAATATTCATGTTTTGCGTTTTTTTTTATATAGATACGCAATTATAACCCTAAAAATATACAATGTAAGATAATTAAATAATATTATAATAAACATTTACCTTTTCGAGAATTTAATAATAAATACTACAATAAATAAATGCATAAATACATATTTCATAAAGTAACAGTATAAAGTACACTCTCATTTAAATGTGACAGGTACAAATATACTGTATATTTGTACATGTCACATTTTATAAACTGTAATTTAACTGGAATTGCCAACTTGAAATTAGGCGGCAATTTTAAACTCAGAATTAATACCTTCCTTGCATTTAATGAGTTAAATAAATTCAGAAGCTTGGATTTCTTTGAAAAGTGACAGTTCTCATTATTTACCTAGGTTAATAATAATCCATTATTGACCGTTGTTAAGGACGCGGTAGAGAAAAACAATTTCACAACTCAAACCGAAGTCAATAATGGCATGTTGCTAGGCTAGTAGTGGAAAAAATTTATTAAAGAATTCGTAGTTCCAAAAGTAAAATATTATTTATATTTTGAACATCCTGTTTATGAACAATTTACTAAAGTCTTACAAAAACATTTGAAAAATGCGGAAATTAACTTTGTTAAATGTAACACAAAATTATTAGATGTAGAGAATGAAGACGACATACAAGCAACAATACAAAATTATCACACGGGCAAGACCAATCACCGTGGAATTCACGAAGTTTACAACCAATTAAAGAAAAAATATTACTGGCCAAATCAAATAAAGACTATAACAGATTACATTAACCAATGCGAAGTTTGTTTAGCCTCAAAATATGAACGAAACCCAGTTAAGCCGAAATTAAACATAACACCAACACCGAACAAACCTTTTGACACTATTCATATCGATACACTCAGTTTAAAAAATTGTAAATTTCTCACAATAATTGATGCTTTTTCAAGATATGCGCAAGCATACAAAATTAGCTCAACAAATGCAATTGAAGTGACAAGTAAACTAACAAAATTCTTTTCTCATCATGGCATCCCAAAATTAATTATCTCAGATAACGGAGTAGAATTTAAAAATTGTTTATTGAAAGAATTGCTAACTTTACACAAAATCGATATACACTTCACTAGTTCTCAACATCCAAATTCAAACGGTCTCGTGGAAAGATTCCACTCTACTCTTATTGGGCATATTAGATTATTTAATTTACAACAAAATTTCAAAAACGAAACAATCGAAGACAAAGTTCACTATGCTATCCTTGCTTATAACAACACAAGTCACGCCGCGACCGGATTAAAACCAATAGAAATATCAAACTCACCCCTTGACGTAGAGCTAGAAAAACAAGTAACACAAGATTACGTGCAAAAACACAAAGAAAAGACCAAATTAGTCTACCAGAACATTAACGAAAAATGCATCACACAAAATCAGATTTGATAAATAAATTAAACGAAAATCTCGAAAATTTACCTAACATTTCTCAAACCGTTTTTGTACACAATAAACAAAAAGTCATTAAAACAAAACAACCAAAATTTAAGAAAGAAAAAATTAAGACAATAAATCAAAATTTAAAAACTGCCGAAATTGAGACAAAGCCTAATGACAAAAAACAACCAAAAATACACCTGTCAAATATAAAAAGACCAAGGAAAATAATTCATAAAAATTACGCTATTGCAGGTCCTTCCTGTTCACGTACTCCTACGGATTAAACATCAAGAATATTACACAAAACACAGGACTACTGACAATAAACCTAGGACTAGCAAAACTACATAAAACCACACATACGTTCATTCACTACTACGACCTACAACCACTCTTTAAACAATATGACAGTCTGAATACACAATACAACAATCTCAAACAAACAATTACAAACAATAAAATAATTTTGAAAGAATTTGAAAACGATGACAAGACTAGTAGCTGTAGTCATATTTCATTTTTTATGTTAGACTCTCATAATGTAGTTAGTTAAGAATTGACCTCTGTTTTGTAAAGATCTACTTTTAAATGTTATAATAAATCTTTGTGTGAAATATTTTTTTTTTTAAACTCGAATCTCAATTCAAGTTTCGTAATTTATATATATATATATATATATATATATATATATATATATATATATATATATATATATATATATATATATATATACCGGGTGTAACACGAAAAGTGAAACATAGGCGTTTAACATGGCAAATCAGTTTTTCCGTGCGCATTGCTGGGTCTATTAAAATATAACATCCTGTATATATATATATATATATATATATATATATATATATATATATATATATATATATATATATATATATATATATATATATATATATATATATATATATATATATATATATACATGCATATATATACCGGGTGTCTGTTTTAAAAGTGTATATAGGAGATTAACATGGGAAATCAGTTTTTTGCATGCTGTTGTTCGGTGTTCTACCGGACAACAAAGATTGAAGTGTCAATCGAAAATTATCATTTTTCTGAATCAAACGATGTAAAATACATTTAAATTTACTAGTAATTTGGTCCCGTAAATTAACTTTTAAGTTTTGTAAGTTTACATATTTATTCAATTTTTAACGAAAATAAATATCGTTACCTATGACTGTTTTGTTTTAATTTCTTGCGAGGGATTTATTTGACGTTTCTGACATTTTGACTTGACAATTTATAAAATATGGTTATTTACATAAATAAATATTGTTAGTTACTGTGCATACAATTTTTTTTTAATAAATAAAAGTTAAAAAAAAAACAGTTTTGTTTAAATAATATTAATTTATTAAGGTTAAGTTTTTAAAATATTGCACAATAAAATTTAGGTACCTACTCAAACAAACAACAAATGTGTTTTTTTTATTAGAAAATCATTAACACATAATTATAATAAATATTCAAAAACACTACCATTTTCAATAAGACAATAACCTAATCTAGTATAAAAAGCTGTTCGCTCATTAAGTAGTTGCCGTGGAGTTATACGACGACATTAATTAACTATAACATCTCTGCCTTTTTTTATAAATTTGACTTATTATGTGACCCCATAAAAATAGTCACATGGAGTAAAATCTGGATATCTAGCAGGCCAGTTAATACTCGTAGCACCTCCTCGTCCAATCCAGCGTCCAGGAAATGCCAAATCCAAATATTCTCGGAAGTTCCTATTATAGTGTGCTGGACATCCATCTTGTTGTAATCAGACCTCTTGATTTGGGCGCGCAACATCCTCTATTGCAAAACCAATATCATTCTGCAACAATCCCAAATTTGTGGAATTTAGATTGCCACGTATTTCTATCGGACCAATTATGTGGAGACCCAAAATTACGGCCCACATATTAATTTTTTGAGGATAGAGTGTACCAGTTGTAATAATAATTCTTGGATTTGCGGTAGTCCAACAACGTGTGTTTTGAACTTTCTTTAGCCCTGTTTTGCATATTTTCGCAAAATACTGTTCTACTTTCTTCGTCATATGGAAAAAGTTCTTGATGACACTGCATTTTGAAGGAATAATAAGAATTTTTTAAAAAATATTCTAAACAATGCTATGATGTACTCCCAATTCATTTGCAATAAATCTAGTGCTACACAAAGGATCTACATTTATCATTCCTAGAACACTTTCTTCTAATAACGCACGTTCGTCTGTTCTTGCCAAATTGCGATTTTCGAGCTCGTGTGCACTTTTCGTGGATACAACTGCCATCTTTTTAAATTTTGCCACTAATTTAGCAATTGTGGTTACAATTGGAATCGGTCGATCCATAAACTTAATAGAAAATTGATGTCGCACTTTTAAGTAACTATTTCCTCCATATTACATTTTTATTATAAAAATACGCTCATCATTAGTGTAAATAACCATATTTTATAAATTGTCAAATTAAAACGTCAGAAACGTCAAATAAATCGCTCGCAAGAAATTAAAACAAAACAGTCATAGGTAACGATATTTATTTTCATGAAAAATTGAATAAATCGGTGAATTTACAAAACTTAAAAATTAATTTACGGAACCAAATTACTCGTAAATTCAAAAGTGTTTTACATCGTTTGATTCAGAAAAATGATATCTTTCGATTGACACTTTAATATTTGTTGTCCGGTAGAGCACCGAGCAACAGCATGCAAAAAACTGATTTCCCATGTTATTCTCCTATATACACTTTTTTAACAGACACCCGGTAAATACCGGGTGTAACAAGAAAAATTAAACATAGGCGGTTAACATGGCAAATCAGTTTTTCCGTGCGCATTGCTTCCCTAATTATTTTAGGAAAAAATGTTTCAAATAAATGTTGTAAAGCATAAAATTCTACATCCGAATCAATAAACAAAATTAATTTTGACTACTTCATAACTGCAGAAATTAAATTTGAAAATTCCCGTAATTTCAATTTAACAGTAATAGCCATGGAATTAAAAACAAGAGATGAACAAATGCGTAACGTTTTATACGTCAATGTCAGAATAAATTGTCAAAATCATTTTTACGTATTAAATATTTATTTTCTAAATAAAAATTTTAATAATAAGGCAAAATATTTTTTAGATTTATTATTTAAGAATAATAAAATAATAAATTCGATAAAATATTTAAGGTAGGTTGTTATTTAACAAATTAATTAATGTAACATAAATTTAATTCAATAAAAACATCAACAAACTAAATATTCTTAAATTGTTAAATTAGATGTTCAAATAGTCCACCGTTTTGAGCTAAACAATAACCTAATCTGTTGTAGAAGCTTTCTCGAGTATTCTTTAATTGTCGATTATTTATTTTCTGGCATTCTTGAAATATAGCATTTTTAAGTTCTTCTAAAGTCTGGTATCTTTTTTTATAAACATAAGATTTTAAATGGCCCCATAAAACAAAATCGCACGAATTTAAATCTGGCGACCGTGTTGGCCAGTTAACTGGTCCATTTCGTCCTATCCAGCTTTCAGGAAATACATGGTTGAGATATCCCACAACTTCTCTAGTGCTATGTGCAGGGCAGCCATCATGCTGGAACCACACATTTTCTTTGTTTGTTTCAACAATTTGTGGTCCAACAGCATTAATTAATAATTTCAAATATGATGCTGAATTTATTCGTTGGATGAAGAATGGGCCAATGATTTTATCACCAAAAATTCCTGCCCACACATTGACAGAATGACGATATTGTGTCCTCGATTCTACAATATTATGTGGATTATTTTGTGACCAGTACCGATAATTATGACAGTTTGGTTCGCCATTCATGGTAAATGTGCATTCATCTGTGCATAAAATACTACTTAAAGATTTTCTATTACAATTTGATTTCTCCATCATTATTTCACAGAATGAGGCACGCAGTTCAAAATATCGTTCCAAAATATTTTGGTGATTTTGAAATTTAAAAGGAATGTATTTATGTTTTTTGAGAATTCTATGCACTGTCATTAAATTTATATTTAGTTCTCTGGAAATTTCCCGCACACTCATTGTTGGTTCCAGTTCTATTAAAGCAAGAATATTTTCTTCATTGTTATAAATTCTTTCATTTATTTCTTTCTTGAAATTTAGTGTTCCTGTCTTTTTAAACTTTACTTTAAACCTCGGAATAGTTGCCGTACTAGGAATATCATGATGCTGCCAAATAGCGCTAATATAGTCACGAATTAGTCGTAAACTATGGCCAGAATAATGTCATTTAATTATTTGCAACTTTTCTTCATCTGAATAATTATTCATTCTTGATAATAATAAACCCTAATATTGATTTAATATCACAGTTGGTCAAAATAAATACTAAAAATTTGACGTATAAAACGTTACGCATTTGTTCATCTTGTAAGAAATATCGAAATGGGCGAGTACGACTCTGTACTTGGTGCAACCACATTGCAGAGCAACCGCGCAAGCACGCCGCCAAGCGACGTGGCAACCGAACTACTACAGAGCAACCGTTCCAGCACGCCGCCAAGCGACGTGCAACCAAACAACGGAGGAGGCAGAAAAGATCCCGCCTAGCAACAAGACGTCCGCCATTAATTTTTAATTTGTATGTGTGTTGGAAAAGTGTGTCGAGCTGTATTCATTATTACTTTGTGTTTGAGAGGATTTATTAGTTATAATAAATCATTATATTCGTCACAGTGTTATTATTGAATAACCCTACAATAATTCAGAAGTGGGATAAAGAAAACACAGTCCTGGTACAAGAAAAACGTGTGAAAGTTGAAGTGTGCACCATTGGAATTGTGAGCCTTAATCAACAAGAATATTACCTCGCATATCTATTTGGTAACCAGGAGCATCTTTTCAACAACATAACAGTTTTTCTCCATCCGCTCATCATCGACAGTAGATTTACAATGACTGATAAAAGTAAGTCCAAATCTAAATCTAATAAGAAAAACGATACAAATGATTCTGAAATTACTACAATTACTGCAATGTTAGAAGCAATTCAAAATCAATTGTCGTCTTTGTCCGATTCTGTGAAGCAGAATTCAGATGGCTTAGCACAATTGCAAACAGTGCAATTCGAGAGCATGGCGTCACCGCCAGTAGATAACGCAAATGTTGAAGTTGAAACACCTACACGGCCAGTCGGTGTTATTCCTGAGTCACGCGTTATCACTACTCCAGATAACAATACAAATAATCAAAGTCAACATTTTAATAACAATAATACGCGAGACGCATCCGAACATGTGATTGACTTCAATCCAGATGATGAAAGTTCAATTGCCGAGATGTTTATTGAAAGTGTCAAGTCAGCACAAACTCTCTACAACCTGTCGGGCCGACAAACTGTTTTATGTGCTAGATCGAAACTTAAGGGCAGTGCTGCCATTTGGTGCCGCTCGTTACCGACATCATACGATTGGGAAAAATTCCAGGAAGAGTTTGAAGATACGTTTGGCGCTCCACCTGGCGTACATCAGATTCTTCGTCTTCTAGATAGACGTAAACAAAAACATGATGAATCACCGAGAATTTTTTTACATACAATGGTCGCAATAGCCTAATATAAGCGACACTGAAACCGTCGAAATAATAGCAAAGGGATTCCGCGATAAAGCATTATACGAACATGTAACCAAACCGGTACCAAATAAAATTAAAGAATTAATTCAACGAGTGGAACAGTATAACCGCCTCACAGCTGACAAACCCGTAAATGATGTATTGCGAAAAAGTCTCCCGCCAAAAAGAAGCAACTCAGAAGATTCATCAAGAAACAAGGTTCCGCCAACTGAAAAATCAAAAATATACAACAAAAGCGAGCAACAAACACAAAAATTAAACAAACGCTCGTACACATGTCCCATTTGTTTAAAAGAGGGTCATCGCCTTCGAGATTGTCCCAGCATCGAATGCACAAAGTGTCAACAAAAAGGACACATCGCAGCCAATTGTACTACAAAAGTTGACACTATACATCTAGTAGAGGCTCCGCCAAGTGACATCGCTACGGTGAGTATCCATCTAAACAATAAACACTTTGTTGTATATGCAGATACCTGCAGCACCGTCAACCTCATGTCACGGAACATTGCTGCAAGCCTTGGTACCAGCATCAAGCCATGCAGCAAACCATTGCGTGGTATTGGTGGCAATGTTATGGCTACCGGTACAACCGACCTAGTAGCTACCATAGATGACATCGAGATACCAGCTACATTCTATGTCATGTCGGACAACTATGGCCTACAACCAGACCGACCACTGTTGGGGGCTCCTTTTCTCCGAAATCACAACTTGCAGTTCACATCACAAGAAGGTGAATTCATACTACGTGCCCAAAACCCCGGAGAAGAAGTTGACAACTCCAATCCAGAAGAACCGTCATCCATCTTCTTCATCGACATAAGCGAAGACAACGGCGAGATTACACTCAGTGATCTCCAGGTTCCTGATAGCGTCCTGCTCCATGAGCGTCATCGACTCCTTGCGATGGTCCAAGAAGCAGCCCAGCCTCCGCCAAGTCCGATCCCAGATGTATCAGGTGCAGCTATGAAAATAAAACTTACATCTGACTTGCCAGTTAATCATCGACCGCGTCGACTAGCTTTGACAGAACGTACGCGCGTCCGCGAAATGGTAGATAAAATGATCGCAGATGGAATCATTAGCCCATCTAAATCAAATTATTCAAGCCCAATAGTGTTAGTACGCAAAAAGAACAATGAACTACGATTGTGCGTGGATTACCGCGATTTAAATAAAATAACTGTAAAAGACAAATATCCGTTACCGCGAGTGGACGATCAAATAGATTCGCTAACCGAAGCAAAATTCTTCACAACGCTAGACTTGAAGAACGGCTTCCACCATATACCAGTAGACTCTAAATCGCGTGAATTTGACAGCTTTTGTCACACCCGACGGCTTATACGAATACAACCGGGTACCGTTCGGACTGTGTAACTCACCTGCTGTTTTTCAGCGATACTTAAACACTATATTCGGTGAACTAATTAAAACTGGTGATGTGTATATTTATATGGACGATATCCTTATACCATCAGTAGATGTTGTTTCGGGACTTAATAAACTAGAATCCGTGCTACAAATCGTTCGCCAATACGGTCTCACACTACGACTCGACAAGTGTCAATTTCTCCAGAATGAAATAGAATACCTGGGATTCCATATCAAAGAAGGTACCTTGCGTCCCTCAAACAAGAAAACTCAAGCTGTAATGGATTTTCCAGAGCCCAAAAACCTTACGGAACTACGAAGATTCCTTGGTCTAGCTAACTACTTCCGTCGTTTTATTTTAGGATACTCAACTCTTGCGAAGCCCCTTACTCAACTAACCAAGAAAGATATCCCCTACGTATTTGGTGAAGAACAGAAGACAGCATTCACATCAATTAAAGAAAAATTGAGTAATGAACCAGTTCTATCACTTTTCGTTCCCGGTAGACCCATAGAACTTCACACTGACGCTAGCTCGCAAGGTTATGGTGCAGTTCTTTTACAAAAAGAAAATGGTCAACTACATCCAATCTCCTACATGTCACAAAGGACAACAGAATCAGAAGCAAAATATCCATCGTTCCTCCTGGAATTGCTCGCAATTATCCAAGCCGTAGAAAAATTTCGTCATTACCTTGTCGGAACCAAATTCAAGATAATAACGGATTGTAACGCTGTAAAACTGGCTCTAGCAAAACGGGAAATAATTCCGCGTGTTTATCGATGGTCATGTCAACTTGAAGAATACGACTATACCTTAGAACACCGCCCAGCCGAAAGAATGCAACACGTCGATGCGTTGAGTCGAGCTGCCGTTTTATTAATCACAGATCCAACAAAAGAACTTCAAATCCGTCAAGAAACAGATCCAACAATCAAATCAATACGCGACGAATTGGACACAGGACAACGACATCCACCATTCGAAGTTAGGAACGGGATTCTATGTCACGTAGATGAAAAGAAACATCCTACTTTTTATGTCCCAAGAAAAATGCAAAGATCAATTGTAAACAATGCACACGATTGTGAAGGACATTGTGGAAACACGAAAACGATCGAAAATGTTCGTAGATCATATTACTTCCCTAATCTGCGAAAATATGTACAAAAATACATCGAAAACTGCTCCGTATGCTTAGCGTATAGCATACGACCTGCTAATACAGGTGTGACACTTCACAGCATTCCAAAAGGAATTGAACCCTTCGATACCATACATGTGGATCATTTCGGCCCGCTTGAGAAGACGTCTAAGAAGAATCGTCACATACTAGTCCTTGTTGATGGTTTCACCAAGTTCGTTTGTCTCTTCCCAACGAGAACCGTCTCCACATCAGAAACATTAGTACACTGGAAAAACACATTTAATTATTTCGGCAAACCCAGACGAATTGTTACCGACGCTGGAACTGCCTTCACATCTGATTAATTTGAATCCTACTGTCAGAACAACAATATCCAACATGTTAAAACCGCAATTAGAACTCCCAGAGCCAATGGACAGGTTGAGCGATATAACCGTTTTATCGCAGCGATATTAGCTAAAATAACTGATGAATCAGACCAATGGGATAAAGAAATTGGAAAAATTCAAGATGTAATTAATGATACGATTCAATCAAGTACACGGTTCACACCAGCAAAATTATTGCTAGGCAGAAATTTGAGGATTGTCCCAGATCAACCCCTCCGTGATTTAATCCAAGACACATTGAATGACTTTCCTTCAGAAGATCCTGAAGAAGCATTTAACAAACGCCAAGTCAGTCGTTCTACCGCTGTAGAAAACCAAATTAAGTCACAAGAAGCTAACGCATGCCGTTATAATTTACGCAGACGACCAAGAAAGTATTCCTTGGGAGATTTTGTCTTTATTCGCACTACTCCGACCGTGGGTAAATCTCCAAAATTACAACCGAAATTCAAGGGTCCGTACACCGTCAAGAAAGTTATGCCAAACGACCGTTATCAAATAGAAGATACACCTGGGGCTCAACATACCCAAAAGTTCTATTCAGCAGTTCACTCTGCTGACCACTTACAACCATTTTGTAATCCGTCTTGTGTTTCAGACAGCGACACAGATTCCGAAGAAAATAACAGCGTCGAGGCGCCGCCTAACAGAATGGCCGAAGCTGTAAGAAATATCGAAATTAGCGAGTACGACTCTGTACTTGGTGCAACCACATTGCAGAGCAACCGCGCAAGCACGCCGCCAAGCGACGTGGCAACCGAACTACTACAGAGCAACCGTTCCAGCACGCCGCCAAGCGACGTGCAACCAAACAACGGAGGAGGCAGAAAAGATCCCGCCTAGCAACAAGACGTCCGCCATTAATTTTTAATTTGTATGTGTGTTGGAAAAGTGTGTCGAGCTGTATTCATTATTACTTTGTGTTTGAGAGGATTTATTAGTTATAATAAATCATTATATTCGTCACAGTGTTATTATTGAATAACCCTACAATCTCTTGTTTTTAATTCCATGGCTATTACTATTAAATTGAAATTACGTGAATTTTCAAATTAAATTTCTGCAGTTATAAAGTAGTCAAAATGAATTATGTTTATTGATTCGGATGTAGAATTTTATGCTTTACAACATTTATTTGAAACATTTTTTCCTAAAATAATTAGGGAAGCAATGCGCACGGAAAAACTGATTTGCCATGTTAAACGGCTATGTTTCACTTTTCGTGTTACACCCGGTATACAGGGTGTTTCAGGACTAGTGTAACAAACTTTAACAGTTTATTCCTGAGGTCATTTTGAGCCAAAAATGTCATATGAACATAGGTTCTATTCCTTCTAGTTACCAAAATACAAGAGGTTGAAGTTCTATAAATAACACGAAATTTTCAAATTTTTTTAATCAAGATACTTTCGGAAAACAAAAATGTTCGCAAATAGGGGATGGGAAAGTTGTCTTCTATTTGGATATCTTCTTGGTATTCTCTGGACGCATAACGGGCATTACCATTACATAATCCATAAATACAAATCATATCTGAATATTCAGCAGTACTATAACCATCCATTATGAAACAATAATACAATCAAAAGTACAACAATTTTTAATTAAGACAAATAAGGTATGACTTTTCAATAAAATTCTTGTTTTCCGAAAGTATCTGATTACAAAAATTTGAAAATGTCGTGTTATTTATAGAATTTTAACCTCTTGTATTTTGGTAACTAGAAAGAATAGGACCTATGTTTATATGACATTTTTTGCTCAAAATAACCTTAGGAATAAGCTGTTAAAGTTTGTTACACTAGTCCTGAAACACCCTGTATATATATATAAATATATAGATATATGCATGTAAATATATATATATATATATATATATATATATATATATATATATATATATATATATATATATATATATACAGGGTGTTATATTTTAATAGACCTAGCAAATATCTCGCTTATTTATCAACTTAGCAATTTCTTTCATATAACATGATTTATACAGCAACATGAAAGCTAGTTGAGGACGTGTGTACATTCATGATATCATTTCCGGTTTATTAGTAATTCATATCAACTTTGAAATTTAAAATGGAACATACTATATTTTTTTACAAATTTGAAAAGTGCATCAGATTTGCTTTACAATCATGCGCAGGCGCGGTGGCCGAGCGTGTTAAGGCACATCTCTTAACATACTGTACGTCACCCGACCCATGGTTCGTCAGTTCGAATCCGCCTGTCGACAATGTGTGATTTGTCGTAAAATATAAAATACAGTTACATGTATTTATCACACTCGGGAGCTATAAGCTAGTCACTTATACATACATATATATATATATATATATATATATATATATATATAAGTTAGAGCACCCGTTCCCATGAGAACCGCCGACCGCTGCACATTCCAGGCACAGTCACCACTCTCTTTCCCCACAATATGTTATATTATACTATGTGTGCATAAGCACTTTTAACACAACCTGTACTCTGTATTCACATTTGTAAGTCAGTTACTGTTGAGAGATTGAAGTATCAACTTGTATGAAAAATCTAATGTAATCTTTCGTTGTCAATTAATAAATAATAAATAACCGTAAATCACGTTTACGCAGTCGGTAGGATACTCAGACGGATTATTGATTAATACAAATATCAAAAAATCACGTTTCGTTTCAACGATTAACTGAGTATTAAAATTTTCAACGAAAAATCGTCGCAAAGACTTTGTCACATCGCGAGTGAATATCGTGTAAGAAGAGATCTTCAGAATGCCCTGCTGTACACCAAAAATCCAGCTCTATCACGCTACGAGAGAACATCGTACGAGAAGAGACCGACGGAAGCCCAGCTGTACGCAGAACGCCGGAAGCCGACACCAGTCCACGGAATCGTCACGGCCGAGCCCATGGACAAGTTGATGTTTATCCTGTAAGTACTTATGTCTATCAGTGATATCATTCAACTAAATTTAGATTCAGATACGGATACAGATTCAGTTGCTTCCAGTAATTCATCCCTTAATAATAATCCTATAGAAAATAATATTGAAACTTTATTAGAAGAATTTAATAATTTAAACATAAATAAAAATATGGCTACTCCTGTATTGAAAAAAGAATATTTGGATATGATTCCCGAATTTTACGGGGACCCTAAACTCTTACCGCGATTTATTGAAATCTGCGAAAAGTTATTAACTAAATTTTTTAATACAGTAGAACCGGGATACTTTCAGAATGAATATCTGTAGTCGACCATTCTTTCAAAAATTAAAGGCGATGCTGCCGTAAACTTAGCTAGTTCCAACTTTAGCTCATGGTCTTGTATAAAATCAGCCCTAGTAAATTCCTATTCGGATAAAAGAGATTGCTATACTCTCGGAATAGAACTAACAGAATTAAAACAAAATAGTGAAACACCTTTCGATTTTTACTATAAAATACAAGATTTACTAAACTTACAAATTTCCTACGTCACTTTAAATAACTCAGGTGACGAAGCTTTAGTACTTGCCGAATATTTCAGGCAGTACGCACTGCGAATTTTGCTTCGCGGTTTAAAAGAACCACTAGGTACACTCACGCGCACAAAAAATCCTAAAGACATGAACCAAGCATTGAACATGCTCACCAACGATTTTCAAATTGAAAGTTGTTTACGCGCACAAAACAAAACACACACACTACAAAAACCAAAACATTTCATTCACACAAACACACATCTCAGATATCAACAACCACAACTCAGATACACACCTACACAAACACCACAATTAACATACCAACCTAATCCATATCCTCAAAACTCAATAAACAAACCGTTTAACCAAATTCAATCACCCAAACAAAATGTTTTTAATCCAAATCCCAATAGACAATTTCCAAATCCTACTCCAATGAGTGTCAGCACTCGACAATCATTCGTACCCAGACCAAGCCCATCAGGCTACAACAATCAAGCTCGATCGCAACAATACACACGGCATTACCCCTAAACACAACCACGACCAAACGAACAACTGTATAACACAGAAATTACGGAATATAATGACGAACAATATTACGATGAAAATAACGCTCTTATCTTCGAACCAGAATCAGACAACGATAGCCAAGAACTTGAACAAAAATCTAGCTCGAGTAATTTTTTAGAACTCATAGCCTCGGAACAGAATTTGAATTAATGAACTTAACTAACAATCAAAGCGAGTTACCATTCATTATTTACCCTGAACAAAATTTAAAAGGCCTTCTTGATACAGGTAGTACACGCTCTTTTATAAAACCGAATATCGCACACAAGTTTTTCAACAACAAAATTCAAAATGATTCTTTTAAAATTTCCACCGCACATGGTACATCCACTGAAAATTCTAGTTTATTTATGCCATGTTCAAAATTATTTTAAAAATCAGACACTATGCTCAAATATCATCTTTTCGACTTCCATGATCAATTTGACATATTATTAGGACTCGACAACCTTAAAACAATAGAAGCAACCATTGACCTAGTAAACGATAAGATAAGAACACCGGGATGCGAGATAAACATTCACTATCATCAGCTAAAGCCGCGTCCACACCACGTACAAGTAACACCTAAGTCTGATAAAATAATAAAGCTTCATACTAACTGCATTAATAACGCAGAAGTAATTATTCCAAAATCTCAATTAAACCGTACCCCGGCATCTATCGAAAATCCCTTTCAAAATCCACCACAAAATACAACTAACAAACCATACTCGATCGACTATCAGACGTACTTAGAAAATAAAGACACTAATAATAACAATTACAAAATTTTTGAAATAGAAGCGAATTTGTTTGACGCTCTACAGGAAGAAAGCCTGGCACATTGTGTCAGTAAAGATTTAAAAATGTCTGATGGCATAGCAAAAGACTTTAGAGAAATTTTTCAAAATGTAGACGTTTTGCAAAAACAAAATCCTAAATTACACAACTTAGTATATTTACGAGACAGTCATAAATTTATAATTTATTTAATTACAAAGGAAAATCATTACGAAAAACCTACGTATGAAAATATGTTTTACACCTTATTAAATTTACGATCATTTTGTATTAAAAATCATATCAAAATTTTAAACATTCCTAAAATAGGGTGTGGCAATGATTTACTAGAATGGAGAAATGTAAAACCAATGTTAGAATTTATCTTTCAAAATACTAATATAATTATTACCGTTTATAAATTGCCCCAAGACGACACCCCTAATCTCGAAATTAATACAAACGACACGGAAGACACGAATAATGACGCTTTCTTTAAATTTATGGAAGATTTTAATAAAAAATTTGAGAATGACAATGAATCCTTAATTGTTGAACACGACGACAAATCACATTATATCGAAGAACTAGACGACTCTGACGCAACAATACACTCTAACCCTGAACACCCTGTCATCGGTATTCCCATTATCGAAAGCCCCGTTAATGTAGGAAAAAATCAACTTATATTTTCGGAAGTTTTACATTCACCCGCTAAACCTAAATTCATCAAATTACACACTGATAAAATGAGACTTCAAGTACAAATCTCAAAAAGTAATTTCGAAAAAGATATAATAAACTTTGTCAAAGAATTCGTGGTACCCAAAATAAAATACTATTTATATTTCGAACAACCAATTTATGAGCAATTTAGTGTAATCTTACAGAAATATTTCAAAAACTCAGAAATAAACTTTGTTAAATGTAATATAAAATTAATAGATTTAGAAAATCAAAATGACATCTCTGATACGATAAAAAACTATCACGAGGGTAAAACAAATCACAGAGGTATTCACGAAACTTATAACCAAATTAGAAAAAAGTATTATTGGCCTAACCAATGTAAAGACATTAGCGATTATATAAACCAGTGTGAAATCTGCTTAAAATCCAAATATGAGCGCAATCCCATAAAAACTAAATATAACATCACTCCAACCCCTAATAAACCCTTTGACATAATTCACGTAGACACGTTAAGTTTAGAGAACTGTAAATTCCTTACAATCATAGACGCCTTTTCTAAATACGCTCAAGCATACCAAGTCACATCAACAAACGCAATTGAAATATGTAACAAACTCACAAGATTCTTCTCACATCACGGAATCCCCATGTTAGTTATATCCGACAACGGCCCAGAATTTAAAAATAATATCTTACGCGAATTATTCATTTTGCATAAAATCGAAATTCATTTCACCAGTTCACAACACCCAAACTCCAACGGTCTTATAGAACGATTCCACTCCACAGTAATTGAACACATTCGACTTTTTAATTTGCAAGAAAACCAAAAAAATGAAATTATAGAAAATAAAGTTAATTATGCAGTATTAGCTTACAATAATACCTGCCATAGTTCCACGGATCTTAAACCAATCGATGTAATCAACGGACATTTTGATACAGATTCACCAGGGATGTGCGTGTAGTCTACTGCAAGTAATCTACGCCATTCTCTACGTGTAAACAATCATGTAGTCTACGTCTTCATTTTTCATGTATACAATGTAGACTATGTAGACAAAAAACACCTGTCTTCACTTAAGTCAGATTAGAAATGTTATCCCTAGAACTAGGGAATTTTAAATGTTGTTAGAGATTTTTATTCTAGGGATTACATGAAAAAAAATTAGTTGTGCAGGGCAAACCGTTCAAAATTTGTCAACTGGTTACTGTTAAAAATAGCGCCAAAGAAAACTCCGTCTGGTGAGATGGCGCGTTGATCGATTTTAAAAATATGACAGTTCGCCCAAAACCCAAGACAGACATTCGTCTAGTAATGTACCAGCACTTACTTTATTAGTTTTATTATATAAAGACCGATAATGACCCGAACTCACTAATATGAATACATTGTTTACATTGCTGCGTCGCTAGAATTGTCGACGTATTGTCTACGTGTAGATGTAGACAATTAAAGATTACACGTAGATGCACATCTCTGAGATTCACCTTTAGACATAGAATTAGAGAAAAGAATCACGCAAGATTATATTCAAAATCACCGCGAAAAAACGAAATTAGTATACCAAAGCATTAACGAAAAATTACAAATAATAAAACTAACTTAATTGAAAAACTTAACGAAACTAGAGAAAACCTACCCGAAATCCCAGAAACAATATACGTACACAATAAACAGAAGGTAAATAAAACAAAGCAGCCAAAATTCAAAAAAGAAAGAATCAAAACAATTAATCAAAATCTAAAAACTGCAAAAATTCATACTAGTCCTACAGACAATAAAAAACAGCCCAAAATTCATTTGTCAAATATTAAGAGACCTAGAAAAATAAATAAGAATATTAATACAAATTACGATCTTCCAGGTCCATCTACCTCATGTACACCTACGGACTAGAAATAAAAAACATTACACAAAACACTGGACTCTTGCCACTCAATTTAGGGACGGCAAAATTACAGAAATCAACACACACTTTCTTACACTTCTACGACCTACAACCCATCCTCGATCAGTACAATAATTTAAAAACACAACACAACAATCTCAAACACACAATTTACATAAACAATGTTAGCCTAGCAGACTCTATTAACCACGATAAAATAATTAATTATATAATAGAATCAATAGATGATAAGTTTAGTCACTTAATTGTTAATTACGAAAAACCTAGATATAAAAGAGGAATAGTAAATGGATTAGGATCCATTATTAAAGTAATTACAGGAAATTTAGACGCGGAAGATGAGAAACGATATGATAAAATTTTAAATCACTTGAAAACAAACCAACACAAATTAATCGATCAACTAAAAAATCAATACTCCGTTAACCATCAGTTAATAGGAGAATTTAATCAAACTATTGTAACAATAAAGCATAATGAACAAGAATTAAAATCAAAAATTGAACAGTTAATGCACATAGTTATTGATGGAACTCAGCAATTAAATAAACTAGCCATTCACGACATTTACAATCAACTAAATACCGTTTTCAGTATGATTTTTAGTACTGTACAAGACATAGAAAACTCATTAACTTTTTGCAAATTACACACAATGCACCCTAGCATTATAAAATTGAACGATTTCTATTCGGAACTAAATAAAATTTATAATTATTATAACAATGAATTTCCTTTAGAGCCAACATTCAAAAATATGTTAGAATTTGAAAAATTAATAACAGTTAATTGCAAACTAAATTCAAACAAAATTGTATATTTTCTAGAAATCCCTATTAACTACGAAACTGATTTCCAACTATTTCACCTTATTTCCATCCCAACCAAATACCAGACTGAATATGTAACCATCATACCAAATAAAAATTATTTCTTAAAAACCTCTGATGGTCATATCAAATCACTGAACGGCGCATGCACAAAAGGAAACATCTACCAATGCCCAAACAAAATAGATGAGATCAATGACGATACTTGCGAGAAGAACATCATATTATATAACAACAATAATAATTGCCAATACACGAAAGTAACCATAAAGAAAAATCATATAGAAACTATAGAAGAAATAAACCAATTCTTAGCAGTTTTACCAGAGTCAGAAACAATTCACGCATCATGTCAACAAGGTGATGAAATTAAAAATTTAAAAGGAATATTCCTAATAAAACAAGATCAATGCCAACTAAAATTTAAAAACAAAATTTTAAAATTTCGAGACGGTACTTTCGGCAAACCAATTATCTTAGAAGATTTCCAAATTAAGCTAAACACCAGCCAAATTCCAACTATGAGTATCGACATCCAAAACATTCAAGATCTGAAGTTACCTATAAACAAGTTCGAACACATCAACGCAAATTACGACATCGAGGCAACAAATTACGCCCTTATAGCTCTATATGTCATTGTTTCAATTACTAGTACAATTATTTTCGCAGTTTTTGCCAAAAGAAGGTTCTTTCAGAAGAAGAAACGACCATCCAAGGATCAACCCATAGAACTCCAGCCAGGGCCTTCACCCCGAAATCATCAGTTGAACATCCCGACGATATTCCATTCTAAGGAGGGAGGAGTTAGAGCACCCGTTCCCATGAGAACCGCCGACCGCTGCACATTCCAGGCACAGTCACCACTCTCTTTCCCCACAATATGTTATATTATACTATGTGTGCATAAGCACTTTTAGCACAACCTGTACTCTGTATTCACATTTGTAAGTCAGTTACTGTTGAGAGATTGAAGTATCAACTTGTATGAAAAATCTAATGTAATCTTTCGTTGTCAATTAATAAATAATTTTTTATTGTAACCGTAAATCACGTTTACGTTACTTATATATATATATATATATATATATATATATATATATATATATATATATATATATATATATTATTTCGTTTAATAATAATAATTATAATTGTTTTAGTCAATTGTTTTATTTCAAGCCACAGTCATGGCTCACTATTCTCTTTCCGATCTGGTGTATAATAAAGTGCCCGCCATTTTACTTTTTAATAATGTAACATATGGATTATTTTACATGATTGTAAAGTAAATTTGACGCACTTTTCAAATTTGTAAAAAAATATAGTATGTTCCATTTTAAATTTCAAAGTTGACATGAATTACTAATAAACCGGAAATGATATCATGAATGTACACACGTCCTCAACTAGCTTTCATGTTGCTGTATAAATCATGTTATATGAAAGAAATTGCTAAGTTGATAAATAAGCGAGATATTTGCTGGGTCTATTAAAATATAACACCCTGTATATATATATATATATATATATATATATATATATATATATAAGTTATAGGGTGGAATAGTGCTGACATAGACAGTTAATATTTAAGAACGTGACTTTATGTAGAATTATCATATTACATTATACGTAGTTGTAGTTTAGCCATGAAATATTATTGTATGTTTTAAGTTAGTCTTAGCTCAGAATTTGTACAAATAGGAACGTCTAAAGTAAAATAAATACATTTTAAAAACAATGTAAATTTGTTTAACGTTATAAGTGGCGCAGTCGGTATAATTAAAAGACTAACATAAAACAAATTAACTAAAATTCCTGAGCGTCCTCACTGTGCTGAGTGCAAATCAGTCAACGAGAACGTCAACCTTGCAGCGTCGATCAGCTGGACGGCATCTCCGATTCCAGAGGCACCTGCACCTGACCGAGACAAGACTACAGTTCCAGGAACTCATCAAGCGATTTCAACGAATATGAAACCGTCACTGATACTGCTACTGTAAGTACCACATGTCATTTAGAGGTCTAAACGTAATAATAAATTCAAGCGAAAGCTCAAATTCTGAATCTGACTCAGATCTTGACGATATTAATTTAAATCCAAATACCTTAAATAATCCTTCAATTATACTAAGACAACCTATATTAAACATGGCAACCCCAGTCTTAAAAAAAGAATATCTGGATATGGTACCAGAATTCTTCGGTGAAAGAGAACTTTTACTAAGATTTATCGAAATCTGTGAAAAATTAGTAAAACGATTTTATAATGAAGCAGATCCACAAGATTTCCAAAATGAATATTTAATGAGTACAATAATAGCTAAAATAAAAGGTGAAGCAGCGATAAATATTTCTAGTTGTTCCGTCAAAACATGGGAAAACTTAAAAACTTCACTAATAGATACTATGCGGACAAAATAGATTATTTCACATTGACAATAGAAATGACCGAACTAAAACAAGGCGCGAACGATACGGTATTTGAATTTTACAATAAAATACAACATATTTTAAACTTACAAGTATCGTATGTAGTAACAAACCACCCGGCTACTGCAGCAATAATGACCGATTTCTTTAGAAATTGCGCCCTCAGAATTTTATTAAAAGGTTTAAAAGAGCCAATAGGGCAACTCATGAAAGCAAAGAAACCTGCTGACCTAAACGTTGCTCTGAGTATGCTTACTAATGACTTTCAATTCGAAAATCATTCCAAACCATCTTTTGTAACGCCTATTCAAAAACTATTTCAAAAACAAAATAATCAAAATTTTAGAAATAACAGGCCTTTCCAACTAACAAGTGTACCACAGAACACTAACTACACGTTTAATAAACCGCCGACATATTTTAATAACCAACAAACAGCGCAGCGTAGAACTAACTTTCCTACAATGATTAGAAATACTAATCAACTACTCCCCAGACCTACACCAATGAGCATATCCACACGAAACATACAATTCAATGCTCCAAGGCCCGGACCTTCCACTCAAAGACAAAATTTCATAAGTCAAAACAGACAATTCTTTCCAAAAAATATCGCGGAAGAACTTTATAACATAGATCAATCAGAAATAATAAAAAAACAGACGAAAACAATATTGTAGATCAACCAGAGACACAAGAATATACGATGAATGAATACCCACTCGATGATAACCAGAAATTACAAATGAAACAAACATATCAGATCAAAACGAACATCCTTTTTTAGACGAAATGGCCTCAGATCAAATACTTCATACTTCCAATTAATGAATTTTACAAATAACCAAAGCAAGCTACCATTCATTGTAATTCCAGAAAATAATTTAAAAATTTTAATAGACACTGGAAGCACGAAATCATTTGTAAATCCCGACATTGCATTCAAACACTACAAACTCGCTACCAGTGCAGACCCGTTTCAAATTACAACTGCACACGGTTCATCTACCGAGAAATACAGTACACAAATTCCTATCTCAAACGTGTTTAATCTCAAAGACAATCCAAAACCAGCGTTAAAATATTATCTTTTTAAATTTCATAATCAATTTGATTTACTAAATGGCATGGAAAATATGAAAAAATTAAAAATTTCAATCGACACAGTAAACGACATGATAATTACTCCACACAGTAAAATAAAAATTCATTACCATAATTTTAAAGCTACCCCCGACACAAATAATTTAACAGTAAACCAAAAATATCGTAATAATGGCATAATAGAACCAATGTCTGAAAGAATTATTAAAATAAAAGTTAACAAAGAAAAAGGTAATATTCTAGTTCCAAATATCAGAACAAACAAATTATTAATTCCTGAATGTGCTACTGTAGCAAAAAACTATGAAGCTATGTGTACAATTATTAACTTGTCAGAGAGCGAAGTTAAATATCAATTTAAAATTCCAATTATAGTAGAAGCGTTAGACAATTACGAAATTTATACAATGAATGCCGACTCAAATTTAAATCTCACACAAACAGAAAAAATAACATCCGATGAATCAAAAATTAGAACTGATCATTTGAATAAAGAAGAAGAAATTGCAATTTCAAAATTAATTAAACAATATTCGAATATTTTTGACTTAGAAAATCAAAATCTATCTTTAAGTAATCAAGTAAAATATAAAATCAGAACAAACAATGAAGTACCCATTTATACGAAATCATACCGATACCTCCATATTCACAGAGAGGAAGTTAGGTCCCAAGTAAATAAAATGCTTAATAAAAAAATAATACGACCTTCTAATTTACCATGGTCTTCCCCGATTTGGGTTGTCCCCAAAAAGCTAGACGCATCGGGCAAACAAAAATGGCGAGTAATCATTGACTATCGCAAACTAAATTAAAACACCATCGGAGATAAATATCCCATACCTAACATTATTGACTTGCTGGACAAACTCGGACGATGTCTATATTTTACCACCCTGGACCTCGCGTCGGGTTACCACCAAATTGAAATGGACAAGAATGACATACCTAAGACAGCTTTCTACACGGAAGACGGACATTACGAGTTCTTACGAATGCCTTTCGGGCTAAAGAACGCACCCGCGACTTTTCAACGTGTCATGGACTATGTTTTGAGAGGGTTAACTAACAAAATTTGCTTAGTATATCTCGACGATATAATTATTTTTAGCAAACCCAGACAAAATCTCAGCGATTCTAAATTACCCATTACCTACCACGACAAAACAAATTAAGGGATTTTTAGGACTTATTGGATATAATAGGAAGTTCATAAAAGACTTCGCAAAAATTACCAAACCCGTGACAAAATTTCTAAAAAAAGACGCGATCATTGACATTAATAATTCAGATTATAAACAATGCTTTGAGACATGTAAACTATTACTAACTAACGAACCGATATTACAATACCCAGACTTTGACAAAGAATTTATCCTGACATGCGATGCGAGCAATGTAGCACTCGGTGCCGTCTTATCACAAGGTAAGATAGGCAGTGACCTTCCAATCGCTTGCGCTATCAGAACGCTTAACGAAACAGAAATTAATTATTCCACAATCGAGATGGAACTTTTAGCAATACACTGGGCAACAAAATATTTTCGGCCGTATCTTTTTGGAAGAAAATTTTCAATTTGCACTGATCACAGACCATTACAGTGGCTATTTTCCCTTAAGGATTGTAGCCAAAAATTAATACGTTGGCGATTGAAACTCGAAGAATATGATTACGACATTCTTTACAAAAAAGGAAAATTAAATGCAAATGCAGACGCCCTAAGCCGAATTCCGCGAGAACCCGATGACAAAATTCAAAATTTATTAAAACTGTACGAAAGTGAATCTGTCCTAGCACAATACCAAGACTACCTAACGAAAAAACAAACAGACAAACCGACCCACACAAATATCATTGAAGTAGTTGGGAACTTATTTAATGCACCATCAGACAACAGTCTCGCACATTGCGTCAGCAAGGACTTACAAATGTCAAAAGGAATTGCTAAACAATTTAAAAACAAATTTCAAAATATTGACAAACTAAAATCTCAGAACTTCATAATTTAATTCATCTTAAAGAAAAGAATCGTTTTATAATATATTTAATAACAAAAGAAAATTACTATAATAAACCAACAAAACAAGACGTTTTTTATACACTACTACAATTAAGAAACTTTTGCTTAAAAAATAAGATACAAAACCTAAGTTTACCCAAAATTGTTTGCGGACGCAACCAATTAAACTGAAACGATGTTAAATCAATGCTCGAATATATTTTCGACAAAACGAACATACTAATTATAATCTTTACCTTACCAGATAGTACACTCCCACGCATAGAAATTAATACAAACGATTCAGACGAAAACATTAACCATTTCCAAAAATTCATGGATAATTTTAATAAAGAATTAAGTAATAAAAATTCTAATAATCAAGATGATAATCAATCTTTAGTTGTCGAAGTGGGGGATGATATTCAAACTGTAGATGCAAACAACGATCAACACAATGATAACGATAGTGACGTCACAGTTCATTCTAATCAAGAGAACCCAGTAATCGGCATACCTATTGCTGAATACCCTGTTAATTTCGGAAAAAATCAGATAATCATATCTGAAGTAGAGTTCAACCCTAATTCACCAAAAATTCTGAAACTTTTTGAGAACACAAAACAAAGAATGCTGGTACTATTTTCAAAATCAAACTACGAAAAAGAAATGATTCAATTCCTTAAAGAATCGTACCAAAAGTTAAATATTATTTATATTTTGAAGACGAATTATATGAAAAATTATCTCTAGTTCTCCAGAAATATTTCACACATTCACAAATACACATGGTTAAATGCACACAATATCTTACAGACGTCACTAACGAAGAAGAAATACTAGAAATCATAAATAACTACCACACACAAGTAGCTAATAACATTCATCCATTCGCTCCTGTACACTGCGCTTGTTTCTGAAGATGGTCTCCACACAATTGCAGGTAAACACTCGAAACATCTAACCAATGAATCTAAAATCAAGAATCATACGCTCGTCTTCAATCATCATATTTATCCCGCAATTAATTTTCTCCAAACATTCCTATCCTGACACACCACTTTTGCTTCAACCACGTTCATAATTCTTTTCATACAAGCTCGTAAATTCTTCACGCTCAGAATTTTTCGCTCACGCAACAACCCTTCAATCATATTCATCCACTTGTTCCTAGGCCGTCCACGCAAACTTTCACCCTCAATTTCACCAACATACACCTGTTTCATCAATCTGTCATTCGACATACGTTCTACCTGACCAAACCATCTCAACTGACTTATTCCCACTCTTCTTACAACATTCTTCCCAATCTCACATTCTTCATACACCAATGTATTCCGGACACGATCTCTTCTAGTGTATTCACACACCCCGCAAATATCTCATTTCCACAGCAGTTATACGTCGTTCATGTTTCTTCATCCATACCCAACATTCACTACCATACATCAATCGAGCATCTCTGGATACATTCACGTTCCTAGTAAAGGTTCCCAGAGCACCCAATATCCAGCAGATACTCTTCTTGCAATCTCTCGAACAATACGTCCATCCCTCGAAAACACACTCCCCAAGTATACAAACTCATTTACTTGACCCAATCTCACACCATTCACCGAAACATTGCAATCAGTCACCAAATCACTCTTCTCAAACACTAACACTTTACATTTATCAACATTCAGTAATAGATTTAAACCTTTTCCTACTTCATTTATACTTAGAATCATTCTTCTCAGATTCACCCATTACAACTACATCATCCGCATAAGCTAACGCAGGCACTACACTGCCACCAATACGTACACCATCCGCCCCATTCAGCGACTTTCGTAACAACACATCCATATATAAACTAAACAACCACGGGGACATCCTACAACCTTGTTTCACGCCAACATCTTTAGAAAACCAATCACTCAATCTACCATCAACTCTCACCGCAGCCTCGCTATCTTCGTATAATGCACGAATCGCTCCCAACAAATTACCATTTATACCGTACTCTAGAAGTACATCCCACAGAATAACTCGATGAACACTATCATATGCTTTTTTAAGATCGAGAAAGCCACAGAACACCTTCTTGTTCTTAGCAAGTGATTTCTCAACAATCATACGAAGAGAAAACAATTGATCTACACACCCTCTCTCAGGCAAAAATCCACCTTGCATATTACTCAACTTGGAGATTGTTAAGGTTCGTACCTTGTGAATAAGAATCTTCCCGTACAACTTCCCTACCACACTCAACAAACTTATCGCACGGAAATTAGTACAATCACTCGAACTACCTTTGCCCTTAAATAAAGGACAAATGATAGCACGTTTCCAATCATCAGGAGCTACACACAGTTTCAAACAAAATCTAAATAAATAAACTAACCAATCAAATAATCTCTCACCACCATACTTCAACATCTCATTCGTTATACCATCCAAACCAGGAGCTTTACCATTCTTCAAACGTAACAATGCAAAACTAACATCACTTTCATCTATATCCCATTCATCACTTCTAACATTTTCTCTTGAATTTTCACTACAATAATTCGATCCATTTACGCTACCATATAAACCTCTAAAATACTCACACCATCTATTTCTAACATCTAAATCATTCCACAATAACTCACCCCACGCTTCACACGCGTATCCACAACTAAACTTCTTAGTCGGTTATCAAACAAAATAAAATCAATCACACTCCGCCTATTCTTAAAATAAAGAAAAATAATTAGTAAACGTAATGAAACCAGAGAAGAATTACCAAAAATTCCTAAAGAAATTTTAGTAAAAAATAAACAAAAACAACAGAAAACAAAAAATAAATTTAAATCCGAAAAAATAAAATCAATTAATAAAAATTTAAAAACTGCCAAATTAGAAGCTAAACACGGGAATACAATGGAAAAAATCCATCTCTCTAATATAAAACGTCCTAGATAAAAGACTTATAAATTTAATACTCTTCCAGGCTGTTCACATTTGGACAAGGATCGATCATCAAAAACATAACCGAAAATATTGGATTACTATCTATTAGACTGGGACCGGCTAAATTAGAAAAAACAACACACACACTCATCCACTACTACAACCTCAAACCCCTTTTCGAACAATATGACAACCTAAACAACCAATATAATGACCTAAAGACAACGATATCTAATAACTCTAAATATTTACATGAACTTGACAACTATGTGAAAATAATACAATTTATTCGTACGAACATTAATAACAAAATTGATAATATAGAATTTCATACAAATAAAAATAGAAACAAAAGAGGCTTAATAGATGGATTGGGATCAATTTTCAAAGCCGTTACTTGCAACTTAGATGCAGAAGACGGTAAGAGATATGACAAAATATTAAATCACATGCAAAAGAATGAACACAATTTAGAAAACCAATTAAAACTAGCATACTCGGTAAACCACCAAATTATAACAAATTTTAATAATACCATTTTGGACATACAACATAATGAATCTATTCTGAAATCCAAAATACTACAACTCAGTGAAATAATAAATAACATGCATATTCAAGATATTCTTTTTGCAAAAACTATTTACGATCAATTAATAATCCTATACAACTCGATCCTAGATATCCTACAAGATATCGAAAATTCCATTACCTTTTGTAAATTGAGAACATTACACTCCAGTATAATACATCCAAATGAATTATTATCTGAATTACAAAAAATCTCTAAACATTATAAATCCCAATTACCTTTTGAACCAAACTCCGAGAATATTTTAGAATTTGAATCACTACTAAAAGTAGACTATAAAGTTGAACTATCCCAAATAATTTACTTAATATCAATTCCCATTAACTTTGAAAATGACTTTGAACTGTTTTACTTGTACCCTAACCAACAATATACGATTCAGAATTTGTAACGATTATCCCTAGTGCAAGATATTTTCTAAAATCTAATACTGAAATAATGCTTCTAAATGATATATGTACTGCAACCAAGGTTTATCAGTGCCCCAATAAATTCTACAACCACCATCAGTCATCATGTGAACAAGAAATCTTACAACAACAGTCCTCTACCCAGTGTCACTATTCTAAAATTAACATAAAAGAAAACCATATCGAAGTAATTCCGGAAATCAATAAATATTAATTAATATTCCTTCACGAAGATAAAATAACGCTTAAGTGTTTAGACGAAGTAAATATCAAAACTTTGCGCGGAATCTATTTAATAAAAACTGATAAAAATTGTGAAATAATATACAACCAACAAAAATTAATATTTATGAATAAAGAACAAGGACAACCAATAATTTTACCAAAATTAAATTTCGCACTTAAAACTTCGACATTAACAAATTTTTCAATAAACCTAAACCCTGTGAAACTATAAGACATTTCATTAAATCCTGTAGTAACTATTCAAGAAGAAGCCATTAACATCCATGTGCCAAGTGTATGGACTGTTTTGTTATATTTGTTAATAATAATAATTGGACTGTACTTTTTAATAAAATGGATAAAAACCAGGAAACGAAGGAAACCAACCATCAACTCAAAACCGGAAGAAGAACAAATTGAGCTACCAGGAGGTGCTCCTGTCTGATAAGGGAGGAGTTATAGGGTGGAATAGTGCTGACATAGACAGTTAATATTTAAGAACGTGACTTTATGTACAATTATCATATTACATTATACGTAGTTGTAGTTTAGCCATGAAATATTATTGTATGTTTTAAGTTAGCCAGAATTTGTACAAGTAGGAACGTCTAAAGTAAAATAAATTCTTCTTACAAACAAAGTTAATTTGTTTAACGTTATAATTATATATATATATATATATATATATATATATATATATATATATATATATATATATATATATTTCCATTTTAATTTTCCTATTTAGCTTTTCAATTATTGGGTATCGATTTTATTTATTTGTATTATATATATTTACAGTAAAAACATTGTTTAAATTAGTTTCATTAACTTTGTAATTAATTTTAAAGCGTTGCGATAATGTAGCAATGCTTAAAATATCAAAAATTTCGATGAGAATTCACCACACGTCACTGTCAACCAATAGGATCACGAATTTGTTTGAAAATATATCATCATCACGCCTTTTACCCATCTCTGGGTGTGGCACTCTGCCTAAGCAGATCTCGGTTTGAAAATGAACCAATGAAATGTACATTTCGTCGGAAATTCATCACTAGTGAAATTTTATCGGAAATACCACTGTTATTAATATCCTTGGTTACGAATAAAATAAATGATATTTTAAATATTTTCATAAACGTCAATTCTACATTTGCTTAGTGTACATTTCATATTCAAAATTTTCATAACTGTAATAAGTAAATAAATACCAAAGTATTCTTGTTAATTACCTCTTGTTTGGTAAATTCCACAAGCCGAATACAACGTAGTATGAAAATTGACAGATAATATTTTGACATAAATATACATTCGTTGTTATGGAAATAGGAAACACATAATTTATGTCAAAATATTTTCAGCAATTTTCATACTACTTGTTATATTATACCGGGTGTAACACGAAAAGTGAAACATAGGCGTTTAACATGGCAAATCAGTTTTTCCGTGCGCATTGCTTCCCTAATTATTTTAGGAAAAAATGTTTCAAATAAATATTGTAAAGCATAAAATTCTACATCCGAAATTTCATTTTGACTACTTCATAACTGCAGAAATTAAATTTGAAAATTCACTTAATTACAATTTAATAGTAATAGCCATGGAATTAAAACCAAGAGATGAACAAATGCGTAACGTTTTATACGTCAATGTCAGAATAAATTGTCAAAATCATTTTTACGTACTAAATATTTATTTTCTAAATAAAAATTTAATAATAATAAGGCAATATATTTTTTAGATTTATTATTTAAGAATAATAAAATAATAAACTCGATAAAATATTTAAGGTAGGTTGTTATTTAACAAATTAATTAATGTAACATAAATTTAATTCAATAAAAACATCAACAAACTAAATATTCTGAAATTGTTAAATTAGATGTTCAACTAGTCCACCGTTTTGAGCTAAACAATAACCTAATCTGTTGTAGAAGCTTTCTCGAGTATTCTTTAATTGTCGATTATTTATTTTCTGGCATTCTTGTAATATAGCATTTTTAAGTTCTTCTAAATTCTGGTATCTTTTTTTATAAACATTTTAAATGGCCCCATAAAAAAATCGCACGGATTTAAATCTGCCGACCGTGCTGGCTAGTTAACTGGTTCATTTCGTCCTATCCAGCTTTCAGGAAATACATGGTTTAGATATTCCACAACATCTCTAGTGCTATGTGCACGGCAGCCATCATGCTGGAACCGCACATTTTCTTTATTTGTTTCAACAATTTGTGGTCCAACTGCATTAATTAATAAATTTAAATATGATGCTGAATTTATTCGTTGGATGAAGAATGGGTCAATGATTTTATCACCAAAAATTCCTGCCCACACATTGACAGAATGACGATATTGTGTCCTCGATTCTACAATATTATGTGGATTATTTTGTGACCAGTACCGATAATTATGACAGTTTGGTTCGCCATTCATGGTAAATGTGCATTCATCTGTGAATAAAATACTACTTAAAAATTCTCTATTACAATTTGATTTCTCCATCATTATTTCACAGAATGAGGAACGCAGTTCAAAATCTCGTTCCAAAATATTTTGGTGGTTTTGAAATTTAAAAGGAATGTATTTATGTTTTTTTGAGAATTCTATGCACTGTCATTAAATTTATATTTAGTTCTCTGAAAATTTCCCCCACGCTCATTGTTGGTTCCAGTTCTATTAAAGCAAGAATATTTTCATCATTGTTATAAATTCTTTCATTTATTTCTTTCTTGAAATTTAGTGTTCCTGTCTTTTCAAACTTTACTATAAACCTCTGAATAGTTGCCGTACTAGGAATATCATGATGCTGCCAAATAAGGCTAATATAGTCACGAATTAGTCATAAACTATGACCAGAATAATGCCATTTAATTATTTGCAACTTTTCTTCATCTGAATAATTATTCATTTTTGATAATAATAAACCCTAATATTGATTTAATATCACAGTTGGTCAAAATAAATACTAATAATTTGACGTATAAAACGTTACGCATTTGTTCATCTCTTGTTTTTAATTCCATGGCTATTACTATTAAATTGAAATTACGTGAATTTTCAAATTAAATTTCTGCAGTTATGAAGTAGTCAAAATGAATTTTGTTTATTGATTCGGATGTAAAATTTTATGCTTTACAACATTTATTTGATACATTTTTTCCTAAAATAATTAGGGAAGCAATGCGCACGGAAAACTGATTTGCCATGTTAAACGCCTATGTTTCACTTTTCGTGTTACACCCGGTATATGAAAATATAATAATATCACATATATGGTCTGACAAATGGCCTGAGAGTTACATCATTTTAAAATTATGCCGTGATACATTGTTGTTTTCTTACGATGTATCGAAATAAATATAAAAAATGCATAAATTTCACTTTACACATTTTACACATTGTTGGCTGTAGCACTCGATCGTTGCATATGTCGGTAAGTGATATATTTATGCACGTGAAGGGTAGTTACCAGTCGCCAAATCATGTGCTCAAAAAAGGGTACTGGAGAGAAAGCCGCAGGAGTAATTTTATATGGGTAAAATTGTTTATCGCCTGTGGAAATCAAAGCCGGGATCAGAAATTTACACTCCAATGCGATACCACATATCTACGCCATATGAAATATGATTAACGCAATAAAATAATGTCGTTTTACAAATTATTGAATTTTCAAGTCTCCTAAAAATATCCTGCGTTTTAACCTTATATTCATGTTTTTGACTCGTTTAAACCACGGACTAACATACTGTGTAATAACTTTTCATCTCTTAAAACAAAAGAATACTCCTAATCCTGTTTACATATTTGGTAATGTTTTTATCCCATTATGACAAAGGTAAATACCAAAACTACTGTATATGTATAAGCAATATAAAGTGCTCTCCACTCAGTTCTGTGGAAAAATATTTTTATTTTTCTACAGATAACATCGTATTCCATTTTCGAATTTCATCAAATGGAGCAAGGACTGGAAACAGAACTGTACTAGAATTTTTCTAAAGCTATATACATTTTTTTTATGGAAGAGTACGTTTAATGTCATAAAACATTTATTGTATACTTTATAATCTACTAAATTTATCTGCAATAATTTGTAGAATATACAATTTAATAAGAGTTCAAATATTTTTATGTTATAAATGAATATAAAATTTATTTATAAGTATCTACAATTAGATATAATTGTCAATAACTTGATTCTTATGATTAATATTGATAAAAACATTTACAATATTGCATTATTTTGTACAAATAAGAAACGTAGTATGAGTACTCTACTAAATCCAACTTTGAAACATATATATATATATATATATATATATATTTCTAAATTCACGTTATTACAAAGATTATATCGAAAGAGTTGTGCCCCTTCAATCATATAATACAGATCTAGTGGAGGCAATGTTATGAAGCAAACATAGTGAAGTTGGAGAGAGTATAATACCTGCTTTATACCCTTATAACGGACTACTGCTTGTTTAAGTTTTTTGTTTACTAGTGTTCTTTTGGCTTGTGTTTTGATTTTAAGGTTATGCTCTTGTTTATACTGTTTAAACTTGTATTTTGGACAGTATTTGGTTCCTTTGCTTCCTCTTAGACAATTGTGTGTGTGTACAGTGATGTTAATTTGTGCTTTATTTTTGTGTTTTCAACAGTACATCACTGCCTTTGTATTTATATTTATAGTGCAGCGGCCTAAAATGTGTTTGTTATTATTTGTATAGTTTATAATTTTTTCCAAGGATTATCAATTAATTGACATACATACATACATACATACATAACATCACGCTATATCCCATTAAATTAATTGACATTTATATTTAACAATCTTTCTGGCATAAAATGAATAATTATAAACTAAAATGTAACAATTTAAAAAAATTGTATGTAATTACAGGTATTTATTTTGTTATTATTATCTACTTTATAACTTTGCTTTTATATTCATATTTTATACTTCATATTTCTACTGTATGTTTTATTATTATTTGAGGTATATGTTAAGTGACAAGTAGGCAACCCACAATACTGTATTATGGTGACAAACCTCAAACCCCCCTATTTATGATGTTTACTTCACAACAAACAATGGCGTTCTTTATCTAGTATTATATGATCAAGAGTTGTACCATACGGTCATTGACAAAAAGTAATTTTGTAGCAATATTAAATGAAAAATAAATATGCTTCTAAAATTATGTATTAATAGATGTTTAAAAAATAACATAATGCTTTCAAAAAACATTAAAATCATCTTATTATTGATTTTATTTATTTAGCAAAAAGGAAAATTATATCCAATTTAATTAAGTACAAATTGTTTCATTGACATGTACTTAGATAATTTAGGTTGTAAACCACAATATTAGAAATACACTCAATATGTACGGTGGATTACGACTTTCTTTCATTTTTTAATTGAACGATATTTTTACTGAATTAAAGAATATAGTAACTATTTGGCTTTTAGCTAAAAATAAATACAATATTATATATTAATCTACTATAATTATTTTACGTCATTGTAAAATGTTATAGTACCATGGTAAAATAACTAATATTCTATGTTGTCATATTTACTTATTTTATTATTATGACAAATTAATGAATAGTTTGAAATTTTGAAAAATGATATGATTTTTTAAAAATTGGTTATTCTAATATTAGTAAGACTGAGTTATAGTTTCGGCGCAAAACAAGAAGTTAAATATTTCTGACATATCCTCCTTATGCCGTATCTTCACAAAATACGGAATATAAACATACCACTTGCGAAAAAGAACCCATTTCGTTCTAGTATTATTTTAAAGCCGAATCCATCAGTAACCATGGATACAGCAATGTAGGATAACAAGAAAGGCCTAAATAAACCAACGTGATCAAATTGTGGAAATACGCTTGAGATATAACATGACGTGTTCTCTACTCTCATGAAAACTGTATGTACCTTGAACCATCTTGTATTATTGTCAGTACTTTTATATTTACATGATCACGCACATTTTATATCAAAAAATGCATTTTACAAAAAGAAATCACAACGAATTTGACGAATATATGAACAATTAATTCCAAATATATTTACTTGTACTTATAGTTGAACACTTAATGAATATTTTCTATTTCGGTAATCAATTTAAAATTCACCATTTGTAATGGAAGAAAAGTAAATACAATAAATCACTTAAAGCCAGTATCTGGTATAGAATTCAATGTCGGAATTATTTTCATACTTATTATATAAGTAATATGGGAAAAGCAACTAGAAATATTGCTAGACATGTGGTTTAATAAGATTAAAAAATTAGTATACCTAGTTCAAATTCCTTGCTTCACATTTAGGTTGTGCTTTCAAATTTTTTCAAATTTAAGTTATGCATGTATTACTGATGACATAACATTTTTGAAGCGATATTAACTTATTTTGTTTAATGAGAGATTTACTATATTCGAAATTAGTTATATAAGTATCTTTACTACTTTCATGAATATATTCAATTATCGGAGCGATATTGATTTTTTTATTAAACGATAAACTTTAGTTTTTTGAGTAATCTACCAAAAAGTGTCGCACCAACCAAATCAGACAGACTGACAAACATACTTACAGATATAAACAATCTGATTTGAGTTAATAACTTCTTCATATTCCAGGTATGATGAAACTTATGAATTTTAATTCGGGGAGCTATAAGTTTAAAACTTACAATACATCATGTAACGCATTTAAATTAATGATCGTATATTTACTTTATTAAAAATTAAATATGCGAACATTATTTTCTATAAAGAGCTGCATTTAAAATGAAAATGTCTTTTATGAAGCTTTCTATGATCAAAATTTAATTCTCGGCTAATGTTGAAAGTGATGGCGACAAGATTATCTCACTAAATTTATTGAAAATACCGCGTCAAACTTGCATGAAGGATATTGCAGAGATTCGCTCTAATACAACAGAAGTTCAACTATATCTTTACAATATATTTTGAGATATGTAGCTCCATGTTAACACTTCGAATTCTGGAAATGACAAATTGAGTTTCAATTCTCACTGTCAACAATTAATTTTTACAACATTCAAATTACGCTCGAAATTAACCGTGTGACTTCCTTCCATAAACAATATTTAAGCCATAATTTTATGCCTGGTAACGATACTTTATTTAAATAAAAGATTGCTAACAACTATTTTGACCACATTTAAAGTACCTGTGCAAATTATATATTTATTTATATTATTGAGAAAATAATCAATAATATCATATAGTACTAACTGATATTTTGTTCAAAAATTAATAATAAATAAAATAATTTGATAAATGAAACTTAATTAGTTTAGTCTTCGTGTAATACTATGTCCAGTTACAGCTTATATAATTAGAGTAGAAATGTACTATAATCACATATCAATTAATTAAACGTTGTTGCTATTTGGTGTTATACACACTTTTCACTAAATTGTTGTAATTATATTGTATACCCTCCCTACAGACAAGTGATGTTCTTATTTTTCTGTCATAAATAATAAATGATCCAAGGGTGCAAACCATTTCTTGTGTTTATTCAGTAATGTCTATGAAATTGTACAAAGATTTGATGCATTTTAACCAAATACTAATGAATACTAATAATTTAAAATAATTAATTTTTATACGAGTAGTTCCAGAGGCGTGAATGTTATCAAATTGTCATCAATCGGTAACAAACTTTAGAATGAATAAAAAAGAATTAGTAATGAGAGGAGACTTACTCCATTTGTTGATTCCAGTACTATCACAAACGAAATGGTGGATATTAGTATGGAAAACAATCAGTCTCCTGGTTGGTCCCTCGCACTCCCTTTCCCGTATGCAACCAGTTCTATGATTATTAGATCATTGCAACATATGTCTCAAAGTTCTTTTTATATTCTTGTTTGATAAGTATGCGGGCTCTGGGTATAAGGATTGACCTATCAAAAGTGATTATTTTTCCACTTTTATACAAGTATTTAATTTTGCCTTTGTATGTCCAAGGTTCTTGCACTGAGGCCACATTAATATCGTATTTTATCTTGAAAGCATTGAGGGCAAAAAATAATGCTATAAGTTAATTTATTCAATACGCTAAAAGGCTGAAATGACTAGTACTGGTGGAACGTAATACGAGTATTCTCCAACGTTCTTTGTATTCTTCCTCAGCTTCTCATCCCTAACCAAGGCCTTGAACTGGACTCTTCTGAAGGTCAAGTATGGCCTGTACGTGCCCATCGAATCCCAGGAAGTTTGATCCATTAGGACAAGTTGTTACTTTGGCTACTTCTTTGGGTCCACTATCCTTGGTCTCTAGGTTCTTGTTCTGTACATGGCGTCACGTGAAAATTTTTCAGATTCTCTGACTAGAACCGGCACGTACAGTATTGCAAGCACCGGTTTGAGAAAGTACATAGTCTTAACGATTTAAAGTCTCGTGTCTTCCAATGGCATGTCATTTGCAAGAACCCGATGAACCAGTACTTTGCAATCCGGTCACTGCAGATGATGCGCGTAGTTCCGTTCCGATACTTACAGTCTGCAAACTTCAGATGGATCTCGCTGATCTTCATCGCTTTTTACCTCTTTAACAGAGATTTATCGAAATCTAAATGAACGATGACCATCGCGTCTTACAAGGAAAGGGCATTTAAAGCGACCCTTTTGACCTTCTTGGTTGGTCAGTTCTCAAGCGTATTGCCATCCAACCGATGTTGCTATAGCATACCAGTCGCGGTAGGCCCCTTGTTTTCTTCGAGGATGGTTACCGTCGAAGAGTCCTTAGAGATCACATTTTATTTAGCCAGCCCCTCTTTGCTGTTGATTAATTGTTTCCATTTTGGTCTTATGACTAGCTAGGCAATGATTAGTTTGCCGTAATAGAGCTTTGCATGGCAAAGTAAAGCCTGATAACAACCGAGTAAAGCCCCGGCTCGAGAGTATTGCCAGTAGAGATTGATCTTCTATTTAACTACGCATTCCATCAGGCTAGTCGCCTACACCTTGGGATTTATGATTTTTATTGAACTTTCTCCTTATCTATTCCGCCCACGAGACATGATTACCGTCACCAAAAAGATGCATAGTTTGACGATTCGGCGAAGAGTTCTAGTGTCCCATAATTGGCACCGTATCCTTGCTGCAAACTATTAGCCACGACTCAAGATTGAATCCTTTAGATTCACCGTCTTTCGAATGAACAGGGGCACTTCATGATGGATGTGTCTCTTCATCACTCACGGACGGTTTAGATGAGATATTTCGTTCTGCAGGTTATCAGCTGCAGTTGAAAGAATTTTACCTTTTTCCGCAGCCAATATACCACTTACACCCAGCCCAGCAACATACCTACTATTATTTTGAAATATTTATTAACTTTTCACTACCGCTTGTTCAAGAACAGTTTAATAATTAATTATTAATAAGCAATGTTAATTATAATAATAATACTAATAATAATAATATTTATTTGTTTGGAGAAAAATAAATTCATACAAAGAAAGTGGGGATTGGTAAATACAGTTATTTTTGTTAACAGAGTTAATTTTAAATGTTTAATACAAAAGCTCTTAGTTTCAAAGCAGTTTTAAAATAATTATATATATCAAACATCTTCTCCCTGGACGGTTCGGCAAATAGGTCTTGGTTAGCAGACGCTGGATTTCTAATATGTTTTTAAATGATTTTTTTCCGGACAGGAGCATATATGGGGCAAGTGAATAGGAAATGGTTGAGTGTGTTTTCTTCAAAGAGGTTGCAAATATTACATATTACATATAATTTTTATATAATTACATATAACGAATGACAAAAGTTGTATGAGTACAGTCGTTATTTTTCGTCTCTAATAATTTGCCTTGTTTTGTGAGTTTATCTGTGAAAGTAAAGTTCAAAGTGTTACCAATTTGTGCATATTTTAGTGAGAAATAAGTTTCGAACATTCAATCTGATCTCGTTTTCTTTGAGTGACTGTAATTTGAATTTAAATATAAATAAATAATTCATTTCTTTAAAATCAGCTGTTTCTACTAATTAATCAGCATTTTGCAAGTCGATAATAAATATTATAGTCCGACCATATCGTTAAACACGTCAACATAATGTCCACTGATTGTGCAGTTTGCAAAACTAGATGTGATACTGCTTCGGCCATCAAATGTGCCAGCTGCAATCTGGATTTCCACTCGAAGTGCGTAGACTTCAATCCAACGGATACGCGTACCTTACGATCGAAAAAAAACCTAAAATGGTTTTGTAACAACTGCAATCAGCTTCCAATTGTGGAGTCCACCAAGGCGTCGAGTGATATTATTGAACTCAAAAATATTATCCTATCCCTTCAAGCCGATATCAATGGGCTTAAGGAACAATTACAATTTAATAACGAATCTAGGCTTGAGAAATGTGTCGAATTTGAAAACATCATCGAGGAAATTAAGGAACGGAAAGTGCGTGAACGTAATATTCTAATTTTTGGGCTACCCGAAGAATCTGCAGAGAATAGCGATAACGCGGCTGTAGATGAAATATTATCTATTGCTCTTCCGAATATTTCGATTAATCATTACAAGTTCGTACGATTAGGAAGGAAGCTTGTAGGCAATAGTAAAATTAGACCCATAAAACTTATGTTCAATAATGTTGATAACGTGACATCATTGTTTAAAAATATTAATAAAATTAAAGAAAACGTAAAATATAGTAAATTAATTGTCAGCAGTGATAAAACACTTAGGCAGCGTGAACACTTCTCATTGTTGCGAGAGGAACTTAAATCATTACAAGCAGCGGGAAATATTAATTCAACAATAAAATACGTAAATGGTGTTCCGCGTATAGTTGAATCAAAAAACTCGCGCACCGCAATCAACAAAACGAGAGGTTAATGTCCGTGTACTACCAGAACGTGCGCGGCCTTAATACAAAACTGTTGCTTCTAAATCAAAATGTGTCGACCACCAATTTTGACATTCTTGTTTTTACGGAAACATGGTTAACTTGCAATGTGCGCGACGCTGAAGTGTTCGACCGCCGCTACCTGATATTTCGTAGCGACAGAGATCATGCAGCAACTGGTAAGAAGCGAGGTGGAGGCGTCCTAATTGCTGCCAAAGTTGAGTTCAATCCATCACTTTATAATTTGAAATGTTCTTCATCGGATGTAGAGTTGTTGTGTGTTAAAATTACAAAGAATGACATTACCTTCTACTTAATTGCTGTGTACATCCCCCCAAATGTCACTTCCACCACTTATGAATGTTTTTATGACTCAATCTCCTCGTTGCCCTTCATGTATGATTCAAAAGTTATTATATTGGGCGATTTAAATATTACGAACCTACATGAATATTATAACATGAATCTTCGGTCAGACACCACTGTAAATAACTTTATAAATTCTATCAACTTATTGTGTATGAATCAGTATAATTGTATATATAATATCAACGATCGGTTGCTCGATATTGTCCTAAGTAATTTTTATTGTACCGTTCAGCAATGTTTAGATTCAGTAGTACCTGAAGACAATCATCATCCGGCCTTATTTATTGAATTCTCTTTTAGTGGAAATAACACATTAAAATCATGTTCTAAATTTGATCTATATTATCAATTTAGTAAAGGGAATTATGTGCTTTTATACAACTTATTAGAAACTACCGATTGGACTCATGTCACTGAATGCAATAATGTTGATGTAGCAGTTAACAAACTTTATAGTATCATCTATAACATTCTCGATATATGTATACCTAAAATCAGACGGAGTAGTAATAAACACAATTATCCAGTCTGGTTCAATAATGAGTTAATTACTCTGATAAAGTTGAAGGAGCATTATCGAAAACTATGCAATCGAACAAAACTAACAATCCATGTTAATAAATTTCAAGAATATAGATCTCAATGTAAAAACTTATCGTCAAAACTTTATCGTAAATACATAAAGGACATCGAACATAATTTTGTCCAACATCATGATCCGAAAGACTTCTGGTCATTTGTCAAAAATAAAAAACAAACCAATGGAATTCCCTCAACTATGTATAATCAAGATGTACCATTTGTTGGTGGTTCAGCAATATCAGATGCATTTGCACATTTTTTTCAAAGTGTTTTTAGTAATGATAATGATGAACCTGATCGAAATCTTGATACATTTAATAATATCAATAATACTCATGTACTTATTAATAATATTCATATAAGTGATGTAATGCTAGCTATAAAATCTCAAAACAATTCGAAATCTGTCGGCCCTGATAATATTCCTGTGTATATTATCAAAGGTTGTGCTGATCACCTCGCTCAACCTCTTTGTTATATTTTTAATTTAAGTTTAAAATTACAATTATTCCCGTCTCTATGGAAGAATGCAAAAGTATGTCCTTTATTTAAATCAGGCGATCGCTCACAACTGTGCAACTACAGACCAATCTCATGTTTAAGTAGTTTTTCAAAAATTTTCGAATCTATTTTATTTAAGTCTATTCAAACACAAACGCAACAATGTATTAGTAATCATCAGCATGGTTTTGTCAGTGGTCGCTCGACAACTACCAATCTACTTACCTTCGCGCAGCATGTGTCAAATGCTTTGGAACTAAAGTCACAGGTTGACTGCATCTATACTGATTTTTCCAAAGCATTTGATACAGTATCTCATCAAATGTTGCTTTTCAAACTTGAACGTATTGGATTCTCGATTAATGTGCTTAATTTGATCTCATCTTATCTTGTAGACAGAACACAATACGTATTTGTTGAGGGTTTTAAATCGCATAATTATATAGTCCCTTCGGGCGTCCCGCAAGGGTCAATCCTCGGCCCTTTGCTATTTTTGCTCTTCATAAACGACATTGTCGAAGTTGTAACTTTTTCAAAATGCCTTATTTTTGCTGATGACTTTAAATTATATCACGATATTACTCATTTGAACGATTGCTATGAACTTCAAGCTGACTTAAATAACATTTATCAGTGGTCAATAATCAATAAATTATATTTTAATTTGAAAAAATGTCAAATCATGAGTTATACAAGAAGAGTAGAGATGATTAATCATAACTATACTATGGGCAATGCGGTTTTAGACAGGGTGTACAATAAAATTGATCTAGGTATTTTATTTGATCCAAAGTGTACATTTCATCTTCATATTAACCAAATTATTAACTCTTCGTATAAAAATCTTGGATTTTTCTTGCGTATCACTCATGATTTTCGGAATAAATCCTGTATGATTAATCTTTACTTTGCTTTGATTCGCAGTAAATTGGAATACGGATGTATTATTTGGCATCCTTTTTATAACTACCAAATTTTAGCACTCGAGAATGTGCAAAAAAAGTTCTGTAAACACTGTTTTTTCCGTATCAATGGTAGTTGGCCTGACATAGATTATAATTGTTTATTGAATGAGTTCAGCTTAGATCGCTTGTCGACTCGTCGAATCAAGCAACAAATTTTGTTTATTTTTAAGTTGTTCAATGGAATGATCGATGTTTCCGAATTATTAGGTCTATTGAATTTTTACATACGTCCTTGCAACACCCGCAATACCTCTACTTTTCTGTACAATTTTGCTAGAACTAATTCTCACCAAAATTGTCCGATAAATTCAATGTGCAGGAATTTCAACATTTATTGTTCGCAATTGGATTTGGCTGATAATTTTTGTTCTTTTAAAAGGAAAGTAACGGAATTGTTAGCGATGTTGTAAACGTGCCTTTAATTTTGTTATTTTTTTTAAATACCTATTATTTTGTATCATACTTGTTTATTAAATTTGTTCAGATTTTTTTAATGAAATTTATTTCTCTACAATTATAAGTTGTTAATACTAATAGGTACCTGCTTGTAATATTTTTTGTAATTAGTTTTATTTGTTCATTATATTCTGTATTATTTATCTGTTTTGTACTCTTATTCTGTAATTTTGTAATATTATTCTGTTATTGGGAATCTTTTCCTGTTGAATAATAAATAAATAAATAAATAAATAAATAAATAAATAAATATTTCATCTTCCTTAAGCTTGTGGCAAAATCCGTCTTGATAAAGATGGAATGCTTTAGTATTTGCAGTTCTGAGTTGGCCAAATAGTTTTAGGATGTTAAAAGGAATATTTAAGGAGAGGTAATTTTGACTTACTATGTAGGTAGGATAATTAGTATTGTATGAGGAGCTTATGATTCTTTGAGAGTCTGTTTCGTATAGTGATTCATTGTATGCCATTACTATATTACTGGTTTCTTCTTTCAATATCACGCAGCTCTGCTTTTCCGAAACCCAGGCATAGTTAAGTTCTGTGAGTACGGTTTGTAACTTTCTTGTCCAGTTATATTTGTTTTGTTTTTCATTTGAGATTTTTGCTGGTGATTTCTCATTCAGAGCTAATAGTTTCTCGTAGCAGATTTTAACGTATCTATACTCCGGCATAATTAAGATGCTATACCAGAACCTAAGGGTTTTTTCAACAATTGCAACTTCTAGGTTTCTTGTTCCAGTTTCTCTTCTTACTATATGGTTTGGGGTTGTTTTTTGCCAGCTGTATATGGTTTTAAAATAATTTGTTAACTCTTTTTCGATACCTTCACATTGTGAGAGGCCCCATACCTCGGCACCATATAATAGCGAAGGGACAAGTACAGTGTTGTACAATTTTTCATTAGTATGCCAGGAATGCATTTTTGCTTTCAGCATAGTACTCTTTATGGCTCCTGTGGTTCTTCTACCTATGCTTAATCTCCCTTGAGTATTTTCCTTGAATTGGCCTGAAGTTGTGAAAGTGACTCCAAGGTACGTATATTTGCCTATAAATTTTATCTCTCTGTTTTGACAGAAATGCTTCATACGTCGTGTTGGCGGTCTACCGACATGAAGATGAACAATGTTTGTTTTATCCGCATTTACTGTAAGCTGGCTCAGGTTACAATATTCTGTTAATGCGTCTAATTTTCTTTGAATATCTGGTTATGAATAAGCAAATATAACTATATCGTCCGCATACTGCAACGTAAGGATATCAGTTTTATTGATTATGAAGTACCCCTGGAGATTTTTTTGCCTAATGAAATTCTCCAAGTCTGTACAGCGCAAACAATAAAGGGCTAGAGCATTCTCCTAGTAATACTCCCTTGGTGATTTTTATTTCTTCCGATAATTCATTATTCACATTGACCCGTAGTGTTGCATTAACATAAATATTTTTTAGCAGTCTGGCAATCTTGCCGCTTATACCCAGTTGATATATTTTATTCCATAGAATGGTATGTGGCACGCAGTCAAAAGCCTTTTGGAAGTCGATGAAGATGGCGTAAACCCCATGGTTATTAGTAAGGAATGATATTAATAAGCAATGTTAATTATGCAAATTATATGATGTAGATTTTAGATTACATTATATTAATAGAATATACTTTGCCTTTTTGATTAACTTACTGAGAGTCATGTAGTTGTCCATAGATGTTAGTTTTAGATATTACTCATAGTTGAAGAGAATATTAGTATAAATATTGTTGATTAGAATTATATATTATTCACTAAAAGGCTTAAAATTTTAATTGACTAATCGAAACAATAAAACCTAAAATTACTGTAGTTATTTCTTAAATCCTTACTTTGCTATTCTTGAAACATATGGATTCTACATCGAGAAAGTCAGAGGTCTGTTACGACACATTTTTAATTAAGACAACCAGGAAGCTGTTCCATTAGTGAGTTCACGAACATCAAACTAAAGAAGCTTCTTTTGTCCTACAGTATTTGATTTATATTATTTAAATATTTACTTAATAAATTATCATTAAATATTCCTCGCTCATCCGGATCGTTCCCAAGAAATTAGATTTCTTCGGTTAAAGAAAAACACGTTTGGTAATAAACAAAAATTGCAATACAGATTCATTATCAGACCATATCGGCCACCCTAAATATTTTGCACCGGATTTACAACCAGGTTTTCAACAAATACCTATGGATAAGAATAATATAGAAAAAAATAGCCATCTAAACTCTATTTGGTCATTATGAATATATAAGAATACCATTAAATTTAAAAATGCCGTTACAACATTTTAACGCATGATCTACATTATACTAGAAGAATAAATAAATAAAATCTATCTTGTATATCTTGATGACATTATAATATTCGGAGAGACAATAATAAACTCGTTTTCAACATACTATGAAAATATAATCTGAAAATTTATATAGTCAAATTAGAACTCATGCAAAATTTTTAAAAATATTCAAACTTTATTATCAATCAAAACGGTATTAGTACAGAATCCTCGAAAGTAGGAAAAATAAACAAATAACATACATAAAATAAATAAAGAAATTGAATCTGCCCTCGGCAACATTAGATGGTATCGCAAATTCATCCATAATTTTGCAAAATTAACCAAACGTTTTACAAAATGGACAGAACATCGACATATATTATAAACAATTTCGTGATTTTTATTACAAATGTATAGAGATTCATACAATATTACTAATATTAAAATAAAAAAAAAATTAAAACCTTTAATCGAACAACGGATGTATCAGATTACGCAATTGAATCAGTATGATAGAAAAGAAGAAGAAAGAAGAAAAATTCTAGTACAATAGGGAAAGAACTTTTGATTATAGTATAATAGATCTTATTTATACGGACAAAACTGCACTGTCAAAACAGCTCATGGACTATTAGTATGGCTATGTAAGTATAAAAATCCCAATAAAAAAATTATGAAATTCAAAATGGGACTAAATGAATACGATTTCAATATTGAATATTTGCAAGGAAAAATTAACGTATTAACTGAAAATATGTCGAGATAGAGAATAGAAACGAAATTTAATTATAAAATTAGTGATGTAACTGCAACATATATATTTGCAAATTATATATATAGAGATATTGGCATGATTTAAGAATCTGATGTGGACACCACATGACTTCCTTGTAAGCGTATTAAACAATAGATATTTTTTTAGTTGCACATATTTGACATAAATTCTTTTAATTTCTATTTTTTGTTCTAATCCATAGCAAACTTAATTAATATATATATATATATATATATATATATATATATATATATATATATATATATATACATATATATATATATATATATATATATATACCGGGTGTAACACGAAAAGTGAAACATAGGCGTTTAACATGGTAAATCAGTTATTCCGTGCGCATTGCTTCCCTAATTATTTTAGGAAAAAATGTTTCAAATAAATGTTGTAAAGCATAAAATTCTACATCCGAATCAATTCATTTTGACTACTTCATAACTGCAGAAATTAAATTTGAAAATTCACGTAATTTCAATTTAATAGTAATAGCTATGGAATTAAAACCAAGAGATGAACAAATGCGTAACGTTTTATACGTCAATATATATATATATATATATATATATATATATATATATATATATATATATATATATGTATATATATAAGTTAGATTGATTAAATTGCAATAAATGTTTTTAAAAAAATTTATTTTGAGTGTTTTACAACATTAGATATTTTTTAGCTTCAGAAGTCAAAAGTTAGATACAGATTTGTTATAAGTATGTGTTGATCGTACTGGAGTGAGAATCTGACTGAGTTCAGTCTTACACGATCCTACCCAGGATGTTACATGATTCTAAGATATGATATTACACTATTATGGAATCGTATTGCTGGAGAGTCAGCGGTTTCTGTGGGAACACCGTTTCCTAACTCCTCCTTCTCTAGAATTGGGCTTCATTGGGGAGCTGGTGGACCGTTGTAGGGGCTGAAGTTCACGGTTGAAGTTCAATGCCTTCTCTGGACTTCGGTCTTGTCAGCGAGCGTCTGTGGAACTTTCTCTTTAAAAAGATTACAAGCAGGATGATAACACCTGTAATCAAAATTATATAGAGTATTAGGGTTGAATAATTGATGATATTGTTGACATCGTGTTGGTCGAAGAAATAGTCGTCAATGGATTCTTCGAGTTTGTTCATTGGTTTCAGCTCGTTGATGGTATTCAGTTCAATTGACATTTTTGGAATTTGTGATTTGTTGAAGTCAAATTTGTAGTTTTCGAATACTACTGGTTTGCCAAAGGTTCCGTGTTTAAATAATAAATTTTGGTTCTTGTATTCCAACAGGCAATCGTCTTCTTTTACCAGGAATATTCCTTGGAGCGTTTTTATAGTGTCGCCTTGTTTACATTTGATTTTAATTTCTTCATGATCGGGGAATATTATTAAATATTGATTGATGTCAGTCAAATATTCGATATGATTCTGTCTGATATTTAATTTTAGAAATTGACAATTTTCAATGTTGTTGTGTGAAATGAAGTTCTTCTCGCAAGAGTTTTCGGTCAGTTCGCTTATCTTGTTGGGACACTGGTATGTGTTTTCCTTATTGTAGGTACATACGTCATATAGAGATTTAATTTGTCCATCATTTGATCTTAAGAAGTATTCTTGATTAGGGATAACAGTTACATATTCAGTATTGTGTTTAGTAGGAATCGGGATTAGGTGAATTAACTCAAATTGCGTTTCGTAATTTATAGGAATTTCAATAAAATACGTAATTTTGTTAGATGATAATTTGCAATTTACAAAGAGCATTTTTTCTAGTTCTAGAATATTTTCTGAATTTATATTAATTGGTAACTGATTATTATAAAATTTTGATATTTTATTTAATTCTGTGAGAAGATCGTGTGACTTTATAATACTTGGATGTATAGTGTGTAATTTACAAAACGTAAAGAATTTTCGACATCTTGGTTAATATTAAAAGTTAAAGTATATAAAGTGTTTAATTGATGAAAAATATCTTTTATAAAGAGTTTATCTTGATCTCTAGTTCCACCGACAACAATGTGGAGTAGTTGTTCAATTTTTGATTTTAATAAATTTTCATTTTCTCTGATTGTGTCAACAGTCCTATTAAAATAGTCTATCATTTGTTGATTGACGGAATACTGGTATTTAATTTGGTGATTTAAATCATTTTGATTCTCGTTTAAGTGATTCAAAATTTGTGTATAACGTTTATCGTCGTCTGCATCTAAATTTCCTGTTATTGATTTGATAACTGTTCCGAGGCCGTTGATTAAGCCTCTTTTAACTCGTTGATTTTCTGTTTGCTTTGTTAAATGATTAATTTTTTCGTTAATGTTATTACGAATATAATCAATTATGTTATTATTATTGTCAAATTCAGGAGAAATTGTCTTGTCATTATTAAGGATTCGTTTAAGGTTTTCATATTGTTTGTTTAGATTTTCATATTGTGTCCAAAGTAGTTGTAAGTCGTAATAGTGTATGAATGTGTGTGTGGATTTTTGGAGTTTTGCGGTCCCGAGATTTATTGTCAGTAGTCCTGGATTATGTGTTATGTCTTTCATACTTAGTCCGTGGGAGTATGAGAGGTAGAGGGACCTGGAATATCCGAATTTTTGTTAGAATTTTTTCGGGGTCTTCTTATATTGGAAAGGTGTATTTTAGGCTGCTTTTTGTCATTGGGATTAGTTTCTATTTCCGCTGTTTTCAGGGGTTTATTTAACCTTTTTATCTTCTCTTTCTTATATTTAGGCAATTTCGTTTTATTTACTTTTTGTTTGTTTTGAACATAAACTGTTTCAGGGATGTCTGGGAGTTCTTCTCTTGTTTCATTAATTTTAGTTATTAATTTAGATTTTTCATCTTGCAATTTTTTATTAATATTTCGATACATTAGTTTAGTTTTATCTTTGTGTTTTTGTATATAGTCTTGGGTAACTTGTTTATCAAGTTCGATATCGAGAGGGGAATTTACTTCTAAATGACCGTTAATAATTTCAATCGGTTTTAAATTTGTCGAACTATGATTTGTATTATTATATGCTAAAATTGCATATGATATTTTATCTTTTATCGACTCATTCTTGAAATTGTCTTGCATATTAAATAAACGAATATGTTCTATTAAAGTTGAGTGAAAACGTTCAACTAAACCATTCGAGTTTGGATTTTGTGAGCAAGTAAAATGAATTTCAATTTTATGCAAGGATAATAATTCTTTAACAACTGTATTTTTAAATTCGAGTCCGTTGTCGGATACAATTAATTTTGGTATACCATGATGGGAAAAGAATTTAGTTAATTTATTTGTAATTTCTATAGCGTTGATTGACGTTACTTTATAGGCTTGCGCGTATTTTGAAAATGCGTCAATTATTGTTAGAAATTTGGAATTTCCGAGACTTAATGTGTCTACGTGTATAATGTCTAATGGTTTGTTGGGGGTCGGAGTTATATTTAATTTAGGTTTTACAGGATTTCTTTCGTATTTGGCTGCTAAACATATCTCGCATTGATTGATATAATCTGTGATGGTTTTATGTTGGTTAGGCCAATAATATCTCTTTTTTATTTGATTATAAACTTCATTAATGCCGCGGTGATTTGTTTTGCTTTCATGATTATTTTTAATTGTTTGTAAAATTTCATCTGGGTCTTCTACATCTATTAATTTAGTATTACACTTAATAAATTTAATTTCAGAGTTTTTGAAATACTTTTGCAATACGTTGCTAAATTGTTCGTATAAGGGTTGCTCGAAGTATAGGTAATATTTTACTTTAGGCACAACAAATTCTTTGATAAATTTTACCGTGTCTTTTTCAAAATTTGTTTCTGATAATTGCACTAAAATTCTCATTTTGTCAGAATGAAATTTTTGCACTTTTGGTGTACATGGCGAGTTGTTAACTTGAGATATAAATATTTGATTTTTGCCATAGTTTACGGTAGATTCTGTTATCGTAATGCCTATAATAGGATTTTCTGGATTTGAATGTATAGTTTGGTCTGTGTCAGTATCATTTAGGGCATCTTCGTCAGGTTCAATAATCATAGATTGTGTGTCATTGTTGGGATCAAAAGTATCGTTAAATGTTTCTACATATTCAAAAAGATTTTTCATACCGGGGTCTACAGTGTTGACGTTTAATTCTATTCGTGATAGAGCGTCAGCGTTTTTGTTTAAGGTTCCTTTTTTATGAATAACTTCGTAATCGTACCCTTCTAATTTGAGTCTCCAACGCATTAATTTGGAATTTGGTTCTTTTAATGAATGTAAATATTGCAATGGTTTATGATCAGTAATGATTTTAAATTTTCTGCCAAACAAATATGGTCTAAAATATTTCGTAGCCCACATAACAGCGAGTAATTCTTTTTCAATCGTGCTGTAGTTTTGTTCTGAGTCATTTAGAGTTCGACTTGCGTAGACGATGGGAAGATCGGAACCAATATTACCTTGGGACAGGATAGCGCCTATAGCATAATTGCTAGCGTCTGTGGTTAAGTTGAAAGGCTTGTTAAAATCTGGATATTGGAGTATGGGATCGTTAATTAGAAGATTTTTGCAAGTATTGAAACAGTTAACATATTCTGAATCGTTATGTTTAATTTCTGCGTCTTTCTTTAGACATTTAGTTAGGGGTTTCGTGAGTTGGGTAAATTTTTTAATGAATTTTCGGTAATAACCTAGTAGGCCTAGAAATGCTTTAAATTGTTTCGGTGTTTTCGGTAGAGGGTAGTTTTTGATCGCGTGAATTTTATCCGGGTTCGGTTTAACTCCGCTAGGGGTCACGACATGTCCGAGATACGCTACCTCTTTACGTAAAAATTCCGATTTGTCGAGCTGTATTTTTAAGTTCGCTTTCTTTAGACGGTCAAAAACTGTTCTTAAATTTTGAATATGCTCTTGGAGGCTTGTGCTGAAAATTATGACGTCATCTAAGTATACTAAGCAAATTTTGTTTACTAAATTTCTAAGTACGTTATCCATGACGCGTTGAAAAGTTGCCGGGGCATTTTTCAAGCCAAATGGCATTCTCATGAATTCGTAATGCCCATTTTCGGTATTGAAAGCAGTTTTTTGAATATCTGCTTTGTTCATCTCAATCTGATGGAATCCGGACGCGAGATCTAAGGTCGAAAAATAATTACATCTACCAAGTTTGTCTAATAAAGTGTTTATATTTGGTATCGGATACTTGTCATCGATCGTTTTCTCATTTAACTTTCTATAATCTATGACTATTCTCCATTTTTTCTTGCCAGATGCGTCAATCTTCTTGGGAACGATCCACACTGGGGATGACCAAGGAGAATGAGAGGGACGGATTATTTTTTGATCAAGCATTTTTGAGATTTGATTTTGCACTTCTTTCCTATGCACTTCAGGATATCTATAGGTTTTTGAATATACGGGGATTTCATCTTTAGTTCGGATAAAGTGTTTAACTTCATTCGTAAATGTTAGTGATTTATTATCGCCGTGTAAAATAGTAGAGAATTCTTTTAATAATTTCATAATTTCAGATTTTTCTTCTTGATTCATATGATCAATTCTTATTTTATTCATATCTAAATTATTTTCAGTACGGGTTTTGTCAAAGTTTAAATTATTAATTTCAAAATGATTTAGTGTTTCTAGTTTTACGCAATTTACAGTGTCTAAAATTTGTTCATTATCCGTTGTGTTAATAGCAGGATAGAATAATTCGTAATTTTCTACTTTAGCTAAACCTTCGAGAATAATTATATTATTTATTTTAGTTTCTGGTATGAATGCTTCTCCGGTCTCTATGTTGTTAACAAATATTTTAATTATTTTTTCCGAGTTTGGAGGAATTTTGATATAATGAGATTTGGAAGTATCTTATGATAATGAATTTTTATATCTTGAGTAGAAGTTTTAATTTTATCATTATTTAAATCAATACTTGTTTCTAAAATTTTTAAATGATCTATTCCAAGCAAAACATCAAAGTTATTGTGGAAATCGAATAGATAGTATTTTAATAATTTATCTGGGTTGTTAAACAAGTTTGAAGCAGGTAAAATAATACTAGAATTTTCAGTTGAAGTACCGTGAGCTGTTGTGATTTTAAAAGTGTAATTTTGAATTTTATTTTTATAATATTTCTGTGCAATATTTGGGTTAATAAATGAGCGTGTACTTCCGGTATCTATCAAAACTTTTAAGTTATGTTCGGGATATATTATGAATGGTAGTTCGCTATAATTATGAGTTAAATTCATAATTTCAAATTCGTTTCCGAGGCTTTTTATTGAAAAAAAGCGTCTTGATCATGGTTTTCATCATTATCGGGATTTGGTTCGGTGACGTAATATTCTGCGTTTTCATCACAGTATTGTTCTTCGATTTCGTTATTTTGTAATTCATCGACTTCGGTATTAAATAGTTCTTCCGAAATAAAATCAGGTTTTCGTTGGGATTGGAATTGTTGAGGACGGTAATTACTTGTGCTTGGTCTTGGTGTGAATGATTGTCTAGTACTGACACTCATGGGCGTCGGTTTCGCAAATTTTTTGTTTGGATCAGGTTTGAAAACGTTTGGAATGTTTGGTTTAATTTGTTGATGATTTTGTTGGTATGTGTAGTGTGGTTGAGGGGTGTAGTGTGTTTGATTAGGCTTGTACATTAGTTGAGGGTAACTTCTTTGTTGAAATGGTTTGTTATTTTGTGTGGGAAGGTTTTGTTTGGGTTTGAACGTATTTTTGTGTTGTTGTTTATTGACTGAGTCAATTTGGAAGTCGTTTGTCATCATGTTCAGGGCGGTGGTTAGGTCTTTTGGGTCTTTGGTTCTCATTAATGGGCCTAGAGGCTCTCTAAGTCCTCGCAACATGACTCTTAACGCAAAATTTCTAAAATAGCCAATTAGAATTGGTTGTTCTTCCGCTTTTATATGTAGAATTATATAAGAGGTTGATAAATTTAATAAGTGTATAACTCTGTTGTAATAATCAAATGGGGATTCATTTTGATTTTGTTTTAATTCGCATAATTCGAAATTTAACGTGTAAATATCGCGCTTGTCCGCGTACGTATTTAATAGGGCTGTTTTTAAATCTAGCCATTTAGTAATTGTGACACTCGCAATGTTGACGGCGGCTTCTCCTTTTATTTTTGTCAAAATACTGCTCATTAAGTACTCGTTTTGGAAATTATTTGCGTCTGTTGTATCATAAAATTTATTTACGATTTTTTCGCTAATTTCTATAAATCTACTTAATAATTTAGCATCACCTCGAAATTCGAGGATCATGTCTAAATATTCGCGTTTGAGTTCTGGGACAGCCATTTCGTCAAGGTTTAGGTTATTTATTTGATCAATAAGGGATTGATCGATTGGGAGTGTGTTTGGAATGTAAATTAGTGAGTCAGAGGAATTTACTGAATCTGTATCTGAGCTATCGTCTGATTCTAATTCGATATTCGCTCGATTATCTCTAGATGTCATATGTGCACTACTTACAGGAAAATCAGTGTGTTCTTCATTGGCTCTGTACGGCTTCTTCCACGATGGAGGAACAGGACAGGATGAATCTTCTACGGCTCGGCTCTGTGTTCAGCAGGGCTTCGTTGTTCACTTCGTGTGACGCGATGCACTCGTTGAAAACGTGTAGATTTTTTTCACTGATTTTACGTTGATTCTTCGCAATAAATCGTTGAAACGAACCGAAATTTTTATGTTTCGTTTGCGATATCCGATGCGACTGCGCCAGTTAGATTTATTGATTTGCAATAAATGTTTTTAAAAAAAATTATTTTGAGTGTTTTACAACATTAGATATTTTTTAGCTGCAGAAGTCAAAAGTTAGATACAGATTTGTTATAAGTATGTGTTGATCGTACTGGAGTGAGAATCTGACTGAGTTCAGTCTTACACGATCCTACCCAGGATGTTACATGATTCTAAGATATGATATTACACTATTATGGAATCGTATTGCTGGAGAGTCAGCGGTTTCTGTGGGAACACCGTTTCCTAACTTATATATATATATATATATATATATATATATATATATATATATATATAATATTTAAATTTAGATATCTCGCTTATGCAAAAGGATAATTTAAAAATTCTTAATGTGCTAGACGCAGAATTTAATTCTCTAAAACTTTTATTTGCAGCATTTATTTCTAAAATTAAAATAATACCAATTTTTTCAAGGAAAACTGTTAGCAGCTTCATGGAATGTGTCACTTGCGGCTAGTATATTTTAACCAAAATCTATTATGTTATTTCCATTGATATAGTAGTCTTATATACCAAATTTGGAAAGTTTTAAATTATATTTGGATATAGTTTTTCATCAAAATCTATTATAAGCTTCAAGTAAAGTACCACTTCCGGTAGTAATATAATGACCAAAAAGGGAGGTGCACAACTAGATGTTATAACAGTCCTAAATATAAAATTTCAATTTTCTACGGCTTACCGTTTTTGAGTTATGCGAGATACATACGTACGTACAGACGTCACGACGAAATTAGTCAAAATGGACTCAGGGAGGGCCAAAAGGCGTATATCCACTGAAATCTGAGAACCGAAAATTTTCTCGATTACAATACTTCTTTTACTTCGTACAAGGAAGTAAAAAGGAAACTTAGAAAACACTCATTTAATAATTCAAACTATTGGAAATGAAACAATATTTCATTTAATAACAAAAGTATGTTTTAAAGATTAAATCTACATTAAAATCCATGGAACGAAATTTTAAAGAATTACATGTCTATTGTATATTTGCACTGTTAGGACACGGTTTAAATGGAAATCAGTCAGCGACAAAATTCTAAAAGTATTTGGAAGTACGAATACCATAATGAACGTGTTATTATTACCCTCAATAAACATAAAAGCCTGAACATCCAGCAACAGCAGATTGTCACCCTGACACAGATATCATGTAAAAGGAATCAGATATATTGAAAATAGTTTAAATATTGCAGATAATTAATTACTATTTGAAACATAGGACGACGAAACTTAAATCCCAATATTTTAGTTATTCGGAAAGAAGAAATAAAGAAATTATTGTAAATAAAATAAACAAAATTTGAAAGAAGTAATTTGTCAGTTCATAAAAAAACAAATGGTGTATGTGGCTCAGTGGTACTGAGTCAGCCTGTAGATTTGAGAAACCAGGTTTGATTCCCACATTCGACAAACAATTTTCTCCACGGTAAAACTACCCATGTGACTCGCTCTCTAATAACATTTTTGAGGGCCGTGATTTGAAGTGTTGTAATTGAGAACTTCGGTTCTTTGTTATATTAAAATACAATGAATTTATCATTTCAAATTCGTTGGTGACGTCAACGTAATTTCTGGCTAATATCAGAATTGCATTATCGTAGCTTAAGTGTTGTAATTGAGAACTTAGATTTGTTTTATTAAATCAAACGAGTTAGTGTGTGCATCGTGTGATTCTCTTGGAGAATTCTCCACCAGGAGAATTATCATTAAGTCGCGCAAAGGCGAGCACCAAAACTTGTGGTATTGTATTCCTAATTTATTTATATCAAACATTTTTTTAAAACTGTCTCTTTGGTCAGAACTTGTGATATCGGATAGACGAAGCAGACAGGGTAGCTTCGATTTTGAGTCCACTACCGAAACTTGCCGCCTATGATCGGCGTCTCTTCCAAGAACTACGGTGGAGCCATGAACTTATTTGTTAATTATTTTTTACGCTGACTACCGATTATTGTAATGTATTTAAATTTCATTATTATTTACTATTGTTTATTGCTGATGTACTTCTTGTGTGAAGTTGGATGTTGGACACAGGTGTTGTGTTCGCAGTTCTGCAGTCCTACACACTATCTGGCTATGTGGAAAAGTGGACGTGGCCTAGCCCAAACTTAACACTATTAATTTAATCGCTTTTGGCACCGAGGCCTCGGAGTAGTCTAACAATCCCGCTTGGCTAAAGGTCCGTAGTAGTTAAACAGTGCCACTCGGAGCATTAGGTGAGAGACATCTTTCTGTTTGAGATGGTACGTTACGGCCCTATAATAGCATCACCATCCACTGTTCTAGCATTCCTGCCATTAACACAATCACGGTGACAGCAATCGTATTGCACTGACGCGTATCGCGAGCAAATAGTGGATGCGCACTGTTTAAGGGACCGTCCGTGAGTTTGAGTTAAACTTGCTCTTTTCTAAAAATTTTATGATTTGGTAAATAATTAAAACTCGTAAGTTGAATTTATATCATTGGAATCTTTTAATTTCCTAAATGAAGACTTCATCTTGGAGAAAAGTACTTCTTTAAATTCAACACTACACAACGTAGAGTATTTAATTGATCGAAAAGCTTATATTAGATTCTTATTATTATTAAATTCAATATAAATATTTCAATAACTGCCGCGTTACAAAAGATAATTATAAAAGTAGCATTAATGCTGATCCGCTTTACGAATCTGCCTGTAAGAGTATAAATATGATAGCATGTAATAAAATAGTTATTAACAATGGAAAAAACGAGAACTTATAAACGGATTATGAATAATAATTAAATCATTTTCCGGTTATATAGACGTCTCCAACGGAAAACGTTATGAGAACCTATTTAAACAAATAAAATGAGAAGAAAAAAATCTTCCTAGATCAAAATAATAATAATTTAAGAACCAACTAGACCTTTTGTTGGCAAGAAAATATTGACATGTGAAACAAATTGAAATTAATTTAACATTCTGTACACTTTACACACAAGTGTAATAAATCCTATAGAATTGCAACAAATTACAAACAACCAAGATATCTGTATGCTTAATGAAATAATAAAGACATACTGTAAGCATGACAACTCACAAATATAGTTTATAACTAATGTTCCTATATATTAAAAAACAAACCTATGAATTATTTAAATTTACACCATTACCATTGCAAAAAAATTATAATGCAATTTAATGATATTCAAACAATCTATTTTTTTTTTATAATACCAAATTTAAAATCAATAAATGTATTCAGGTAAAAGAAAAATGTTTCAGTAATACTGAATATTTAGTATTTCATGATTGTTAAAATAATATACTATCAAAACAAGTATTTGAAATATGTAATTATCACGAAATTTATATAAAGAATACATACATGTTCAAAATACTAAATTTAATCATTACCATACAGAACCAAATATTAAAATAAATTGCGAAACTAATAATATAAGTAAAAATATAAAAGGTATTTACAAGTATAGATTAAATAAAATTTCTAAGAATAATAATTTTTAATCTCTATAATTCAAGATAATTATAAGAAAATGATTTTCGTTAATTTTAAGCTATTAATAAAACAAATCGAATAAAAAATTATAAAATATTAACACAAGTAAAATGAATAAATATAACAACACAAAAAATACATTAATTAAAAAATAAAGAACATCACTGCGCTATAATTTACTTAATATTAATATTGTTAGTTAATAGTTAATATTGCACTGTATAAAAATGAGAATAAAATAAAGAATTGCTTTTGTAATAATAAGAATGATATCGAAATAGAATTATAAAATCCTTTAAAATAATGTAGCCTTTATGAAAGAGAGGAATTATATATTTTAATTTATAGATTACATTATATTATATTATAAATAAATAAAAGGCTTCAGAATCCAATATTTTTTTTTTATAAAAATATTTATTATTTGGACGTTACGAACATTAATATTTGTTCATCATCAGCTCCTTAAAATATATAAATACAATAATTATAATATAAAACTAACAAAATAATCAAAATGTCAAACCTTTAAAAAATATAAAATAATATTTGTAAAATGTCAATAATTATAAAAAAATAAAAGATACATATGAAAAATAAAAATAGAAAAAACAAAAATAATAAATAATTAAAATAAAAAATATAAGAAATTAAATTGTTAAATTCCCTAAAAAAAATTTGAGCATATTTTAAATTATTATACGCATCAGTTTTATAATTAATTGAAGTATCATGGTGTAAATTTCTATGTAACGTTTCTAAAATAAGTCTATGTATTTTATTTTCCATAATATCAATAATTTTGGCTTCAGAAAAATTCAAAATATGTCCAGTCTTCTGATGGTGACGAGTTAAAGCACTATGATTTGAATTAAGACGATTACAATAATAATTATGTTGATATATTCTTTTTTCTAACGGTTGTGAAGTCTCTCCAATGTAACATTTTCCACAAGACCCACATGGAATTTTGTATACATTTTTATATTTAGATTTTTCAATTTTGTCCTTAGTTTGTGTATAAAGCGAATTAATATTAGTGAAGTTAGTAGTTATAATTTTAATATCGCAATTACTAATAGTTTTTCTAATTCCAGATATTAATTTGTTATCCCAAGGAATAATAGCTACAACAAATTTATCTTCATTATTTGGTACATTAACTTGAAAATTATTATTATCATTATTATTTCCATGAACCAATTTATATATTCTGTCTTTTATATGTTTTTTTTTTTAATAAAAGATGGAGGGTAACCATTACGAATTAAGATGTTATTAATAAATTCTAAATTTGAATTGTAATAACATGTTTCAGATAGCTTAAAACATCGATCAACTAAAGCAATTACAACACTCTTCTTGTATCGTATATTAGTATAAGAATGAAAATTGAGATATCTACCAGATGCAATATTTTTTCTGAACCAATTCGTATATATTTTATTATTAGATCTAAATAAAGTGACATCAAGATAATTAATGGAATTATTAAATTCATGCTCAATTGTAAAATTCAAACGTGGGGTGGAAATTATTAAATTTTTGAAAGATTATTTCAACATTTTGAAATGGAGCAATCATCAACATATCTTCTGTAATATAGGATGTTATATTGACAATCAGGAATAGTATCTTCTTCAAGCATAAGTAAAACTAAGTCTGCAAGAGAACCACTAAGGCTAGATCCCATTGGAGTTCCATCAATTTGTTGAAAATATTCTAGTCCAAACGAAAAAACAGCAGAATCAAAACATAGTTTAATACCATCAATAAATTTAAATTTTGTTAATTCTGTATAAACACTTAAAGAATCCCAATACTTTTCAATACAAGAAATTACAAGGTCCTGTGGTATACTAGGAAATAAGGCTGAAACATCAAGTGAGAACATAACATGATCAAATGGTATAAAAAGTTGTCTACCATCATTTACAAAATCAAAAGAATTTTTTACACGATACGGTGAAACAGAAGTAATTTTACTTATAATATCATTTAAAAATCTTGCAAGCTTGAAAGTAGGTGTGCCAATAGTAGATGTTATTTGTCTTGAAGGGATATCAGGTTTTTGAATTTTAGGTAACATATACATTCTTCCAACTATAATATTTTGAATTATTAAATGAGATAATTCATGATTTTTTTTTTAACTTTTACATTTGGAGTCAATAAGATGTAAAGGATTTTTCTTGAGCCTACGATAAGTTGTAATATCATCCAAAATTAATTTCGCTTTTTGATTATAATCGTTACGATTCAAAATAACAGTTTTAGCACATTTATCAGATTTTGTAATAATTAGTTGATTATTATGTAATTTAATAAACTTTCTCGTCTTTTCAATCCATTGTAAAAGTTCTTGATTTGCAAATGAAAGTTTACTTTTCTTCCATTCTCTGATATGATAGTCAAAAATTTTAGAAATTTTTTGTTTCATGTCACCTTTATTAAGAATGTTACTACGATCAATAGTAGTTGATAGATGAAATATTAACTTCTTTATTAATTTTGGATCATTAGATGCATAACAAAATCTTGGTCCAAGAGATAAAATAGCAAGAATATCGTCATCAATAGTTATATTACTTAAATTAGTAATCCAACCATGAAAATTTTCTTTAATAAAACTACAAATGCTGTTCTTTAATGCATTTTTCTTCAATTGATCCAATTTTTTGTTAATATCATGAGAATGTTTTAATTTTTCATTAATAGCTATATTGTTAGCATTATAAATAGCGTAATAGAATTCATCAATAGGCAAGTTATCAATCAAATAAGAAACAGCAAAAGCTTTACGTGATACTCGTATAAGATGTCTAAGTTGATCATGAGTTGATAATATATTAACATTCAAAATCTTTAAAAAATAAGTGGCATTAATACTATCCATTTTTGTTCAACACGGTGAGATGTATAATTAAGACTTGATTTAATAGAATTCTTGATAAAATTTGGTATAAGGTTAAACTTCTTACATTGGTATAAAAACGAAAGACGGTTTTCAGCCTTGGCAATTTTAATCAAAAGCTTATTATAATACTTGATAGCACCATGACAATTTCTACCAAATACAAACTTGACATTCATAAAAAATCCATTGCTGACATATCGATTATTGTAGTATAAAGGTGTAATTCGCCAACCTTATTTATTATATTATATATAAAAAATATTAAATAAAACTCTAGGCTAAGTCTCACAAAATTTTTTTATTATACCTAATCTCACCAAGTGCATGAATGACAATTAATTTTGTCTTTGTTGTTATTTAAATTGCTATTGCTTAGCTTTTCATTTTTTTCGGTAGATGGCATTAATGGTTCGACAGAACTTCTCATGTCATCTTACCGTTTGTTAGAGATCTTATTCTCTGCTGGCACAGTTCTTCGTCACCAGCTTCTTCACATGAACTTTGTTCTAGGTGAAGAAGTGAGTTATACCATGCTGATGAGCTCTAACAAGAGTGAAACGCGTCCATGGTTACTAACTGTGCTGGCCGGCCTCCGACGATGCCCTCATAAGGTGACTCGGAGGCTAAATTTTGTGAGACTTAGCCTAGAGTTTTATTTAATATTTTTTATTATACCTAGTCTCACCAAGTGCATGAATGACAATTAATTTTGTCTTTGTTGTTATATTATATATATATATATATATATATATTATATTACTTAGAATTTTGGATTAACTTACTGAGACTCATGTGGTTTTACATACATGTTAGTTATAGATATTTCTCGTATTTGATAAGAATATTACTATAAATATTGTTGATCAGAATTATGTTATTGACTCTAGATTCTAATTTAGACTTGTAAACTGTTACTCTATAACTTTGTATTGAAATTATAAATGTATAGTCAAAAAGGCTTACAGATCGATTTGCATATTGTTACACCCAGTAATGGGTAAAAGGCGTGATGATATATTTATTTTATTTTAATTTTGCATATGGTGATTAAAGTTATTTTCATATTGCATATTTTGCGCCTCTTCTTAAATTTTTGATGGAATTTAATTTTTTTATTCATTTCAGTAATATTACAACAAAAAACAAATATCAAGAAATTCAAACAATATATTATTTTATAAGTTTTTTAACGATGTAAGTTGTTTAAAATACGACGACCGTAGCTAGGACTGCTCCAAAGAGACAAGTGGGACAATACTTCGTGGAAAGATTTATTACCGAAATAAATATGCTTTTATTGTCTTTAAAATGAAATTTAATCTCTATTTTAAATAACCAAATCAGAACACTTGTCGATTTCGTGATAACCTGGAATTAAATAGAAGAGCATAAAATGATAACGCCGCCCTAAGACAACAAAAGGAATTGCACCTTCGTAAAGTAGACCAGCCGAAAGAAACTCTAGATTCATATGTTTAAAATGTAGCAAATCCTTATATCGTTAATTAAAGATTACGAATTTATATTTATACACAATATTTAGATAAAGTAAATAAATAATAAATAAATATATCATCACATCTTTTACCTATTACTAGGCGTGGCACTCTGCCGTAGCAGATCTCAATAAGTGATAAATTTCATTGCGTGAAATGCGATTATCAGCCGTCAAATCACGCCTCCCTCAAAGATGTTATTGAAGGAAGAGCCACAGGGGTACATTTAACGTGGTGAAAATTGTTTGTCGCTTGTGAGAATCGAATCCGGATTCTCAGTTCCACAGGTTCACTCGATACCACTGAGCCATCTAGCCCATAATATTTATATAAAGTACATATTAAATCAGTTTCACCATTGATAATAAGTATATTTGTTAATCAATACTTATATTATCACATTTAATGTTTTTTGTCTTACTTGAAACTAACAACTTCAATATAAAATATATTTATATCTGTCTAATGTTGTCATTCATTATTTCAATGATAATGTTAGATAGATGTATACCTGGGACGAGACGGATGGAGGAAGAAGTTTTCAAGACTTTGCTACTTGTTTAGTCAAACAAATTCCGAACACTGTAGCCTCAACGAAGCAAAGAATCTTATATCAGGATTCTTGCAGTGAACAAAATGGAACATAAAAGTTATCCAGTGATAGACAATTAACTTATTATTACAATTAATAATTTCTTACGTTTTTCCTACAGGCTTAAAATGGAATAATATTTATACCAACTGACATAAAAAATATCGACATATCAAAAGCAACAATTACATTTTATTATGTACTATTGATTAGAAATGACTCTGCTTTTGATCAACCTGCTCCGACAATGATGAAATGCCGATGTTTGCTATTATTGAATATTATTTACTTATTCTCTAGTGTATTAAGAATATATCCTTTCTGATTGGTTTTTCAGTTATATTTATATATTCAACAATAAAAAAATAAAACATTGCTGAAATAATTACTAACAGAGTTTCACTTATTATCTTCCTAGATCATTGATTCTTCCTGGATATTTTTTTCGAGTGCATTCCACCAACATATTAATTTGCTTAACCCATTTGATCCCACAACATTTTTTTTCTGAATCTTTTAGTAAAACCTTATGTTTTGTATTTATTTATGACATTAATAATATAGGATTTACAGAACTTTAAATTGCGTGTACCCATATGAGTACAACGGGGCGAAAACACGAGTGCAGATTACTTTGTTGGATTTACAACAAAAAATTCCTGGACATGAATTAATGCTCAAGAGCAGATTCGGTAAGAAAATTGTAACGCCAATACAAAAAATAAAGATAATTTATGTTTTATATTTTGCTTAAAATAATCAAGTTATAGTAAAATATGTACCCATAGCAATTTGTTTCAAGTAAATAAAATTGAAAATTAAAAACAATACTTAAATGTAAACTATTTTTACACAAAAATGTCTACTTTTTTAATAAAAAAATACTTTGCAGTAAAGAGCTAATATTATTAAGTTGTGTGATTATTAAAGGTAATCATACCTGTAATTTTTGACTAAAGTTAATTTATATTATGACAGAAAAATTATGATGACGCCTGGATTCGAACCAGGGGCCTTCCGCATACCGGGCAGAGATGCTAACCACTACGCTTAGACACTGTGACAGAAAAATTCAGTTGATGCCATATTTCGAACACAGGTGACGTGGTAATTTAATAATATATAAATAAACATTTCAATCTGGTTGATCACGTAAATGTAAATTCGGCATTAGTTCTCAGATTCCTTCCCAAAAGTTGTCGCATTTATGTTAAATTCAAAATTGCATATATTTATGTGCTGGAAATTCAAGGAAAGAGTATACGATTTATCATACCATAATTTTATTAAAATGAACAAAATTTATATATTCCATTCTTTGGAATTATTGATTCCTGGTAACAAATGGCTGAATTATAATATCCCAGAGATTTATTCTCCTTGAAATGGTCCTTTTCTCTATTCTGACTGGTTTTGTAGTGTAAGTGATCGAAAACGGTTTCAAAGTAACAGCAGTATGAACAATACTAAGTATTTTTAGTTTTCTAAAATATTTCTCCGTATATTGTCATATATTAACAAAAAACTTTAACGTTTCTTTTATTTTCATGTCATAAATTCACCACTCACATTTAACCTTAACAATGAAAGTTACATTTCCTTTTGAATTTTTTCCATTACTTATTATATTCGGCAATAAAAAGTTCAACGTTTATTGAACGACAAACAAATATGTCATCGGAACCCGAATTTTATTCAGGGTGAATTTCTTGGAGTCTGGATGTTGGAATCCTGTGAACTGTAAACAGAGATAAGCGACTTAACATGAGTTGCACAGTAATCGATCTCGAGGGCCCTAATATCATAGAAGACGTATGACACTGAAATATTTAAGAGCAAATACAAGAAAATCAGTCTGAAATAGATTTGTATAAAGTTTATATTTGAAAAAGATTAACTAAAATAGTGCTTATAAAATGGAATTTGTGCAAATTTATTAAAGTATGTCGGCGTGCCAATTTGAAAACCCGAATTCGAGACCCGCAACCGACAAATTTTACTACATAATAAAAGTATCCACCCTGGGACTCTCTCCTCTAACATCTGTAGATACCGTGATTTGACAGCTGGTAACAGGATTTCAAGAGCGAAATATATCACTTAACGAGATCGACTACTGCAGAGTGCTATACTCACTAATAAGTAATAGGTCTCATAATTTATTTAAATTTGATTATGGATGATTCTATGAAATTTATAAATAGTAATATTATAATTTTAAGTAAGGACAAAATAAATTTTACTTGACATTTTGTTGTTGCATCTAAATGACAAGTTTTCGTACATTTATTTAACACAGGCGCGGTGGCCGAGCGTGTTAAGGCACATCTCTTAACATACTGTGACGTCACCCGAACCAAGGTTCGTCAGTTCGAATCCGCCTGTCGACAATGTGTGATTTTTCGTAAAACAAAATATAGTTACATGTATTTATCACACTCGGGCGCTATAAGCTAGTCACTTATACGCCTTAATTCATGTAGCATTTGACTACGAAAACCGGCAGTACGGCAGTGTAAAAACTGCTGCTCGGTGTGTCCGGTAGGTCCTGGCCCGATCTCGGGCTGTAGCGCCACAGATGATGATGATGTAACATTAATAACATGTTAGTTATCTTACTGAAATTTCTAAATTATAGCTCTTACATTATTAAATAATTTTAAAATCGGTACAAAATAAAAGTCAACAATATACTTGTAGCTAGTTATTTTTTCTCAAGAAAAATTTGTATTTGAAACTCATGCTCTATGCAATCGTATCTAAGTTGGCGTAGATTAAAAAAAAAGCAAACTTAGTTAACCTATTTTTAACCGTATATTTATTAAATAATTTAATGCTTGATAACAGAAATGTGTTAGAATTAAACACATTTGCATTAAATATATTTTTTAAATGCTTATCTGTATCTTAGAGCGGTTATACTTCAATTTATACAATCCAATTTTTTCACAAATTTCTTTTCAATAGTTTTCATAATGCAATACCTTACTCCAACAACTATTTATCTAAAATGATTTATTTAAAAATATTTAATAACCATGGCATAACATCTACTACAAAATAATTGTTTGAACAAACTCTCATTCATATTGAAACAAAATGTCCCCAAAAATATTATAAAAAGTATCTAAAAATATTTAAAACTTTTAAGTACAATCTATAAAATTTGGTCGGCTATCTTGAAATATAATGTCGACAATTTACATTAGGAAGGATTGAGCAATTGCTTTTAAAATTAGTGTTCAAGGATAGTATGAAAAGTTTTCGATTTAAAAGGATATTATCCGGTACGAAAAATAAGCTATTTTTCTGGCACAATTTTTTTTAATTTTTCATTCCTGGAAAATTGTTGTACACAGTTAAAAAATCATTTAATTATGATAATAAATTAGCCACACGAAAAAGTAAAATATTGATATAATAGTGAGATAGCTTCCTGAAAACAACCTATGTTTATAACTATACCAAATTCCAAGCATAAAGGTTAAATCTTGTGGCTGTAGTTTGCGCCAGAAAATGATCGCAAATCGAATACACGGTGCCTACTTTATAGGCGCAAAATGTTGAGATTTTTCACAGTGTGTCGAGTTATCTTACGGTTCTCGTTACTTGCATTGATATTGCGAGCAAACCTGCTGCATTGTTGTCAGAATTGTGAATTTGATTACTTCGTTATTTCGTAGGTTATAAATCTGTGTGGAGTTAATGATTCTTCTTCTAAATTTACTAATTGTACACTTTCAAAATGGTCCTTTCAGAGCAGACCATAAGATAAATGTGCGACAAAGAGGTTTAGATATTTTTGTATAGAACTGTTTGCACCTATGCAGCACAAGTAGATTCTTGAATTATTTATATCTACCCAGGAGATATTCTTCCCTGAGTAATGGTTGCTTATTTTAATAGTCTATGTATTAAGGATCTTTACTTCTACATTACTTTTACTGTTGTTTTGTTGCAGATTCATCCCCATTGATTGTAAATGATATTTTGGTTTGGTCCACTGACTAAGATAATACTGATATTCATGTCTTTCCTTATCCATTGTGTGCAGTCTTGCTTCGGTTCAAATTAATTTGTAATTTCTTTATTCATTTAATTGCTGGGTTGATGTTGAGAACCACCGACTCTGGTTCTTGTCCATACTGACGTCCTGAATTCAGAACAACTCATTGTTCCGGTGTTATGCTACTTCTCTCTATTTCTTGAACAACAGAGTAGCAATCTTTTACAATCGTTTGTAATGTGGTCTTCTGATCCTCAATCTCTACATTGATGGTTTCTGTTTGGCCCCTTACAGTTTAATTAAATATGGTTTATAACATCTGGTGCAACTTCTTAGACTAACTTTTTCTCTAATACTGGGTTTGCTATATTCTATTTAGATTTCTCCGTCAAATTTTGTTGTTGCTATAAGAGTCGAATCCTTCTTACATCTTGAATAACCATGCTATTGGTATCTTTTTCAACTCCGGTAGCCTTAATGCAGTGATTTTTCATATTTTTAAACTCTTGTGTGTTCTTCGTGTTTGCCGGATCAAGCTAATTTCTATCAGGCGTACTTCTAAACTTTTGCGCATATTTCGCATGGTTTTAGGAATATCTGCACATGACTTGTTTTCTTTATTATCTATTATTATTATGTCTGTTTGCTTCTTATTGACTTTTTTGTTAGCAACTGTATTTCTTGATAATTTAGTTTTCTTTTGTATATCCATGTATACTTTTGAGTCCCGTTTCCTTTCCTCAGTGAAAGTAACTTGACTGGCTTTTCTTGTTTTTAAGATGTAGGATTCTATGTTGGCCTCTACCATGCATTACGCATTTGATTATCTTTTTAATGATAATCAAATATTCCTGATTATTTGTTGTAACTACCATGTTCTTTATACTTTCCCCAATGTAATTGTTTATAGCTGTCATAATAGTTTTATATATCTTCCCCCATACCATAGGTGTAAGAGCCACTTTAGGAATTTTGATATTGCTCATTACTTTTTATCTCTTTTTCTTCCTTTCTGTCAGTTGCTACGATGCTAGAAAAGCTTAATCTAGCTAGATTCACTGTTGTAATTTGTCTACCAATAAGCTTGATACCTCCTGGGTATTTTTTCTACATCTTTCTTTGTTTTCTTAATATCATGCATTATTAAGGTGTTTAGACTGAGATCTCTTTAGCTAGTATTTGCCTCTTCCTCTATGGTTATGCTTTTTTTTCGGGCTACAAGTTACTATCATGTCTAATATAGAGATTTAACATATTATATTGCTCGAGCATACACTGTTAACCATTTCTTCTTATTTTTCTCTTGTTGAATCTGCCGAGTCTACAACTAGTGCCATTTGATTCCCCAGCCCCTCCTTGTTCCTTATAAACTAAGGTTCTTGAACAGACTACTCCATTATTTACTTCTCGATATTTCTTTATCACCACTATCATTTACTCTTAATACGATATTTGCCCCTTTAAATATTTCTTTGACCAAGTTATTAAAATTATAAGTTTTATTTCAATTATCCAAATCATTTTCTAATCAGTAGCATATCTATGTGAACTGGCGCTCATGACAAAGACCGTAATTGCGCCCCAATAAGAAATGTAAAATTTTGATTATCTATTACAATTTTAGTTTAACGAACAATTAAAATTATTTACTATAGCAGTATTACTCTCAAAACTTTTACAAGCTAATATTCACTTATTCTCTTTACATTCCGAGATCTGGGATTCCCGGCCGCTTAGCGCCTCATGAAACAATCAATCAAGGATACTAAATGGCACCCCTTGATATCATTGCCCAGAGCATGTGCCATGCCTGTTATACTCTAAATACGCCACTTTACCTTCACTATTGTCATTTTAACCGAAAGTGATCGCCTTATTTATAAGGCTATCAAACGCTGCTTCCAGTTGAGAGACAGAATTGCCATTCAACTCATCCACGCTAGAATCCGCGATAATATACTTTAAATTTCCCAGTTATGCTTTAAAATTTCATTCATCATGTCCATCAAGTTAAGTACGAGAGAAAAGAATATTGCATTCTGCAAATAAAACTTGACGGTAACCTCCATCAACGGGTTACCCGAAGTCGAGCCTCGATCTGGTCACCGAGTAAGTAAACCTATCACTCTCGACCTGGCTATTCACCGGATGGACTATACCATCTGATGCGACGTTCTCTCTCAGAAAGCTGGATCCGCAAACAGGCTGTCTACGACACGCTCCCATTCCATGCAACAGCTGCTCTCCGATGGCCCAGTAGGGACATGAACTACCTGCCATTACTACTACGAGCAAATGAGACCACCGAGACACTCTTCCACACCACGCAATACGTCAAGAGATCCTGTATCCATCTTTTTGAAGTGAAGGAACACCCTCCGCCACCGCTTCATGGTCCCAACAAATCAATAAATAAGTTAACTTGCAATGATTGTTAACCGACAAATTAAACCACACTGATAACAATATGGGCATAGTGGCTAATTATAAGCACTCGAGAACTGTGACAGATACTATTGACACAATAAATGTTATCATTTATTGTGTTAATGCTATGTATTAAAGTTAGCAAAAAACTCACTAGACTTTAAATCTTAATTAACTTACTTTAATATAACTCCCTTTAAAAATATTTTAACTTGTTGAACGGCTTTGCCTCATACAAATACTCAAATACGTATCTAATAATTGTCTCCATTTGATAAAAATTAAATAAATAATTCAAAACTCTAAAATAAATTTCAATTAACCCATTAATGCCCAAGGTGTAAAATATTTGTTAAAAACTAGTTTGTTTATATTATTTTATTGATTTATAGGATTAATAATACAATTTCAAACAAATATATAAATATTTTATTATTTATAACCGAGAAACATAATGTTGCGTTGACGCATCCTTGGGAGCTTATATGAAGAATTTTTATATAAAACAGAGATAAGAAAAATTACTTTTGATGAAACTTTTCAAAACATTCGGGATGTAGATGTATTTTACTTTTCCTACAGACAGGAAAATAGATTGATGTTTACAATTTCTGCATCGCTTGCGAGCTTTTTTTTCTGTATTATAATAATGTGTACAATGTTGTAATACTGAATTTCCATGGTTGAGCAATTTTTGACGGTCCATTGTATTTCCTTCCAAATTTAATAGAGTAACTGCTACATATTACCTAAAGTCAAGTTGCAAAATTTTTTTATCATTAGCAATTCGATGAATTTTCCATGCGTTTACTACCGTACTGTCGATTAAATTCGTTAAGCGTGGCCGTCACCATTTTTTCCAGCGAATTCTTATTCTGTAATTCGCTATTCCATTGTCGTGTAAGTCTACACCCTCCATATGTTTATTGTATTCGTTTGTGGAATAGCAACTTCCTTTTTTTGTTTTCTGTCATACCTTTTAGCATTGACGGTAGGTACGACAATTCTAGTATTTGTTATGATAGTAACTACTGAGTTATCATTCCATTGGACAACAGTTATTTCGGAACATGTATCAAACGCGGAGTCATAAGATCCTCTTGGCTTTTTCGCAAGCAATTGACTGGGATCTATATCACAATTTTCAACCCGATTCTCTCGTACAATTCCTATTGCACAAAAAAACCTTTTCTTTTAAAATTTTCAACAATACATGAGACAAAAAGAAGTTATCGAAGAAAATTCTATGTTATGCAGGGTTAGACACAACAGATAACAAGTCACAAGCAACTTTCCCGCCTAACCCACATCTTACATCTTCTGTTATTTTTTTACTGTTAGCTCCGTCATAAAAATGATACTGAAAAAAATATCCACCTGATGATGCAAGACACCATAACTTGAAGTTAAAATGAACCGGCTTATTATTAATAAACATTTTAGTTAAGTGTCTTCCGAAATATGGAACCATTTCTTCATCAATAGCAATATAGTGTGAAACTATTCCGAATTGTAAATATCACACATTTACCATATCAAAAATTAGACGTAATTTTGAAAATTTGTCGCTTCAAGCTCCTTCTCCGTTAGTGCTCGTTTTATATTGTAGTTTATCTGAATAAATAATATGTTTACAGTACTCAACAAGAACAAAATTATAATAAATACATACCTTATTTTTGATATTATAACAGTATAAAATAAAATTCACCACTAATATTTATATTTATGTTGAACTATAAAATGTCTAAACTGTAACACTGATGAGACAAAAATTTCAACAACGTACTACAGACTAACCGCTTTACTTGAGTGTTCGTCCCAAGCGTGCGTAAACGCACACTCAAGTTTAGACTTGTCTGTTTATATCAATTATATATATTTTTTTACTCTTATATACATACATTTCGTAGACATAGACTTTATTACTTAGCAGTATTAAAAAAATTACATTCAACTAACAGACATTGCAGTTTTGCGAAATTTTGAAATGTACTGTAAAATTATGGAAATTTATAACTTTTGTAAATTTTATTGTAAGGTGAAATTCATTATTAAAAAATTATACTATACATAAAATTACTTAAGCACACATATTAAATGTTTTAAGGACAATTAAAAACTATTTTAAATATTTAAAGTGTATAAAAAAAATCATTTATATAATGTTGCGTTGGCGCACGCTTGGGCATTAATGGGTTAAAAAGAAATTAAAATTTTTAACTATGTCTGAGTGCAGCAAGTGTAAATGAAAGTAAAACAACATGACATTCATTTAGGTTGTACAGGTTCTTGCAAAACTGGTTTCGTGCTAACTATGCGAATTTATCTGAAGCCGAATTTCAACTTTTGGATAAATCAAGGAATTCATATGATTATTATTTCATATGTAAAATTCACTGTGATAACACTAGAATACTGAATAATTAATCAGTAATTAATGATATGTTCTATTTTTTCTAAAATCTTCTCTTATCTAATCCAGATAACTTAAATTAATTTTTTGACACACTATAAGATAACATTACTAATTTAATAAGAACCACCTTAGCTACAATAAAAACTGAACTATTGAAGAAAAACTTAAAAAAAAAATTAAATTTATGCTTTCCCATTTCATAGTACCTTTTATATAAACATTAATGAAAACTCTCATTTGCCATTTTTCATCAAACCAATATGTCTAAAACTAAATCTGAGCGTCTGAATACACTTTCCTTATTATTAGAAACATCTCGCTCAGTAATGTGCAATAACAACGATGTTCCTAGTTTAATAAATAATCTGATTAACAATAATTTCTGCGATAAATATGATGCAAAGCAGCTACCAGTTTGCAATCCACGTATCAGAGTTGTCGGAATTACAGATAAATTGTCCAAGGATAACTTAAACTATTTGTCAAAACAAAATAAATCCTATTTTGACAAAAAAATTCTGCGAAATTCTTGAGCTCTATCCATTAAAACAATATAATATATATCAGGCTTTAAAACAAGTTGCTAGCACTACTTATAATAAGATTATCGTAGTTAAAATATTGTTCATTGGCTATGACTACTGTGTTATTTACGACGCAATTAAGCTCAGAAGCTGTTACAATTCCTGCGGATTTCGCCATTTTGCCAAGCAATGATCCAAACCAGTTACCAGAACCCAATGTGCTGGATATCATTCTATTAAAGACTGCACCATATCTATATCCAAATAATAAAAATCAAATTAATAACTTTTCTAAGTTCCACAGAATTTCTGCGTCTATGGTTACTAACTGTGCTGGCCGACCTCCGCGAATTATAATATAATTAGTAGGTTGACTTGGAGTATGAGTAGTGTTAGCAACTTGTTTTAAAGCCTGATATATATTATATTGTTTTAATTTAATTTCGCAGAGATTTGTTGTCAAAATAGGATTTATTTTGTTTTGACAAATAATTTAAGTTATCCTTGGACAATTTATCTGTAATTCCGACAACTCTGATACGTGGATTGCAAACTGGTAGCTGCTTTGCATCATATTTATCGCAGAAATTATTGTTAATCAGATTATTTATTAAACTAGGAACATCGTTGTTATTGCACATTACTGAGCGTGATGTTTCTAGTAATAGGGAAAGTGTATTCAGACGCTCAGATTTAGTTTTAGACATTTTGGTTTGTTGAAAAATGGCGAATGAGAGTTTTCATTAATGTTTATATGAAAGGTACTATGAAATGGGAAAGCATAAATTTAATTTATTTTGTAACTTTTCTTTAATAGTTCTGTTTTTATTGTAGCTAAGGTGGTTCTTATTAAATTAGTAATGTTATCTTATAGTGTGTCAAAAAATTAATTTAAGTTATCTGGATTAGATAAGAGAAGATTTTAGAAAAAATAGAGCATATCATTAATTACTGATTAATTATTCAGTATCTAGTGTTATCACAGTGAATTTTACATATGAAATAATAATCATATGAAAACCTTGATTTATCCAAAAGTTGACTTCGGCTTCAGATAAATTCGCATAGTTAGCACGAAACCAGTTTTGCAAGAACCTGTACAACCTAAATGAATGTCATGTTGTTTTACTTTCATTTACACTTGCTGCACTCAGACATAGTTAAAAAGTTTAATTTCATTTAAATTGAAATTTATTTTAGAGTTTTGAATGATTTATTTCAATTTTATCAAATGGAGACAATTATTAGATACGTATTTGAGTATTTGTATGAGGCAAAGCCGTTCATTCAACAAGTTAAAATATTTTTAAAGGGAGTTATATTAAAGTAAGTTAATTAAGATTTAAAGTCTAGTGAGTTTTTTGCTAACTTTAATACATAGCATTAACACAATAAATGATAACATTTATTGTGTCAATAGTATCTGTCACGGTTCTCGAGTGCTTATAATTAGCCACTATGCCCATATTGTTATCAGTGTGGTTTAATTTGTCGGTTAACATTCATTTCAAGTTAACTTATTTATTGATTTGTTGAGACCATGAAGCGGTGGCGGAGGGTGTTCCTTCACTTCAAAAAGATGGATACAGGATCTCTTGACGTATTGCGTGATGTGGAAGAGTGTCTCGGTGGTCTCATTTGCTCGTAGTAGTAATGGCAGGTAGTTCATGTCCTTACTGGGCCATCGGAGAGCAGCCGTTGCATGGAATAGGAGCGTGTCGTAGACAGCCTGTTTGCGGATCCAGCTTTCTGAGAGAGAACGTCGCATCAGATGGTATAGTCCATCCGGTGAATAGCCAGGTCGAGAGTGATAGGTTTACTTACTCGGTGACCAGATCGAGGCTCAACTTCGGGTAACCCGTTGATGGAGGTTACCGTCAGGTTTTATTTGCAGAATGCAATATTCTTTTCTCTCTTACTTAACTTGATGGACATGATGAATGAAATTTTAAAGCATAACTGGGAAATTTAAAGTATACCATCGCGGATTCTAGCGTGGATGAGTTGAATGCCAATTCTGTCTCTCAACTGGAAGAAGCGTTTGATAGCCTTATAAATAGGGCGATCACTTTCGGTTAAAATGACAATAGTGATGGTAAAGTGGCGTATTTAGAGTATAACAGGCATATCACATGCTCTTGGCAATGATATCAAGGGGTGCCATTTAGTATCCTTGATTGATTGTTTCATGAGGCGCTAAGCGGCCGGGAATCCCAGATCTCCGAATTTAAAGAGAATAAGTGAATATTAGCTTGTAAAAGTTTTGAGAGTAATACTGCTGTAGTTCTTCAAGTAAATAATTTTAATTGTTCGTTAAACTAAGATTGTAATAGATAATCAAAATTTTACATTTCTTATTGGGGCGCAATTACGGTCTTTGTCATGAGCGCCAGTTCACATAGATATGCTACTGATTAGAAAATGATTTGGATAATTGAAATAAAACTTATAATTTTAATAACTAGGTCAAAGAAATATTTAAAGGGGCAAATATCGTATTAAGAGTAAATGAAAGTGGAGATAAAGAAATATCGAGAAGTAAATAATGGAGTAGTCTGTTCAAGAACCTTAGTTTATAAGGAACAAGGAGGGGCTGGGGAATCAAATGGCACTAGTTGTAGACTCGGCAGATTCAACAAGAGAAAAATAAGAAGAAATGGTTAACAGTGTATGCTCGAGCAATATAATATGTTAAATCTCTATATTAGACATGATAGTAACTTGTAGCCCGAAAAAAAAGCATAACCATAGAGGAAGAGGCAAATACTAGCTAAAGAGATCTCAGTCTAAACACCTTAATAATGCATGATATTAAGAAAACAAAGAAGGATGTAGAAAAAATATCCAGGAGGTATCAAGCTTATTGGTAGACAAATTACAACAGTGAATCTAGCTAGATTAAGCTTTTCTAGCATCGTAGCAACTGACAGAAAGGAAGAAAAAGAGATAAAAAGTAATGAGCAATATCAAAATTCCTAAAGTGGCTCTTACACCTATGGTATGGAGATATATAATAATAATAATAATAATATTCTTTATTGACTTTCATGTCAAAGGCGAGGTTCAGCCAAGGCTGCTCTTCCACCTAACCCGTGTACATAACACTACAAAATAATATAGCATATAAACTGCCAAATAATAATTACAAAGTTATTATGAAACATAAACAAAAAAGAAGTAGAGACATCAGTGTACTCTTTACAATTAATTTAAGTGTACATCTTAAATCTAAAAATAACAAAGGAAATTATCACCTTACATAAGTGCATTTTTAATACAAATTTTTAACAAAGGTTTTAAACGAATTAAACGATAAGATTTCAATGAACTAGAAATATTGTTATACAAAGTGGGCGCCAAATACGAAAAGGAATTTTTAAATTTAGCCTTAAGAAATGAAGGAACGATATAAAGATCAGTAATTCGTAGACTATAATTGTATTGCTTAATGATTAATTTATCCAATAAATAAGATGGAATACCGGTTAACCTTGTTTTCTGCACCAGACAGAGATACGCAATCTTTACGCGATCATCAATATGCTTCACGCCAGATAATTCACGGTATTCTGAAATGTGTTCATACTTACGCACACCATAAACAAATCGTAAGCAGGAATTTTCAATAAGAGTTATTCTGTGTTTATCTGTTTGAGTGAGATTAGGAATGTAAGTGCACGCACAATAATCAAATAAGGGCAAGATCAGTGAGTTGATTAAACTTAATTTAATATAAAACTATTATGACAGCTATAAACAATTACATTGGGGAAAGTATAAAGAACATGGTAGTTACAACAAATAATCAGGAATATTTGACCATCATTAAAAAGATAATGAAATGCGTAATGCATGGTAGAGGCCAAAATAGTTTCCTACATCTAAAAACAAGAAAAGCCAGTCAAGTTACTTTCACTGAGGAAAGAGAGCGGGGCTCAAAAGTATACATGGATATACAAAAGAAAACTAAATTATCAAGAAATACAGTTGCTAACAATAAAGTCAATAAGAAGCAAACAGACATAATAATAATAGATAATAAAGAAAACAAGTCATGTGCAGATATTCCTAAAATCATGCGATATATGCGCAAAAGTTTAGAGGTACGCCAGATAGAAATTAGCTTGATCCGGCAAACATGAAGAACACACAAGAGTTTAAAAATATGAAAAATCACTGCAGTGAAGGTTACCAGAGCTGAAGAAGATACCAATAGCATGGTTATTCAGGATGTAAGAAGGATTCGACTCTTATAGCAACAACAATATTTGACGGAGAAATCTAAATAGAATATAGCAAACCCAGTATTAGAGAAAAAGTTAGTCTAAGAAGTTGCACCAGATGTTATAAACCATATTTAATTAAACTGTAAGGGGCCAAACAGAAATCATCAATGTAGAGATTGAGGATCAGAAGACCACATTACAAGCGATTGTAAAAGAATGCTACTCTGTTGTTCAAGAAATAGAGAGAAGTATGGAATTGGTTTCACTATGTATTAGCAACGTAGACATTTATTTGTGTTTTCGTTTTATTTAAATTGCTCATCGAGAGCTTTTGCTTTGTCTCGGTAGATGGCATTATAGGTTCGATAGAGCTTCTCATGTCATATTAATGATTGTTAGAGTTTTTATTCTCTGCTAGCACAGTTTTCATCACAGCTTCTTCAGGTGAACTTGTTCACTATTAAGTAGTTGGTTATACCATACTGATGAGCTCCAATAAGAGCGAAACGCGTCTGTGGTTACTAACTGTGCTGGTCGGCCTCCGAGAATTATAATATATCTAGTAGGGTAGACTTGGAGTCTGAAATTCTGTGGAACTTAGAAAAGTTATTAATGGTTTTACTATGTAGTTGCAAGAAGGACATATGTTTGTCTTTTCGTTTTATTTAAATCCAAATATATGCATTGTATTCATTATAGTGGATCTAATAAGAGAGTTATCTATATCAATCACAACATTTGAGATTCCAATTGCCACGTCTATTGAAAATATTAAGAAATTCTAAACAAGTATATTGCGTCAATTGCAATTACAATACATTAATTAATCATGTCAGTTCGGTGATGTGGATAGCGTTACGGAATTAGAATACGAAGATCCCGAGTTAGAATCGCACTCAAGCTAAAAATTATATGGAGTACCACACTGCAGCTCGGTGATTGCGGTTCCTGTACTGTAATTGGGATTGAGTTCCTGTACAATAAATAAATAAATGTGTGGTATTTCTAATAATTTAAACTGATTCTACCTAATGAACAAAGTTTAAATCGATCGATTATTTTGCTTAAGGTGAACTTTAAATTTTAATGTTAATGTATTTACGGAAATTTTGCTAAATAATACTGAAAATAACGCTGAACTGTGAGACAGTATTTATACTATTTCTCGTACTGACCCTAACTTTAATGCTTGACAACAGAGTCGTGGTGGTGGTGTACTTATCACTCAGCGTTGATCTTTCTGATTTTCTGATATTTTACCTGTTAATGTTGTTGTTTCTTTTTTGCAAAAATTGTACTCTATAATAATTCAATGTATATTTATATATACCATATATATATATATATATATATATATATATATATCCACCCATGAATAACCAAAATATTAACTCTATTTTCGATATCTTTGATAGCGTGCCTTTCTTGCAAGCTAACAAATTTTCTTATAATATGTGATTTCTATACTCCAGAGTAACGGCTGAAAAAGTTTTCATAGAGTTAACATTTTTGAGAATATCCTTGTTTTCCTCAATGTCTTACCATTTAACACGTGCGTCACTTACATGGCAACCTTTTTTATTCTTTAGTTTCTAATACAACCTGTACAGTTGTTGAATATTGAACTAATACAATATTTGATACTGACTATTAACATCAACCTGTCCTAAGCTTTCAATTCTAAGTCAGTCGCATTAATATTAAGTATTGTAACAATGTTAGTTTGATTGAAATGCACTAAAACATTTTACTGACGTTAATTCTACTTGTGATTTTATGTATACCTTATTTGATCAGTCCATTCCCATAAGACAATCTCATCCTGGTTAACTGCTAATATCAAAGCGACATATTGAAACAGGAACATGTTAGATAAATGTCTATTAAAGACAAAACTAATCAGCAATATTTAAATACTTTGAAATTTCTTTGTTTTAAATTAAAAGTTAATATAAATACCGCTTACGCTGTTTATATTTGTACATGTGAATCTGCAATTAAGAAAACCCTAATAAATTCTGGCACTTTATAAATAATAACAAGAAGATATCATAAGTTCCTAATGGCTTTCTATAACTTCAATTTATTATCTCCAGGCGATGTAGGTACCGTATTTGCTTTGTATTTTTATTCAGTCTACTTTTCCCTTTCCATTAGTCTTTCTAACTCTGTATGTACTTTTAGAGATAATCTTATTTCCATAAATCATGTTGCAAAATATGACATAGCTTAGCTATCGAAAACTTAATCCAAATTATAATTATCTAATTCAAACATTTTCATATGCTTAGCCTGTTTGAAAAATATGATATAAATTATGTACACTACCTCAGAAACTGATTCATCTAAAGATAAATGATCCTAAGTGCTTGAGTTTCCTTTCCTTCTATGTTCCTACATTTGCAACACGTAATTCCACAAAATTTTACCTACCAACCCTCTGAGCAAATATGTTTTCTTCATCGCCAATTTATCGTAGTAATTACTCCAAAATCTCAGATCTTTCTCGACTGATATCTTCTATTTAAATCTAAACAATTTTTAGTAAGCTTTAATCAACTCTGATTCAATTGTTAATTATATGAATTAGGTTGTGAACTATTGCTCTCTTGAAATAACAGGGTAGTAAACTTCAAACTGTACATAACGTCCATATCAAGTTGATTTATGGTACCGATTAGTTATAAATAGGTTGTTTTATTTCATAATAGATTTATCTAGGATATTAATTATATTTTACGTTACATTAAATCTGAAGATTTTCTGTTTTATTATTGCTACAGTTGACATCAGAAATGACAGATGGACATTTTGGGTAGTAAAATTATGTCAAATGGCTTAGATCGGTATTAATAAACCTGTTGTAGTCTAGCATAAATATTGTGTAGTCTCAATATTACAAATTTTCATTAGAATCTCTGCCACTGAATATTCAAATTATAACTGTAGTGGCATATTGTGCATCTTAGACGGTACAGTATGAAGTTTAGGCAAGGATTCAAGTTTGAGATTTGAAGTAAGTGAATAAACTAAACAACATGCAGTTGTTTTCTACGTTCGCCACAATTGCATAATTCGGTTAAAAAAACTCGTGATCTTACAGAAAGAAAAAACACTACTGCAACCTAGAGCTAGAAAAATCTATTCATCCTTTAGCTCTATTGTTTCCTTAACATTGTTCTCTTTTAAACAAAATCAAACTTGATTACAAATCAATTGAAAATATACTGATATTCAAATTGGTAAAAAATAAATATCAGATTTAAATCTTAGTACTTACTAACAAACTTTCATATAAACAAAAGTAATATTAAAAAATAAAAGTTAATATAAACGAGTTTTCAACTCTTAAGCTGACTCTTAAAAGTTTTGTTTTCATTTAAACGAAAAATCAATCTAGAATGTAATTTAACGTCGGTTTTATTTTTAACTTTTTATTTTTAACAGTTTTAACATAATATATTGATTTTTAATCTACTTTCACGTAACTTTAGAATTAATAATGGCTCAAACCACGGCCCGAAATGTGGTCTTTCACAAATAAACAAACATCAAAGCCTATTGATTCACTGTATTAATTTATTACTAACTTATATCTCAGCTTATCTAAATTATTCCAATAAACTAGATTTGTACTTAAATATCAACTAAAACGAAAAGTAAATAAATTATTTATTATTATTTTGTTTTTATTTTTAAATGACAAAAAATACTCAAAATTATTTTAGAATTAAAAATAAATATACTTGTGTTTTGTAAAAACATAAAATTGCTTTCATGTATGATTTCTCGAGAGAATATCTAGTAATAACACACATGAATCAAAAGAAAGAAAGAAACGAAAAAGAATATTAAAAACCACACATAATTGTTAAAATCTGTAAATCAGAGACATTACGTTTCGGAAATGAATCTGAGTGGGATGTTATAAATGACGGCGTCTTTCATTATAAGGAAAATAGCTTTAGCTCAAAGTACCAGAATTATAAAAATATATCTGCAACATGCCGAGTAGAATCCTGTTTGAGAAATTCTCATATACATTTCAATTAAATTGTATATAATGAATGTTTATACTTCTATTATCTATAAAAATAATTCATAATATTATGATAAGTCTAAAATTAAAACAAACATGTCTTATCTAGAAGCATTGATCGCATAATGAAACAAATAAAAGATAGACGAATAAATTACGAAAATAAAGGAAATGTATTAAAACAAAAGAATAAAACAAAAATTAACGAGAATGGTAAACAAATACGCATTGATAAAAACATTGTTAAGTTACTAAATTATAAATGGATACAAATATTATTATAAATTACTAAATTATAAATACTCATGACATGACTACATAGGGCAACTTGTCTCGATCAAAACAAACTACCACTAACTGAATGTTGATTACATGAAACATGTTGATACGGGATAAGAGGGCTCGACTACAGGTGACCATTCCCATGCATGAGTTTACATAAAAGAAAACACAGATCGTTTGCAAGGGTTGCATGCAAAGTTCAAATTCATCCCAGATTAACGCGCAGCTACTAATTTACCGAGATATGTTAACAGATACCGTCTAAGAAAAGCGACAAAATATAGAAAAACAATAATGATAATTTTAAAAAGATAAACAAAAGTTTATCAAGTAAGGTTTTAAGAAGATAGATACTTAAGGTAAAATTAAATTAGTCTCGTAGTCGAGTTGATAGTGAAAAATTCTAATTACAATAAAACCGAATTCTAAATTGCTTCACTTTGTGACATAAGTAAATTAATATCAGATAGGTACATATTTCTTTCCCTTTACTATTTTTTCTTTTTTTGAATATTTGCTCTTTAATTAATCCAGAAATATTTATAATATTTTTTCCTTAATTGTGTATTTATTAAACATAATATACATTAAAATAAGGAAATAATGTAGATTTTATGTAGGTGATCTAAATTAAAGATTCATGTAAATCCCAAAAAGCAAAGAACAATTTAGAGATTTCGGATTCACCTCTAAGACGAACCAGAGAAACAGACTTCCATCATAACAAATTCTTGTAAGCCTCTTATATTTTCTTACTGACTAACTTGAATAATATATATATATATATGCGAATTTTAATTTAGTATTTTCTGATTTCAGCCTGTGCATATACTGGGTCATACAGATATTATAAGTTATTCCGTTTACTTTATCACTAGTGATTGTTTGCTCGGCTATACACAATGAACACTGAAAAGATATTTAATTGCTTGAGAGGTCTATTTTGTTACTTACGCCACATAATTAGCTGTTGAAACAGCATATAAAGTCAGTGTCAACAAACAAGTTATAAATGATTTGAGAGCAGGGTAACTCAATTAAATTTAATAGCTTAGTTAAAGCTGCCAATTTAGTTACACACATTTTAGAGTTAATAAAACTACACTTGGCACTGCTCCAAATGTTGCTACTCGGGTTTCGTCGCTGTTCGCTATATGCAATATGTTATGATTTTATATCGAGTTGTTAGCGGATCCTCTAACCTCTAGTAGAGATATCGGTACCTGAATGGGCACACATTTGAGGGTAATCGTTTGTTTGTTCGCCCGGCGGCTGACGCTTGGACCTGTTAGTCCGGAAAATTAGCATGTTTATTAATTTTATATCTGATCGATATTTACCATTTTAGATAACAAAATGAAATTAGTTTAACGATTTTTCCAGTTTATTACTCTTTTACAGTATTTTATCTAAAATAGGTGATTCCATGTACGGGTGTTACACTGGGATGATTTTCAGTTTCGTAAAGACAATCCGAATATCAAAATTATCATTCATTATTTCAATAAACATCATTTGTACATCTTCCAGATAGCTAAAACAGACTGAGTCTCGCCCATCATGATTAAATAAGATAATTTTCATCTACACAGTGTATTTCGTTATTAGAATTTTAAAATCTACATATTTTAAATTATAATTGAACTAACTTTTTCAATCATATTGTGAACTTTTGTGTTCACATTCTTTACTACTTGCATTGCATACTGGTGCAACATTTACCACATGGATATAATATAAAAATATAATATAACGTTTCTATCTTGTAAACATACAAATTTAAATTCTATACCAAATATTTAATATATTTGTATATACATGGTACTCGTATATACTAACAAAATAGTTAATTCTTTATTTTATCTGTTGCACAGGTCTCAGTATGTCTTTGTGTTTACAATTTGTATGACGTGCTAATGAAATACAATTTAGTTGTTTAAATGCATAAATATTTGTCAAATAAATTTTAAAACTTTAAGATAAATTGAATCTTTATATAAGTTTGACATATGTTTACAATAACTTTACCACAGTTAATTTATAATTATATTTCAATATGTACAATAACTGCCGCAGCATTTTACTTTTTGGTTTATTGCAGTATGTCTTTAAATATATTTAATTATAGAAAATATTTAACAGATAATAATTTTGAAGACGAAATTAACTACATTAATGAAATATACTATCGGAAAATAAATCTTAATTTTAAGAAATACTTCATATACCGAAATCATATTCGACAAAGTACCACACCCACTAACGAATTGAAATATGTAAAATAATACAAAACTTATTTTTATTTATTTATTTAAAGCTATATTACCATGAAAAATTATAATACTATGAAATAGATTTTGTCACGTCACAACTTAAAAAACTGAATAATACATATTTATACGCTGTTGGTATGTCGGCAGTTAATTGGAATTGAAATGTTATATGTCGGCTCTAATATATGTCACTAGCAAAGTGCGAAACTAGTGAAGGTATGGAATGCAATGTTAAATTATGCAAATTTTGGCAAAAATAACCATAAAAACATACATGTGTGGCGCGCGCTTTCTCTTAGATTTCGTTTTCGTAAAATCCAAGCGACGCTACCCGTACGATGATCTCGTTCAATATTCAAATAAATGTATGAAACTTGGAATAATTTGAGCTAAAATCTAATATAACAGCTGACGTGTGTTCAGTAGGTAGTTACATGTGTATATGGGCGGGCAAATTGTGTTATCTATATAATTTCGATATAAAAGTGCAAAAAACTCTCGTTGTAGCTAAGAAAAATCAAAGAATTTATATATACATACATACATACATACATACATACATACATACATACATACATACATACATACATACATACATACATACATACATACATACATACATACATACATACATACATACATACATACATACATACATACATACATACATAAATACATACATACATATATACAAATTAAATATTGATTTATTTAATATTTAATACAAAAATCTTTTATTATTTTTTTGTTGCACTACAATGACATGTACAAGAGGTTACAAGAGCAAGTGAACAATCGTATCTTATAGGACGTACTATTTATCCTATTTCTAACATGATGGAAAACTACTGGGTGTTTGGCTGATGCAGCAAGTCACAACTTACAATGTTTGTGAAATACCTTCAAGGCCTTACATAATTCCTCCCTTCTAAAATTTTACAATACTTGTAAGGTGTTATTCTATTGTTTCTAACTTACTTAATTTATTATTTAATACATTCCTTTTTGGTTTCCAGAAGTTTTTACATTTATTCTTAAATTTATAACATATAAACAGTACAATAATTACAATAATACAATATAATATACAAGAATGATGGTTATTATTTATTTGTAATTCTTTTATTTGTGGAACATTTTCGATTTTTATAACTACTGATTTTATTTCTTTCAATTTATTCTATTATCTCCAAATTACTTTATTTATTATTTAATACATTCCTTTTTGATTTCCATAAGTTTTTACATTTATTCTTAAATTTATAACATATCATAAACAGTATAATAATTACAATAATACAATATAATATACAAGAATGATGGTTATTATTTATTTGTAAGTCTGTTATTTGTGGAATATTTTCGATTTTTATATCTACTGATTTTATTTCTTTTCATTGATTCTGATTAATTATTTTCAAGTTATTGAAGGAGTCGAAATTTTCGAATTGTATTTCTTTATAATTTTCTTAAATAATATTAAATTTAAAGTTGTTTATTCTACGTCCTTTTGTTAGTTTAAATTTATATACTCCTTGTATATATATATATATATATATATATATATATATATATATATATATATATATATATATATATATATATTCACAGTATTTGTTTAACAATTAATTTGAGTTTGTTGTTCTATGGGACGTACAATTGTTAAGTCGATTGTAATTTCTATCTGTTCCCAAGTATTTTCTAATTTTATATCATGAGATGAACAACCATCGTTCTATTGATTACTTACAATATTCATAATATATTTATTTATTTTAATATATCAACTATTACAATAATATACATTATTTATTTGAATACAGTTATGAGTAACATATTTATTTTCGTTATCTAGGTAATACACACTTTGTTTTTCATTAAACATAACGAGGGATTCATTTTTATAAACAGGGATGAGGGTAAATTGATATAAGGAATAAGTATTTAAGGTGTCTATTGGGGTCTTTTTTATGGAATGTATTTGTTCTTTATAAGATTATTTCTTTTTGGTGTAATAATTATTCTTTCCTTTCCAGATGAGGAAAAAAAATATAGTAAAAAATTTAATGATATATTGTTGCTTGTAATTAATAAAAATGCGACATTAATGAGATAATAAAATTTGTGAATTGTAGCACAAATTGGTATAATTGTATTGGTAAACACATATTTAGAACTATAGTGGCTCATACAGTCACAATAAGTTATTGGCCTTTAGCTAAAAGTTTTTGTCATGGGAAGTAATTTTGAAATTTATCCACAACTATTCGTGAGTATTTAATAAAAAATGTAAATTTAATACAACACTTTAGCCTCATACGCATTTACATGATTCTTTATCGTTTCTACAATATGTTTCGATGATTTCGTTGAAAAGCCAAATATCTTTATTTTACGTTATTTGTTGTAGGTTATCGGGATTTATGATGCTGGTGTATAATTTTCTTAAGCTATAGAATGTTAGGCTGACTTCGATTTGTCTGAGGCGTCTAGGTTATCACATATAGATTTTGTGATACTACCTATTCCGTTTATTAAATCGCGTTCTGCTCGTTTATTAAAAAGTTTTTGGATTTGATTTTCTGAATCATTATGAATATAAGTTTTTCAACAAACATTTCTCTTGATAGGGGTTATAGTTTTCTTTATAACGTTTTTGCTTCTCTGTTTCAATTTTTGTTTTAGTGATTTCAAACAACTCAGTTTGTTCGTCTTTATATTGTTGGATTAATTCTTCATTCTCAGATTCAGAAGTTGAATATACTCAAATCAATAATATAAAGATACATTCGTTGAGACCAAGCAGATTAAATAATTCAAATTTAACAATGGCTACCACAACATTATCAAAACTCAAAAATCTATCAGAAATTATTCCTTCATACGATGGAAATATTAAAATTCTTAACAATTTTATATCCGCTGTAGACGACGTACAGAACACATTAACTAATGTAACACTCAGTAATATCCCACAAACATTTATGTTCGGTTTAATAAAAAATAAACTCACTCACAAAGCCGCCGAATTATTAGCAGAAAATAAATTCACAACTTGGATCGAATTAAAAACGTACCTAACAAATAAATTCTGTGACAAAAACACGGCAGAAACTATCTTACTAGAAATATTACAAATTAGAAATAAAATTAGATAAAACTTTAGAGCTTATCTCACAAAAATTTGCACAATAAAAATCCAAAATCCTTTTAACAGAATATAGCCAACTGCAGAAAAATGCGATAATTAGAGAAAATCAAAAATTAATAGTAACATATTTTATTTCACTATTATAAACTACTATACGAGGATCTTTTATCGTAAAACAACCTAAATCTCTAGAAGAATGCGAAATCCTTTTACGAAATGAATTTAATTTTGTACATAAATCACCAATGTTAAAATAAAAACCAAATTTTTCATTTAATATACCCCCTAAGAAATTTCCTGGTCAACAATTCCCGTCAAAACCCATATTATTTAACAAAGCTAATAAACAACAAACACAATTCGCACAAGACAGAATTTGAAAAATTTTACGAAACAAAACTTAATTTTCAACCACGACCCATCATGACACAACAGACTCGCATAACACAACCTACGTCAACGCAAACAATTAGGCAAAATTATAATCTTGACGAAACTAATGACACAGAAATACCAGAGCAATTTGACCACGAACACGAAGACGAAATCGAAGTAGATGAAGATTCTTTTTTAGAGATAAACGGCGAAGAATTATATTATTCTCTTTGATACAGGCTCTAGTATAAACTTAATAACCCCAGAATTAGTCAAAATAAAAAATATGAAAACGTATTATGACAAATGTACCTTTAGAACCGTAAACGGAAAAACCACAACAAGCGAATATGTTATAATGAAATTAAATAAAATTCCGGTAAAATGTTATGTTCATAACTTTCACAAAGAATATAACCTACTCCTAGGCATAGAAGCATTTAAAGATTTAAACATACAAATTGATTTTGTAAAAAATATCGGTTAAATACAGGGAAAAGAAAGAAAATTAGATAATTATCTAGACACACTAAAACAAAACAATAATATCCAAATTAGAAATGAACACTTAAATAATTTAGAAAAACAAAAATTAGATTCAGTCATAAGAGAATATAAAGATTTATTTCCAAAAAAAGACGAAAAATTATCTAACACTAACATTTGCACACACAAAATCATAGTTAGCGAAGAAACTCCCTTACACATGAAAAATTATAGGCTTCCACAAATCTACGAACAAGATATCACATTCCCCTTGGAACTCACCTATTTGGATTGTTCAGAAAAAATTAGACGCGTCTGGTAAACGCAAAACAAGGTTAGTCATTGACTAACGTAAATTAAACACAAAAATAAAACACGATCGATTCCAAATCCCTAACATAGACACACTATTAGATCACATAGGATGCTCAAAATACTTCACAACACTCGATCTACACTCTGGTTTCCATCAAATCTTAATGAATAAAGACGATATCGAAAAAACCGCTTTCTTCACTACGTCCGGACACTATGAATTTATTTGCATGCCATTCGGGTTAAAAAATGCTCCGGCAACATTCCAGAGAATGATGAACATCGCATTAGGGGATTTAGTAAATAAAATATGTTTAGTCTATCTCGACGACATAATGATTTTTGGAAAAAAACACTGGAAGAACACTTACAAAACATCAAATTAGTATTCGAAAAACTCAGAAAAGCAAATCTTAAAATACAAATCGACAAATCCGAATATTTACTAAACCAAACTAAATACCTCGATTATATCATTACACAAGACGGTATTAAAACAGACCCATCTAAAGTAGAGAAAATAAAGAAATTAAACATCCCTAAAACAAAAAAAGAAATAAAATCATTTCTTGGTACCATTGGTTGGTATCGTAAATTCATCCCGGATTTTGCAAAATTAACAAAACCTTTCACCCGCTGCTTACGAAATGGTCAAATGATTGGTATTTATAACGAACAATATAGAAACTGGTTTCATAAATGTAAAGAAATTCTAACTACTTCACCAATATTACAATTCCCTAATTTCAATAAAGAATTTATTCTCACAACCGACGCCTCAGACTCTGCGGTAGGCTCTGTATTACTTCAAAAAAACGAAAATAGTAAAGAGATGCCAATAGCATATTTTTCTAAAACAGTTAATAACGCTGAACAAAATTACAGTACTATTGAAAAAGAACTACTTGCAATAATCCTATCCATTAAAAACTTCCGACCTTATTTATATAGGAGAAAATTTCTTATCAAAACCGATCACCGACCACTTATGGCTTTTGAACAAGAAAACTCCTAACCAGAAACTCATGCGTTGGAAAATAGAACTAAACGAGTACAATTTCGAAATAGAATACTTACAAGGTAAAATGAATATTATCGCAGACAACTTATCACGACAAAGAAACGATACACAAATTATTAACCACGTAGGAGACGTAACAAATACAAAAAAAAAATTGCACAATGTATATTAAGAATCTAATCCTACAACAGACTAATAATAAAATAATATTTCACTTTATTACAAAAGAACAGTATAAAGACAAACCCTCCAATAGAAATATAGACTAACTCCTTAAAGAAATTAGAGACTATATGATACTAAACGAGTTATATGAAATTAACATTCCCAAATTAGGATGCGGAAGACACGAATTAAAATGGGAAGATGTTTCAAGTAAAATATTAAACATTTTCGAAGACGCAAACATCCAAATTAATTTATATACACTACCGGAAACAAACATTAACCCTGCAGCAGGCGCGCTGGAGCACTAGGTGCGCCAAATTTACAAGAAGGCGTGTAAATGCGAGACTGTGAGTTGGGGGGGATTCATCACTAATGCTAATCCTTCATTGGACATTTGGTCACACTGTGGTTCAGGTTGCAGTTATTTCGATAAAGTGGTGGTGTGTAGGTTAGACGACTTGTCGAAGCGTGCCGATTATTGCACGGAGTGCGCCGCGCGCCTGCTCGTGTAAGTCATTTTTTATTTTGTTTTATTTTAGGATTCTTGTTGATTTTGGTATTAAAATACTTGCAATTTATACAGATCTCATTTTTTGATTACTATCCTTTATTTATTTCAGTTCTAACACAAGTTTTATTTCGCATAGTGGTGGTGGAGCACATAATATCGTTCAACAATGCAACAAAAAATATTGTAGGGCAAGAAAATTTCTCACAGATGACGAGTTGATACTACATGAAGAAGAATCGGCTGATGAGGAACCGATTGAACCCGATGATGTGGATAATTCTGAGGAAGACGAAGAAATACTCAATCACAGTGATCATGATACCGACTCGGAACAGGAGTTTGAGCCAGAGGACGCTGTTGTAAATGAAGATCAAAGCGATTCCGGTCAAGAAGACGTTTCTAAACCTTACTACTTTGGTAAAAAAACAGTGTTGTAAGTGGAGGAAACATGATTTTTTCACCAAATCAAGAACTAAACGCAATAATATCGTGAAAATATTTCCTGGACCGAAGGCGGTCTTACAACAGAAATAGCGGCATTTGATAAAATTATTGATACGGACATGATCGATAATATTGTACAAAAGACAAATTTATTTATAGATACAAAACGTGAGACTGTTGAGTACCAAAGGGACAGAGATGCGAAACACACTACAAGAAGCGAAATTATGGCTTTGCTTGGCGTACTGTATCTTATAGGTACTAAAAAATGCAATCATACAAACGTGCTAGAACTCTGGACAACAGATGGTACCGGCATGGAAGTACTAAGAGCAATAATGAGTTACAAGAGGTATTTGTTTCTGTTGCGTTCTATTCGGTTTGATAATCGCAATACTAGACAGGAAAGAAAAGAATATGACAAACTAGCTGCCGTACGGAAGACATTAGATGCATTCGTCACTAATTGCAAACGCAATTATTCTCTTGGCGAATTTGTAACCATTGACGAAAAGCTGGAGGGATTTCGTGGTAGGTGTAGTTTCATACAATACATCCCGAACAAACCTGCCAAGTATGGCATAAAATATTTTGTTTTATGTGATGCAAGGACATATTACATGAGCAATTTTGAAGTGTATTTTGGACGACAACCAGATGAACCCTATAAGGTAGATAATTCACCATCGCCGATTGTAAAGAGACTAGTTAGTGACATCAAGGGTAGTAATAGAAACCTAACTACAGACAACTGGTATACTAGTGTCCCGTTAGCGATGTCTTTATTGGAAAATAAAATTACACTTATAGGTACTCTCAGAAAAAATAAACAAGAAATTCCTCCGGAATTTTTACCGCAAAAAGATCGCGAGGAACGTTACTCAATATTTGGCTATCAAAAGGATATAACATTAGTATCCTATGTACCTAAAAAAAATAAATCCGTTATACTTTTATCAACGATGCATGACTCTGGTACGATAGACGAAGAGACCAAAAAGCCAGATATAATATTGGATTATAATTCTACCAAAGGTGGAGTTGACACAATTGACCAAATGTCCGGTACTTATTCTGTGAAAAGAATAACAAGGAGATGGCCCTTGATAGTGTTTTTTTCAATCGTAGATATTACAGGCATCAATGCACAGGTATTATTTGCTTCAAATGAAGCAAATGTCAGGACAACCAGAAGAATATTTTTTAAAAACTTGGCAATGAGTCTAATAAAACCCCATATGACAGAACGCGCGAAAATAATAACTCTCCCACAAGATATACGAATTCTTCTACAAAAATACCAGGAAATCGAGGAGCCAAGAGATTTAGAGCTCCCTAGAAAAAAGAAAGGAAGGTGTGTAACTTGCGGACGAGCAAAAAATATAAACACCACAATCAGCTGCAATGACTGCGGAAATTTTGTTTGCAAAAAACATGCATAAATAGAGATTTTGTGTGGGCATTGTGCAACACCCGAACCAGACAGTGGTTAGAATATTAACTACTATAGTTTATCTATTGAGCTATATCATTTAAGTTTACATTGTTTTTTTTTTGTAACATTTGTACCTATCGAAATAATATAGAAAACATTCCCATAATATGTATTCTGTGTAATAAATATAATTTTTCTCTACAATTAGTCAAAAAATACGTTAATTGTTGCTCGGCGCACTCAATGCGCCGCGCGCCCGCTTACGTAATTATGAGAGGCGCGCCCGCTGCAGGGTTACCGATTCAGTAAGTAATAATGATAGCGACAATAACACAGTACACTCAGATCCCGAAAATTTAGTAAACGGACTAAAATTCATAAACGATAGACTTAACATTGCAAATAACCAACTCATATTAGAAACACATGATGCAAACACATAAATTAAAACACAACGACTATTTGAACACAATAAGATGAGAATACACTGTAAATTCAACAAAATCACACTAGAATAAGAAGTAATAAAATTCCTAAAAGAATACATCATACCAAAAATACGTTATTACGCAATAATCGAAAAAGGTTTAGATTTAACACTCTGGAATATTATAAAAAACACTTTTGAATATAACACTATAAATATAATCTCATGTAATAAAATGGTAACAGACGTAAAAGATGAAGATGAACAAATCGAAATCATTCATGACTTCCACAACGGTCTAACAAACCATCGTAGAATAATAGCAGCATTAAACGCGTTAAAAGATAAATATTTTTGGCCCAGCATGATAAAAAATATCCCTGAATATATTAACAACTGTGAACACTGCAAATTATATAAATATAACAGAAAACCAACACAAGCAGTCGATAATCTTACACCAACTCCCGCTAAATCTTTCGACATAATAAACATGGACCTACTATGCCTAGATAAAAATTATTTCCTAACATTTACGATCAGTTCTCAAAACAAGGACAAATATATTATTTGGAAGATAAATCCTCAAGAAGCGTATTAACCAATTAATAAAATATTTTCAAACATACACCATACCAAACAAAATTATAATGGATTCTGGTCCAGAATTCAAAGGAAGCCTCATACAAAACTTACTCAAAACACACAACATAGAAAGCCACATTACTTGCTTAAACAACCCAAAAAGCAACGCAATCGAAAGATTACATTCCACTCTCATAGAGCACTTGCGACTGATAGAAAATAATAAGAAATTCAAAAATTAAACACTATTAGAAAAATTAAATTTAGTCATACTAGCCTATAATAACACAAAACACTAAGTTAACATACATACATACATATATAACATCACGCTATATCCCATTAAATGGGGTAGCACGAACCCGTCAACATTCTCATCCTGACACACGATACTCGATTCGACCACACTAACACTTCCTCCATACAAACTCTTTCTTTTCTCACAACCAAAATCCATCAACACACAGCAAACATTCATCCATTCGCTCCTGTACACTGCGCTTGTTTCTGAAGGTGAACTCCACACAATTGCAGGTAAACACTAGAAACATCTAACCAATGAATCTAAAATCAAGAATCATACGCTTGTCTTCATTCATCATATTTATCCCGCAATTAATTTTCTCCAAACTTTCCTATCCTGACACACCACTTTTGCTTCAACCACATTAATAATTCTTTTCATACAAGCTCGTTTATTCTTCACGCTCAGAATCTTTCGCTCACGCAACAACCCTTCAAACATATTCATCCACTTGTTCCTAGACCGTCCACGCAAACTTTCACCCTCAATTTCACCAACATACACCTGTTTCACCAATCTGTCATTCGACATACGTTCTACATGACAAAACCATCTCAACTGACTTATTCCCACTCTTCTTACAACATTCTTCCCAATCTCACATTCATCATACACCAATGTATTCCGGACACGATCTCTTCTATTATATTCACACACACCCCGCAAATATCTCATTTCCACAGCAGTTATACGTCGTTCATGTTTCTTCATCCATACCCAACATTCACTACCATACATCAATCGAGCATCTCTGGATACATTCACGTTCCTAGTAAAGGTTCCCAGAGCACCCAATATCCAGCAGATACTCTTCTTTCAATCTCTCGAACAATACGTCCATCCCTCGAAAACACAATCCCCAAGTATACAAACTCATTTACTTGACCCAATCTCACACCATTCACCGAAACATTGCAATCAGTCACCAAATCACTCTTCTCAAACACTAACACTTTACATTTATCAACATTCAGTAATAGATTTAAACCTTTTCCTACTTCATTTATACTTAGAATAATTCTTCTCAATTGTTCTTCAGATTCACCCATTACAACTACATCATCCGCATAAGCTAACGCAGGCACTACACTGCCACCAATACGTACACCATCCGCCCCATTCAGCGACTTTCGTAACAACACATCCATATATAAACTAAACAACCACGGGGACATCCTACAACCTTGTTTCACGCCAACATCTTTAGAAAACCAATCACTCATTCTACCATCAACTCTCACCGCAGCCTCGCTATCTTCGTATAATGCACGAATCGCTCCCAACAAATTACCATTTATACCGTACTCTAGAAGTACATCCCACAGAATAACTCGATGAACACTATCATATGCTTTTTTAAGATCGAGAAAGCCACAGAACACCTTCTTGTTCTTAGCAAGTGATTTCTCAACAATCATACCAAGAGAAAACAATTGATCTACACACCCTCTCTCAGGCAAAAATCCACCTTGCATATTACTCAACTTGGAGATTGTTAAGGTTCGTACCTTGTGAATAAGAATCTTCCCGTACAACTTCCCTACCACACTCAACAAACTTATCGCACGGAAATTAGTACAATCACTCGAACTACCTTTGCCCTTAAATAAAGGACAAATGATAGCACGTTTCCAATCATCAGGAGCTACACACAGTTTCAAACAAAATCTAAATAAATAAACTAACCAATCAAATAATCTCTCACCACCATACTTCAACATCTCATTCGTTATACCATCCAAACCAGGAGCTTTACCATTCTTCAAACGTAACAATGCAAAACTAACATCACTTTCATCTATATCCCATTCATCACTTCTAACATTTTCTCTTGAATTTTCACTACAACAATTCGATCCATTTACGCTACCATATAAACCTCTAAAATACTCACACCATCTATTTCTAACGTCTAATTCATTCCACAATAACTCACCATTCGCACTCTTTATCGCTTTTACCGCCCTTACATTACCACCTCTCAATCTCTTCACATTCAACCAAAACATTCTTTTATTCATAGTAAAATCATTTGTCATTCTTTCACTCATCAAATCATCAAAACGCGCCTTACTTTCTCTCACTACTCTCTTAACATGTTTATTTAACCTTTTATATTCTAGCAAACATTCATCACGTATTCCTCATTAAAACAAAGGATAAAAGAAATAGGATTCTCTCGGTAAAAGAAGAAGAAATTAAGGTAGTTTACCAGGCTTATCCTATAATATATCATATACTCTTTCCTTGAATTTCCAGCACATAAATATATGAAATTTTGAATTTAACATAAATGCGAAAACTTTTGGGAAGGAATCTAGAACTAATGCCGAATTTACATTTTAATTAATCAACCAGATTGAAATGTTTATTTATATATTATTAATTTCAATTTTATATATATATATATAGGGTTGCCACCTTTCTCCGAGTACTGACCCGGAGATTGTCTACCGTTGGGGGGGGGGGGGGGGGCTAAGAGAAGAGTGAATTCTGCAAAACTGCCAAACTTAATGCTGATGTTAGTTTTTTTGGTTTCAAATTAAATCTTTATTCAATTGAAATTAACAACATAAATTTTAGTCGTCCAAATCCAAAACCTCCTTTCGATCTATCTCTAATTAGAACTCAACACATGAATTCAGAAGAGAAATCTGCCATTACAAATTTAATTAAAGAACACGCTGATATATTCCATACTGACAATAATTCCTTATCATTTACTAACAATGTTAAACACCATATACGGACTAAGGACGAACTATCCATTTATACTAAAACATACAGATACCCAGAAATACACAGACAAGAAGTCCAAGAACAGATAGACAAAATGCTGGAGCAAAACGTTATCAGACCTTCGCATTCACCGTGGTCCTCTTCCGTGTGGAAAAAAATGGCGGATGGTCATTGATTACCGCAAGCCCAATGAAAAAACCATTGATGATAAATACCACATCCCCAATATAACAATACTCTTAGATAAACTCGGCAAATGCCAGTATTTTACAACTTTAGATCTGGCCTCTGGTTTTCACCAGATTGAAATGAACGATGATGAGGTACCAAAAACTGCATTTTCCACTGAAAACGGACACTATGAATTCCTAAGAATGTCGTTCGGACTAAAAAATGCGCCCGCCACCTTCCAACGTGTGATGGACAATGTGCTAGGAAATTTACTGAATAAAATTTGTCTCGTATATCTCGACGACGTAATTATATTTAGTACGAGCCTGCAAGAACACATTGAAAGTTTGCGCGCGGTATTTGATAGACTTAAAAAAGCCAACTTAAAAATTCAACTTGACAAGTCCGAATTCCTATGCAAAGAGGTAGCGTACTTAGGTCATGTAGTCACACCTGAAGGCGTCAAGCCTAATCCGAATAAAATTTTGGCAATCAAAAATTACCCAATTCCTAAAACTACAAAACAGATAAAAGGTTTCCTAGGCTTACTAGGTTACTACAGAAAATGTATTCAAAACTTCGCGAAAATCACCAAGCCCCTTACTAAATGCTTAAAAAAGGGAGCAGAAATAGATATTAATAATCCTGAGTATGTCGCATGTTTCGACACATGTAAAAATCTCCTTGTCAACGAACCAATCATCTAATATCCTGATTTTACCAAACCATTCAACCTAACGACGGACGCAAGCAATTATGCTATCGGTGCTGTGTTATTACAAGGAACTATCGGATCAGATTTACCTATTTCATTTGCCAGTAGAACACTTAACGAATCAGAACAAAATTATTCCACTATTGAAAAGGAATTACTAGCTATGGTCTGGGCGACCAAATATTTCAGGCCCTACCTATTCGGCAGAAAGTTTAAATTCATTACAGACCACAAACCATTGCAGTGGTTATTTTCACTCAAGGAACCAAATTCCAAATTAGTTCGATGGTGCTTGAGGCTAGAAGTATTTGACTATGAAATTATTTATAAAAAAGGTAAACTGAATACAAACGCTGATACATTAAGCCGTATCCCGCCACCTATGGAAAATCCCCTGCAAAATCCACTACAGAATACAATTAACAAATTAATGCGACCAGTACAATAACCTAAAAACACAACACAACAATCTCAAACACACAATTTACATAAAACAATGGTAGCCTAGCAGACTCTATTAACCACGATAAAATAATTAATTATACAGTAGAATCAATAGATGATAAGTTTAGTCACTTAATTATTAATTACGAAAAACCTAGATATAAAAGAGGAATAGTAAATAGATTAGGATCCATTATTTAAATTTAGATACGGAAGATTAAAACAAAAGATATAATAAAATTTTGAATCACTTGAAAACAAACCAACACAAATTAATCGATCAACTAAAAAATCTATACTCCGTTAACCAGCAGTTAATAGGAGAATTTAATCAAACTATTGTACCAATAAAGCATAATGAAAAAGATTTAAAATCAAAAATTAAATAGCTAATGCACATAGTTATTTATGGACCTCAGCAATTAAATAAATTAGCCATTCACGATATTTACAATCAACTAAACACCGTATTCAGTATGATTTTTAGTACTTTACAAACAGAAAAATTATTAACTTTTTGCATATTACCCACAATGCACCCTAGCATTATAAAATTGAACGATTTATATTTAGAACTAAATAAAATTTACAACTATTTTATAATAGTAGTCATGAATTCTCTTTAGAGCCAACCTTCTAAAATATGTTAGAATTTGAAAAATTAATAACAGTTAATTGCAAACTAAATTCAAATAAAATTATATATTTTCTAGAAATCCCTATTAACTACGAAACTGATTTTTAACTATTTCACATTATTTCCATCCCAACCAAATACCAGACTGAATTTGTAACCACCATACCAAATTAAAATTATTTCTCAAAAACCTCCGATGGTCATATTAAATCACTGAACGGCGTATGTACAAAAGGAAATATCCACCAATGCCAATTTAAATCTAAAAACCAAATTTAAAAAAAAAATTCGAGACGGTACCTTTGGCAAATCAATCATCCTAGAAGACTTCCAAATTAATTTAAACACAAGTCAAATTCCATAGTTCCAACGATGAGTATCAACATCCAAAATATTCAAGATCTGAAGTCACCTATAAACAAATTCGAAAACATCCAAGAAAATTCAGACATCGAGGACATTATAACTCTATATGTCATTGTTTCAATTACTAGTACAATTATTTTCGCAGTTTCTGCCAAAAGAAGGTTCTTTCAGAAGAAGAAACGACCATCCTAGGATCAACCCATAGAACTCCAGCCAGGGCCTACACCCCGAAATCATCAGTTGAACATCCCCGACGATGTTCCATTCTAAGGAAGGAGGAGTTAGAGCACCCGTTTCCATGAGAACCGCCGACCGCTGCACATTTCAGGCACAGCCACCACTCTCTTCCCCAACAATATGTTATATTATACTATGTGTGCATAAGCACTTTTAGCACAACCTGTACTCTGTATTCACATTTGTAAGTCAGTTACTGTTGAGAGATTGAAGTATCAACTTGTATGAAAAATCTATGTAATCTTTCGTTGTCAAATAATAAATAATTTTTTATTGTAACCGTACATCACGTTTACGTTACTGGCGCAGTTGGTAGGATACTCAGACGGATTATTGATTAATACAAATATCAAAAAATAACGTTTCGTTTCAACGATTTACTGAGTATTAAAATTTACAACGAAACATCGTCACAAAGACTATATATATATATATATACTGCAGGCGCGGTGGCCGAGCGTGTTAACTCACGTGTCTGATATGTGTGATATATATATTGTACCAATTATTATGAAATAATTTTACTATATTTATGCCTGTTTGCACCAACGGAACTTGGTTAAAAAGACTGACAATATCGCATGAACTATTCGACAACAATTTAAGTATCTCCATATGATAATTCGCTTCGATTTGCTTTTATTCTTTAATGTAAACGAGCATTAATAACTGAAAATAAATTAAAACCATAAAAACTAATATGAAAGCAATATTACGTCACAAATTTCATTTTCTCGAAAATAATAATTTCATATAAAAAATCCTCAAAAAGCGACCGAAATAAATTTAACCTTCAAAGTGTATCACGTAATTCACCAAATAAACGTCCACTCTATCCCCTGTCAGGTCCGTAATAGACTCAGTTAATAACATTTCCCCACGTCTGAAATTTAAGGATTGCAGGGTTGTTCGGTCCCCTTGGGTGACGTGCAACGCTATCACGCGTGAAGCGTGAGACATCGTGGAGGACGTGATCAAAGGTACAAGTAGCATAGACGACGACCTAATTGCTTGGGTGAGAGGATTTCGCGATGCTAGTGAATAGTTGCCTGTCAGGTCTTATTGAGGAAAGGTTAGGTTAAGAATTTTGTTGTGTAAATTCTTTCACTGTTAAAAAGATTCAATCTTTAGAGCAGTGTTTCTCAATCTTTTCGTTGCTTATGTATACTTTTAAAAGTTCTACTAACAGAGTTTAAAATATCGTTTCTTGTATATCAGTTATACGCAAATTATATTACTGGCAAAATCACCCAAACTGGAATCACAAATCACTGACTCGCAATGAATAATTACTTTATTATTGATTTGATTTGCAAAATTGAATATATTAATTCAACACGATTAAAGTAAAAATTTCAATAGACAGAATATTCTAAAATAAAATTCATTTTAAATAATCCTGCATTTCGAAAGTTTTCCAAATTTAGAATTGATATCGGGAATGATTCATTTACGAACTAGTAAGTTTAAATTATTACTATATCAAATTCGTATTAAATTTGATCAGATAGATGCATTGAAGCACAATCCTCATTGTTTATTCGTACCACCTGTCAATGAAACAAATCTCTACTCGTTAATTAAATCAAAAATTAGAAATAAAAACTCTGCAAGGACGGGCAAGATGCTCAATTATACAATTTAATGGAAAATATTGTGGACAAAATATATCTCAACGAACGCATACAAAGGTAACAAAACTGTTATTCTTATTAAATCTAACTTTGACAGAAAAACAGCTGTTATGTTAACACTTTAATATGTTGAAGCTTTATTTATGAGCATTCCATAAATTAACTACGGTTTTCATATCAGATCTCACTGAGCTGTAAATTTATGTTTTGCAGACTCTTTTTTCACTTTCAGTAACATATCTTAGCGTCAAATCGATGAGAGTCCAATGGCAAATATTATTTCTGGCGTATTTGCGGATTTTATCTTACAAAAATTAGAAGATCCGATTCTAAACAACAAGAGTGAATTTAATATCTTATTTTTTACCTGATATGTTGATGATTGCCTGTTGATTGCAAAAATATTATGTGAACAGTTTCCCTAACAAACTAAAACTCACTATGGAATTGGACGTTACCATTTTCCGCACCCAACAAGGACTATTATTTAAATGATTTCATAAAAATTCCTCATTTGGTAGATACTTCAATTCTCAGAGCTATACTAACAAGTCATACAGAGTGAGTGTCATCAATTCCTTAGTTGACAGAGCTGTTGGTCTTGCAGACCCCAAGCTTCAGTCTTCCAATTTAAACATCATACGTTAATTATGTTTGGAGAATTCAAATACATTGGCATTCATTAAATAACTACCACTTTAAAGAAGATTTGAAATATTGCCGATACGAGTACAAGCTGCAAGATTCAATTTAATCATCTTAGCAACCATGAAATTAAGAATCTTTTTAGAAAAATACCGATTGGAATCGTTAATTCAGTATCAAATTATGAAAAAAAAAGATCGAGAATTAACTAAAAATGAAATGAATACAGTTTATGAAGTCATTGGTGTGTCGCGTCCAAACAACCTCTTCACAAAAGAATTTACTAGCATGCTCTTTGTAAATATTATTGTGAATTAGATCGCAAAATTAAATTTTATAACACAAAATTCTTACGTCAGGAGTCCAACCTAGAAAAACATCTAATTTTAAAATATATTTATATTATTAATTTACAGCCTAAGAATAAAAATTTAAAAAAAACTGTAAATAACAATACTAAATTTGATGGTATTATAAATTTTATGAAACTCCTATTGAATAATTTGAAAATATTTTGTTAGTTATTGTTTTTTGTCTGTTTTAACTTTCGCAAATATTTCCTGTTATCACCATTGTTAGTTGAGTCTGCACACTAATGTTTGCGTTGTGTATTATTAGTATTTTACTGTTATCATGACTTTGTTTACTCAATTTTTGTTGTTTAGGGATGTTATTTGATTTGTGGTAAATATTTTTTATCTACATACATACATACATAACATCACGCTATATCCCATTAAATGGGGTAGCACGAACCCGTCAACATTCTCATCCTGACACACGATACTCGATTCGACCACATTAACAATTTCTCCATACGAACTCTTTCTTTTCTCACTACCAAAATCCACCATCACGCAACAAACATTCATCCATTCGCTCCTGTACACCTGTTTCGTAAATCTTTACTTACGCCTACTTCTCTAACAACGAATCTATAAGAAATGAAGGTAGCATCTTCTGCGCTTGTTTAAAAATACATTTAACACAATTGCAGTTACACACTTTATAGTAAAAACTGAAAATTAAGTAAAAAAAGATGAGGAAGGAAGGGAGTATCTCTCTGCGCTTGTTTTTGAAACTGAATTCCACACAATTTCAGTTGGACACTTTATAGTAAAAACAGAAAATGAATCAAAAAGATAAGAAAGGAAGAGAACATCTCCCAACGCTTTTCGAAGGTGAACTCCACACAATTGCAGGTAAACATTCAAAAAATCTAACCAATACATCTAAAATCAAGAATCGTACGCTTGTCCTTATTCATCATATTTATCCTGCAATTAATTTTCGCCAAACATTTCTATCCTGACACACCACTTTTGCTTCAACCACATTCATGATTCTATTCATACAAGCTCGTTTATTCTTCACGCTTGGATTCTCACGCAACAACCCTTCAATCATATTTATCCATTTGATCCTAGGTCGTCCACGCAAACTTTAACCCTCAATTTCACCAGCATACACCTGTTTCACCAATCTGTCATTCGACATACGTTCTACATGACAAAACCACCTCAACTGACTTATTCCCACTCTTCTTACAACATTCTTCCCAATCTCACATTCATCATACACCAATGTATTCCGGACACGATCTCTTCTAGTATATCCACACACACACCCATTCGACATACGTTCTACATGACCAAACCCTCTCAATTGACTTATTTTCACTCTTTTAACAACATTCTTGCCAATCTTACATTCATCATACACCAATGTATCCGGACACGATCTCTTCTAGTATATACACACACCCCGCAAATACCTCATTTCCACAGCAGTTATACGCCGTTCATGTTTCTTTATCCATACCCAACATTCACTACATATATCAACGTAGGCACTAACACACCATTATAAACACTCAATCGAGCATCTCTGGATACATTCACGTTCCAAGTAAAGGTTTCCAGAGCACCCAATATCTTGCATCCAGCAGATACTCTTTTATCAATCTCTCGATCAATACGTCCATCCCTCGAAAACACACTCCTCAAGTATACAAACTCATTTACTTGACCCAATCTCACACCATTTACCGAAACATTGCAATCAGTAACCAAATCACTCTTCTCAAACACTAACACTTTACATTTATCAACATTCAATAATAGATTTAAACCTTTTCCTACTTCATTTATACTTAGAACCATTCTTCCAATTCTTATTCAAATTCACCCATTACAACTACATCATCCGCATAAGCTAACGGAGGCACTACACTGCCACCAATACGTACACCATCCACCCCATTCAGCGATTTTCGTAACAACACATCCATATACAAATTAAACAACCACGGAGACATCCCACAATCTTGTTTCACGCCAACATCTAAAGAAAACCAATCACTTAATCTACCATCAACTCTTACCGCAGCTTCGCTATCTTCGTATAATACACGAATTGCTCCTAACAAATTACCATTTATACCGTACTCTAGAAGTACATCCCACAGCATAACTCGATGAACACTATCATATGCTTTTTTAAGATCGAGAAAGCCACAGAACACCTTCTTGTTCTTAGCAAGTGATTTCTCAACAATCACACGAAGAGAAAACAATTGATCTACACACCCTCTCTCAGGCAAAAATCCACCTTACATATTACGCAACTTGGAGATTGTTAAGGTTCGTACCTTGTGAATAAGAACTTTCCCGTACAACTTCCCTACCACACTTAACAAACTTATCGTACGGAAATTAGTACAATCAGTCGAACTACCTTTGCTCTTAAATAAAAGACAAATGATAGCACGTTTCCAATCATCAGGAGCCACACACCGTTTCAAATAAAATCTAAATAAATAAACTATCCAATCAAATAATCTCTCACCACCATACTTCAACATCTCATTCGATATACCATCCAAACTAGGAGCTTTACCATTCTTCAAACGTAACAATGCAAAACTAACATCACTTTCATCTATATCCCATTCATCACTTCTAACATTTTCATTTTTTTTTTGTTTGTGTTATATTGTATTTTGCAGTTGTATTTCATTTTTTAGTCACTATTGATGACCTAATTGTCAAATCGAAACGTCTGATAATATTAAATAATTATGTATTATAATATTAATAGGAAAAATAGAGGAATGGCAACATACAGTGGCGACCATAGACATGTGGGAAAGTAAAATGGAAATCATGAAAACCAAGAGGAAATTAATTGGAACAAACGTGTACTTTGAGAACGACCTCACAAAGGAAGATAAGAAAATACAAAAAGAAATATTACGGATCTATAAACAGGAAAAAGAAAATAAAAGTACAGTAAAAATGGGATACAGAAAAATTAAAATAAATGAAACCTGGTACGACTGGAGCACGGTTGATAACAAACTTATAGAGAAAAACGATACAAAAAACGAGAATCGCCCATCGGCCAAAACCGAGGGGTAGAGAGGAAGGAAATAGGAAAGCAAAACAAAAAAAAAGAAAAACAGAAAGAAACATAAATTTATAAAGATCTGTACATGGAACATAAGAACAAAGTTAGAAGGAGGAAAACTACTAGAAATATGCAGTGAGCTGGGAAAATATGATATAGCTATAGCCGCAATTCAAGAGACAAGGTGGACAGGGAATGGACAAATAAACCACAAGAACCACACATTACTATACTCGGGAAGTGACAGACAAGGGCAATTTGGGGTAGCCTTTAAAATCGCAAGAAAGATAAAAGATTATATTATACAATTCACCCCTATAAATGAAAGATTAGCATACATAAGATTTAAAGCGAGCCCACACAACCTATCAATATTAAATGTTTATGCACCGACAGAAAACGTGAAACATGGTGAAAAGGAAAGGTTTTATGAAGAAATGGAAGGAGAACTAGACAAGATAACAAAAGAAGATATAATAATTGTACTCGGAGATCTAAACGCACAGATCGGAAAAGAAGACTACATAACTGAAGTTGCAGGAAGACACACAATACACAGCAAAACTAACAACAATGGCCAAAGAGTATGTAATCTAGCAGCGGCAAACAACATGATAATCAGTAGCACAAAGTTTGAACATCCGAGGCAACATAAAATCACGTGGACATCTGGAGACAACAGTAAATCTTCGCAAATAGAACATGTACTCATCTCCAAAAGATGGGAAACAACCATCAGAGACGTAAGAACGTACAGGAGAGCATGCGCCGACTCAGATCATTACATGGTCATGGCGACAACAAAGCAGAAAATCAAAAGGAACAAAATGCAAAAAAATAAGCAAGAGAAATGGGACATAAGAAAGCTAAACAGAGAACAAGAAAGAGACGAATATATTGAAGAGATAGCAATAAACATAAGAGAAAACAGAACTTCAAACAATCAAAAAGTAGATGAGACGTGGGATAGACTAAAAAAGAGCATAATAATGGCAGCAGATGAAAAGCTAGGAAAGCAAAAAGCTGAAAAGAAGAAAGAATAGTATAACGAAGAATTAAAAAGTTAGCGGAGAGAAAAAATAAGGCAAGAATAAAATGGATACAAACGGAACAAAAAGTGGACAAAGAGGAATATGAAAAAATTAGGAAAGAAAGCAAGAAAGTAATAAGAAAATACAAAAGGGAATGGGTACGAGAAATGATCAATGGCTTAGAAAAAGACAGCGCTAACAAGAACACGAAAAGTTTTTACCAAAACATAAAAAATCAGAGGAAAACCAATAAAATAAATATAAACAACAGCCTGAAAGACAAAAATGGAAAAATAACAGAATCCGAAGAACAATGCAAGAAGATATGGGAGGAATATTTTAGAGAGCTTTTAAATGATGCTGGAGAAAACACGGAGGAGGAAAACCAAGAAGACAATAACGACAGCGAAGAAGAAGATGAATATATAGTAGGTGAGCCAACAGAACAAGAAGTGAAAGATGCGATTAATGCTTGTAAAAATGGAAAACAACCAGGTAAAGATGGTATAAACGGTGAACTATTAAAATACGGAGGAAATGCGATAATCAAACGGACACATAAACTAATAAAAATAATTTGGAGAGAAGAAATAATGCCCAAAGAGTGGGAATTGGGACAGATAGTAACAATATATAAGAAAGGCGATCCCAAAGAATGCAAAAACCACAGAGGAATAACACTTCTTAACACGACATACAAAATATATTCAACAATCATCCAGTAAAGAATAGCAAAAACAACAAAAAATAAGATAGGGCATTACCAATGCGGTTTCGTACAGGGCAAATCCACGATAGACGCAATTCACACTTTAAAACAAATAGTAGAAAAAACCCACAACGCAAAAATAAATATTGAAATGTTATTTATAGACTTTAAACAAGCGTTTGACAGTATACGAAGAGAAACATTGTTGAAGGCACTAGAAGAACTGGGAATAGAAGTAAAGTTGCGTAGACTCACCAAAATGACTATGAACAATTCTAGAGCGACCATAAAGACCAGAACAGGAGAGACAAATGAAATAACTAATGGAGTATGACAAGGAGATGCGCTATCAGCCACTCTCTTCAATATAGCGCTGGAAAAGAAGACGAAGTCGATAAACCAAAACTCAATCAGGAATAAAGGAACGCAACTAATAGCATACGCGGATGACATCGTCATCATAGCAAAAAATAGGGAATTACTAAACAAGTCGCTGGAAGAAATAGTGAGAGAGGGAAAAGACATGGGGCTAGAAATAAATAAGGAAAAAACCAAATACATGAGAGTCGGTAAGCGTTCCCAATCTAAGAAAGTAAAAATAGGAGAATATGAATTTGATGAAGTTGAAACATTTAAGTACCTTGGTATAATAATAACAAACACAGGAGAGAGAGGAGCAGAAATCGCAGAAAAAGTATTAACAGCAAATAAAGCCCTGGATTCAAACAAATACCTACTGAAAAATAAAGAACTGTCAAAAGCAACAAAAATTAAAATATATAAGACATTGATAAGACCCATCCTACTATACGATGCTGAGACACAAACAATGACACAAAGAGAGGAAGAACAACTCAGAAAAGCAGAAAGGAAAATTATAAGATCAATCCTAGGAGGAATTAAAATAGGAGATAATGAGTACAGATCAAGAATGAATACAGAAATACTGGAAGAACTAGAAGGTGAAGATATCACCAGGAAAATTAAACAACAACGAGGGAGATGGTTAGGGCATGGAATGAGAGCTGATGCAGAAACAACAATATCTACAACACTAAAATGGGACCCAGGATATAGAAGAAGAGGGAGGCCACGGTCAACCTGGATTAAGGAAGTAGAAGAAGATCTGCACAAATTAGGAATTTATAAATGGAAGGAAGAAACGAAGAACAGGAAAAAATGGAGTGAAATTTGCAAGAAAATATAAGAGTTTAAGGAAAAGGGCTGATCCCCCTATGATTTGGATCTAGAGAGCTTCTAAGAAGCGGCGCAACCCCTGTACGGGGTGTTCAGCCATCATATATATATTATTATTATTATTCAAATCACTCACATACATATTATCCTACATTTGAAACGTTGTTATAAGTTTAATTGATATAAATTAATAGAAGTAGCCATATCATAAACTCGTCGATTAATTTAATTAGTACATAACTTTAGGTATTGGGAAAATGAAATTTTCTTCGGTCTAAAGTTGGCAATATTTAAAAAATAATAAATAACTGAGTCATGTACATGCTGAATTTGGTCTGCAAAAAAATTGTTAATATCGCATAAACACTGCACAAATATAAGGAACCAAAAAAAAGCAATCAAGTAACGGAGGGATTATACCTATACATATACATCCACCTAAACCAAAATCGAATTCGTTATCTAAGGCCTCAAATGAGCACCTTTATTCAATTATTTAAATTATTGCCTTATAGGCGTATTATATACAAACAACGTGCTGATCCTTAAGTTTGTGCCTTTATGGGTCGACGAACTAAAGAATGGAATTATACGAGGGTCATTTGAAAAGTTATACGGATGACCCACAGATGACAGCACTAGTTCTGGTTCAAGTATCGTATTAAAATTCGCCATCTTTTGTAGAAACGTGTGTGCAATATTATTTTGATCAGGGAAGAACAGCTGAAGATATAGCAAATTGTTTTATTATAGAAAACTGTGTTTTGGAAAATGGCAAAAATCGAACATCGTGCGGTAATTAAATATTTGATGAAGAAGAATATGACGGCAACAGAAATTCATACCAAAATTAAAACTGTTTGCAAGTGGAGTACTGAGTTTTAACGTGGACCTGAAAGCTTAGAAGATGATCCGCATAGTGGATCACCTAAATCTGTCATCACAGCAGATATTATTGGAAAAGTGCACGATATGGTATAGAAGGATCGCCGATTAAAGGTATCTGAAATAGTACAAGCTTTAGGCATACCAGGTGAACTAGTATTTCACATTTTAATGGAGGAATTATGCATGAATAAATTATCTGCAATATGGCAGTCTTGATTGTTGAAACCTGATCAAAAACAAATCAGAATGCAAATATCTGAGCAAGGTTTAGTCCGTTTCGAGAGAGAGAGATTTTATGCATCGATTCGTGATCAACGATGAAACATGGATACCTTACTATACACTGAAAACAAAACAATAGTCGAAACAATGGAAACATCACAAATTTCCACCTCCAAAGAAAGATAGCCATATCTGTGAAATCGACTGGAAACATCGTGGCGTCAGTTTTCTGGGTTGCTGAAGGTATTCATATCTTTAACTATCTTCCAACGAGTACAACTATTCCGGGCGGATACTATGCTAACCTTTTAAACCAACTGAAGAAAAATATACGTGAGAAAAGGCCGGGATTATCAAAAAAGAAAACATCTTTCACCAAGAAAATGCTCGTCCCCATATAAATCAACAAATTGGGGTAGGATTTACTATCTCATTCGCCTTATAAACCTGATTTGGCTTCATTCTATTTCCGTCTCTTCTTCAAGCTGAAAAAATTATTTACTAAACAGCGAGTTGCATCAAATGCAGAGGTTAAAGTATCATTGAGGTGTATTTTTCAGGCCTGATGGAATCTTACTTTCGTCATGGCATAAAAGCTTTGGAATATCGTTGAACAAAATGCGTTAGTATCAAGAGAGACTATGTTGAAAAATAAGAACAATTAAAAAAAGGTGAACTAATATTTTGTACTTCATTCCGAGAAAATTACCCTAAAACATATAATTATTTAGACCAACAAGTCAGTCCACCTAGACGATGTTAAGTTACATACAAATTACTAAACGGCGAGCTTGATTGTTTTATAATTGTATTGTGATCAAAATATAATGGTTACTATTTCTACTATTATGCATTGTAGACTTGAAGATGATCCCATAAAATTTGTAAACGATTTCAAATGAAAATAAATCTCAAGCCAAGTAAAGCATAATTTAATACAAAAAACATGTATAGTTTCTACACTGATCAGTTTACGACAATAATGAATAAGAACTTTGCAATAATATATAGCGTGTGGCATTAAAAAATATAAAGTTGCATATCATTGCGCGAAAATGGAACATTAGGTAGAAAATCTTATACTGTAGATAATTGAGTATTAAAATTTAAAATAAACTTGAAAAAAATTTCGGTAATATTTAAAATAATCGGCAATTTCATTGAAACAAAAACACAACAAATACATAAATTTACAAATACTGCTCAAATTGTCCTCCATTTTCGTTAATACATAATTGTATTCTTCTAAAAAAATTACTTCTTACTGATCATTTGTATCATCCATGGCACACTTAATCCAGCCATTTTAAAATAAAACTGATATAAATCTAAACATGCATTTTTCTCATAAAATTTTTTATCTACAGGTATACTAATATTATATCACTAAATTCATAATAAAATTATCTATCGAACCAGCAAATTAAAAAATATAGTTCCATTTAAAATAACAAAGTTGGTATCTGCAGTTTGAAAACCACTGGTTTGAAAACAAAATTTATGCTCAATAAAATAGTCTTATTATCTAGATTTTAAATTATATGATCGTTATCTCGGTATCATTACATATAATTTTATCTAGATAACTTTACACTGGTAATATTTTATTAAATGAAATGATTAGTTGAAATTTATATAAAAAACAACAAAGACAAAATTAATTGTCTTTAAATGCTCACTTGGTGAAACTAGGTTTAATAATAAATATCAAAATAAACACTTGTCTAAGTCTCACAAAATTCAGCCTCCAAGTCACCTTATGAGGGCAGCGTCAGAGGCTGGCCAGCACAGTTGGTAACCATAGACGCGTTTCGCTCTTATTAGAGCTCATCAGTATGGTATAACCTACTTCTTCACCTAGAACAAAGTTCACGTGAAGAAGCTGGTGACGAAGGACTGTGCCAGCAGAGAATAAGATCTCTAAAGAACGGTAAGATGACATGAGAAGTTCTATCAAACCAGTAATGCCATCTACCGAAAAAAGCAAAAGCTACGAAATTGCAATTTAAATAAAAAACAACAAAGACAAAATTAATTGTCTTTAAATGCTCACTTGGTGAAACTAGGTTTAATAATAAATATCAAAATAAACACTTGTCCAAGTCTCACAAAATTCAGCCTCCAAGTCACCTTATGAGGGCATCGTCAGAGGCTGGCCAGCACAGTTGGTAACCATAGACGCGTTTCGCTCTTATTAGAGCTCATCAGTATGGTATAACCTACTTCTTCACCTAGAACAAAGTTCACGTGAAGAAGCTGGTGACGAAGGACTGTGCCAGCAGAGAATAAGATCTCTACAGAACGGTAAGAAGACATGTGAAGTTCTATCAAACCAGTAATGCCACCTACCGAAAAAAGCAAAAGCTACGAAATAGCAATTTAAATAAAGGCTGGCCAGCACAGTTGAGATCTTATTCTCTGCTGGCACAGTCCTTCGTCACCAGCTTCTTCACGTGAACTTTGTTCTAGGTGAAGAAGTAGGTTATACCATACTGATGAGCTCTAATAAGAGCGAAACGCGTCTATGGTTACCAACTGTGCTGGCCAGCCTCTGACGATACCCTCATAAGGTGACTTGGAGGCTGAATTTTGTGAGACTTAGACAAGTGTTTATTTTGATATTTATTATTAAACCTAGTTTCACCAAGTGAGCATTTAAAGACAATTAATTTTGTCTTTGTTGTTTTTTATTTAAATTGCTATTTCGCAGCTTTTGCTTTTTTCGGTAGATGGCATTACTGGTTTGATAGAACTTCTCATGTCATCTTACCGTTCTTTAGAGATCTTATTCTCTGCTGGCACAGTCCTTCGTCACCAGCTTCTTCACGTGAACTTTGTTCTAGGTGAAGAAGTAGGTTATACCATACTGATGAGCACTAATAAGAGCAAAACGCGTCTATGGTTACCAACTGTGCTGGCCAGCCTCTGACGATGCCCTCATAAGGTGACTTTGAGGCTGAATTTTGTGAGACTTAGACAAGTGTTTATTTTGATATTTATTATGAAATTTATATATTTAAAAGGGTTTCTTATCTTTTTAATAATGCCGAGTTTCTTGAATTCATTGACATAATCAACAAATATAAATTATTTAACGTTCATCAGGTAATCCATGTACTAGATTTTTCTTTGCTCAATTAAATAAAGTAATTATTAAAGTCAATTTTAAATAACAGTAAACGAAGTAAACTACCAAAGAATTTTATCTCTAAGCCGTAATCAGAGAATCAATTCTATATACGTATTTATTTATTTATTTATTTATGTTACGCTGTACAACAGGAACTTAATCCCAATTACAGTACAGGGTCCGCCCTCACCGAGCCGCAGTGTGGTAGTTCATATAATTTAAAGCTTGAGTGAGATTCGAACTCGGGATCTCCGGATTCGAACTCTGTATCGCTATCCACACCACCGTACTGACGGACAACTAAGTTCTCATCCTCAGTAGAAAAGGGATAAATCAAGATTACATGATTTATGAATCAAGTCACTGGTCAAGATAGAATCCAATTTGCCCAAAAGAGACATACCTATTTAGACTAAAACGAAGCAATGAGCTGTGTTCAAAATAATTATAAGCATAACGCTTAAGTCAACTAAACACTAATTACTATGAAATCAAACAAATTACTGTTAAGTATGAGACCCAGGTCAGAATAAATCAACCGAAGTTTAATTTTAAATATATTTCTACTCTCAAACACGTCTAACTGTTTAATGCTATTTACCGTCTTTAATAATTACATTACTAAAGCTGTAAATCGATTGGTTGTTGGAAGAGTTTAAAGGGATGAAAGACAAAGTGAGATTTTGTAATTTATTACAGGGTGTAGATACGCGATAATTTATATTCAGTTGTTCTCTCATGTTCATTGAATTTTGTGCTGTAGTGAATATTATTCTAACACTGAAGTTAAGATAATTTTTGTTTTATTTTATTTGATCTAAATTAATATAAACTAGTTTTTCTAATATATTGATCTCGACAAATATATAAATTAATGTAAGAAATGATATATACCTAGGGATATATACCATTTGCATTTGATTTTTTTTCATATTTGTTATCAGTTTCAGCTAATTCTGCAATCTTGTTATTAGACCAAAATTTTAAAGAAATAAATTATTGACATTTATTGTATATTAATTTCTTATTTTCTATTTCTCCCATTTGTACATGCATACCTTAGAGCGGGTAATATTAACTGTAACAATACCATATTCACAGGATGTATTTAGCATACAACCCTTAATTTTGAGCTATCAAAAGTTTTAAATTTTAGGGGATGAGGGTAACATTTTGAAAATTATAAATTTGATTTTACCTCTGTCGAAAAAGGAACGAATTTAATCAATGATTTTAGACTCTGTATATAATTTTTTTAATTCTGAAAAAAAATTATTTATACTATTGAAAAATGTACTATCGATTAGTAATTTAAAAAAATCTATCAATGGTATTGTTTAGTAATAATCGTTTAGTAACATCTTTTAGTCACTATCGTTTAGTAACTAAAACTATGGTTTAATAACTAAATCTATCGTTAAGTAATTAAATTGACTATTGATAGTACCATCGATATATCGATAGTTTAATATTAATATCGATAATTTACTAGCACTAGCACTATCGAACAACCGATTGTTGACATAACCGATAGTTTTTCATCACTAAAAGATACTAATATTTCATCCTTATTTAGGTTAAGGTCTTTAATTTTATTAATAAACTGAATTGAATTATCTACTACGAATGTTTTAGGTTGGACCCGTAAATTTTTATATTGGTTAAATAGCCATGTAGAAAGTAAATCAGTTGGTTAATTAATTTCCGAAATAAAAGGACGTATTAAATTACCGGGTTTATGAATTTATGGAAGACAGTATATTTTAGATATTACTGGATTAGAAACTGTTATATTATATTTTAGTTGTTAGAGTATTAAATTTGAGCAATTTTTAATTATATTTTTAAACGACGTTATCAGTTTATTTAAAGGTGTTTCTTTTAAATTTCTTTATAAGGTCCGGTTTTAATTAAGCTACTTGTATTAACCCGTTCAAAATAATATCCCTTATCCGCTTTTAAGTTTAGTACGTCCCGTTTTCTTAAATTGTTTATAAATAAATTTATGTTTCGTGTTATTCGAAATTATATTCCGTATTTTATAGTATTACCTGAAATTGGTAATTTATAAGCGTTTTTCATTTTCTTTTGTGGTGTTATCAAATTTTTTAATATCGGATTCAATAGAGGCAATTAGTTCTTCTAACGGTGTTTCTTTATTATTAAGCGCATATTTTACTATTATTAAGTAATTTAACTTCATTAATGTTAAAATGTTCATCCGATTGATTTATTATTAATGTTACTATTATTAATGACAGCTTTGGAAATTAGATTTTGAAATATTTTTTTTAATAATTTTCTTTTTGTATTTATGATGAAAAACTTCATGTAAATTATTGTCAAATGCCGTCCAGGATTGAAAGTCAATATTATTTAAATTTTTGATTAATTTTAAATGTAAGTCGTACATTTTTAATTATAATTTCTTGCGTTTGGCGTACATAAATTTATTTCATTGATTAACAATTTACGTAATTTTGAATAAGTTAGATTATTTTGAACGGGTAAATGGATTAATTAAAACCGAACCTTATAAAGGAATGAAAAAAACACCTTTAATAAAATGATAACATCGTTTAAAAATACAATTAAAAATTGCCCAAATCTAATTTTTAAACAACTAAAATCTGTTTTTTGATTGACCGTATTGCTGTTAATGTTGATGTTGATGACAGAATTTTCAGATTGCAACGGTCAGTACAAAATACGAGTCACAAACATTTCAAATAAGATTTTCTTTCCTTTTATATTTCGCATGTCATTCTGTTTCGGTTAATTGACAGCCGTCACTGTGTATCTTAGTTGTTGGTAGACATATTAGATGCCTGTGTTTGTTTACTTCTGACGTGGTAGATTGTGGTATATTTAGGAGTTTCTAATTTCAATTGTTGTAATTAGGTATTTTACAATTAGAAATCTGGTTGTCAGTCGCATCTTGATTCTTGGAGTGTCATCTCCAACTAGTATGATATTACATTTAGATGTATTTATACCTACTTTTTTATTGTTTTGACTTTTTAATGTAATTTAAACATTGTTTTAATATGTGACTCTTACTATGTGGTATGTAATGAAAAAAAATAATATATTAAGTTTCTGCACTGACTGCAATGTTTATTGTTGTAACTTCAAAAATGGCCCAATACCGGTACCGAAACATCAGCATATTTAAATAAATTGTTAAACAAAGCCTTATAATTCATTCAATACCAAGACTTAATAAAATTTAGGCTGATCCAAATTTACAATTGATTGGCGAGCATGATTGCTTAATTTTGAACATATTATTTCGTGTTCATAATCTTACATCAGGTACATTAATATGTATATCTTTTAAACAAACTGATAGATATATGTAATTATTTAATATATAACGTATAAATTTAATATGAAACTAATGTCGTCTTTTTTGTAAAATAATAATCTGAAATTCCTGCATTTCGTCTGAGTAGGATATTTTGAACGAGTATTCTTTGTGTTTTTTGATAAATATTGATCTATGTCTGTATTTTCTCCAAATTTTCTGATGCATTTTCTGTAGTAGGATTCCAAACTACTGATGGTATTCCGTAATATGAAATATATATTTTTTATTGACATTATTGTGATTAAAGAAGTTAAATTTATATTTAAAAATATTACCCAGGATTATTTTTTGTTTGATATTAGGGCTTTACCATATTCGTGGCGACAATTATAGTCACAAGTATTTCATTAAGCTTTGCGTTCAAATCCGAGAAATATGAGCATTAGTTTGGTTAAATGGTAGTTTTTTGTGTGCATATGGACTTTGTTTTTCGAAATTATCAAAATGACTAGCTGATTTTTCTGCCTGCTAAAAACGTAAAAAAACTTCATACTGTTTTTTTATTTTGAGAGATTAGAGCTTCCTGTAATAATTTTGATAATGCCAGAATAAATAAATAAATATATCATCATGCCTTTTATCCATTACTGGGTGTGCCACTCTGCCGAAATAACGGCCTTCAAAGATGTAAGTCGAGGGGGAGCTACAGTGGTAGCTTCCCTTCCACTGAAATCAGAATAAATAATGGTAAATAGAGTTTTTGAGTTTACAGTTTGTTGTTAAATTATTTGTAGATATATATATATATATATATATATATTTATTCCCGCGCTGCTAGTAGCCATGCTACTACGCAGATATTTGCCTTAAACTCACCTGAGACGAATGCCTTGGATGTGTCTGGAAACCTTTATTGTCTAAATAGATTTATAATTCAAGAATTGTCTTTATTGTTCTACAAATTGGACTAAACGGCTCTGTCTATAAAACAGTTCCATGTTCAAAAAAAATGAAAACAAAGACAAAATTAATTGTTCATCAGCTTAGTGAAACCAGGTTTAATAAAAAAATATAACAAACACTTGTTAGAGTTTCACAAGATTTTCAGCCTCCGCGTCAACTTATTAGCATAGTTAGTAACCATAGACGCGTTTCGCTCTTATTAGAGCTCATCAGTATGGTCTACCCATTCCTTCACCTAGAACAAATTCACGTGAAGAAGCTGCGTAACGAAGAACTGTACCAGCAGAGGATAAGTGGGTATAATACTGATGAGCTTTGATAAGAGCGAAAGGCGTCTGTGGTTACTAACTGTGCTGATCGGCCTCTGATAATGACCTAATAAGTTGACTCGGAGGCTGAAAATCTTGTGAAATGTTTGTTTTAATTTTTTTAACCTGGTTTCACTAAGCAGATGGACAATTAATTTTGTTTTTATTTAAATTGCTATTTTATAGCTTTTTCTTTTCTCGGTAGATGGCATTGCTGGTTCAACAGAACTACTCATGTCGTTTTGACATTGTAAAGAGAATATTTTATATTAAATTGCTGTCCAATAATCTCAAAATATAATATACTATACTAAAATTAACTGATTGCAGGAAATTACGACGTATTGTTAGCTTTTAATTGAACTTAACATGATTCTACGTATTGTGTCGGTACATTTCTTAGAAAAATAAACTAATCAGATAGCCCAGTTTTCCTTAGTTACGCTGTATAACATTGCGGATTATTACATTACTTACATTGTTTTGCGAAACACAAACCTTAGTATATGTCTGTCACAGACAAATGAATTGTATATTTTGATATAAAAAAACAAACATATATTTTTTTGACATTTCCTCCAACAATATTTCTACTGGTAACATTATCTATAAAAATTGTAGAAATTATATAAAAGTTCACGACTATTGCCTTTTTAAAAAGCTTTATTTTGACAGAGGTTGGTTACAGGATGGCTGGTTATTACAGAATGGCTACAGAATGCCTTATCTTACAGATAACTACATATTTATACTCGCTTTTATGCTGAGCTAATGTCTACGCAAGAACAAAGGAATTATCAGTTGCTTATTATTATCTTCTTGCTTTTAATCATATAACTCCTCCACCGTTAGAGAAAGGCATCGCCTGGAAGATTTAAGTTTGGTTTTGGAATACTAATATTTCCTTTTTTCTTAAGTAAATTACATTTAAATTTTCCTTTAAATACAATGCAAACTAATACAATTATAATTATTATTATAATCACATATTTAATTACATTATGTTTATTTATTTCAGGGATCTTTTCTAAAGTTTCCAAATCATGTCTAATTATTTTAATTTCCTTAACATTATGCAATTCTACTTCTGAATTTAATTTTTGTGTTATACTAACATTAAATTTATAATTAGAAATTACAATAGGTTCTCCATTTATTTCATTACTAATAATTTGTTTAATATAAATAAATTTGTATTACTTATTTCCAATACATTATTAATCTTATAATTAATTCTAATATAATTACACCGTGTTGTATTTAAGTTAAACACAGTTTGATAGTCACATTCATTTTCTTTAATAGCTTCACTATTTACATAGTTGCAGTAATACACTTTATTAACCCTTTTACACTGATTTTGTACCGAATATAAGTTATTATTTTCTTTCAACAATACATGTTCACTTTGAAACACAGTTAGCACTTCACTGTTTTGTATAGTGGGTACAGGAGTGTACTGCAATAATTCTAACGTCTCTTCATGATACAATGGCACAAGGATCAAAAAATTTATTTTATAATTCTTTAAGGTACAATACGTGGATATTAATTGTTTTACTTCATTATAATTCATATCATCTGGAAATACAAATTTACTCTCTTTATTAATTTTAATCAAATTATCCTTCAATATGTCATAAGGTATTATACTTTCATGTAATAATCCTAAGTTACAAAAACTCAGAGAAATTTCTAAATTACTTAAAGTATTTTGTATAATATTTAATAAATGAATTATTTGATTCATAATATCTTTAACAACCAAGTGATCAATCAGTATAGCTTTTTTATTTAAATTCTTTTCTATATTTAATATTCGTGATTTTAATATTACTTGATTATAATTATATAATATCTTCAACTGTTTCATTAAATTGCTTTATTATCTCAATATTTATATTATAATTTTCTAACATATTTTTATTTAATATTTCCTGATTCTTTTCTAAATTTCTAATTAATGCATCATATTTTTAGGCATCTTCACTATCTAAATTACCAGTTATACTTTTCACTATAGAGCCTAGGCCATTAATCAATCCTCTTTTTGATCTTTGTTTATTAACATGAGTATTTAAATTTTGAAATTTTTTTAATATACCATTTTGATAATACTTAATTATTTTCCAATAATTAATAGATTCATTATTTAATTTTGGATCATATGTATTTAATTTTTCTTCTAATATTTTGATTTGATCTACTAAATTCAAATATTCAGAATATACTATTTTAAAATCGTAATTAAAATGAATTACGTGTTTATTTGAATAAATTTTTGCATCGCCTAATTTGCTTATAAGTGCGTCAGGGTTGTGTGTTATATCTGTTAGGTGTTTTGTTGTTGATCCTGATCCGAACAGGATGAATCTGAAACAATGTGTTTTTGTGTTAGTTTCCTGGGTCTTTTAATTTTTGACAATTTATATTTTTTGTCTTTTGTTGTTTTTAGTGTAGCAAATTTGGGTTGTAAACTAGCTACTTTATGTGTGACGTATTTGGGTTTGGTAATTTTACCAGAGTGTCTAATATTTTGTTTAATTCTGACTTCTTCTAAGGTTTCGGGTATTTTTTCAACTTTATCTTTATTACGTTTACTTGCAACGTTTTCTTTTTTATCATTTAAATTTTGATTTATCTTTCCATAAATAATTTGCATTTTTTCTTTATGAGTTTGCACATAATTTTGTGTTAAGTGTTTCTCTAAATCTATATTTATTTCATTATTTTTAAAGTGTCCAAATACAATATCTATTGGTTTAAAATTTGTAACTGAATGTATAGAATTATTATATCCTATTATAGCGAATTTTAATATATCTAATAAACTTAATGATTTATATTCTTTTTGTAAATTCAAGATTCTTAAATGTTCTATAAGTGTTGAGTGAAATCGTTCTATTTGTCCGTTTGAGTTCGGGTTATCGATACTTGTGAAGTGGATGTGAATTTTATGTAGTGCGAGGAATTCTTTAATTACAACGTTGTTAAACTCTTTTCCGTTGTCACAGATTATTTTCTCTGGCATAGTATATTGTGAAATGAATTTCAATAATTTATTACCTACTTCTACAGATGTCATATTATTAAGTTTATAAATTTGGGCAAATTTAGAAAAACTATCAATTATAGTTAAGTATTTATCTTTCTCTAATGAAATAACATCCATATGAATAATTTCCAGTGGTTTACTACTTGTCGGGGTAACTCTTAAATTTAATTGGAGGGGGTTCCTCTCATATTTACTTTGAAGACATATTTCACATATATTAATTTGATTTTGAACAGCGTTCTGAAGGTTTGGCCAGTAGTACTTTTCTTTAATTCTCTTTATTGTTTCCGTAATTCCTCTATGGTTTGTTTTCCCCTCGTGATATAACTTAATTATCTGTATTTGGTCCTCTACTGTTTTAACATCCTCCAATTTATTTTTGGAACTAATAAATTCTAAACTTTTATGTTGAAAATATTTTTGTAAAATTTCGTTTACATTAAAATACAAATTATTATTAAAAATACAAAAATATCTAATTCTTGGTTTACAATAATCTTTTATAAATGATAATATAGTTTCTACTACTTTTACTCTTGGAATATATACTTCTAATCCTATTTTACCGTCAAATGGTCTAGTAATATCTACTTTTAATTTCGGGAAATCTGTAAGACTAAATATTGCAGCGAGTACGGCTCTGTTCCGTCTGGAACAGTCGACGCGTCATAGTCTATAGCGCGTTCACTGCTGTGCCATACGCAATAGACAAGACCGAACCTGTTCACTCTGCGCCATGCGTCTACCGTGTTCCAGATGCACTCGTATGTTCTGGAATATCTTGGTCCAGTATATAAGGGAGTGTTTCGACCGAGAAGTGGCATTCTGTATTCGAAGTGTGAACAGTGCAAGTCGTTGCTAAATACTTTGTTGTGAATATAAATACGTGTTGAATATAAATATATGTCTTAGTAGTTGTACTACATTAGTTTCGTTTTAAATAAATATTTTGTTAGTGTTTTCATTACTCGTGTTTTATTTAATAATAAACTTCACCGAACTCGAAATTGTAATAAACGTTACAATTGGTGTCAGGTGTGGGGTTGAGTTTTGTGAATTATAAGTGAAGTTTAAGTGCAAATAAACAAAAATGGGTTCAAGAAAAGTAAATCTAAGTGATTTAAAAGTGACTGATCTCAAAAGAGAATTAGAAGAACGTGATCTGGATACTACAGGCAAGAAAAGTATACTGCAAAAGCGACTTCGTCAATTTTTGGTTGAAGCTGGTGAAATAGCGGATACTTATGAATTCCATGTACAAAAAATTGGAGGATAATTCCAAAAATCTAAAGAAAGAACTTATTGAAAACTCCAGAAGCCTGGAAGCTAAATTTGAAGAAAATTCAAAAAATCTGAAGGAAGAACTAAAAGAAAATTCTAGAAGTTGGGAAGCCAAATTGGAAGAAAGTTCCAGAAATAACGAAAAAAATTCTAAAAATCTTAAAGAACTTATGGATAATTCCAGAAGTTTGGAAACTAAATTAGAAGAAAATTCGAGAAGCTTGGAATCTAAATTAGAAGAAAATTCCAGAAGCTTGGAAGCCAAATTAGAAGAAAGTTCCAGAAGCTTGGAAACGAATTTGGAAACTAAATTTGAGCAGAAATTTGAAAAATTTGAAGAACATTCGAGAAATTTTGAAGAAAAATTTGAAGAAAAATTTGAAGAACATTCGAAAAATATTGAAGAAAAATTTGAAGAACACTCTAAAAATGTAGAAGAAAAATTTAAAGAAAAAATAGAAGAAATAGAGGCAAGATTGGCAACATTGAATCCGTCATTGATTCACGAACAGCCTAATGCCAAACAAATTAACGACTTGATTCAGAAAACGCCATCAAGTGAACAGCCATTGAATAACGAGAAAGTTGATGATTTAGTGACAGAGGGGAAAGAATCACTGCGTAGATTCCACATGAAACCACCACAGTTTGATGGCAAGGTATCTTGGCCTAATTATTACGCCCAATTCGAAGCTGCGGCGGTATCTAATGGGTGGTCATCATCTGAGAAGGCAACGGCCTTGATAATTGCGCTGCGTGGTGACGCAGTGGATATTTTGCAAACAATCCTTCCAGAAGAACGGCAGTACTATCATCAACTAGTTAAGCGCTTCGAAATGCGTTATGGACACGCACATATGCAGCAAGTGTATCACTTGCAGCTGAGAAATAGATGTCAGAAATCAAACGAGAGTCTACAAGAATTTGAATCTGATATCGCTCGTCTAGTTCGCCTAGCATATCCTGACACCCCAGATAGTGTATTGGAACGACTGGCTGTGCAAGGATTCATTGATGGTCTCCGAGATAATGAAACCAAGCGGGCCCTGATTCTGGCTCGTTCGAGTAACCTGTCCGTTGCCTTGGCCAGCGCATTGGAAATCGAGGCGGCAGAACACGATTCAAGACGACAAGGAAATATTCGCACAATAGAGAGCGTGGAGGAGACTCATAATGAGTCCATGGAGGAAACAGCACGGCGTGTCATGACTGAGATGTTGCCAAAGAAGAGACAACTTCGATGCTGGAACTGCGGTGAGCTAGGGCATGTGCGAAGCCGCTGCGGGGAACAAATAAAGAACAAGGCAGCGGAAAAACTAAAGCGGGTCGACGCAAGGGGGCGAACGTCGATCCATCATAAAGATGCCCTGAAGCTAACTGGACATGTCGCATCCCTACAACCTAGATTAAATAGCATCTTTGTGGATGGGTTGCTCGACGGGAAACCACATACCTTGCTGATTGATACAGGTGCGACAAACTATCATTAGACCTGATACTCTCAAGAAACCGATGACGATTGAATCAACAAAATGGCGACAGCAACAGGAGCCCCGGCTACCATCCATGGCAAGCAGACATTACCATTACTATCGGAAATACACGAATTAAACACCGAGCCCTGGTAGCTGACATTGAAGACGAATTTATTCTCGGGATGGACATCATGAACGCAAATGGCGTCGAACTAAATTTAAAACGCGGAATACTAAAGATCAATGATGAAGAGATCGTTTTACATCCCCGAGGAGAAGACACAGTACGTCTGACCTTAGCTGAAGATACGGTCGTGTTAAATCGAAGTGAAATGATTGTGGATGCCCACCTGGATCATGAACTTCCAACCGGATGTACCATGATGTTAGAAGCTGGAAATCATAATGAAACGACTACTCGAGGAATACTGGTTGGAAAATCTCTCGTGCATACTGGAAAGGTAGTACCAGTTCGAGTAATGAATGTGAATTATTATCCAGTTACACTAAAGAAGGGTACTATCTTAGGACATTGTTCATCAGTAACTTCGATTATCAGACGAACATTCGTTACACAAAATCCACCAAAGAAGCTTCCTGCAGAACTGACAAATCTACTGTCAACATCTTGCAAAGAATTAAACCAGGACCAGAATAACAGAATGAGAAATTTAATAACGGAATATCAAGACGTTTTCGACACTAGCTGTGGGACCAAGGGTAGAACCAACATAGTCCAGCATCAAATAAACACCGGCGATGCACGCCCCATTCGCCAAGTACCAAGACGATTACCACTGGCCAAGAGAGGGGAAACCGAGAAAATTATTCAAGACATGAAAAAAGAAGGTGTCATCGAATTCTCAAACAGTCCGTGGGCCTCACCAGTGGTGTTGGTAAAGAAGAAAGATGGGTCAACACGATTCTGCGTGGACTATCGTCAACTCAACAACGTGACGAAGAAGGATAGCTACCCGTTGCCCCGAATAGATGACACATTGGATACGCTGGCTGGGTCGAAAATATTCTCAACATTAGACTTGAAAAGTGGGTACTGGCAAGTTGGTATGGCACCAACGGATAAAGAGAAAACTGCGTTTTCTGTCGGTGCCGGACTGTGGCAATTTACAGTAATGCCGTTCAGGCTCTGCAATGCCCCCGCCACGTTTGAAAGACTCATGGAAACGGTACTGCAAGGACTATCTTGGAAAACCTGTTTGGTGTACCTTGACGATATTATTGTGGTCGGAAGAACATTCGATGATCACATGAGGAATTTGGAGGAGGTATTCCTGAGACTACGAAGTTCTGGTTTGAAGCTTAGTCCAAAGAAATGTCATCTCTTCCGCAAAGAAGTACCTGGGACATATTGTGTCGGGAAACGGAATAGCTGTTGACAATCAGAAGATCCGATCAGTAAAAGAATGGCCAGTACCAACTGACAAACATCAATTGCGAAGCTTTCTTGGTCTTTGCACGTACTACCGGCGATACGTCTCTGGATTCGCCAACATTGCCAAGCCACTGACACGACTCACGGAGGAAGGACGGAAATTCGTGTGGGAAGAAGACTGCCAAGACGCTTTCGACAACCTCAAGCGAGACCTAACAACAGCACCAGTCCTGAGTTATCCTCTACCCAACGGGGACTTCATATTGGATACAGATGCCAGCAATGTCGGAATCGGCGCCGTCCTATCGCAAATTCAAGATGGACAAGAGAAGGTCATCGGCTACTTCAGCAAAACTCTGTCGAAGCCGGAGCGTAACTACTGCGTCACCAGGCGAGAATTATTGGCGGTGGTTAAAGCCGTTGAACACTTCTACAAATACCTGTATGGAAGGAAATTCCTGGTGAGAACTGATCATGCTGCGTTGAAATGGCTGTTACAATTCAAGAATTCGAAAGGGCAGGTAGCAAGGTGGATCGAACGGCTACAGGAATATGACTTCGTCATCGAGCATAGGGCCGGAATTAGTCATTGTAACGCCGACGCATTATCAAGACGACCATGCTCAGAAGACTGCAAACACTGTACTCGTGTGGAAGAGAAGTCCGCTCCAATCTTAAGGACCACAGTGATAGACGACCATTGGCTGACTGAAGAAGTTGTGAAAGACCAAGTAGGCGATCCAGAATTGAAATACCTACTGGAATGGAAGAAAAAAGGACGCAAACCAACTTGGCAAGAAGTTGCACGACACCGTAAAATCATACTGGGCGCAGTGGGACTCCATAGTTATAGAGAATAAACTACTGAAACGTATCCTGGAAGGTCCTGAGGCTACAGAGAAAAAGATGCAGATCATAATCCCTAGGAAAAGAGTACCGGAGGTACTGAAGGAGATTCATGATGGAACTGCTGGAGGACACTTAGGAGTAACGAGGACAGTTCAGAAGCTGCGTGAGCGATTTTACTGGGTTAATTGTCGAGAGGACGTAAAGGAGTGGTGCAAGAAGTGCGTAGTTTGCGCCGCAAGCAACGGGCCGCAAAGACGTCGGAGAGCCCCAATGCGTCAATACAATGTTGGGAGCCCATTTGAAAGAATCGCAATTGACGTGGCCGGTCCATTTCCAGAATCCGACAAGGGAAACAAATACATCATAGTGGTGATAAACTACTTTAGCAAGTGTCAGCTTATGCGTTGCCAAATCAAGAAGCTGCTACAGTAGCAGAAGAACTTGTCAACCAGTGGATCTGCCGATTCGGTGAACCATTGGAACTACATTCAGACCAAGGTAGAAACTTCGAGTCATCTTTGTTCCAAGCGATCTGCGAGCTATTGAACATTCGCAAAACAAAGACAACTGCTCTACACCCACAGTCAGATGGTATGGTCGAACGCATGAACAGAACCATCAATAGACACCTCTCCAAGGATGTGTCCGGCCACCAAAGAGACTGGGATTGTCACCTACCAATGTTCTTGTTAGCTTATCGATCATCCGTCCATGAAACAACAGGACAGACTCCGGCTAGCATTGTCTTTGGTAATGAACTACGATTACCCTGCGACTTGAAGTTCGGCAGCAAGCCAGGTGAAAATTTAGCTGGCGAAGATTTCGTCACCGAACTTCGGAAGAAGATGAACGACATCCATGAGCAAGTACGCTCCAACATCCAGACCGCTAGTGACAGGATGAAAGACCAATATGATGTCAAGGCTGAGAATGGTGGATATCAAGTCGGGGATCTGGTTTGGCTATACAACCCACAACGTCGCCGTGGAATGTCCCCAAAGCTACAGAACTCCTGGGAAGGTCCCTACGAGGTACTGAAGCGAATAAATGACGTCATCTATCGAATCCGGAAAAGGACTGGAGGAAAACCAAGAGTGATTCATTTCAATCGGTTGGCTCCTTTCGCCGGTGACAACAACGATGGCAATGAATCTCGAGCTCGACGAATTAATGTACAAGATCCGGAAATCACCTTTGACGAGTTCATGGCCTCCTATTCTACGGGCCATAAAGTACGAAATGGTGTGACCAAGGAACATCAGGGAGACTTATTCAAAGTGCCTACAGAATACTCATTAGCGCATTGTGTGGTCCAAGATCTACAGATGTCTCGAGGAATTGCCGTTGTTTTTAAGAAAAAGTTCGGCCAACTTGAAGAATTACGGCAACAACATCCATGTGTCGGCAAAGTGTTACAGATAGCCGACAGACAGTCGAGCCGAAACAGAAGCATTTTTTACCTGGTGACCAAACATCTGTCCCACGAGAAACCAACTTATCGCGCCGTCTGGGACGCCCTATGTGATCTACGAGGTGTGCTGCTCGATCAGGATATTCTAAAACTAGCTGTACCAAAGTTAGGCTGTGGCCTTGATGAATTGAGCTGGAGAATTATAAGAAACATGCTGGAAACTATTTTCCAATATACCGGCATTGAGATCCTGGTGTGCAGCTATAATCCCTGTGGTTCAACAGTAGTGAAAAGAACTGTGGACTGTTATTTCCACCAAACGTCACGATGCTCGCGGGGATCAACGTGCAGATATCGGCACGGCGCAGAAAAGTTTCGGGACGAAACATCCTTAACCCGTAACTGATGTGAAGCCATTTTAAGCACGCGCACACTGTTCACCGGTCAAATTGACCGGCACGCTTAAATCGTGTCTTATCTATATTATCTTTACATTAAAGGGTGATACTTTTTACTAATTACATCATTAGACTCTCCCTTATTATATTTGTTTCAACAAACCCCTTCACCACTCCATTCCTAAAATAAATAAATAAAAAGAACAACCCGACAAAATTAAAGCATTTATTCAAATTAACAGAATCATATTACATTTATAAAATTAATTTTTTTTTACAAAAGATTCAAATATAAAGGATATTTGTGCTGTAGGATCCAGTATTTTGCGTTCCTTTCTGTTTTCAGTATCGTCGAATCTCATGGTCCTAAGCACAAAAAGGAAGCGACATAACTGATCGAAAAATGTCCCTTCCTGAACCAGCAGTAGCAAAAATTGAATTTATCTCTTCATGGTTAGATTTGAATGCAGCATAAAAATAGAGCAATCCTAGAAAAGCATTTAGTTCAATCATATCTAATACTTTTAGTACGGGCCGATTATATTTTTTGTATTTTTGTCTCTTTCTTTCAATTCGAGTAATAGTCCAACGCAAAACTTCAGATAAAATACTGTTGTCCATAAGTAAATTCCACATTTCTTCTGGAGTTGCACTTTCTAGTCTAGCAGGTCCTCGTAAACCAGGGCGCTGAGATATTATGTTGCGTTTCTATGTTTTCCTTTTCGGCTTACTTGTTTCAGCTGTCCAAAAAAAAATATTTTTTCCATAATATTGTTTCCCGTCGGCCGCACTTACATTTTCATAACTAGTTTCGCTGGCTTTGTCGCTATGCTCATTTTCATTCTCTCTTTCAATGTATTTGGTATCACTTTCACTGTCTTCTTCAATCGAATTAGAGTCATGCTCACACTCTATGACAATTTCGCAGTCAGATTCTATGTCACTTGCTAGTTCGTCATTATCCGGTAAAGTGTCGTCGTCAACCTCTTCAAACCATTTCATAACCGTCTCTTCGTAGTCTTTGTCGGCAATCTTTACTCGTTTAGATGTACTGGGGCATGATTCCATAATAAAAAAACCTGAAATAAAATATCAAAATAAAAAAACAAAATAAAAGTGTATAACGTACTTACTGTATCCGATCATAATTGACCGGTAGGAAACGGATTTGATGAAAATCTTGACAAATAACACAACCACACAACTGTGCGTATATCAGTCGACAAACGTTAGTAATGTAAGAAAATACACGAATTGATGAATTCGCAACTATAAAATTAACCGCTTTATTTAAATTTGAAATAGTGCAATGGTCAAATTGACCGGAGAACAGCAGTTACGGGTTAAGGAGGGGGCAGTGTAGCGAGAACGGCCCTGTTCCGTCTGGAACAGTCGACGCGTCATAGTCTATAGCGCGTTCACTGCTGTGTCATACGCAATAGACAAGACCGAACCTGTTCACTCTGCGTCATGCGTCTACCGTGTTCCAGAGGCACTCGTATGTTCTGGAATATCTTGCTCCAGTATATAAGGGAGAGTTTCGGCCGGGATGTGGCATTCTGTATTCGAAGTGTGAACAGTGCAAGTCGTTGCTAAATACTTTGTTGTGAATATAAATACGTTTTGAATATAAATATATGTCTTAGTAGTTGTACTACATTAGTTTCGTTTTAAATAAATATTTTGTTAGTGTTTTCATTACTCGTGTTTTATTTAATAATAAACTTCACCGAACCCGAAATTGTAATAAACGTTACAATATGATCTGATTTTTACCACTATTTATAGGTGATTCTAAAAATTTAATTCCAGATATAGGATTTTCTTCATCCGAATGACATGTGTTATCTGAGTTTGATGATTTATTCGCCATGTTACTTTCATTATCGGTATCTATTGCAAGGTTTTCAATTTTTTCTGGTAATGTACAGACTGTTATTTTTATATTTGAATCTACGAAAACTTCATATAGTATTAATTGTACTTTTTCCCAACGTAACTCATCTTTTCCGCATCCTATTCTTGGTATAGATATACTATCAATATTATTACTTATTAAATATAACTTTAAATTTTGCAAGGTTTCTTTAAAAAAATTATACGTAGGTTTAAGATTATAATTTTCCTTCGTAACTAAATGAAACAATAATTTTCCATTAGGTAATTTTTGCATAAGTATATCTGTTATTTGTGGGGTTTTAAATTTTGATAAATAATATCTACTATTAAATTTAAAATTAATCTTTTTCGCTATACCTTTTCCTAATTTTCTATCACTGCTTATACAATGAGCTAAGTTATCATTTAATTCTAATAATTCAAAGTTATTGAATGTTATTCTAGATAATGCGTCTGTGTTGGTATTCAATTTTCCTTTCTTATATTCTATTTCATAATCATACTCTTGTAACTTTAATTTCCAACGTAAAAATTTCGAGTTTGGTTCTTTTAAATTAGATAACCAAGTAAGTGGTTTATGATCTGTCACTATTTTAAATTTTGTACCATAGATATAGGGTCTGAAATACTTTGTGGCCCATACAATTGCAAGAAGCTCTTTTTCAATAGTTGCGTAATTAATTTCGTGATTGTTTAGCGTACGACTAGCATAAGCAATAGGTAATTCTTTACCGTTGATATTTTGGGATAATACTGCCCCTAGTGCAAAGTTACTAGCATCGGTTGTTACTATAAATTGTTTGTTGAAATCTGGGTATTGTAGAATTGGGTCGTTTACTAATAGGGTTTTACACGTTTCAAAACTCTGTTTATATTCTTTATTATTTATATCTATAATTGCTCCATTTTTTAAAGATTTAGTTAATGGTTTTAGTATTTTAACAAGATTTTTTATAAATCGTCTATAGTATCCTATTAATCCTAAAAATGATTTGATATCTTGCTTAGTTTTTGGGATTGGAAAATTTTTAATTGCATTTATTTTACTGGGATTTGGTTTTATTCCTTCTGGAGCCACTACGTGTCCGAGGTATTCTACTTCTTTTCTTAAGAATTCAGATTTATCTGATTGTATTTTTAAATTTGCATCTCTCAATGTTTTAAAAACTTTTCTAATATTTTCTAAATGTTCCTCTAAACTATTACCTAATATAATAATATCAAGGTAAACTAAACAAACTGTGCCAATTAAGTCTTTTAATACGAAGTTCATTAACCTTTGGAACGTACTTGGTGCATTTTTCAGCCCGAACGGCATTCGATTGAATTCATAATGTCCGTTTTCTACACTAAATGCTGTTTTAGGAATATCTTGGGGGTTAATTTCTATTTGATGAAATCCTGCGATTAAATCAATTGTTGAGAAATATTTACATTTGCCTAATCTGTCTAAAATGTCATTTATATTGGGTATAGGATCTCGATCATCTATTGTTTTTTCGTTGAGTTTTCTATAATCTATTACGAGTCGGAATTTCTTTTTACCGGAAGCATCAGCTTTCTTTGGGACAATCCATACTGGTGCTGACCAAGGTGAATAACTATGACTTATAATGCCATCTTTTAATAATTTTGATATTTGTTCTTTAACTTCATCTTTATAACAGTTTGGATAACGATAGCTTCTAACATGAACTGGTATTTCGTCACTTGTTTTAATTTCGTGCTTTATCTTACTTGTGAAGGTTAACTTATCATTCTCTTCCAAGAATACATCTTTAAATTCTTTGAAAATTTTGAACAGGCTTTCTTTTTCTAATTCATTTAAATGATCTGTTCTAAAGTTATTTAAATTTACTGGGTTTTGTGGTGGATGCTTTATTTTATAGTTTTTTGTAAAATTTGGAATACATAAATTATTAATTTCAATAACTTCATCTGTTTTATTTTTAACAGGAATTTTTATTTGTTTATTTTCAATTCTTACTAAACTATCAGGAATTTCGAAACATTTATTAATATTATTATTTTCTAATAAAACTACGGAGTCTTTTTCATTAACAAAGTAGTTCACAAATTTCATTTCTTTTGGCTTTAATTTAATTTTTTCATTATAACGATTCAATTTATATTCTTGTCCTAATAAATAAATTTTGTCATTTCCGAAATCATATTGAGCTTGTAATAATTTTAATTCATCTAATCCGATTAATAGATCAAATTGAGAATGGAAGTAGAAGACGTAAAAATTTAATGGATTATTATTAAAATAAAGTGTAGTGTAGTTATTTCCTTTTGAGATACCATGTACTGTACTTAGCGTAAACTTTTGTTTAAATAATTTAAATTCATTTAGATTTTCTTTAATAATTTTAGGATTGATAAATGATCTAGTACTACCTGAATCTACTAAGCATTTATATTTTCCAAGTTTTAAGTATGGTAATGGTGTTATATTTTCTATATTCATTATTTCACCGAATTGTTGTCTTGGCTTAATTCTAAAAAAGAATTTTGATTTACATTTTGATATCCTTCTACGTTTTCTGTTTCATAATTTAATTCAAAATTTTGTTCATCATGATTTTGTTCGAATTGCGTTTGCTCGCCGTAATCTTGTTCTGTGAATGGATCAGCTGTTTGATCTAATGTGTCTATGTTGAATAGATTTTGTCTGTATTGTGATTGTGGATAAATTTTAGATTGAAATTGTCTTGTTTGTCCGGTTGTTGAGATTGACATTGGAGTTGGATTTGGGAATCGTGGTTTATTATTGTTATTTACAAATGTGTTTGTTGGTCTAGGTTGTGTAAATTGTGGTGTTTGTACTGGTTTTACAAATTGAGTGTTGTTAAAATAATTTCTTTGTACTGTGTTAGGATTTTTGTTATATATAGGTTTTTTATTTGGAAGTGTGGATGTTGTACGAGAAGCTTCCATTTGATAATCATTTGTCAATATTTTAAGAGCCGCATTTAAATTTTGAGGGTTTCTTGTTTGTAAAAATGATCTAATTGGTTCTCGGAAACCGCGTACAAATGATCTGACTGCTAAATTTTGTCCATAACTTATTATAGCGAGTCGAAATGCTGCTTCTATTTGTGTTTCAGTGTATGCTGTGTGTGCGTTTAATAAACTTAACATTTTATTATAGTAATCAAATGCATTTTCATTGCCCTGTCTTAAATTTGCAATTTCAATTGCTAAAGTATAGCAATCTCGTTTATCTGCATACGCAGTTAATAAAGCATTTTTTAAATCAGTCCAATTATTTATTACATAATTAGCTATTGCTTTGGCTGCTTCGCCTCTAATTTTATTTCAAATATTTGCTAACAAAACGAAGTTCTCGTAATCGTTAGGATCGTTACGGTTATAGAATTTAGTAATAAGCGCTTCGCTCATTCTAATAAAATAAGATAATTCATTTGAATTTCCATTAAAAATAGGTATTGTATCCAAGTATCTTTGCTCGCACTGTGCCATCTTTGCTGACTTAAGAGTTAGAATTATTAACAGTAAATAAAATCTGTACTCACAGTAGAATAAAGAACATGGGTTGATGATGTCGTTGACACACCTCGGCTGATGTCGCAGATGTCTCTTGTGTTTCCCTACGTGGATTGGGCACCTGGAGCCGGAGTTTGGTGTGGATTCTGTGGTTGATGTGTCGCTTATTTTTCCCTACGTGGATCGGGCACACGAACCGCCTCTTCTGCACCTCGTCTAAAGTCTTTTCGCTGGCTACCGCGTCACTAATATTTTCTTTGGTGTACCGCACTGGTGATGGCTTGTGAGTTCAACAAATAAATCGTTGACACGAACCTGAGTTGAAAGCGTTGGATTTTTCGTATCACTTAACTGCTTAAAACTTTTAAATCACTCAGTTTTGCGAGTATCCCATCCTCGTCGCCAATTATATAAAAGTTCACGACTATTGCCTTTTTAAAAAGCTTTATTTTGACAGAGGTTGGTTACAGGATGGCTGGTTATTACAGAATGGCTACAGAATGCCTTATCTTACAGATAACTACATATTTATACTCGCTTTTATGCTGAGCTAATGTCTACACAAGAACAAAGGAATTATCAGTTGCTTATTATTATCTTCTTGCTTTTAATCATATAACTTACATATAATATTGCTTATAATAAATAATCTGCTTATTACTTAATATATACAACTTGAGCTTCGAAAATCTTCTAAGTATATAATCAACGGACTCAATATGATACCTAAAAACTCTACTCCTCCTTTGTTGTCGTTGTGTATTTAGGCAATACATTTCGTCCTTTAAATATATTCGGTAATTTTTGATGCTCTTGTTGTATAACTCCTCGTATTACTCATTACATTTTTAGTACTTGCAAAACAAAATAACTCTAAGGTTATAACGAGTCTCCATTATTTCATTTACAAATTACTTTTATTTGTTAACAATTCAGTCGTTTCACATAGCATTCCAAACAAATATACCAGCAGTAAAATGTACAAGTTTGTAAAGAGGCGCATTCAATATATCTTATGATCAAATTACTTTTAATTTTGAAAAGTACATTCCGGTTATCCTCGCGTCACGAAAGCTTTTGTTGAACTTGAAGAAGAAAAATAATACATTTAAAGCATCGTATTTCTTGCTGACGGGTTGAAGGGTACACTATGCGGTAAACTTCCTGGGTATTTGCTTATATCTCTTCTATAGAATATTCTAGTCAGTACATGACTTGGTTGACTAGAATTCCATAACATTTTGATCTAATATTTATTTTGATATTTTATACGAATCAAACTATATAATAAAGTTTTAAGTATAGTTATAAGGGGAAGGGATATTTACAAGGATTTTTTTCAAAAGTAAGCATGGTCTACGAGTACATTAATAACCAAGATAGTTATCAAAATACACAGAATATTATTCTTTGTACTATAGGAAAAGTTGTTGACAAGTAAAAGAATATTTTAGTAAACAACAGAAAAGTAACTATATACTACTCGTATGTAAAAGCGGTTTTAGGTTTGAAAATTAAAATGGAAGAGAAAAATAATTATAATAATTCTTATTTTACATTCATAAATACTTTTAATAGACTAGTATCAAGAATAAAAATCACAAGTAAAATCATGTAAAGTTATAATAAATTATGAAATAAAAATATAGGTACCTACCATACCACAAGAGAAACAAATTTATTTTTGCATGTTAGTGTGCTGTGAAAACTTATGATTAAAATCGTAAAAGAAAAGGTGAATTAAAATAATATACATGTGGGTTCCTATCATCAAACAAAAAAACAATATTAACGTTAAATGTTAAACTGATATTCTACAAATATATAAGACATTAATAACATAATGTCGCAAGGGGGAAAAAATAAATTACGTCGCAGAAACATATTATATATGTACCTGGGGTAGGTGGCTTAATGGTAACGAGTCGGCCTGTGGATCTTGAGAACCCTGCTTCGAACCCACAGCCGACAAACAATTTTCACCAAATTATATCTACCCTGTGGCTCCCAAACATTAACATATTTGGGGGCAATGATTTGACGACTGGTAAACGCACTTCACGCGAAGAAATATATCAAGTGTGCCACATCCAGTATTGGGCAAAAGGAGTTATGATAGTATATACATACATACATATATTCTATTTCATATTAATAGACTTGAAAATATATGCTTGTTTGGGTATTTTGCTAGTTGAAAGTGATATAGATAAATGTATTGTAGCGTTTTTACAATATAAATACAACTTATAACGATGCAATCCGTTAACGTAAATTAGTAAATTTAAGCGATAAATTATAAACTACACATGACTGAAATTTGCATCACATGGTGCATATATTGTTCCTGATGATTATGAAGAATATGTAGTCACCAGATAAGAGAGGAACTAGGATTTAAAAAACATCAATGAAATAGTCTTTATTAATGCATTATTTAGATACTTATAGCAACTAATTGAAAATAAGAACATTGTTTTCACAAATGTACAAATATTTTTTTCTACGTTTGGACTTTCGAAGATTATTTGGTGACCATGGTTTTATGCAGTTTTTTATTATTAATAACAGGACTAACTGTTTACAAATGTATTTTTTTTTAATTTATGTTTTTTTCAGTTACCTAATTACCTTGAAATCAAAATCGATCTAACTTGATTTCTGATGTAAGTAAAGCTACGCTCGTTCTATAATCTCTGGGTTTGTAAGCAATGGCTACTTTTAACCCTTGTGTACAATTAACTATTTTTTCACGACTCAATTAAAAAGTAAAATATGTCTTCCACAATTGAGAGGAACATCATGGCTATCAATATTTTTAACGTAATTTTCGACATTTTCATATTTAATTTCTGTCGTTACAAAGCACGTAATTCTGTTTACTGATTTAGATGCAAAATTTGATGTCCTAAAACTTTTATTTGACGCGTTTTTGCTTAAAATAATTAGGGAAGCAGGAAATTGCAAAAAAACTTATTTCCCATGTTAAATCCGTATGACCGGCTGAGCGAGTCCCCATCCTGTATATATTAAAAGTAAAGTTCACAGTACACTGCCTTGCGGCAGCCGCTTGTTATTTATAAGTAGGTCTGTTTTAATATGTTTAGTTTTAACAATTTGTTTACTGTTAGTTATATAACTTCGTAACATAATATTATTATCCATAGTCTTAACAGTTCTTTTGAAGCCTAAAAATATTACAGATCTGATTCTGTAATTATCTATTTAGAACTTCCAATCATCAAGTACATAGTTGAGAGTAGATTCACAAGAATGGTTCTTGTGAAACGCTGACTGTTATTTCTCTAACAAACCTATTATTGTTTCTAAAATATAAACTTTTCTGATCATACATTAATTGGACAGAATAATAATAATAATAATAATAATATATTTAATTTGTGTAAAAGTACAGAGACTTATTACAAATGGAGTGGCACACATCATTTAAAAACAATACTTTGATAAATGTAATATAAGATACAAACGATTGCATGAAAATAAGACAGAATCTAAAATTAAATACAAAAACTATGAGTGACATACCTACAATTTTTGTTCACACTTCAGCTAAATACATACAATAATATAGATACAATTTAACTTCAAATAAAGCCTACTAACCGTTGCATGAAAATAAAACAGAATCTTAGATTAAGTACAGATACTAAGAGTGTCATACATACTATTTTTTCACACAGTAGTTAAATACATACAATAATATAAATACAGTTTAACTTAAAGTAATGCCACTAACCATTGCATGAAATTAAAACAGAATCCAAGATCAAGTACAAATACTAAGAGTGACATACCTACTATTTTTGTTCACACATCAGTTAAATACATATAATAATATAGATACAATTTATCATAAAATAATGTTTACAAACAGTTGCATGAAAATATAACAGAATCTAAAAACAAGTACAAGTACCATGACTGACTCACTAGTTTTGTTCTGTCAAATAAATGATAAGCCTGTAAAACAGAAAAATGAAAGTAATAAGAAAAACTCTATTCATTTAGAATAAAACTTCTGAGTTTTAACGATTGAATAGTGTAATAGAAAATTTTATTTATAGAATCTGTAGTTAGGTTATTAAATAAATTTATGTAATTTGTTTCTGTGAAATTTTGTTGAGAAAATATTGGTTGTAAATAATTGCTTCTGAAAGGATTGTACATTGGACAGACTAAATAAAAATGAAATAAATTTTCATACTCATGCACATTACATAATGAGCATAACTCAGATGTGTTCAAGGTATACTTTAGACGGTTGAAGTAGAAGATGATGAGCTTATTATCCGATAGACGGATTTGAGAAATAATTCTAGACTTTACTAGATCGGTTTCTGACAGGTAATTTTCGACAAGATAAGAGGACTTTAGGAGTTTGTAATGACTACTAAAAGAGGACTCCAAAATTCTATTCATGTCATTATTTAGCAATTGTTGCTCGAATTTTTCAACAATTAATTTAATGTTATTTTTTGTAAACAATTGTGATCCCAAATGTCATTAAAATCAAGCTTTGTCACTACAATCTCTTTTACTTGAGTGACCCAATTAAATTCTTTTTTGTTATATTCAGAGCAGTCCAGAGAAATGAGACGATTTAATAAAATCTTAGGTACTCTATCATCCTCCATTAGCAAAAGTTTATTTAACCAGTTGAGGGTTCTTTTTAATATAATTGGTTGTATATGATCTGCACCTGTTTCAGCTCGTAGCATGTAACTAGGTGTGTTTCGAGGGCAATGTAAAATTTGTTTAATGAATTTTGATTGAATTTGTTCCATTTCATTTAAATATCTAGTAGCCCATATTTCTGAGCCATAAAGACTTGTTGCTATAATAATTGAGTTGTATAGTTTTTGTTTTTCGTCCCAGGAGTTTGATTTTCCTTTACTTAGGAGCATGTTAACTTTAGCTATGGCGGTAATAGCTTTTGCTTTAGAATTATTAAGAGCTTGAACAAATTTTCCGGAACTAGAAAATGTAATGCCAAGGTAAGTATAGCTGCTAACTACCTCAATTGAATCATCTTTGTATTTAAAAGTGTCTCTAGTAGAGCTTTTGCGCCCTTTATAAAATTTGAGAATCTTAGTTTTATCAGTATTTAAATTTAACTTGAAAGCGTCGCAATATTTTTCAAGAATGTTAAGTTTGAATTGAGCGTCATTATGTGAATAGCAAATTACGACCAAATCATCAGCGTATGCTAAAGTCAATAATTCATTTAGACCGTCTATGTTCAAGCCACGCGCACCATGTGATTTAAAGAAATTGTCTATATCGTTAATAAATATTGCAAAAAGGGCAGGACTTAATACTTCCCCCTGCAAGACACCTTCAGAGAGATTTATATAATTAGAGGTTGAATTACTCTTTTTTACACAAATTTTCGCTTCAAGGTATAAGTTTTGTAATAATCTAATAAATTTAGCACTGATACCGTTATCATATAGTTTAGACCAAAGTAAATTGTGATTTAAAGAGTCGAAGGCACGTTTGAAGTCGATAACAATAGCATAAACTGAGTTATTCCGCAATCTTAATTGTAAATGTATTATTGTTGTTAGAGAGAATATGTTGTCGATACAACCTCTATTTTTTCGAAAACCGCATTGAAATTCGTTTAAAATTTTGTTATTTTCTAGCCAAAATACTAATCGACTATTTAAAATAGTAGTAAAAATTTTTGTTATAGAATTGACTAAGGCAATCGGTCTGTAATTTAGGGGATTATTGACGTCCCCTTTTTTATGAAGCATAAAAAGTTGAATATTCCCCCATTCTGAAGGGATAGTTTCATTGCTTAAAATCATGTTGAAAAATTTTTGCAAGTAGTGGAGCCAATTTGAAGATAAGTGTTTATAAATATCTATGTTTATGTTGTCACTACCAGCAGCCTTTCCTGATTTTAAATTATGAATACTATGTATGATTTCAGCAAGCGTGAAAGATAAAGTTAAATGGAGATGCGTTAACTTGAGAAGTTGTGCTTTGGAGGAAGTATTCCCATTCTTGAGTAGTTATATTGTTTATGTGTGAAGTTTTAGGTTTGGGACTATTAACAGTACTCCAAAACTGAATATTATTTTTTACGTTCCTAAACGAATCGGAAACATGTTTATCAAAACAAATTTTTTTATTTTTAATAACTTGTAAATACTGGCGTTTGCTTTGAACATAAGTGGTCCGACTTTCTTCATTATTAGTCTTTCTATATTTAATGAGGTTTTTGTGTGCTATACGCCTTAAATTTAAACATTCAAAATCAAACCACGGCTTATTTTTAGGGTTATGTGTGGCTACGAATGAGGACCTACAAAGCTTACTCATTGAAGCTGCATCAGCAGCTGCTTTGATAGCGTTTAATAAAGTTTGATTTTGTACATTAACATTATTACTATTACTGAGAATTAAATTAGAATTGTTTAAAGAGTAAGTGTATTCATTTATATTTGGTTGAGAGAACTTGTATCTAGTAATATTAATGTTCAAAATACCCTAAAAATTCGTGCCTTCGCCCTTAATTTGTAAATTTGTAAGAACACAAAACTGTATAATATAGGTACACATATCAAAACATAAACATATTGATATATACATTAAAGTAATAAACAAAACCAAATTAAACTAAATGTATAAGATATAAAACAACAATTACCAATCTTTTTGTACAGAGATGTAACTCTTAGACAAAATAAATTATTATTATTATTATTATTATTATATTAATGTTTATTCTACGATTAGATGAAGTTATGCCTGGGTCAATTTCAGGTTTTCCAGAAGAATTTAACGAAATACTACATAAGCTATGCCCAGAGGATAATAGAGTGGGTGTAATATTTAGTTTATCTACTGTCTCAATAATTTTTAAATTACCCCAAACTAGATCAATAGTACTGGAGCCATTATGATTCATAAAAGTACTCATACCTGGATAATCACCAGCTGTACGTCCATTCAAAACAAACAGCCCAAAAGCCTCCATTCTGTCAACCAGCGAAGTGCCTCTTTTATTAATTTGTAAATTAGAAGAAACTCTGTCTTTAAAAACATTACAGTTATCAAATATATCGGTTTCGATTTGCTTCAGGTTGCCTATTTTTGCATTGTAGTCTCCAAACAATAAGATTTTGTGCTCGTGGTACTAGCTCATCACTTCTTCGACCATTTCAAAGAGAACCTGTAAACATTGTGAGTCATTAAAGGAGGGACTTAGATAAATTGATCCAATGACATAAACATGATTATTTATAGTTAATTCAATAAATGTATAAAACTGTGACTCAGATAGTAATCTAATGTTATCAAAGATTTTATTTTTAATTAGTATCATAAAACCACTTCTTGCTCTACCCTTTTGTTTGTCTTTGATTGCAGGGTTTATAAAAATATTATTTTTAAAAGAATGAAATAATTGCGGTAAATTTATATTTTTACTTGCATGCCAAGTCTCACACAAACAAATCACATCGCATGATAACAGATTATTGTTAAGACCAATATCAGGGTTAAAAAGATTATTAATTCCAAAATGTTATATTTAAATTATTTGTAAAGTTATCATCAGTCATGCTACAGGTACTTATCTTATTTGGCGCTGGTTGCTGATCATGAAGTTCATGTTGTGGATTGGGTATTAGCTGATGCGTGTGGTTGTGAGGGACGAAAAAAAGTCTTTATAGTTTGTTGATCGTATTGTAAGTTGAAGGATGCTCTGCGTTCATTCGTATCAGTTAAAATAACTGCGTCACTTTCAGAAGAATTACACTGCTTCACGATTTTCCCTGCTTGGCTTATTTTTGTGGGTGATTCATCCGAAGAAATTCTTCTCTTATGAGAATCCATTCTAAGTACTTTATTTTGAGTAGACACGGGCTGGTTATCTTGATTTTTAATTTTATTACGCTTAGCTCTTTCTTCTACGTTGCGGTCCGGATGAATATATATTTTAGCAGTTTTTAGAGCTTCTTTATTATCCTTTATATTTGCAAGAATAGCGCTTTTTAATTTTGGATTGGCTAACATGACCAAAGTAGGACGGATTTTATCGGTTTTTTAATACCCTGACGGAAACTTTTATGTATTTGATCTTCCTCAAAATTGACTTTTAAAAGGTCATTTATTGTTTTAATAACATGTTGTTGGAGTTCATTATTACTTGTTTCAACTTCTGGTACTCCATGAATAATTAAATTGTTAATTTTAATATGCTTGTACAGATTATTGATTGCTGAGAAAATAATTGCGCTTCCAATTCGCTAATCTTGCCGGTATTTTCAGCAATTTGAGTATTTATTGAAGACAGTTTCAAATTAGTTTCTTCTACATCTGCCTTAATATCATCCAGAAGGTTTAATTTCGTGAGAATTGTATCTATTTTATCGGTCATTTTTGATAAATTTGAGGTCAGAATTACCTTTTGTGGGTTTAATGCCGGTTTAGTAGAAACTAACTTATTATTTACTAAATAAGTGTATTTATGCTTTGATTTTCTTGTTATTTTAAATTATTAACAAATATATTATAAATTTCGTTTAGAAAACTTTTAGGCACATGTGCTCTTGCAAAATCAGTGTTGCCACACATATAATTGGACAGAATTCGTTTATTTTATTAGTGCCAAAGATTAAAGAAAAGAGACAAACTTGTTTATGAGCTATTTTGAAATTAATTTTAAAGAAAATAACTCAGAATTTCCTAGATTTTGGGTCAATATGTAGATGACATTTACGCGATAGTCAATACTAATAAATGTAACCTAGATAACTTTTTAACTAAGGTATAGTGTTTTCCCCACCATTAAGTTTACAATTGAAAAAGAAGATAATAATAAGTTACCATTTTTAGACGTTTTTATTATTAGACACAAAGAAAAATTAGAATTTGATGTTTACAGAAACGACACTAACACCAATAGATTCATTACTTTAGACTCTTTTATTTGTTTTTATTATTGAGAGTTTTAACTTTTCATAAATCCATATTCCAAGGATATATTGATAAAATCTAAAAGTGGATAACTCAACTATGTATATAAAAATATATTTATTTAATTTATTTCTAATTCGGCAGCCCTATGCTTATTTTTCAGTGAAAAGATGATTGTTCTCAACTCAACTATAGGATACAATTTAGTATAGGACTATTACAAAAAATACTATCACTTATAAATAAGACAGTACTTGGACATTCGATTAATTATATCGTAATATTAATTACATAAAATTACTATAAGTTTTGTATCACAAAATAAATTGTTTGCAAAAATAATTTAAGTACTACAATTTTTTTACTTACACAAATTAGCCATTTAAAATACAGTAGGTCAATTAAAGTAAAACATTTATATATAATGGAATAATTACATGAGCTGGCAAGAAAAGAATTTAGAATATTTTTTTCAGTCTTATCACACTGCTCTAAGATATTTAAAATTATTTGAATGAGGCTATCGGTTTTGATAATTAATATGATTATTCTTTAGTACTCTCTAGCATCTCCTGTTGATGATCATATTAATCATTGAAACCAGTTGCCAAATACACAAAATAAAAATATATATCTTAAAACAGTTGGAATATAGTTTTTGTATATTATTAAAAACAAATGGCTAAAAGATAGTATAATAAAATACTACTACTTGTATAACGTCATAAGCTAATTAGAACTACATAAAAGTGTCTCTCGCGTAATATTCAAAATGTTTCTACCGAAATTTAAATTATCGTCTTATTATTAATTGAACATTCAAACAAAAGTTAAAACAGAAGAAATTAATAAATACGAGTATAAATAAAAGAAATATATATCACGCCTTTTACCCATTACTGTACAGAAAAGTATGTATACAAAACAAAAATTAATTTTCGTTAGCTTTATAGGCCAGTTGGTCACGTACTCTTATGTCGGGTGTCCATGTCTGTAATTAAGGTAATTCAATATCTTCACAATGACGTTAGACAAATTAGGACATCTAATTTTTTTTGTCATTATCGTGGAACAGACCGGAAATACATCACGGAGCTGTAATTGGCCGACTGTTCGCCACATCTGAGCACAGCTCGCCATATAAGCTCGGAACTCGCTACTCGCTTCATCTTACCATGACATCCGAGTAACGGGTCGTTCGTCTTCGTTCTCTTCTTCGTCTCTGAAGAGGGTGCAAATGTCAGGCGATGTACATACACGATATTTGTTACAGTTAATTTAACTCATTTTTATCCTCATAACTTGAAGGTTTCATTTACTTTATCTTACTGGTAATAAAGTTTCAGATAAACAATATGTCTATAATTTTAGAATACTATTCCTTTCATTTTTTTTTAATACTGTGATCTTATTTTATTGCACTGTTATCTAATAATAGTAATATATAAATTTACGCAGAGGACATGAAATATCTGTATATGAAATTAAAAATATACTGCGTGTTCAAGGGGCATATCCCATAAACAAAGGGTAAATTGACATAAAATTTAAGAAAAATTCAAATCTTAAAATTATATCGTTATGCAACTAGTAGGTTGATAGTTAATGCATTGAATATAATGAATTTCTTAATTTTAATTTTTTTTGTAACTGATTGTAGTCTATTAATTTCATCATAAATTACGACATAGATCTGACAACAAACTCGAAGGAGTAAATCGTATTGTATGGTTCAGAATTAGAGCTGAGACTTAAATTATACTAAAAATAGCGTACTAGTAGACAAATTTCATCATGTTTTTGCTTTTTAAAAAAATGACTACATAAATTGGTTGATTTTTGTTTTTGTTTTTAAATAATCTCGAAAAACTTGTTAATCCAGTGAATATGAATTTTTTTCTTTGAAACATTTTTGATACGTGGCATAAACTCAAAATTTTTAAATATCAAAGTAAAAAAATACTTTTTATAATTTAACTCAAGCCAAGGTCTAATTGTCAATTTAATCAAAACAAGATAGCCAATATTAAATTTTAAAAATATATGTCCTAAGGTACATATTTTTATTATTTATTACACAAAAAATTCATAGTTTTTATCATATTTTGAAAATGAGGACCGGAAATATAATTAAGGTCATTATTTGAATACTTTCTAAAGTTATTTAAAAAGAAAGAAATCGATGAAGATCAGTATTTTGGTCATATCCGGTGACCTACGTAACTCTTGTTAATAAATATATATACCGGGTGTAACACGAAAAGTCAAACATAGGCGTTTAACATGGCAAATCAGTTTTTCCGTGCGCATTGCTTCCCTAATTATTTTAGGAAAAAATGTCAAAATTCATTTTGACTACTTCATAACTGCAGAAATTAAATTTGAAAATTCACGTAATTTCAATTTAATACGAGTAGTAATAGCCATGGAATTAAAAACAAGAGATGAACAAATGCGTAACGTTTTATACGTCAAATTATTAGTATTTATTTTGACCAACTGTGATATTTAATTTATATTAGGGTTTATTATTATCAAAAATGAATAATTATTCAGATGAAGAAAAGTTGCAAATAATTAAATGGCATTATTCTGGCCATAGTTTACGACTAATACGTAACTATATTAGTGCTATTTGGCAGCACCATGATATTCCTAGTACGGCAACTATTCAGAGATTTATAGTAAAGTTTGAAAAGACAGGAACACTAAATTTCAAGAAAGAAATAAATGAAAGAATTTATAACAATGAAGAAAATATTCTTGCTTTAATAGAACTGGAGCCAACAATGAGTGTGCGGGAAATTTCCAGAGAACTAAATATAAATTTTATGACAAAGCACAGAATTATCAAAAAACATAAATACATTCCTTTTAAATTTCAAAACCACCAAAATATTTTGGAACGAGATTTTGAACTGCGTGCCTCATTCTGTGAAATAATGATGGAGAAATCAAATTGTAATAGAGAATTTTAAAGTAGTATTTTATTCACAGATGAATGCACATTTACCATGAATGGCGAACCAAATTATCGGTACTGGTCACAAAATAATCAACATAATATTGTAGAATCGAGGACACAATATCGTCATTCTGTCAATGTGTGGGCAGGAATTTTTGGTGATAAAATCATTGGCCCATTCTTCATCCAACGAATAAATTCAGCATCATATTTGAATTTATTAATTAATGCTGTTGAACCACAAATTGTTGAAACAAACAAAGAAAATGTGTGGCTCCAGCATGATGGCTGCCCTGCACATAGCACTAGAGAAGTTGTGGAATATCTAAACCATGTATTTCCTGAAAGCTGGATAGGACGAAATGGACCAGTTAACTGGCCAGCACGGTCGCCAGATTTAAATCCGTGCGATTTTTTTTATGGGGCCATTTAAAATCTTATGTTTATAAAAAAAGATACCAGAATTTAGAAGAATTTAAAAATTCTATATTACAAGAATGCCAGAAAATAAATAATCGACAATTAAAGAATACTCGAGAAAGCTTCTACAACAGATTAGGTTATTGTTGGCTCCCTTTCTATTAAAGCAAGAATATTTTCTTCATTGTTATAAATTCTTTCATTTATTTCTTTCTTGAAATTTAGTGTTCCTGTCTTTTCAAACTTTACTATAAACCTCTGAACAGTTGCCGTACTAGGATTATCATGATGCTACAAAATAGCGCTAATATAGTCACGAATTATTCGTAAACTATGGCCAGAATAATGCCATTTAATTATTTGCAACTTGTCTTCATCTGAATAATTATTCATTTTTGATAATAATAAACCCTAATATAAGTTGAATATCACAGTTTGTCAAAATAAATACTAATAATTTGACGTATAAGACGTTATGCATTTGTTCATCTCTTGTTTTTAATTCCATGGCTATTACTATTAAATTGAAATTATGTGAATATTCAAATTTAATTTCTGCAGTTATGAAGTAGTCAAAATGAATTTTGTTTATTGATTCGGATGTAGAATTGTATGCTTTACAACATTTATTTGAAACATTTTTTCCTAAAATAATTAGGGAAGCAATGCGCACGGAAAAACTGATTTGCCATGTTAAACGCCTATGTTTCACTTTTTGTGTTACACCCGGTATATATATATATATATATATATATATATATATATATATATATATATATATATATATATATATATATATATATATATATATATAGATATCATAGTTAAAAAAAATTAGCGCCAAACAGAAACATTTTGATTATCTGACCTTTTCTTCTTAATCATAGTAAACTTAGTTTTGTTGTTTATTGTAATATCAAAATGTGTATTCTTAAGTTATAAAATATTATAATGAGGTTTACACACGAATTCTTCTAATATTTAAGTCACGAATTAAACATTTATATTCTTCTAAAATTGGACGTCTTCATCATATATTCCCAGGAGGTAACAACGTATAATCCACCTAACAATTGCTACTCTGCATGATAAATAACAAACAATGTTAGTAAATACGATTACCAGATACTGCTACATCCAAACACACATAAGAACAAGTTCCCAAATTTGTAAACATAAACCTGAGTTGAGAGACGTAAACGAATACATACTACAACTACGTACAAGAGTTCATAGTAGGCTAATTTTAGTTAGTTATTTTACACGGTTGGAGCCATCAAACGGTAGAATACACTGGGTAGATTAGTCGTTGTCTACTAATGTTGTTATATATGCAGATCCAACCGTATATTTTAAAACCTTACGTACGTGAGATTATTTCACACTAGGTCTTTTTCAGTTGATTTAATATAAATTATTTTTGTGTCTGCTTGAAAAAGAGAAAATTATTTACTACGAGAGTTTTATATAGGTTAGTATTTTCCAAACTGTGGTCAAGAAATATGAAAGATATAAAAAATGCAAGTTTATAATTTTACTTAATATTTATATAAAACGTAACAATTTATTAAGAAATATCAAACAAATATGAAAAAGCAAATGATCCGCTCTCTAATGATGATATATAAATAGTGTTACCGACAGCTCAACATTCGCTGATCATACTGTAATCATTTACATATCTCTACTTCCTGGAACAAATAGTCGAGGGCGACTTTCACTGTAAGGTTTATCGAAACGCACTCAACTTTCTCTTTTAAAATTTACGTTTTGGTGCTTATCTACCCTTTGTGAAAGTTATATTTCAACCAATCACGACTGTTTATTTATTTGTCACGTGGTAAGAAATGGTTCTAGTAACTGGCGATTATTCCTTTACTTCTGTTTACTTGTAGTTTGCTATACTTACAAGTGTTACTTGAAGTAGTTAGTATTCTACGTAAGTAAATATCGATTCTTTATATTGTAATTTCATTCATATTTCCTTCTAATGTATTTTCTTGTCCGTGAGTACTTTCCTCACTGTCGTAGGAAAAAATATTAGAATGTTACTTTATCCGTTATTGAATATGGAATTCTATTATATTATATATTGGTAGGTGATATAGGTATTTATGAGAGTACAGTCCAATTTTCAGCCATTAAATTACAGGCACCATATACTCGTATATCAGCAAAAATTTAAAAAGTTTATATAATTATCCTGAACACAGTCATTAGATAAAAAATTCAACATTGTTTTAGGTGGATGCAGTGGGTACTTGATTAACTTTATGCAAACCCTGTTTTAATAGTTCCGTTATTCCTTAAAAACAAATTAAGAAAAATACTCCTACTAAGAAAATAATAGAAAATTATATTTATATCTCATAGAATATTCTCTATTCTAATTATAAATAATAAAATAAATGTACCTACTTTTGAAAACGCAAATTCGTCTATCATTTTTTATAAGCACTTTCTGATATTTCATGAAATTGCAAGTCTTATTAGAATTTTTCTTGAGATATATAAAATTTACAGGACAATAGAAAAATTTGAGAAACGAGATATTAAATTAATATCTACCATTTTGTAAACGAAAAAAATTATTTTTGAGTTTATTCCACGATTTTATTTTAAATTTTGAAAGCATTGAGACTATCAGAACGGCGTTCGGGTGGGTCGACGGTGTTCACATGTTTTTGTTTTGCAAATTCCTCTTGCAGTTCTTATCGACTTGAGGCAAATATAGTTTATAGGTCATAAGGTCGCGTTATGAAATAAATGCAAAAGAAATATGCCCTTTATGTATTATGTTACGGAGCAACAGAATTTTAAGGTACATTCAGATTCCAGCTACAAATCCCATAAAGAAGAATAATAATAATCGAATAGTGGAATCATTACATTATCAGTACCTATGCGAAAACGGAATAACAGGACAGGGATGCATTTAATTCTTTTTAATTGTTTTCTTTTTCGTTTTATATTTTATTTTAATTATAATATCTACAATATTTTATTTATTTATTTATTTATTTATGTTACGCTGTACAACAGGAATTTAATCCCAATAACAGTACAGGGTCCGCACTCACCGAGCCGCAGTGTGTTAGTTTATATAATTTTTAGCTTGGGTGAGATTCTAACTCGGGATCTCCGGATTTATTTATAAATATACAATAATTTGAAACATGTTAAAATTAATTAACACTTGAGTATATAAGATTCATCACTATCTGAATCGTCAAAAATAAACATAATAAAAACAATATAAATACACTCCTGTATCTCTTTATTATGATTTTGTAAATGCTATCTAATTTAACAAAGGTATTAAGCATATTTTTTTTCTAAAAATATAAAATAAATATATCATCACGTCTTTTACCCAGTACAGGATGTGGCACTATGTGGTAGCAGATCTCAGTAGGTGATATATTTATTCGCGTGAAGTGCGGTTACCAGCAGTTAAATCACGCCCTCCAAAGATGTTAGTGGAGGTGGTGCCACAGGTGGTATCGAGTCGGCCTGTGGATCTTGAGAACCCTGGTTCGATCCCCACAGCCGACAAACAATTTTCACCAATTTAAATCTACCCCTGTGGCTTCCCCTCCACTAATTTCTTTGGGGGCCGTGATTTGTCGGCCGGTAACCGCACTTCACGCGAAAAAATATATCACTTACCGAGATCTGCTTAGGCAGAGTGCCACACCCAGCAATAGGTAAAAGGCGAGATGATATATTTATTTATTTTATTTTAAAATAGTTTGTCGGTTGTGGGAATCGAACCAGGGTTCTCAAGATCTACAGTCCGACTCGATACCATTGAGCCACCTAGCCCATTAATTTTTTCTGTGATTTTGAAATTTGGCATTTACTTGGGGGCTTCAAAAATTTGTTATACCTGAATACATCGTAAAGGGCAAATTAAATTTACAATTATGTTATAGCATAAACTTTTGAAAAGAATCCTAAACTATAAAATAAGTCAACTTTCATTCGCTTGTCGAACCATAATTCCATCACTTTTGAAGAACTCGTGACGAAAATTGTAAATATTCGATTGTCAATTAGAGAGCTGTTTTGCATTATTGTGTCTAAAAAAATATATTTTCAATTGTATTACGAATGTGAACCCTGTATAATGTGTCCGCGGAAACTAACGTGAAGGTCGACGAAGTTAATGATTGTTTATATAATAATATTTTAATTTCTGTGAAAATGAATGAAACATCACTTATAGGTTTATAATGACACTGTGTTTAAAAAGTAATTACAGACCATATTTTGTTTATTTTATAAAGTCCGTCCCGAAGTTTTTTATATTGTTTTCAGTTTCAATGATCGCAAACACGTTATATACGTCCGACAGATAAACGCTGTAATGACGATTGAAATTGTGTCTGTTCGTTCGCCAGTGATTAAACGAGGGCCTGAACTCGACATTCGATCCGATATCTATTTCCAGGAAGAGTTTAATTATCGACCCTTCAACAAACATAAAATGGCTCACTTTTCTGCCATTGCCGGAATTATTTCTTTTCTTTTATTTTATATTTCTGTCCGAACTAACCCCATTATTATTTGTTAGTGTCCATTTCAGTTAAAATCTACGTCTATTTTCTTCGTAACTAAATATTTTGGCAACGTTTACGCCATAATCTTTTGTGATATTATGGAACCAGTTAAACTAACAAATTTTTGTTTTCATTATCTATCAGTTATGTATTTAGTAAAGAATCTATTGTTTAGAAGTTTCACCTCTTCTGGCATTGTATTGTACAGGAGTACACTTATGTTTGAATTGGCATAGAGCAGTTATTTTTCCTCAATTATTATATCTATGGATTTGAGACTTTATTGCTATTATTATTATTTTTATGTTCTCTATGTATTTAGGTTGAGGATGTACAGAGATTTTTATAAACGAACCTTTTTCACACCCTGTTGATTAGTGAACATAAAGCTCCTTCTGATATTTGCAAAAGTAGCTATTTTTGCTATGATACGGTTTACTGTCTTCTTTAACATTCTTACTGATTATCTCGAGAAAGATGGCGTCCAGTTAAGATTATTTATTATGATTAACCATATAAATACCGTCATCAATTTTTTGCTTCTAATTGAGTATGTAGGATTCATTGTATTGGTTTTGATTTGTTTACTATTCATTATTACTTTTAAATTATATAATATCTTCTTTCTCTAATATGCATTGGATTTTTTCTACAATTATTCTAAAAGTCACAGAAGAGATGCCGTTAGTGTACAGATCTACGTGATTAGGTTAATCATTTACTGGTAAATAAATAAAAATAAATAAATATATCATCACGTCCGTTATTAAGTGTCCTATTCTATTATATCAGATCTCGGCGAATGATACATTTATGCGCGTAAAGTACCACACCAGTCGTCAAATCACGGCCCCTAAAGATGTTAGTGGAAGAGTAGCTACAAGGTAATTTTAAAGTGGTGAAAACCCTTTGTCAATTATGGGAATCGAACCCAGGTTCTCAAATCCACATGCCGACTCGATACCACTGAGCTACCTACACCCCATAAATAATAAAGCTTGCTGTAATCTGTAGCTTAAGTATCACGTTATTATTTGTTTTGTTATTCTACGAACATTATAATAGTTGAGTTTTTTGGTCAATATAGTGAGTTCGACAGCATAGAAACAAAGCTGTATTCCTACACATTCGTGATTATCGACATAACCGAAATATTGTTATTTGTACTTGAAACAACAGGAACTTAATGCCAATGACAGTATAAAGGGACTTTAGCTTATTATCCGAACCACTTAGACATGAATGTATTTTTTAGATATAAGTTGAAGTCAGTAAAAATTTAAAGCACGACCTCTTGCTTAATACATACCTAATTTGAAATAAATCATAGCATCATTATTCCACAAACCGTTTTCTGTTCTCCATCTTCATTTTTCATATATTTGACTTCATACCGGGAAGACAAGTTAGTTTAATGTAGTTACTATTACTGTAAATATGGTTGTACATTTAAAGTTTTCAAATTATTATTATTATTATCTTACGACTTTTAACAGGAATCTTAATATTATACATTTTTTTACAATACCAATTACCCTTCTTTACGTCCTAGTGTATATATAATAATTATAAAATTTCTTATTGTAACGGCGCAACAAAATTCTGTAGAAAATCAAATATTTAAACTAGCCAGAACTGCTTTTTATTATTTTGAATGTTTACTAATGATTGAATTTTTAAATTTTCTTATAATTTTGAGTTCATATTTAATATTTAGTCAACAAATCTATATCCTCATTAAAAGTTAAGTGTAAATTATAACTTATTCTGTGGATTTGAGAACCTAGGTTCGATTCGCAGATCTGACAAACAATTTTCACCACATTAAAACCACCCATGTGGCTCTCCCTCTACTAACATATTCAGGGGGCGTAATTTAACGGCTGGTAATCGCACTTCACGCGAAGAAATATATCATTTACCGGAATCTGTTACAGCAGACTGCCATACCCAGTAGTGGATAATAGGCGTAATGATATATTTATTTATTTTAGATATCCGGTATGTTTTACCTTGCATCCGATGAAATCACTAATCCCAATAGTCTCGTTATTTTATATTATCCTTAACTGCTGTGTATTGTGTACTTCGTTCATTTCAACCTCAATCCCTCGCTAACAAATGCCAGTGAACCAAAAGAGATCTAATATAAAACGTTATAAGTTTAATTTACCGACTTAAAAACATGAAGATATCTATACAACCATCCCTCCGGTGATTTTTATATTAATTAATCTAATTAATGTTGACACAAATATTATTTCAGGATATATTTTAACAAAGTGTTAGTGGAAATAATTGTGGATATAAATTGATATTAAAAACTTATAAGCAAATAAAAAACGTTAAAAATTTTAATATATATATATATATATATATATATATATATATATATATATATATATATATATACATTTTTATCTATATTTAATCACCAATATTGTTTACAAATACATATATCTAATCAAAACTGGCCCAATGCTACGTACACTCTCTAAAATAGTCTGCATGTTAAAAGTTTGTTCCCTTTACGCAAAAAAATTACTGTTATTTTTATACACAATTATAACTTTAATTGATTCAAAAACGTGAATATACGATACAACATCGCAGTTGCATGGAGCGACGACCGCTTCAAATCAAAAATGGATGTGAGACCATGATATCAGTTTGTTCCTGTACTCTCCCCAATGCTATGATATCAACTTGATGATGCTTGACAGTGTTTTTCGCAAAAACAGAAGGTTACGAGGCATGATAATTATTAGGTGGAGATAGTAAAAACTGTTATTTAAATTGACTTTCGATTCCAAAAATCTTGGATTATCTTTTGAGTTATTTTTTAGTATATCAATGTAAATGTGTGAAAAAATTATATTAAAAAATGTAGAATATAGAATTAATTTTAAACATATACAGCCGAATATTCCTGATTTTGGTTTATCGTGTATTATTCTAAACCGGTATTAATAAATTAAAGTTAGGATTTGGATAAACTTTTTTAAAGAATTTAGTGTAACTTAATTGAGGACCTTTTAGCAAAGGTCACAAATATCTAATTTGCTCCAAAAGATCTTTGCAGAAATGAAGATAAAATATCTCCTATGTTTATTAAAATTTGTATGTCAAATAAGACATTTTATAGTCAGCGAGCATATAATAAAGGTAGCATAATATTTTTAAATTAAGAAAGAAGGTAGCATAAATAAAACTCCTGTGTATTTATACACCGCACGCTCTTGTTCAGAAACTAGGACATGCCATATTTTGAGTTTATAAAGACGAGTTATTTCAAAAGTTGAAAAGAATTTTGACATATTTCATTACATTTCTTTATTGTTATTCGTATAATTAATACATATGAAAGTCATGAAAGTGTGTTGGAAAATTTCTGAAAGAATTATACTAACTTTCAACATAAATATAATATTTTTTTTCCTGAGTTGCTTATTTTAAATGATATTTTTAGACACATATTTTTCAGTTTTATAAATATTATTAGGTGAAACAGTGTACCAGTATGGCATTTCTTTTGACTTTCCGCTAATTACTAATAATTTATTTATTTATTTATTGTTATTCGTATAATTAATACATATGAATGTCCATGTGTTGGTAAATTTCTGAAAGAATTATACTAACTTTCAACATAAATATAATATTTGTTTTTCTCAGTAGCTTATTTTAAATGATATTTTTTAGACACATATTTTTCAGTTTTATAAATATTATTAGGTGAAACAGTGTATCAGTATGGCATTTCTTTTGACTTTTTGCTAATTACTAATAATTTATTTAGTTATTTATTGTTATTCGTATAATTAATACATATGAATGTTCATGTGTTGGTAAATTTCTGAAAGAGTTATACTAACTTTCAACATAAATATAATATTTGTTTTCCTCAGTTGCTTATTTTAAATGATATTTTTTAGACACATATTTTGCAGTTTTATAAATGTTATTAGGTGAAACCGGTCATTTCTTTTGATTTTTCGCTAATTACTAATAATTTATTTAGTTATTTATGCTACTTGTACAACAGAAACTTAAACCCGATTATACTCGTAGTAGCCGAACTCACTGAGTCGCAATGTTGTAGATCAATATATTTAGTTTGAGTGGGATTGAAGTCGGTATTTTTGTATTCGAATGCCTTGACACTACCCAAACCATCATACTACCAGACAAATGTTTTATTTAAATATATAGAGAAGTAATGAAATTAAATCATATTTTGCGATTATTTTTAATAATTTTATTTTTATTATTTTTATGTTGAATGAACAAAATAACTTAATATTGGGTCCGGCATATTATTAGTAATTGTACAAAAAATACTCACAGGTACAACTTATTTAATTGATTCTTGTCCTAGAAATATAAAATGGAAAGTGTCCAGGCGCAAAAGAAGTATGAAAGTGGGAAGAAAATGAAAAAGAAGAAGTGAAGGAAGCCCGCCATATAGGATATATATTTTAAAGAATCAATAAAGAGAAAGGACATATAAGACATGTACTAAAGGAGGCAACGATTGCAATGAAACAAGTCTGGATCATAGGGGTAAGGAAATGTAAAGAAGATTTTAGAACAGGATTGATGAAGTTCGACCAAATTGAGAAGAACATTGTAATGTACGGCAGTGAAATATACGAATGGAAAAGAATGAAAATACTAAAGAGGTTACAAAACAATTATCTAAGATAGGTATTGGGATTAGAGAAATGGAAGAAGCAAGTACTCGAAAGAAGAAAGAGGACAATATAAAGATGAAATGATGTAAATAGATTAGGATCAAAATGTAATTAGAAAGGAAAGTGAATTTAAAGCCATATGAAGACAAGAATTACATGAAGTTTACGGATAACACAAGGAAGAAAAGATTGAGAGATTTTGCAACTAGAAAGCAACAGTTTGTTGGTATATAAAAAAAAGGTGAAATAGAAGTGGAGATTATTATAAATGTAGAAGTAAGCATAAACATATTACAATTCAAAGATAATTTTTAAATTACAAATTCTGAGATTGAGAAACTGCAAGCAACTATTAAAAATAATACAACAATTACCGAAAAGGACGAATTCTACTAATAATTAGAAATCGCGATATTATTTTTTAGAGAAAGCCAGTAATAATTGTCATGAGCAATATTATCAGCAAATAGAGAAGAAAACTATATCAATATCTGATAATGTGCCCATATTACTACGAAATCCGAAACCCAAATGGTGCTGTATAAAACAATGATCTGAGGCTAATCAATACCTATTTCAAGCAAAGAAGAGGAAAAAAATGGAAATACACTAGATATTAGATAATAATAAAAATTATATTGCAAACTACGAACCACATAGTTGAGTTCAAGAAATTTAATTAGTTAATATTTGTTAGAAAACTGTGAGTTAAAAAACATCTGTCTTACATTACAAAAGTACTACAGAAACTAAAATGGGTAATACTACACAGCTCATCGCACAACGAGCGTTCGACGTTTTTAAATAAACAATACGGTTTTGCTACTCAATCAATAATAAACAAGTCAACAGTTCAAAACTATAAAATCAAACCAAGGAACGAAATCTAGAATTATTATAAGTAAGATAAACAAATGCATAGACTACTGCGACTAGAAAAGTAGTTACAAAATTATTAGGAAAGATATCATGGAGTAGGTGGCTCAGTTGTTTCGAGTCAAATTGTGAATTTGAAAATTTTGGTACGCTTCTCACAGCCACCAAACAATTTTTACAATTTTAAAACGACCCCTGTGGCTTCCCTTCCACTAAGATCTTTATGGGCCGAAATTTGATGGCTGATAACCGCACTTTACGCGAATAAATATTCTCTTATGAAGATCTGCTATGTCAGGTGTGGGTAGAAAACGTGATGATATGTATATATATATATATATATATATATATATATATATATATATATATATATATATACATATACTTCAATTGAGATTCGAGTTTAAAAAAAAATATTTCACACAAAGTTTTATTATGAACTTTCAAAGTAGATCTTTACAAAACAGAGGTCAATTCTTAACTAACTACATTGTGAGAATACAACATGAAAAATGAAATATGGCTACAGCTACTAGTGTGGGGATTCTTGCGGATTCAGCGTCTTCTATGGAAATAGTGATTCCTTAACTCCTCCCTCATTAAAATTGAGCTTCATCGGGAAGAATCAGGTTCGATTTATTGGCTGATATTCTCGATTGAAGGTCTGGACGTTCGGTTGATTTGGATTTTGAAAGCCATTTTCTTTCTTAAATTATCGTCACGATGATGCCAGCAATGATAATAATTAGGTATAATATTATCGAGGGGTAGTTTATAAGATTATTGTTGTATTGAGCTGGTTCGATTTCTTCGTACTTGTTTATTGGTATTTTTAATTCTTGGATAGAGTTTAGCTCAACTGTCATTTTTGGTATTTGCGTAGTTTTAAGTTTGATATCGGAGTTTTCTATTATTGTTGGTTTGCCAAATGTACCTTCTTTGAAGTTTAACTTCTGCTTCTGGAATTTTATTTGGCAATCGTCTTCTTTAATTAAGAATATGCCTTGTAAATTCTTTATTTCTTCGCCGTGGTTGCAGTAAGCTTGAATAACATCAGGTTTAGGAAGTACGGCTAAAAATTGATTCGCTTCTTCTAAAGTTTCTAAATGATTTGGTTTAATATTTATTCTTAAGTACTCGCAATTTTCATTCTTGTTTCTTGAGATGATATTCTTCTCGCAGGAAATGTCATCTATTTCTGACATTTTGTTCGGACATTGGTAATTATTATTTTCTTTAGGACATACGTCATTTAGAGCTTTAATATGACCATCGATTGATTTTAAATAATATTAATTACTTGTTATAATTGTTACAAATTCGGTATGATATCGGGTATGTATTGGAATGAGATGAAGTAATTGGAAATCTGTTTCATAATTAATAGGAATTTCGATAAAATAAATTATTTTATCTAATTGGAGTTTACAATTTACAGTAATTAATTTTTCTAATTCTGGTATATTTTCCGGTAATGGTTCGAGAGGTAATTCATGATTATAGTATTTTGAAATTTTATTCAATTCTTCATACAGATCATTAGTTTTTATTATACTTGGGTGCATAACGTGAAGTTTGCAAAAAGTTAGAGAATTTTCTATATCTTGCAAAGTATTCAAGGTTAACGTAAGTAAAGTATTTAGTTGACTAAAAATTTCTTTTAAAAAATATCTCTCTTGATCTTGCGTTTTACCGATAACAATATGTGCTAATTGTTCAATTTTCTTTTTGAGTATTATCTCATTTTGTTTGATAGTGTCGATTGTATGATTGAAATAATCGATTAATTGGTTATTGACAGAGTATTGATGTTTTAATTGATTGTCTACTTTGTCTTAATTGTTTTGTAAATGGTTTAGAATATTTGTGTATCGTTTTTCATCGTCAGCTTCTAAATTACCCGTTATGGATTTAATTACAGATCCGAGTCCATTTATTAATCCTCTCTTTTATCTAGATTTTTAAAAGTGTACTGATGAGTGACTAATTTTTTCGTCTATAGAATTTTGAATAAATTGGATAATCTTGTCATCATTTTCAAATTCTTTCAAAATTATTTTATTGTTTGTAATTGTTTGTTTGAGATTGTTGTATTGTGTATTCAGACTGTCATATTGTTTAAAGAGTGGTTGTAGGTCGTAGTAGTGAATGAACGTATGTGTGGTTTTTTGTAGTTTTGCTAGTCCTAGGTTTATTGTCAGTAGTCCTGTGTTTTGTGTAATATTCTTGATGTTTAATCCGTAGGAGTACGTGAACAGGAAGGACCTGGAATAGCGTAATTTTTATGAATTATTTTCCTTGGTCTTTTTATATTTGACAGGTGTATTTTTGGATGTGTTTTGTCATTAGGATTTGCCTCGATTTCGGCAGTTTTTAAATTTTGATTTATTGTCTTAATTTTTTCTTTCTTAAATTTTGGTTTTTTATTTTATTGACTTTTTGTTTATTATGTACAAGAACGGTTTGAGAAATTTTAGGTAAATTTTTGAGATTTTAGTTTAATTTGTTTATCAAATCTGATTTTGTGCTGTACATTTTTTCGTGAATGTTCTAGTAGACTAATTTGGTCTTTTCTTTGTGTTTTTGCACGTAATCTTGTGTTACTGTTTTTCTAGCTCTACGTCAAGGAGTGAGTTTGTTTCTAAGTGACCATTTGTTATTTCTATTGGTTTTAATCCGGTCGCGGTGTGATTTGTGTTGTTATAAACTAGGATAGCATAGCGAACTTTGTTTTCGATTGTTTCGTTTTTGAAATTTTGTTGTAAATTAAATTATCTAATATGCTCTATAAGAGTAGAGTGGAATCCTTCCACGAGACTGTTTGAATTTGGATGTTGAGAACTAGTGAAGTGTATATCGATTTTGTGTGAAGTAAGCAATTCTTTCAATAAACAATTTTTAAATTCTACTACGTTATCTGAGATAATTAATTTAGGAATGCCATGATGAGAAAAGAATTTTGTTAGTTTATTTGTCACTTCAATTGCATTTGTTGAGCTAATTTTGTATGCTTGCGCATATCTTGAAAAAGCATCAATTATTGTAAGAAATTTACAATTTTCTAAACTGAGTGTATCGATATGAATAGTGTCAAAAGGATTGTTCGGTGTTGGTGTTATGTTTAATTACGGCTTGACTGGGTTTCGTTCATATTTTGATGCTAAACAAACTTCGCATTGGTTAATGTAATCTGTTATAGTCTTTATTTGATTTGGCCAGTAATATATTTTCTTTAATTGGTTGTAAACTTCATGAATTCCACGGTGATTGGTCTTACCCGTGTGGTAATGTTGTATGTCGTCTTCATTCTCTACATCTCATAATTTTGTGTTACATTTTACAAAGTTGATTTCCGCATTTTTGAAATGGTTTTGTAAGACATTAGTAAATTGTTCATAAACAGAATGTTCAAAATATAAATAATATTTTACTTTTGGAACTACGAATTCTTTAATCAATTTTATTGAATCTGCTTCGAAATTTGGTTTAGATAATTGTGTATTAATTCGCATTTTATCCGAGTGCATTTTAGTTAATTTTGGTTTTGAGGGTGAATGTAATACTTCCGATATTATTATTTGGTTTTTACCTGCATTAACAGCTGATTCACTTATTAGAATTCCAATAATGGGATTTTCTAAATTTGAGTGAACAGTGTTGTTTGTCTGAAGTATCGTCTGGTTCTACAATCATATATTGCGAATCATTGTTTGTATTGAATGTTTCGTCAACATGAAAAATGATATATGACTACAGCTACTAGTGTGAGGATTCTTGTGGATTCGGCGTCTTCTATGGAAATAGTGGTTGGCTAACTTATATGTATATATATATATATATATATATATATATATATATATATATATATATATATATATATATATATATATATATAATTCATCTAAGAAAAAATCTAGCGAACGAAAAAATAAAGAAACTTCAGAACGTATTATTCGGTAGGTGCGAACTAAAACAGCCTCCAAGTTGTACGATATGCAAATTGGTAGTTAGTGGTATGTAGATCAATTGTTTTCTCTTCGTAGAATTCTTAAGAAGTCCCTTGCTAAGAACAAGAGAGTGGTCTGTAGTTTTCTTGATTAAAAAAAAAACCTTTGATAGTGTTCATTGTGAAACTTTGTGAAATCTACTTCTAAAATACGGAATAACAAGTATTTGTTAAAGAGCAATTAGTGTGCATTTCCTTCCTTTCTTATCTTTTGATTCGTTTTCTGATCTTACAAAAAAATGTCAAACTATTATTGTGTGGAATTTATTTTCAAATACAAACGCAGTCCAACACTCTCTTCCTTTCTTAGATTTCTGATTCGTTTTCTGTTTCTCACTTTCTTTCTTATGTGAAGATTCTATTAGGTTTTTCTGTTTAATCACATTTTTATTTTGAATTGGATAGCTTGTTTGATTCTTATACTTTATACCTTATGTTTAACCACTGCTTTTGCACTAGTTTTTGAAATTGGCGTATGGGGTCAATATCAATTGTTGCAGTGTCAGGGTCGTGCCAACAATCAGGTAACGGGGACAAAATGCGATTGTTAGTTGCTTGAATGATATTGAACCGTAGCTTGTCGAAGGAAGGGATGGATTTTTAGCCGTAATATTTGAACCTGTGACTTCTGCATTTTGTTCCATTTGTATAGTAATATGCGCGTAATCTAGAATGGCTTTTGGAATGAAAGGTACAATTCCTGTAGCTTTAAAACCAAACATCGCATTTTCCACAGTTGCCGATTTATCTCAGGTATGTCCCAAAACTTTTCCAAATACCATTCTTTACCATTGTTACAAGTCGCGTAATAATGATTTATTAGTCATTTAAGAAAGGACCTGTTTAATGGTTAGTTGTGTGACCTGACAACTAAGGAGAATTATATCGTTCGCCTCGCAAAAGTCCCGAACTTCAACAGAATTTGTGTAAGAGGTATGACCATCGATAATTAATAACACTTTCCAGCTGGTTTTCGTGGCAAAAATTGGATTTCCAAACAATCCTTGAAAATGGTAGTGTTGCCATTCGCTGCTTTCACTAACATAGCAATTTTAATGTCAAATGGCATTCCATGTAAAAAGTTATCCTTTCTATGTTTTCCTTTAAGTATTGCAATACGCTATAACCGAAATTGTTTCGCCCATTTCACCTGATGTCAACAAAAACACATTTTTTTACCTTTTTGTAGCTAACACTTGAGTTGATCTGTTGGTCACCTGCAAACTGTTTTCATCCATGTTAAATACATTAGAAGGTTTGTAAAGGAGTTGGTTATCAGTGAGAATACTGTCAAATAGAGTAAAATGGTATGTCACGGTTAATTGGCGGAAAACCGAGGAACGATTTGATGATTGATGATTTTGTAGTTTTATGGTTATATTATCATCCAGTACCGATATAGTTTAAATAAACTTACCCGTGTTTAAAATACCATCAACACAGTAAATAAGCCAAAATACTTTGGGGCTTGTACAAAGTTTTAAACTTCATTTATTAATTCACGGCACGTATTAACACGTCGGTTGTAAAAAGCTCAACTAATTTCAGTATATATCCGAAGTAGTCGGTCTTTCTCGGATTTATCCTATATATTTAGTTTACATCATTCCATGTTAATATCGAATAACTTCGATTCATGGAGCGAATAGTCTTCGTTCAGAATAACGTAACAGTACGATAGTGGCGAAACACTATGATTTGGTATGAGTACGTGGGTTGTTAATAACATGCAAGTTTCTAGTAATGATATAGGATTACATACGAGCGCTATATCTAATCAAATGGCGTAGCACGACTTTTAGAAATGTTCATTCATCAGATTTATCAAAGAATCAGTCCTCGTCAAACATTCTCAATTTAAATTATTATCTTCGCTTTAACCACATTCAGTATTTTCTTCAATCAAGCTCATTTATTCATCACACTCGGAATGATCTACACGCAACATACTTTCATCATAGCCATCCATTAACACCTGTACATCTTTTTCATTATTCTTTCATTCCACGTACGTTTTAAAATACCTCGTAAACCTCACGCTCAGTTCTCTAACAACGTATATAAAAAGATAAGAAAAGAAGGGAGCGACAGCATTCTATTGTAAGATAGAATACTAATCAAAAATCTAAGAAAGGAAGAGAGTGTCGGACTACAATAAAAGTTTGACACTATTTTATAAGATCAGAATACGAATCAAAAGACAAAAGGAAGGAAATGTACACCAATTACTCTCAACAAATACTTGTTATTCCGTATTTTAGAAGTACATTTCACAAAGTTTTACAATTAACACTATCAAATGTTTTTTTTTATCCAGAAAACTACAGACCACTTTCTTGTTCTTAGCAAGGAAATTCTTAACAATTCTACGAAGAGAAAACAATTGATCGATACACCACTAACAACCAATTTACATATCGTACAACTTGGAGACTATTTTGGTTTGCACCTTATAAATAAGGATCTTCCCATACAACTTCCTTGCCATACTCAACAAACTTATTGCACGGAAATTAATACATTCACTTGAACTACCTTTGCCATTAAATAAAGGACATATTATAGTATGTTTCCAATTATCTAGAGCCACACTTGCCATTCTGCAGACGCAGCAATGCAAAAATAAAATAACTCTTTTTTATCCGATTCTTTACCTTCAACATTATTTTATTCTTGCATTTTTACTACAACCATTCGGTCCACTTATAAAAACCTAAAGTATTCAACTAACCATTACTAATTTCTGAATCATTCCAAAATAACTCGTCATCCGCAAGTTAAATCGATTTAAAATTAATCATCAAAACGCGGCTTACTTTTTCTCATTACTCTCTTAATTAATTTTTACAGTCTTATATTCCAGCAAGCATTTATCACGTAAACTCCTAGGTACAATTTTCACATTTTGAAATCACAAATACGCTATTTTTTCTCTTTGATCGTTTCTTTCACTTCAATATTCCATCCTGCATTCGGTTGACAAAGCTTAATCTAAATTGACCACAAATATCTTTCGCATACCTAATAACTTTATTTAGTATTAAAAATTTTATATTACAAAAAAAAGATATAAACTAAACGATTAAAGGGAAAAGTTCAGCCGAGGGATTGATTGACTATCCACCTAATTTCTATTGAGAATCCACGAACATCCATGACAAATAAAATTCGAAGTCACGATCAAGAGTATCCATATGCGCTGCGCAGGTTACTGTACTTTTTAATACTGAATTTTTTCTAAAACAGTTATAATATATAATATTATAAGTACTGGGAAAATCAGGTGACTAGAATTAAAATTTAATATACCGTAAAGTGGGGCTACTTTCATTTCGCGGGGCTACTTTGATTTTCTTTGGGATAGTTATTAATTTACAATTTGCGACACTGTGGAGTTGCATAGTGACTTTTTTCTTTACACCGTTGAGGACATTGATATTCAGTTCTTGCTTTCATGTGGCAGCAATAAGGTAAGTGTAATGTTTTTCCTACAAATAATTATTAAAACGTATGATAGAAATTATATGAAAAAAATCACGCGTTATACTTTTAACCCTTCAAAGTTAACTGAATTGAAAATAAATATTCTCAAATAGTTTCTGCAATATTTGAACCATAATAAGTACATAATCACAAATTCCTCTGAAATTGAACATTGGTAACAGTTGATATTTATCGTTTTATATTATGGGGCAACTTTTATCCTTTTTTGGGATGACTTTGATGTGCATTTAATATGTGAGTTTTAATTTAACAGATTACATGTCAATCGTGGTTAGAAGATACAAACGACTTTTGAGAACAAGGGAGTATAAAAATTACACATATGAGAATTTGGAAGAAGCTCTTCAGCGAGTAGTGACATGTGTCATGTCTATAAAACAAGCTTCCGTCCGTTATAGAATACCATATGGTAATACCAGACATTTTTAAATTTTTTTTTCACAGTTATGTATTAATTTGGGGCTACTTTAATATAATACAGTAAAATAGAGGGGTCTCAAAGTAGCCCCACCTTAAATATATCTTTGAATCGAAAAAAAATAATAATTATTGCTCATAGTAGGAGTTATTAATTATTATTTTTTTATAAGTTTACCTAAGGTACTAATAGAGATCTTTCTAATAACTTTATTTCATGTCAAAATTTAAACTGGGTCAAAAGTTATAAATGAAAAAAGGAAATTTACTTTTTAAAGTAGCCCCACTTTACGGTATTTGCCTTTCGGCATGAAATCAACATTTATATTATACAAAATATTTGCATGACATGCATTAAATGAAATAATTGTTGTTTCTTCTTTACTGTTTGCATCCACTCCAGGCCCAATCCAGTGTCGTCCAACACCTTCATTATGGTCACACCTTCTTGAGTTCTGAAACTGTTCAACAAGTGCTCTTCAGTCGCGGAGATCCTGCAGCTTCTTACTTTGGATTGTTCCCAATAGAAGTTTACCTTCTCTTCGATCCCACATTTTAATATATTATTTTTCTTGTAACTGTGACCTGTATCGTGATATTCATGTTGTTATAATTTGTTCGAAATTGTTGTTATACATAGAATTGTGTTTTTCTATTATTATGTCTATCGTCGATAATTCTTTCATATTTTCTACCGTTTTTTTAACACACCAATAGTATACATAAAATTGTCTTCTTTTTTCTACACACTTTCTTTTATGTTTTCCCTGTCTTTCTCATTGTTTGATATCTCTTCAGCGTTCATAGAGAATTATTTCATCTACAGTACTTTTAAAGTGTTCATCAAACCTCATGACTCATTTTTCTGTTTTTTTTTCTCTCATTGTTTCTACAATATCATCTAGTGAGGCGTATTGCTATTTACTTCTAGTGTCCATTGTACGTATTTGGCCTCACATTTTACTAGCTCTTTTTTGTAAAACATAATTCAGATAAATGCGGTAAAATGTTTTTTTTTTATTTGAAGCATTTGTCTGTAAAATAAATTATTAATGTTTGACAGAAAAGCCAACTACTAATTTTTTTGTTAAAAATATAAACAATAAATTCTGAATATAATATACCAAAGTACTGACGGTTACAAATATTGTCTTTTAAGACAATAATTTTTATTACAATACTATTATTCAACAATATTTATCGTAACAAATTTAAATCTATTTATGTTCATGACGTGCTATAGACATAGACTGCACATATACAGACTATTACAGAGAAACTGTGCCGTAGCCATAGGCGATTAATATCAGAAACAAATTTGACTTTATCATTGCTTTTTTGATTATTTTATAAAAAAAAGATTTCAAATAAAAGCTGTTAGGAATGAAATTATGCTTTAAAATCTATTTAAAAATTAGCTTTAACTTGGTTTATTTTTATTAAAATGAAGTTTAAAGTTTTTAAAAAATATATGTTTGTTTTTCTTTGTCATGGAGCTGGAACATATATAAATAAGATGATAAACATTTAATTGTCATTAATTAAATAAGTAAAATTAAATATGTAGGCTAATTAAGGTATAAAATAGTAACTATAATCGTAACTTAAGCTTATATACTGCACATACTTTTTTTCTCTTTATAGCAAGTTAAATAAGTGAAATTTTGAATATGCAACTAATTTAAACCTAATTTCAATATTTTGTGTATAATTAAAATATTTCATCAGATATTTTTTTTAATTTCTAATTTTGAAAACTTTTATTAAATACTCGTCAATTTATAGAATGGAATAAATTTTTCCATTCGTTTATTTTCAAATAAAAACATTAATATATCATCACGCCCTTATCCATTACTGGGCGTGGCCTTCTACAAAAGCAGAACTAGATATATTAATGCGCGTGAAGAATCGAACCCGGGTGTTCAAATACAAAGGTCTATTCGATACCACTGAGCCACCTACCCCCATAATATGTCAATAAATAAAAGTTCTTTAAATTAATATTTCATTATTAAGGACAGCAAAAAAGTAAAATCCATTTGTTATCTCCGCAATATTTACTATGCTGGTGATAGAAAATATATTTCAAACTTATTCTCTATAATGTATTACAAATAGCGAAACATTAATCGATTGCGTTTATACTATTCAACAGAATGTATGTTTTTAAATCAGTGTTATTTTTTACCAGGTTTACATACATATGTGTTGTATGTAAGCTTATGTGTTTACCGACTTCATTGTGGTTTCAATGGAAATAGTCCAGGTTTTATGTAAACTCTATATATTTTCCAAAAGGTAAAAACGCGGAAAAGTTTATAATATAAGTAAAATGATGTAATTTTGCAATTACAATGGATTTAAATTATTGAACTGAAATATTTATTTAGTTTGTTCATGTGTTTGATGTTCAGCACGGCAACTGCTATTGTTATTTTGATGTATTACGCAAACGAACATTAAATTAATCTCTGTTGCTGTTTGTAATGAAAATGTGTTTGAGCTTTGAAAGTTGCCGACATGCGACACATGACTCGCAACACAGCGTGATACTGGTTCTATGTACATAACCTCTAAATTTTGTTCACGTTTTGATGAAATTTCAATTAATTTTGTTTGTCACATATTTGAGAAAACACACTTTATTGATTCAGTGTTAGAATTATTTCCTCATTCCTGTCATAAGATTCTAATTAATATCTCTAGATGATGTGATTTGATGAACGAACACTTTAGAATTTAATTTGATCTTGAGTGCCTTCGTCGACACCTCCAATTTGTAGCCTGTTTGTTAATAAAAGTGAATCGCGTGCACTACCACGTGTCGCACGCTAAATCATAGTGCTTCCCCGTGTTGCTAGCCTTTTTATTTAAAAATTCCTGCAGTATCCACTAAAAAAACCTCTTTTCCATAATAAAATCCAGTTTTAATAAACACAAAAAAATATACATAGTGACTGAAAAAAGTCGAAGCATATGAGAAAAACATGTAATGTTGATGTGATAAAAAAATTTAATATATAATTTGGCATAATAAACAACAAGTAATAGTTTTCTCTTACAGGGTGTTTAAATTGTCCAAATTATTACAGTTTACTTCAAATAAATGTGTATAAATCGTCCGTTAAATTAATTTTTGTAGTATAAAAGCGTTAGTTAAAAGTAATTTATTTTACAACTTGAATAGAAAAACATAGGACTTAAAAATTACAAGAAACGGGAAAAGTAAAAAAAATACTCATCTCAACAAAATACAACGAGTATCTGCACCTCATATACTAAGACAAAAATTAGAAACACATACTCACAAAATGTCACTAGTTGAAAAAGATTAGAAAGATATTAATTAATATAAAATAAATATATGTAGTCCTGAATTTTCTTATTTTAACAAAAAATATATCGCTTTTTCTCTTTAAACATAAAAAAACCGCGAAACGGGACTAATCCTTGTTGTTGGTAACACTCTGCTCCAGGTGCACGGCCGCCACTGGGTGCGCCATGATATGCAGTTGCTGATGCGGCGTATAGCGGAAGAACTCTTGTGCAATCTAGCGCCAGCGAGTTCTGCAGATCCGCGAGCATCAGCACAATCAAGTCATTAATCCGAAGTCGAAGCATATGAGAAAAACATGTAATGTTGATGTGATAAAAAAATTTAATATATAATTTGGCATAATAAACAACAAGTAATAGTTTTCTCTTACAGGGTGTTTAAATTGTCCAAATTATTACAGTTTACTTTAAATAAATGTGTATAAATCGTACGTTAAATTAATTTTTTGTAGTATAAAAGCGTTAGTTAAAAGTAATTTATTTTACAACTTGAATAGAAAAACATAGGACTTAAAAATTACAAGAAACGGGAAAAGTAAAAAAAATACTCATCTCAACAAAATACAACGAGTATCTGCACCTCATATACTAAGACAAAAATTAGAAACACATACTCACAAAATGTAACTAGTTGAAAAAGATTAGAAAGATATTAATTAATATAAAATAAATATATGTAGTCCTGAATTTTCTTATTTTAACAAACAATATATCGCTTTTTCTCTTTAAACATAAAAAAACCGCGAAACGGGACTAATCCTTGTTGTTGGTAACACTCTGCTCCAGGTGCACGGCCGCCACTGGGTGCGCCATGATATGCAGTTGCTGATGCGGCGTATAGTGGAAGAACTCTTGTGCAATCTAGCGCCAGTGAGTTCTGCAGATCCGCGAGCATCAGCACAATCAACTCATTCATCCGAACACTTCCACTTCAATCCGTAACAAAAAAAACACATTTGTAGCTGTAATATACAGGATCTTATTTAATTAGATCTCTTAGAAACTCTGACAATAACTTTTGTTTTACATGCTTTTTATAAGAACTGAAGTCTTTTCAAAGTGGCCAATTATAATTTTGTAAAAAATAAATAAATAAAAATCATAGTTGTGTTTGGAAAAAATATGTAAATTGACAAAACTGCCATGAAACGATTTTTGCATTGACGTAACATTTAATATTTCGTTTAATGAATATATATATATATAAATAAATATATCATCACGTCTTTTACCCATTACTGGGTGCGGTATTCTGCCATAGTTGATCTCGGTAAGTGATATATATCTTTGCGAGAAGTGCGGTGTCCTACCGTCAAATCACGGCCCTCATAGATGTTAGTGGTGGGGAAGCCGCAAGAGTTGTTTTAATGTGGTCTAAATAGTTTGTAGGCTGTGGGAATCGAACCCGAGTTCTCAAATCCATAGGCCGACTTGATACCACTGAGCCACCTACTTAATAAATATCAATGAGTATGCAGACATGTATTTGGTTTATAGCGAGATATTGCAAAATAGTCGTTCTGCTTTAAGACGGTACAGAGTTATTCTCAAATAGATTAGTTTTTATTGCAATATCAATGATTTTATTGTAACAATTTTTTTCAAGGACATTATTTCAGTGACTTTGGAATTATTCATTATTGGTCCACCACCAATTTCTACATCGAATTAGGCATATTTAAGATCCAGGCTATTATCTTAACATTCTATTGAGCTATGTACGTTTACTTATGTAACATTCTGTATACCATGTCAAATAGCTTCACTATTAACTTATTGATTTTTTTTTGTATTTGAAATGAAGCAGTACCTGTAAAGGCGGAGCTGGGTTTGGAATAATTCACAACTGAAGGTCTAATCGGGATCTTATTTATTAGGTTAGTTAAATTTCCGTTCAAAAATTATTTCAGTAGTTAAAAAATGTGGGAAGAAATAAACTTATGATAAAGAATTAGCAACATGCACGTTTATATATTGTAGCGAGTACGGCTCTGTTCTCTCTGGAACAGTCGTCGCGTCGTAACCTGCACCGCGTTACCGTTGTCTCATACGCAATACAGAAACAAGTCCGAACCTGTTCGCTCTGCGTCATGCTTGTACAGTGTTCCAAAAGCTCTCGAATGTTGTACAATATCTTGTTCCAGTATATAAAGGAAAATTTGGGTTGGCAACATTCATTCTGTATTTGAAGTGTGAACAGTGCAAATCGTTGCTAAATACTTAATAAATATGTGTTTTATATAAATATATGTCTTAGTAGTTGTACTACATTATTTTCGTTTAAATTAATATTTTGTCAGTGTTTTTCCTTACTCGTGTTTTATTTAATAATAAACTTCACCGAACCCGAAATTGTAATAAACGTTACAATATGTAAAGAATATCACTACAATTTTCATCTCGTTTGAGATGCCGTATATATCTAATTTTTTGCAATTAAACTCTTCCACCAAACAAACATTCGAGCATCAGATAATTACATTTCTGTCGAATTCCTTTCTAGTGAGCATGATATGGTGACAAACAGTAAAATTGCGAGATGGTATATTTGTTTAATTAATTTATTATTATTTGACGGCTGGTAAGCATACTTAACACGCATAAATATATCATTCACTGAAATCTGCTAACGACAGAGTATTACACTTAGTGATGGGAAAAAAGCATGATTATATATTTATTTATATTTGGTCACAACGAGTTTTATGTCTTTTTATCAATGTTGCTGATTGAAAACTGTTTTAAATCAATACCAGCTCCTGGTGTAAGATTGCGTATATCTCAATGATTGAATATTCCTTGCAAATATCAATCGTCATTTTTATCTTTTCTCAAAATATTAGTGAGCTGCGAAACAAATGGATAATTTTATTGTGATAAATATCAGTTACCGGCTGTAGAAATTGGATTTGGATTTCATCTACAAAAGTCGATACGAAGCTATTTACCTCATCATCATCATCAACATATTTGCAGAGTACTCTTATAAAAATTTAAATACGTATATTAGAGAATCCACTCAAGGTTTTTTCCCTTTGCCTCATAAAGGCAAAAGGGCATTTTCTGCCTCTTTGCTATAACTACAAAGACTACAGAGAGAATGTAATTAAGTAGTGTCCGAAGCACCAAAACCCGAACAGCGTCCATCGCCAGCGAGTATTCGTGTTAGACGCAGTTTAACGTTAAACGTAACCTACCGTGCCGCGCGTTGAAACGCATGCAGAATAAAAAATTTTCAATGAACAAATTATACATTTAAGCACTATAAATATGCACTTATTTTAAAATAATAATTAAGTAATTGATAAGTATTTATTATTTTAAGTCTAAATTTTAAAATTTCATGCAAAACAACGAAAATATGAAGTAAAATATAATTCAAATCCAAATAACTCAAAATCTGTTCCTTTTAGTTTTTTTATTTTTTTATATTTTATACACATTTATATTCCCCACACATACGTGTACAAAAATCAAAATTTGAACTTGTAAAAAAAGTAGAAAAAATATTTCAAAAATTTTTTGAATTTTTTTTTTCACTTTTTATTATTTTTATAATTGATATACAATCTTAATGATATACTAAATATGCTGTATTTTTTTCAAAATTTTTACATATTTACAACTGTCTGAAAATGCCTCTCTAAATTTTCAAAAATTAATATTTCAAAAACTGACCCTTTTATTTTTTTCATTTTTTTATATGTTTTGGAAAATATTAATATCTTTTCTAAAAAAAAAAATTATGCCATTTGATCTTTGAACTTTCAAGATAATAATAAAACAAATAATTTTAATGTATTTTTAATTTTTTACTTCAAACAGATAAATTATATTTCACAAATATAATTTTTATAATAAAGTACTAATATATTAATATATTAGTTACTATTTTTTTGGCAAGACAATAGGTTGTAAGAACCGTAAAAAAATAATGAAACTTACTGGAAATTTAACAATTCGTTTAATGACAACAGGCGACATGAGTAGCTGTGGGTAAATTATGTACTACTTCCACGACTCGGTTATGTTTGCGTCTCTTGCCCCACCGATATGACGCGACACATCCCATACTTTATCGCTGTGCTTACGCCACGCGCTCCAAGCGATTCAATCTCCTATACTCGTGCGCCGTATGCAGGTGGAAATATTATTTTAAATCAAAATATATTTTATTTTGATTTTTAAAATTATATATATTTTTAATTTTGTATGTTAAGCTGACCAATTATCCTGATCTAATTTTGCATTAGAAAATATGACTAGAAGTCTGGAATTTTACGTCAAACATGCGGAATACAATCCACATTACCCATAGGAAAAAATAAAAAAATATATTTGTCTTGAAAGGAAAAAAATATAGATTTAGTAATTTTAAAATTTCTTTGTACTATTTTACTTAGAATTTTTAAATTTTATATTAAAGAGGTTGACTGCAAGAAGATAATTTATGATTTCATCCTATATCCCAAATAATATTCTTGATATTAAATTTTCACATCCAAATAACGCAAAATATAATGCAAGTATATCGCAAAATATGCAATATTTATACCTACGTATTTTCAAATTAGGTATAACACTTTCATAATTAATCAAAGATAAATTTCGAACTTTCATTGTCTTTATATTTTAGAAATATATATAACAACATTTCAATTGATATAATCTTCAATCGTTATCCAGTGAATACTAAATAATAATCAATATATAATAATAATAGTATTCACTTCATAACGATTGAAGATTATAACAATCGAAACGTTGTGTTATGTCTACAACTTTCAAACTAACTTTTATAATGTTTTACTTCTCCAATAATTTTTGAAAAAACCTTGAAATATAAATTTTATGGTATCAAATTCTGCATAACTCAATAAATAGTCAATTTTGTATACTCTGTACGTTAAAATATGTTTGACAATGTAAAAAATTACTCAATAAATAGCAGTGTTATATATGGAAGTCAAAAATATTTCCAATGTTTTGTTCCTTAAATTTATAAAATTTATTGACTGAAAAACTGGTCGAAAATAATACAATTAGTGAAAAAATTACATGTGACTATACAATTTCCTTCAATAATTATGTAATAAAATAAAGGCAGAATCCACTTTTTTGATTTGATGCGCAGTTATATATATATATACAGGGTGTTGCGTCGGAAAACGCACCATAGGGATTTCAATGTTAATTTTGAAATGTTCAAATAGTTTTTTATAGAGAAAAAAATTCTGCATCCAATAATATCCTTACTCATAATTTCCTTTTATCCGGAACAGGAAAAATTAATTTAATAAAAATGTTAATTTTAATCAAATTACTAGTGTCATGAAATAAACAAAAACCAAATACATACTTACAATTAAATACATTTGACATTTTATAATAAACATTCATAGTAAAGCAGAAAATAATCAATATTTCATTTAATATTGTACAATAATAAATAACAATTATAATAAATTTTCAAAAATATTTCAATTTACTGCTAAACAGTATCCTAATCTGTCATAAAATTGCTGTCTAACATTTGATAATTGATAGGCTGATATTTTATTGCATTCTACTCGAATACTTTCTTTTAATTCTTCAATATTTTCGAATCGCCGACCACCATAAATTTTAGATTTTAAATGACCCCATAGAAAAAAATCTAATGGTGAAAGATCGGGTGATCTAGCTGGCCATTTAATGAAAAAATTTGGTCCAATTACTTAATTATTAAAACTATTGTTCAAAAATTCCCGCACTATTATGAGCGGGACAACCATCCATTTGGAACCAAATTTCGCGGTCGTCTTCTACAATTTCAGTCATTGCCGGCGCTACTTCTTCTTCTAGAAGTTGTAAAAATCGTTCACCGGTTAAATGTCCTCTTAAAAACAAAGGTCATACAATATGGTGACCAAGAATTCCTGCCCATACATTAATTTTTTGAGGATATTGAGTCCTAGTAAATAAAACGTATGTGGATTCTCCGTAGCCCACAGTCTCCAGTTCTGAATATTTGGTTCATTATACAGTGTAGATGTGCATTCGTCAGTGAAACAAATATTTTTTATAAACTGGCGATCTTTATTTGCCTTTTCCATTATTTTGAAACAAAACGCGCTTCTCTTTTCCATATCATCTTCAAACAGTTCTTGGTGGCATTGGTATTTATATGAATGAAATATATTTTTTTTCAAAATGCGGAATGCAGTTTTGTAGTGAATTGAAAAATTATCCGTATATTGCCTCAAACTAATATTAGGATTTTCAATTACAGACGCCAGTATATTCAATTCGTTTTCGTACCGATCATTATTATTACATCTACACTTACAGTTTTTTAATAATGTTCCCGAACTTTCAAATTTTTGTATCATTCTTTGTATTGACGTATGACTTGGGCACATACTTGCCGGGAACAGTTTCCACCATAAAACCACTTCACTATTTCAATCTTTTCTTCAATGATATACATTTCAGATAAACTAGTATTGATATTATCTAGATACAAACACAATATGTCAAATAATATATATATTTATATATTTTTATATATTTTGAATTGTAGTTTTTCCGTTTTTTCTCTAAAGAAGGTTAAATACACGCATTGCTTTATGAAGGCGTACAGAAGTTATTTTAATATTAAAAATGAAGATTTTTTTCTACACAACTGTAACTATACTCTATGTTTTGACATATATTTTTTAAATGTAATTATACAGGATATTCAGTAAAGTGAATCAAATATGCTCAACTACAAATGACTATAATGGCGGTTACATTGAAAATCTGTTGTAAATTCAAACAAAACAATAAACTATAAATTAAAACAAACAATATCCAAGGTATACTAGATTTAAATTTTAATTGAATAAATAAATTTAGTGAAAAATGGTTAACAACTCCGAAATTATTGGTTTTAGGCATAGGATACCCGTAATAAATATGAAAGCTTATACAAAAAGACACACAACAGAATAATAAAATAAAGAGTGTTCCATTTGAAAATGACGAGTTAGTCATTTGAAGTGGGATAAATTTGATTCGCTTTACTGAAGATCCTGTATAATTACATTTAAAAAAATATATGTCAAAACATAGAATATAGTTACAGTTACAGGAGTTATCGAAGACGGGCATTTCGATGACATTTGTATTTTATATAAGGTTTGTTTTACTATTTTATTTATATGTTGTTTTTTACTTCCTTGTACGAAGTAAAGGAAGTATTGTAATCGCGAAAATTTTCGGTTCTCAGATTTCAACGGAAATAGGTATTTTGGCCCTCCCTGAATCCATTTTGACTAATTTCATCGTGCCGTCTGTACGTACTACGTACGTATGTATCTCGCATAACTCAAAAACGGTAAGCCGTAGAAAATTGAAACTTTATATTTAGGACTGTTATAACATCTAGTTGTGCACCTCCCTTTTTGGTCATTATGCAACTACCGGAAGTGGTACTTTACTTGAAGCCTATAATAGATTTTCATGAAAAACTATATTCAAATATAATTAAAAAACTTTCCAAATTTGATATATAAGACTACTATATCAATGGAAATAACATAATAGATTTTGGTTAAAATAGACTAACCGGAAGTGACACATTACATGAAGCTGCTAACAGTTTTCCTTGAAAAATATTGTATTATTTTAATTTTAGAAATAAATGCTGCAAACAAAAGTTTTAGAGAATTAAGTTCTGCGTCTAGCACATTAAGAATTTTTAAATTAGATTTTTGCATAAACGAGATATCAAATTTAAAAATATGAATTTTTTGATTTTAAAAAAAATTTAAGTTTGCTATGGATTAGAACAAAAAATAAAAGATTTAATGTCAAATATGTGCAATTAAAAAAATATCTATAGTTTAATACGCGTACAAGGAAGTCATGTGGTGTCCACATCAGATTTTTTTACTTTATATTGTATTATAGCTGAAGAAGAGTGAGTTGTACACTCGAAACGTCCCTCATTTGTATTTTCATATTTATATATAATATATTAAAAAAGTGGATTCTGAAGCCTCTATTTTATTATATAATTATATATGTAGTGGATTCTACAGAAACTTTATTTCCTACAATAGTATTTATTTTCAACGTAAATTTTATTACATTTGTCGGATTATTACAATGTATTCGTTCGGTTATAATTCCCTTAGGTTTGTGTCCGAGGAAAAAAAATGACAGTTGTCATCTTGCCAATAGATGGCTATATCCTACATACACAGCTAACTTCTATATCAACTTAGTTCAAAGTCATTCATAGAGCTGACAACAGCGCTCACCTCGAGCCAGAAACAAATTAAAATTGGGTATCGTTTAACGTTAAGAGGGAGCACAAATGAAGGTTATGATTGCCTGAATATCACGCGATGTTTTCTTCTTCTTTTGTTCTTTTGTTTCACATTCGTGCGAATGGTTTCACTTCGTATAGCTTCGTGTAAATTGCAGTTTAGAAAATTTTCATACATTTCATCGTTGATGTCTTACTGTTCTTATTCGGATTTGATGAATAATATTTTTTTCGAGAAATTGTTTATTTTTTTAATACACCTCAAAAATATTTTCTATCTAAATTAGAATTAATCGGAAAAATTTCAATATTACAATATGCTTATAAATATATAATTTTTTTATTGTTTCAGATATGATTACAACACATAAAAGTTTATGATGAGATATACGAGTACGATGTTTTTATACAATTGTTTGAAAAACTAATTATGCTTTATAAAAAAAAAAACTGGAATTTTACTTTAGTTCGAATTTTATTTATGATGTAAAGAAAGTAGCCTTATACTTTTATAATTATGTTTCATTTGAAGTTAAATTATTTTGCTGAATTATATAAATTCCTAAAGAAGGAAATAGAATTAAAATTAATATGTTCTTTAATTACGAGTATAATAATAAATATAGTTGGAAATGTTATTTACTCTTCAAAAAAACTCCTAGAAAATTTTACTTTTGTCATCGGAAAATATTTCGTAACAAATAATAAATTTTATATAAAGATTCTAAAATTTATACTAATTAATTAAAAGTTTTCTTGACCTGCTAAGAAGCTCGTCCAATTGTGAATGCTAAAGTAGCTGTTACTTTTTTCGGTAAATATGTAAAGAGCCCACACCAATAAATATTTTGGCTTCAAAAGTAGCTTTTAATATATATATATATATATATATATATATATATATATATATATATATATATATATATATATATATATATATATATATATATATATATATATATACTTGTCTCAGGATCTTTCAAGACCAGTACATTTGAACCATATGAGGATTATTATTAATAAATACGCAGGAAGTTTAGAAGTTTCTGACAATATAACTTATTCTTCATAATTTTGAATAATAACAGAGTTATGAGATTTCAAACATATAACTAAAAATGTAAGGTTTGAGGCCACTACCTGTCGATAATGTAGAGTTCATTATAAATGGATGTGTTGTACGGTATACACCGATGACGTCGCGGTACGTCATTAGTTGGAAATAAAATATTCCTTAGTTGCCATGTTAAAATTATTAATATAAATTATTTTTTAAATAGATATACTTATGTGTAAAATTGTTTTCCTACCTACATAAGCTTTAATACAGAAGTAATTCAAAATAAACTTATAAAAAAATTTATACAATTTTCAATGTAGCCAATCTTAGGATATACTATGATAAAATCGAATCATATGTTTATTGTAATAAATAGAAATCAAAGTAGTAATACATTATCACCTGTAAAATTTATATGTTAAGTATAATAAAACAAGGTACAAATTATATATAGTTATAATTCTTTTAAAGGCGTGTTGCAATTTCAATAGTATGTTGGTGAGACTGGCTATGTTTAGTTTAGTGAGTTCGTGATAGCTGTCAAGCAAAAAGGTTGTAGACGAAAGTTGCAAATTTATATAAATATTTTGAAAGAAAGAAAATTGTTGAGGACGGGGAAACTAGTACCGGGTATACCACAAAATGCTATAAATAAATTGTGGTAAGAAATAGTAAATAATTGTGGAGTAGAACCTGTCAGTGAAATCTAGCAATGGTAAACTCTGCATAAAAGCTTTTTATCATTATTAAATGTAATTGTTGTGTACAATTGTTACAGACTTTTGTTTAATGGAAATCGCAAATACGAAAAAGAGCCAGAGATGGAAACGTTGAGACTGACATGGTGAAATGCTTGACAGCTTCTGAAATGGTTGATGTAGATGGAATAAAAATGTTTAATAAATGAATCGACCTGTAAAACATATTAAAAAATTAGAGTGGTTGATGGTATTCCTTATAATTGACTTTTATATTAATGTCTAATACATCTTAATTGTTTTAGGTGAAGAATTAATGATTGAAAATATTCCGATAGTACTTCTCCCTAATCTACTAAGTGTAATGGTAATGTTTTAATACAAATATAGCGAAAATATTTTTTAATTTAATTTCATGCAGGGCTCTGTCAAAACTAAGCAACATTACTGAGTCCACTGCTCAACATTTGCAGCCAACGGTAACCACCTGACACCCAGTGAAGACTTCAGATTCTACAGTAGTTCCACTACAATGTTCGTAGAAACAAGCAGTACGTCACGTTCTCTCCAACCACAAATCCATATTCACAGAAGAAATTAATTAATATATATGAATGTTATGTATGAACATATTGCAATTTAAAACAAGAACAATCTGTATTACGTTTTTAGGTACGAGAACAATTATTATTATTAAATAAATAGTTTTCATTCAATATATGTATACATGTGAATAAATGATATTCAATTAATATTATTCGAAATATCTAGTAAACCAACAGGTGTAAAATAAAACAAAGTTCATTGTTATTTATAAAAATTACTTGTGATTGTTGTGTTTATTGAGAAGAGAAGGAAACGTTAATATGGAAAATTTAACTAACGCAGATGATTTAAATTTTTTAATAATTTACGGGGAGTAATATATATCCACACACACACCGGCCGTGTCTAGGAAAAAGATTTACGAAATTTGAAAATACATGGCGTATTTTCTGTAGTTAGATGAATTAATTTATGCTTGGAAGAAAATTGAGACAATTTTAAAAATAAATTATGAATATTGATTAGGTAATCAATTTTTTATAGATTATAATCTTTATATTTATTGCTTTGCTATTGATCATGGCCTACTCTTTTGTGTCATGTTAAATTAAGTTTATCGAAACTATAAATTAAATTTACCTAATTCCGTTATGAAAAGTCCTGTTTTACATGAATTTTTGAAGTTATGAAATGTAAATTTTTTCATACCTGTCATTCAAGAGTTATGTATTAAATTCTTTACTTAACTAGTTACGTTGACAGTTTGAACTTTCTCAAAAGTGTTTGCAAATAACGGAAAAAAACTATTTATTAAAATTTTTAGGATTTATATACATAATGTTTCTGGTATTAAACAGTTAACGGCCAAATTAGCAGAAGGCAGGTCTGTCTCGGATTCAGAACTCATTTTCAATGATGACATAAGCTTTAAATTTAAACATCTTATTCATTTATTTTCACAGCAATGCTATGGTAAATTGATTGATTGATTTTTAAATATACTGAGCTGTCATAAACCTAGAATTTTATATATTTTAAAAATTATTTTTGCGGGTTTAGATAAAATTTTGTACGTAATACGATATGAAAACGTAATATTGTTTGACTCATATCATTTGCAAAACTCGCTTCGCTCGTTTTGGCAAATATCATGTTCGTCTAACAATATCAACCTTTTCATAACTGGTTACGTAAAAAACTATTTTCTTAATATTTTTGTTATGTAAAGATATAATATGATTACATGGTTGAATTCAGAATAAAATACTCTCGAATAGGCATAAAAAATATATATGATCTCATTTAAAAAAACATAACTTTGTACACTAACGTTAGAACCACTGGTTTAATTATTTTTATATTTATCTTTATTAATTCCTTTTTTCCTTGAATGAATTTTTGTGTCCGTAGATTTAGGTAAATTTCCCTAGAACTGGCAACGCAGGCTGTTAGCTACTTGTACCATTCAACCTTGAACTATAAAGAACAGTTGCATAGTTGCCAGCAACAAATGATATGTAAATAACAACGTTACAAGTAATCAGCTCTTTTGCGTAATACTTTAGCTGAATACTTTTACTAACTCACGTAGCACATGAATAAATGCAAAAATAGTTTTTTATATAGTTTATAAGTGAATGTAACAAATAGTTTGTTTAAAATGGTGAAAATAATTCCAAGTCGCACGGCCCGCAATACAAATGTCAGAGTAAAATAGGATTAGTTTAAGATTTGAAAATACTAGCCTTATTTATAATTACTATTACCGATTTGACCATCTTTACGCAATAAACTAATATAGTTTATAAGTGAATCGAACAAATAGTTTGTATATAAGAGTGAAAATAATTCAAGGTCGCACGGACCGCAATACAAATATCTAAGTAAAATAGGATTATTTTAAGATTTGAAATTACTAGCCTTATTTATAATTACTATTACCGATTTGACCATCTTTATGCAATAAACTAATATAGTTTATAAGTATATGGAACAAATAATTTGTTTAAAATAGTGAAAATAATTCAAAGTCGCACGGACCGCAGTACAAATATCAGTGTAAAACAGGATTATTTTAAGATTTGAAAATACTAGCCTTATTTATAATTACTATTACCGATTTGACAATCTTCTAGCAACAAACTAATATAGTTTATAAGTGTATCGAACAAATAGTTTGTTTAAAATAGTGAAAATAATTCAAAGTGTCACGGACCGCAATACAAATATCAGAATAAAAGAGGATTATTTTAAGATTTGAAAATACTAGCCTTATTTATAATTACTATTACCGATTTGACAATCTTCTAGTAACAAACTAATATAGTTTATAAGTGTATGGAACAAATAGTTTGTTTAAAATAGTGAAAATAATTCAAAGTTGCACGGACCGCAGTACAAATATCAGAGTAAAACAGGATTATTTGAAGATTTGAAAATACTAGCCTTATTTATAATTACTATTACCGATTTGACCATCTTTATGCAATAAACTAATATACTTTATAAGTGTATGGAACAAATAGTTTGTTTAAAATAGTGAAAATAATTCAAAGTCGCACGGACCGCAATACAAATATTAGAGTAAAATAAGATTATTTTCAGATTTGAAAATACTAGCCTTATTTATAATTACTATTACCGATTTAGCCATCTTTATGCAATAAACTAAAATAGTTTATAAGCGTATTGAACAAATAGTTTGTTTAAAATAGTGAAAATAATTCAAGATCGCACGAACCGCAATACAAATATCAGAATAAAAGAGGATTATTTTAAGATTTGAAATTACTAGCCTTATTTATAATTACTATTACCGATTTGACCATCTTTTAGCAATAAACTAATATAGTTTATAAGTGAAACCAAACAAATAGTTTGTTTAAAATTGTGAAAATAATTCAAAGCGTCACGCACCGCAATACAAATATCAGAATAAAAGAGGATTATTTTAAGATTTGAAAATACTAGCCTTATTTATAATTACTGTTACCGATTTGACCATCTTTTAGCAATAAACTAATATAGTTTATAAGTATATGGAACAAATAGTTTGTTTAAAATAGTGAAAATAATTCAAAGTCGCACGGACCGCAGTACAAATATCAGAGTAAAACAGGATTATTTTATGATTTGAAAATACTAGCCTTATCTATAATTACTATTACCGATTTGACCATCTTTTAGCAATAAACTAATATAGTTTATAAGTATATGGAACAAATAGTTTGTTTAAAATAGTGAAAATAATTCAAAGTCGCACGGACCGCAATACAAATATTAGAGTAAAATAGGATTATTTTCAGATTTGAAAATACTAGCCTTATTTATAATTACTATTACCGATTTAACCATCTTTATGCAATAAACTAAAATAGTTTATAAGCGTATTGAACAAATAGTTTGTTTAAAATAGTGAAAATAATTCAAGATCGCACGAACCGCAATACAAATATCAGAATAAAAGAGGATTATTTTCAGATTTGAAAATACTAGCCTTATTTATAATTACTATTACCGATTTAACCATCTTTATGCAATAAACTAAAATAGTTTATAAGTGTAATGAACAAATAGTTTGTTTAAAATAGTGAAAATAATTCAAAGTCGCACGGACCGCAATATAAATATTAGAGTAAAACAGGATTATTTTAAGATTTGAAAATACTAGCCTTATTTATAATTACTGTTACCGATTTGACCATCTTTTAGCAATAAACTAATATAGTTTATAAGTATATGGAACAAATAGTTTGTTTAAAATAGTGAGAATAATTCAAAGTCGCACGGACCGCAATATAAATATTAGAGTAAAACAGGATTATTTTAAGATTTGAAAATACTAGCCTTATTTATAATTACTATTACCGATTTGACCATCTTTATGCAATAAACTAATATAGTTTATACGTGTATGGAACAAATAGTTTGTTACTATTACCTATTTGACCATCTTTGATCAATGAACTAATATGGTTTATAAGTGTATTAAACAAACAGTTCATTTAATATTCCGATTTCTCCATATCTTTTTTTACCAATATTCGAACAAATTATTTTCTGAAAACTGTGAAATAATTTGCTATAACTGATTATTATTTTTTTAAATGCCACTCGACAAATCACCTAACAATAAACTTTCATGACAATCGAAAATATTATATATGACAATATACAGAATGGGGATATTTCAAAAATTTTGTTCATTTTACGAATATTCTGATAAAGAAAATTTGAAAATGATATACTTTTCATTCATAATTTTGTTAATATACTTCGCGAATTTGTGACATTTATTCACACACACACACAGCCACACACACACTACGATACTATTCACTCACAGATTATATGCTGCTAGAAACGTCATACTTGAGCGTCTTAACCTGTAAAATTTGATTCTAAGGTATGCAGTATAAATATGAAATAAATACTAAGAAATACATTTTAACATGTATTTTAAGTAAAATGGTTATAAAATGTTGCGCAGTGCCGGGATGTGATAATTATTCTTACAAAAATAAAAACGACCAGATGACACAAACATAGTTTCAAATTTGCAAATATTTCTGTTATTGGCCGTGAATAAATGACGTAGGCCGAGGTAGATTTGAAATTTGATAGTATTTTAGAAAAATTATATCTTCAAAACTAAGACATTATAAGGTGTAAAATATGTTCATACATAAACAATTTTGTGCATTCTTTCAAGAAAAACATAAAACAGAAAATGTGAAATGATCCCATTGTTCTCTTTTATGAGATACTTATCAATATTTTTATTGGCTTGACTGACAATATTTGTAATAATGAATACTCAATCCTCCCCTGACTCGCCGCGCGGCGATATTTTCTCAAGATATTGGGATGCGACGTGCAGTTACACAAAGAGCTGTTTGCAATCCTCTGAGTTTTGAAATTACAGAATCGAACTCAGCTCTATGGCTCTTCGGATAGAACCTGTTATTATTTTTTCGTAATCGCTTTTAGCTGAATAAAACAAGGAAATGTAAAGACATTCTTATCGGCTGCTATCATCATTTTATTTTTCACTTCAATTAATTGTTGCATACGTCGGAGAAGTTGCTAATTTTCTTTAAAATATTTAAACAATGATAAATATCTTTTACCATATTCGATCCTACTGAATCTAAATAACCATAATTATGTTAAAATATAGGTTTTTCCATCATTTGGTTTGCGTGTCAATCGTTCGATTTGTTTATTTTGGGTCCACAAAAGTATAAAAAGTTGTTTATTTTTACGAAAAAGTAGGGGTAAGTTCGTTAGTATTTAAAGTGTTATATCTTGTTATAAATATTTTACGTATGATATGCACTAATGCAGAGTTAATCAAATTTTGTTACAAAAAGAAGCCATTGAAATATTTCATTACACCGTATTTTCAATTACTCTTTTTTAAATTGCTAACAAGAAGTTATAAATAATGTGTTTTAGATTCCAATATTTAATATTATATAATTTTTGAATAGATCACCGTGCAATTAATATTTAAATTTTTTACCATTTATTTTAAGAACATACTTGTTTAATAGCATATTCCGAGTTAGAATTAACTAAATTTGTTCCAGAACGAAGCCACTGAAATATTTTTTGCACCATGATGTCAAATATTATTTTTCAAATGGCTAAAAAAAAAATTAATCATGTGTGTTAGGTTGCAATATTTAATATTATACGAATGTTGAATAGAATCACCGTGGAAATAATATTTTAAATTTCACTATTTATTTTAAGAACATTCCATTAGAGAATGACATACGCAGCCAAATTTTGTAATTAGCTAATAGTGACAAATGCTTGGCACTAAAAATAATAATTACCTATTCAAATTATACACGTTCAGTTAAAAACATACGCTAAGTAAAACATTATTTAATTATTATGTAAAACTTTTTAAAATGATAAATGTATGATTGAACTATTAAACTTTTTTGATCTGTACGATTTGGATTCATTAAAGAATATATTATACTTTACAAAGAACAGAGTGTATTATTTATAATTATATTAAATGAATTTCAATGTAATAATATTTTAAATTACATTAATTTTACTAGAATCAAATCACATAACTCTTAAAAGTAACTTTGTCAGATTTGGCAACTATGGACAGGAAAAATATTCAACACGTCACCCATGACGTCATTTTAATGCAAAATTTATCAAAGAAGTTATAAACTTACAGTACCATCTACCGGTAAACATACTAATCTCATTGCTTCGTTCGATGTAGTTCCGTTTATTGACGAATGAGGGCTATCAAAATATTTAATTTTTATTGAATATTTGAGACCATTTTACTAACTTTTTGTTTTTCAAAAAAAATAAATAAAATATGAAGGTAAACTGTTAAGATCATGTATGCATATAGAAGTACAGTAGCTATAATATATAGTAAAACCTAGATACATTAAATTAGGTAAAGATTATGTTAGATATCTACAATTGAAAAAAGTGCTTTTGGCACCAGGGTCCAAACTTTTTTTTGGCCTCGTTTTATTACAAAATTAGATAAGTTTGGTTCTGAATAAAGCGCGGGATAAGTATATATATATATATTGTAGCGAGTACGGCCCTGTTCCGTCTGGAACAGTCGACATGTCTGCTGCACGATTCACCGCTGTCTCAGACGCAATAGACAAGTCCGTACCTGTTCGCTCTGCGTCATGCTTCTACCGTGTGCCAGAAGCTCTCGAATATTCTCGAATACATTGTTGCAGTATATAAAGGAGAGTTTCGGCCGGGAAGAGGCATTCTGTATTCGAAGTGTGAACAGTGCAAGTCGTTGCTAAATACTTTGTTGTGAATATAAATACGTGTTGAATATAAATATATGTCTTAGTAGTTGTACTACATTAGTTTCGTTTTAAATAAATATTTTGTTAGTGTTTTCATGACCCGTGTTTCATTTCATAATAAACTTCACCGAACCCGAAATTGTAATAAACGTTACAATTGGTGTCAGGTGTGGGGTTGTGTTTTGTGAATTAAAAGTGAAGTTTAAGTGCAAATAAGTAAAAATGGGTTCGAGGAAAGTAAATCTAAGTGATTTAAAAGTGACTGATCTCAAGAGAGAATTAGAAGAACGTGATCTGGACACCACGGGCAAGAAAAGCATACTCCAAGAGCGACTTCGTCAATTTTTGGTTGAAGCTGGTGAAATAGCGGATACTTACGAATTTGAAATTCCGGGCGATTTGGACTCCATCTAAAAAAAATTAGAAGATAGTTCTAGAAATACCGAGGAAAATTCCAAAAATCTGAAAGAACTTATGGAAACTAAATTTGAAGAAAATTCTACAAGTTTGGAAGCCAAATAGGAAGAAAGTTCCAGAAATACCGAGGAAAATTCCTAAAATTTGAAAGAACTTATGGAAACTAAATTTGAAGAAAATTCAAGAAGCTTGGAAACTAAATTAGAAGAAAATTCCAGAAGTTTGCAAGCTAAATTTGAAGGAAGTTCTAGAAACTTGGAAACAAATTTGGAAACTAAATTTGAACAGAAGTTTGAAAAAATTGAAGAACATTCGAGAAATTTTGAAAAAAATTTAAAGAAAAAATTGAAGAAATCGAAGCAAGATTGGCAACATTGAATCACGAACAGCCAAATGTCCAACAAATTCATGACTTGATTCAGAAAACTCCATCTAGTGACCAGCCATTAAATAACGAGAAAGTTGAATATTTAGTGACAGACGGGAAAGAATCACTGCGTAGATTCCACATGAAACCACCAGAATTTGATGGCAAGGTATCTTGGCCTAATTATTACGCCCAATTCGAAGCTGCTGCAGTATCTAATGGGTGGTCATCATCTGAGAAGGCAACGGCCTTGATAATTGCGTTGCGTGGTGACGCAGTGGATATTTTGCAAACAATCCTTCCAGAAGAACGGCAGAACTATCATCAACTAGTTAAGCGCTTGGAAATGCGTTATGGACACGCACATATGCAGCAAGTGTATCACTTGCAGCTGAGAAATAGATGTCAGAAATCAAACGAGACTCTATAAGAATTTGAATCTGATATCGCTCGTCTAGTTCGCCTGGCATATCCTGACACCCCAGATAGTGTGTTGGAACGACTGGCTGTGCAAGGCTTCATTGATGGTCTACGAGATAAAGAAACCAAGCGGGCCCTGATTCTGGCTCGTTCAAGTCACCTGTCCATAGCCTTGGCCAGCGCATTGGAATTCGAGGCGGCAGAACACGCTTCAAGACGACAAGGAAATATTCGCACAATAGAGGGCGTGGAGGAGAATCATAATGAGTCTATGGAGGAAACAGCACGGCGTGTCATGACTGAGATGTTGCCAAAGAAGAGACAACTTCGATGCTGGAACTGCGGTGAGCTAGGGCATGTGCGAAGCCGCTGCGGGGAACAAATAATAATAATAATAATAATAATAATAATAATAATAATAATAATAATAATAATAATAATAATAATAATAATATTTATTTCCCAACAAGAACCAATTACAGGGAAATTCATACAAAAATGTTTATATATAAAAAAATAATAAACATACAAAGAAAAAAAAAACAAAGTAAAAATACATTAAATAAAAATATCGCTAATCTGCAGTTCGGCGTTCCGGCACATCACATAAATGGGGGACCTCTGTAGTACATCAGTATGCGGCGTCGGTAAATAGAACGTATTGGTGATCCTAGAAACAGATCGCGGGACTCGTATAGGTATACGAGAAAGCAAAAAAGGCGCATCAACCATATTGTGAAATAGCATCCATAAAAATTTCGCAGTGCACAATTCGCGTCGTTGACTTAAGGAGGGAAGGCCATGTCTCAGAAGAAGAGAATTCTGATCAATTCCTCTATCAGGATAGACATTGTCTAATTTGAAAGATAAAAATTTCAGAAATCTTCTATGAATACGATCAATAGCAAGACACTGATAGGTATAATGAGGATACCAAACAAGTACAGCATATTCTAGTTTACTGACAACTAGAGCAAAATATAACGTTTTGAGAAGACTGACGTCATGAAACATTTTAGAAATTCTCATTATGTATCCTAATGTTTTACTGGCAGCAGCGCAGATGTTTTCAATATGTTCAGAAGAACTCAGATTCGGAACAAATGTGACCCCTAAATCCTTGACAGAAGTGACTTTAACAAGAGGAATATCATGCATATGATAAGCATAGATAAGAGGCGAAGCTCGGCGGGTAAAAGTCATTATGCAGCATTTTTCTACATTAACAATTAATTTGTTGACATGACACCATTGGAGCAGACCCTCAACATTATTTTGTAGAAAAACAGCATCATCGATAGAATTAATTTTATAATAAAGTTTCAAGTCGTCAGCATATGCGAGCACAGGACAGCTTAAAGATAATAGTAGCTCGTTTATAAAAAGTAGAAACAAGAGCGGTCCTAAGTTAGAACCCTGCGGAACTCCAGATGTGGCAGTAAATTTAAACGAAGTGAAGCCATTATAAAATACGTAAGAATGACGATTACTTAAATATGACCCAAGAAGTTTTAATAAAACGGAAGAAGCACCAAATGAGCTAATTTTAGCGAGTAGGATACCATGATCAAGAGAATCGAAGGCACGCGAAAAGTCCGTATAAACCACATCGGCTTGATCACGTTCATCTAGGACTTCAGATATAAATTGAGTGAAACAAATAAGATTAGTTGAGGTCGACCGACCCTTCATGAAGCCATGTTGATCAGACGATATGAGAAAACGAGTAGAACCATATATAGAGTTATAAATAACCATTTCAAAAAGTTTTGCGAAATTGTTCAATATAGAAATAGGCCGATAATTGTTTATGTTAGATTTATCGTTTTTCTTCAGAACTGGAGTGATTCTAGTTTTTTTCCAAGCTGTCGGAAAGGTACATGTATTAATAGCTAGATTAATTATAATGCAGAGTGGTTTAGCAAAAATAAATCGAGAATCTTTAATTAAGAAGCTTGGAATTAAATCCTCACCAGCTGAGGGTTTATTAGAGAGAGACGACATTAAAGAGATAAGTTCATCTTCAGTAACTGAATTAATAGAAAAGGTCGGATAATTAGAGTATTCATCACAACCATTGAGGGGTGAACTTTGAATGAAAAATCCAGAGAAATACGTGGCAAATGCGTTAACAATGTCTTGGGGATTGTCGAATGTAGTAGATTGGCCATCATGAAGTGCACTGGGAATACGGGTATTACCTTTTTTTAATTGAACGTACTTCCATAATTCAGTGGGATTGTTTATAAGGTCAGATTCTACTTTACGTATGTAGGAGTCATAAGCTTCCTTTATTTGCTCTTTCACTAAACATCTCAATCTTCTAAATTCTAATAGATAACTTTCTTCTTTATATTTAACCCATTTCTTCCTATAGTATTCTTTTGTTCGCAAGTTATATTTAATAGCTGATGTGAACCACGGTGGAAAGTTACTGGCTTTAAAGTTACTTTTGGGAACAGATACATCAAAAGTAGTATATATAAAGTATCATAAAATTTATGTAAGGCTTCATTTACGTTATTAAAATGTTCAAGATATGTCCAATCAATATTACAGAGATCACCGTATAACTGCTGAAAATCGGCTCTGCGAAAGTTATACCGTAGATTACACTTAGCTAGCGGAAATTTGTCACGTTTTACGGCAGAAAATTCAAAGCTGAAAGAAATTGCCGGATGAAATCTTTTGTCTTCCGGTACAAGTGGAAAATCAGATTTTTCAACATGGAATACAGCAGGTAAATTTGAAAATATAAGATCAAGCTGGTTGCCGTAGTCATTGGCAATATTACTGTACTGATTGAGGTCCAAGATATTACATAAATTACGCATAGAGGAAGATTTAGAGCAGTTGACTGATACATTATATAACTCAGTTAAATTAAAATCACCAACAAGTAGAACATTTTTATTAAGTAGAAAAGTCTCAAAAGCATCAACAAAATCTTCAAAATCATTCACTGGAATATTTGGTGGTACATACACAACACAAATTACAAAAGAGAAATTATCAAAATGACAATTAATAGCAGTGACGTCAATAAGCGGAACTTGAACATTAATCATGGAGGTATCCAGTGTAGTTGTAGTAATAAGATTGCTCACAGCTAATAAAACACCACCACCTTTAGAGCGCCCAACAAGAGAAAAATCTCTATCAAATCTAACAATATTATAATTAGAAGGAAATAATTCTGCATTTATAACCGAATTATCTAGCCAAGTTTCAGATAAGATTATTACATCATAAGAACATGCGCAACAATTAATATAAAACGTGTGGGATTTAGATTTAAGTCCTCGAACATTTTGATAGAAACAATTTAAGGATATTAGATTCCTGTTGGGCGAAATTAGTTTTCCGAGCGAGACTGTACTATTTTAGGAACACCAGAAATATACTTTAACATAATGTCCTGCTCACCCTTGGCTAAGCGATCATTAAGCTCTTTTTTAACAGATTTATAAAAATCTATTTGCATTCGAGTTTGATCTCGAGTAATAATTAATTTTTCACAGTTGGTATTAGATTTGATTTTTTTTATATTTTTGAAAACTTTGCCAACATCTTCGCGAGAATTAAGAGCTACTCGAATTGGGCGAGGACGATGTGGAGAACGAGTAGGATCATATTTTCCAAGACGAAAAGGTTTGATGTTTCCAGCGGAAACTTCTGACACCTTTAGAATATTAGAGATTAAATTATTATCTAAAGTAGCTTGTTGTTGTTTTGAATTAGAACTACACTCGGTAAAACCGAATATCATTATATTGGAACTACGACGTTCACGCTCAGAGATTTCTTGAATAATTGCCTCAGTTGAAATAGTTGTTTGTGAAGAAGATGCAATAGAATTATTTTTTAATTCCTTTATATCATTCTGTAGACTTATTATGAGAGATTTAAGGCTATCAAAATCATTTCCTAAACTTTCACAGTTTGAACAGTTCCATTTCAAACCACATCTCGATGTACGTATCCTTCTAGCTTCACCAGCAGAGACTTTAACACAAGTTGCGTTGAAAAGTTTCTTGCAGATAGTACAGATTACAGAATTTTGTGCATCAGTTTGAGTCATACAACAATTGCATAAATCCATAGTAAAAAAGCAGCACCCTGTATAGTTGTTAAAAGTGTAAAGTATAAACTCAAGCAAACAAAAACCAACTTATTTGAATTAATTAACAACCAGCGAGAACGAAAACAATTAAATATTTCTCCAAGGCTAAGTAAATAGATATCAAACTATAACGAAAAAACTCACCCCTGTTACGAGAACACAAAAACCAATAATACACATACGTAGAGAATAATATGCCGAAAATAATGATACCAAATTCAAAATGATATGCTAAAACAGACCAAAAAATAACACACAAAAACTGCAGAACGAAGAAAACAGCTGCTACCTCGACAGAGCGCGTATAGATTATTCCTAGCTAAATAAAGAACATGACAGCGGAAAACTAAAGCGGGTCGACGCAAGGGAGTAGGTATGGTGACGGTTGAGCCACCCCCCTCCACTACCCTCTGACGTCACAAGGCCTCGCTCCTGATTGTTTCATTTGTTTGGTTGACCACGCCCCCTGTATTTGGCGGGATTTTTGAAAAACTGACGTGCTTCGCGGGCCCCCTGAAAAAAGTTTGACTGTCGGTTGACCACGCCCCCTGCGGGATTTTGGTTGATCCCTCCTCGCGGGGGGGGGGGGGCAACCGGCCATGTGTGGAATATGCCCATTTGTGTCTACAAAATCCGAGCGTCTGCGTAACCGTTATTCCATCGCGTACAGGTTGTGATGAGTCAGAAACTAACACCTGCGCTGGAAGACACGTCTCGACTTGTATCTGATGCGCGCGCACACACACACACACGCGAGGTCGCGGTCATGCGGGCATGTTCGTCGATTTACATGTATTTAAATGGGGAATGTGTATCACACAGCAATTCAGGCCTAATTAACATTGTTTCTTATGGTAAATACACACAAAATCCGAGCGTCTGCGTAACAGTTATCTCTATTCCGTTCGTGTAGTCGGGGTACAAGCACCGATAGCCGACGTTGACTAATCATTCTTTATCTAATCGTTGAAGAATACACACGTCAGTCGATATTAATTTTATTATTAAAATGGAAAATTTTACAATCGTAAAAGATTATAAAAAGTTAGTTAGGAGGTTTAATGTACAGGGACGAACAATTGAATTTAACATTAAACCGGTACCAATAGGGCAAAGCCCTATGACTTGGGTGCGAAATGCTATTAATCAAATTATACTGCACGCTACGGCTGATGTTAAGCCAGCTGATAAGGTCGGGTTTACATTTTGTAGTAAAGATTTTAAACGCGGGCAAGGATTGAAGAATTTTCAAGATGCCTCCAACGTGACTGTGGACGATGTTTGGAATGTGCTTTCGGGTATATTTCAATCTAACTCCACGGGGTTAAACACCGATACGTTTTGTCTTGGTAAATATTTAATAGTTTTTATTTTAAAACGTTTTATTAACACATTTTGTATATTTTAGGTGTGACAACTGTACGCATGCCTGCGGGAACAGGGCAACAAAGAAACAATAAATATAGCACATTCAACGAAGAGTGTGCAATGCGTCGAGGTATTATCGCTATTAATAATAGAGATAATTTATGTTTACCTCGGGCGCTACTTGTCGCCATTGCTAAAGCTGAAAAAGATCCTGATTTTGATAAAGTGCGCAAGGATACAGGAAGGCTACAATTAAAAAGAGCAGTTAAATTGTTGGATGACGCGGCTGTAATTATTCCCGAGGATGGCGCTGGAGTACCCAATTTACAACGGTTTCAACGTCACTTTGAAGGTACATATAAAATATGTGTTTATCTATATGGTAGCAAAGGAAGGGACGTAATGTTTGAAGGACCAGAAGCAAACTGTACTTTAAATCTTTTGTATCACAATGGGCATTACAATGTAATAACGTCATTGACTGCTGCATTTTGCTGTGGCTATTACTGTGAAATGTGCCATGTACCTTACAACGTTAAAAATAAACATAGATGCGGCGGTACATGTCAGGCGTGTCAACAAACCCCCGCATGTCCGTTGGATGACTTAAAAATAAAATGTAACGGCTGCGGGCGGTGGTTTAAAAATCAACAGTGCTTTCAAAATCACATAAAACCAAATTCGTTAGGAAAAAATACTGTGTGTGTTGAAATTGTATGTTGCTCCACATGTTTAAAAACAATTAGAAATAATAGAAAACACACTTGTGGCGAAATATATTGTAAAATTTGCAAAAAGCATGAACCTCAAGACCACTTATGCTACATGCAACCAGACACGGGTTCCCCTAAAATTAAAGACTTTATGTTTGTGTTTTATGATTTAGAGACGCGACAGGAAAAGGTTATTGATGAAAACCCAGTTGAACACGAACCTAATCTATGTGTTTTTAAACAATGCTGTGATAAATGCGTTAACATTAACACACTTACTTGCAATAATTGTGGTAATAGACTGCAAGTATTGCATAATAAAGTAATTGAGGGTTTTATGTTGCATTTGCTTGCTTTACGCAAAAAATTTAAAACTATCGTTGTTCTTGCTCATAACGGTCAGGCGTTTGATCATCAATTCGTGTTAAATTATATATTAACACAAACTGATTTAACGCCTGAATTGATTATGCGCGGAACAAAAATAATTTCTATGGTCGTGGGAAATATAAAATTTCTGGATTCTTTAAATTATTTTCCCATGGCTTTGGCGAAATTACCCAAAGCATTTGGGCTTGGAGATAATTTTAAAAAGGGGTATTTCCCACATTTATTTAACACTTTAGAAAATGAAAATTATGTCGGGGCAATGCCCGATTTAAAGTATTTTAGCCCCGATACAATGAAAAAATCTGAGCGTACCATATTTTTGAATTGGTACGACGAACATAAAAACGACCAGTTTAACATGCAGCGCGATATAGTAGAATATTGTATTTCTGACGTGGAAATTTTAACACAAGCTTGTTTAAAGTTTCGAAAACAGTTAATGGAGGCGGGAAATGTATGCCCGTTTACAGAAGCGTGTACAATTGCGTCGGCGTGTAATAAAGTATTCCGTCGCAATTTTTTAAAACCCAAGACAATCGGTATAATTCCGAAAAATGGATATCGCTATTGCGATATTCAATCCAAACTAGCGACACAGTGGCTTGTATGGGAGGAACATACGCGAAATATAAATATTTTACACTCAGCAAAGCAGAAAGAAATTAGGTTGGGTGGGTTAAAGGTCGACGGATATTGCGAGGCATTAAACCAGGTTTTCGAATTTCACGGGTGTTATTTTCACGGGCATTCCGAGTGTCATAAGTATAACAGAGACAAGCCGCTTGCCGATAACCCCGCAGAAACTTTAAATATGCGCTATGAGTCAACTGTGACTAAATCAGATAGACTCAGAGCGCTAGGGTTTGAAGTTATTGAGATGTGGGAGTGTTATTTTAGACAACAAATGCAGACAAACTGTGAAATTGAAAAATTGACTAATTCGTCGCCCCTGCTTATAAACACACCGCTTAACCCACGCGATGCGTTTTACGGGGGAAGAACGGGAAATACAAAAACGTATTATAAATGTAAACCCGGAGAAAAAATTAACTATTTCGATGTTTGCTCTTTATACCCATACGTGTGTAAATATGGAAAATATCCCGTTGGGCACCCCACCGTATACAACACAAAAAGCAATAACATGTACTTGGATTATAGACGAAGTTGCGAAAGCTGTAGAAAAGGGGTATAAATTGCTAAAAGTTTACGAAATTTGGAAATATAATGTTGAGAAATTTGATAAAAAAACAAATTTAGGGGGTTTATTTACAAGCATGATGAATCAATTTCTAAAAATAAAACAACAAGCTTCCGGATTGCCGAAACAGTGTGTTACAAACAAGCAAAAAGACGCGTATATTGAGAAATTTTTAATCAGGAATGCATCAAATTAGAATTTTCAGAAATTGTAGAAAACCCTGGTTTAAGAGCTCTAGCAAAATTAATGTTAAATTCTTTTTGGGGGAAGTTGGGGCAGCGTGAAAATCAACCAAAAACAAAAATAATAAACAAACCAGATGAATTTTATTCTATGATGTCAGACCCCACAATTATAGTCAACAGTGTGCTACCAATTAATGAAATCACACTTGTAGTTAATTTTGAACACGCAGAAAATAGCTTTGACACGTTACCCACAACGAACGTGTGCTTAGCAGCGTACACTACAACGCAAGCACGCTTAAAATTATATGAATATTTGGAACAGCTTGGCGAAAGAGTATTGTACTACGATACAGACTCTGTAATTTTCGTTTCTAAACCCGAGGATATTAACCCTGTGTTGGGAAATTGTGTGGGCGATCTGACAGACGAATTAACGGAATACGGGGCTGGAAGTTACATTACAGAATTTGCTTCAGGCGGGCCTAAAAATTATTCATACATAGTTTATTCCCCCACAACAGATAAATATTATGAAGTTTGTAAGGTCAAAGGAATTTGTATTAATTACGAGGTTGAAAAGAATGTAAATTTTAACACATTGAAAGATATGATTATAAATGTTAGCGAGCCAAGAAAAATAGCGTACAAACAAATAGGAAGAACAAAAGCACATGAGGTAGTCACAAAAAGTAAAGAAAAAATATTCAAACCGATGTCATGTAAAAGAAAATTTGATAAATTTAATTCAGTTCCATATGGGTATAAAAAGCGTGCAAACACTAAATTAAAATTTATCAAAATATAATAATAATAATAATAATAAACGAATTTTATTTGGCAAAGTTGAGCCAATGGCTCCTCTTACACTTAACCTTTTCATTTACAAATACAAGAAAAATTCCACAGAGACTGTGACATACAATCAAAGTTATTACATACAACAAAAAATATAAATTTAGAAGAAGACATACATATTATACATGAAATACACATATTAATTATACTTATTCGAGAAATTTTAATGCGAGTTCGTCAGCAAGTGCCTTTTGAAATACAATGCAAAAGCATGTGACGTTAGTGACTTTAGGTGATCAGGAACCTGGTTATTAAAAATGAGTGAGCAGTTGAAGCTAAAGCTTCGTTGAAACATAGAGGAATGATGAGTTGGAGTATGAAGTGTATTGGGGTGTCTCAAATTTCGTTTATGTAAACATGCACGAAATGAAATTTTATTGAAGAGATAGGATGGTGTTGATGAACTTAAGATACGATATATCATACAAGCACTATGATGGAGACGCCTTTGTTCCATATTCAGCCAGCCAAGAGTCGAGATATGAGACCTCACAGAATCATACCTCCTAAGCCCAAACACGAATCTGACACACATATTTTGCACTCTCTGTATTCTTAGCGCATCCCTTACACTTATGCAGGGACCATAAATAACGTCACAATAATTAAATATAGAGAGTACAAGAGCATCAGATAAAAGTGCTTTATGTTTTTTAGATAAAATGAAACGGTTCATATAAAGATTTTTAAGGGCTAAATATGCTTTCTTTATCAGCAGTGTAATATATTGGTTGAACCTTAGTTCACAATCAAATATTAACCCAAGGTTTTTAAAAACCTTATAGATTTTAAGCTTCTGGTCGTTCAGCCTGACATCAAACAAGTTGTTATTTATTAAATCTTCACGCACATTTCTGTTGCCAAACAACATTACAGCACTCTTAGAGGAATTAATTAGGAGACTATTGTTTTTAGAATAATTGGAGATATTTTCCAAATCTTTATTTATGCAATTAACGGTATGCATGTAATTGCTAGGATCGAATGAAAGAAATAATTGACTGTCATCTGCATACATGTGCATAGTAGAATACAACGTGCAGTTGGGTAAATCAAATGTATATAATGAGAAGAATAATGGACCACATACAGATCCTTGTGCCACTCCCTTTGTAATAGATAAATACTGAGAAACATTATTATTGCTAACAACTTTTTGTGTACGATTACTAAAATAACACCTGATAAATGCTAAACTTGCTTCGTCAAAACCTAGATATTTTATTTTTGCTAACAAAAGATCATGATTAATAGTATCAAACGCCTTACTAAAATCCAAAAGAACAAGAAGAGCCATTTCCTTATTATCCAGACTTTTAAATATATCGTCTGTTACATTTAATAGTGCAGTAGTAGTACTAAATCCTGCCCTGAAACCAGATTGCTTGTCAGGGAGAATGTTAATGTTATTTATGTAAGTAGATATTTGAAAATGCATTATCTTCTCCAGAATTTTTGAAAGAACTGGAAGAATGCTTATAGGACGTAGATCATTGTAGGATTCAGGATTGTTACACTTGGGAATGGGGACAATGGATGCAATTTTCCAAGCGTTAGGAAATGTGGAAGATAGGATACAGGAGTTTATAAGATGCGTAAGCTGAAGAGCAATCAAAGGAAAGATTAATTTTAACATTTTTAAACTTATGCCATCATCACCTGGGGAATTAGAGGTTAAGGAGTTAAAAAATTTGGAAATTACATCAATAGTAACAATACAGAAAGAGAAATTATGATTATCATTTAGGAAATTATTATTGTAGAAGGAAATAGTGTCAGGATTAGGTGAGAGGGTACTGCTAGAATTTAAGAAATGAGAATTAAGAATATTGACATCATTAATAATATGGGAAAGATTGCAATGATTTTTAGAAATAACATTAAATTCTTTGAAAGCATCCCATAAGTTATTGCTGGTTTGCATTTTGTAATTCATGTACACTTGTTTTTCAAGACGTATAGATTTAGTGACTAGATTACGTAAGGATTTGTAGTAGTTCCAGTGAGCCTGACTTCGTGTTCTTTTAAAACTTGAATAGGCGTTATTTCTAAACCTTATCATAACCTTAATAACATCAGTAATCCATGGTTTGGATGATTTATGAGTAATAATTAGTTTTTTAATAGGTGCATAGGTGTTGAATACGTTCACAATGTAGGTGTTAAATATTAGCAATTTTTCATTGACATCACTACACATGTAAAACGGATGCCAGTCAATAGAATTAATAGCAGCATGAAATTCTGCAAGATTTATATTTTTGAAGTCACGAACATAAAGTACTCATTTTTTGGAGAAGAAATATTGTAGTGGCAAGCTGTGAGCATATGATCTGACATACCGTGAACATTCATATTGACCACATTGGAACACAATTCAGCATGAGATGTTACCATAATGTCTATAAGGGTTTCAGAAGTGGGCGTGACTCTCGTAGGTTGAGTAACGATCTGATGCAGACTGAATTGGTCCAGCAACATTATAAAAGAATTGACTGCTGAGTTTATTATATTTAACATGTTTACATTTATATCTCCCACGCAAAAAACATGGTCAACTTGAGGAAAAATGAAACTGAGAGAATTCTCAAATTGATCAAAAGAGTCATTAAAACTACCTCCTGGCGGCCTGTATATGGTGCAGAAAGCGAACAGAATATTATTCAGTTTTAACGATAACCAACACTGCTCTAATGATGTACTGTTATTGTTCATATTTTGACAGTGATGCGTAACATATTTTAATAAACAGGACTTGATAAATACACCCACACCTCCACCTCTACCAGTCACCCTGTCACTGCGAATTAATGTGTAGTTCGGTATTACAAAATTTGAACTATCGTCCGAATCAGATAACCAGGTTTCACTAATACCTAATATATCAAAATTATGTTCTAAAACAAAGTCCCTAAATTCAAGAAGGCAGGATGATAACGATCGAACATTTACATGACTAATATATAACATAACTCAAAAGATAATATGTGTGGAAACAAATAAATCAAAAATACAAAATTTATAATTATTATATAAGTACGTATGAGGAAAAAAAACAAACAAAAAAAATATTGCAAAAACAAAAAAAATAATAATAATAAATCAAGCCGGTCCTGTACTAGGCAGAATTCGTGCGTGCGAACTAAAGCGACTAAACGACAAAACCAAACGAATCAAACAAGTAGGAGAACGTTTAGCATTTAATCTTTGAGTTCAATGAACTGCTTCATCGTTGACAGCTTGTGAACTCGATCCCCGAATTTAACATGGATAACTCCATGCGATCCATTTTATTTTAAAACAAGTAAATAAAAAAAATACTTGTCTGTTTTTATGTTGCTAACGATATAAAGTCTGAGTGTCCATGTTTAAATTGTTAACGCACAGTTAATAATCTTTAATATCGTACAGCCGTACTAATTTTAAGAATAGTTTTAGTTAAACGCTGTAATGGTTATAAATATTGTAAATAATTTAAGAATAGATTTTAGTAGTAGTAAATTTGTGTTTTAATTGATTTCACACTGTTAATAAGCTAATATATATTGTAACTAATTGAAATAGTTAGTTAAACACTGTGGCTGATACCACAAGCTTTTGATTTTGGGGTATTTTAAGAGCACGGTTTTAACATGTTACAGATAGCTAAAAACACCCCAAATACACTGCTCTTAAAACATGCAAAACAGGCGTGTGTGTGCTTTAGACATAAGTATAAATAAAATGTAAATAATTTTGAATAATTTTTAGTAGTACATATTTTGTAATATTGTAATTTATGAAAAATAAATATGTTTTATGTATGAATACATTTTTAAATTAAATTAGCTCCCTTATTCTAAAAAGGTAAACTACAGTTTTTTCGTTGACATTTTAATTGTTGAACCAGGTTGTTGTTGTTAACGAGGTCATGGTCCGTATGACGTTGGAGACTGGTTTTGTTGACAGTGGTCAGGACCATAATATGCTGGCAATTTTTCTTGTTCTTGGCGCTTGCATTACTTTCACAGATAGTGCGTGTGTCTGCGTACATGTGATAATTTTCTGTAGCAATTATTTATCTAATCTGATGAACAGTTTTATTTTCTGTAGCAATTATTTATCTAATCTGATGAACAGGTTTGAATAGATTTATCAGGTAATTGAACAGCTTTTTGATCAGGTAATTGAACAGGTTTGAACAGCTTTTGATCAGGTAGTTGATCAAGTTTGAACAGCTTTGAACAGGTAATTGAACAGGTTTGAACAGCTTTGAACAGGTAATTGAACAGGTAATTGAACAGGTTTGAACAGCTTTGAACAGGTAATTGAACAGCTTTGAACAGCTTTGATCAGGTAATTGAACAGGTTTGAACAGCTTTGAACAGGTAATTGAACAGGTTTGAACAGATAAAACTAACCTGATGATAAACAGACCTGTTAAACAGAGTTGATTAGCAATTCCATTGTAGCTGATTATTAGCGTCGGGGACGGCTTCGCCGTCTTTGAGTCCAAACTCTTTCATATGACAGCCTGTGTGTGTGTGTGTGTGTGTGTGTGTGTGTGTGTGTTAAGACATAAGTATAAATAAAATTTAAATAACTTTTAGATATGTGCATTTCAATTTAAAATAGCTCCCTTATTCTAAAAGGTAAACTACAGTTTTCATTTATATTTTAATTGTTGAAACAGGTTTTATGTTAATGAGGTGATGGTCTGTATGACGTTGGAGACTGGTTTTTATTGACAGTGGTCTAGACTATTTTTTTCTGGTTCTCCATGCTGACATTACCTTCACAGATAGTGAGAGTGGGTGTGTGTTTGTGTGCATACATGTGAGCAGATGTGCACGTTTGGAATAGTAATACAGCTTTCACAGTTAACATTGACCCGTATTTTATAAATCATCAAACATGTGCAACACTGTAGTGGAATGCTTGGGTAACTGACCTAGCACATGGAGCAGGTGAACTGAATCTGATGAACTGTGGGTTAGATGAACAGATAAACAACTAAATGAACATACAAGTTATTGATAAAGATAGTAATATTATAAACTTTCTACTAAAAAAATTTAGTTATAGAAATCGTATAAAAACTATAACAATAAAATATTTGAAAAAGATATTGTTAGTAATATATATTCACAACAACAACAATCAACGTGATGCGTGAAGTTAAAAATGCACCAAAAATATAATTGGCTGAAGCACAAAAAAAAACAGTTAAAATTGTAAACCGGTAGTAATGTTTTACTGTAAACTAGTAGTAATCCCCACCCTACGTTAATATATATATATAAAGCTATGCAGAAAATTATTTCATTTCATTATGTTTTCTGTTGGTAAGTTTTAATTTTTAATTAGTATAACTGTTTACATTTTATTAATTATAATTTAGATCAGATGGGGAAAATGGCCCTGGCTATTCAGCAGTATATATATAAAAAACACAATGTAGGTAGTTTTTATTTTGAATACATATATATAGTTTCCAGTAACAATATTGTGCTAACTTTACAGATAACAGAAATTCAAATACATTTTGAAGACCCGTGTGGAGAGGCCACAATGATATTTCACGGGTATATCGAAGGTGTACCAATACCAGTGGCCCTATGGCGTTTTAAAAATATAATTTATGTTGAAAAATTTATGTAATAAAGTACATTTTTTGATATTACATGCAGTTTATATAAATTGTACACATAACATATATATATATATATATATACTTTGTTTGCAACAAAACTAAAATTAAAGAATAGTATTTAAGTAACACTAATTATAAAATCGTTTTATTATATTTTTAATTTGTTGAACTACATTTATATTATTATTACAATATATATTACAAAAGGATAAATCAAACGGAAATGCCTTTTTAACAACTTTTGAATATTCACTATATTCATACATAATTTCATTTTTTATAAAATATATAAATCCGTTATTATGCTGAAATACTCCATCAATTTTATTCGGTATTCCAGAGAATTTATTATCTATTAAGTCGTTATATTCCGTTTCAAATTCTTCGTTAATTTTTAAAACATATTTATCCGAATAAAATATATATATTTTACCAAGATTTGAATGCACCACACCCATTATGTTCCTAACACCTCTCTGAATACGTTTTTCAGGTGTATATAATTGTAATTTTGGCCATTTAATAAAATAAAATTGGTCATTTATGACAATAGCAATATTACTATCAAAAATACTGAATACGGCCGTTGAGTCACTATAATCCACGCCTAATGGTGGAAGCCATTCAGATATTAAATGAGGTGCGGGATAGCTTTCTTCAGATATTCTTTTAATCCACACCCATTTGTTGTTAATAATAAATAACTTATCACCCAACAGAAACACTTTTGAAATATTTTTCACTGTGCACAAATCGGGTACTTCTTTTTCTTCAGTTGGTGGTTGTACAGTTGTTCCGGGTTTTGTAATAGCAGTTTCCGGCTTCTTTTCACCATATAACGCTTGAATTTCCGCGATATCTTGTGAACCAAGTTTATATTTTGAAATATCAGAAAAATATTTTTTTCGCCATGAAGGGGTCATAACGGCTTGTTTGTCTAATACATGATTTATACCCACAGCATGACCTATTTCATGCAAAACAACCTCAAAAAAATTTATACCCATGGAGTTTTCATTGCGATATGTGTTTAAATCCCACTCTTGGCCATTATTCATGTGAATTTCTACAGGTGGCTGTATTCCAAAATGGTTTATCGCCCGTGGAAAATATGCGTGTCCCAAAGTTGACGATTCAAATCGATCAAAACACAGTACCGATTGCGATATTTGCCTGTGTATCGAACCACCATCGGAAATTATTATGTTGGGGCACCTCTGGCTTATTATAAAATCTTTTTGCTTGTAATTAGATATCGATTGTGGTTTATATTCAAACGAAATATTAGCAACATTTTCCCATGTTTGAAATGCTATTTTTGTCAGTTTAATTTTATTTCCATCACCTCCAATATAATCCCATGTAACAGGCGATTTATGCCATTTATTTGTGTTACGTTTTTGATTATCTTTAACACCACAGCGCTTTAATTTGAAAATGTTATTCGTTTTCATATCCATAATTCCTGTTTCTTCTAATCCGTATTGTGCTTGAAGAGATTTAAGACCGTTCGTATATTCTAAGTTAAATGAATCTATATTATACAGGGCTGTGACATCCGTTGAATTATCTTCCATAAAGCCGTACGTCATCATAAAATTAACTGAATCCAGGATGTCTACATAATTTTCATCATTTATTTCACTACTAGTACTATTGGCCAACAAATAATTTAATTGGATCACAAACACAAATACATTTATTAAAATCATGTTGAAAATACAAAACATTCACTTCTCAGGACAACAGAGTAGTGTGATTGTAAAAATATTGTATGCGTCCTTTTATTTAAAATGTGTGTCGTAATCAACCCATTTAATGTGCGCACATTGTAGCATGTTTATTTAAATAAAACCAATAAAATGTCACACTCGTGTTTTGGAAAAACCCCCAAAATACAGAAGTGTATTCAAAATAAATGTCAAAATACAGACTGTTATATCAATCCTTTTATCGGGGGCCGAATATATATATATAATAATAAATTTAATTATATAATTTGTTTTAGTTTAGTTTGACAAAATGGTATATAAACAATATTACTCACCGTGAAATTAATTGCTTTTTAAACTGTCGTCCCCATTTCACTACACTATAAACGCAAGCACAAAATTGCACTAAGTATAAAATTCAAAACCAGTGCGCAAACTCCAAATAATTTCCCCTGATAAAGGGGGTTAATAAAACAAGCAAAAAAACAATGGCTTATATTTAAGCATAAATCAAAAATTTTTAACACACCTCTGTTAATATTACATTGTAGCATTTATGATGCACTTTTTATTGAAAACGAGCCAAACACGACAATCGGTCTGATGACACACACACACGCGCTTCCGAATACTTTCTAAAGATGTGCATAATACATTGTAGCATTATTTATGTTGCACGTTTATTGAAAACAAGCCAAATGTTATATTTGGTTAATTTAATCACACACGTCTTCCATCAGTTGGAGTAGACACACACACACAGCAACTTGTTTTTATGTTGTCATGTAGATGACTCTAATAATACCGGTATGATGAACTCGAAATATACTAGTTTAATAAAAAAGGTTTATTTATGGGATAGGAGAATTAAAAGTTACAGTGTAGTTTAATATACACATATTTATTTGACATAATATACATTTATAACATAGTAATTGTATAATCAATTATATTAATTAGAGTAGGGACCTATATCTTCTTCAGAATTCCTGGGGTGATTATCAGTTAACTGTTGGTCGTAATCAATCTTCCTCCGGAGCTGTTTAATCGTTTGAACCCCGTCTTGTCCTGTCTGTAGGGTGCAGAACACAAATGTCGTCTATTTCTTTAATAGCTTCTTAGTACTACGTTGTATATTTTTCCTTATTTTAAGTAAATTTTGCGGTATATCACTCTCGCCGAAATAATCAGCCGAACTCTGTGATTGTTTATATTTATTATAATACCCCATCATACGAAATTCATCCTCGTTCCTTGGAGTTAAAGCAGTCTCTGCTGGAGAAAATACAAAATTTTCGGGGTCTACGCCGCAGTATTTTTTAAGTACTAGTAGATTAGGATCGAACAGCTCGCCATTCACTTTTACACAAAAATGAAGTGCGGGATATGGTGTAAAATAATGCCGCAGATGCCCCATAACGATTTCCGGGATGTACCCCAACTTTCTTGCCTCATCGCAATACATTAGTGCTGATGGTAAGCAAGCGCCATAATAGTTTTCCTTTATTAAAGCTCGTGAAATTATTAAGCTTAATAAGGATAGTTTAGTTTTATCAACTCTCGTTAAACCCATTTCATCCGCTGACTGACCGCCGCCTTTTTTGAAGTTCTTCAACGATTAGATAAAGAATGATTAGTCAACGTCGGCTATCGGTGCTTGTACCCCGACTACACGAACGGAATAGAGATAACTGTTACGCGGACGCTCGGATTTTGTGTGTATTTACCATAAGAAACAATGTTAATTAGGCCTGAATTGCTGTGTGATACACATTCCCCATTTAAATACATGTAAATCGACGAACATGCCCGCATGACCGCGACCTCGCGTGTGTGTGTGTGTGCGCGCGCATCAGATACAAGTCGAGACGTGTCTTCCAGCGCAGGTGTTAGTTTCTGACTCATCACAACCTGTACGCGATGGAATAACGGTTACGCAGACGCTCGGATTTTGTAAAGACACAAATGGGCATATTCCACACATGGCCGGTTGGCCTCCTCCCCCGCGAGGAGGGATCAACCAAAATCCCGCAGGGGGCGTGGTCAACCGACAGTCAAACTTTTTTCAGGGGGCCCGCGAAGCACGTCAGTTTTTCAAAAATCCCGCGAAATACAGGGGGCGTGGTCAACCAAACAAATGAACCAATCAGGAGCGTGGCCTTGTGACGTCAGAGGGTAGTGGAGGGGGGTGGCTCAACCGTCTCCATACCTACTCAAGGGGGCGAACGCCGATCCATCATAAAGATGCCCTGAAGCTAACTGGACATGTCGCATCCCTACAACCTAGACTAAATAGCATCGTTGTGGATGGGTTGATAAACGGGAAACCACATACCTTGCTGATCGATACAGGTGCGACAAAAACCATCATTAGACCTGATACTCTCAAGAAACCGATGACGATTGAATCAACAAAATGGCGACTGCGCACAGCAACAGGAACCGCGGCTATCATCCATGGCGAAGCAGACATTACCATTACCATCGGAAATACACGAATTAAACACCGTACCCTGGTAGCTGACATTGAAGACGAATGTATTCTCGGAATGGACATCATGAACGCAAATTGCGTCGAACTAAATTTAAAACGCGGAATACTAAAGATCAATGATGAAGAAATCGTTTTACATCCCCGAGGAGAAGACACAGTACGTCTGACCTTAGCTGAAGATACGGTCGTGTTAAATCGAAGTGAAATGATTGTGGATGCCCACCTGGAACATGAACTTCCAACCGGATGTACCATGATGTTAGAAGCTGGAAATCATAATGAAACGACTACTCGAGGAATACTGGTTGGAAAATCTTTCATACATACTGGAAAGGTAGTACCAGTTCGAGTAATGAATGTGAATTATTATCCAGTTACACTATAGAAGGGTACTATCTTAGGACATTGTTCATCGGTAACTTCGATTAGCAGACGAACATCCGTTACACAAAATCCACCAAAGAAGCTTCCTGCAGAACTGACAAATCTACTGTCAACATCTTGCAAAGAATTAAACCAGGACCAGAATATCAGAATGAGCAATTTAATAACAGAATATCAAGACGTTTTCGACACCAGCTGTGGGACCAAGGGTAGAACCAACATAGTCCAGCATCAAATAAACACCGGCGATGCACGCCCCATTCGCCAAGTACCAAGACGATTACCACTGGCCAAGAGAGAGGAAACCGAGAAAATTATTCAAGACATGAATAAAGAAGGAGTCATCGAATCCTCAAGCAGTCCGTGGGCTTCACCAGTGGTGTTGGTAAAGAAGAAAGATGGGTCAACACGATTCTGCGTGGACTATCGTCAACTCAACCACGTGACGAAGAAGGATAGCTACCCGTTGCCCCGAATAGATGACACATTGGATACGCTGGTTGGGTCGAAAATATTGTCAACATTAGACTTGAAAAGTGGGTACTGGCAAGTTGGTATGGCACCAACGGATAAAGAGAAAACTGCGTTTTCTGTCGGTGCCGGACTGTGGCAATTTACAGTAATGCCGTTCGGGCTCTGCAATGCCCCCGCCACGTTTGAAAGACTCATGGAAACGGTACTGCAAGGACTATCTTGGAAAACCTGTTTGGTGTACCTTGACGATATTATTGTGGTCGGAAGAACATTCGATGATCACATGAGGAATTTGGAGGAGGTATTCCTGAGACTACGAAGTTCTGGTTTGAAGCTTAGTCCAAAGAAATGTTATCTCTTCCGCTAAGAAGTGCAGTACCTGGGACATATTGTGCCCGGAAACGGAATAGCCGTTGACAATCAGAAGATCCGATCAGTAAAAGAATGGCCAGTACCAACTGACAAACATCAATTGCGGAGCTTTCTTGGTCTTTGCACGTACTACCGGCGATACGTCTCTGGATTCGCCAACATTGCCAAGCCACTGACACGACTCACGGAGCAAGGACGGAAATTTGTGTGGGAAGAAGACTGCCAAGACGCTTTCGACAACCTCAAGCGAGCCCTAACAACAGCACCAGTCCTGAGTGATCCTCTACCCAACGGGGACTTCATATTGGATACAGATGTCAGCAATGTCGGAATCGGCGCCGTCCTATCGCAAATTCAAGATGGACAAGAGAAGGTTATTGGCTACTTCAGCAAAAGTCTGTCGAAGCCAAGGGAAAAATATTTCCTTCCGACACGCAAGTAGCAAAAAACTATTTAGATAAAAATGAAATTGCTCAGCTAAACAGGATAGTAAATATGTATATAGATTATGCAAAGTTTCAAGCTGCCAGAGGTAAAATAATGTATATGAAGGATTGGAAAGAGAAACTTGATGCATTTTTAAAATTTAGCGTAACTACTGCGTCACCAGGCGAGAATTATTGGCAGTAGTTAAAGCCATTGAACACTTCTACAAATACCTGTATGGAAGGAAATTCCTGGTGAGGACTGATCATGCTGCGTTGAAGTGGCTGTTACAATTCAAGATTCCGGAAGGGCAGGTAGCAAGGTGGATCGAACGGCTACAGGAATATGACTTCGTCATCGAGCATAGGGCCGGAATTAGTCATTGTAACGCCGACGCATTATCAAGACGACCATGCTCAGACGACTGCAAACACTGTACCCGTGTGGAAGAGAAGTCCGCTCCAATCTTACGGACCACAGTGATAGACGACCATTGGCTGACTGAAGAAGTTGTGAAAGACCAAGAAGGCGATCCAGAATTGAAATACCTGCTGGAATGGAAGAAAGAAGGGCGCAAACCAACTTAACACGAAGTTGCACGACACTCGAAAACCGTAAAATCGTACTGGGCGCAGTGGGACTCCATTGTTATAGAGAATGAACTACTGAAACGTATCCTGGAAAGTCCTGAGGCTACAGAGCAAACGATGCAGATCATAATCCCTAGGAAAAGAGTACCGGAGGTACTGAAGGAGATTCATGATGGAACTGCTGGAGGACACTTAGGAGTAACGAGGACAGTTCAGAAGCTGCGTGAGCGATTTTACTGGGTTAATTGTCGAGAGGACGTAAAGGAGTGGTGCAAGAAGTGCGTAGTTTGCGCTGCAAGCAACGGACCGCAGAGACGTCGGAGAGCCCCAATGCGTCAATATAATGTTGGGAGCCCGTTTGAAAGAATCGCAATTGACGTGGCCGGTCCATTTCCAGAATCCGACAAGGGCAATGAATACATCATAGTGATCATGGACTACTTCAGCAACTGGGTTGAAGCTTATGCCTTGCCAAATCAAGAAGCCGCTACGGTAGCAGAAGAACTTGTCAACCAGTAGATCTGCCGATTCGGGATACCGTTGGAACTATACTCCGACCAAGGTATAAATTTCGAGTCGTCTCTGTTCCAAGCAATCTGCGAGCTATTGAACATTCGCAAAATAAGAACAACTGCTCTACACCCACAGTCAGATGGCATGGTCGAACGCATGAACAGAACCATCAATAGACACCTCTCCAAAGTTGTCTCCGGCCACCAAAGAGACTGGGATTGTCATCTACCAATGTTCCTGTTAGCTTATCGATCATCCGTCCATGAAACAACAGGACAGACTCTGGCTAGCATTGTCTTTGGTCATGAACTGCGATTGCCCTGCGACTTGAAGTTCGGCAGCAAGCCAGGTGAAAATTTGGCTGGCGAAGATTTCGTCACCGAACTTCGGAAGAAGATGAACGACATCCATGAGCAAGTACGCTCCAACATCCAGAGCGCTAGTGACAGGATGAAAGACCAATATGATGTCAAGGCTGAGAATGGTGGATATCAAGCTGGGGATCTGGTTTGGCTATACAACCCACAGCGTCGCCGTGGAATGTCCCCAAAGCTACAAAACTCCTGGGAAGGTCCTTACGAGGTACTGAAGCGAAAAAATGACGTCATCTATCGAATCCGGAAAAGGACTGGAGGAAAACCAAGAGTGATTCATTTCAATCGGTTGGCTCCTTTCGCCGGTGACAACAACGATGGCAACGCCAATGAATCTCGAGCTCGACGAATTAATGTACAAGATCCGGAAACCACCTTTGACGAGTTCATGGCTTCCTATTCTACGGGCCATAAAGTACGAAATGGTGTGACCAAAGGACATCAGGGTGACCTATTCAAAATGCCTACAGAATACTCATTAGCGCATTGTGTGGCCCAAGATCTACAGATGTCTCGAGGAATCGCCGTGGTTTTTAAGAAAAAGTTCGGCCAACTTGAAAAATTACGGCAACAACACCCATGTGTCGGCACAGTGCTACATATAGCCGACAAACAGTCGAGCCGAAACAGAAGCATTTTTTACCTGGTGACTAAACATCTGTCCCACGAGAAACCAACTTATCGCGCCGTCTGGGACGCTCTATGTGATCTACGAGGTGTGCTGCTCGATCAGGATATTTTAAAATTAGCTGTAACAAAGCTAGTCTGTGGCCTTGATGAATTGAGCTGGAGAATTATAAGAAACATGCTGGAAACTATTTTCCAATATACCGGAATTGAGATCCTGGTGTGCAGCTATAATCCCTGTGGTTCAACAGTAGTGAAAAGAACTGTGGACTGTTATTTCCACCGAACGTCACAGTGCTCGCGGGGATCAACGTGCAGATATCGACATGGCGCAGAAAAGTTTCGGGACGAAACATCCTTAAGGAGGGGGCAGTGTAGCGAGAACGGCCCTGTTCCGTCTGGAACAGTCGACATGTCTGCTGCACGATTCACCGCTGTCTCAGACGCAATAGACAAGTCCGTACCTGTTCGCTCTGCGTCATGCTTCTACCGTGTGCCAGAAGCTCTCGAATATTCTCGAATACATTGTTGCAGTATATAGAGGTGAGTTTCGGCCGGGAAGAGGCATTCTGTATTCGAAGTGTGAACAGTGCAAGTCGTTGCTAAATACTTTGTTGTGAATATAAATACGTGTTGAATATAAATATATGTCTTAGTAGTTGCACTACATTAGTTTCGTTTTAGATAAATATTTTGTTAGTGTTTTCATTACTCGTGTTTCATTTCATAATAAACTTCACCGAACCCGAAATTGTAATTTACGTTAGTCCTGCCATAAGTTCTGAACGAAGACGAGTGTCTTTGAGCGAACAACAAGGACGCCGAAGTGCAAATTCAGACTTATTCATACTCTTCCCCTTCTCCTGTCTTTCGACGCTATCTAAGTACCAGTGGTGCACTACTTAGCCATGGAGTGGGGTGCTAATAAAATTCGTATCACTGTAATTGGTCTTTACAACAGAGGGCAATCATCGACCGAGATTATCAGGGTGCTCAAACTTTTTAAAATCTCTCAAAAATTGTATATCGCACCATTTTTCGCATCAGTGGAAGTGGAAGGCCGAGAACTAAGAGCACCTTTGACTTGATGAAAACTGTACTAGAGCGTATTAGGCGGAATTTCTTGCTCAAGCAAAAACTATTGTCCCGTGAACTGAACGCGAGGACGCGATCTATGTCGCGCCACATCAGAGATGATTTACACATGAAGGCCTTTCGAAGGTCCACTGACCATCTCCTGACTCCAACGTTAAATAAAATACGAAAGGAAAGAGCAAAAACCGTATTTGACTGGCACGCTGTTCACGGACACAAAATGATACTCTTCACTTACGAAAAAATTTTACTCTTGAAGAAACCTCAACGTCCACAATTCTAAAGAGGGAAGTGGTAACTCCCTTTCATTTTGCGTAATAGGAGACAAAACAGAGGCAAAGGTCTACCAACAGGATGTGCTCAAAGGTGTTGTTAAATATCTCAACTTTAGTCTCTTAAATGGCCAGGATTTGACATTTCAGCAGGACTCTGCCTCTGTCCATAAAGCAAAATCAATGCAACAGTTATTGGAAGACAATTTGCCAGGTGTTATTACCGTCCAAGACTGGCCTTCGGAAATCCCCGATTTAAAATGAAACTTTGGTCTACTTTAGAAGAAAAGCCCTGCTCAAAACGACACACATATCTCGATAGCTTAAAACGTTTTCTGGGAGAAGCCGAATGGAAGTGGTGTGTTCGGCTATTAGCAAATGGCTACAGAGTCTTGCAGTCTGCGTTAAGGCAAACAAAGAAAGCTTCTTTCGGAATGGAGTTTAGCTCGGCTGTTGTCACTGCCATAATATCCTCTCTTGTTTGAACTCGCGTTCCTTTCAATAACCTCCTAAGTTTGGGGAACAGCCAGATGTCGCAGGAAGCCATATCTGGAGAGTAAAGAGCCTGTTGAATTACAGAAGTCTGTTTTTTTTGTGAAAAAAAGTCTGAATTAAGTGATAGGATTGTATATATAAATTATGTAAAGACACAACTTTTATTGCATCAGCATTGCACCTTTCACACGGTACTTTTCCATGACAAATTTGTAATAAGATATATTAGATAAGAAATGTTATATGTAGCCAAAATGTAAGATGTGGAGTTAGTTGTTAGAAGATAGTTAAGTGGAAGAGTTCACTGGATGAAAGCTAGTTGATGACGGATGTACATTCGTGATATCATTTCCGGTAAATTAGTAATTAATATCAACTTTGCAATTTCAAATGGAACATACTATATTTTTACACAAATTTGAAAAGTGCATCAAATTTGCTTTACTATCATGTAAAATAATCTATATGTTACATTATTAAAAAGTAAAATGGTGAGCACTTAATTATACACCAAATCGGAAAGAGAATAGTGAGCCATGACTGTGGCTTGAAATAAAACAATAAACTAAAACAATAGTAATTATTATTATTAAACGAAATAACATTTTTTTATCATAATAATACAGAAAATAAGAATAAGAAACACTTAATAACAACAAAATGATGTTTTAAAAAAATATTCAAAATGGCTCCCAGCCTCTTCAATACATTTTGCAGAACGTTTTGAAACAGAATAAGTAACCTTTTATATTTGATTAGCAGAAAAAGATTCAATTGCTGCTTCATTTTTATTCTTCAGTCCGTTTAATGTGTTTACTGGTTCATTACAAACAAAATCTTTCACGTATACAAAAATCAAGTGGTCATATCGGGATAAAATGCATTGAAGAGGCTGATAGTCATTTTGAATATTTGTTATAAAGTCATTTTGTAGTTATTAAGTGTTCCTTATTCTTATTTTCTGTATTATTATGATAAAAAAATATTATTTCGTTTAATAATAATAATTACAATTGTTTTAGTTTATTGTTTTATTTCAAGCCACAGTCATGGCTCATTATTCTCTTTAAGATTTGGTGTATAATAAAGTGCTCACCATTTTACTTTTTAATAATGTAACATATGGATTATTTTACATGATTGTAAAGCAAATTTGATGCACTTTTCAAATTTGTATAAAAATATAGTATGTTCCATTTGAAATTGCAAAGTTGATATTAATTACTAATAAACCGGAAATGATATCACGAATGTACATCCGTCATCAACTAGCTTTCATGTTGCTGTATAAATCATGTCATATGAAAGAAATAGCTAAGTTGATAAATAAGCGAGATATTTGCTGGGTCTATTAAAATATAACACCCTGTATATATATATATATATATATATATATATATATATATATATATATATATACTTATCCCGCGCTTTATTCAGAACCAATCTTATCTAATTTTGTAATAAAACGAGGCCAAAAAAAAGTTTGGACCCTGGTGCCAAAAGCACTTTTTTCAATTGTAGATATCTAACATAATCTTTACCTAATTTAATGTATCTAGGTTTTACTATATATTATAGCTACTGTACTTCTATATGCATGCATGATCTTAACAGTTTACCTTCATATTTAATTTTTTTTTTTTGAAAAACAAAAAGTTAGTAAAATGGTCTCAAATGTTCAATAAAAATTAAATATTTTGATAGCCCTCATTCGTCAATAAACGGAACTACATCGAACGAAGCAATGAGATTAGTATGTTTACCGGTAGATGGTACTGTAAGTTTATAACTTCTTTGATAAATTTTGCATTAAAATGACGTCATGGGTGACGTGTTGAATATTTTTCCTGTCCATAGTTGCCAAATCTGACAAAGTTACTTTTAAGAGTTATGTGATTTGATTCTAGTAAAATTAATGTAATTTAAAATATTATTACATTTGAAATTCATTTAATATAATTATAAATAATACACTCTGTTCTTTGTAAAGTATAATATATTCTTTAATGAATCCAAATCGTACAGATCAAAAAAGTTTAATAGTTCAATCATACATTTATCATTTTAAAAAGTTTTACATAATAATTAAATAATGTTTTACTTAGCGCATGTTTTTAACTGAATAGGTAATTATTATTTTAGTGCCAAGCATTTGTCACTATTAGCTAATTACAAAATTTGGCTGCGTATGTCATTCTCTAATGGAATATTCTTAAAATAAATAGTGAAAATTTAAAATATTATTTCCACGGTGATTCTATTCAACATTCGTATAATATTAAATATTGCAACCTAACACACATGATTAAATTTTTTTTTAGCCATTTGAAAAATAATATTTGGCTTCATGGTGTAAAAAATATTTCAGTGGCTTCGTTCTGGAACAAATTTAGTTAATTCTAACTCGGAATATGCTATTAAACAAGTATGTTCTTAAATTATTGGTAAAAATTTTAAATATTAATTGCACGGTGATCTATTCAAAAATTATATAATATTAAATATTGGAATCTAAAACACATTATTTAAAACTTCTTGTTAGCAATTTAAAAAAGAATAATTGAAAATACGGTGTAATGAAATATTTCAATGGCTTCTTTTTGTAACAAAATTTGATTAACTCTGGCTCCGAATATGCCATTATTGATTAGTGCATATCATACGTAATATATTTATAACAAGATATAACACTTTAAATAGGAACGAACTTACCCCTACTTTTTCGTAAATATAAACAACTTTTTATACTTTTGTGGACCCAAAATAAACAAATCGAACGATTGACACGCAAACCAAATGATGGAAAAACCTATATTTTAACATAATTATGGTCATTTAGATTCAGTAGAATCGAATATGGTAAAAGATATTTATCATTGTTTAAATATTTTAAAGAAAATTAGCAACTTCTCCGAAGTATGCAACAATTAATTGTAGTGAAAAATAAAATGATGATAGCAGTCGATAAGAATGTCTTTACATTTCCTTGTTTTATTCAGCTAAAAGCGATTACGATAAAATAATAACAGGTTCTATCCGAAGAGCCATAGAGCTGAGTTCGATTCTGTAATTTCAAAACTCAGAGGATTGCAAACAGCTCTTTGTGTAACTGCACGTCGCATCCTAATATCTTGAGAAAATATCGCCGCGCGGCGAGTCAGGGGAGGATTAAGTATTCATTATTACAAATATTGTCAGTCAAGCCAATAAAAATATTGATATGTATCTCATAAAAGAGAACAATGGGATCATTTCACATTTTCTGTTTTATGTTTTTCTTGAAAGAATGCACAAAATTGTTTATGTAAGAACATATTTTACACCTTATAATTTCTTAGTTTTGAAGATATAATTTTTCTAAAATACTATCAAATTTCAAATCTACCTCGGCCTACGTCATTTATTCACGGCCAATAACAGAAATATTTGCAAATTTGAAACTATGTTTGTGTCATCTGGTCGTTTTTATTTTTGTAAGAATAATTATCACATCCCGGCACTGCGCAACATTTTATAACCATTTTACTTAAAATACATGTTAAAATGTATTTGTTAGTATTTATTTCATATTTATACTGCATACCTTAGAATCAAATTTTACAGGTTAAGACGCTCAAGTATGACGTTTCTAGCAGCACATAATCTGTGAGTATCGTAGTGTGTGTGTGTGTGTGTGAATAAATGTCACAAATTCGCGATGTATATTAACAAAATTATGAATGAAAAGTATATCATTTTCAAATTTTCTTTATCAGAATATTCGTAAAATGAACAAAATTTTTGAAATATCCCCATTCTGTATATTGTCATATATAATATTTTCGATTGTCATGAAAGTTTATCGTTAGGTGATTTGTCGAGTGGCATTTAAAAAAATAATAATCAGTTATAGCAAATTATTTCACAGTTTTCAGAAAATAATTTGTTCGAATATTGGTAAAAAAAGATATGGAGAAATCGGAATATTAAATGAACTGTTTGTTTAATACACTTATAAACCATATTAGTTCATTGATCAAAGATGGTCAAATAGGTAATAGTAAAAACTATTTGTTCCATACACGTATAAACTATATTAGTTTATTGCATAAAGATGGTCAAATCGGTAATAGTAATTATAAATAAGGCTATTATTTTCAAATCTGAAAATAATCCTATTTTACTCTAATATTTGTATTGCGGTCCGTGCGACTTTGAATTATTTTCACTATTTTAAACAAACTATTTGTTCCATACACTTATAAAGTATATTAGTTTATTGCATAAAGATAGTGAAATCGGTAATAGTAATTATAAATAAGGCTAGTATTTTCAAATCTTCAAATAATCCTGTTTTACTCTGATATTTGTACTGCGGTCCGTGCAACTTTGAATTATTTTCACTTTTTTAAACAAACTATTTGTTCCATATACTTATAAACTATATTAGTTTATTGCTAAAAGATGGTTAAATCGGTAATAGTAATTATAGATAAGGCTAGTATTTTCAAATCTTAAAATATTCCTGTTTTACTCTGATATTTGTACTGCGGTCCGTGCAACTTTGAATTATTTTCACTTTTTTAAACAAACTATTTGTTCCATATACTTATAAACTATTTTAGTTTATTGCATAAAGATGGTCAAATCGGTAATAGTAATTATAAATAAGGCTAGTATTTTCAAATCTTAAACTAATCCTATTTTACTCTGACATTTGTATTGCGGGCCGTGCGACTTGGAATTATTTTCACCATTTTAAACAAACTATTTGTTACATTCACTTATAAACTATATTAGTTTATTGCATAAAAATTGTCAAATCAGTAATAGTAATTATAAACAAGGCTAGTATTTTCAAATCCTAAAATAATCCTACTTTACTCTAATATTTGTATTGCGGTCCGTGCGACTTTGAAATATTTTCACTATTTTAAACAAACTATTTGTTCGATACACTTATAAACTATATTAGTTTGTTGCTAGAAGATTGTCAAAACAGTAATAGTAATTATAAATAAGGCTAGTATTTTCAAATGTTAAAATAATCCTCTTTTATTCTGATATTTGTATTGCGGTTCGTGCGATCTTGAATTATTTTCACTATTTTAAACAAACTATTTGTTCAATACATTTATAAACTATTTTAGATTATTGCATAAAGATGGTTAAATCGGTAATAGTAATTATAAATAAGGCTAGTATTTTCAAATCTTAAAATAATCCTCTTTTATTCTGATATTTGTATTGCGGTTCGTGCGATCTTGAATTATTTTCACTATTTTAAACAAACTATTTGTTCAATACACTTATAAACTATTTTAGTTTATTGCATAAAGATGGTTAAATCGGTAATAGTAATTATAAATAAGGCTAGTATTTTCAAATGTTAAAATAATCCTCTTTTATTCTGATATTTGTACTGCGGTCCGTGCGACTTTGAATTATTTTCACTATTTTAAACAAACTATTTGTTCGATACACTTATAAACTATTTTAGTTTATTGCATAAAGATGGTCAAATCGGTAATAGTAATTATAAATAAGGCTAGTATTTTCAAATCTTCAAATAATCCTGTTTTACTCTGATATTTGTACTGCGGTCCGTGCAACTTTGAATTATTTTCACTATTTTAAACAAATTATTTGTTCCATATACCTACAAACTATATTAGTTTATTGCTAAAAGATGGTCAAATCGGTAATAGTAATTATAAATAAGGCTAGTAGTTTCAAATCTTAAAATAATCCTATTTTACTTAGATATTTGTATTGCGGTACGTGCGACCTTGAATTATTTTCACTCTTATAAAGAAACTATTAGTGCGATACACTTATAAACTATATTAGTTTATTGCATAAAGATGGTCAAATCGGTAATAGTAATTATAAATAAGGCTAGTATTTTCAAATCTTAAACTAATCCTATTTTACTCTGACATTTGTATTGCGGGCCGTGCGACTTGGAATTATTTTCACCATTTTAAACAAACTATTTGTTCCATACACTTATTAACTATATTAGTTTATTGCATAAAAATGGTCAAATCGGTAATAGTAATTATAAATAAGGCTAGTAGTTTCAAATCTTAAAATAATCCTGTTTTACTCTGATATTAGTACTGCGGTCCGTGCAACTTTGAATTATTTTCACTATTTTAAACAAATTATTTGTTCCATATACTTATAAACTATATTAGTTTATTGCATAAAGATGGTCAAATCGGTAATAGTAATTATAAATAAGGCTAGTAGTTTCAAATCTTAAAATAATCCTATTTTACTTAGATATTTGTATTGCGGTCCGTGCGACCTTGAATTATTTTCACTATTTTAAACAAACTATTTGTTCCATACACTTATAAACTATATTAGTTTATTGCTATAAGATGGTCAAATCGGTAATAGTAATTATAAATAAGGCTAGTATTTTCAAATCTTTAAATAATTCTCTTTAATTCTGATATTTGTATTGCTGCCCGTGCGACTTTGAATTATTTTCACTATTTTAAACAAACTATTTGTTCCATATACTTATAAACTATATTAGTTTTTTGATAACAGATAGTCAAATCGGTAATAGTAATTATAAATAAAGCTAGTATTTTCAAATCTTAAAATAATCCTCTTTTATTCTGATATTTGTACTGCGGTCCGTGCGACTTTGAATTATTTTCACTATTTTAAACAAACTATTTGTTCGATACACTTATAAACTATATTAGTTTATTGCATAAAGATGGTCAAATCGGTAATAGTAATTATAAATAAGGCTAGTAGTTTCAAATCTTAAAATAATCCTGTTTTACTCTGATATTTGTACTGCGGTCCGTGCAACTTTGAATTATTTTCACTATTTTAAACAAATTATTTGTTCCATATACTTATAAACTATATTAGTTTATTGCATAAAGATGGTCAAATCGGTAATAGTAATTATAAATAAGGCTAGTAGTTTCAAATCTTAAAATAATCCTATTTTACTTAGATATTTGTATTGCGGTCCGTGCGACCTTGAATTATTTTCACTCTTATATACAAACTATTTGTTCGATTCACTTATAAACTATATTAGTTTATTGCGTAAAGATGGTCAAATCGGTAATAGTAATTATAAATAAGGCTAGTATTTTCAAATCTTAAACTAATCCTATTTTACTCTGACATTTGTATTGCGGGCCGTGCGACTTGGAATTATTTTCACCATTTTAAACAAACTATTTGTTATATTCACTTATAAACTATATAAAAAACTATTTTTGCATTTGCTCATGTGCTACGTGAGTTAGTAAAAGTATTCAGCTAAAGTATTACGCAAAAGAGCTGATTACTTGCAACGTTGTTATTTACATATCATTTGTTGCTGGCAACTATGCAACTGTTCTTTATAGTTCAAGGTTGAATGGTACAAGTAGCTAACAGCCTGCGTTGCCAGTTCTAGGGAAACACAAAAATTCATTCAAGGAAAAAAGGTATTAATAAAGATAAATATAAAAATAATTAAACCAGTGGTTCTAACGTTAGTGTACAAAGTTATGTTTTTTTAAATGAGATCATATATATTTTTTATGCCTATTCGAGAGTATTTTATTCTGAATTCAACCATGTAATCATATTATATCGTATCTTTACATAACAAAAATATTAAGAAAATAGTTTTTTACGTAACCAGTTATGAAAAGGTTGATATTGTTAGACGAACATGATATTTGCCAAAACGAGCGAAGCGAGTTTTGCAAATGATATGAGTCAAACAATATTACGTTTTCATATCGTATTACGTACAAAATTTTATCTAAACCCGCAAAAATAATTTTTAAAATACATAAAATTCTAGGTTTATGACAGCTCAGTATATTTCAAAATCAATCAATCAATTTACCATAGCATTGCTGTGAAAATAAATGAATAAGATGTTTAAATTTAAAGCTTATGTCATCATTGAAAATGAGTTCTGAATTCGAGACAGACCTGCCTTCTGCTAATTTGGCCATTAACTGTTTAATACCAGAAACATTATGTATATAAATCCTAAAAATTTTAATAAATAGTTTTTTTTCCGTTATTTGCAAACATTTTTGAGAAAGTTCAAACTGTCAACGTAACTAGTTAAGTAAAGAATTTAATACATAACTCTTGAATGACAGTTATGAAAAAATTTACATTTCATAACCTCAAAAATTCATGTAAAACAGGACTTTTCATAACGGAATTAGGTAAATTTAATTTATAGTTTCGATAAACTTAATTTAACATGACACAAAAGAGTAGGCCATGATCAATAGCAAAGCAATAAATATAAAGATTATAAACTATAAAAAATTGATTACCTAATCAATATTCATAATTTATTTTCAAAATTGTCTCAATTTTCTTCCAAGCATAAATTAATTCATCTAACTACAGAAAATACGCCATGTAATTTCAAATTTCGTAAATCTTTTTCCTAGACACGGCCGGTGTGTGTGTGGATATCTATTACTCCCCGTAAATTATTAAAAAATTTAAATCATCTGCGTTAGTTAAATTTTCCATATTAACGTTTCCTTCTCTTCTCAATAAACACAACAATCACAAGTAATTTTTATAAATAACAATGAACTTACTTTGTTTTATTTTACACCTGTTGGTTTACTAGATATTTATTTATTTATTTATTATTAATCGATCCAACAGGATACAAGATCCCAATTACAGGACGATTATACAGAATACAAAAAATAAAAGAATGAGTTGTCACAAAAGAAATAGACAGAAATATAAGAAAATATACAAGTAACTTAAACAGAGAAATAATTAATGAATAAACGCTTAAATCTAGGTAAGGAATCGCCAAATAATAATAATAATAATAATAATAATAATAATAATATTAATTGAATATCATTTATTCACATGTGAATTGAATGAAAACTATTTATTTAATAATAATAATTGTTCTCGTACCTAAAAACGTAATACAGATTGTTTTTGTTTTAATTTGCAATATGTTCATACATAACATTCATATATATTAATTAATTTCTTCTGTGAATATGGATTTGTGGTTGGAGAGAACGTGACGTACTGCTTGTTTCTACGAACATTGTAGTGGAACTACTGTAGAATCTGAAGTCTTCACTCTGTAAGTGTCAGGTGGTTACCGTTGGCTGCAAATGTTGAGCAGTGGACTCAGTAATGTTGCTTAGTTTTGACAGAGCCCTGCATGAAATTAAATTAAAAAATATTTTCGCTATATTTGTATTAAAATATTACCATTACACTTAGTAGATTAGGGAGAAGTACTATCGGAATATTTTCAATCATTAATTCTTCACCGAAAACAATTAAGATGTATTAGACATTAATATAAAAGTCAATTATAAGGAATACCTTCAACCACTCTAATTTTTTAATATGTTTTACAGGTCGATTCATTTATTAAACATTTTTATTCCGTCTACATCAACCATTTCAGAAGCTGTCAAGCATTTCACCATGTCAGTCCTAACTTTTCCATCTCTGGCTCTTTTTCGTATTTGCGATTTCCATTAAACAAAAGTCTGTAACAATTGTACACAACAATTACATTTAATAATGATAAAAAGCTTTTATGCAGAGTTTACCATTGCTAGATTTCACTGACAGGTTCTACTCCACAATTATTTACTATTTCTTACCACAATTTATTTATAGCATTTTGTGGTATACCTGGTACTAGTTTCCCCGTCCTCAACAATTTTCTTTCTTTCAAAATATTTATCATAAATTTGCAACTGTCGTCTACAACCTTTTTGCTTGACAGCTATCACGAACTCACTAAACTAAACATAGCCAGTCTCACCAACATACTATTGAAATTGCAACACGCCTTTAAAAGAATTATAACTATATATAATTTGTACCTTGTTTTATTATACTTAACATATCAATTTTACACGTGATAATGTATTACTACTTTGATTATTACAATAAACATATGAATCGATTTTATCATAGTATATCCTAAGATTGGCTACATTGAAAATTGTATAAATTTTTTTATAAGTTTATGTTGAATTACTTCTGTATTAAAGCTTATGTAGGTAGGTAAATACAGTTTTACACATAAGTATATCTATTTAAAAAATAATTTATATTAATAATTTTAACATGGCAACTAAGGAATATTTTATTTCCAACTAATGACGTACCGCGACGTCATCGGTGTATACCGTACAACACATCCATTTATAATGAACTCTACATTATCGACAGGTAGTGGCCTCAAACCTTACATTTTTAGTTATATGTTTGAAATCTCATAACTCTGTTATTATTCAAAATTATGAAGAATAAGTTATATTGTCAGAAACTTCTAAACTTCCTGCGTATTTATTAATAATAATCCTCATATGGTTCAAATGTACTGGTCTTGAAAGATCCTGAGACAAGTATATATATATATATATATATATATATATATATATATATATATATATATATATATATATTATCACCTCGCCTAAGGACGAAGGATAAAAGAGATCCGCAAATCGGGAGCTCGCGTCGGAGAGGGGGTACGCAAAACTGTACGCGGGGGGTTTGCTTTGAAACCAAGGAGCAAGACGATATTCTGTATAGCAGCTAGGGCGCCATGTAGTTTTAGGTGTACTGAAAACCACAAAAAGGGAAAGGATTGGGAGGAGCGTAGGTCTTCACTCAATAATAAACAAATATGTATCAAAGTAACCCGGGGGTTAATAATATTACTACTAAAATAATTCTCGAGCGATGTTACAGAATTGCATCCCATGCGTTTACAAAACTTAGGTGGTATCAGCTGTACAAAAGCGGTAAAAGCAGCTGTGGAGATCTCCCGTGAATAACAACAAAATAAACGATCAGCTGATCGGCAACAAATAATATTGTACATACAAAATTTGATATTACTTAGACTTGCTCGGACCAAGCGGCAAGCAGTGAATTTAAATCTGACTCTCAGGGGCGCATCAGTATCAAGTCTGAGCGGGCCTGATTTTATAAAATAAACGAAATGTTCTAAAACTTTTAACGTTAGAATTACAAGTGAATTTACAGCGGATATAGCAAATAAAAAATAAATAAATAACATAGAAAAAAACAATATATAAATTACAACGTACAACTGAGTGTACGTGGTGTAGCGAAAAGATATTTTTGGCGGGTACTTATCGCTTTACAATGGTGCTGAACGTGCGATGAGGGCTCCAGATGATGTGGAGGCCGGTTGCACCAGGTCCTTGGGGTTGATCCCCGGAAGGGTTCGGTAGGGTCGCACAGCAAAAAGCAGGATCTCCAAACAATAATGCTGCGACCGATCGAAATGGAGCGGCGGCGTAACGTATACGGTAACTCCGTCGAAGACGTATGGAGGATATATTTCGCCGATAGTTACTTCACACAAATAAGGATGATATCTCCACTAAATGAAACTTTAACATACGCGCACGCCACTGGACTTATGTATCTTTCGCACTCCGATGCTCGTACTCGTCTGCCACTGGTTCACAACACTTTGTAACGCAAAACCTTTGTTTTACAATAAATCAACCGTACGCTCCCTGGTTGATGAGCCCGGGTGGAACGGTTGAACCGCGGCTAAACTCAGTGAAGATGGGAGTGAGTCGGAGAAGGGGTGATAAATCACAAAATGGATGGGCGCCAGCCGGCCTGAGCCGCGACCGGTTCAACAAAAGTACTACGGCCGACAAAGTACGGGATACTTCCCAGGACAGGACTACGAGAGGTGTCAACTATTTCAATAACAAGATGGTAGTACGAAAAACTAATGATATATTAGAGCAACGCACGAGAAAATTACACAGGATACAGTAGTTGATTTTGCAAGACAGCTGGATCGTAAATCAACCTAAGATAAGAACGAATAATGACATAAATGAAGGCGGGGCGCTGTGGTTCACAGTAGCGACTAGGACTGCGGTAACGTCGACACCTAAAATGGTGCTAACAGTGACTCGGCGTATGCAGACGTAAGACGTTTCACTGGCCAATGATACATTTACGCGGCGCGACCGAACGTACGTAATTACGGAAACGCAGACCCTAATAACTATTACGTTGCACGAACGACACACCTCGTAGGTGACAACAACGTCACGACTAAATGACTCTAACAAAATATTCTTAAATGGATTTTCACAAAGAAATCTGTAACTACTCTTAATTATCTCGCTCAACATTAACTTAAATAATCTCGTGAACAGAAGGCACACAAGCCAAAGTATAACAGTGTAATAAACTTAAACACAATAATAAATAAGGAATAAATAATTGTGGCTTAGCTGTAGTGGCGCTTAGGCGCTAACGGCGTGTGGCAGCAGTGGAACAACTCGATCTGCCGACCGGATGTCCGAGTCGTCACTTCCCAAGATGGCGGACAATCACGTGGAATTGGAATGTCACGCAACGTCACTTCCGCTACACGTGGTTCTTTTTCCACAGCTGCTGGGCTTTCAATCCCTTAGTAATACTTCACAGGAATCCTCCAAGGCAATGCCAGGAACACGGAACACACAGAGCGAACCAAAAATGGCTCGAACAGCTGACCAGCCACAGAATACGTAAACACGTAAGACGTACAACGAAACGTACATAAATGAACGCACAATAAATCGAACGTAAAAGAGAAGATAAAATAAAATAAAAGCCTAAAACAAATGACTGGAATTAGGATCATGTAACTACTGATCGAACTAACTTTACTTGACCAGAAAGCAGATTCAATAACAAACGAACAGAAATCTTTACCTGAGTTCTTGGGCGGCTTTCAAGTGGTAGAAAAGGTATGACTTTTCCTATCGGATACCAATGCACTACTCACTCAATGGCACTATCTCTAGAATCCCCACACGGGTTTTTCGCAAACAAAACTGGTTTGCCGAAAATAAATGAAATAGCCCAGTTTCCAATATTACGATCTCACACTTTTGCACAACGTCGTTCGAAAAGACAAAAAAGACTCAATGCGTTCGAAATCGAACCTGTGAAATTCTGCCAAGAAAGAGAGCGATGCGCGAAGACAAAGACAGCCTCCGCCTAAATTTGAATGGTGCCGGTAAAAAGGCGCGCCTAGCAGACAATAATACCGGCGGTGCCACTTCGCGGCGCACAGCCACTAATTGCCTGACAGCTAAACAAACCATGGGAATAACCTACAAGAAAAACAATGAGACCAAGAAAAGCTGAATCTAAGTTTTACTATAAATGAAATACTACAATGAGAGCGAAATCTAAGTGAAGCTAAGTATCTGAAGGATCTAATCGGTCAATATCTAATCAATAACTAAGTTTCAGGAATTTGACGACGAAGGAAAAATAAACAACAACAAAAAAAGTACGGAAAGCATGAAGATAAAACAGAACTGGAGAATACAAAAAAAAGTAACACTTTCACACAAAAATACCTTTAATTAACAAAACTAAAAATAACTTACCGTACGGGATGACTAGCGACATCGCTCGAGATAAATAAACAATAACCCAAAAGATTTAATAAACAATAGGGGGACATAGCGATAAAAAAAGACAGGGCTGGGCTTAGGGAAAAAAGGAAAAGGTACGCCTTTTGAACAGCTCCCAACGCTGTCGACTGTCGAAAGTCAATGAAACTCTACAAGACGAAGCGGGAATGTTTGACAATGTTCGACAAGAAATGTCCGGTTTTGTGAACCTCGGTTGGTTGAGAAAAAAATGTGTTTCATTACTTATTGAACTACCTTAGTATATATATATTAATTTGTTTAGTATTTGTATTTACCTTTTTCGTAATCTCGTCCAGGTAGATTGTGAATAGGAAGGCACTAAGCGAGCCACCTTGTTTTAGTCCTTGGTTAGTAATAAATTCCTTGGATGTGAGTTTACCTGTCCTCACTTTATTTCTCGTTGTTTTGTATATACTTTTAACTGCCGCAATTAATTTTGTACTAACACCTCTAAGTTCTATAATCTGCCAAAACTAGCCACCAACAAAGGTTTACACCTTTCTAGAAATTGCTGAATTAAATGCCTGAGCGTAAATATATGAACTTGCGTGCTGTATACTTTCCTAAATCCACTTTGGAAGGGTACCATCGTTTTATCTAGTTCAATCCTTAGTTTATTTTCCAATACAGATTCAAACATTTTTGATGATGTACATAGTAATGATATCCTTCTGTAGTTCGAGCACATCACCCTATCACCTTTCTTAAAAATCGGGAAAATGATTGCAGTCTCCCACTCCCTGGGGATTTTTCCTTGTTCTAATATGGAATTAAATAGGATATTAAGGAAAATTATCCCATTTTCGCCCATATACTTCAATTGTTCTGGTTTTATGTCATCTTGACCTGCCGCTTTTCCTATTTTGAGTGTATGTATAGCTTTCTTTAATTCTTCTGTTTCTATTTTGAGTTTTTCAATGAATTCAAGTGGTTCCATGGTATTATATTTATATTTTGCTTCTTTACCTATTTCGTTAATAGGAATTTCTTCTTTCAGGACCTCCTCAAAATATTCCTTCCATATTTAATTTTTTTTCATCATCTGTGTCCATTTTGCCTCCTTTGTCTTTTACTTGTTTCATCACTGTTGCTTTCTTGGAATTTGTACTTTTAATTACGTTAAAGAACAGTTTTTGATTTTCTTTGAAGTTTGATTCCATAGCCTCTTAAAATTCTTTCCATGCTTGATTTTTTGCATATATGATTAGTTTTTTAACTGTTTTTCTTTGACTTCTAAATAGATTGCGATCGTTTTGGCTCTTGGTTCCTAACAATTGCTTCCATAATTGTTTTTTGCACTTAACTTCTTTTTCTATAATTTTATCCCACCATGAGGTTTGTTTTTTATTCTTATTTATTCGGGTTGACCACACGCAGTTTTCGTTGCTTCAATTATCACAAATTTAAATTTCTCCCAAATATTCTCTACATTGTCCAGCTTTAATTCCGGTAATCTACTAATTAGTTCTTTAATTCTTTCTTGATACTTTTCTCTAATTTCTGGTTCGTTTAGTTTTTTTACTCTTAGTTTATCTGATATTGTTTGTCTTTTTTGAGATTAATGCGTGTAGTAAAAGTGTTCAGTAAGATGTAAATATTTTCGAACATACATTATCATCTTCTTCTAACTTTCGGTGTTGAGGTAGGTGGTAACATGCTGGTTTGGACACCGGTTGGATATAGAAACTTCTCCACACGTTTCGATCTGCTGGCATAAATTGTGTTTATTTCCATACGATGCCCGTATGCTCTACTTCTTCCTTCACTTCTTGCTGCCATGTCTTTCTCGGTAGGCTTTTTGGTCTTTTTCCTTGCAATTTGGCTTGGAATGCTTGCTTGGGTAGTCTTTGTTCAGACATTCTGCGCAGATTTGTATACCATCTTAATTTAATTTCCTCAGTAGTGTCGAGTAGTGGGGTTCACATTGAATTCTTTCCTGAATTCTTCATTTTCAATTTTATCTAATTTAGTTTTTCTTTTAATAGTTCTGAGGTATCTCATTTCCATTACTTGTAGTTTGCTTTTCTGTCTATTTGTCAATGACCATGTTTCACTCGCATATGTGATGGTCGTTACAAATACTGTTTTGTACACTTTCATGTTCGTCTCGTCCGGGAGTTCTTTCATTTTCAGGAAATTTTTCTTTACTGAGCCTAGCAGCCAATTGGCATTTGTAATTTTGTCGTTTATTTCCATGTCTATCGTACCATTATCATGTATATAGTTTCCTCAATACTTAAATTCTTTGACTTATTCTAGATCCTGGGCCCCCAGACTTATTTTGTGTTCTTTTCTATTTCATCCTATAATCATTGTTTTAGTTTTACCAGTATTCACTTTTATGTTTAATGCTATTAGTTCTTCCTTTATTGCATTTATGCTGCAAGTCCTTTTCATTGTTAGCCATTACAATTTTGCCGTCGGTTTACATCATACTTGACATATTAAGTTGTTTCATCTTCCACATCCGTAGTTTGAAAGGTTTTAGTTTTTATTATGCTTCATGTCTTCTTTTATGTACAAATTTCATAGATCTGGGCTTAAAATACACCCCTCTCTTACTCCCCGAAAAGTTGTAAATGTGGCTGTTTCCAGGTCGATAAAGCACAGGTGTACTTCTTTCCTATATTCGATACATTTTTCAGAAATTTGTCTCAGTCAAAATTAGATCGTTTGTACTTTTGCCTGTTCTGAAGCCGTACTGGAATTCCTCTAGTTCTGTCTCTATGTGCTCTTTCAATTTATTATCTAGGATTCTTGTGTATAGTTTATTAGGAACACCAAGTTATTCCTCGGTAATTTCCACATTCTTTGTTGTCGATCTTTTTAAAAATTGGTACTATAATTGAATATCTTCAATCTTTAGGAACGTCATTCTTATCCAGACATTGGTTCAGTATATTTAGGAGTCTTTCTTCCTTACCTTCTCCCATGTAGATGAGCATTTCCGACGTTATTTCATCAATGTGTGCTGCTTTTCCAATTTTTAATTTTCCCAATACAACTTTTAATTCTTCTAGGTAATACTGTACTCCGAATGTGTTGTTTCTTTCCTTTATTTCCCAATATGGTTTTCTTCTGTCATGATATTACCCTCTTTGTTGTTTATGAATTTTACTGAGTTACTATTATCCTTTTTCATATTCATAATCATTATGTAGAACAGATTATTAAATTGTATTTCTCATTGTATTGTATTTTTACTGTTATTTTCATGATTCGTTCATTTATAAATTTCTAATCTATGATATCGTCCTTCCTATCTGAGTACACAATAAATGCTACTCCAGCTTTTGTTCTTTTGTTTTCGGCTATTCTAGAGTATAGTAGTGTATATACTTTGTGAAGCATTGCTATACCTTGTCCTTTTTTCTTTGTTTCGGTTATTCCTATAAACTTGAACTTATATTTCTCCATCTCTTCTATTATTTCTGTCTCTTTTTCATTAATTTCCCTCACGTTCCATGTTCCTATTTGTGCTTTGTGCTGCTGGCACCATAAATTCCAAGAATTCGAAGTATTTATTGATGCACTCACAACTTCTACAGTCACTACTCGGCGATTTATACAATCGATGTAAATAATGCAATTTAATATCCTGTTATTAAAAATTATAATTTTACTCGAAATGTTCACCGTTTGCATTAACGTAGGCTGCAAGACTTTGTAGCTATTCGCTAAACGCCGAACGCACCACCTCGATTAGGATTTCAGCTGCTACTTCATTGAATGTCGCATGATGGTCACATCTTTATAAAATAAATAAATAAATAAATAAATATGTTAAATTGTTTACTGCTTCAATCTATTGGAATTTAATTAAAAAACCATTTTCATTTCCAACACGTTGTTTACATGGTATCTATATGGCAGCCATCTATGGAACCTACCACTACTGGACCGATTCTGAAAACACTAAGATATAAGAAAAGTTTGTTTTAAAATTTTTGAGGCACACAAGCCAAAATATTTAATCTATATCATTGTCTAACAAATTCATAATTATTGTAGCGAGTCCGGCCGTGTTCCCTCTGGAACAGTAAACACTTCGTAGCCTGCTGCTCGTTACGCAATACAGAGACGAGTTTGAATCTGTTCTTTCTGCGTCATAGCTTTATAATGTTCCAGAAGTTCTGGAATATTGTAGAAGAATCTATTTCAGGATATAAGGGAGAGTTTGGCCGGCAAGATTAATTCTGTATTTGAAGTGTGAACAGTGCAAATCGTTGCTGAATACTTTAATGTGAATATAAATACGTGTTGTACATAAATATTTGTCTTAGTAGTTTTAAATAATTATTTTGTTAGTTTTCATTTCTCGTGTTTTATTTAATAATAAATTTCACCGAACCCAAAATTGTAATAAACGTTAAAAATGGTGTCAGGTGTTAGGGTTGTGTTTCGTGAAATAAAAGTGAAGTTTAAGTGCAAATAAATAAAAATGGGTTCTAAAATTGTAAATCTGAGTGATTCAAAAGTGACTGATCTCAAGAGAGAATTAGAAGAATCTGGATACTGCAGGCAAGAAAAGTATACTGCAAGAGCGACTTCGTCAATTTGTGGTTGAAGCTGATAAAATATCGGATACTTACGAATTTGATATTCCGGGCGATTTTGACTACAAAAAATTAGAGGAAAATTCTAGAAGCTTAGAAACCAAATTTGAAGAAAATTCCAGGCATACAGAGGAAAATTCTAGAAGCTTAGATGCCAAATTTGAAAAATATTCCAGGAAAGCATAGGAAAATTCAAGTAGCTTAGAAACTAAATTTGAAGAAAATTCTAGAAGCTTGGAAACCAAATTGCAAGAAAATTATATAAGTTAGGAAACCAAGCAAGAAAATTCTAGAGGCTGGAATCTAGCTTGGAAAGTAAATAAGAAGAAAATTCCAGAAGCATGGAAGCCAAATTAGAAGAAAGTTCCAGAAGCTTAGAAACGAATTTGGAAATTAAGTTAGAGCAAAAATTTTAAAAAATTGAAGAACATTCTAGAAAGTTTGAATAAAAATTGGAAGAACATTCAAAAAATCTTGAAGAAAAATTTAGAAATGTTAAAGAAGAAATAGAGGCCAACAAGTGAACAGCCATTGAATAACGGAACAGTCGAAAATTTAGTGAATGAATCATTGCGTAGATTCTACATGAAACCACCACAGTTTTTTGGCAAGGTATCTTGGCCTAATTGCTGCAGCAGTATCTAATGGTTGGTCATCATCTGAGAAGGTAACGGCCTTGATCATTGCGCTGCGTGGTGATGCAATGGATATATTGCAAACAATCCCTCCAGAAGAGCGGCAGAACAATCAGCAACTAGAAAAACGCTTGTAAATGCGTTATGGACACGCATATATGCGGCAAGTGTATCACTCGCAGCTGAGAAATAGATGTCAGTAATCAAATGAAAGTCTACAAGAATTTGAATCTGATATCGTTCGTTTAGTTCGCCTAGCGTATTCTGACACCCCAGATAGTGTGTTGGAACGACTGGCTGTGCAAGGATTTATTGATGGTCTCCGAAATAAAGAAACCATGCGGGCCCTGATTCTGTCTCGTTCGAGTAACCTGTCCATTGCCCGGGCCAGCGCATTGGAATTCGAGGCGGCAGAACTCGCTTCAAGGCGGCAAGACAATATTCGCACAGTAGAGGGCGTAAAGGAATATCCGAGGGTATAACCACTGAGGTAATTTGGTGTACATGGTTCAGGTATTCCATAGGTAATGCGGGTAATCCATAGGTAATACAGGAAATATACAGGTAATATAGGAAATCCAAAGGAAATACGGGTAATCCACAGGTAATCCACGAGGAAATACGGGTAATCCACAGGTAATACAGGTATTCCGAGAGGTATTCCTTGGGTATATGAACAGTAGTATTGGCACAGGGGAAGTGTGCAACATGTACCGAAAAATGTCGAACACATACGAATATTAACGATCACTAGAATCCGCGCTAGAACCGCTGATGTTGTTGTGATACTCGTACGTATAACGTGTGAGCTTGCTTATGAGTTATTATTTTTAGCTCGAGTTATAGTGATCAGTATATGTATTAATATTATCAATTTATAATATTGTAACAGGTAAGTTTTATTTAAGGTAACTATGAAAAACTTATCATTCTTTGTTGTTTTTCATTTTTGTTATATAATTTTTAAGATTACCGGCCAATTTTATAGGGAACTTACTAGAAAGTAGTAATAAAATCAATCAAACGAGTGAAAACAGATGCATTCATTAACAGAATAAGGGGCGTAAACATGCGAGTTTTTAGGTGGATTTATAACTGACTAGAACATAATTTACCACAGAAAACATAGAATTTGGCCATATGGAAACTGATGTATCCATTTATAAGAGACATAACGCACAGAGAACATAATTTAGCACAGAATAGGTATTGACAAAAGTTCAATTTTCTATGTCTGTGTTATGTGGCTCTATGTTTTTCGTGTATTTTCATTATATTTCGATGCACTTCTAGTGAATATTTAGAGTAAACACCACGAGATAATGTCACTGCACAAATTAAAAGCATTTCTCGCCAATATTTAAACGAATGAATATCAAAAAACATTATATTGGTATTGTTCCTTGCGCGATATTATAAAACCCTCAAACGAAATCCTATGTTTTCTGTGCCAAATTATGTTCTATGTCAGTTATAAATCCTTCGAGTTGAGGAACTGATTGCTACTTGTTAGCCATACATTTTTAATATTGCATCTTTATGCAACTCTATTTGAGGAACAAGAAGGCACAGACAAGAAAATATAAAATAAAAACTGATACTACATTCTATGATATACATGAATACTTTTGTTTAGTTGTTTCAAATACTTTTAAATTTTGCTCCGGACGCAAGAACTGCTAGTTACGACTTTGATTAAAAAGTTTTAGCATATTCCTTAAATACAGCTCCAATTAATGCTACATCAACTGAAAAATGAGGAATAGGTTGTCTTAGTACTTGGTACAGTATAAATGAAACAGGATATATCGAACTATCGGATATAAATGAGCATGGATTCAAAGACATAAAATATTACGTATGTACCATATCAAACGTGAAAGCTATCACAGACAAGAAAGAAGATGGACCGCAGGATCAAGATAACGAGTTTTTAAATTTAAAGTTAAAAGGAAATTCAATACATATTATAAAAAAAAATATCAGTAAATCTTTGAAAGACAAAGCTATAAAAAATTATAAAATGTAACAGTCTAATGATGATAGTTCCTCATCAGAATTATCGAATGATTATCATATAATATTAGATGACAGTACAGATTTAGAAGTTTTTACTATAGAAGACACAGAAATAACAAATGAGACCGAGATTACGATTGAACAAGAGAAATATTACAGTATTTTTTACGATAATCGATGGTATGTTGGAAGAACTATTGAAATTTTACCAGAATCTAAATATAAAATCAAATTTTTGAAAGAGACATTGGACAATTTTTCCTGGCCAAAATTAGATGATATACAAATTGTACAGAAAAAGTTTGTATTTTTTGGACCCATTCAAATGATTGGTTAAGGGCCAATGCAGATACGCCGTACTGACAGACTTCAAATACCAAAATTATACAAATCGTTTAATAAAGAATTTCATGATAACTTCTAAATATAACTAGATTATTTTTGTTTTTTTTTTATTATTATTTTAATATTATTTATGTTATTATTTCAGTTTTAAATTATTATTATTACCAAAGATTGTTAAAATTTTATATATTTTTTCAATAATAAAGGTTGCAATAATTTTTTAAAAATTATTTTCATATTCAATCGAAATACCCTTATAATGAAAGTTATTAATCATTACATAAACATCCAAAAGTAAATACATGTGTAAAAATGAGTTTAATCTTATAGTAATAATTGTAATTATTATTGTTTTTCTAATTACAAAATCTGCTACAGTCGAATGCCACAGCCAATAATGAAAAAAAGGAATGATGATATATTTATTTTTTTCTATATCAGTTTTTAAAGTTTGCTTTGTTCAATTTAAAGTAGTGGAATAAGTAGCACTTTAACCGCAAGGATAGATAAAACCATTTAATTTTCAAACTTGTTTCAAACAAACTCCACAACAACCGAAACTACTGAGATTTAAAAATTGTGATTAAAGAATAATTTAATTTATAACTGGTTTTATCATATTTTTTTTCTTTAGAATCTGCTATAGCAAAAAATAGAATTTTACACACGACGATAAAATTAAATTATTGATTCGCGAAAAATAATTTTCGTGACTTAACACTTTCAGCTCATCGATAAAATCTAATTTTATTGTTTTTTATAAAAAATCACTATTACTTTACTTTATTAAAAGTTTGATTTTATATGGTGAAATATAGCGTCCAGAGATAAATAAATATCCCCGAGGATATTCCAAAGGAAATATAGGTAATCCACAGGAAATATGGGTAATCCATAGGTAATACAGGTAATTCAACAAGTAATACAGGTAATCCACAGGAAATACAGGTAATCCACAGGAAATACAGGTAATCCATTGGTAATACAAGTATTCCAGGCGAAATCCGAAGTACAGGAAATTCGGTGTACAAAATTTTGGGAAGTGGTTAATCCCTCGGCAATATCACAATGAGTCTATGGAGAAAACAGCACAGCGTGTCTTGACTGAGATGTTGCCAAAGAAAAGACAACTTCAATGTTGGAATTGCGGTGAACTGGGGCATGTGCAAAGCCGCTGCGGGGAATAAATGAAGAACAAGACAGCAGACAACTAAAGCGGGTCGACGCAAGGGGGCGAACGTCGATCCATCATAAGGACGCCCTGAAGCTAACTGGACATGTCGCATCCCTACAACCTGCAGTAAATATCATTTTTGTGGATGGATTGATTGACGGAAAACCACATGCTTTGCTAATTGATACAGATGCGAAAAAAAAAACATCGTCAGATCTGATACTCTCAAGAAACCGTTAACGACTGAATCAACAAAATGGCGACTGCGCACAGCAACAGGGTCCGCGGCTATCATCCATGGCGAAGCAGACTTTACCATCTCCATCGGAAATAAACGAATAAAACTCCGAATCCTGGTAGCTGACATTGAAGACGAATTCAATCTCGGGATGGATATCATGAACGCAAATGGTGTCGAACTAAATTTAAAATGCGGAATACTTAAGATCAATGGTGAAGAGATCGTTTTACATCCCCGAGGAGAAGACACAGTACATGTAACCTTAGCTGAAGATACTGTCGTGTTAAATCGAAGTGAAATGATTGTGGATGCCCACCTCGAACGAGAAGTTCCGACAGGATGCACCATGTTGTTAGATGCTGGAAATCATAATGAAACGACTACTCGAGGAATACTGGTGGAAAAATATCACGTGCATACTGCAAAGGTCGTACCAGTTCGAGTAATGAGTGTGAATTGTTATCCAGGTCCACTAAATAAGGGTACTATCTTAGGACACTATTCATCAGTAACTTCGATTATCAGACGAACATCCGTTACACAAAATCCACCAAAGAAGCTTATCGCAGAACTGGCAAATCTACTGTCAACATCTTGCCAAGAATTAAACGCGGATTAGCATATCAGAATGAGAAATTTAATAACGGAATATCAAGTTTTCGACACTGTGGAATCAAGGGTAGAACCAACATAGTCCAGCATCAAATAAACACCGGCGATGCACGAACCATCCGTCAAGTATCAAGACGATTACCATTGGCCAAGAGAGAGGAAACCGAGAAAATTATCCAAGACATGGAAAAAGAAGATGTCATCGGAACCTCATCAGTCCGTGGGCCGCACCAGTGGTGTTGGTGAAGAAGGAAGATGGGTCAACATGATTCTGCTTGGACTATGGTCAACTCAACAACGAAGAAGTATAGTTACCCGTTGCCCCAAATAGATGACACATAGGATACGCTGGCTGGGTCGAAAATATTCTCAACATTGTTCTTGAAAAGTAGGTACTAACAGATTGGAATGGTACCAGCAGATAAAGAGAAAACTGCGTTTTCTGTCGGGGCCGGACTGTAGCAATTTATAGTAAGGCTGTTTGGGCTCTGCAATTCCCCTGCCACGTTTGATCGACTCATGGAAACGGTACTGCAAGGGCTAACTTGGAAAACCTGTTTGAAGAATATTCGACGATCACATGAAGAATTTGGAGGAGGTATTCTTGAGACTGCGAAGTTCTGGTTTGAAGCTTAGTCAAAGAAAAGTCATCTCTTCCGACAAGAAGTGCAGTTCCTGGGACATGTTGTGTCCGAAAACGGAATTGCCGTTGACAATCAAAAGGTCCGATCAGTAAAAGAATGGCCAGTACCGACTGGCAAACATGAATTGCGAAGCTTTCTTGGTCTTTGCACGTACTACCGGCGAAACGTCTCTGGATTCGCCAGCATTGCCAAGCCACTGACACGACTCACAGAGGATGGACGGAAATTTGTGTGGGAAGAAGACTGCCAAGACGCTTTCGACAAACTCAAGCGAGCCTTAAGAGGTAAGGCCACTCTAGACAAGGAAAAAAGGGTAATTTTCTAGATTTTTTTTAACGAAATCTAAACGTGCTGCTTAACTGTTTTTGAATCTTTATTTAGTGCTCTTTAAACTTTATTTAAATTTTTTTGGAAAGAAAATATTCAAAATTGTCGTTAGAAATTAAAAAAAATGGCGACTCCTCTCGGCGCGTAGGGCAAATCGGGCGAAAACATTCCGGGAACAGCAATGGACCTGGAACAAAAAGGGATATGTTTTCTTAATCTCTGGTGTGTACTCTAAAAAACTACGGGCTGGATTTTTAAAACTTTTATTTTTAACAAAATGGCGCACGTTTGAAAAAAAAGTTCATTATTCGGGACTAAATTTCTGTATAAAAATGACCATAAAAAACTAATGAAGCACTTCAAAAAAGCTCCCGTAGTTTTTGAGTATTGTATATCTAGATTATGAAATAAAAAGATTCAGCACGATTCATCAATTAGTATTTCAGATTTCTTTTCGCCCGATTTTGAAAATATGATTTCGAGAAAAACGCGTTTAAAGTGTCGAGTTATATTTTTCATAGAAATATTGTATTTACCTCTAATCTGCAATGCCTGCGTTATAAAATTGTCCTTGTAGATGAAGTTCTTCATCGTCCTGCTTCTTTCTCGAAGATTTCTGCGCCATTCTAGCCTTTTTTGCAGCGTCATTGAGCAATGAAAACAACAATGAAAAGGAACGCGCTGCAGGAAGGTTTCAAGTGACCGCTGAGCGAGCACTCAGTGCCCACAAGTGTTCGCTTAGTGCGCGGCCTTTTTCCCAAATAAATACTAGTATTAATAGATTTTTTCCCTCTGAAATACTTCCGCGCGGCATTTAAATTAATTGTCCCTTATTCCTAAAGGTTTAAACTATAATTTAAGCAAATAAAAAAATGCATTTTTTTAAATTCTAGAGTGGCCTTACCCCTTAACAACAGCACCAGTCTTGAGTTATCTTCTACCCAACACGGACTACATATTGGATACAGATGCCAGCAATGTCGGAATCGGCGCCGTCCTATCACAAATTCAAGATGGACAAGAGAAGGTCATCGACTACTTCAGCAAAACTCTGTCGCAGCCGGAGCGTAACTACTGCGTCACCAGGCGAGAATTATTGGCAGTAGTTAAAGCCGTTGAACACTTCTACAAATACCTGTATGGAAGGAAATTTTTGGTGAGGACTGATCATGCTGCGTTGAAATAGCTGTTACAATTTAAGAATCCGGAAGGGCAGGTGGCAAGATGGATCGAACGGCTACAGGAATATAATTTCGTCATCGAGCATAGGGCCGGAATTAGTTATTGTAACGCCGACGCATTATCAAGACGACCATGCTCAGAAAACTGCAAACACTGTAACCGTGTGGAGGAGAAGTCCGCTCCAATCTTACGGACCACAATGATAGACGACTATTGGCTGACTGAAGAAGTTGTGAAAGACCAAGATGGCGATCCAGAATTGAAGTACCTACTAAAATGGAAGAAAGAAGGCCACAAACCAACCTGGCAAGAAGTTGCACGACACTCAAAAATGTAAAATAGTACTGGGTGCAGTGGGACTCCAGTGTTATAGAAGATGGACTACTGAAACGTATCCTGGAAGGTTCTGAGGCTACATAGCAAAAGATAAAAATCATAATCCCCAGGAAAAGAGTACCGTTGGTACTAAAGGAGATTCATAATGGAACTGCCGGAGGACACTTTAGAGTAACGAGGACAGTTCAGAAGCGATTTTACTGGGCTCATTGTAAAGAGGAAGTAAAAGAGTAATGCAAGAAGTGCGTAGTTTGTGCCGCAAGCAATGGGTCGCAAAGACGTCGGAGAACTCCAATGTGTCAATACAATGTTGGGAGCCCATTTGAAAGAATCGCAATCGACGTGGATAGTCCATTTCCAGAATCCGACAAGGGAAATAAATACATTATAGTGGTCATGGACTACTTTAGCAAGTGGGTTGAAGCTTATGCCTTGCCAAATCAAGATGCCGAAGAACTTGTGAACCAGTGGATCTGTCGATTCGGGGTACCGTTGGAAGTACACTCCGACCAAGGTAGAAACTTCGAGTTGTCTCTGTTCCAAGCGATCTGCGAGCTATTGAACATTCGTAAAACAAGAACAACTGCTCTACATCCACAGGCAGATGGTACAGTTAAACGCATGAACTGGACCATTAATAGACTTCGGTCCAAGGTTATCTCCGGACACCAAAAGGACTGGGATTGTCATCTACCAATTTTCCTGTAAGCTTATCGATCATCCGTCCATGAAACAACAGGCCAGATTCCGGCTAGCATCGTCTTTGGTCATGAACTGCGATGACCCTGGGACTTGAAGTTCGGCAGCAAGCCAGGTAAAAGTTAGCCTGGTGAAAATTACGTCACCGAACTTCGACAGAAGATGAACGACATCCTTGAGCAATTACGATCTAACATAGAGAGCGCTAGTGACAGGATGAAAGACCTATATGATGTCAAGGCTGAGAATCGTGGATATCAAGCCGGGGATCTGGTTTGGTTATACAACCCACAGCTTCGCCGTGGAATGTCACCAAAGCTACAAAACTCCTGGGAAGATCTCGACGTGGTACTGAAGCGAATAAATGACGTCATCTATCGAATCCGAAAAAGAACTGGAGTATAACCAAGAGTGATTCATTTCAATCGATTGGCTCCTATCGCCGGTGACAACAACGATGGCAGCGCCAATGAAGCTAGAGCTCAAAGAATTAATGTACAAGACCCGGAAACCACCTTTGACGAGTTCATGGTCTCCGAACATAGGATATTCAATGTTAAAATTTTGATTTAGCGATATCTCTTTACCTATTAATTTTAGAAGAAAATTGTACTGAAGAGAAATGTTCAGAATGAAAAACTGCATTCATAGAGTATAAGTTTGTTGTTCAACTGTTTCTTATGTCCGAGTTAGAAGCAAAATAAAATATACGCTTTAAAGCAATTATCAGAGTGCCATGAGAAATTAAACAATAATTTGTTTGTTGTGTCTGACATTATTTGACATATTGGACCAGAATTGGAAGCTTACTCTCTAATTTATTTATTTATTTATTTATTTATTTATTCGAGCATTTAATTGAATAATAAAATTAATTATAACAACTATTATTTTCTTTTTCTACATAATCTAGATAAATAAATACCTATTATTAAGTTATCTAATTTGTTTTATTTCGCATGGCACTCTCATAATTGCTTTAAAGCGTGTATTTTCTTTTGCTTCTAACTCGGATATAAGAAACAATTGAACAACAAACTTATTTTCTATGAAAGCAGTTTTTCATTCTGAATATTTTTCTTGCGTACACTTTTGTTCTAAAATTAATAGGTAAAGAAATATCACTAAATCAAAAGTTTCACATTGAATATCCTATGTTCGGAAAAAAAAGTAGACACCCGGTATATATATATATATATATATATATATATATATATATATATATATATATATATATATATATATATATATATATATATTGTAGCTTAGAGACTCAAATGATTTATCAAATTAATTATTAAAAATTGAATTTAACAATTTATTTATAATTATTAAATTAAATAAACTACCCATAGTAAAGATATTCATCTATAAACAAAGGTTTAGTACTAACCATATACATACATGTGCAAGAGTATTTGCAAATTCAAGGAAAAGTACAAATATCAAGGAAAAAGTATTTTCTGTTTGGTTCCTCTATGCTTTTCGTTTGATTTTGAAAATAAACAAAACTGTTACTAGAAGATCAATGCCAAATAAATTATAATGTTGGTGCGTCTTATAATTAAAGAAATAAAATCTTATTTAACGAGATAACATTTTGGTTTATTGCGTCTATTCATAGAGAATATTGTTAATATAATAAATAATTAATATATTTCTGTTACAACGCTCAGCTTAAGTTTATACGTTTGATTTAAATAAAAAATAATATCTGTTTGATAGCAATTTCATTTACTCTCTATGACATGTAATTTCACTTTGTTTCAGTTCTGACGGTGTAACTGGCCATTAAAGTAGTTTCGACAGTTAATTTAAATAAATCTTTGATTAATAGAAGTCAACAAGTATCTTTTCTTGACTATTACTTTATATTATTACCTCCATTTCTTATTTAAAACGAAAACTTGGTTGAATTTTAAATTTCTACTGTGCATGTAAAATTATAAATGACTATTTTTATTTTTATCTATATATAGAGATGGATACATATGTTAATAAAATAATGCACATAGCATTAGCTGGACAGTAGACCATTATGTACTAGAATTAAACAATAGACTTTCGCTACTCTGATTATAAATCCCCCAGATGCCTTTAGAAAGATAAACATGTGCCAAAATATGCAGCAGTGTATTCCTGTTTAGTTTTATAACAATCGTGTACCCTTTAGTGTTGTCAAAAGTTACAAAACACATAAATTTAAATTATTAATATTTCAAATTTCTACCAAGTACGAATGCATATATGTATAACAATTCGCTAATTTAAATCGTTAGCCACCGCACAGATTATGTTTTATTTTGCATGTACTTAAACATACAAATTAATGCAAACATTAATACCTAGTGTCATATGCCTAATTTGCATAACAATTACTAGCAATCGTAGCCCTATGACTAATACCCAAATAAAACTTGTGTTTTATGCAAGAGATCGTGCGTTCAAATCTCGCTGATATAAAATGAATTGTATCATTGAAATATAATTGCACCTGTGTGGTTCAAACATTATTTAATACTAGTTGAATCAATTACTATTTTATTAATAAATTGGTTTAAATTTTTGTTTACATTAAAAAAAAACAATGCCTAATACAAGAATTACATAAATACGTACGAACTAAAACCAGCTGAATAAGAAACCTTTTTAAATTGTTGCATGTTGAATAGCACTAAAGGCTTCTGTCTGCAATTAGAACATTTTCGTTAAAGACATAAATCATTTTTTCGATGTTCACAAATTTGCGGTAAAATAGAGAGTATGAAATATGAAAGAAAAAGTGTGCGAGAATGTTTAAAAGAGAGTGCATAAATTTTCGTTTAGTACACCGATTATATTTCAAAAACGTGGACTGAATTTTTATAGAGACATTTTTATCCTGTGTCGTAAACATAATAGAGAACTTTTAGAGCTCATGCCTGGATATTTGAGAATTTTATCATTCGTAAACATCCAGTGTACCTATATAAATGGCGTGTCTCATGAAATTATATGCTGCATAAACGAAGAATATGGAAACAGAAACACACATATTGAAATCAGTTATGATTTTCATTTCATCTTTCTACATATTTTAGTCATTTGAATTTTTTTTAAATCGATATACCCTATATTTCTACTTTTTCGTACCTTTAAATGTAACAAGTAATTCCAATTGAAATCAAGAGCTCATGATGGGTCATCATTGTTGTCACAGTCCATGAATCCAGGGATTTGCAATATTTTATAGAGGATAAATTTGTATTATTTGAATGATATCGATTTATGATCATTAATTTCGTATATCTCAGGTAAATAGAGACATGGATATTTGTAAAATAAATCAAACAAATTTTATATATATATAAATTACGAAACTTGAATTGAGATTCGAGTTTAAAAAAAAAATATTTTACACAAAGATTTATTATAACATTAAAAAGTAGATCTTTACAAAACAGAGGTCAATTCTTAACTAACTACGTTGTGAGAATCTAACATAAAAAATGAAATATGACTACAGCTACTAGTGGGGATTCTTGCGGATTCATCGTCTTCTATGGAAATAGTGGTTCGTTAACTCCTCCCTCCTTAAAATTGAGCTTCATCGGGAAGAATCAGGTTTGATTTATTGGCTGATATTCTCGATTGAAGGTCTGGACGTTCGGTTGATTTGGATTTTGAAAGCCATTTTCTTCCGAAAATTATCGTCACGATGATGCCAGCAATGATAATAATTACGTATAATATTATCGTGGATGGAGTTCAGGTCAACTGTCATTTTTGATATTTGCGAAGTATTAAGCTTGATATTGAAGTTTTCTATTATTGTTGATTTGCCAAAGGTACTTTCTTTGAAGTTTAACTTCTGCTTCTGAAATTTTATTTGGCAATCGTCTTCTTTAATTAAGAATATGCCTTGTAAATTCTTTATTTCGTCGCCGTGCTTGCAGTAAGCTTGAATAACATCAGGTTTAGGAAGTACGGCTAAAAATTGATTCGCTTCTTCTAAAGTTTCTATATGATTTCGTTTAATGTTTATTCTTAAGTACTCGCAATTTTCGTTTTTGTTTCTTGAGATGATATTCTTCTCGCAGGAAATGTCATCTATTTCTGACATTTTGTTCGGACATTGGTAATTATTATTTTCTTTAGTACATACGTCATTTAGAGCTTTAATATGACCATCGATTGATTTTAAATAATATTAATTACTTGTTATAATTGTTACAAATTCGGTATGATATCGGGTATGTATTGGAATGAGATGAAGAAATTGGAAATCTGTTTCATAATTAATAGGAATTTCGATAAAATAAATTATTTTATCTGATTGGAGTTTACAATTTACAGTAATTAATTTTTCTAATTCTGGTATATTTTCCGGTATTGGTTCGAGAGGTAATTCATGATTATAGTATTTTGAAATATAATTCAATTCTACATACAGATCATTAGTTTTTATTATACTTGGGTGCATAACGTGAAGTTTACAAAAAGTTAGAGAATTTTATATATCTTGCAAAGTATTAAGATTTAACGTTAGTAAAGTATTTAGTTGACTAAAATTTCTTTTAAAAAATATCTCTCTTGATCTTGGGTTTCACTGATAACAATATGTGCCAATTGTTCAATTTTCTTTTTGAGTATTATCTCATTTTGTTTGATAGTGTCGATTGTGTGATTGAAATAATCGATTAATTGGTTATTGACAGAGTATTGATGTTTTAATTGATTGTCTATTTTGTGTTGATTGTTTTGTAAATGGTTTAGAATATTTGTGTATCGTTTTTCATCATCAGCGTCTAAATTACCCGTTATGGATTTAATTACGGATCCGAGTCCATTTATTAATCCTCTCTTTGATCTAGATTTTTGAAAGTGTACTGATAAGTGACTAATTTTTTCGTCAATAGAATTTTGAATAAATTGGATAATCTTGTCATCGTTTCCAAATTCTTTCAAAATTATTTTATTGTTTGTAATTGTTTGTTTGAGATTGTTGTATTGTGTATTCAGACTGTCATATTGTTTAAAGAGTGGTTGTAGGTCGTAGTAGTGAATGAACGTATGTGTGGTTCTTTGTAGTTTTGCTAGTCCTAGGTTTATTGTCAGTAGTCCTGTGTTCTGTGTAATATTCTTGATGTTTAATCCGTAGGAGTACGTGAACAGGACCTGGAATAGCTTTAATTTTTATGAATTATTTTCCTTGGTCTTTTTATATTTGACAGGTGTATTTTTGGTTGTTTTTTGTCATTAGGATTTGTCTCAATTTCGGCAGTTTTTAAATTTTGATTTATTGTCTTAATTTTTTATTTCTTAAATTTTGGTTGTTTTTTTGTTTTATTGACGTTTTGTTTATTGTGTACAAAAACGGTTTGAGAAATATTAGGTAAATTTTCGAGAATTTCGTTTAATTTATTTATCAAATCTGATTTTGTGTTATGCATTTTTTCGTTAATGTTCTAGTAGACTAATTTGGTCTTTTCTTTGTGTTTTTGCACGTAATCTTGTGTTACTTGTTTTTCTAGCTCCACGTCAAGGGGTGAGTTTGTTTCTAAGTGACCATTTGTTATTTCTATTGGTTTTAATCCGGTCGCGGCGTGACTTGTGTTGTTATAAGCTAGGATAGCATAGTGAACTTTGTCTTCGATTGTTTCGTTTTTGAAATTTTGTTGTAAATTAAATAATCTGATACGCTCAATAAGAGTAGAGTGGAATCTTTCCACGAGACTGTTTGAATTTGGATGTTGAGAACTAGTGAAGTGTATATCGATTTCGTGTAAAGTTAGCAATTCTTTCAATAAACAATTTTTAAATTCTACTCCGTTATCTGAGATAATTAATTGTGGAATGCCATGATGAGAAAAGAATTTTGTTAGTTTACTTGTCACTTCAATTGCAGTTGTTGAGCTAATTTTGTATGCTAGCGCATATCTTGAAAAAGCATCAATTATTGTAAGAAATTTACAATTTTCTAAACTGAGTGTATCGATATGAATAGTGTCAAAAGGTTTGTTCGGTGTTGGTGTTATGTTTAATTTCGGCTTAACTGGATTTCGTTCATATTTTGAGGCTAAACAAACTTCGCATTGGTTAATGTAATCTGTTATAGTCTTTATTTGATTTGGCCAGTAATATTTTTTCTTTAATTGGTTGTAAACTTCGTGAATTCCACGGTGATTGGTCTTGCCCGTGTGATAATTTTGTATTGTTTCTTGTATGTCGTCTTCATTCTCTACATCTAATAATTTTGTGTTACATTTTACAAAGTTGATTTCCGCATTTTTGAAATGTTTTTGTAAGACTTTAGTAAATTGTTCATAAACAGGATGTTCAAAATATAAATAATATTTTACTTTTGGAACTACGAATTCTTTAATAAATTTTATTGAATCTGCTTCGAAATTAGTTTTAGATAATTGTATATTAATTCGCATTTTATCCGAGTGCAATTTAGTTAATTTAGGTTTTGAGGGTGAATGTAATACTTCCGATATTATTATTTGGTTTGTACCTGCATTAACAGCTGATTCACTTATTGGAATTTAGTTAATGGGATTTTCTAAATTTGAGTGAACAGTGTTGTTTGTGGCTGAGTTTGAGTCTGAGTCTGGGGTATCGTCTGGTTCTACAATCATAGATTGCGAATCATTATTTGTATTGAATGTTTCGTCAAAGTTTTCGATATACCAATCGAAAAGATTTTCGGTACCGGGTTCTACAGTTTTAACATTTAATTCGATACGAGAAAAAGCGTCAGCATTTTTATTTAACGAGCTTTTTTATAAGATATTTCGAAATCGAATTCTTCTAATTTAAGCCGCCAACGTACTAATTTAGAATTTGGTTCTTTAAGCGAAAATAACCATTGTAGTGATTTATGGTCGGTGATAATTTTGAATTTCCGGCCAAAAAGATACGGTCTGAAATATTTTGTTGACCAGACAATCGCGAGTAGTTCTTTCTCAATTGTAGAATAATTTTGCTCAGATTCGTTTAATGTTCTACTTGCATACGCAACAGGGAGATCTGAACCTATAGGTCCTTGTGAAAGAACTGCACCTATAGCAAAATTGCTCGCATCGGTAGTTAAATTGAAAGATTTAGTGAAGTCGGGATATGGAAGTATCGGTTCATTAATTAAAAGATTTTTGCAGATATTAAAACAATTTACGTAATCAGGGTCGTTAATTTTGATTCCAGCACCTTTTTTTAAACATTTGGTTAGTGGTTTTGTCAATTTAGCGAAATCTTTTATAAACTTCCGGTAGTATCCTAGGAGGCCTAAAAATCCTTTAATTTGTTTGGTAGTTTTCGGAATAGGGTAGTTTTTGATAGCTATAATTTTGTCGGGGTTGGGTTTTACGCCAGAGGGTGTAACAACATGCCCTAAATAAGCCACTTCTTTTCGAAAGAATTCAGACTTGTCTAGTTGAATTTTGAGATTGGCTTTCTTTAATCTATCGAATACTGATCTTAAACTCTCAACATGTTCTTGGAGGCTGGTGCTGAATATGATAACATCATCCAGATAAACTAGGCAAATTTCATTCACTAAATTTCTTAAAACGTTATCCATGACTCGTTGGAATGTCGCGGGAGCGATTTTCAAACCAAATGGCACTCTTAAGAATTCATAGTGTCCGTTTTCTGTATTGAATGCGGTCTTTTGAATGTCTTCTTTACTCATTTCAATTTGATGAAATCCGGATGCTAGATCGAGTGTTACACAAACCTGATAAATCCATAAGACCAATTACCTCTTCCGTATCCTCTCCAGCTCAATTACTTGCTAAATCCTTAAATGACATTCACATAAATAAACTTCAATATAATTCTGATCTATCTATAAAAAATTCTAACCACCTAATAACAGAAATAAATCAATCTTTAGAAACAAATCATAAAAATTTTATTATGATTTCATTTGATATTGTCAACTTATACATTAATATTCCTGTTATTGAATTTTTAAAACTTTTAAAAAATTTAATAAACACCGATATAAATTTCAAACAAAAAATACAATCTAGAACAAATAGATTTAGACAATATTCTAGAACTCTTTAAAATCACAACAGAACAAAACTTTTTTAAATTTAACAACGATACATATAAATTAGAAGACGGTTTACATATGGGTAGTCCAATTAGTGGACTCTTAGCGAATATTTTTATAGATAATTTAGAATTATCAATCATGAAGGAACCATTAAGTGAAAATATAATTTTCTGGAAACGTTATGTAGACAATATACTTGTGTTCTGGACCGGTACTACTCAAGAATTAGATATTTTTCATAATAAAATTAATACTCTATCTAAAATTAAATTTACTATCGAATTAGAATCAAATAACAAAATTAACTTTTTAGACCTCACTTTACAAAGTGATAATAATAAAATAGATTTTAACATTAATAGAAAATCCACTTCCACTGACATAATTATCCCAAAACACTCATATCACAACCCGAAAATAAAATCACTTGCTTTCAACTTCCTATTTCACCGCTTATTAAACACTCCCCTATCAAAAGAAAATTTTGATAAAGAATATAATACCATCCTAAACATTGGATTAAACAATGAATTTCCACTGTCTTACATAATTAGTTTTTTCAAACACATGAAATTTAATCATTTAATTTTTAACAAAGTTCATAAACACTTTTCTACAAAACAACGTTACATATCAATTCCTTTTTTCAATACCGTCCACTCCAAATTGAAACATATTACTAATAACCATAATATAATCCTCACTTCCAAATCTCAACCGAACTTTAATAATATTCTAAACAATAGCAAACCACCCTTCAATAAATTAGAAAAAAGCGGTATATATAAACTTAAATGCAACAACTGTGAAAACATCTACATTTCACGTAACTTAAAAACTAGATTTAAAGAACACATCAGAAATAACCCTTACTCTGCCTTCGGCTCTCACCTTATTAACAATAACCACTCATCCAGCACCGATAATATTTCTTTACTACACTCAGAAAGTAACTTTCATAAATTAATTTTATTGGAAAAATATGAAATTCTAAAACACAAAAAAGAACATTACCAATTATAAAACGAACAAACTAATTTCCCGGAATATCATATTTTCAAAAATTTACCGCCTTTTCAATAATTAACTTTTGTCAAATATAACTTCCCGTCATTCTTTTCCTGACACTTGTTCCTACTACATCACTTGACAGTTTTTCTTCAAAATTAAATTTAATAATATTATTTTTTACTTATCAATGTATTTACAATATTTTTGCTAACTTTTCAACTGTACAGTTTTGACGGTAAGTCCTAAATTTTTCAATATATTCCATGTTATGATCAATGTGATTACTTAAGATTTAAATTTATAACCTAAATTTATGAGCACGTTGTAATTTAGTTCATATTTCGTTTTACATACTCCTTAATTTGTTTGTTTTTATATCTATAACAGCTTCAGTAACAATGACTATGATTATATATTTGTTTTTCATATACATATATTCTATTTATATTTATTTTTATATTGTCACATTTTATCTTATTGCTTTACTTTATATCAAAAATTTTTATCAACTGGACAAATTATAATTTAACTTATTTATTTATGTACTTATATAGATCATTTATTTATTTATTTATATAACGAGAAACCAATTGCTTATTTTGTATATTATATTCGTATTATTTATCAATGTATTTTTCAGCTGTTTGCCCGAAGATGAGCATAGTCTCGAAATCGATCGCACATAGAATATAATATAAAAACATTATAAATTCAGTTTGTCCTTCTTACAACCAACCTTCCTATAATTTAATAATAAAAGAATATCTAATATTGTACATTGAAATCATGCATAAAATTTCAACAAATTACACAAAAATATAATGTATCTACAAATTCAGTAGATAATATGAGTTTAGTTTTCAATTTCTGCAAAATTTTGTATTCCATTTTGTCGCTAGCAGTAAATACGTAATATGCTTTTTATTCGGTTCAATTTATGTTGTCTTTTATTTTTCTTAGCGTCGAATACAATGCAACGAACAACGAGTATCCTCCACAGACATACAAGATATTTATTTTGCATATTGCGTAGCTAGTTTGATCTAAAATTGTGAATTTTTTTTCTGATATTGTTATATTTATATACAAGAATTTTTACAAAATAATATAATTTAATGTGCATCGTGCATACAATCATTTTACTTGTCACAGGTTAGATGTATTGTTTTGAATTTTTATACAAACAATTAGCACTAACTGTCACGAAATTTTACACTACAAATTTCTACTTCAATTTGAAGAAAAAAATGACTAGTCTAAATAACTATGTATATAACTGCTAATATTTTTAACAAATTTAACTTAACAAAAGTTAATTTAAAATATTTAGATATCTTAAATATGCAATAAATTAAGAATATTTACATATATAAATAACATCACGCTATATCCCATTAAATGGCGTAGCACGAATCCCTGAAACATTAACAGAACATTCACTAAAAGATTTTTATAAAAAAAGTCCTCGTCGACATTCACATCCTGACACACAATACACGTTTCAACCACATTAGCCTCCATACGAGCTCTTTCATTCATCACAACTAGAATCTATCATCACGCAACAAAACTTCATTCGCATCTATCCCATCGCCCCTATACACCTGTTTCATAAATCTTCACTTACACCGACTTTTCTAACAACGAATCTATAAATAAATTAAGACAGCATTGCTTCTCCCTTTATAAAATAAATTTAACAAAATTGTAGTTCGACACTGTATAGTAAAAACTGATATTGAATTAAAAAAAAAGGAAGAAAAGGAGTGTCACCCAGAGTTTGTTTGAAAGTGAATTTCACAAAATTGTAGGTAATCACTCATAAATTCTAACCAATGAATCTAAAATCAAGAATCATGCGCTTGTCCTTATTTATCACATTTATCCCGCAATTAATATTCGTCAAACATTCCTATCCTGGCACATTACTTTTGCTTCAACCACATTTAACATTTTTTCCATAGAAACTCGTTAGTTCTTCTCGCTCGGAATCTTTCGTTCGCGCAACAACCCTTTAATAATATTTATCTATTTGTTCCTAGGTTATCTACGCAAACTTTCACCCTCAATTTAATCAACATACACCTGTTTCTCCAATCTTTCATTCGACATACGTTCCACATGACCAAACCGTCTCAACTGACTTATTTCCACTCTTCTATCAATATTCTTCCCAATCTCACATCCATCATACACAAATGTATTCCGGACATGATCTCTTCTAGTACAACCACACACACCTCGCAAATACCTTATTTTCACAGCAGTTATACGCCGTTCATGTTTCCTTATCCACACCCAACATTCACTACTATACATCAATGTAGGCATTAACACATCATTATAACCACACAATCGAGCATCTCTGGATACATTCACGTTCCAAGTAAAGGTTTCCAAAGCACCCAATATCTTGCATCCAGCAGATACTCTTTTATCAATCTCTCGATCAATACGTCCATTCCTCGAAAACACACTACCCAAATATACAAACTCATTTACTTGACTCAGTCTCACACCATTCACCGAAACATTATAGTCAGTCACCAAATCACTCTTCTCAAACACTAACACTTTACGTCAACATCTATACAAAACCAATCTCTCAATCTACCATCAACTCTCATCGCAGCCGCGCTGTATTCGTACAGTGCACGACTCGCTCCCTACAAATTACCATTTATACCGTACTCTAGACGTACATCTCACAGACTATTTCGGAGAACACTATCATATGCTTTTTAAGTTCGAGAAAGCGACAGAACACCTTGTTCTTAGTAAGTGATTTCTCAACAATTATACGAAAAGAAAACAATTGATCTACACACCCTCTCTTAGGCAAAAATTCTCCTTGTATGAGCAATATTGCTCCACTTTAATATTGCTAAGGTTCATACCTTGTGAATAAGAATCTTCCCGTACAACTTCCGTACCACACTCAAAAAACTTATCGCACGGAAATTATTACAATCATTCGAACTACGTTTGCCCTTAAATAAAAGACAAATGATAACACGTTTCCAATCATCAGGAGCCACATACCGTTTCAAACAAAATCTAAACCAATGAACTAACCATTCAAATAATCTTCCAGCACCATTCTTTATCATCTCATTCGATATACCATCAAAAACAGAAGCCTACCATTCTTCAAATGTAAGAATGCAAAACTAACATCACTCTCATCTAGATCCCATTCATCACTTCTAACATTTTCTCTTGTATTTTCACTACAACAATTCGGTTCATTTACGCAAGCATATAAACTCCTAAAGTACTCACACCATCTATTTCATTCTACAATAACTCACCATTCGCTCTCTTAATCGCTTTCACCGCTTTTACATTACCACATCTCAATATTTTTACACACAACTAAAACATTTTTTTATTCATACAAAAATCATTCGTCAATCTTTCACTTATCAAATCATCAAAACGCGCATTATTTTTTCTCATTAATCTCTTAACAAATTTATTTAACCACTTATATTCTAGCAGAAATTCATCACTTAAATTTCCAATTACATCTTTTACATTTAGAAATCGTAAATACGCTCTATTTTTCTCCTCAATTACTTCTTTCACTTCATCACTCAACCATGTATTCCTTCCTTATGTAATCCTAATCTGCACTCACCACAAACTTCTTTCACACATTTAAAAACACCAGTTTACACACGAAACATTTTCTCGGTGCCTTTCACCCTCATTCGCCAACATTTATCCATACGCAACACCACCAAATAATGGTCGTTCATATCTAATTCTAAATAAAATCAATCACACTCCGCCTATTCTCATTCACATTCTTTCATGTATATCTAATATGATTAAAACTAAGAAGATAAGCAACTGATAATTCCTTTGGTCTTGTGTAGACATTAACTCAGCATAAAAATGAGTACAAATATGTAGTTATCTATAAGATAAGGCATTCGGTATCAACAAGACTAACTGTAACCAACCTCTGTCAAAATAAAGCTTTTTTTAAAAAAGGCAATAGTTGTATAGGAGCGTATTAGAGTGGAGTAATAAAATAACCAGTGACATTCTGAAGATTTATATTTATTTTCACCTCACGTCAACCACTAACGAAAAAACAACAACAATCATAATAATAATATTTTTTCTCCTAGCAACTCTCAAACTCGCCAGACTAGGTACAAAATAATTACATAAAAAATTACCAATGAAAATAAAAGTGTCATGGATTATATGATGTACGTGGAGTTGATCCCCACAGTACTCCCCTGCCAGTGATCTTGATCACGATAAACCAACTTGAAGGCGGTCTGGGAAATGAACTCGCCGACCTGACCGTGTGGTGGTTGGCACGTGTTGTTTGTTGGTCACGGGCCTTGGAATAGTGACGACGTCATCGTCATGATCCTCGTCGTGGCGGTAGCTCTCGTGGCTCTCGTTCAATAAATAGGCTGGTTTCAGTCGGTCAATCGATATTTTGATATCGCGACCTCTGACGTGTACAACAAACCACTTCTCTGCTCGCTGGATGACTTTGTATGGCCCTTCGTACGGTTGTTGCAGCGTAGACGTTTTCGGGCCGTCACGACGAACGAACACATGGTTGGTGGTGTCCATATCTTTAAAAACAAACGTAGTTTTAACCCCATGTCGAACACCGTTGCTCGGGCGCAGCGTTTGAAGTTGTTGCTGTAGATTGACAACAAATTCTGCAGCGTTGTTGTTCTCGTCTGTTGTACGCGACACCAGAAATTCATTAGGTAGGCGGAGCGGTTCACCGTAAAGCATTTCGGCGGCTGTGGCTTGCAGATCTTCTCTCCAAGCAGCGCGAATTCCCAACAGGACTGTGGGAAGCACTTCCGTCCACCGGTTGTGCTGGTGGCATTTGATGGCTGCTTTTAGTTGACGATGTAGCCGCTCAACCATTCCATTCGCAGCTGGGTGGTACGCCGTCGTTTTGAGGTGAGTTATACCTGTTAAACGATTTAATTGCCTAAACAGATACGACTCGAACTGCCTTCCTTGATCAGTTGTGATTCGTAAGGGTGTACCAAAACGGGAGATCCAGGTGTTGTAGAAAGCAAAAGCGACGGTAGCGGCTTCTTGGTTTTCAAGTGGAATAGCTTCTGGCCAACGTGAGAATCGGTCGATACAAGTAAGACAGTATCTGTAGCCTTCCGAACTTGGCATGACCACGATGTCCAGATGCACGTGCTCAAACCGCGTAGACGGAAGTGTGAATGTTCCAGGCGTAGTACTGATATGTCGTGTAATCTTGGAACGTTGGCACTCCAAGCAGCTGCGCGCCCATTTTCGGCAATCTGTCTTCATATTCGGCCAAATATAGCGTTGCGTCACAAGTTTGACTGTCGCGTTTGCACCTGGATGCGAGAGGCGGTGCACGGTATTAAAGGCGGCTCTCCGGAATGATGCTGTGATGTACGGACGTGCAGTCAGCGTTGAGACGTCGCAGTACAGAGTTACGTCAGTTTCTGGCAGCGTAATTTGTTTAAATTTCAGCGAGGTGTCTTTGTCTCGCAGCAGCTGAAATTCGGCATCTGATTTTTGTGACGCTGCAAGCGCCTTGTTATCTACGTTATCTTCTCCTGACACATGGCGGATGTCAGTGGTGAATTGGCTGACAAAATCCAGGTATCTGAATTGACGTGGAGTTACTTGGTGATCTTTTTTACGAAACGCAAAAATTATTGGTTTATGGTCCGTGTAGACTGTGAAGTGTCGTGCTTCTACCATATGTCGGAAGTGCTGAACGGCTAAATAGATAGCCAGAAGCTCTCTGTCGTAAGTTGAATATTTCTTTTGAGCAGAATTGAGCTTGTGCGAGAAAAATGCTAGCGGCTGCCAGGTGTCGCTCACTAGTTGTTGGAGCACGGCGCCAACGGTGTGGTCAGATGCGTCGGTAAATATTGCAAGCGATGCTTCATTCAGTGGATGCGCCAGAAGAGTGGCTTGTGCAAGGCTTTCCTTCGATTCCTCGAATGCTTTCTCAGCTTTCGGTGTCCAGTTGATGACCATGTTGCGCTTGAGATTACCATGCAATAACTCGTTCAGCGGAGCTTGAGTCTGCGCAGCCTTGGGTATAAATCTTCGATAAAAATTTTCATACCCAAGAACTGCCGAAGTTTCTTCGCTGTAGTTGGTTTTTCGAATGTTCTGATGGCTTGAACTTTGTCAGGCAGTGGACGGGTACCATCAGCTGACACGAGATAACCGAGAAATTTAACTTGTGATTGACCGAACACGCACTTGGCCGGGTTTATCACCACACCGTATTTTTTTAGTGCTGTAGTTGGTTTTTCGAATGTTCTGATGGCTTGAACTTTGTCAGGCAGTGGACGGGTACCATCAGCTGACACGAGATAACCGAGAAATTTAACTTGTGATTGACCGAACACGCACTTGGCCGGGTTTATCACCACACCGTATTTTTTTAGTCTCTCAAAAACCAACTTTAAATGCTTTAAATGTTCGTTTTCTGACTCGGATGCCACTAAAATGTCATCTATGTAAACGTACACGAAATTTAACCCGCGAAGCACTTCATCCATAAAACGTTGAAATGTTTGTGCCGCGTTTCGTAGTCCAAAAGTCATAAACGGGAACTCAAACAATCCAAATGGTGTTGTAATTGCCGTTTTCGGTATGTCGTCGACCGCGAGTGGTATTTGGTTAAACGCGCGTATCAAGTCTATTGTAGAAAACACGCATTTACCACTCAGTGAGTGCGCGAAATCATGAATATGTCGCAGTGGATATAAGTCTGGGTCTGTTCGATTGTTGAGTGCACGGTAATCACCGCACGGTCTCCACTCACCGTCTCTCTTGGGAACCAAATGCAGCGGTGACGCCCAGGGACTCTTCGATGGTCGAGCGATGCCAAGTCGCAACATAGCGTCGAATTCCAACTTGGCTGCTTTTAAACGTTCAGGAGCTAAACGTCGTGGTTTCTGTGCAACTGGTTGTCCAGGAGTTGTCCGAATGTAATGTTTCGTTTCATGTTTCATATCACGTGGCGCGCCATCGGGACGCGTGACTTCCGTGAAGTTGGACAACAGCTCGTGATAGCGAGACGAGCCAGTGATTGTTCTCACACTAGGCAAATCTTGGGTTGCAACAATACCTTGCACGAAGAGTTGTGTTGTAGAGTCGAGTAGTTTTTGGTTACGGGCGTCCACAATGAGGTTGTAATACGCCAAGAAATCAACACCGATGATTGGTTTGGATACTTCAGCTACGACGAATCTCCATGTGAAGTCTCGCCTAAGTCCGAAGCTGAGAGTTAAAGTTACTGTACCGTATGTAGCGATGGGTGTTCCGTTTGCCGCGACGAGCTCGTAGGAGGATCTCTCGCGTGGTCCACGTAGATAGTGTCGAGGGTAGACGCAGAGATCGGCTCCAGTGTCAATTAAAAATTGAGTTTTTGTCGCTGCGTCGGTGACGAAGATGCGGCGAGTAGTTGTAGGGCTGGTGTCGCCTGCCGCCATTAGCGACTGCCCGACGCGTATCTCTGGTTGGCTTTGCACGGAAGCGTGCACTTGCGAGCATCAGCACCGTAACGCCAGTGATACCAGCAGACATCATCTTTGCCGACGTCACGTGTTCTGGAATGAGAGCGGAAGCGTGCCTTAAAGTTATCACCTTTACGATTTCTGCTGGAGGATTCCTTCTGGTCCGACATCTCTTGTCGCAATGACGCTATCTCTCCGCGTAGCGCCAGTGTTAGCTGCTGCAGCTGCATGGCTACCATATCCATCAATGAGTGTGTAGCAGCAGCTTCGGCTAAAGCTGGACGTGGGCTGATGGAATCAGCAATTGCGTCTGCAAGTTCAGCAACCTTGTCAAGCTCGACGTCCTTCTGTGTGGCAAGAATAGCTTGAATGTTTATTGGAAGTCGTCCAATCCATAATGTACGCAGCATGGAATCGGGAACTGCTGCACCAGCTATACTACGAAGATGACGCAGGAACTGTGACGGTTTGCGATCGCCTATTTCCTCATGTTCGAGTAAACGGCGCGTCTTTTGTTCTTGCGATGCACTCAGTCTCTTTATTAATTCGCGTTTTAATGTCTCGTATGCGCCTGTTTGCGGTGGATTTACGATCACGTCACGCACTTCCAATGCATAACGAGTGTCGAGAGCGGCGGTTACATGACCGAATTTTGTCTTGTCCGATGTTATTCCGGAAGACGCAAAGCTGCTTTCCACCATGGAAAACCACATTTCCGGGTCTGATGCACAAAACGATGGTAGACGCACTGTGACCCGGTTTACCGATAGCGCGTTTTCGATCACGTTCAGTAAGTCGTTTGTATTGGTGGTTGGTGTAGCCATTTTCGTATTTTCACTGGTCCTAGATTTTTAAATTTTAAAACTTACACTCGTTAATGTAACAATCACGGCGATTTATGATCACGTCGGGGTCACCAATTTTATAGGAGCGTATTAGAGTGGAGTAATAAAATAACCAGTGACATTCTGAAGATTTATATTTATTTTCACCTCACGTCAACCACTAACGAAAAAACAACAACAATCATAATAATAATATTTTTTCTCCCAGCAACTCTCAAACTCGCCAGACTAGATACAAAATAATTACATAAAAAATTAACAATGAAAATAAAAGTGTCATGGATTATATGATGTACGAGGACTTAAACCCCACAGTTGTAAACTTTTATATAATTGGCGACGAGGATGGGATACTCGCAAAACTGAGTGATTTAAAAGTTCTAAGCAGTTAAGTGATATAAAAATCCAACGCTATCAACTCAGGATTGAGTCAATGATTTATTTGTTGAACTCATAAGCCATCACCAGTGCGGTACACCAAAGAAAATATTAGTGCCGCAGCTACAGCGGAAAGACTTTAGACGAGGCGCAGAAGACGCGGTTCGTGAGCCCGATCCACGTAGGGAAACATAAGTGACACAGCAACCACAGCAACCACAGAATCCACACCAAAATCCGGCTCCAGGTGCCCGATCCAAGAAGGGAAATACAAGAGACATCTGTGACATCAGTCGAGGTGTGTCAACGACATTGTCAACCCGTGTTCATTATTCTACTGTGAGTACAGATTTCATTTACTGTAAATAATTCTAACTCTTAGGCCAGCAAAAATGGCACAGTGCGAGCAAATATACTTGAGATACTCGTACAAAACCTATTTTTAATGGAAATTTAAATTAATTATCTTATTTTATTAGAATGAGCGAAGCGCTTATTACTAAATTTTATAACTGTAACGATCTTAACGACTACGAGAACTTCGTTTTGTTAGAAAATTTTAGAAACAAGATTAGAGACGAAGCAGCAAAGCAATAGCAAATTATGTATTCGTAATAAATAATTGAACTGATTTTAAAAAATGCTTTATTAACTGCATATGCAGATAAAAGAGATTGCTATACTTTAGCAATTGAAAATTGGAAATTTAAGACGGGGCATTTGGTTACTATAATAAGATGTTCAGTTTATTAAACGCACTTACAGCGTACACTGAAACACAGGTATAAAAAGCCTTTAGACCCGCTATAATAAGGTATGGACAATATTTAGCAGTACGCGGTTTACGAGAACCAATTAGATCATTTTTACAAACCAGAAACTCGCAAAATTAAAATGCGGCTCTTAAAATATTAACAAATGATTACCAAATAAAAATTTCTCATACAACATCCACACTTCCAAATAAAAAACCTATATATATATATATATATATATATATATATATATATATATATATATATATATATATTAAAAATCTTAACACAGTACAAAGATATTATTTAAATAACACACAATTTGTAAAACCAATACAAACACCACAGTTTACAAAACCTAGCCCAACAAATACATTTGTAAATAATAATAATAAACCACGAATCCCAAATCTAACTCCAATGTCAACAACCGGACAAACGAGACAACAATTAGGTGAAATAATGAATATATAAAATATAACACGATTACCATATTTAAAACTTGAAAAATACAAATGCTTAGTAGACTCTGGTAGTACTAGATCATTTATCAATCCTAAAATTTAATTTAGTTTAAATTATTTAAATAAATATTTACGTTGAGTACAGTACATGGTATCTCAAAAGGAAATAATTACATTACACTTTATTTTAATAATAACCCATTAAATTTTAATGTCTTCGACTTCCATTCTCAATTTGATTTATTAATCGCATTAGATGAATTATAAATATTACAAGCTCAATATTTATTTTTTAGGACAATAATATAAATTGAATCGTTATAATGAAAAAATTCAATTAAAATCAAAAGAAATGACATTTGTAAACTATTTCATTAATGAAAAAGACTACGTAGTTTTATTAGAAAACAATATCAGTTTTTACTATACAGTGTCGAACTACAATTGTGTTAAATTTATTTTATAATGGGGAAAACAATGTTTTGAAATTCCCGATAGTTTAGTAAGAATTTAAAATAAACAAATACAAATTCCTGTTAAAAATAAAACGGATGAAGTAACTGAAATTAATAATTTATGTATTCCAAACTTTACAAAAAGTTATAAATAAAGCGTCCTCCTAAAAAACCAGTAAACTTAAAAACAAGGAAACCATTTAAATAAATTAGAAACAGAAAGCATGTTCAAAATTTTCGAAGAATTTAAAGATGTATTCTTAGAAGAGAATGATAAGTTAACCTTCATAATTAAGATAAAGCACAAAATAAAAACAAGTGACGAAGCACCAGTTCATGTTATAAGCTATCGTTATCCAAATTGTTATAAAGATGAAGTTAAAGAACAAATATCAAAATTATTAAAAGATGGCATTATAAATCATAGTTATTCACCTTAGTCAGCACCAGTATGGATTGTATCAATAAAAGCTGATGCTTCCGGTGAAAAGAAATTTTAACTAGTTATAGATTATAGAGAACTTGACGAAAAAACAATAGATGATAGATATCCTACATCCAATATAAATGATATTTTCGTTCGATTAGGTAAATGCAAATATTTTTCAATAATTGATTTAATCGCAGGATTTCATCAAAAAGAAATTAATCCCCAAGATATTCCTAAAACAGCTTTTAGTGTAGAAAACGGACATTATGAATACAATCGAATGCTGTTCGGACTGAAAAACGTATCAAGTACGTTGCAAGTGTTAATAAACTTTATATTAAAGGACTTAATTGGCACAGTTTGTTTAGTTTTCATTGATGATATTATTATATTAGGTAACAGATTAGAGAAACATTTATAATATATTAAAAAAGTAGTTCGCGAGGCGAATACATGAAATGTTATCAAATTGTCATCAATCGGGTATTAAACTATAGAATGAATAAAAACGAACAAAAGTTATTATTCATTCTATAGTTATATAGTATATACAGTGTTTTTATTACCACGTGGAAAAAAGTATATCTAAAAACAAATTATAACTGATCGTTTCTAAGCACGGACCTAATACAAACAAATAAAGATATGAAAGAAAATATACAAGAAACAAACCAAATTATTGTAAAAATCAAAGATAACACTTATCTTAGTAAAAGGATATGTAAGAAGTCTGGTGACAAGCGATGTATACCAATGCAACTCAAAATTCCCAGTAAAAAATTGACATAAATTTCTAATTTGACGGGAGAGTGTTGTTTATTTTGTTGTCTTGATGAAATATTTATATAAAAATAAATAAAAATATACGAGTATCATCACGCCTTTTACCAGTGAGTATAAATATATATTTACACTCACTGCTTTTACCCATTACTGGATGTGGCACTCTGCCGTACCAGATCTTGGTAAGTGCGGTTACCAACCGTCAAATCACAGCCTCTTATAATATTAGTGGAGGGGAAGCCACAGAGGTAGTTTTTATGTGCTAAAAATTGACGGTTGTGAGAATAAAACTCGGGGTCTCATTCTCCGGTTTACTCCAAATATTTCATTATTAAATATTATTTTCAAATCGGTATATTGAAAGTGACATCTTAAAATAATTAGTTTTAATTAAATCTCTAAAACTGTTTGTTATCTAGCAGACTGACAATACAATTCCAGTACGTTGTCTAATGTTGCCAAGACTCTCTTTTTATATTTAAATTGACTGTTATTATGCAAATACTACACAGTATAATATTAAAATAATTAAACGATATTAAGATGAAATAAAATTTGACAGTCTGAATTTTTTTGTAAATTAACCTTAAGATTGGAATAAAATTTTTGAAACAGAACATTCATTTTGAATAATCTAATTAAAAGAAGCGAATTTAAGCTGAATAGGCTTTTAATTTTCTTCTATTACTTTACAAAAGAAAAACTTAAAATGTAACGTTGTTATTGGAATTATTTATTAATAAAAGGAAATTAATACGAAAATAAGTTTATAGATATTTAGTGACTTGTAATAAAGCCAAGAAAAACAAAGGCATCCAAAGACGTATATTAAATCCTATTTAATCATAGCTCTTTCAGGTTACAATTTCCAGTGGTTATGAAGGATAATGTAACATTCTATATATTTCGGAAATTTAAATACAAAACGTATTCAGAATTAAAAAGTACATTCAATGCGTACGAAATTATTAATATAATACGATCCTTTTACGAAATAGAAGTATATTAAAATTGTCATTTCAAAGCTGGCAATATAAAAATTAAAATTATTTCTCTTATTTTTCATGGCACTTTATAAACAGTTTAAATATGGTAATTTTAATTTACGTCTATCTCGTAAAAGGTTCGTATTTGTTGAATGAATATGAATATACTTATTATAAATGGTATACTTGGTAATCGCAAAAATATTTGAAAGTCTTTGTAGAATATCTAAGTTACCTCGGAAAACAATATAAATGTTATGTTCAGAACAATTAGGTCAGTTCACATTTGTCATTCTTTTTATATACTGCGTAATATATAAAATCATTGTTCTGCATTCCAGAATATGGTAGACAATTTAAAAATTAAATAAAATTTATTTGTTTTATTTTAAGTATGTAGTTATTTGTTTACCCAACCAATATAGTTATTTAAATGAATAATCTAATTAATTTGAAATATTTTTTTAATGATTATTTACAATGGAATGCGAAATTATATCTTGCTGTTCTCCAGTTAAAATTTTGAGGCTATAGCATAAATAGCACTCCAGCTAGCTTCGCTAATTCAAAGTGTTCTTGCCTAATGTTTTAAAATATTTAAACAGTGCACAAGTGTACACTTCAGTTACAGTGAATTGTGTACTACCCCGACTTACTCCTAGTGACAATTTCCAGCCATGTGGAGATAAGATATTTAAATAGTACATTTTTATTTCTTTAAATATTCAAGACGCTAGTAATTTTATTAAATTATTTTTCAAAATGTTTCCTTTACAGTCAATACAAAAATAACTTCGTTAATTAGGAAATATACATTTGTCATTCTGTACTGATTTAAGTAAAGCAAATTTTCATTAATGAGCATCTTCATTATCACCAGAATAATTTATTTTTATCCTTAGTTTTTATTAAATAATGTAAGTTTAGCATTGTTGAAAAAAGGAAAATATATATTTTTTAAATAATTCTTATTTATAGACTTTTGCAAGAATAAATATTTGATTTAGCAAGTTTACTTGTTCCTTAAGTAAAACTTACGGAAATTAATTTTCTTGTGTAAACTGATGGTTCAACTGCGATCGGCACAAGCGCAGGCGGAAACGCGCGTGTATTAGTTTCGTAAGAAAATTCATTAAAGTTTACTTCTTTCTCCTCGTTAAGATTTCACGACAATGAACAACTGTGTCCTTTTTAACCTGCATAACTAATCTTTTGCAGTTTTTAAGTATTTTACATTCGTCATTTTTCTGTGGAACGGGTTACACAAGTTTATTACATCTACAGTAGATACATGTCTGATTTTTCATAAAATTTTCATCCTGATTAGTGAAGTACCTTATCTAGGCGACAGATCGACGTATTTATGTCTAGAGATCATAAAATCTAACAATTTTAACCCCGGATGAGAAGACTTTTTGACTTGAAGACAATAATTTTCGCTGAATGGAAAGTAAAGAAGTAATATTATTTTTAATATCTTCATGATTAATACATACCCATTATTATTTTGTTGGTATAAAATGAAATAAAATATAATTTTCCTAAGTAATTAAAGTTTCTATATACCATAATTCTAAATTAAAATTCTGCAGACAAAATATATGTATTTTGAAGTTGAAAAACTTAAGTAATAAAAACTCGAGGAAACGTGTAATTTATTCATGGTTTGCAGTTAATTTTCTTTCAAATAATGTTTAGTTAAAACGTACATTGTTACATTTAAGTGAAACAAACGAGCAAAACTTGTAGACATTAACATACATTTGTACACTAAACAACAAATATATAATCATCCTATGTTCTTTTCCTCTCATATTTGAACATTTGATTTATGTCTATTTAAATTTTTTACATGATGATTAAATAATATATCATCTCGATCTTATACTCATTACCGTACCGTAGTAGAGCTTGATAAATGATATTTTTTTATGCGTGAAACGCAACTGCCACCCGTCGAATCGCGTCTCACAAAGATTTTATTGTAAGAGAAGCCATAGGGGTAATTCTGTTATAGTAAAAATCAGTTATAGACAGCAGAAATGGAACGCGGGTCCTAGAGAGGGTTCTTTAATTCACAGTCTGAGACGGTACCACAGAGCTCTCTACTCCATATATACATATATGCGTTGGGCTGTGGATATGAAAACTCGAGTTCTTTTCTCACAGCCGACAAATTGATTTTCACATTTGCCTCTGAGATGTCCCCTCCACTAACATCTTTTGGGGCCGTATCATATATTACTTACTGAGATCTGTTATGGCAGCATGCCACATTCAATAATGGATAAAAGGTGTGATGATATATTTATTTATATTTTTTTTATATGTGTATATTATGCAACTTTGTTTAGGTGGAATAGTGAATAACTTTGGTTTGCATTTGACTGGTGACAATTTATATGTATAATTGTTATGTATTTGTATTATATAATGTATAATTTTTGAATTTCTGATATGAATTTTATTTTTTTGTTGATAATCAGTATTTGAATTTAGAATAAGTATATTAGTCGCGTACAATTATAGTTACAGGTGCCTAATATTATTTAAATCAGCAAATATCTTTTAATGATTTAGCAATTTTACTGACATAACATAATTTATAGTGCATTATGTGAGTAAAAAAAGATGGATATTTATCCTTGATATCACTTGTTGTGTCCGAGTAATTGTTAAAGTTCATATGGAATATTATAATTTTTATTTACAAAATGTACTTTACAATCATGATAATATTAAAAAATTAAATGATGGTCTTTTGCATTATGTCACTGACCACAAAAAGAGTACGCACGGAAAAAAGAAAAACAATTATTGAAAACCATAGGAGCTATTAACAATCAGTGTACATTACCTTTATTAGTATCTCAAAGTTTATTGGCCTTTTGTGCATTTAGTGTAACATAATTCAATTGCCCACCATTTTATTTTTTCTTAATACAACATATTGATTATTTAACATGATTGTAAATCAAATTTGACCTACTTTTTACAAATTTGTATAAAAAATATAATATATTGCATTTGAAATTTCAAAATTGATGTCACTTACTTGGAAATTGGAAGTAATATCAAAGATTTATAACCGCCTTCTTTTAATATACATAATGCAATATAAATCATATTGTTTGACTAAAATCGTTAAATCAAGAAATACATAAGATATTTGATGGTTCAAATAAACTTACATATCCTGAGAAGATTCAGAATCAATAAATTACATCTGGTATAATGTACTTGATTACGCCAAATACGCGATAACTAAATAAAGAAAAAAAACAACTAATAAGGTTATACATAAAACATTTTAATTATATTTTTAATGTATGAAGCTTTATTACAAAATTTAAAACAGAAAACAATTTACCTTTCTTAATTCGCAGGCGGGAAGAAATATGACGGGTTATAAATTCGCCAATGAATTTTCAATGACTACATTTTAGGGTCTGTAAAATACGATTTGCAGTAGGATACAATAATAATCATAGTCTGTCTTAGCAATAAATGTAAATTATATTATAATCTTTATTCATGATGATAGTTACATTTTTTTCGATTTACCGAATTAGTTCGCAGTGATAATTTGAAATTAATATCTATCGTAACCTAGGAATATGAGCTAAAAAGTAAATAAACCCAATAAATAAGTTTAAAATGTTGTACAGATTTGAATTCGTAATAACAGTAGTTATCTATTTTTTTTATAACTGTTGCAAATTTTTAGATAGACATGATTTTTTAAGTTTGTCAAATCCAGGAAGTATAGTAATATTTCAAAATTCAAAGCATTTAAAAATGTTTATATATTTTTCATAAAAATAAACAAGTCTACGTTGTATGTAGTTCTTAAATATAATTTTTGTCTATTTCTAATGATCGCGCAGCACTATTGATAATTCCATGAAGGGATTATTTAATTGTTCATATAACACAAACATTATAAAAATTCATTGAAATAGTAATCGATAAAGTTATTATGTTTTAAATACTTTCTATTCAAATTAAGAGTATCTAATCGAATTAATAACCTTGTAATTTCAAGTCAAGCTACGATTAGGTACTGTTCATTCTAATTAACTATGCATCTCACTATCAATTCCAGAATATTTCATAAAATATAGTTAAATAACTTTATTTTAGCATAATATTTTAATAATACACATCAATAAATCAATATACTACATTAATCATACACAATATTAAAATAAAAATAGTCTATTTCGATGTGTTTGTCGATCCCTGCGATTCTGCGGAATGATATAACATTCTTGAAAGATACTATTCTTAGAAAAAATATGTTTTGAAGTCTTTTACTTAATTCGATGAATTGTAGCATACGGAAGTCAGTAATTCTAGAGACGGAATATTATATTTTGAAATGTACCGTATTTCATCCAATACAATAATTGTATAAGTAGTACATAGCATTATGTTAAAATAGAAAATAGGGCAAATAACGTCATATAGTGCGTACTCCGGCCCGGTAAATTGAGATAGCCATGCTACAACCCACCGTAAATGTGGAAAACGCTACGAACGATCAACTTTGACAAAACAACAATGATTAGTTTCCGAGCACTTTACAGAAAATACGATTTCTTACGAAGCACCATTCGGTCTGTCAGCCACAAACGAAAGAAAACTTTTCTCTTGAAATTGTCTTTTGGTAATTCTGAATAAGAAAAGGGAATTTAAGTGCACACAAAGAAATTTAATTTGCAGTGGAAGGAACAGTTACCATTACGACTACATCACAATTGTTTTTGACCAGTCAACAGAACTAAATTAAAGATAATTGTGTTTGGGATTAATTTTAAATCGTGCTAGGATTAAAAGAACTGAACTCTGAGAAATTAACAGATATAGTATGTTTTGTATTCGATATTCTTCGAAATACGCCATTCTGAAAAACAATTACGTATTACCTTGGCAAAATACATTTGTCTGTAATTAGATAACAAAATTCTAGATGAAAACTGTAAGATGTTAGATGCTAAAAGGTGTGTGTTTTGCATTTCGTTAGTATTAATTTGTAATCATTAATATTTCCAAAAAAATTCGTTCAATATATATATATTTTGTATTAAAATGAATTTACAATTATATGATCTCGTAATGAGTCGACAAACGCGGTTTGTAATTTGTTTATACAATATGTATATAATGGTAACTTTTCTAAAGAGCGTCGAATTTGAACACAACATTCGCAAAAACAATGTTACTGCAAATTGAAAAATGTTAACTATAGTGTTTTTAAATATCTTAAACAAAAATTGCGGATAAACAAATTTTTATTTCAAAACAAATTTACGTATTTATTTATTTATTTGATTATTTATTCTACTGTGTAGAATAGGAAAATCATTCCAATTACAGTACAGTAACAGCCAAATGACTAAAAAATGAAACTCGTAAGTCTCAGACCAATCAAAACCTCCAGTCGGAACTCGTAAGTCTATATAGCTTGTGTAGTACTTGCTGTCAACATATCTGTTGGTTGGAAAATTTTACGTATTTTTTTGCGGAGAATCCGAATCCGCTATAAAAAATAGGGGTTCCCATTTGAAATTCGCAAGTTGACCCACCCCGCACCCCAGGAGGTGAAGGTGGCAGGTCCAGATTAGTATCATCCAATAGGCCCCTCTGGGACAAACAAATTTTATTCGTAACATATTTTGATACGATTCTCAGTTTTCAAGATATTTAGTTGTCTCAAGATAAAAAAATCACCCGGTATATATACTCATGTAATATCAAAGTAAAATCAAAATTCTTAGAAAAGACTTATGGTATTTGATCCTCTTTTTAAAAAGTTTCACACAAAAAATCATGAAAATATAGAAATAACTGTTCGGCAATCTGCAACGTAGAACTATGTCAACTATTTTATGATACAAATTTTACTAGTAATTTTTAAATCCACTTTATTTAATATATATGTCTATTAGCTAATCTTCATCTACGGAATGCGGAACTGAAATCATTAATATCACCTATCTATTCTCTAGTTCTCGATCTTAACACGGCGTGCAGTAAATAAAAATCATGCGAAATTTAACTTAACATTATAACGCTACTGTATCTACTATCAAATGAGGTGTTATTTATTACTCTACATTTATTAGTTTCGAAGCTATAAAAGTTTAAATTAATATAGGTAAGTTCTAAGATCTAGTTCCACGTCAAAAATATTTCTTGTGTATAATAGGCATAAGGTATATAGAAGATACAATGATAATAAAATTGTAAATACAAAAAGGTTCAGAATTTAAAAGACATATACTACATTACAGTGTGTTTTATACTGGTTTGCCAAATGTTAACAATTGGTTGAAAAAGCTTAACAATAATCCAGATATTTAAATTTAGTATTGCCCACTTTCAGTTTCTGCCTCTTTTTTTTAATTTCCATATTGACTTTGCAACTGTCATTAAGGATCTAAAAATTATTTTGTTATGATGTTGCATATTTTTCACAATCCAGTCTAAGTTATTTATTTTTTTTCTTTATGGCACATTTACCCACAATGAGAGAACAATCGATGTGCTAGTGCTCCCGAACCGGAAATTGTAATTTTTTTGCTGGGCGTTTTTTTTAGCGAAGTTAAAACACGCTTGGCCTGGGGTTATAAGATCTCCCGCGGGAAAACTTGGGAAAAATGTTCGGTGGCTACTCCTACAATGGGGTTTTATCCATGCAAGCAAGCGCTTGCTTTTATATTTTAATTTATTTGTACAATATATTTCTATTAAATAAAAGTGTAGACTTCCACGGTCTGAGTCATTAAAATTAAACGAGTTCCGGGTTTGCACCGTGTCAAAATTCGGTGAGGGCTCGACGAGCGAAACGTCGAGCCCTCACTCGAATTTTGATACGGTTCAAACCCGAAACTCATTTTATATTTCTATTATTATTATATTAATGGGGTAGGTGGCTCAGTGGAATCGAATCGGCCTGCGGTTCTTGAGAACCCTGGTTCGATCCCACAGCCGCCAAACATTTTTTACCAAATTAAATCTAACCCTGTGGCTCCTCCTCCTCTAACATCTTTGGGGGCCTTGATTTGACGGCATTTCACTTGAAGAAATATATCACTTACCGATATCTGCTTCGGCAGAGTGCCACACCCAGTAATGGGTAATAGACGTGATGATATATTTATTTATTTCTATTATATTTATTTGCAAAACTTTATGCATATATATATATATATATATATATATATATATATATATATATATATATATATATATATATATATATATACATATATATATAAGTACCAATATTAAGAACAATAAAAATACATAAATGTTTTTGCTAATAAAAGGGCGAATTATTACGATCTTACCTTCATTTATAATAGGTGCGCCTATACCTATAGTACGAACTTCGTATACAGAACATTATCTTACATTTCACCGTATAGCCATATCTTGCCGCATATGTTGGGCTGATACTAGTTTTTATAGTCATTACATGAATGGAATTTGATAGTAATTATTAAGATAGGACGGGATAAGAATAAAATTTTTAAATTAAAAAAAATAATAATAGTCCTTTTTATTTTGTATACAGAATAGATGAAATTTTAACAATTTTATTCTTATTTATTTGTTTTTGCTTGTCTTTATAAAAAAAGAAGAGGCGACACTGTTCGTTTAGAACATGACAAAAAAATCAAGATTTAGTCAAATTTAAATTGAATTACAGAGTTATTGTCTAATAATAATTATTAAGTTTATTTGTTTATGCTTGTCTTTCAAAATAAAAAAAAAAACACACAAGAGGAGACACTGTTCGTTTAGAACATGACTGAAAAAAAAAAAAGATTTAGTCAAATTTAAATCAAATTGCAGAGTTATTGTCTAATAATAGTTATTAAGAAAAATCAAGATTTAGTATAATTTATATGAAATTGCAGAGTTGTCGGTTTATATCAATTATAAGGCGTGAAATCAGAAGGTTGACATACAAGAGGAAATTATGCTGCAACGAAACTGAATTAGGACCCGTAGCTTACAAATCTTTGTTCATTTAATTCATTTTATCGTTTATCCCCGCTTTTAGATATTTTTCCGCGTAATTATACCCGTGATAAATTACTGGCGGGCATAAAACGTTTATCTGGTCGAATTCAGGTTCAGAACGGGCCGATAATGGCCGTCGGTAGATGTCAGAAGATAAAGTAGATAGTGCTACAGCCGAAGGATACAATTTCCTGTCTTCTTCAACTGCACCGGTGTCTTCTACTGTCTACTGTTTCAGACCTTGACGATTCATCCTTTCGAAATTTTTAGAAAATTGGGGATAGATGCACAGAGAAACTTATAGTTTATCTGTAAAAGATGCTTAAATTTGTTTAATATTCTAAAGGGACATATGTAAGACTGACAGATGTAAAAACGAAGCTATGCTATGACAGCAACTCTAATAAATATATTAATTTGGTATGTTATCTACTTATTTCTGAAGTCTAAAATATTGAAGAAAATATAACTAATAATATTTTCAGTAGTAAGAAAATAATAAAAAATAATAAGACACATTTTACCCGTTACTGGATGTGGAACACTGCTGTAGCAGATCTCGGCAAGTTAGTTTTTTTGTGTGAAGTGCGGTTACCAGCCGTTGAATCACAGCCCCCAAAGATGTTGGGGGAGAGGAGCCACAGGGCTAGTATTAATGTTATGAAAATTGTTTGTTGGCTGTGGGCAACGAATCCGGATTCTCAAACCAACAGCCGACTCGATACCACTGAGCCACCTACCCCATAGTAAGTAAATATTAAAATTACGGCTCAGTCTCCACTGACATCTTTGGGGGCCGTCATTTGTTACGGCAGTAATGGATAGGACGCATAATGATATATTTATTTTATTTATTATACATAGTGCATTTATTTCACATAAAATAATATCCTCTTTTTTCTGACATACATATAATTCTTCATTAAATCTACGGTATTAATTTTAAAATGGGAAAAATTTTCTATATAATTAAATAAATTTAATTATGATAAAATTCTACTCGGCAGCTATCAGGGGTTAAATTAGCATGTGTTTAAAGTTTCTGACAGGATAGAGCGCGCCAATGAGCCTTGTCGGCGATGGTGGCCCATAAATTCACCAAAAAAGATATTCAAACCGGCGAGAGTCGTTCCGTACGTCGCATTGCCGGTCTTTCTACAGCTCCGCTACCGTCTTCCGGCGGAAGTCGAATTATCCGCCAACAAAGAATGGATTTCAACCAAACGGTATCTTTTTCACTTCTACGTCACCGCTTTATCGTTGCATTTCGCGATAGTGAACTACACTAAACGAGATCTATGCATAGCCTTCATACGAGTAGCTAGGATATACGTTATACCGTGAATAGTGAATGTAATATTGTGGATTATTGATGTCAATGAAATTTGTCGAGTATCTACTAATAATATGATTATTTTTTTAAAGAGAAATTAAAACTTTACTATTTAATTATTGTTTTAGTACTTTTCTATTTTAAAGTACAATATTTAAGCGTAAAAAATTAAAATGTTCTTTCTAATATATGGGGGCTAAGCGGCTACCCAACAGCTTTAGAATTGCCAAACAGGAGATCTTTCCCAGCGTATTTATAGTTTCCGGAATTCGAGATTGAAACATTTGCAAACCAGGCATTATCCGTTTCTTGGAATTTTAATATAATGGAAACAAATTGAATATGTTTTATTATGTATATTTTTGTATTTAAATAGTAACGTATAAAAAGATTTGACACAAAATAAACAAAACGAAAAACTTATTCTAAATTTTTGCACTTTGTATTATATAAAAAGCAAACATTTTATATCTATTGCTGAATACTAAATAATATATATTTTGTTTTTATTCAGTTAAAACAAAAATTTAATATATTTAAATAGCCATTGAATCATTTTTACTATAGTGTTGGTTCAAATTTATTTCCTCAATGCTGTTTTCTTCGATTTCGGATCCTGAATCTGCGTTCCCTTATTCAAATTCAGATTAAATACTATACCATTACTTCCTTTACATACTATATATTCAGCGGTTTTTGCGAATATTTGTTATTATCAAGATTTTTATTCTGGAGATATCATGTTCTGTTTTGTAAAATTTTACTGATTTATATACAAAAAATATATATGAGTTTTAATAACCTTTATTAACTTTGCGATTAAATGTTAAAGACAAACATGAAACACATGTTTTAATGTTGAGTAATATTTATGGATATACAGGGAAATCAGAAAAAAAACTATTTTTCGTATTTTTTTTTAAATATGCTTTTCGCAATATAATACTATAGATTATAATGAGCTGCGAAACAGTAGCATTGTGATATATAACATTGAATTATCTCTTAATAAGTTACCTTCTCATAATTTAAAAAAATTCTCAAATCTTACAACATATCTGGGAACACGATAGTTGCTCTATTGATACAAATTTTATTTCGGATATGACGCAGGGATCATAAATACGAAATAATAATAATAATAAAACCAGCTCGCTCGATATATGTTTGTTATCTCTAGAAATTTTGAAAGAGTTGTAAATAAGTTGGAATTTTCAAAATGGTTTAGCTAACAAAAAGATATTATTTTTAAATATTAAACTGACTTTTTTGACCTTTCTAATTTATTCATTAGAATATTAAGCATAAACATTGTATTTGTCACTTTTAAAAGGTAGGTACTGCAGAATATTGCCCATAGAACAAATTGTTCAGCTCAATAGATTGGTAATGTGTAGAAGGCGCGATGATATTTGTATATATTAAAATTGTTATTATCAGGAGTTAAAACATTGTCTCATACTTAAAAAAACCCGTTATACAGTGTCTTTTAAGAATATTGTACGCACTAAACATATTTGGGCCTAATTTCACTGTAAATTTAGACTATTTCCACATGCACATAATTCGTTGTCTGGCGATGACATATTGGTTTTTATTTTAACAGATGTCGTTGTTCTGCATATAAGTTAGATGGAAGCCTTACAGTATTACTAATATTCACTTTGAACACATAGAAATGCCAGTTGTATGATTGAGAATACCAACGTTTCATACCGTGATGCCAAACCTCGAAAGCCATTGAGAATCTTTAACATCAATTATCGCGCAATGCATAAAATTTATGACAGACTTTACAGAAAAATTTGCAATTATTATTTGTTTATACCTTTATGATATAAACGAATTTTCTATTTATCTATTATTATTTTGATACAGAAAACCTTCCAAATTTCGTTACACTTTAAAGAGTTCTAAAAATGAATTGCTTATATATATATACAGGGTGTAACAGCAAAACCAACCACCGCCTATATTTTCTATATTATTATAGTTACAAAAAAATATTATAAAAAAAAGTAAGTTGTAGAAGACCAAGGGGGACATCTGGTTAAAGAATAAAATAATTTTTTAAACCAGTGGTTCTCTAGCTAAAACACAAAGTTATATTTTTTCAAATGGGATTATACATATTTTTTAGGCATATTCGATAGAGTATTTTTTTCTGAATTCAACCATGTAATCATTTTATATCCTTACATAACAAAAATATTGAGAAAATTCAATTTAAAGTTTCGATAAATTTTATTTAACATGACACAAAACAGTAGGCTATGATCATAATAAAGAAAATATAGGCGATGGTTGATTTCGCTGTTACATCCTGTATATATCCATTACTGCCGTAACAAATGACGGTCCCCAAAGATATCAGTGGATGAGCCGTAATATTAATATATACTTATTATGGGGTAGGTGGCTCAGTGGTATCGAGTCGGCCTGTAGATTTGAGAATCCGGCTTTGGTTCCCACAGCAGACATACAATTTGCATGACATTAATACTAATCTTTTTTTCTGTATGTCTAGAAAAGGAATCTCTTAGAATTTATTTAGCATTTGTGTTCTCTATACGGAAATTGGATACTTCATTAAAAACCTACTACGCTGATATCTGTTGCGGCAGAGGATTTTGATGAGCTGATTGTTTTTATTCATGCAAAAAAAAAAAATTTATCAAAGTCAATTCGTCAAAAAGAAAACAGCATTGGGAATGACGGTAATCCTTGTAAATTTTCAATGAAGTATCTAACTTTATACTATATGTTTCAAAGTTATTTCCAGAGTCAAGTTTTAATAGATAGTAGAATGATTTCTTTTTGCGTGCAGTATTCGTACCATGAATGGTTTATATTCAGAACAGCAGCGGAGAATAACTTGAAAAGTAGCATTCATGAAGTACTCTCAATGTATTTAAAAAAAAATATATTAAAACAAATTTCCTTTCTTCATATAAACAACAAAAAATCTATAGAATGTATTTGTAATTCTAAAAGTTTTCTTTTGTAGACGTATAGACAAAAAGTAGAGATGGGCGAATATCATCCGCGAATAGTCGAATGCCGCGAATATTGACTATTCGATATTCGATATTTTCGAATATTAACGTCACTATAGCGAACATTCGAATACCTCAATATCGCGCCATATGTTGACCTCAATTTTTGAATATGTTTTTCTTTATCATTTGTACATAAACTTAAAGCTATTACAATACAACAAAGATATTTTGTTTCAAAATCATGCAGACTTACCATATTTCAAATTTGTTTTTCGCCAACATCAGCCCGTACGTTTCACCTTAAATTTGAAGTTTTCGTCTTTTTCTTTTTTGTTTTAATTTTATTTTATCTTAACAAATTCATTCAAATAATGAAAAGGACATAATTAAATAATTATTAATAATAAATAAATTAACATTTAGGAGTATTCGAGTACCTCGAATATTCGAGATCTGATTAATATTCGTATTCGATATTCGAATTCGAGATATTTGATATTCGCCCATCTCTAAAAAAAATACACAACAAGATATTATTGATTATGCATAAACATCCTTTATTTGCCTTTTCATTTAAGAATACATACAATATAAATAAATAATATATAATTTTTTAAAGTTCAGTTTTTAATTTTCTCTTCTTACTATAATGACGGTCTAAACAAAATATGTCAAATGGTTCCTTATAAAAATGATCTGTAATTTTTTTTTAATTTTATATATAGTGAAAGACAGGTATGCCTATTCCCATAATTGCTTTCACGCAAGATATAAATAAAGGAATCTGTCTACCCATTGCAACATCAAATTGAAATCATATTAATTACTGAGAACTTCGTACCTATGCTTCTGAAATTAAGAAAACAAGATATTTTAAACATAATTTGAAATAAATGATTAAAATAAAAGATAGGTGATATTTCTTAACATGGAATAGTGGCTGTGAACTGATCCGCATATTATTCAATCTAACCTGTTATCTCTTCTTTATATTTAACCAATTTGCTTATTTTAAAGGAAAGTAATTGTTATACAAATAGATTAACCTAAATTAATAATTTAGTTGTGAAAAGTAGAGTGATAATAATTCGTACCTTAAAAAGAAAATTTTTATTATAATAGATACATATATAGAAGTAGACATTTACAACTTAATTAGTATTTTTTAAAGTAAATAATTAACTAGTTAAAATCCTGGCGATATCTCAATATGTCTCTCTATAATGGAGTTAGATTTAGGTACTTAAAAATTTAACGTAGCGTTTTAATTTCTTTAGAGTGGAATTTGAAAACCTTTATACGAGTGCTATTCAGAGTGTATTTTTCCCGAACTCTATTGTGTACATTGTTAATATTTCTATATATGATTACAATCTATGTTGTTTGTATATTCTTCGAAGGGACGCAAAATGTTGAAGCGAATTTTATACAGATGACAAAGCCTTCCTTAAATTCAATATGAAGAACACGCACACATATTGTAATATAAATAATGTCGAAATGTGCACGTGTTTAATATGTATATTTTACTACAAATTACGATAAATACAAATTTATTTCATAGACTCCACTTGAACTTACCAAATATAATTTTCGAATATTAAGTTTTTACATAAATTTCATCGTGGGATCCGTTTTAATATGTTTATTTTTGTTTAGAGTAGAAACCAGTCATTTAAGAAAGAAAAAGCGACGTATAAAAAATGGAAATTGTCTTTTTGCCTTTGTTTAATATCTAGATGGGCGCCTGATTATATCGCTGGATAGAAAAGCGCAAAATGCTTTTTATTATCTGTTATTAAATATTCTATTAATAAAATAACTGGTTAACTGCAACACATAATTTCAGTCATATGTAATAAGATGTTAACATTCTGTCAAAAATTCAATCGATCTAGTTAATAAGATTAAGAACAATATTGTACTGCATAACTGTAAATGAGTATCTTTTGATGTTACTAATATGTAACTTTACTTAAACTTATTATTAACCTCAACTATTTTCAATTTCATTCAAAAATTAACCAACAAAACAATGACTTAGCAATGGGTTCTCCACTGAGTCCTCTTCTAGCAGATGTATTCATGTGTAATATAGTCAATATCATTTTAAATTCAGAACTTGGTAAAGAATATATTATCTTTTGGTACCATTACGTAGATGATATTATAGCATGCTTTAAAAGAACAGATAGAACTTATAAAGAAATTTAATACGTTAATTAACAATATTGACCCTAACATAAGATTCACCAATGTTATTGAAAGTAATAACTCAATATAATTTTTAGATTTAAATATTAGGAAAATTAATAATAAATTAGTTTTTGATATATTTAGAAAACCCACTTTACAGATTCTACAATACCTGTTCATTCCCAAGATTATTTCAAACATAAAATTGCTAGCTACAATTCAATGATTCATAGAGTATTCTTAGTCCCACTAAATAAAGATAATTATGATAAAGAAATTATTACTATAAAACAAATAGCGACAAACAACGGTATTCCTAATAATATTATCCAAAATTTAATCAATAAAGAAGAAGAACAACTTCTATTAAAATACAATTATCCTACACATTTAAATGTGACATAGAAAAACACTACGTTTCCTTAACTAACTTTGGAACAATTAGTGAATCTATTGGAAAAATGTTTAAGAAACTAAATCTATCTGTCTCCTTTACATCATATAATAAACTGTCAAATTGAATGTAAGGATTCTAAAAATGTTTAAGAACAGTCTGGTGTCTACAAACGTAAATGTAAAGATTGTGAAGGAGTTTATATTGGTCAAACGGGTCGGAATTTCAAAATAAGATATTTGTAACATATAAGGTCATTTAAATATATAAAAAAACAGATTCCACCCTTGCTTGCCATCTTTTAGAAAATAATCATTCACCCGATACAGAAATAATAATTCATTTTGCAAATAAAGGTTTGAAACTCAATTTACTTGAATCTCTAGAAATTTACAAACATAAAAGAATTAAAGATTATGTTTTACTAAACGACCAGACTGATCTAATATATTCCCCTCTCTTCAACAGTTGCACATAACGGTACTTATATAAATAGCATGCCAAATTTACTGTATATATATATTGTCTGGTGATGCCCGTACAGGTCGAAACCATAACAAATTTTGTGTTAAATAGAGTGATATAAAACAACTAAGTTATTTTTATTGTTTGATACATTTTTCTTTACTTTTCAACATGTTCTCTATTTTCATTTAGTAAAATAAATTTATTAGTTTATCTTTAAATAAAATTTATTTTTCCAAATTCATTATTTTTATTTGTGTGCATTCTTTGTGATTCTAAAACTACATATATAAATATATCACTGTATAGTAGTTTAAAATAGTTTCATTTTGCTCGTAAAATTATATTTTTATATCTATAAAATAGAGGTGAATCTTCATCTAACCAACGGCGGATTAAAAAATATACACTTGTGTTACTCTCATTCACCCTAAATTTTGCTAATTGAGTGCATCATAAATTTACAGTCGATTTGACCCATCACACGTTCTCTGTGTGCCTGTCTGTAGTATTCATGCATTAATCTCGAAGGGAAGTTATCATGTGAACAGGTTGATTTTCTAACTTTTTTTCTGAGTGACTCTTTAAGACTAGGGGTTTTTATCTATGCGTAAAATATTATTGACTATTTTATATAAATGAAGGCAAGAACAATGTAATTATGAAAACACACATTATTTGAAGAAAAATATATAATAACATCTTAAAAAGAAATAATAAGGATAAGTGATTGTATAGTTAAATTTCCAGTCTCGCTCATTTGTTACCAGAATTAAGGTTTCTGTTTTTCACCATTAAATATTCATGGTACAACACGACGCAATATTAAATTTGACAGCAAATTTTAGGAACATGTTTGCTGTATTATAAACGACAAATAAATTTACTTCGAAAGGTAAATAAAATTTATTCATTCAAATGTCAATCACACTATTGACAGTAATTAGTTGACAATTAAATTTACTTTGGAAGTAAATTTCTTCTGTCATTTTCAATATAGGGTATTAGGCAAGATCTTATAATTATGATTTCATGTTGTTTAATTACATAATTATTGATTTTTTTTACTTAAATTCACATGAAACAGTAAACTAACTTTACTCAATAATGAAATTACTCCCTTGGTAACCGGTTTTCACGCGTAAAATATATTATTCACTGTGATCTGCTATACACAATAATTGGTAAATCGCATATTAATATATTTATTTATTTAAAGATCGTGTTGTGAAATTAAAAATTAATTATAGAATCACATACACGCGAGTATTTTATAAAGATGTGTAAAATTATGTGCGATATTTAAGTAGGTTCAATAGTATTATAGAAATGTATGGTCATTTTCTATTTGTGAATAATTTGTAGTTTCTTATGAAAGCGCATGAATAATATATTTTACGAGTAAAATCCAGATTTATTTCTTCATTATGCGTAATCTGTCAAAAAATAAACTCCCGTTTAGTGGTATAATAGATTAATGATAATAGAATGATAATTTAAGTAATATGAATAATATACGAGTATGTCTAAAATAAAACATTAATACTGTTACCCCGGTTAAAAAACACTGACGTTGAGGATATAACTATGAGAAAATCTAATATTACCGTTCGAAAGCAACTTTCTGACGTTCATATACCAGTCACAGGAACTAAATAGATTTCGCAGCAGCCTGAAATTCAGCTACATCTGCATTTAATCGGCTTTCCTGTCTTCCAAACTAACTTATCATATATTCAACTTTCAACCAAGAGCTCTTGCATCTATACTGAGTTTTTTTTTTTTTTTTGGTGTCCCGACATCTGTGCTATTATCCAATAGGCTGACTAGGCTAAAGCCTAGAATGCCTAATAAGAGATTGGTGCCGGGCCCGATTCAGATAATTTGGTTGTCCGCTTAATGTTGGAAATAGGCAATATGTTCACGACAGAGTAAAACTAAAAATTGCCGCCGGAAATTCATGGCGAAGACATAGGCTTCGATAGAAAAAGGCAGAAAATAAACATGTCTTTGAATACATTGATACAAAAATCTTATTTATACTTTACCAAATATTGATATTATTTTACAAATATGTATATGTTATAAAATGTACGATGAATTAAAACGAATAAAAAATTACTTCGCCATCGTATCTATAAAATCTGATATACTCGTTCTAAAATGATATAATTTTGAAAAAAATATTCAATCATTTTCAAACATTCAATGTTGCAAATTACATTTATAATTATATTAATTATTGAAAATAAAAGATAATGTAGGTATACAGAATGGTCGAAATATACAAAAAAAGTATTTGAGGAGTGTATCAGAGATACCAAGACAAAAAAATCAAATATACTCGCAAACTAATAATTTCGGTTCAAAATATTCTTTTGTTTGATTTTTTTATTTTATTTTCAGTCATGCTTTAGTTTATAATGTTACCATTGCATTACTATTGCTCACGTTTGTAAATTAAATGCATATCTGCTCATTCTGGGTTTTTATAACTGTTTATTATTAAAACAAAAATACACAAAGTCAGAATAAGTCCTAATTTATTACGGTCATAATACGTTATGACAGTTTCTAAGGATACGTGATTAAATAAATGCTTCAGAATACTAATCAAAAACATATAATAACTTACAAAAATGGTTCGTTACATTAACAAAACATGGGTATATTAAAATATTTTTCTTGGCTTAATTCGACTGAAACATTTCCTAAATATTGGCCTCTGGTTTTCGAATACCTGTACAAATTATTATGACACGTGTTTTGTATTAAATATTTAAATGCACATAGTGTAGGCATCAAGTTATAATTAGCCTAGTGCGTCTTAATCCGGCTTTGCTCGAGAGTTGATGTGATAAAGATGAGAACTGTTTTACATTAAATAATTTAAATACTCTACATTATTTTTGTAAACAATAATTTTAGATAAAATCCTAACGATGTGTAGCTGTTAGTATTCAGATTACGCGGGTACACAACATTCCCAATAAGAAGAAGCGGGACGCGACACCGCATACCTTATTTCGTAGCAGGAATGCTATCGCATATAAACTACGCATTTTCAGGTTAAATTTATATCGTAAGTAGATTCCATTTACCGATGCTGGATGCCACCTCGACTGTGATTCATTCCTTTGAATAATCTGTATGGAATCTTCCAGAAAATAATATAGAAATGTGTTTCCAATTTTACCTCTGAACACTAACTGTTAATGTCATCATTTTATTCATCTATTGACTAAGTGAAAGGAGTCATGATATATTTTATGATTAAATATTATTAGAAATTTTATTATTTTATTAAACTGTACCTAATCAACATAAATGTAAAATGATTTAGTGAGCTATTTTGGCACTTCAGGCAAACCAAATATTTGGTTTGAGAAAAGAAAAAAACTTTTTAAAATATGAAAAAGTATACGGCACCACGAAACATAATCAATTCTTATTATAAAAGGAGTCACATTCGTAGGCCACTACAATATTTGAATAATTAAATTCCAACGAAAATATAAAATGAAAATGTATTTTCAAATCATTTTAATTCTGAAACTGTGCTATACAGTGAGAAAGGTTTAAAATATGAATTTAAATTTTATAAAAAGTCTTTTAATAGAAAAAATTAAATGCCTATTTTTCATATATTGCATAAGCTTACAAATATATTATAAATAATAAAAAATTATACTTATTACAAGCAAGTAGGCTAGAAACGAGATATTACTTTTATTTAGCTGAATAGAACATTAAGAATTCATGTAACTAATGTTAGCTACTTAAAATTATTTGTGTAATGGTAGTTAAATCACTAGTCACTATTTAAATAATTCACTTTCATCTATTCACTTTATTTAAAAAAATATTTTTATCTTTAAATGTGTAATTTTTATTGGAAACATATTTTTAAAATTAAATTATGAAGAGAAAAATTGGGATACTGCTAGGATTTTAAAATGGGATCTTATGTTATCTGGTGATATGCCACTAACTAAGCCACAGTTGCTTGTGATTCAAATTTGATTTTATTTCAAATTTTCCTTCTGTTTGTGTTGTGTAATAAGCAGTTTCAATCCCATAACTCTTTTATAAACTGAAAGAATAAAATCAGATTTAAATCACATGCTACCGTGGCCTAGTTGGTTAAGGCATATAACCGAGGTTTATAAGATCCCGAGATGAAGTCCTGGTGGTATACCAATTTATAATTTAATTGGATTAACATTAACAATATTTAATTGTATGTAACTATTAAACATATTTTTTGTTTATTGTTAATTTATATATAAAATTATTAAAAAAAAAAGTAAATATCTGTTAGTCGATGATTTTTTAAAAAATAAATAAATTTACTTTCACTCCTTTTACCGTATAGAGAATGGGCACTCGGTAAGTGATAAATTATGCACGTGAAGTGCGGTTACCAGCCGATAAATCAAGCTTTCATACTTATTTTACTGATATCGTAACACCACCAGTTATTGTTCTAGCGACTTCACACATGCTTCATAGATCAAATTTAATTATTATATACTTGAAACTGATTTAGCTTGAATATTGCATCAAATAGTTCAAATTTCATTTTATCGAGATCTACTATTTTGTAATGTTGCAGTTACAATACCTAAATTTCATTGTATTAAATTTTTATAAAACTAGAACAAAATGACTAATGAACATACCATATATTTTTATTTGAAGTTCGATGTATACTCTAACAAGATCTGAAAATTCAGCGCACCGTTATTCACAAATGGATATATATATATATTGTGACGAGTTATGGCGGACTCGTCGACAAAATGTTGGCGTGAGGTTGCTCGGGCGCCAACGGTCGGATAGCGGTTTCGGAGACAATAGGGTTTTCAGAAAGAAACACAAAGTTGGTAAAAAATGACGAATTGAGTCTTTGTTAAGCACTGGTGTCACTACAGAAATGTTGTTGATTATCAGCAGGTGTAGGATATACCGGGGAGGAACCGGAGAATACAGAGGCGACTTTTTGGGAAAACGACGCCTGGCGTCGGGACGCCAAAAATGCCGGAAATGGCAAGCGGAAGTGCTGAAAGGATCGTACGGGGCGTGCGACGTAAATCTGCGAACTTTCAAGAAATTGACGCTCGGCGTCGGGACGCCGGTATGTCCGGAGTCACGGTCGGGGCCCGCGGTGTAGGCCTGCAGGTTCGGAAATGGTGAAATCGCGGTTAAGTCGAAAATCGACGCCGGGCGTCGCGGCGGTAGGGTTCCCGTAATAGCGGCTGGTCGACTCGTAATGATCGCGATGAGTGGTCTTTCGCTTTTTCGGAAAATCGACGCCGGGCGTCGCGACGGTGGGGTTTCCTGGACGACGGCTGGTGTGTCGGAAATGATTCCGCGACGCGTCTCGCGGAATTCGACGTGGTGACCTCCGGCCGTACACGCGAAACGCCTCACTGTAACGTCTCGGATTGCTCAGGACAGACGCCAAAATGATTTGTTCGGTGGTCGCACAAGAGTTCCTAAAACGGAAGGTGGCACGAGGCGAAATCGCGAAGTTACGGTGTGGACTCCGGCCGTGCACGCAAAACGCCTCACTGTAACGTCTCGGATTGCTCACGACAGACGCCAAAATAATTTGTTCGGTGGTCGCACAAGAGTTCCTAAAACGGAAGATGGCACGAGACCTCGAGGAAGCACAGTACGGTACGGTAAATAAACAGGAGTGCTTTTCTTACCTAGAAGTCGGTGTGGCCTGGTGACGGGAAGACGGTAGCAGAGATGTCGATTTATTCACAATGAAAAACTGACTGTCTTGGCTGTCTCGGTAGCGCGGTTTATATACTGTTTTTACTAATTAAACGGGTCCTAGGGTGTCAAAGTTTGTCCGTCCTATGTTAACATATAGGGCGGATTGGTTATAAACGGAAACTGGACTACCCGGTCCGTGTTTCAGTGTAATCAGCAATTTTTCGATGAGTGTCTTACTCGTAAACTCGGTGTTGATTTTGCGCGTCTCTCGGTTGTTGCGTTCGCGAGATATAGAAGTTTTCGCGATCGTGATCTATATAACAAACATTGTGACGAGCACACTTCGTCACAATATATATATATATATATATATATTATTTCATATTAATAGACTTGAAAATATAAATTATTAGTATTTAATTCTAATACCAAAGTTCAGTTTACTAAATACCTGTTCATGTATAATAAGCGAAAACAATTGAAGAACGCCAACTTTGTCGAGGATTATTTTGCAAATTTTCATAAACCGTTTAACTTTTCATACAAGTTACAGATTAATACAAATTAATGAATGAATAATGCAAGCAGTTAAGTACTTAATTTATTTGCATTTCTTTGTGGAATATTTTCAAGGAGTCCCAATATAACGAACTTTGATCTTCTCTGGCTTTGAAAATTATTGTACTCAAAATTAGTGATGGTACGAGAATTGAAATAGAAATTAGTGTCTCAAGACAACAAAAACAGGTTGGATATTTCTTATTTCAATGTGAAGATCTCAGTCGTGTTCTTATTTTATTTTTATGATACTTTTTTAGCTAACAAAAGATCTAAATATGCAAGATATCTTGTTCTCATCATCATATGGCATCAAATGCTCTTAATTTACAGATACGACGAGAATGAGAAATATACCGTCTCAGTAATATAATAACACAAAATCTATAAAATATATAAAAATTTAGTGACAAGTAAATAATTTTATTTGAAAACCTTTTGACATAAAACTAGGTATTCCTGTATCCGGCATCCTCATTTCCACCCCACTTCTTCCGCCTATGTGACAGTTAACGAGAATCCTGGGACTACCGACTTGTCTATCTGTCCAAAGTCGAAAACCGGATGCCCAGCATTCGTTGGGATCCCACCACTGAGATACGTTAAAGTCTTCATATGTCGATCCGATGACAAGAAAAGTGAAAATATAAAAATCTCCAACGAAAGACTACGATAAAAAGTATAACAGGAGAAGATGTTTGATTTGATTCGTTCGAAGTTTTGTAGAAGAGATTTTAAATAATAAAGTCAGTAAATGATGAAGTTTATAGTACTATGATAATTTTTAACACACCATGGAATGTCTGTGAAATATATAAATTGATTTTATTACGTTCTAAATTTCTAATATCTACCAATTGTCGGAAGTTTAGTACATCTAATAGTTATTTCTTTTACTAACTAGAAAGTAGCAGATTTACTTCCGCGACTAACATTTTAACCCTGTTCACTATATAATTATTTTGCCAATTGCCTAGAATTATTATTAATTTTGTGATTTTTTTCAATAGTATATCAGCTTAACACAAAGAGCATGATGCTACATAAAAACAAATTTCATGTTTATAATTTCATAAATGTCATTCTGCTTTTTATGAATGTTATCATTTAGTATAATAATAATAAAATTATTCATCGCGCCTTTTACCAATTACTGGTCGTGGCACTCTGTCGTAGCAGATCTCGGTAAGTGATATATTTATTCGCTTGAAGTGCGGTTACCAGCCGGCTTATCATGGTCCCTAAAAACGTTAATAGAGAGGTAGCTACAGGGGTAGATTTAGTTTGGTTAAGATTGACGGCTGTGGTAATCGAACCGGACTTCGCAAATCCACAGGCAAACTCGATATCAATGACCTACCTACAAAATGTCTAATGACTACCATGAACATACCATATATTTTTACAACGTACTCTAACAATATATATATATATATATACAGGGTGTAGAATTGAAATGTGGCGTATAGGGATTTCAATGTTATTTTTTAAATATTGCTGTATCTCTTTACCTATTTACTTTAGAGCAAAAGCGTAAATACAAAAATTGTTCAGAAACGCTTCCTATAAAGTTCATTACATAAATGTGAATAGTTCACGAGATATTAATTAAATAATATTCAAAATTTATTCAAATTTTTTGTAGATTGCGTTGGAAAATTAAACAAATGAACTGAATATTTGATATATTGTAAAAGAGTTTGACATTTGTTTGTTACAGTGTTGTAATATTTGTTGAACAAGTTTTTGAAGAATATTGTAAAGAAATAATGTATAATCTTAGCACGCAAGAAAAAATTCTATGTTTTGAGTGGTATTTTGCGGGAAATTCTGCTACGCAAGTGCGAGATCTTTTTAGCGCTTTGTATGTGGATCGGCCAATTTCATCTCTTACTACAATCCGTAGAATAATTCATAAATTTAGAACGACTGGAAGTGTTTTACCATTATGTAGGAAATGTTAAGGGCGAAATCAACAACTTGTGAATAATGACGATTACAATGATAATAAACTACTTAATGTAATGTTAGTCGTAACCGAAAATCCAAATTGTAGCGTGCGTCAAATATCTTCTGAACTAAACATACATTTTTCAACAGTTCATAAAATATTAAAATCAGAAAATTACAAGTCTTATAAATACGCTACACATCAAGAAATCTTTGAAGCTGATGAAATGGCAAGACCTGATTTTTGTGAAACAATGATGAACAATGCGAATTTAGATAGACAATTGTTTCTCGGATGAAACGTCTTTTACTTTGAACGGCGAGCCTAATGTGCAAACCCATCGATATTGGAGTAAAGATAATCCTCGTTTGGTTCGTCACTCATACCCAGTATCGCCAAAAAGTTAATGTGTGGGCAGGTATTTTTGGATCGCATATTATTGGACCGTTTTTTATTGATCACACAAAGACAATTAAGTAATATGCGCCAAGCATTTTATGATCGGTTAGGGCATTGCTTAGCAGTAAGTGGAAACTTATACGAACATTTCTTGTAAATTTATAAATAAATAATTTGTTAAAATTATAGTAGCAATATAATAGTTGCGAGCCGTTGATAAAGGCCTAGATTCAAGTCTAATTCTCTGCGATTTGACAAAAGCTTTTGACTGTGTCAATCATGAAATATTCCTCGAAAAACTCTGGGCTTATGGCATTCGCGACAATACACATAACTTGCTAAAATCGTACTTAACAGGTCGCAAGCAAACCGTTATGATTAATAAGACTAAATCATCTATTAAAAATATCAACAATGGCGTACCACAAGGTTTCGTGTTAGGTCCGTTACTATTTTTAATATACATAAATGACCTTCCTTTTAACATCAATCGAACAAGTGGCACACTCTTTGCCGATGACACAACTTTTTTTGTCAGTGCTAATAATATCTCAGCTTTACAATCTTTAATTGAAGACACATTAAAAACAGCTACTGAGTGGTTTACCCACAATAGTCTAGTTCTAAATAATAGCAAGATAAAAATTATTTCACTCAAGCCAAACAACTCTGAAGATAGGCAATGTGGAAAACTACTTGGTGTAATAATTGATTCGGCTCTGAAACTTCAAGAACATGTTTGTATGCTTACTAATAAATTATCGAAACTGGTGTATTTATTAAGATCTTTATCCAATTCCTTATCTGTTCAACCTTTGTTGATAGTTTATTTTGGTTTATTTCATTCATTAATGTCTTATGGAATTATGTTATGGTTTTGGAATGTAAATTCTCAAAAAATCTTTCTTCTCCAAAAAAAGGTAATAAGAATAATTGGTCGCGTTGGTTATAGAGATCATTGTGCAGAATTATTAACTAAATTTAAGGTGTTGACTTTACCATGTGTTTATAAAATGTCTTGCCTATTGTACATAAAAAAAAATTCAAATTGTTTTGTTTATTCTTATGATTATCATTCATACAATACAAGAAACTGTAATATGTGTGTTGTACCTCAGCACAAGCTCGAAAAATTTAAATCTGGTGCGTTATATAATTGTGTTATTTTGTATAATAAATTACCTAAGGCTGTTCAAAATCTATCATTTGTTAAATATAAAGAAGTTATAAAGAATTTTCTAATATGGCGTAGCTTCTACACTGTACAAGAATTTCTTGATTGTGATCTAACCGATTCTAATTTTTTGTAAAAATGTATGTTTTTTTTTTGTTTTCGCATGTTTTCAAGAGGCGCATTCTTAGATATTGATTTTATTTTTATAAAATTGTCTGTGTTTAACTTATTTTTTCATTGTAATTTTTATCTGTGCAAGAATCATAATTTTATTAATAAAATGTTTTGTATTAAATAAATAAGGCCTCTCCTTATTAAAAAAAAACAAATTTCAAATATGTAAAATGACACGGCTAAACTTATGTATATACTTGTATACTTGTATGCCAAATTCAATAAATAAATAAATAAATAAGGTATTTTTCTTATTTTATAATAAATACGTCAAACATTTTGTGCACTTGAAATTTATTCACTATTTCCTTACAATATTCTTCAAAAACATGTTCAACAAATATTACAACACTGTAACAATCAAATGTCAAACTCTTTTACAATATGTCAAATATTCAGTCCATTTGTTTAATTTTCCAACGCAATCTACAAAAAATTTGAATAAATTTTGAATTTCATTTAATTAATATCTCGTGAAGTATTCACATTTATGTAATGAAATTTACTTTATAGGAAGCGTTTTTAATTTCTGAACAATTTTTGTATTTACGCTTTTGCTCTAAAGTGAATAGGTAAAGAGATACAGCAATATTAAAAAAATAGCATTGAAATATCTATAGGTACGCCACATTTCAATTCTACACCCTGTATATATATATCCCGTAGCAGATCTCGATAAGTGATACATTTATCTCAGAAATGCGATCCACAGGGATAGATTTAATTTGGTGAAAATTGTTTGTCGGCTGCGGGAATTTAACTCGGGCTCTCAAATCCACAGACCGACTCGATACCACTGAGCCACCTACCCTATCAAATGTAAGGTCTTTGGAAGGCCTTGCGTGCAAAATATTTTTTTTTATTGGTCTTTGTTTTAGTGATTAAATGAAGGTTTCGTGTCCGGAATTGATTTTTTCGTTCGGGAATTATGTTAGTGAAAATGCTTCAAATCCTATCGTGTTTGGTATTAAATGATAGGTCTATTGAAGGGCGTGTGCAAAATTGATTATTTTTTATTGACAATTATTTTTTTTAAAGTGCTTTAAAACTTATCGTGTTTGATATCAAACGGAAGGTCATTAGAAGGGCTCACGTGTAAAATTGATTTTTATCGATCGTCGATTGTTTTATTAAACGAGCTTCAAAATTTATCATGTTTGGTATCAAATGGAAGGCCTTTTAAAAAGCTCGGATGTGACATTAACATGTTTTCGATCGACAATCATTTTAGTAAAAGTGCTTAAAAACTTATCGTATTTGGTATCAAAGGAATGATTTTAAATAGAGATAACAACAATGGTTAAAAATTGTTGATTGTTTTTCCAAAAATCAAAAAAATCCTATCGTGTTTAGTATCACATTACAGATGTTCAAGAAAGATTTGAAGCAGAATAATTTAAAATTATAATCGATTGATTGCCAAATTAATTGATTAAAGTCGTTACAAAAAATCATGTTCGGTATCAAATTAAAGATTTCGCACGGAGATTTCGAAAAGAATAACTTAAACTTTTTTATTATTATATTCTACTGATTACCAATTGTTTTTCCTAAAAATCATTATAAATCCCTGTTTGGTATAAAACTAAAAGGTTTTAAGAGAAAAGTCGAACAGATTTATTAAAAATTATAAGGAACTCATTGTTAATTTGTGACCGACAGATGTCAAATGTTTTTCCTAAACATCATTACAAATCCCTGTTTGGTATCAAACTAAAAGGTTTTAAGAGAGCTTTCGAACAGAATTATTAAAAATTGTGAGCAACTCATTGTTAATTTGTAACCGACTGATTGCCAAATATTTTCTCGAAAAGTTAAAAAAAAATTATTGCGTTTGTTATCATATTAAATGTATTGAAAAGTTATGACGTGTATAACAAACTAAAATAATTTTAACCTAAAAGTGTTTCAAAATACACTTTTTTCATGTTAATAAAAAGTCTGAGAGATAATGAAATATAGAATCAGCAACGAGTTTGAGTTACATGAACTAATTTTTTTTTCTTGTGAGTCTAAAAAATACTATGTTTATTCATAGGATTTCTTATATAAAATAAATACTATAATATTTAGAACTAAAATGAGGTATTTCTACAGTCGCTAAATATTTTCCTTATGACTTAAACAATTATGCCTAACATTGCAGTTACAGTTTGAGTTTAAGGTAATTATAAAATAACAATAATTATGTACACATGTTTATAGTAACTAAACACAAAAATACTACGTATATTACACTGAAAATTAATTAGGTATAATGAATTTCGATATTGATATTCTTGTCTAATTTATTTCGTTGAATATTATATACCCTGAAATTTCTGGAAATTAATTAGAAAAGATTGTTTCAAATTGCAGAAGCAATTAGTCGAAATAAGGCACTAAATAAGAGAATATATAAATTCAGAAACAAGAAGTGTACTGATGGCTAAAATTTTGCTAATGATAAAAAAAATCACGTATTTCCTACGACCGTACAAAATAGACACATATAGGAAAATAATCCAAAACAGATCATTTAGCAAAATTTTTAAATCTCTTTCAATTTGCAGTCAATTTAACAAACTATTTAAAGAAGTAAACATTAAACAATTCAGTGATTGTTATATTTTAAGTGCCTAAGTTTAAGTTATTCTACGATTTCACTATTGGAAAGTATTTTAGCTTTTTTAGATAATATAAGTACATAATTGAGCGAAGCCGATATAAAATACTTCATGTTCGTCTAATGTCACAAGACAAAATATTTATTCAATTTAGATAATGCAGTTGGAGATAAGAGAAAAGTTGCAATGAACATTTCAATTCAAATTTAATATGTTTCACAAACAAGAGAAGCAAGATGTCTTTGAATTTACCAGAACGAATTCCGTTTCCGCATTTGTGCCATTTCAGCTCTCGGTTCGTTGGAAAACTCTGGTTGATCTAGACTAGAACCATAATAACTATAAAATGAGATTAAGTAAATACAAATGAGCTGCATTCAGAGATAAAAATACCAATATATGCAGTGAGTTCTTCCTAAATCTCTAGCAGTAAAACGTTCTCTCTGTCAGTTTCTTAGAAGGAGATCCTTGTTATGTATTCAATTTACTGTAAGAATCTCGTTTCTGTGCAAACTCATCACTTTTATTATTCCGTTAATCTCGACAGGAAATTTGCATTTACATGAATCATTATACTACATTATATTATCTCCTGTTGAGCTTCTAAAACTCTTTTCCTTATAATAGCCACAGGGAATGTCTCACAGTAGAAAGACATTTAACTTTTTCATCAGTGGCGCAGTGTGAAATTTTTTCATTAACAAGACGACTAAAATATATTTACTTTTTACATGAATAAATAATCGCCGTCGTCTTGCAATTGCTGATCTTGATAGAATAAATTTTTGACTGTAAGATGCAGTTAATATGAAATTACAATTAGCTAACTAAAATATCAATACAAATTGTGATCAGAAACTAACATTTTATTATCAAAATGTGTGCTTTAAAATGTAAATTCCTGGATTTTTATGTGATAATTATAACATTATTGCAAAACGAAAGTTAGTTGAAGTTTACCATTTAAAATAGTGATATTTATGATGAGCGATATGAGTTTAAAGAAGATAAGAATTTTAATGCCAGTAGGAAAAATCAAATTGTACAATCCAATTTTTTTTAAAAGTAACTTGATGGCAATCTGTTTTAACAAGTTAGAATCAGGGTAACCAAAGGACACAGAAATGATAATGATAAACGAAAAAACTTTCTGAAACAGAAACGAAACGAAATTCTTGAGCAAAAACGATATAACCGATATATTAAATCTGGTTAATAATGGTATTTGATTTTCCGTTTTCGGTACATACAAGTACTTTATATTGAATGATTTTAAAATAATTTAAATTAAGTGTATCGCTTATGTTCATACAAGTGTCAAAATCAGTAAAAAAGCTTGTCTACTTCCACCAAACCACCACACAACTAAGTACGAGATGTATAGCTTATGCATACTTTATTGAATATTAATGACCTTACCATGTTGTTGTTAAAACACACTAAGTTGGTACGAATCTATTCTTTTGTTAAATAATAAATTTGTAATAAATGACATTGTTAAAATGAATATACGTGTTAATTTTTTTTAATAAGTAATGCATCATTACTGGTATGTGTTAAATTCGCAACATTTCAAATCTTTATATTGATTTGTATATGTTTTGTGAGGTTGATTGACGCTTTCTCGTAAATAGCTAGATGTAAAAATGTATTCATGATGTGAGAATGGAACATAAGTGAGGCATACGGTAAAAAAATTATTTTGAAAACAAATAGTATCACGAAAATAAACATAGTTACCTAATGAACTTTTGGTAACTCATTAAAAATAATTTTCACCTCAGAACTAAAAGAATATATTTTCTAAGAAACATCTGCTCGAATCTGTTAACCTAAGAATTTTTTTCGGAAGTACAAAATCATATTAAAAGCAGCCTACTTATGTGGTAACTTTTATCTAATAGTTATTACTAAAATTTTAGCTGTTATAGTTCTCCAGATTATAGAATTATACAGAACAATCTCTATATATTCGTATCTAATCAACAGAAAAAGAAGTAATTATTGGAAACGAAATAAAAAAGTCTACACAAAAACAAATCTAATAAATAGCTAACTTCAATCGTGGTCAACTCTTATTTGGCTTTTCAGACTGACATTCATGAACTTAACGAGCGTATCCGGAATTTAAATTCCAGACGCCAAATTTGATAACAAACAACCTAAATTAAAACTAAATAAATCGGTTTGAATTTACCGTAAAATAACATTGAACCGAATGATCGTGAAACTTTTATTTGACTCAGTTTTAAATGAAACGTAAACCTGGGTATATTTGATATAGATTAACATGATCAGCCAGTATAACGAATTCTAATTTAACATAACTCTATTCGAGAAATTGGCATATGCTTCCTTTATCTCATAGATCCATCTGTCGCGAAACCTATAGAGCTCTACTAATTTTAAAATAAAATAAGTATTCAGAATTAAAAACTATAGCAAATGTGTGTGGAGTCAATTATCATACGAGTATTTAAGTTTTAAGTTATGTAAAATAAAAACAATTTAAGTTTACTTACTGATTGTTATACGAGGTAAAACAAATAATTTGGCAAATCTATCAACTCAATTTTATCATAGAAAATATAATAGTACATTTTTCATATTATGGTAATTTCTACCTCATTCATTTTAGAACAAGGGTGTAAATAAAAAAAATTAAATGAAAAACAGCTTCTAGTGATGAATAAATGAACTTACAATTTATAGCTATTTACAGAATGTCATGGAGAATAAAACATAAAATCAATGATCTATAGAATTACGTCATTGCATACAAATCAAACTATTTTATTAACTTCGTCATTAAATTATAAAGGTCTATTTCGATACTTTAAATATTATGGGGTAGGTGTCTCAGTGGTATCGAGTCGGCCTGTGGATCTTGAGAACCTTGGTTCGATCCCCACAGCCAACAAACAATTTTCACCAATTTAAAAAATCTACCCCTGTGGCTCCTCCTCCATTAATATCTTTGGAGGCCGTGATTTGACGGCTGGTAACCGCACTTCACGCGAAAAAATATATCACTTACCGAGATCTGCTTAGGCAGAGTGCCACACCCAGTGATGGGTAAAAGGCGTGATGATATATTTATTTATTTATTTTAAATATTTCCCATTTTTCAATTCATAATAACAATAATAAATACAGTCAATTTTTAAATGTATTGCCATTGACGACTAAACAATACCCTAATTTCTCGACGAACAGAATTTAATAAAAACAATAAAAATAAAAAAAATTACCAAACTAAATATGACAGTTAGAATTGTATGTAATGTTTTTAGCTTTAAATTGTAAATTTTATTTTGAGTTTATGTCGCGAAAAATAAGTAAATTTGTCTGTCTAAAATGAAATTTGATGAAATTTATTTGTTTTCTTAATCATAAAATATTTTATTGCATGTTCGATCACATTGCAAATTATGTATCAAAATCATAATGCGGTAAATTGTGTCTCATTATAAAGTTGTCTGTAACTTTAAAGTTCCAATGCCCTAACATAATTTAAAAACAAATAGTAACTTGAATTAATTTAATATTTATTTGTGCGTTACAATAAATAAAATAAATGTGCCCTTTCATTAATTTCATAAACTCATTGAAAGTAAAAATCTAAAATTACGATATTTTAATATCTAATTTAAAAAAATTCATATTCTCTTCCACTAATATTTGTATACCACGTGTTCCAAAACATCTCATCCCCAAAACAATTATTTTAAAGCAATTATATTCATATTACAGATTTAGACACTGTAACAAAAACACAAACTTCGATTATTACAGAAGTTCGCCTTTACTTATTTGGGTTCTTGCAATAACCGAAGAATTGGATGATGTACAGGTAAGAAGACTTAACTGGTGTTATCTGATTTTGTATTTCACATATTTACATACTTACAATTCTACACTGCCACTACTATCTGGACTGAATTTCTAACTCTTCTTACTGCCTTACTAACTGACCTAAAACTACCATATATCTAATTACACAAGTACTAAGTCAGGAAAGATTAGTGAATACATAAACAATACTATTATTAACAATTGACATCATTTCTACATATCATAATTACTTAATTGTATACTCTAGGAATGTGCTGACTTTGACTTGTTACATCCATCTCTGTTTCAAGCAATTTGTTTCTGTAAAGGCGCATAATTTACATATTAATACATTTAATAATTACCCTTTTATTCCTTGTTAATTTTCTTTGTTTTTACTACTTCGTACTTACTAACTTCAAATAAATTACATATAAATAAACAATAATATTAAACAATTTTATAACTTTTCCATCTGTAAAACAATCAAAATAAACATTACCAAAGTCTTATGTAAATTTTATGACTCTTTAAATTAAAATAAAATTTAAGTTTGTACCTCGCATCTTCTTCTTTCTTCTTGAGGTCATTTGTGCTGCTAAAATTTGGTTGAAATATCCTCTTGTAGTTCTTTTTATGTCGTTTAACCTTCTAATCTGGCTGTTTTGTACTTTGTTTTTTCTTTCGGCCATACGTCCTCGTAGAGTTCTTTTTCTGTTGTGGATTTTTTTATCGTACTATTTGGCTTGTTCTATATTTATTTGAAACTGTTTGTTGTTTTCAAATTTAATGCTGAGCTGCTCAACTTCTTCAATTTCTTCATTAACCGTTAGTGAAATTTCCTTAATACTTTCTAATGAAACATCATTTTTATCCCCAGATACTTTCTTTTCCCTCATATTTACCTGGTAAATATCTGGAGTTTCCACAGGAACGACGCCATTAAGTCTTTCTTCATTAACACGGTTGTTGTCTGAATTTACTTGTTGGGAGTCTGCCTCATTCTTGTCTAATTCAGCAAGTTTTTCTCTTTGTTTTTCTTAAAATATTTTACATAGACAGTATTTCTTCTTAGGCATCTTACATCCAAAATATCTTAATATTCCTTCTTCCTTCTGCATCGCATCTGTGACTATAAATCATATGAGTTGACTCTTGGACACCGGATAATTCTGCCATTCTTAATATAATAAAGAACCACTTAAACTTTTGTATCTCTTTTAGATCGTCCGCGGCCATTTCTTTATTTTCCTTGTTATTTTGGCCTGTTGTTTCTGTATAACCTCTTTTATATAATGTATCTTTTTCATATTTTTTATATAAAAATATATCACTTACCAAGATCTGCTTAGGCAGAGTGCCACACCCAGTAATGGGTAAAAAGCGTGATGATATATTTATATTTTATTTTATTTATCTTTTTCATTTTATTTTTCATTCTGACAGTCGTAATCATTTGACTACTCACCATTTCACCATCTTGACGCCTGCACAGAAACTCATCTGAAATGTGTAAATTGTTCTCAATTCAAAATTGCAAATAATGTCGATATACCAACTGATCACGTTGTTTGGGATAATGAATGTCGGGTATATAAAGGAGTACTCGGTAAATTTAAAAAGACTGTGCTTGGGGACAAATAGCAATTACCGACTTTAGAAAACTGTTCTCTTGACAAGAAATTGTATTCTGTTAGTTCATCATCATCCCAGCTAAATAATTCACGCAATAATGAATATAAGTATAGGTTCAACTGTTTTTATCAGAATGTTACGGGCCTGAATTCCAAATGTAGAGATTTATATAAATTTTCCTTAACTGCAAGTCAATATCAATTATTTGCTTTAACTGAAACCTGGTGTCATGATGGTATTCAGAGTTCTGAGCTTTTTGATTCCAAACAATTTAGTGTTTTCCGGAGCGATCGTAATCTACTTGTTACAAATAAATCTCGGGGTGGGGGAGTCCTTCTGGCAGTCTCAAACAATCTTCAAGTTTTTGAAATTAACATTGCTTCATACTGTAATAGTCTTAATCTTATTCCCCACATCGACATTGTTTTAATTAAAGTATTGGTTAATCATTCAACTATTTATGCAATGAACATCTATATTCCTCCCTCTTGCCCTATTAAAGACTATGATATTTTATTCGAATCAATCGTAAGTTTACAATTTCTTCATAATTCGGAAATAATCATATTTGGTGATTTCAACATACCCCTTTATCTGAATTGCTATAACAATACCTCATCTTGCCCGCGTTTCACCTCTCTCAATAATTTTTTAAACTTTTTGAACTTACGGCAATTTAATATCACCGTGAATGACTACGGTAGACTTCTAGACCTTATCATTAGTGATAATCCGTGCATAGTTTCCAAGTCTGTTGATCTTCTGTGTCGCGAGTACTCACATCATCCTCCTTTAATGGTGGAGTTTTCCTTAAAATCTAAACTTAATAAATTTCAATCTGTTAGTAACTTTGGCTTTAATTTTAAGAAAGCTAATTTTCTCTCACTTTATAATGATTTTTCTAACATAAACTGGAATTTCTTGGACTATATAGATGATGTAAATGGCGCTCTTGAATCTCTCTATTTCGTTGTAAATGATGCTTTGTATAAGAATGTTCCCCTGAAACGTAAATGCACTGGTTCGTATCCTCAGTGGTTTACAGGTGCTATAATTCACAAATTGAAAGTTAAACATAAAGCCTGGAATAGATACAGGAAATTCAACAATTATAATGATAAACAAGAGTTCATAAAATTAAGGGCCGAAATCAAAAGAGAGGTTGATGAGGAATATAAGAATTATTGCCTGAAGATTCAAAATGACATCATTGAGGAGCCTAAAAAATTCTGGACATTTGTTAATAATAAACGGGACAATTCTCACATTCCTTCTGTTATGAGTCACAATAACACTTCTTTTGAAAATCCGCAATCGATACTTGAGTGTTTCGCAAATTTCTTCTCTAGCTCATATAACGATGATTCTACTAATGCCAACATAAATGATTGTTTTATACCTAACAACTCTTCTACTGTGTCCATAAATTCTATAACTGAAGATGAAGTTATGTTAGCCATTCGAAAACTCAAATCCAGCATGACAACTGGCCCTGACCTAATTCCCTCCTTTCTTATAAATGATTATGCTTCTGTATTTGTAAAACCTCTTACCGTGATCTTCAATCTGATTTTAAAAAGTTCAACATATCCTGATAAGTGGAAGATATCGAGGGTGAAACCTATTTTTAAAAAAGGTGATAAGAATGATATTAGCAATTATAGACCTGTTGCAATATTGTCTAATTTCAGTAAGATCCTCGAATCTATTTTACATGCATGAATCTATAATCAGGTATGTGGTGTAATTTCTTGTAATCAACACGGTTTTATGAAAGGCAGGTCGACAGTCACGAATCTTATGTGTAAGACACAGTTAATTTGCGAAGAAATGGATCGACAAGGACAAGTGGATGTCGTGTACACGGATTTTTCGAAAGCCTTTGATAAATTAGATCATTCCCTTCTTCTACAGAAACTTAAACTCTTCGGCTTCTCTGACTCTCTTTTACAGCTTGTCTCATTATATTTCTGCAACAGATATCAATTTGTTAATATACAGGGATTTCAGTCTGACTATTTTCTACAAAAATCTGGTGTACCCCAAGGATCAATTTTAGGGCCCCTATTTTTTAACATTTTCATTAATGATATTACGGCGAACATATGCAGATGATCTAAAACTGTTATGTGTCATTTCTTCTTTGGATGATTGTCTAAAGATGCAAAGAAATTTAGATTTAATTTTCAGATGGTGCTGCAGCAACAAACTGTACCTGAATATCTCTAAATGCCATTGTATGATGTTCTCGAAAAAATTAAATCCGAATCTTTTTGATTACTCTATAATCAATTCTGTTTTAGGCAGGCCTGATACGATAGTAGACTTAGGAGTTATGTTTGATTATAAATTATCTTTTTCTAAGCACATTGAATTAAAAGTATCAACTGCCCTGAGGTGCCTTGGTTTTTTGATTCGTAATTCTAATTCGTTTCTCGCAGCAAATACATTACGTCTATTATTTGTGACTTTGGTTCGTCCTCACTTGGAGTATTGCTCTTTAATATGGAATCCGCTGTATAGTAATCAAATTGAGTCATTAGAGTATGTACATAGGAAGTTTCTGAAATTTGCGACTTTCATCCTGGAAGGATATTATCCTCCTAGAGGGATATCGCAATCCTTACTACTGGATACATTTCGATTAAATTCACTCGAGCAGAGCCGACATATTGTTGCTGTAACATTTTTACACAAGATTATTCACAATACAATTGATTGCATATTCATCATGAGTTGAATTCTATTTAAAGTTTCCAGAGTGTCATCCAGATATAAGAACGTTTTCTACTTGCACGCGGCAAGAACTCTTATGCTATCGAAGTCACCAATTCATCAAATGATCAATTCTCACAATGTCATTGAGGATGAAAGTGATATTTTTCATAACAACATTAATGATATAAAGAAATCTATTACTTCTTTCTAATTCTGTGTTTCTTCCTTACCCTAGAATTGGGCGTTTGCCTGTTGGGTAATGTATTAATAATAATAATAATAATGGCAGAGGAGTCATCGACTTCATCAATGCGCACTATAACCAAGTTGATCATCTTAGAGCTTATTTTCTCAGAAAAAGTAAAGAAAATGCAGCTTACAAAGAACTGCAGAAGACTGATAAAAACTATTCACCATTAAAGTTAGGTCAGGAAACATATGAACCAGTCACGCTCCGAATCACTGATCAAGAGAAAATACAGAAGTGGAAACAAAAACCGAGACATGGAAAATATATAGCTAATATCAACAATGAGCACATAGACACAGATGCGACACATACATGGTTAACAAACGGAAACATTTTCTCTGAGACGGAGGGTTTTGTCCTGGCAATTCAAGACAGAGTGATAAACACCAGAAGCTATAAGCGTCACATAATGAAGGACTACTCCATCCAGGACAAATGTCGCATGTGCAACAAAGAAGGAGAAACCATCGAACACATAATTAGTGGCTGTGAACAATTATCCGCTACAATGTACACAGAAAGACATAACAATATAGCAAAAATCATACACCAGCATTTCGCATTAGAGTTAGATCCATCAAAAGAGATGCTACCCTATTACAAGTACAGCCCAGACAACGTACTAGAAACACATACGAAAAAGCTATATTGGAATAGAATCATCTACACAGACCACCACATACGCCACAATAAACCAGACATACTGTACTTAAACAAAGAAACAAAACATGCGCAAATTATTGACATCGCAGTCCCTCACTCAACTAACTTAGAGGAAACAAGAAAGATTAAAATAACCAAATATACTGAATTAGCCAGAGAAATAAAAGAAATTTGGAATATTGATAAAGTTGAAATTATTCCAATTATTCTGGGCGCAACAGGAGAAATTCCAAGACGATTATTCCCAGCACTTGAAACATTAAAAATACCAAGGAACACTTTTATACAACTGCAAAAAAGCGTGCTGTTAGATACCTGTAGAATAGTACGCAGCACACTTAACATAACATCTAGAGGTTACTACGATTAGCTGCACTTACCAAACCAGCGGAGAGCCACTACAGACAACAGACGGCAGAATATCAGAATTCGGTAGTAGATGTCATCTAAACACAAACCAGGACACGCCCAGCGGCCCACCCAAAACCCTGGAATAAAATATAAATTAAATCATAAAATGTATCATACAACTACAGTATTGTACCTATCTTAAGATAAAATTGATGTGTTATACTTACTTGCCCTAAGTGGCCGTTGTACATCACTATGTATTTACCTGAAAAGAGAAAATAAAAGGAAATAATAATAATAAAATACCAATAATGACGGACTGGAAAATAACAACAGAAGATATACAAGAAGCAATTAAGAGGACACCAAACTGGAAAGCCCCTGGGCCGGATAGGATACATAACTTCTGGTGGAAAAAGTTCCAGAACATGCACGTACATCTTGCGAAGGCATACACACATCTATTGCAATTTCCGAAAGAAACACCAAAATTCCTCACATCCGGCATAACTTACTTACTCCCAAAAACCACTCCACCTAGCAATGACCCATCCAAATACAGACCCATAACGTGCCTATCAACCGCCTACAAAATTTTAACATCTGTACTCACTCATAAAATATACAACCACCTAGAAACCAACAATATATTGTCAATAGAACAGAAAGGATGCCGGAAAAATACAAGAGGAAGCAAGGAGCAACTAACAATAGATGCTATTAAACTGAAGAGGCAAAAGACAAACATAAAGATCTGTATGTAGGCTATATTGACTATAAGAAAGCATTTGACAGCGTACCACACAAATGGCTCATAGAAATAATGAAAATCTACAAAATCTATCCATCCATAATCCAACTACTAATAGATATGATGCTTACATGGGAGACAAAGATAAAAGCGAGCAGAGGAGGAGCACCAACCGAACCAATTAAGATCCGTAGGGGCATATTTCAGGGAGATTCCCTAAGCGCCCTCTGGTTCTGCCTCTCGCTGAACCCACTGTCCAGGACACTGAACGACAACACGTATGGCTATACTTTAAATGGGTCAGAAACACCAATTACCCATCTGATAGTCGTGGATGACGTAAAAGTTTTCGCGAACTCAAAGCAGAATCTACACAGACTTATTAGAAGAGTAGAAGAATTCAGCAATGACATCTGCATGGAATTTGGAATAGACAAATGTAAAACCAACGGTATAAGAAGAGGAAGATGGGAAAAGGTCGATGAATATGTAACACACAACCAGGATATCATTAAGAGCCTGGAAAAAGATGAGACATACAAGTACCTACGAATGAAGCAAAAAACCCATCTCTGCACACAAAATAGTTAAAGAGCAAATTACGAATGAAATGGTACGAAGAACTAAGCTCATATTAAAAACAAAGCTCTCAGCACGAAGCAAAATAAAAGCGGTAAACACCTACGCAATCCCGGTGATTACATACAGCTTTGGCATTCTTAAATGGACAAAAACAGAAATTCAAGATCTAAACAGAAAACTTAGAGTAACATTCACTAAGTTCAGGGACCATCACCCTCGAAGCTCTATAGAGAGATTCCACCTACCCAGATCATTAGGAGGAAGAGGAGTAACGGACGTGAATAACGCATACTATAGACAAATTAACAACTTAAGAAAATATTTCATCACGAAAGCCGCAGCAAATCAATACTACAAAGATCTATGCACGGCTGATGGAGGTTACACACCCCTTAATCTTGGTGATCCAACATATGAACCACTACAGTTAATCGTCACAGAAGCCCAGAAGATGCAAACATGGAAAGAAAAAGAAATGCACGGCAGATACATCGCCAATCTTGAAAACCCCGAATATTGCATAGATCGTAACGCAAGTAATAAGTGGCTACAAACCGGGAATATATTTTCTGAAACCAAAGGGTTCATCCTCTCCATACAGGACCAAGTAATCGCTACTAAGAACTACAGAAAATTTGTGATGAAAGAGCCGGCAATAACCAACGACAAGTGCAGAATATGCTCCACTGATCACGAAAGTATAGACCACCTAATCAGTGGCTGCACCATAATGGCGCCAACAGAATACACAACTAGACATGAGTAGCGCAAATTATCCACCAGTTGCTAGCAGCGAAGCTTAAGGATGAACCCATAAACACCCCACACTACAAACACCAACCAGAAAACGTAATTCTGAACCAAAGAGGAAAATTATACTGGGACAGACAAATATTAACTGACCACACCATAAGACACAACAGGCCCGATATTGTGTATCAAATCTACGTCAAGTCCATAGCCTATCTAATAGATATCGCGGTTCCGCACCCCACCAACTTGGAGAAAACGAGGAAAGAAAAGATAGGAAAATACATAGCCCTAGCAAGGGAAATAAAAAAGATTTGGAATGTTGAGACTGTTAAGATCATACCAATTATCATAGGAGCCACAGGAGAGATCCCAACAGGACTCTCTAAGAGAATTAGATATCCAGGTAGATACATATATGATGCTACAAAAAACAACACTGCTGGAAACATGCAGAATATTACGTCACGTCCTGAACATTGAACATTAAGGACCAACCAACTCAGGGAACCAATGAACGAGAGCACCAATGGCACCATCAAAGGCAGACTCGTCCCCTAATCCAAGATAGGAAGAAGATACGAATATCAATGACATGTACATATTTATATGAAATGTACTTACCTTATTTACAATTATTATATATTACTTGCTCCTCAGGAGCCGTTGTATGATAATGTAGCCGCAAAGATAATTGAATAAAGAGAAATAATAATAATAATAATAATAATAATAACTACTGACGCTGATACCGATGCTCACGCTCTTGTTGACAATGCCTATCGTAATGGTTGCCACTGCAATTGTAACATTGAAGTTTATTCTCATATCGTTGATATTTATGATTTCGTTTGTAATGATTGTCATTCTCTACAATTATAATTGTAGTATTCACCTCTCTGTTGAAATTATCTTCTTTCTGGTAATTGTAATTATCGTCCCTCTGGTAGATGTAGTTATCTTCTTTCTGATAGTAATTCGTTGTTGACGCTGATACTTTTGTTGACACTGCCTGACAGTGATTGCCACTATAAATGTAACATTGTACAGTGCGTCTTCTATCATTGTAATTTGCTCTTCTTTGGCCGTACATATTCTCCTTCTGTCTTCTTTTTTCACTTACTTACTTGCCTGTTGTTGTTGTGTCCAACCTTCACGATTTACCAAAAATTTGGTTCATCTAGTTTTGCGAGAATCCAAAAACCGCTGCCATTTGTGAAAAGTCTCTAACTTCATTCATTCAAGTAAAAATACTTTACTGGTGTTACTGGTTTTGTATTTATTAAAATATTTACAACATTACAATTCTACACCGCCACTATTATCTCGACTTCACTAACTGAATTTCTAACTAAATCTTACTGTCTTACTAACTAACCTTACATTACTATATATCTAATTACAAAAATACTAAATCAGCAAAGATTAGTGAATACATAAACAATACTATTATTAATAATAGACCTCATTTCTTCATATCATATTTAATTTATTGTATACACTAGAAATGTGCTGACTTTGATTTGTTACAAACAAATAGCGCGTCAAACTACAGAAAAGGTGAAAATATTCTATTTCCAGTATACCGAAACTAATTCCAGCTTTCTTATTTTAAATGGAACATCTTCTATATATTTTTCAAAACTTACTTTCTACTTGACATTCTGAATTCAACCATGTAAAAAACAAACCAAATTCATTAGACTCTATTTAGATATCTAAGTTACCTCTAGGAACAATACATAAAATAAAACAAATTCCTCTATTTTAGTATCTACGAGTACGACAGTTAGTTAATATTTGAAATCAGGAAAATAGGGGACAATTTAAAATTTTATTTTAAAGCTTATGATTAATTGAATTCGTTTTTTAATTTTGTTTTTTATATTGGATAAATTGTTAACTTAGATATTTGAATAACTCTTTATTGTATTTTTTTCTTTTAATTAAAAAAAATATAATAATTAATAATAATAAAATAATTTATAATGAAAAATGCACACAGTTAAATTTAGAATGTTATGTAGAATCCGAATTTTGAAAAATATACATATTTAAAATACGAAAGTTGGGGTCATTTTCGATTACACCGAAATAAAGTATTTTGTTCAGTGTGACGCGCTTTTTATGTAGGTAGTTTTTATTTTTAAATTCCTTTTTTTATATGAATCTTTTAGTGGATGTCCTATGAATATTTCAGGGGTTCGTGCTACACCATTTGATGGGGTATGTTTAAAATAATATTTTTGGAGGGGGGTGAGGTGAGATTATATTTGGGACACCGGTATATACATATGGATGGATGCCGTTGCATTGGTAATAGGTTATAATGATTAGTCATTATTGCACAACTACCTTACTGATACAGGACAAAGCGATAGTTTGTTAAGTAAGCAACTTTGAATATCACAAACGATTCTGCATATTCTATTTAAAAAAGTGTAGCTATAAAAACAGATTGACTGTTTAAATAAAAAAATTATTAAACTAAATATTCGTCAACATTTATTGTCCGGCAGTACGGTAGTGTGTGTAGCGTTACGGAATGCGAATCCAGAGATCCCAAGTTCGAATTCCACTCAAGCAAGAATTATATGGACTACCACATTTCGGCTCGGTGAGTCCGAACCCTGTACAGTAATTAGAATTTAGTTTCTATTGTACACAGTAGCATAAATAAATAAATAAGTAATGTATGTTAGCTTCAATTTGAATACAACAATCAAATTTACGTTAGCCGAACTAAAACATTATTGCAACGCGCTTCGTAAAACATTCACCACGATAAAAGGCTAAATGTCTATAGTACACAAGGTACAAGAAAACTTATTCTTTCTTTTGCTGATTAATTACGCGATGAATCGGAAGAATAAGAACAAGCGCACGATTCTTGATTTTAGAATCATTGGTTAGATTTTAGACTGTTGACCTACAAATGTGTGAAACCTAATGTCAAAACAAGCGCTGAAAATCTTTCTTATCTTTTTATTCGTTTACTGTTCTTACATAGACTGTTTAACTGCAATTCTGTGAATTTCACTTTCAAAAACAAATGTAGAGCGTCACTCCCTTCCTTTCTAATCTTTCTGATTCATTTGTCCGGCAGTATGGTAGTATGGGTAGCGTTATAGAATTCAAATCCAGAGATAGAGAGATCTAATCTCACTCAAGCTAAGAATTAAATAAACTACTACATTTTGGCTCGCCGAGTTCAGACCCTGTACTATAATTTGGATTCAGCTCCTGTTGAGCAGAGTACCATAAATAAATAAATAAATTTTCAGTTTCCACTAATAGTATCTAACTGCAATTGTGCAGAATTTACTTCCAAAATAAGTGCAGGCCGGTACTTCCTTCATTTCTTTTTTATAGATTTATTGTTAGATGAGCGGGCGTAAGTGAAAGATTTACGAAACAGGTTTACAGGAGCGAATGGGTGAATATGATTAAGTGTTTGTTGTGTGTTAGAGGATTTTGGGTGTGAGATATGAATGAGCTTGTATGGAGACAGCGTTACTATGGTTAAAGCGAGTATCGTGTGTTAGGATGAGAATGTTGGACAAGAACTAATACTTTGATGAAACTATTAATGGATATTCAGTGAATGTTTCAGGGGTTCGTACTACCCCATTTCACGAGATATAGGGTAATGTTATTTATGTATAATTCGCAATTTAATGCTTATTTTTGCACACAAGAAACTGGTTTCTCATACTTGTCACGTTTTGAGGTGGTGCCGAAGTAAACTCAGAAGCTAAAATACGGATTTATGAAACGTTGTAAGATATCAGTAGCAGTAGAGTCAGTTATTTATGATGTGTTGTACGCTCGTCATATTTTACACATGATTAGAGCTGCACAAAAAAATGTGTTAACCTATATAAAGGACATATTTATTTAGTTGAAATGAATTGCGTTCTGAAAGAAGCATTACGCGATAGACCTTTTAGATATCTAACTAAATAAATTAAAATCCATAAGTTAAATTAAAAACGAGTTTTCATCCTTTCTTTATATACAACCTCTATCACGTTCTTTTTCAACATTTTCAAAGTTTATTGGCCACCTTTGGGACGAGCGTTCTTGACAGGCACGTAGGTGCACATATACGCTTCCTGAACCATATTTCACATATTACGTCTCTGAAATACGCGTTCCGATACCAAATTGTTTTGCCAGAATTCATATTTCTTGTTCTCAGTGGTTGTTGTACTCGAACATAGGTATGCTGAAGTGACTACGACTTCAAATATTTTCTAATTTAATATGGTGGTACGAGTTCGTCTCTAGGGTAAAACGTGTTCTCATATTACAATGTTTATATACACTCAACCAGCACCTGGAGAACTTGTTACTGGGATATTTTACATAAAAAATCCTTGCAAGAAGTAGTAGTATAGTAGTAAGTGCAGCAAATAATAATTTGAAAATAACTTTTGTATATATATATAATTCTAAATACCACTGTAAGCATATTTTGACAAAAGTACATATTGTATGTATATAATGTACTTTAAGTAATCCTTTACGTAGTGTTATTTAAATCATTAATCAGCTCTATCTATAATGCCACTAATGTCGACATATTTTAAATCCCCCCTGTACCCAAGTATAATTTTTTAAGCCGCCTCTGGGGAAATGTAATAAAAAACTGTGAATGAGAAACTAACATTAAAGACAATGATATACCAACAATAAAGCAACTCATATCGTTTCAACTAACAAAGCTGACTCTCAAAAACATTAAATAATAATAAAGCACGTATTAGCCTATCAGAATCCTTAATCACCGAAAGTTTTTATAGCAACTAACACGTAGAAATTTAAACTTTATAATGGTTCTCAGTTCTTACAAATATTATTAGCAAGCATGTATTCAATGCTGAGGGTGTCATTTTTTAACTCGGACTCACAGTCAGATTTATTTGCTATAAATATTCTACCTATAGCCCCTATTGAAACTATACTATTTGATATAGGATCAGTAAAATCATAAATCAACTTTACATATTAACTATTAAATCACTAGTTTAAAGCTTTAGCAGAACTTTATAACTTATATTTGCAGTGAATTATCTATATTCTGCCTCACTTCATAGTATATTAATTTTTAAATCTTCGAAACATCACCAAATTCACAAATTTAAGTAACATGTCGAATAACGATGCATTGACTGACAAGGAAAAGATATAAATACAAAAATACAAATTAATGTCACTTTTAAACATTGCTGTACTTTTCGTTACATTATAAATCCGCTATGGCGATTAGCCAATCACCGATGTTATTCCCTATAGTGTGCAATACTATGAAATTAAGTTGAGAGTGAGTATAGTTTCCAGTTTGATATCATTGAACTTAACTTACCTAGAAATAATGTTTTACTCACATGCAAACACACACTTGGCTCTACGTCCCATTTAGGGCCTTTGATTACCGGGCACACCGAGCCGTTCTGCGGGTATTCGTAGCCGGATGCTAAATTATTTAAGGCATATAAGTAACTAGCGTATAGCTATATATACATGTAACTGTATTTTATATTTTTACAAAAAAATCACACATCGTCGACAGGCGGTTTCGAATTGACGAACCTTGGTTCGAGTGACGACACAGTATGTTAAGAGATGTGCCTTAACACACTCGGCCACCGCACCTGTTGAAATAATGTTTTACGAAATAGATTAAGAAATACGGCCATTAGTTAAACAAATCACGGCTTTTGAGGTTATATTTTTGTCAATAAAAATATGTTTATTGAAACCAGTCTCGTCAAAATAGAAAATTGTACAGAAACATAAGCTTTAAAACATTCAATTTACTGTAGCTATACCTGTAAATGACTCGGTCACAAATTTATGAGATTCGAAACGCAGATCTCAAGCAAATTAAATTGTAAAACAGAATTCAAAAGACTCTTTCATGGTTTTATTAATGAATATATTACATTAAAGCTCATAACAAATTTAGCGAAAACAAATGAATCTGAGAATTATTTTATATACCGCATAGCGGTATATTCAGAGCAGAGTGTCACACTGACATTGTGTTTAACGTTTTGCAAATAGTAGGGCCTACAATATAGAGTAACCTATTTGTCGTTCTAGTTAGATTATATATATATATATATATATATATATATATATATATATATATATATATATATATATTACGCAAAGTACAATATGAATTTGAAAAAGAGAAGTGAGAAGTGATCAAAATATATCAATGTTGACACAAACTATGTCGACGTTGTAAATGCGTTTTATAAAGTACGAGTATAGACGAGTAACAAAATTAAGTAACTTCAGCTGTAGTAACGAAATTATAGATTTTTTTCTAAACCTTTCTAATAAATATCGATTGTTTGTTATAAAAATAAAATGGAAAACATTTGGTTCTGTTTCACAGATGACACAATATAATGTTATTGTAAAATATCGGCTGTTATTCCATCCTCAGAAGTGAATACATGCTAACAAAACAGATCTTATATACAGTACACAGTAATATTTAGCGAGAGAGAAGTGATTTTTGTATTTCTTTAATTATTGCATGGCGAATTTATCAAGTCTAGTTGCTCATTCATTAATTTGTACCTGTATTCAAGACTTTATTAATTTCGAAAACTTATTAGAAAATGAGTCGTAAACCTTTATCTTCTCTATGGAGAATTGATAGATTTTCAACTGAGCAATTATGTTTATAATCTACAAGATGTTTAGCTACATTCGATTGGGGTATTTTATTTTTATGATTTCTACAATGTCTCTAATTCTAGTGCAAAAAATACGTCCAGTTTGTTCTATGTAAATAAAGTTGAAGTCGTTATATTTTGTTTTGTTCATGCCTGAATTAGATAATGGATCCCTATTAACTAATTTTTTATTTACTAAAATATTTCTTAATGTATGCATTTTGTGGAGGATTTAATAGAATTGCTATCAAACTAAATTCATGTTAGGTTTTTCAGTTTTCATTTTATGTTGCTTTCAGTATTCCTCAAGGACGAATCGCCAAGTCGTAAATTTTTCCACTGCATAATTTTTGATTATGATTTCTTTATTTTCTTGAAATATAATGGACAAGGACACTGTCCACTTACACCAATAAAAGGCTGTAAGTAGCTCAGTTTCGTATCTTTAATGCGAAACGTTGATTTAAAGTTTTCCAATGCTAGCTGTATCTGTCCAACCGTATGCTATAATGTTCAGTTGAAATAAATTATAACATTAAAAATTGCAAATTTAGTGATCACTAATTTAGAATTATCGAATATGTTTGTTTCTATAATCGTGAATTTGTTCCAGAAATTATTATTATTATTATTATTATTATAGTAAATAAAGTAATTTTTTAAGATAAATCGATAAATAAATATTAAATCGATAAATAAATAATAAACAGATAAAATTTAAACTGTTTTTCAAATAAAGGTAATATTAAACAAATCAATAATTAAGGATTTTATTAACAAGATAGTAAGTAGCCTGTGCATTTTTCTAGTCTGAGACACTTACATCATAATTCATTCTGAAGTTTGTCCATGCGGTAGTTACATTATTCGGTTCATTTAAGCTATCACTTCTTGCGCGGGCAGTTTTACTACAACATAAGGAATGACGACAGCTTCGTGTAGTGACCAGGAGTAGCCATGGCTGCCCTGATAAATGATCACTACGTCGTTAGTTCGCGAGCGTTGACTTTACAAAACGCCGCAGAAAAAAAAACATACGTGATGGAAAAAACACCATGGTAAAAAAAGCTTTTAAAACCATTTTATTAAGCAGCTTTTTACTAACTAAGGGTTGATAATGGCATTAACCTTTCAATATCATGTTAATTTATATGTTCGATTTGGCAATAACAATACTGTTAACAAAATATGAACACAATATTATCTTTAGTAAATGTCTTATTTATTTATTATGCAACTCTCTCCAACAGGAACTTAATTCTAATTACAGTACAGGGTCTAAGCTCTCCGAGCAGCAGTGTGGTAATTCATATATTTTTAGTTTGAGTAGTATACGAACTCGGGATCTCCGGATTCGAATGGCAATATATTTCGTTAGATTTAGAGTTACTTTTATCATACAATATACCGACCATACTGCTGGTGCCATTAAAATATAGAATTTTTCTTTAGGGTAGGCTAATAAAACGTTCTTTGTAACTTTTGCAACTACTTTTATTTTCCATTAATCTCTAAAAAATTTATAAGTGGACTCATATTTATCTTTGGATTTAGCTGGCAATAAATTTAAAACAGCAATATTTGCTGTTTTCCTAATTCGGGAGAGATACTATGTAATTCACACAACATTTTATAAAATTGATTGATAAACATATGTATACAACAGTTGATGTTGAAACATTAAGTGACGAATGTTTTCGTAGGTATGAATGTTCTCAAATCATAGTTATTTAAGCTACGAGGTATGTAAGTAAGTCTTAATATTCAAGTAAGTTGTATAGGCCGAAGCATACACCGAGGTCGTAGTAACTTCCGAGAATGTTAAGATGTGTGTACATTGTGTTGTATTAATGAAAATAACGATTATTTTGAACCTTCAGAAAATAGTACGAATTTCCAATCCTCGCTTCTTTTTACGTTTTCAAACAGGAAAATGTATGAATTAACCAGTTGGAAAACATACCTTTAGATACATTCCTATAGTCCTCGCAAAATTTTTAAAATTACAAAATCCACATCTTTATACTGGATATTGATTCAAACGATTTTCTGCTACGTTACTCGTCAGTACTGGTGCAAATATTTTAAGTTTAAAAAGGTACGGCGGCTCAGTATCTGGCACCATTGCCGCAAGTTACATGGCAGAATCAATTAAGAACAAAATAGATATTGCCAATAAAATATATGACAAAACCATCAATATAGCTTCTACATTAAAAGAAATACATTTAATATCTCAAGTTGATTCACATTCATTTTTAATGTCATCACAATAAATTCCACAAAACGGTACTATATTTTTTACAAAAGGACAAATAAAATAAAATTAATAAATATATCGTCACGCCTTTTACCCATTACTGGGTGTGTCAAATCACGGCCCCCAAATATGTTAGTGGAGGGGAAGCTACAGGAGTTGATATTAAATTGGTAAAAGCCAGTTTGTCGATTGCGTGAATCGAACTCGGGTCCTCAAGAACCGCAAGCCGACTGCATACACACTAGACCACCAACTCCATAAAAGAACAAATTAATTTATGAAAATGAGAATTTAGTATTAAAAAATTGTACATTTACAAATAGTACACTCTTTTACAATTTTAATAATAAATAAATAAGTATTTGCATAATTTGTATTTCCTAAAATGAAATATTAAATTATTTAAATACCTTTGTCTTTATTTCCCTAGGGAAGTAAGATTATTAAATTCAAGAAAAAATTATAAACAAATGTTAAAGGCCACTTACAAATCTCGTAGCTATGGATGAAATTCAAAAGTTACAATATTGGGCTACCCATATATGTTTTTTTTAAGATGATTTTATTCGATTTTGATATATTTATTTTCTTAAAAATAAATCAGATGTAGCTGTGAAATTTGGGAATTGTAAGTAGAAATAAGAATTTCAGAATATGTAGTTAAAGAATTTTTTGATATTGGAGGTGAGTTTAATAATGATGCTGTGCGAAAAATTCTACAGAAACATGGAATTAAACACATATTAATAATATCATTTACCTTAAAAGAACGGATGCAGGAAAAAAAGATAAAGTAGTATAATTGTAGAAACCGCACGAGCAAATATGCACGGATCTGAATAAATTCCTCAGGGTTTATGAGTTGAAACGATAAACACGGCTACTTATATTTTAAGTCGGATAGGTTTATCAAGTATTAAAGGTAAATCACCGGTAAATAAACTATGGATTGACAAGAAACCTGGCTTTAATTATTTACGAATTATTGGGTCAATCTGTTATACACACATTTCAAAACAATATGCAACAAGGCTTAAAAACGTGTTTTAGTAGGATATGATACAAATGAATATCATATATGGTACCAGAATAATATATTGGTAAGATATTACGACGTGGTATCCGATGAACGATCCCTTGCTGGTATAGTACAATAGAGATAGAGAAGAAAATGGGAAATATAATAGAGGTCGAAGAGAAAAAAGAATCTGCAATCCAGGTACTGATTTATTTCATAAAAGACAAGAAATCATTTATGAAACAGACAGCAAATCAAGAATCCATTTAGGTACGGTGCATGTGTGATGCTTGTTGAAATTGAACCTAGTACTTATAAGTAATTTGAACACAGACGCTTCTGACAACTGTAAAACAGCCACGAATGAAAAAATGAAATATCTAATTACTAATGAAACATAGACATTTAATGAATTATGGAATGGAAGGCATGTAATACCATATACATGGGTATACAAAATTAAAAACATATCCAGATGATTCAGTACAAATATACAAGGCAAGACTTGCGATAAAATAATATTCACAGACTATGATCAAACTTTCAGGCCAATGGCAAAGTCTGCAGCAATTAGATCCTTGTTTAGCGTAGCAGCCAACGTGAATATGTCACTTCTTAAGTTTCATGTTGCAACAGCGTTTCTTTATAGGAAGTTATAGGAAAAGATTTATATGAAACAATCAGATGGATATAAAGATGGAGCTAATAGAGTTTGCTGTCTGAATTTTGTTATGAACTTACACAAGCTCCCAAATGTTGGAGCAAATATTTTCGAGATTTTCTGAATAATTTAGGTTTCCAACGCAGTGAAGCGGAATCTTTTTAATTTATTCTGAAACAAGTTTTAGTGGCATTGATTGTGGATGATGGATTGTTTGATTCCAACAGTAAAATTTTAATGGGCAGATTTTAAAAAGCTAATTCAAAATTTCAACTAAGCCAGCCTCGTATTATCTAGAACCTGAAATAGAACAAATAGGATGGAACAATCAAGGTGACACAAAGATAAACTAAAATAGTGTTAAAATGATTTGATATAATTGACTATAAACTAGTCTCAACTCCCAAATCAAAGAAATCTGAAGACGAAACTGAAATTGAAGAAAATACAGAAAAATTTTCTTACAGACAAGCAGTACGTTCTTATATATTTAATGACAGGAACTTGTCCAGGCATAGTCTACGCAGCTGGAGTATGTGATACGTTTATAATACTCGTAACACTGTAATTTTGATACTTATATGGTATTTCAAATAATTGGTTACTGTAGATTGCAATATAAATACAATACAACACAATACATTTATCGTTCATCTATTTTTCAATAACAACCAACATTCGTCTCTTCATTCATTATTGCTATCCTACTTTACAACCCCTTTATTTTCATATTTACATAATACAATAATTAAAGATAAAATTTAATGTTAAAGTTTCTTTAATTTTCTTGCCGTAACGCTAGGCATTTCTTTCAAATGGAGTTGTTTTTCTATTTTCTACAATCAGTCCTTGATAACGAGAGGTATGCTGATTTCCCTCTTCTTCCTTATTTCTTTTCTCTGAATGTTTACTGAAGCACGTATTTCTTTTACACTTACTTTCATTCTTTGATTGTATAATATATGATCTTGGTTTGTCTGTTGGTTTCATGATTATTGCTTGTAGCCATTCACCCTTTTTCCTTCTGTATAACATTCTTCGTTGAAATATAATTTTTGTTCAAATTCTTTATTTTTGTCTGCGCAATATTTTTCATATAATTTACATTTGTCTTTTTTTTAACTTTATTTATGAATTATGGTTTTCATAATATTTGATTTATACTTAATACATTTTTGTGTACTCGTATCTGTGCAGGAGAGCCTAAAAGACTTCGTGGCATATTTCGATGGTGAAGAAAAGCTAAATGAAGGTTTAATTTATCTTCCGAACATTCCTTTTATTAATATTTTGTCTCTCTTACGTATCTATCCGTTAGTTCGTTTGATGTAGAAAATACTCGACTAAATGAACGAAGCTTAAATTTCCATTCTTTGGCGAATTTTTTGAATTTGTCACTGCTGTACAACCGTTCGTTATCCGTTAAAATGTCATGTATAGCTTGAATTGCAAACCAATTTTTGATAACTTTTATTACTTTGAAACTAGTTTTATAAAATTTTAGTAATCTGAATATGAATCAATAATTATGATGTAGTATTCGTATTATAAGTTTTATAAAATCTTAGTAATCTGAATATGAATCAATAATTATGATGTAGTATTCGTCATTAATTTCAAATAAATCTGATGCTACTGTCGACAACGATCTATCTGCAGTTTCTTGTTTGTAAATTTCTTCCATGGGTTTATTTATTTAAACTTATTGCCAAGTTTCACAAACTTTTACGTACTCAAATATATCGTCTTGCATGGTAGGCCAAAATACATAATCTCTTACAAAATTCAGTATTCCGTTGAGACTTTTAAGACTCAGATGACATTTTTTTTTACTTCAGCTGTCATACATTTTGGTATAAATGATCTATTGTTCTTAAATATTATAGCATCGTAGCCTGATAACTTTTCTCAGTACAACCAATATTTTTATCTCTGATGTCTCTGATTTGGTTTGGCTGTCCCTTCATAATTTATACCATTCATAACTATAATCTATACTGTTTTCTACCTTTTCTTTGAAGTCTTTCGTTTTCTGTTGTTTGAATGGTATAATAACATAGACTTCGAGCTTGTTTTTGCCTTCAGATTTAATTTTTAACTCGCAGTCTCCACTTGGCGTGTCAGCTACGTACAACTCAGTTCCTTTTTAAATTTTACTTTTGGATTATATGTCATATCTTCTAACATCTTCATTTATAATATTGCCGAAATTTCATGAATATACTTTTGAAGATAAATTGGTCTATCCTTTTACTTTCATAATAAAAATAAGTTCAAAAACGCCTACTTTTTTTAATGGTTGTAGAAAAATTTTTTCAAGTATTTAGTCGGGGAAAGGCTTGTGGCTACTTGTAATTAAGTTAATTTTTTATTTGATTCAATGTTTATTTCTTGCGATTGGGTTTGGGTGAATATTGGTTTTGTCACAGGTAGTGCTGTTATCGCTATAAAAAGAACAGCTCAATTTTTATATGTATATGTATATATATACGGCTGGTAACCGCACTTCACGCAAAAAATATATCACTTACCGAGATCTGCTTAGGCAGAGTGCCACACCCAATGATGGGTAAAAGGCGTGATGATATATTTATATATTTATAAAAAATAAAATAAATAAATATATCATCACGCCTTTTACCCATCACTGGGTGTGGCACTCTGCCTAAGCAGATCTCGGTAAGTGATATATTTTATCGCGTGAAGTGCGGTTACCAGCCGTCAAATCACGGCCTCCAAAGATATTAGTGGAGGAGGAGCCACAGGGGTAGATTTTTTAAATTGGTGAAAATTGTTTGTCGGCTGTGGGGATCGAACCAGGGTTCTCAAGATCCACAGGCCGACTCGATACCACTGAGCCACGTATATATATATTTATGATATATATATTATTTGTTTGAAGTACGAAGTGACTTCCGTATATACATCTAATAACATTTTTTTATTTATTTTCTGTCGTTACAACGCATGTAAATGTAATTCTGTTTATTGATTTAGATGCAGAATTTTATGCTCTACAACATTTATTTGAAGCATTTTTGGCTAAAATAATTTGGGGAGCAATGCGCACGGAAAAACTGTTTTTTTATGTTAATCGCCTATGTACACAGGTATGGTGTTCCACCCGGTATATATATATATATATATATATATATATTATGAAATATACTACATTAAGAATGTAATGTGTTTTTATTATATTTATAAACTAAGGTGAAATATTTTAAGAAAACTACGTCCGGTTTTGATTTTTTACACCACTATATTAAGTACTGCGTTGCTATTGTATTTAATTAGCTAAGGTGAAATAATTTACGAAAACCATACCCGGTTTTGTATTTTGTTTATTAAACCAATGAAATATTAAATAAATAAAAAAATACATATATTAACTATATATTTATTATCGAATTTTATAAAATCAAGAGAATTTAGTTCTTTTTTAATGGTAGATTTTTTAATTTTTATATTAGTTGGATTTCAGGCTTTCCATGATAATAAAAAAGTTATAAATTAATTATACATATTTTTTATTAATTAAATTTAATAAGGCGACGTTTCGGCCAAAATTTGGACCATTTTCAGGCAATCGTGTGAAATAACAATTAAATTAACATAATTGAGGTAAAAAAAAAAAATTTTGATGTGTACACCTCAAAAGATTTTATCCATTAACATTTTTTTACCAACTTTTGTTTCATTTAACCGAATTCTTATCGCATATTCATTACCGTTCTCGAGAATACCATGTAAATCTTCATTATGTACCTGATATATCCAATATAATTATCAATTTAAAAATTGTTTCTAGTTGGATGCCAGACTTTAATAACAAGTAAAAAAGGATATTTAAATATTCATTTTAACTCTTGTTTTATTACCGTTTCGGCACAATAATTTAGGCCATTTTCAAGCTAAATTTTTATATAAATTAATAGTGAACAAATTAAATTTTACAATCAAAACATACATTATTTGATAGAAAAAAATAAAATAAAACATTATTGAGGTATACACCTCAAGAGTCACTAGAATAATTCTACAAAACTGAGTTTTGTATAATTATTCTAGTTACAATATATGTATGAAAATAGCCTAAATTATTGTGCCGAAACGTCGCCTTCAACGATAATAAAACAGGAATTAAAAGGCTACTATTCCAACTTACTAGTTTCACAGGGGTGCCAGCGTGCGGTGGCCGGTAGCCAGTGGGCTGACCCAACCCCCTACTACGTTAGTAACTAGATTGACAGTGATTGGTTACCCCACTACTAAATATTGAATGTTAAAGTTACCGTACGAAATACAAACTGTATGTATTCTAATATTTCTTTTCCGATATTTACATTAATTGTAGGTATAGAAATAGTAAATTTATTTTTATTGGAACAAAAATTATAATTCATTTTCTTGTCTTTTTATTCTTAGATAGACTATATATATTCTACTATCTGAGATATTTCCTCGTCAGTGTTCAAATTATCTTCCTCAACAATAAAAAATAGTCCGCGTTTACATTCTGTTGATCGCACATTTACATTGTTAGAGTTACATCTTTTTTGAATAAATGCTTCGCGAGAAGTTTTTTACTTTTTCTTCCAGCCGAAAGTTTTTGAGATTTCTTAGTGCAATGTTTTCCCATTGTAGGGATGTATATAATTGCTACAATAAAAACAAATGATATTTATCTATGTTTTTATATATAGAGGTTATCGATTCTTTGTTCCAGTAATCTATCTTATTCCTAATAGTTAAAATCATCAACTCGCATTGTCGATACAGATACAGATAAAAAAAAACCATATAGTAATTATTGGTTGAATTAGAAATATGTAGAATATTTAATTATAAAATTATATAAAAAAATTATGAATAAGTGGCTTAAATTAATTACCAATATTTTCAGACCCATGCTAGATTACATACATACATACATACATAACATCACGCTATATCCCATTAAATGGGGTAGCACGAACCCGTCAACATTCTCATCCTGACACACGATACTCGATTCGACCACATTAACACTTCCTCCATACAAACTCTTTCTTTTCTCACAACCAAAATCCATCAACACACAACAAACATTCATCCATCGCTAGTGTACACTGCGCTTGTTTCTGAAGATGGGCTCCACACAATTGCAGGTAAACACTCGAAACATCTAACCAATTAATCTAAAATCAAGAATCACACGCTTGTCTTTATTCATCATATTTATCCCGCAATTAATTTTCTCCAAACATTGCTATCCTGACACACCACTTTTGCTTCAACCACATTCATAATTATTTTCATACAAGCTCGTTTATTCTTCACGCTCAGAATCTTTCGCTCACGCAACAACCCTTCAATCATATTCATCCACTTGTTCCTAGGCCGTCCACGCAAACTTTCACCCTCAATTTCACCAACATACACCTGTTTCACCAATCTGTCATTCGACATACGTTCTACATGACCAAACCATCTCAACTGACTTATTCCCACTCTTCTTACAACATTCTTCCCAATCTCGCATTCATCATACACCAATGTATTCCGGACATGATCTCTTCTAGTATATCCACACACACCCCGCAAATATCTCATTTCCACAGCAGTTATACGCCGTTCATGTTTCTTCATCCATACCCAACATTCACTACCATACATCAACGTAGGCACTAACACACCATTATAAACACTCAATCGAGCATCTCTGGATACATTCACGTTCCGAGTAAAGGTTCCCAGAGCACCCAATATCTTACATCCAGCAGATACTCTTCTTTCAATCTCTCGATTAATACGTCCATCCCTCGAAAACACACTCCCCAAGTATACAAACTCATTTACTTGACCCAATCTCACACCATTCACCAAAACATTGCAATCAGTAACCAAATCACTGTTCTCAAACACTATCACTTTACATTTATCAACATTCAGTAATAGATTTAAACCTTTTCCTACTTCATTTATACTTAGAATCATTTTTCTCAATTGTTCTTCAGATTCACCCATTACAACTACATCATCCGCATAAGCTAACGCAGGCACTACACTGCCACCAATACGTACACCATCCGCCCCATTCAGCGACTTTCGTAACAACACATCCATATATAAATTAAACAACCACGGGGACATCCCACAACCTTGTTTCACGCCAACATCTATAGAAAACCAATCACTCAATCTACCATCAACTCTCACCGCAGCCTCGCTATCTTCGTATAATGCACGAATCGCTCCCAACAAATTACCATTTATACCGTACTCTAGAAGTACATCCCACAGAATAACTCGATGAACACTATCATATGCTTTTTTAAGATCGAGAAAGCCACAGAACACCTTCTTGTTCTTAGCAAGTGATTTCTCAACAATCATACGGAGAGAAAACAATTGATCTACACACCCTCTCTCAGGCAAAAATCCACCTTGCATATTACTCAACTTGGAGATTGTTAAGGTTCGTACCTTGTGAATAAGAATCTTCCCGTACAACTTCCCTACCACACTCAACAAACTTATCGCACGGAAATTAGTACAATCACTCGAACTACCTTTGCCCTTAAATAAAGGACAAATGATAGCACGTTTCCAATCATCAGGAGCTACACACAGTTTCAAACAAAATCTAAATAAATAAACTAACCAATCAAATAATCTCTCACCACCATACTTCAACATCTCATTCGTTATACCATCCAAACCAGGAGCTTTACCATTCTTCAAACGTAACAATGCAAAACTAACATCACTTTCATCTATATCCCATTCATCATTTCTAACATTTTCTCTTGAATTTTCACTACAGCAATTCGATCCATTTACGCTACCATATAAGCCTCTAAAATACTCACACCATCTATTTCTAACGTCTAATTCATTCCACAATAACTCACCATTTGTACTCTTAATCGCTTTTACCGCCCTTACATTACCACCTCTCAATCTCTTCACACTCAACCAAAACATTCTTTTATTCATAGTAAAATCATTCGTCATTCTTTCACTCATCAAATCATCAAAACGCACCTTACTTTCTCTCACTACTCTCTTAACATGTTTATTTAACCTTTTATATTCTAGCAAACATTCATCACGTAAACTTCCAGGCACATCTTTTACATGTAGAAATCGCAAATACGCTCTCTTTTTCTCTTCAATTGCTTCTTTCACTTCATCATTCCACCATGCATTCCTTGGACAAGAGCCTAATCTGGATTCACCACAAACTTCTTTTGCACATTTAAGAACTGTATCCTTAAATTTCATCCAAACATCATTTATGCTGCATTCAAAATTAGGCTCACATACAGGCAAAGATTCATTTATTTTCTCAACAAAGATATCTCTAATATCCTCATTCTGTAGTACACTAGATTTCACACGAAACATTTTTTCGGTGCCTTTTACCCTCATTCGCCAACATTTATCCAGACGTATACGCGACACCACCAAATAATGATCATTCGTACCCAATTCAGCCCCACGCTTCACACGCGTATCCACAACTAAACTTCTTAGTCGTTCATCATACAAAATAAAATCAATCACACTCCGCCTATTCTCCCTCACATTCTCCCATGTATACAAGTGAGCTAATTTATGTTTAAAGACAGAGTTGGAAACGAAAAGATCACGCTCTAAGCAGAAGGATACTATTATCCTACCGTTTTCGTTCACTCTCACATCACCATATTTACCCAATACATTCCCAGACATGCTTCTCTTTACTCCCACCCAACCATTCAAATCACCACATACGATAACTTTTTCACCTGGATCACACGAATCAATCACACTATCTAACAAATTCCAAAATTGATCTTCCTCAAGATCACTTTCGGATTCAGTTGGGCCATAAACTGACACAACGAAGATTCTATGAAAACCTACCTTAAGTCTCAGCCAAAGAATTCGCGATGAAATACAACTCTAATCTCTTACAAACGGTTTCATCCTTTCACTAACAAGCACTCCTACACCATGTTTTGCCCGTTCATTCTCTGCAAAATAAAAATAATAATAAAAATACTATACTTTGGTTGTTGGGACGTTATATCTGTTTTGATGATATTTTTGCTTCTCGTAATTGTAAAAATGGTCATTTGCATTCTGTAAGTTGTTATTTTTTTTGTATCAGGTATATTAAAAAAACAAGATATATACTGGTACAAAGATCTGAAATATTTGTAAAATTTGACTTACCAAAATCGTATATATATATACAGGATGTTTCACAACTTAGAGCAAAAAATTAAAGGGTATATTCTGTACGACGTGATGATCATGAAACAAAAAGAATTTTTTTTAAATTCGAAAAATTAAGGGTTGTTAACCTAAAAATTTTTGTAGTACTGCAATGGATTCGCTTTCCTATTAAACACAAACAATGAAGTAGGTATCAACTACGAAAGAATAATTACACAATTCAATTATTAGCAGTTATTTATAATAGTATTTTATTTAATTAATAACGTTAATATAATCATCCACCCAGTGGCAGTGGCAACAAAAAAATTTTGACTGGGAAACATGGAAAATAGTTTTGCGATTTAAAAAAAAATCATTTTGTTTGATGATCAGCACGTCGTACAGAATATACCCTTTAATTATTTGCTCTAAGTTGTGAAACATCCTGTATATATATACTTATACATACATATATATATATATATATATATATATATATATATATATATATATATATATATATATATATATATGTTCTTATAAATAGTGTGTAAAATATCAACAGCAAAAATAAAAAAAAACGAAAATACAATGCAACGAAACAATAATAAATATAAACTTCAATAAAACATGAAAAATCCAAAATAAACAAATTTAACAACAATATTTAACAATAAAACACGAGCGTATGAGCAAAGAGAAATAACGAAGTAATCGAATTCACAATTCTGACAACAAATGCAGCAAGTTCGCTCCCAACATCAATTCAGGCAACGATAACTGCAAGTTAACTCCTCCCACTGTGAAAATCTCAACTTTTGCGCCTGGAAAGTAGGCAAGGTGTATTCGAAAAGCGATCGTTTTCTGGAACAAACTACAGCCACAAGAATGAACCTATATGTTTGAAATTTGCTATAGTTATAAATAAAGCTTACCTACAGGCCGCTATCTCACTATTATATCAAAATTTTCCTTTTTTTGTGGTTAATTTACTATGAAAAATAGGTGATTTTCCAACGCAAATACAAAAATTTTCCAGGAATGAAAAATTAAAAAATCGGAGTTAGCGCACTATTTCCATCCTTTATTTACATAATAGTGAAAAAATTAATAAAATATGTGCTGTTATACAGTCAGCATTTGTTCCAAAAAAATAGCTTATTTTTCGTACCGGATAATATCCTGAATATTGAAATTTACTTTTTATCTTGTATTAAAGCCTGAAATCCAACTAATTTTTTTTTAGTTATACTCGTACCATTCCCCTGATTGAGCAGAACTAAAATCTTTTAATTTAAAAAATTCTAATTATCAAGTTAATAAACGCGTGAAAACGTATTAAAATGCGATCACCATCATATTATATATTACAATATAGGGTCTCGTATTTGATGATTTTTCCAAATAAATTTATTTTTCATCTTTAAAACACATACTTTATTAAAGGAATAATATTTTTTAAAAAATAATGTTTTGTTCAAAAGGAAAACAGAAAATCAAAATTTTTAGTTATAATAAAATTTATTTAAATATTACTATGGGTAGGATATTTTCCAATCTCTTTGTACATGAACAATATTTTCAAAAAATTTAAGAAAATGAAAGGAAAAACTATAGTTTGTCTACAATTAAATTAATAAAATATATTCAATAAAATAACCCTTATATTATGAATCAAAAAATGCTTAGAAAGTGAAAAATTAATGATAAAAAATCATAAAATACTTTATCAAGTAGCAAAACTATGTTTACCCGCTATATATATTTATTCTTAATATACATCTACACTAGCACCGCTATGTGGCGACTTGATGACACTAAAGTGTATATTTTCTCCAAGATTTGGCTTAAAATGGCCTCCTGTAATTTTGACGTTTTATCACTAGATAGCACGACGTATATATTTATTTGAATCTTTTAGAGCTAATTGCAAAATATCGGAGGCCAATTTACCGGAGATGCCAATTTTACCGCAACTTTTACACAGGCGGATGTCAACTTGTACGTGATATATATATATATATATATATATATATATATATATATATATATATACATATATATGTATATACATATATTTATATGTATATATATATATATATATATATATATATATATATATATATATATATATATATATATATATATATACATATATATGTATATACATATATTTATATGTATATATATATATATATATATATATATATATATATATATATATATATATACATATATATGTATATACATATATTTATATGTATATATATATATATATATATATATATATATATACATATATATGTATATACATATATTTATATGTATATATATATATATATATATATATATATATATATATATATATATATATATATATATATATAACATATGTATATATATTTATAGGTATATACTGAGTGCTCAATTCGCAAATATTTCGTAAACAAAACATTTTACACAGAAATGACCTAAAGGAAAAATGATCGAACAGAAGGGGGTCATAAATCTATAACAAGGACAGCTCAATTTTTGTTATGGGAACCCCTATTTTTGAATGCAGATTCAGAATCTTTGTAAAAATATATGTAGAATTTCCTTAATCCATTCTTTTGTCAGCATGATATCATTGCCCCCTTCGATTATACTTCACTCAGGTCATTTTTGCGTTTTCATTCATTAATTTAGGACATTCTGTTTATATATATTTTTTTTAAATTCAAATTGTTTACCCAGATCTCTCCCATGCAAATATTTTGAGCTGGCGTTGTATTTAGTTTTAGTGCTGCCCTGTCCAACTGCGCTTCGAACTTCAAATTTAATGCTTCTCATTGTAGCATTTTACGCACTGGGTACCCAAATAAATATTCTTCTATAATCAGATGTCCATCTTGGTCTTCTAGAACTTTGTTATTTACTTATTTTGTTTGTCTTTTTAATAACAAAGAAAATAATGGCGCTGATTCGTTTAGCTGGTACACTTGTATTATCAACTAGAACAACAACATTGTAGTTGTGTGTTGGAGTACCTACTGATAATCGTTATGCAAATGTTAAAGTTGACTCGGTGATCTTCAAAAAAATACATTTTTAATTAAACATTATAGTAAATTATTTAATGTTACTATATCGCCCGTACATTTACAATGAAATAGACGTCATATATTGCAAATATTATCGCCATTTTCGTTTTGACACGACAGCGCTACAGTACGTAATGGATGTTATACTCGTAACCACGTATCTCCAGTTCTTTGTGGGACAGCGCACATCTGATATTGATATAAATTACACTTTAAGTGAATTATAGCCAGGAAAGTATCCGCTAAATCTAAATTTATTTGTTGCCATTTAAGTCAAGTCTGTATTTTCTGCTCACCACGCATCTTGTCTGTTGTTTTTCTATTTATAAAAGAACATATTTTAGTCTAAAGAATTTGGAAATTCTGTCCGATTTGTGTTTTACATTCATATAAAGTTCAAAAATTAAGTTTTGCAATTCTATATATACACAGCCGGTAGCCATATTCAAATTAAAATATTAATATACCTAATAACTTCAATTGTAAATATTCATGAATGACAGAAGAGCGAGCCAATGTTTTAACATGAAAATATGTTTCATCTTGTTACAATAATCATGTTCCTTCCATTGCCATCTAATATTTTAAAAGTACTATTTAATAATAGTAACAAAATATTGAAAATGTATTATACGTAAATATAGGGAGAGTTTATTTTGCTCTATTATAATAATAGCGGTTCTATTATAATAAAAGCGAACTTAATTTTTTAAACGAAGTTATAATGGAATTTATAAGAACCGGTTGATAATTTTTTTCAAAAACATATTTTTACATACTGCTAACAAATGTTTACAAAAGTTGGACAATTTTGACAAGATATTTATTATCTTGCCCCGTAGTTTAATCTTTTATTTATGTTATCTTTGTATTACATTATATATATATATATATATATATATATATATAATGTGCAAATGGATGTCGTTAAACGATAGATAATACATATTTTTAATAAGTAAATTGAAGCATGGGAGTATAAAATAGTTATGTTTAATTATACAACTGGTATGAAAAGTGTTTCTTTACTGCACTAGTTACATTACATATCAAACTTAAAAAACAAGTATTATTATCTACGGTTATATAATTAAGCTTATTTTGTAGCAGCTAAACTTTTATCGCACGTTATGCTTTAAACAATCACTTTTTGCACGATTTAATCAAAATAGTTATATTTATGTATTAACTATTGACTGTATTTCACTCAATGCAATTATTTTTAATCGTTTTTTTTCCACCATAAAAATTATTTCCTCTTTTCACCCCCAATGGGGGGAGGGAGGGTGATGAGGTTTAAATATACAAATCAATTACAGTTTGTTATCGAAAATGCAATAGTGTTATAATAAATGGAGATATCTATGTAATTTTTCGAATAGGTATATACATTAGAGATGAAAAGCTATCTGTAGTTTCAATTATCGATTGTTCGATAATGCTATCAATAAACTTTCGTTAGTGAATTTAGTTACTAAACGATAGATTTAGTTACTAAACGATACTATCGATAGTTTTTTCTTTTAATTACTTATCGATACTATTTTTTTCAAAAGTATAAGTCATTTTTTTTCGAATTAAAAAAATACAATCTAAAATCATTGATGATATTCATTCCTTTTTCGAGAGAGAGAGAGGTAAAATAAAATTTATAATTTTTAAAATGTTACCCGCATTTTCTAAAATTTAAAACTTTTTATTTTGCTCTATATTAAGGGTTGTATGCTAAATAAATCCTCTGAATATGATTTTGTTACAGTTAATATTATCCGCTTTAAGGCATGTACAAATAGGAGAAATAGAAAGCAAAAAATTAATTTACAATAAATGCCAAGAATTTATTTCTTTAAAATTTAGGCTTAATAACAAGATTTCAGAATTAACTAAAACTAATGACAAATGTGAAAAAAAAATTAATGCAAATATGTACGTCTATCCGTACGTATATACCATTTCTTACATTAATTTATATATTTGTGGAGATCAAGATATTAGAAAAACTAGTTGCAATCCGAAACAGCATTTATATTAGTTTAGATCAAATAAAATAAAACAAAGTAATCTTATCTTCAGTGTTAGAATAATATTCACAAACTTCAATGAACATGAGAGAACAGCTGAATATAAATTATCTCGTACCTTTCACTTGTAATAATTTTTATAGAAATCTCACTTTGTTTTTCATGCCTTTAAAATCTTCCGAAAACCAATCATGTTATAAATTTATTATATATTTATTTTTATTTTTAACTTATTTTATTTTAATGATATTTCTTAACGATGGTTACTAAACAATAATTACTAAGCGATACTATCGATAGGTTTTTTCTTTTAATTACTTATCGATAGTACTTACTTTTTAAAACTATCGATGTATCGATAGTTTTTCATCTCTTTTCATCTCTTATATATATATATATATATATATATATATATATATATATAGATATAGATATATAGGGTGTTTGACGACAAAAAGATTTTTTTAAATTCGAAAAATTAAGGGTTGTTAACCTAAAACATTTTTTGTAGTACTGTACTGGATTCGCTTTCCTTTTAAACACAAACAATGAAGTAGGTATCAACTACGAAAGAATAATTACACAATTTAATTATTAGCAGTTATTTATAATGGAATTTTATTTAATTAATAACTTGAAAATAATCATCCACCCAGTGGCAGTGGCAACGAAAAATTTTGGACTCGGAAACATGGAAAATAGTTTTGCGATTTAAAAAAAAAATCTTTTTGTTTCATGATCAGCACGTCGTACAGAATATATCGTTTAATTTTTTGCTCTAAGTTGTGAAACAGTCAGTATAATATATATATATATATATATATATATATATATATATATATATATATATATATATATATATATATACACAGGCTGTTATATTTTAATAGACCCAGCAAATATCTCGCTTATTTATCAACTTAGCAATTTCTTTCATATAACATGATTTATACAGCAACATGAAAGCTAGTTGATGACGGATGTACATTCTTGATATCATTTCCGGTTTATTAGTAATTAATATCAACTTTGAAATTTCAAGTGGAACATACTATATTTTTTTACAAATTTGAAAAGTGCATCAAATTTGCTTTACAATCATGTGAAAAAATCCATATGTTACATTATTAAAAAGTAAAATGGCGGGCACTTTATTATACACCAAATCGTAAAGAGAATAGTGAGCCATGACTGTGGCTTGAAATAAAACAATTAACTAAAACAATTGTAATTATTATTATTAAACAAAATAATATTTTTTTGTCATAATAATAAAGAAAATAAGAATAAGGAACATTTAATAACAATTAAATGATTTTATAACAAATATTCAAATATCTCCCAGCGTCTTCAATACATTTTCTTCCGATATGACCACTTGTTTTTTGTATGGAGCTACGTGAAAGATTTTGTTTGTAATGAACCAGTAAACACATTAAACGGATTAAAGAGAAATGACTACTTAGTCTGTTTCAAAACATTGTGCATTATGTATGGAAGAGACTGGGAGCCATTTTGAATATTTGTTATAAAATCATTTTGTTGTTATTAAGTGTTTCTTATTCTTAGTTTCTTTATTATTATAACAAAAAAATATTATTTCGTTTAATAATAATAATTACAATTGTTTTAGTTAATTGTTTTATTTCAAACCACAGTCATGGCTCACTATTCTCTTTACGATTTGGTGTATAATAAAGTGCCCGCCATTTTACTTTTTAATAATGTAACATATGGATTATTTCACATGATTGTAAAGCAAATTTGATGCACTTTTCAAATTTGTAAAAAAATATAGTATGTTCCATTTGAAATTTCAAAGTTGATATTAATTACTAATAAACCGGAAATGATATCAAGAATGTACATCCGTCATCAACTAGCTTTCATGTTGCTGTATAAATCATGTTATATGAAAGAAATTGCTAAGTTGATAAATAAGCGAGATATTTGCTGGGTCTATTAAAATATAACACCCTGTATATATATATATATATATATATATATATATATATATATATATATATATATATATATATATATATATATATATATATATATATATTATACTGACTGTTTCACAACTTAGAGCAAAAAATTAAACGATATATTCTGTACGACGTGCTGATCATGAAACAAATATATATATATATATATATATATACCGGGTGTAACACGAAAACTGAAACATAGGCGTTTAACATGGCAAATCAGTCTTTCCGTGCGCATTGCTTCCCTAATTATTTTAGGAAAAAAGGTTTCAAATAAATGTTGTAAAGCATAAAATTCTACATCTGAATCAATAAACAAAATTCATTTTGACTACTTCATAACTGCAGAAATTAAATTTGAAAATTCACATAATTTCAATGTAATAGTAATAGCCATGGAATTAAAAACAAGAGATGAACAAATGCGTAACTTTTTATACGTCAATGTCAGAATAAACTGTCAAAATCATTTTTTACGTACTAAATATTTATTTTCTAAATAAAAATTTAATAATAATAAGGAAAAATATTTTTTAGATTTATTATTTAAGAGTAATAAACCCGATAAAATATTTAAGGTAGGTTGTTATTAAATATTTAACAAATAAATTAATGTAACATAAATTAAATTCAATAAAAACATCAACAAACTAAATATTCTTAAATTGTTAAATTACATGTTCAAATAGTCCACCGTTTTGAGCTAAACAATAACCTAATCTGTTGTAGAAGCTTTCTGGAGCATTCCTTAATTGTCGATTATTTATTTTCTGGCATTCTTGTTATATAGCATTTTTAAGTTCTTCTAAATTCTGGTATCTTTTTTTATAAACATAAGATTTTAAATGGCCCCATAAAAAAAATCGCACGGATTTAAATCTGGCGACCGTACTGGCCAGTTAACTGGTTCATTTCGTCCTATCCAGCTTTCAGGAAATACATGGTTTAGATATTCCACAACTTCTCTAGTGCTATGTGCAGGACAGCCATCATGCTGGAATCACACATTTTCTTTGTTTGTTTCAACAATTTGTGGTCCAACAGCATTAATTAATAAATTCAAATATGATACTAAATTTATTCGTTGGATGAAGAATGGGCCAATGATTTTATCACCAAAAATTCCTGCCCACACATTGACAGAATGACGATATTGTGTCCTCGATTCTACAATATTATGTGGACTACTTTGTGACCAGTACCGATAATTTGGTTCGCCATTCATGGTAAATGTGCATTCATCTGTGAATAAAATACTACTTAAAAATTCTCCATTACAATTTGATTTTTCCATCATTATTTCACAGAATGAGGCACGCAGTTCAAAATCTCGTTCCAAAATATTTTGGTGGTTTTGAAATTTAAAAGGAATGTATTTATGTTTTTTGATAATTCTATGCCCTGTCATAAAATATATATTTTGTTCTCTGGAAATTTCCCGCACACTCATTGTTGGCTCCCGTTCTATTAAAGCAAGAATATTTTCTTCATTGTTATAAATTCTTTCATTTATTTCTTTCTTGAAATTTAGTGGTCCTGTCTTTTCAAACTTTACTATAAACCTCTGAATAGTTGCCGTACTAGGAATATCATGATGCTGCCAAATAGCGCTAATATAGTCACGAATTAGTCGTAAACTATGGCCAGAATAATTTAATTATTTGCAACTTTTCTTCATCTGAATAATTATTCATTTTTGATAATAATAAACCCTAATATTGATTTAATATCACAGTTTGTCAAAATAAATACTAATAATTTGACGTATAAGACGTTACGCATTTGTTCATCTCTTGTTTTTAATTCCATGGCTATTACTATGAAATTGAAATTACGTGAATTTTTAAATTTAATTTCTGCAGTTATGAAGCAGTCAAAATGAATTTCGTTTATTGATTCGGATGTAGAATTTTATGCTTTACAACATTTATTTGAAACCTTTTTTCCTAAAATAATTAGGGAAGCAATGCGCACGGAAAAACTGATTTGCCATGTTAAACGCCTATGTTTCACTTTTCGTGTTACACCCGGTATATATATATATATATATATATATATATATATATATATATATATATATATATATATAATATAATTGAGATATTAATTTTATATTTATAGCGACGTGTAATAACTTATTTTATTGTATTTTGACAATATTACCATTTTTTTTAATTATTTGAATTGTATATGTTTCAAAATTTTTTTATGTATAATTATTAACTGTATACTAAATATATAAGCACTTGAGATTGTCTTACCACCATGCAATATTTTTCCTGATAAAGCATGTAAGATAAAAATTGTAAAAAGTTTTATCTTTATGTATTGAAAGTATTAATTTATAATGAAATAAATATGTTTTCATAAACTAAGTTATGGATTCATTTGGAGCTAATACTTTATGAACTAATTACATTTTAGGCCTGGCAGCAAACACAATAAAATTTAAGTCAAACAGAAAGACCATTTTTTTATATGAGGTACAGGTAAATCATGAACTCTTGTTCCATTTTAGTGCAAATAGAAACGTACCAAAATATCTAAAGTTTATTCAATGAATTTCGGTTTGTCGATTCCTATTTACCCACCCCATGTGTATGAAATGAATGCCACAGGTAATGTAATTGTATCTTGTAAAAATTTTCAATTTCCGTACATGATTTAATTTCCTTTAGAGTTTGATGGAACCTTTGCAGGCGATGATACTTATTTAATAATTGCAGATGTTTTATATTATACTAAAATTTATAAACAAAAAAAACATACCTCATGCCACACTGATAATACACAATAGATTATAACTAGTTTAATTTATGATTAAAAAAACGACTATTTAATATTATTATAAACCAAATTTCAAATACTCTTAAAAAATACAAATATAAAAATACTAATACAAAATCACTATATAAAAAAATGAAATTTTTAGTTAGTATCCTACAAAATCAGCAATATTATTACATTTCATGGAGCAATATCAACTTAATTTGAAAAATAGTTAAATTCCTCCAAATAAATAAAAATATGACTTTAAACAAATATTCAATTTCACTCAAAATATCTTGTAGGTAAACGCTTTAGTTAAAAAACTTTATTAACCCGTTCGCAACGATTTTAGGATAACTAGCAGGCAAGTATATATGGCATTAAAATGCCACAATATCTGGAATTTAATCACATACTCTATATTGTAAATGGGTCTAAATACTTGTTGTGCAGAGTAACAAAGAAAATAATAATAATGAAATTTATTATAATTATCTCCACACTATTTACTTTTAGGTATTAGTGTTGCCACGAGACTAGGCAAGTTTCGACTCGGTTTCAAGTTGCTCTCGCCTGTTTTAATATCGGCTTCGTTTCGATCTTAAATCTTGCGTTGGTTTCGAGTCTCGGCATTTATAACAATTGTAATATATTTGTATTTAGCAAATAAATTAAACACTTAATAAATAAAATTGGCATACACCAACTGCAAAATAAACTCATTACCTATTAATAAAAACTTTTTTGTACGATTGTGGGAAAAGTTAATCATTATGTACAAAATTTCTGTACAATAAGATATTCTTTTTTGAAAAAAACGCAATATAATAGTTGCTATGAAACAAATGTTACTATGTAACCTACATACTGTTTTTATACATTTGAAATATAATTAGTGATATCGAGTCGGCCTGTGGAATTAAGAACCCGGGTTCGATTCCCACAATTTTCTCCATGATAAAACTACTCCTGTGGCTTATCCTACACTAACATCTTTGGGGCCGTGATTTGACGGCTGACAATCGTACTTCACGCGAAGATATATGTATCACTTACCGAAATCTGCTACGACGGAGTGCCACACATAGTAATGGGTAAAAGGCGTAATGACATATTTATATTTTTATTATAAAATTAACTAGTCATTTTATTAGGTGTAATAAAGTCACTAGTTAATATATAAATATAACTATTTTGATATAATCGTGCGAAAAGTTAATGTTTAACGCATAATGTGCGATAAAAGATTAGCTGCTTCAAAATAAACTTAAATTATAACCTAAGATAAAAATAAATGTTTTTGATGTTTGATATGTAATTAATAAAATTAGTTTAGTGTTGGATCGTCTTATCTACGACTCGTGCAGCAAGCTCCCGCTAGTGCAGTAAAGACACATTTCATACTAGTTTTATAAATAAACGTAACTATTTTATACTCCCATGCTTCAATTTCCTTATTAAATATGTATTATCTGTGCTTTAATGACATCCATTGTCAGATTTTTGTGTTATTAAATTATTTATTATGAATTTTTAATCGTCTGATCAGTATTCTGTTATCTATACTATTTTATTTAACTTATAACATCAAATATTGAACATATTTTAGTGTTTATATTTATTTTATGTCTTACTAGTTTATTAATGTTTAAAAATAACACAGATACGAGATACATTATTTAGTATATAATACTCGCGCGGGCATTATTTTATATAAATAGACCTAGGGCATTATGAGTTACTATGGTAATATTGATAACAGTGCTACTTTTTATTTTCATTTATGTTAAAATTACAGTTATGAAATGTCCTTGTAATAATGATATCGCCAGAAGTGATTCTTGATTCAATAGTAGATGTACTGGTTGACGTAGTTTCCAATATCGATATTTTTTTTAACTATAATCATCCTCTCCAACATGGAATATTTAGTCCATAGCGAATTCGGGGAAAATGATTATGAACATAAACAACAATTATGTAAGTACAAAATACAATTATGTAAAAAATGTTGATAAACCTACCGATTCCTCGAAATAACCAAGTAGTACTGTTTCATTTACAATATCCACAGATTTATTTACCATCCAGCTTTGAAATTTATAGAATTCTTTCTCATACATGTCTTTATACTTCTTGGGCAACAAACTTTCACTAGCTTTTGCCGCTTTTGCTATTATTTTTTCTGGAATTACAAAAGATTGCTTATTCATCTTGACGTAAGTACAAAAACACTGAAAAAACTTTGTGGTTTAGCAAAACAAAGTGCATCACCTAGATATTGCTGTCATATATTCATAGTAGAGATGAAAAACTATCGGTAATTTCAACTATCGATTGTTCGATAGTGCTATTAGTAAACTATCGATATATCGATAGTACTATCGATAGTCAATTAAATTACAAAACGATAGTTTTAGTTACTAAACGATAGTTTTAATTACTAAACGATAGTTACTAAACGATAGTTACTAAACGATAGTTACTAAACGATAGTTACTAAACAATAGTTACTAATCGATAGTTACTAAACGATAGTTACTAAACGATAATTACTAAACGATACTATCGATAGTTTTTTTTTCTTTTAATTACTTAACGATAGTATTTTTTTACAAAAGTATAAAACTTTTTTTTTCAAAAAAAAAATCTTTGACTATACAGAGTTTAAAATCAATTATTAAATTTGTTCCTTTTTTGAGAGAGAGGTAAAATAAAATTTATAATTTTTTAAATGTTACCCTCATTCCCTAAAATTTAAAACTGTTGATGTTGCTCTATATTAAGGGATGTTTGTTAAATAATTTCTGTGAATATGGTTTTGTTACAGTTAATATTACCCGCTCTAAGGTATGTAAAATGGGAGAAATAGAAAATAAGGAAACATACAATAAATGTAAAAAATTTATTTCTTTAAAATTTCAGATTTCAGAAGTTACAAATGTGAAAAATAAAAATCAAATGCTAATATGTACTTCTATCCCTAGGTATATATCATTTCTTACATTAATTTATATATGTGTCGAGATCAAGATATTAGAAAAACGAATTGCAATTCGAAACACCTTTTATATTAATTTAGATAAAATAAAAAAGAAATGTGGTGTTGTGATAGTATTTTTGGAGTTGTGATGCGTACTGGATGAATGGTAAGCGGATACTGTCCTGGTTAGAACGAAAAAATGGTGGATTTTGGGATGAACAAAGAAGTTTGGAATGCAGGTACTTGAAAAACAGATGTTGTTAGGTTCGGAGAAAGCGGGCGAAGTTACAATAGCAGGTAGTGGAGAAACATGAAAATAGTAGAGAAATGTTGCTTAGAAACTACAGAAAATGAACGAATATATACAGAGTGTTTTGCTAAGACTATTACAGAATATATACAATGTGTGTGATTATTTGTGTATACATGTGTTTTGTGTTTTTACATATATGTGTATGACTGTGTGAGCATGTGTGTATTACATGTGTATGTGTTGTGATGTACTGTCCGCCACATGACCCAATAATATTCACTACAGCACAAACTACAATGAACATCGGAGAACACTTACTTAATCCTTTGCCTTTCTACCTTTCGGTGTAAAGCATGCTGTGTATTTTATGTTTCTTTGGTTTTGGTGTCCATGGGGTTTATCTTCCACACTTCTCTCCATCCTTTTCGGTCGTTCATCGTCTGTATGGCGTCTTCCCAGGTTAGGCCCCTGATCTCTATTGCCCTTTTCACTTCTTCCTCCCATGTTTTTATTGGTCTTCCTCTTTTTCTTTTGTGATATAGTCTTGCTTTGTGTACTTGTTTAACCATTCTATCTTCATTCATTCTTTGTAGGTGTCCTGCCCATCTTAATTGTCCTTCCTCTATTGTATGCTCTATCGGTTTTGTATTTAAATTTGTTCTGAACACATCATTTCTAATTTTGTCAATTTTTCTCTTTCCTTCTATTTTTCTGAGGAACCTCATTTCTATGTTTCTCAATTTACTTCTATGTTTTTCTTGAGTTGTCCAGGACTCACTACCGTACGTTAGTACTGGTACAGCTACTTTTTTAAACACCTGCACTTTTGTCTCTTTTGGTACTTCTTTCTTTCCTAAGAATTTCGTTTTCAGGCTGTTAAATAATCTTCCTGTCTTCGCTACCCTGACAGCTATTTCTTGGTCGAGAGACCCCTTTTCATCAATAACTACTCCTAAATATGTGAAAGTTTTGACTTGTTCGAGTTTTTGTCCTTTTACTTGTATATTGTGTGTTTTCTCTCTTCCATTAATTATCATCGTTTTTGTTTTGTCTTTATTGATGGACATGTTCCAGTTGCTCAGTTCTTTGCCTAGTATATTTATGTTCTCTTGTAGGTCCTCTTCATTCTCTGCGATGATAATCATATCGTCTGCGTAACACATATCTGATATTTTTACTAGCTTCATTTTCCAGTATCCTATTCTATATGATTTCATTTTTCTTCTGATTTTTTTAAATATTTCGTCTATATATATGATGAAAAGAAGGGGACTCAGAATGCAGCCCTGTCTTAGACCTAGCTCTGTAATGAATGTTTCTGAGATATTGTTTCTTGTTCTGACGTAGTTTTTCTTTATTTTATACAGACTTTTTACGCACTGTAGCGTTTGCTCATCTATTTCTTTTGCCTCCAAACACTCCCATACCTTTTGTCTTATTACCTTATCGAATGCTTTCTCGAGATCTATGAAGCAAACGTGGATTTCTCTATTTGTTAGTCTGGCTTTCTCTGTCAGCATTCTTATTGTAGATATGTGGTCTTGAACCCCTCTGTTTGGTCTAAAACCGCATTGTGTTTCACCTAAACTATCTTCCACTTTTTCTCTGATCCTTGCTTCTAATATTCTTGCGAATAGTTTACCAGGGACACTCAATAGTGTTATGCCTCTGTAGTTTTGACATTCCTTACTATCTCCTTTCTTATATATTGGTGTTATTATTCCAGTTTGCCAGTCTTCCGGTGACGCTTGTACTTTGCCTACTTCATTGAAAATTTTTAGCAGGAATTCTTGTGCTGTTTCTCCCATGTACTTCAACATTTCCGCTGTGATAGAGTCATGTCCCGGTGCTTTTCCTATTTTTACTTTTTTGAGTGCTTTCCTTAATTCCTCGATGGTAAAAATGTTTTGTTCTTCGTTAACCTTTGACCTTTGCCTATCGTTTTCTTTCTGTTCTTGTTTATATTCGTCTTCCAACAATTCCATAAAATATTCTCTCCATCTTTCCATAATTTTTTCTTCTGTGTTCAAAATAATTCCATTTTTATCCCTAATATTTTGTATTGTTGACGGTTTTTCTTTTCTCATATTCTTAATTGCCCCGTAGAAAAGTTTTTGGTTATCTTTATAGGATTCCTTCAGTTTGTTACCAAATTTTATCCATTCTTCTTCTTTTGCTTTATTAATTTTATTTTTGACTTCAGTTCTTTTCTTCTTGTATTCATCGTAATTTACTTCATTTCTTGTTTTCAGATATTTTCTCCACGCTTCTTTTTTCTGTCTAATAATACTTCTTATTTCTTGTGTCCACCAAGAACTTTTCTTCATTTGTTTATTGTATAATTTTGCTGTCCCACAAGTTTCTTTTGCTGTCTCTAAACATGCATTCTTAAAAGTTTTCCACATTCCAGTAAGTTTAGTTTGCGTGCCTGCGTTTTCCAGTTTTTCCTCTAGTTTTTCCTGATATTATCTTCTGCATTTTTCCTCTAGGAGCTTATAAGTTCTTATTTTTTCTTTAACTATTACTTTTCGGGATCCTTGTTCAATTCTTCTTTCTAGTTGTAGCTTCATGATAACTAAATAGTGATCGCTGTTTATTTCTGGTCCTCTATGTACCCTCACATCTTTTATTAGGTGTTGATTGTTTTTATTTACTATAAAATAGTCAATTATTGATTTCTCACTTCTTGACGGCTGTTCTCTTGTGAATTTGTGGATATCTTTATGTGTGTAGAAGGTGTTAGCTATTATTAAATCGTTTTCTATGCAAAGTTCAATAATCCTATCACCATTACTATTTTTATAATTTTCTCCTTCTATACCCATATATCTTTCTATTCCGTTATTATTTTTTCCTACTCTACCATTCAGATCCCCCATAATAATGACGTCATTTTTTGTATTATCGATTAATTTTTGGATTTCCTTGTAGAATTTGTCTTTGTTTTCTATTTTATCGTCCTCATTTGGCCCATAGGCTATGATTATAGTGTACTGATTTTTATTTTCTGTAGTCCAGTCTATTTTCATAAGTCTCTCACTGATGTATTCTTCATTTTCCATTTTGTCCATTATATTTTTATTCACTATTATCCCCACTCCTGCTACACATCGGAGAACAACTGATTGTAAATTATCTCGTACCTGTTACCCTATAATAAATTTCTTAGAAATCTCACTTTGTCTTTCATCCCTTGAAAGTCTTTCGACAACCAATCGATTTACAGCTAACATTTGTGTACAGTTACTATACAACAACGATATTGAATATAATTTTAATTATATCATTTAAATGTAGATGAAATCTTTATAAGTCATACTTAACACGTGGTCCGCAAAAAACATACATATTCGAATTGCTCCGGGAACATAAGGTAATTTGCTTGTCAGTACTCACAGCCCAGCCCGTGTTATAAATTTATTATTTATTAATTTTTATTTTTAAATTATTTTATTTTAAAGATAGTTACTAAACTATAGTTACTAAACGATAATTACTAAACGATAGTTACTATACGATAGTTACTATATGATAGTTACTAAACGATAGTTACTAAACGATAATTACTAAACGATAGTTACTAAACGATAGTTACTAAACGATAGTTACTAAACGATAGTTACTAAACGATAGTTACTAAACGATAATTACTAAACGATAATTACTAAACGATAGTTACTAAACGATAGTTGCTAAACGATAGTTACTAAACGATATTTACTAAACGATACTATCGATAGTTTTTTTCTATTAATTACTTATCGATAGTACTTTATTTTTTAAAACTATCGATGTATCGATAGTACTATCGATAGTTTTTTCATCTCTAATTCATAGGTTACTTCGTATTTAAAAAAAATTTCTATCCATTATTTATTATTTAGATTATTAAAAAACACTAGTAAGACAAAGTATTGTATGCATCACGGGCATTATTTGATGTTTATAGCTCTCGGGCAGTTTACAAACCCTCGGGCCAGAGGCCCTCGGCCGGGCATAAACATCTATTTAATACCCTTGGTACATAAATAACCATTATTCGAAAGAAAAACGGTTAAAATATAATATCATTAAAAATACAACAATTTTATGATGTCAATATCTAATATGAGAAAAATCAAATCTTGCGTAAAATATAACATTTTTACACAAGAATTGAACTGATAGTTCTATAATAAATTAATTAAACATTCAAATAAATATGTAATGCAAAAGTTGTGAACAATATAGGTATTAAAATAAGCGAGACTAGCGAATGTCTCGGCGAAACACAATACTGGCCTCGTCTCGGGCATGACTTTGATCTCGAGACTCACTATAGAGTCGTTTCGATTTTTCGAGACGAGATGTGAGCAAAACTGGTTTCTCGGCAACATTCTTAGATATAGTTATCTCGTATTTGTTAATTTATATATTTTTACAAAGTCCCATTGCGATACAAACACTATTCCAATAATTAATAATACACGAATAAATATATCTATCCATATTTGATTTAGTTTCGAATTTGAGGTTGTATGTAATTAAAATTTAGAATGAAAACTATTTTTTGTATACTGATAATATGAAATAAATCAATTACAATAAATACCGCGAATTTTCATACATTACCTCTGCTCTTCTTAAGTGAAAAGAGAAAGTGTAGATAATCCATTACGGATCGATGACGTAACATGATGTAGTATATATCGAAAATTCGCAGTTCGCACACATGTGGCGGTCTGCCGGCCAATTACAGCTTTTTGCTATGTTTGTGCTAGCCTTAAACTTAATGACACAGAAATAAGGTATCGTAGTTTGTACCATACATCAGTAACCATGATGATATTGAATTAATTTTTTTCACATTGTACGTTGAAGAGACGAATTATAATTTGTAATATTTATTTTCGAAAAATACGGTATTGAGTGTTTGTAGTCTGTGATATAGAAAAAAAATAATCAGTGGTATCGAGTCGGCCTGTGGATCTTGAGAACCTTGGTTCGATCCCCACAGTCGACAAACAATTGTCACCAATTTAAATCTACCCCTGTAGCTCCCCTCAATTAATATATTTTGTGGCCGTGATTAGACGGCTGGTAACCGCACTTCATCCGAAGAAATATATCACTTACCGAGATCTGCTATGGTAGAGTGCTACACCCAGTAATGGGTAAAAGGCGTGATGATATATTTATTTATTTTATTTACTGATGACAACAATATAATAAATATAAAATTTTTAAAATATTCGTTTTATTTTACGGAATATTCTTCTTTTCTAACTAGCTTGTTGTTTTACTAGCATTTTAAAAACTTAAACGATTAAAACAATTATATCTGAGTATATCATCATTATCATCTTTGTCCTGCCTTATGGCGGGTCCACTCCTTCGTCTCAGTTCCTTACAACATGTGATTTTTGTGATTAGTTTCACTTACGTTATGGCGTAATATTTGTGTGTCACACATAATATATACAGGTATTCAATTTAAGAGGTGCACCATTGCTATCTCGAGAAGTATAAGAGCTTCGAAGTCGGTTAAATTAACAAACAATTTTTATATAAATAGCGAAACAAGAAATTTTGTAGAACAGAGGTTCTCAATTTACTTTCTTATTTTAAATGGTAATCTAGTTTTTAGTTTACCTTTTCGATTTATCTGGAAGAGATATTTATTTACTGCAAAATGAAACACCAGTCCAAAAGTATCAAGTAGGTAATAAATTATTTAATTGAACAATTTTCAAACAAATGGACGGAAACGTATGGTCCCGTTTCATGCGACGAAAAATCTTCAGATCGAAATCCTTTTTTATGGGGTAACGTGAAAGATGAAGTTTATAAAACTACTGTAAACATAATTTAAAACATCGATGGTCAAAATTGAAGAATAGTTAGAAATAATTTACTAATAGAATAGAGAGATAATTTTAAATCATACTTATTCATTTGTTTCTTTTTATAAATTCATTAAATTATTATTTCTTTAATCAATTGTTTTCTTCCATAGCACTATTGTGACAGTTTTTAATACCACTAGTCTAAATAAAAATTGCTCTTTAAAGTAGTTTTATACAAAAAAAAATGTTTGCTAATTTAACCAACTTTATGTTTCTATACTTCTCAATGGTGTGCCACTTGTATTGAATAATTTTGTATATTGCAACTCTAAATAACGTCAAATTAGATTCATGTTATGGAAAATAAATACTGCAATATTCCTTTTAGCAAAGCAAAATGACAGTACCATAATAAAGAAAAAGAGTGAACAACGTGTCCGGATGAAGCAATGTAAATGTACTCTTACTCTTAAATAGCATTTAGTAACATAGAATTTACAATAAATTTGCTGCTCACTATAAAAAACAGGATACAACCCTGTATGAATTTATGTTGCAAAGTCGATACATGACAACATCTGAAAAGTTTTATCATCTTTAATTAAATCTTACGTTTATATAATCTGTCCGTATTATTTTGATTAGTGTATTTTGGAGAAATAAAATATTAGATTTATCATTTATTACAACTACAAGACGGTATAGAAATAAGAATCTTTTTCTCCCACTCGGGGCAAGCTACAGCTGTCTCCATCGTATTGGAAGACAAACCAGAGCACCAGACACAAGCACCATGGGTAAAAACTTATACAAGAATCTATGGAATGAATAATCATGCCAAGTCACTCCGAATATTTGGAAAATGCTCGCGACAAATAAGAGGCTGATAAACAAGACTGAGAAACGGTTTGCTCACTCTGTCGCATGAAAGATCTTGATCTTTTTACCTCTATCCCATCAAGACGATGCCAACGAATAAGAAAGCCGTATTGTATATCGAGATATTTGGAGACAATTTTCGTAGAAATATTGGGGAAGTATGTCTTTGAACACGGTAGTTTCATTAGTAGTTAGAATATTCACAATTTTCTAACTTGTAGTAATTATTAGATTATTATTTATGTTGGAAAATTCACGATCTTCTAGCTTAAATCGCAGTAACACCGTTTGGCCCATATAGATGTATTTGGGAACTATTTACTATTTTCTAAGAATTGTTTCCTCCCTGGCATCATCCTCCGGCTATCATCACAGTAACATCGGATGGTCTTTGCTCTAAGTTTCAGAAGCCCGACATCGATCGGCTTCTTCCCATAAGATACAGCAATTATTGGCGATAACTGACCAACTGCCAAAGTCCGTTAACACGAAAATTTAGAGACACCCTCTGTACGTTTTTGTAAATGCCGACATTCACCTGCTTCAGACCAAAGTCATAATAACACTCATACGACAAAATTGCTCCAACCTTTTGACTGACATTTAATATTTTTGTGTTATGTTATATACGATTTATCATTTACTGATTTAAAATTTCTCTACCTGCGTGTTTTCTGTAATTTTCCTCAGGTTTCATATGAATACCAGAGGATTTTGTATATCCACAGCCGAAATAAATAACATTTAAATAGTTACAAAATCTCATATCTCTACTTTTTTGTAACCTTCCACATTCCCGACTTCAAATTTAAGAATCTCGTCATTAGAATAATTACATAAACAACGTAATTTAATGGGATCTAAATAAATAAATAATAATAAATAATTTAAAATAATTAATTTTGATATTAGAAGATTGCAAAATAAAAGTACTATAAACTACATAATTCTAGAGCACAACAATTGATAAATTATTTAATAGTTGACATTTTATAGATAAATAAGTTATTCAGTTTTCGGGTTTATTATAAGATTTTAATAGATTTTTTATTATCTATCATACCATTACTGGGAATGATAGGCTATCATTCATATATGGTGAGAACCTAATGAATTTAACAATTGACATCAGATTCTAATTACTTTCCGTGATTGGTTGTAACTATTGATGGTACGCTGAATCTAGAAACCCGTTTAAAAACAAATGCTGTGATAATGTCTTTTAGAAGAATAACATAAACCCATCGTGTAAAACGATCAATACAAGTTAAAGCGTATGAAAAGCTTTTAGAATATGGAAAATAGATTAAATCTATGTGTACAAAACCGAACCATATTGAAGGTAAAGAAAATATTGATAAAGGAGAATGATTATGTTTGGTTTATTTTGTTTGTTGATATTGTAAATTGGATATAATAAAAATATATATTTTTAAAAATATTATACCAAATTAGTATGTTATGCATCAAGGGAGGGAAACAAGTGATTATTTCCGCGTGTGAAGTTGGCAAACCGAGACGTAAGCGAGGACCGAAGTCTCGAGCTGAAGTCGAGGTTTGCCAACTTCACACAAGGGATAATCGCACCATCCCGTGAAGCATATTATACTTTTCGTAACAAGTGCACAAAAATTACCGTCTTATCGGGACAAATGTCAAATATGGGTTGCGTAACTAGTTACCTAGGAAACGACGCAAACAGCAAATAATCATAGTCTCTAGGGAGATAAACATCCCTATAGGGAGAGAAACATGCTACCTAGGGAAAGAAACATAATGTTTTCATGCACTTGGTGAGACTAGGTATAATAAAATAAAAATAACTGTGCTGGCCGGCCTCCGACGATGCCCTCATAAGGTGACTCGGAGGCTGAATTTTGTGAGACTTTGCCTAGAGTTTTATTTAATATTTTTTTATTATACCTAGTCTCACCAAGTGCATGAATGACAATTAATTTTGTCTTTGTTGTTATTAAATTGCTATTGCTTAGCTTCTCATTTTATTCGGTAGATGGCATTAATGGTTCGACAGAACTTCTCATGTCATCTTACCGTTTGTTAGAGATCTTATTCTATGCTGGCACAGTTCTTCGTCACCAGCTTCTTCACATGAACTTTGTTCTAGGTGAAGAAGTGAGTTATACCATGCTGATGAGCTCTAACAAGAGCGAAACGCGTCCATGGTTACTAACTGTGCTGGCCGGCCTCCGACGATGCCCTCATAAGGTGACTTGGAGGCTGAATTTTGTGATACTTTGCCTAGAGTTTTATTTAATATTTTTTTAGATAAAAATTTGTTTTTCAAAATAAAGTGATTAAGTTTCAATGAAATAACTTCAATAAAATATAAATAATTATAGTTTTTTAAATTTTATAATGCAGTATCATTTTTGTAGCCAATGGCTATGTTAGGAATTCTCGATAAAAACATAAAATTAAAGGTTTGTTATCCGTTAAATTACGATTTACCGATTTCTATTAAGTTAAATTTACATTTATGTAAGTTAATGAATATACGAGTACATAATTTTTCTAAATTAAATGTTCTTTTTGACAATAACTTGCAACCCATGAATTACTTTTTCAAAAACATATTGAAAAATTTTAAAGCTATTTCAAATACATAACTAAATATTTAAATAATCCGAAGGTGTAACTAGGGCAGTTTTACATATAGATGCTTCATCAATTAGAATTTGATTCAAAGGCTTAATAAAATCTAATTTTTAGTAAATTGATGTATTTTTATTAATTGTCTAAAATTCTTGAATCTGAAAATGTAATACAATAGACATAATTTGTCATTGTTTCTTTAACCATATGTAAGTGTAAAATCCTATTGCTACAGGAAAGCCTTGTTTACAAAATTTTACCATGTTATCGAATTCTGATATATTAATTGTTAAGTAGATGTTTGATGTAGATAAATTATTTCTAGTAATTAATTTTAGAATTTTCTAGGAGAATCAATGTCTGTATTTTTAAATAAATGCCTTGATGACAAATCAATTAATAAATTAGTGTCGTTTAAAAAGTTAGCTTCATATATTAAATGTTTAATATTTACAATTTAAAAAATTCAAGTAGGTACATGCACTACTAAGATTGATATCTATAGTTATCTGTTTTGTTCCAAAAGTATAATTAAAGAAATTGTAGACAGTATGGAGAAGAAATTTATTTGTATTAGAAAAATTATAATTTGATAGCTTAATAAAATGAACCTGTTTTGTAAATGACTATATTTTTCGCGGAAAGGTATATATTTTCTAGGTTTAACACTAAAATTTTAATAGCTTCAACAAAGAAAATCGTTTGTTGGACTATTCTTGGATGAAGTTCTTTATCAAATATCTTGTAGAAGACTTCTTCATGTCAACGAGTTCTATTTTGATCAAGACCAAAGAATTGCCGAAATTGTTAATTGTGAAATATTGACAATATTATCAGCGATGATTGCTTTTTTTCTAGCCGAAGATAAAATCATTTGTACATTGTGTGGGAGAATAATATCAAATATTTTACCTATCTCGCTCCGAAATTCTGACTATAAAATTGTTCTTTAACTTATATTTTTCTACAGGTTAGATCTCTTCGAAGCCATGCACATTGCTATCACCATCAAATCCTTGATTTGGTACGCGATCTTTCAACTCGAAATCCAGAGCAATACCAGAGAAAACCGGGGCAATTCCAGTGTAGCTCGGCATCTGAAGTCGTAGATACGTCGTCGCTTATCTTCCTTCACAGTTCATAAGTTTCTAGATTAGCTTTATGGTGAGTCTCTATTGAGCATTTCAGTGGCGGCGGCAGAGATAATGATTAAATTGACAATTTCTATTTATGCATAAGAATCCCATATAGAAATGTAACTTTTATAATTTTACATTGAATAAATAGGAAAGAGAACTGATTGTAGATTAATAATTTTTTTTTTAGCATTGAAAACGGAGAGTATAAATATTATAATTTTAATTAAATACTTTAAGTTTTTATATACTTTATTCAAACTTGGTTGCTTCGAGGAAAAATGGAACCAGCAACTTCACCCGAATTGGATTCCCATAGCCAACAAACTCATTATTTTCACCACATTAAAATTATTCCTGTGGCTTTTCCGCCACTAACATGGATTTGTTGGTTGGTAACCATATCACACACATTAATGGGTAAAAGCGTAGTAATATCTGTATTTATTTTATTTTTCATGCCACTATTGAGGTCAGAAGATGCTCTACTCTTTTTAAATGAAGCAACAATATTTTTTAGTTTTCGTCGGAATACTCAAAGAAAGCTGTGTAGGTATAAATATTAAAACTAAACTCCGATCTACGTTGAGGTACTTGCCGTCCAATTCGGTTTTTGACACTGTTATTTATGTGAGTAGTCTTTTAACTTATGGATCCATAAAGACAGATATAACTTGTGAATATCCAAAAACTCTCCAAAAAATCCTGATCTGCAGACATGATTTAACTTTGTTAGTGTGCTACAATATGACTGCCAATTACACGTTGAATTAAGTATAAATTCGTACTAGTATCGATATTTCGCGAGAGTGATACAGAAGACAATAAGAGTTGATACTGATACTCAGTGTAAGTAAGACCATTAACGAATTCATATATTTGGTTCGCAACATATATGATAAAATCACCATATACTAAATGTATGTACTTTTTTATTTTTATCTCATATTTGTAAAAGGCTTGGTAATTCTGCATTGGCCAATACTTCAATCTGTAAATTTCCTACTAAATTTATACACCTGACACACAAAAATATTATTTATAAAATGACAGTTAATGAAATTTTAATAAAATTTCAATGCGATATGTTTTGTTTGATTGTTATATAAATTTATTAGGAATTTTATTAAGAGATTAAAACATCAGCTCTCAAAATAAGACTTTCTACGTCATCCGCATTTGGTTTATCGTTTATTTACATATTTGAGTGTCATAATTTGATGGCTGTGACCTAGTAACCGCGATTTTTAATTTGTATCCTATATAATGTTTATTTGGTTTATTTCTAAGCATCTACTATCAGAATTGGGCAAATATCATAACATTATCTACTTATTTAATAAATAATCAAGATTATTTTGTTATGCTCCCTCCAAAAAAATAAATTTCCAAGGTGCCACTGGTTTCTTCCGCAACCATACACCATTACACAGCTTTTAGTTGGTTTCTTTGCTGTCAGATGTTTCTAGGATGTTTATTTTTAACAAAATAACTAAAAACCTTGAAGGACTTATTGATAGATATACCTACTCGTATCAAGGAGTTTCATTTACACTATCTACAAGTTTAGTTCCGTTGGAATATACTGAGTTTTGCTTGAAATGAAAATGAGTTGTGAATGGTTGTGTTGACTGCAAAGAATTTATATGATAGCTTGTTTTTACGACATACTTTGTCTTTGAAAAAGTTTTTGAAATGAAAATATCACCTGAAACATATTTCTTTAGGAAAATATTTCGTTACTTATTACTAAGGGTTATTAAATAATTTATTCATATATTTTCACGAATTTTGATATTAAAATGATGAATTTTCAATGCGTAACATTTTTACGTTAAAGTGGAAAGCGTCTCTCTCTCTCACACCCTCTCTCTCTCCCTCTCTCTCTCTCTGTCTCTGTCTTTTAATACTGACAAAATAGACCACGAGATATTTATTATTTAGTTCGGCGTTAGAATGTACTATTAAAAATAACATTATTCGTCACAAAATAAAAGCACTGCTTGTTATCACTTCGTATAAAGACCAATGAAGAAAATACTTGTATGAAAATATACCAGGTGTCTACTTTTGTTTTAACTATAAGAAATATAATTTCAAATTTGGTTACACATTAGATTTAGAACAAAAGTGTAAATACATAAGATGTGTAGAATTAAAAATCCTTATTTATTTATATAAGATGTTCGAATTACAAAACTGACATTAATTAAAATTTCTTATATTTTTCTGTTTACTGATTGTGTGTGTCATGAGAAATAAAAAATAATAATTGCATTGTTTAAAATTTGTTAATTAAAATTTTATTTTTATTTCATTTTTAGATTGATTGTTTATAATTTAAAATAATATACATATAGACTAACTACAAATGTGGGTATAATGGTATTTTGCTGGAAATTCGTAGCTCGAGTAAAATATTTATTTAGCGGTATATATGAACCTCGTACTATTGCATCAATTCTAAGGATAATTCGCTACTACCGAACCTGGAAGTGTCGTAAAACTACATAAAAACTGCAAAAATATGAATGCAGAACATCAAGAAATGAATTTGGGCCTCAATAGTAAAACAAATTGTATATACCTTTTGTATGTAACAGCGAATCTATTCTTCAGTGTGTATCAGATTGCTGTTGAATTAAACTTACTGTCTTCAACAATGTTAAAAAAGGAAAAGCATAAGTCTTACAAGTATTCGAAACTTCAAGAAATATTTAAAAATGACAAAATTCCAAGAAGCGTGAAATTATTATCAAAAAATCTAATTTAAACATAAGTTTATTTTAAATGACTTGGTTTACCGATGAAAGTACATTTACTATGTTCAGTTAATACTCAAATATTTCATTATTGAACTCAAGAAAAAATACATAATGCTAGCAAACGTACACAATATACAAAGAAAGTTAATGCATCTACCGGAATTTTCAGTAGATTCATAATTCGACCATGTTTTCATGAAAATAATTGAAATAGTAACACATACTTAGCAATGTTACAAGTTAGAAGAATATGCAAACCAAAATAGCGAAGTATGGTATCAAAACGATGGACGCCCAACATATTGTAAAATTCTTGGATTGTTAAGACTGGTCCAATTAATTGCATAGTAAAATGCGCGATTTCTTTTTATGGTCGTAACTTTGAAAACTACAAATGAATAATTTCATGGATTTAATTACTGTTGTAACAATATGACACAAGTATATTTAAACGTCAAACATTTTATAATAGATTAGGTTATTGTTTAGTAATAAACGGCGATCGATTTAAATATTTAATTTAAATAATTTTGTTTAAAAGTTATTCATATTTGTAAATCTAGTATTTTTTTTTCTTTTAATTTTAATATTACTTAAGTTAATAACTGACCATAAATGACGTATGAGTATTTTTACCATTGATTATAACAAACAACGTAAAGTTTAGTGCAAGATATTTGAATAAATATTAATATTTTAGTGCACTATTACAAACTTCTAATAATGCACTAAACATGTATAAATTGATAACACTGTCATTGCCAATGAATATATTTTTAAAACAAACGCTCAATGTAATTATTATTATCGAGAAAATTGCTATACGAACTATGTGCATTTATTTGAAGGATATTGATATTATTGCCAATATATATTTATAAAACATTCTTGTTAGCTTTATGACGATAAATTAGTTTTCTATTTTCATGTCAGCCGAAAATAGTTAAGGTTCAGTTGCTTCCAACACTATCAGGATCATGGTTCATTGATTTCTTTGTGCTTTTCGAGAATTTACCGCTTAGCTGTTATGTTTTCTTTGTATTTAGTTCTGTATTGTTTCATCTTTTATTTAAGTTTGCGCTAACATTATTTTATAGGTTCACCGACCCCTCCCGAGATCTTATCATACAATCAATACATGTTTTTTTTGGAAATGTTGTTTGTTATGTTATGGTTGTTTACAATGTAGTTTTTAATTAGGCAGTCCAACCAGTTCAAACAAAGCTTCTGGTATACAGAATTAGTATTCCAGAATAGTAAACATTAGAAAAACACATATTTTAATTTTTTTTTAACGTATTCTTGTTGAGATAACTTATGTACTGACTCGATTTGATAACGTTTCCAACTAATTAAATATTATTACAATTAATCTGCAGTGATAGTTCATAAAAATGATTAAATATCCTTTTTATGTCACAATTTTTATTTTTCTGTAACTTAAGTCCTTTTGGTTTTCAAAAAAGTTTCTTAATTTCTTAAAATCTCGCTTTGTATGCCATTGGTTTAACTGTACCGTTTGACGTAGTTTTAATATTATAATTTTTTTTACAATACCCACTAATCTTCTATACGTTATATATATATATATATATATATATATATATATATATATATATATATATATATATATATATATATATATATATATATATATACACTTATAAATATATCACGATACCGAGATCTGCTAAAAATAAGTGCCACGTAATTGTATTTTTAAAACGCTCTTTAGCTTTCAGAAAGACAGTAAAACTAAACAGTGGACATAATCATAGTAGTTTTGACAATGATTTTGGTGTTTTTCTCACAACGGCTTACTACAGCTTACCGCTTCATTGCACACTTACTTCCAAACACTGATGCACTGCGTGAATTTGATAGCCGCATGCTATTGTGCTGTTCCACGGTACACTCCTCAATAATTATCTGTGCGACACAAATAGATTTAAATGACTTGTTTGTCAAATATTTGTATAATTTAATTTACATACAAAATCAAATTCTTTTGTTTTTTTCTCAGTAGATTTAAAAGAGAAAAATTTATACTTAAATATTATAGGTTTGGCACATAGAAAAGAAAACTAAATGACGAAAATGGAATTTATCAGTGTAAATGGGAATTATAATTTTTTGTATTAATGGCCAAAATATGATGCTGTTCCTCTGATTTGTCATAATGATATAGTAGCTGTTGCTAAGCGGTGCAATCTTAATCGACACAACTTACCGTCACATTTTGGTTTCACCTTAATAATTCATTAAATTCAAAATTAAGGAAATACAAATTAGAGATTTTAAAAAAGATATCTCCTCTGAGAAGAATAATTTATTTAGGCTTGTAAAAGGAAATGAATTCGCGACACAAGCATGTTATAAAATAACAAATTTATTAGCACAATAAATGAAACCGTATTCAGACGGAAAAAATATGAAAGAAAATATCTGAATAGAAACTAATACATTTTTGAGATTCAAAAGAATAAATATTGTCACGTTTACAAAAGACATAGCCGCTAAACATTAGCGATCTTTACTTAATTTGGAAATAATCAACACTTGTTTCGTTGAAGTTACGATAAATTGGGGGGAAGTCATAGCTATATTCTGATAGAATCTACTCGACGTGACTTAAGGCTGCGAACGTAGGCTGGTTGAGAGAACTTTACATGTTAGCTAGTGCTGAACTGCGTCCAACATGCGGGTCAAAATAAATAAGCATACACAATAATTTTCAAAGTATATTAGTTTATATTGAATAAGACATACTAGTTAGTACAACGTCTAACAAAACTCTAAGTTAATAATATTCTTAAACTACTTACATATTTGACAAGTCAAGTCGAACCATCATGGAGTCAGCGTCTCGCACAGGCAACAATCGAGGTAGTCTTCACGTTCAAGTGACAAACACTACTTCTACCTTCTCTAGTCAAAAGCTAGGGTTTTTATACGATATCATCCCTACTCCCAAGGTTAGAGCATCCGCAGGGCCTTTGTACTCTGGGGTTTTGGAAAGTTGTGAAAGACTTTCAAAGTCATACACGTGTCGTTTCTACAATAAGGAACCTTGACCGTTTTAGTCATAATTCTAAATAGCTTATGTACTGACTCGATTTGATAACGCCTCCAACTAATTAAATATTATTACAATTAATCTGCAGTGATAGTTCATAAAAATGATTAAATATCCTTTTTATGTCACAATTTTTATTTTTCTGTAACTTAAGTCCTTTTGGTTTTCAAAAAAGTTTCTTAATTTCTTAAAATCTCGCTTTGTATGCCATTGGTTTAACTGTACCGTTTGACGTAGTTTTAATATTATAATTTTTTTTTACAATACCCACTAATCTTCTATACGTTATATATATATATATATATATATATATATATATATATATATATATATATATATATATATATATATATATATATATATATACACTTATAAATATATCACGATACCGAGATCTGCTAAATATAAGTGCCACGTAATTGTATTTTTAAAACGCTCTTTAGCTTTCAGAAAGACAGTAAAACTAAACAGTGGACATAATCATAGTAGTTTTGACAATGATTTTGGTGTTTTTCTCACAACGGCTTACTACAGCTTACCGCTTCATTGCACACTTACTTCCAAACACTGATGCACTGCGTGAATTTGATAGCCGCATGCTATTGTGCTGTTCCACGGTACACTCCTCAATAATTATCTGTGCGACACAAATAGATTTAAATGACTTGTTTGTCAAATATTTGTATAATTTAATTTACATACAAAATCAAATTCTTTTGTTTTTTTCTCAGTAGATTTGAAAAAAGAAAAATTTATACTTAAATATTATAGGTTTGGCACATAGAAAAGAAAACTAAATGACGAAAATGGAATTTATCAGTGTAAATGGGAATTATAATTTTTTGTATTAATGGCCAAAATATGATGCTGTTCCTCTGATTTGTCATAATGATATAGTAGCTGTTGCTAAGCGGTGCAATCTTAATCGACACAACTTACCGTCACATTTTGGTTTCACCTTAATAATTCATTAAATTCAAAATTAAGGAAATACAAATTAGAGATTTAAAAAAAGATATCTCCTCTGAGAAGAATAATTTATTTAGGTTTGTAAAAGGAAATGAATTCGCGACACAAGCATGTTATAAAATAACAAATTTATTAGCACAATAAATGAAACCGTATTCAGACGGAAAAAATATGAAAGAAAATATCTGAATAGAAACTAATACATTTTTGAGATTCAAAAGAATAAATATTGTCACGTTTACAAAAGACATAGCCGCTAAACATTAGCGATCTTTACTTAATTTGGAAATAATCAACACTTGTTTCGTTGAAGTTACGATAAATTGGGGGGAAGTCATAGCTATATTCTGATAGAATCTACTCGACGTGACTTAAGGCTGCGAACGTAGGCTGGTTGAGAGAACTTTACATGTTAGCTAGTGCTGAACTGCGTCCAACATGCGGGTCAAAATAAATAAGCATACACAATAATTTTCAAAGTATATTAGTTTATATTGAATAAGACATACTAGTTAGTACAACGTCTAACAAAACTCTAAGTTAATAATATTCTTAAACTACTTACATATTTGACAAGTCAAGTCGAACCATCATGGAGTCAGCGTCTCGCACAGGCAACAATCGAGGTAGTCTTCACTTTCAAGTGACAAACACTACTTCTACCTTCTCTAGTCAAAAGCTAGGGTTTTTATACGATATCATCCCTACTCCCGAGGTTAGAGCATCCGCAGGGCCTTTGTACTCTGGGGTTTTGGAAAGTTGTGAAAGACTTTCAAAGTCATACACGTGTCGTTTCTATAATAAGGAACCTTGACCGTTTTAGTCATAATTCTAAATAGCTTATGTACTGACTCGATTTGATAACGCCTCCAACTAATTAAATATTATTACAATTAATCTGCAGTGATAGTTCATAAAAATGATTAAATATCCTTTTTATGTCACAATTTTTATTTTTCTGTAACTTAAGTCCTTTTGGTTTTCAAAAAAGTTTCTTAATTTCTTAAAATCTCGCTTTGTATGCCATTGGTTTAACTGTACCGTTTGACGTAGTTTTAATATTATAATTTTTTTTTACAATACCCACTAATCTTCTATACGTTATATATATATATATATATATATATATATATATATATATATATATATATATATACACTTATAAATATATCACGATACCGAGATCTGCTAAAAATAAGTGCCACGTAATTGTATTTTTAAAACGCTCTTTAGCTTTCAGAAAGACAGTAAAGCTAAACAGTGGACATAATCATAGTAGTTTTGACAATGATTTTGGTGTTTTTCTCACAACGGCTTACTACAGCTTACCGCTTCATTGCACACTTACTTCCAAACACTGATGCACTGCGTGAATTTGATAGCCGCATGCTATTGTGCTGTTCCACGGTACACTCCTCAATAATTATCTGTGCGACACAAATAGATTTAAATGACTTGTTTGTCAAATATTTGTATAATTTAATTTACATACAAAATCAAATTCTTTTGTTTTTTTCTCAGTAGATTTGAAAAAAGAAAAATTTATACTTAAATATTATAGGTTTGGCACATAGAAAAGAAAACTAAATGACGAAAATGGAATTTATCAGTGTAAATGGGAATTATAATTTTTTGTATTAATGGCCAAAATATGATGCTGTTCCTCTGATTTGTCATAATGATATAGTAGCTGTTGCTAAGCGGTGCAATCTTAATCGACACAACTTACCGTCACATTTTGGTTTCACCTTAATAATTCATTAAATTCAAAATTAAGGAAATACAAATTAGAGATTTAAAAAAAGATATCTCCTCTGAGAAGAATAATTTATTTAGGTTTGTAAAAGGAAATGAATTCGCGACACAAGCATGTTATAAAATAACAAATTTATTAGCACAATAAATGAAACCGTATTCAGACGGAAAAAATATGAAAGAAAATATCTGAATAGAAACTAATACATTTTTGAGATTCAAAAGAATAAATATTGTCACGTTTACAAAAGACATAGCCGCTAAACATTAGCGATCTTTACTTAATTTGGACATAATCAACACTTGTTTCGTTGAAGTTACGATAAATTGGGGGGAAGTCATAGCTATATTCTGATAGAATCTACTCGACGTGACTTAAGGCTGCGAACGTAGGCTGGTTGAGAGAACTTTACATGTTAGCTAGTGCTGAACTGCGTCCAACATGCGGGTCAAAATAAATAAGCATACACAATAATTTTCAAAGTATATTAGTTTATATTGAATAAGACATACTAGTTAGTACAACGTCTAACAAAACTCTAAGTTAATAATATTCTTAAACTACTTACATATTTGACAAGTCAAGTCGAACCATCATGGAGTCAGCGTCTCGCACAGGCAACAATCGAGGTAGTCTTCACGTTCAAGTGACAAACACTACTTCTACCTTCTCTAGTCAAAAGCTAGGGTTTTTATACGATATCATCCCTACTCCCGAGGTTAGAGCATCCGCAGGGCCTTTGTACTCTGGGGTTTTGGAAAGTTGTGAAAGACTTTCAAAGTCATACACGTGTCGTTTCTACAATAAGGAACCTTGACCGTTTTAGTCATAATTCTAAATAGGACCGAGATGGTTAGGAAATATCATGCAATGACAATATTTATTAACCATCCAACGGATGTCAAAACCTCAGAAATATGTATGTTCTAAGCCGCTTTCGAGAAGTGCATTAATCATTGTCAGAAAAGGAAGTACGAAGACCACAACACACGCTGTGCCGGCCCGAGTCGGTGACCACCAGTTTTGGTGTATCAAAAGGCCGCTTTTAGGCTTTCCCATGACTAGGCCGTCATAACTTGCAGGAGGTGTTCATGTCACAAGAGATAATCGTGTTTCATACTTTTTTTTAGAAAACGACTCTACGTACATAGTTTCAACATCAATGACTAAGATTTATTACAAATAGTTACAAGTTCAATATTCTTGTGACATTACCCCTCCCTCAACTTCATGGCGCCCCCGACATGACCTTATTCTAATTATTAAGTCTCATGACTTGTGACAAAGGGATGTACCCTGGTCTTTCACTATCGAGTTCCTGTATCACATCGTATTCTGGAACTGGTGGAGAGAAACTAAACATGGGTAGGTAATCTGAGGCGGTTGTTGGTAAGGGTTTGATGTAGGTTGATTCGGATGCGTTGGAGCTGTGTATGGATCTAGGTCTGTCTGACAACCGAGGTGCTGCTTCAGGTGCTCGATAGTTAATACGATTGACTGGTACCTGAGCTGGTACATGAGCCGGTGATGCCGCTCTTCTGATTATTCTTTGTGTTAATAGACCAGTGTACAACTCTCTTTGCTTTCTGATTATAGTAACATGCCTACAACTATAACTTATCATCAATATTATTATTACGGGCCAAGGAGCATACAAAAGAATACGAGTCGTTACATCTACTTGATCGGTGGCCACAGCACTCATGTCTAGGCAATCTTGTAAATTATTAAAAACAGGGTATTGTGCTGTGTCATAGGGGGGTAGATTTAACGACTTAGTTCTAGCCCATGCAGCTGGGATTATGTGTTTATACTCGAATTTTATATCGGTTGATATGCATGGAAATGCGGTAGTGAGCACTATTCTGCTATCTAACAAGACTGAACAATTACAGGGCAATGAAAGCCATACAGCTCCGAAATCTCGTTCAATTTTAGTTGTTTGCATTCTTGTGCAATTTTCTTGCGTCACATTAGCAACATGAGTTAAAATAAAAGTATTCGTATTAATAACAGTTACTAATCGCGTATCTGGTTTAGACGGTCTACACGACATTGGACAATGATATGTAAATTCTTTGATTGTTGCTCCAGTCAACAAAAGCCTTGCACAAGCTGCAGTTATTAGGTTCTCATAACTATTAGAGACAGCACAAAGTCTATCTCTGTGTGGGTCGCATCGCGGAGTAACAATATCCAACTGCTGGCTGTTATGATATTTTATTATCGCTAAGTCTACATGCTCCGCCTCAAGCGCGCATGTTTGGTCCTGCCAAGCAAAAGGGGCGGGGATTAATCGCCGCAGTTGTATATTCGCTACTTGCAATCGCACCACGGGAATGTGCACGCCTATGTTAACGTTCTTATCAGTGATAAGGCAATCAGTGAATGGCAAGCCGTAGTATTGGCCAACGTCAGATATGGCGGACCGGTAACCGTTGTTATTAATTTGTCGTTCAATTTCTGTTAAATCTTTATGCAAAATTTCCATACCAATCACCTCAGTTGATAAATGTCTTGCATGACATGCACTAATGAGGTTACTTAATTGAAAATTTAGTAAATTTGAAAATACCAGTAATTGATCACATGACGTTAAATTTTGACTCATTACATGTTGTTTAATTTTAAATTAAATCGGAAATTGTTTAATTTTATTTTTGAACGCTTGCGACTCATTGGTAGTGGTAAATAATCTTTGAACGTGACTTCGTGAAGCTATTTGAAAGTTCCAACCTGCCGTATTTCCATCATTCGCTAATATAAGTCCATTATTCTTAAAAGTTTTAATCCCGTGTATTAGGGTATCACATGCTAAATATTGTATATTACTAACTTGACAACATTGTAAAAGTTTAGCTTTAACTACAGTTATTTCCTTTTGTAATTAATTGAGCTCTAAACATATACAAAAAACCTCGACGGCCCCATATAACCTCAAATTTGGCCAAAAATTGCATATATGAGACGGTTTTAATTGTAGGACATTCCAATATTACTTAGAAGGGTACTCACGGACGGTCGCTCGTCGAAGAGTGTGGGTTTGGGGAAAATTAGGACGCTGACTTCTTCCTCTTCGACGGTCCGCTGGTAGAGTCCTGGCACGGTCCCTCAGATACTCGTCGAGCGTGTGAGTGATGCTCGACCCCGACTGACCTCGCTGTCCAACTTTACAGCGATGTTGATTCCTCCGGGTAGAGTTAGGGTTCCCTCGTTCACTCCCTCCAATTCGAATGGCACCTCGTCTTCTCTTGGGGGCCTCAGGATACAGCGTATCGGGCAGTTCAATAGCCGTGAAAATCGAGCAATATAATATAATCCCAATATTATAATTGCGACGCTTAATAATGTTAGTGTGACCAAGTACACTATAAACAATGACGGTGCCTCGGGGTTGGTGCTGTCGGGACTGATGGCTGCTACGGTTGGTGGAACGATGGCGAACTGGGCGGCGGCACGTCTACTCATCCATAATTTGAACAGGATAAACGAAATGAGTTCGTTCCAGATGTATATGAGTACGTCCTTATGATGCGAATAGGCGTCGATTATTTCGTCGGGCCGTAGACTGATCTGCTGGAAAGCGCTGGCCCAATCTTGAGTGGTTCCGCTGATGGCTGACAGATTTAGATGTGGAACGTGCTGAGTCCAATTATGATTTAAGCACTCGGTTATGTTGTTATACACCGGGTGCGTCTCCGGAACTAGCGGGTTGATTCTGAATGATTTTAACGTTGACCAAGTGGCTGGAAGTACGTGCAGGATTTTTAATTCTTGACTGTCTTCTCCACATGGAACTCGAACAGGAATTAAGCGAGACGAGTTGATATAGAGAGCACAGTTACACGGCAACTGAACTTGAAGTGCACCGGGCTGTCCTATGTGTAGTGTGCTGACCGGATATTCTTCCCGCGGACATCGGACTCTCATGTCGGCTTGTGGATGGGTTATTACATAGGTATCGGGCCTGACTTCGGAAATGATGGTTTGCGTTGAGCGATAACAGCGGAATGAACAATGCTTTGTTATGTCATCCACCGTCGCTCCTTGGTACATTTTAAATGCACATTGTGGTCCGTATACCGCATCTGATGAGAACCGCGGCAGATAGCATAATCGGTCTTGATAAGGCCGGCATTGATGTAGCCCGGCTCCGGATATCGGTCTCATGGATTTTCCACTGACTGCTAGATACATGACATCATGCATGATCATGCACGTATCATTGTTCCACCCGAATGGCGTTGTCAGTAACTCGACTAATTTCCAGTCTCGCTTAACCTGGTTCACGGGTAATTTGACGTGTACCACGATTTTATTGGCACTTATACCACAGTCGACAATAGGCAGCTTGAAGTATTGAGACAGATCTAACCGGGATATGGCCAGTTGCATGCCATATCCGGCTAATCGTCCCTCTAATTTATCTAGATCGGCCGCCAATATTCCCGGCGTTAGTAGAGCCGTAGGAATATTTCTATTTTTACAAGCATTAAGAATTTCATTTTGTCTCGTCAGTTGTAGGCTCTGCAGCATTTGTTTTATGGTTAAGAAGTTATTTATCAGTAATTCATGAATCAACATCTTGGATGAGTCTTGGAACCGTACGCCGTATTCTTCTGCCTCAGCTAATGCTTGAATTCTATTCTTCAGTTCGGAGAAGGCCTGTTGTACTTCTGCGTCCTATGACTCGAAATGAGTAGTGATTGTTGACAGTTCCTTAAATTCTTCGTGCAGCCCTGATTGTAATTGTTCTATTTTTTTCGCCATCTTCTTTTCGTTGAAAACGAAATCCTTCATTTTTGTGTCCGTCATTACGCCGCAGCACCAGCTGAATGCGTCCCCGATAAAATTGAGTGCAAGGCTCGTCCGTACACGACTGATACTTGTCGTACACCACTGAACATTATCATTATAAAGCTGTTCATCTAGTTTCATCCCGGATAACTTCTCGATGTCCAGGAAATACTTCGGATCCAGTGAGGCATCCAATTTCGTGAATAATTTGTCGTGGAGGTCCCCCATCTTCTGTATCTGGCTCGCCATTAGACAGTTGGCGGCATCATCGTCTTTGCAGTGTACTATACCATTCGAGGGATCGAACGTGACGTTGAGCCGATTTACCCATTCGGCTTCATATGTAAGTGGTATGGTGGCTTCATATACTACCGCCTTTGGTAGCTCCTTCCACTACACCTCGGCCACCACTCGGACAGGAATATCGGGTTTTACCCCGATCACACACAATATAAATACTGCTCTGTAACCCATCACATCATTAAATTCATATATTATTCTTAATTATGTATATATAAGCGAGTGTTTTTAGTTCCTAAACCTACTTAAAAATTAATTGCATTTAAGCGTCCCTAATAATTAGTTTTATCCCGCATCTTGGCGTCCTTATTTACTATCTTATCTTTATTCACACCACTATTATATTGTTTTATTTGTTCCCATTCATCCCACTTAATGTTGTTCTTTATTTTCACTCACTCTCACTTATGTGTCAGTTTTAATTGGTTGGGTCGGGCATGTCCTGCGCCCTCGTGCCGACATCCCTATAAATGTGGTACAGCCGTTTGGCCAGGGCGTATGCGCAATGGCGCCGCGCCTGCTCCGGTCGCATATGATAGGGACACCGCTCTCTCAGACGGCCCAGGCGCTCCGGTCGTGAAGGTCCGCACCTCTCTCACATTCATCAATAAATTTGCCAAGACGGCTAGGGCCTGTTCCTGGGACATGTCTCCTGGGATCGCGTCCCGGGGCTCTAGCACGTCAGACGTCATCTGTCTGGCCCGTTGTGGACTAGAGAGGTGCCTGGTGTACTGTGTTAAATCTACATGGTACACCAGCGTGTGCCAGTCATGGCCTTCTGATACGACCGCGATCTCCCTCACTATGTAGGTGGAGCCCAGGAAGGCACCGCTGATCTCCACGTGTGCGAATGGGATAAATCGTGTCGTCATGGGGGGTACTCGTGCTACTGGCCGATTTAGCATCATGGGTGATAGTTCTGGGGTGGTGCTGGTGGAGATCGGGGGCTGGACGGTGCCGTAGTGTTCTCGGGGGCTCTTGGCGGGTCCAGTGACTCCTAGTCACTGAACAGGGGTGAACTTCTGGTAGGGGAATCTTGAGGGGCCTCGGTATCGGCCGTCGGGGTCTGGGGAGGTACCGCTGGGTACTCCAGGTATCTTCCGCAGACATCCCGGCTTACTTAAAGTGCTGGAGGCTCGCTGTAGTCGGCCGGTGTATAGCCCAGGTGAGGCGGACGTACGGACAGCGGAGTTAAGAATCCTGGCGGGGCTGCTAGCCGGGAGGAGGAGACAGAACCCTGTGAGTCCTCGCTAGTGACCGAGAAGCCTGTCTCAGATGCGGTTGGAGAGCTGGTTACGGCTTCTTCTGGTACTGGGTTTTCGAGGGACCTCTGTTCCTGGTCCCTGCTCCATGGCTGCAGTGGATCCGGTATCCATCAGGGGGACAGTATTTCCGGTGGGTAGCATATCATACAAGTCTTCCAGTCGCATTGGCGGCACTTTATGGACCGTGGCGTACTCCATGTACGACTGGGTCGCGGCCAACACCTGGAAGGGCGAGATCATGGAGGGGTTCGAGAATAGTCTCACCAACCCCATTGCCACTTCTAGCCGCTGCTGAACGGCAGCTACCTTTATGATGTCTAACTTCTCTTCGTCCGTCTTATCCGTCCTCACCATCAGGAGCTTAACCTCCTGCTCAATTTTAAGTAGCTTCGGCAGGGCGCACAGCCGAAGTATTATGCTCCGGAATATCGCCAGAGCATTCAGCGGCGCACCCTCCGACAGGTTTTCTGCCTCAATGGCCAATGTCACGCACAACATCAGTATTGTACGCTGAGTGTCTATCCCACCCCTATATGAATAAAATTTTATTTAACATTCTTCGTTTTTTGTTTCTTGGGTTGTCCACTCTAGACCCATGCAATACGATGCTGGGGAAGCTATTCTACAGTTAAGCTAATTACACGTTCCTCATTCACAATTATTCAATCGGCATTCATTTCCATATTACTTATACTCTTATTATTGTCTAATTTCTAACCTGTTCTAACCCGTCCTAGTGAGTTATTCATCTTGTTATTCTACTTATATATTTTTTTTCTTCATTCCTGGGCATCCCCAGTCTCTGGTTCTGCCTCGGAGTGGCCATCTTCCTCGCCGGTTTGTCTTTTTGCGCTGCTGCGCAACCGACGAGTGTTTCCTATATTTGAATCGGGATCCCATGGCTCATGGTATGGCTTTAGTCTTGCTACATGTACTACCGCTAATTTACTTCTTTTTCCCGTTCCTTTTTTAATTAAGTAATTCACGTCTGACTTTTTCTCTATAATTTCGAAGGGCCCGAACCACTTCAACAATAGTTTATCCGTTTATCCTACGTGTCTCTCCGGATTATAAACTTTAACCTTCTGACCTATTGCGTATTCTACTGGGCGGTGCTTATCATCATACCGTTTTTTATCGCGAACCTGTTATTGTTCTATATTGATTTTCGCTTGCTCCCTGATTTGTTGTAATTGTTCCTGCGTTTTAATTACTATGTCTGTCTCAACTGGGGCCGTCAACTGTGCTTCGGTTGGCAGAATAGCAGGGCGTCCGTACAGTAATTCAAATGGAGTCATTTTTGTACTCTCCTGTTTCGAGGTGTTATAAGCGAAAGTCACATGTGGTAAATACTCATCCCAATCTGTCTGGGCTGTATTTACATACATACTCAGCATATCGGCAATAGTTTTATTTAATCTCTCGGTTAGACCGTTTGTTTGCGGTCGATAAGCGGTCGTGAATCTATTCTCGGCGCCCATTAACCGCAACAACTCAGCCAACACTTGAGATTGAAATACTTTACCACGGTCACTTAGTAATACTCGCGGTGCTCCGTGTCTACAAATTATATTTTCTAAAACAAACGATGCTACTGGCTCTATTTTTCCTGAGGGGATTGCCTTTGTTTCAGCTCATCTGGTAGCATAATCCGTGGCTACAATTATAAATTTCTTTCCGCGTTTACTTCTATGAAATGGCCCTAATAAGTCGATTCCAACCCGATCGAAAGGCTGACCGATAGGTAAGGGATGCAAAAATCCCGCGGGTTTTGCATTTGTAATACCCTTCCTAGCTTGACAGTCTGCACACCCCCTAATGTATTTCTCTATATCTTTTCGCATGTTATTCCAAAAATATCTATCCGCGATTTTATGAAATGTTTTAGCCAGGCCTAAATGTCCTGCTAATGGCTCATCGTGATTGCCATACAAAATTTCTCCGACTAAACTTTGCGGTATCACAACTAGATTTGGCTGCCCATCAGTACGTGGGTTTCGTTTATGTAAAATTTCATCTTTAATTAAAAAATTCTTTGCACGCCTCTGTAACAGTTCCATGTTCAGAGTCTTCTATTGCTTTAATTAACTCGAGCAAATCTTTGTCTTCGCGCTGTAATTCAGGTAGATTAACGTCGGTGAGTGCATAAGTTGCAATATCAACCGCGTCTTCCTCGTCTTGTTTGGAAGCCGCGGCGCACGGATAGCGAGATAAGAAATCCGCGTCCGTATGGGATTTTCCACTTTTGTGAAAAATTTCGTATTGATAATCTTGCAACTTGCTTGCTCCATCTTGCCAATCTACCTACCGGATCTTTAACCGAACGTAACCAACATAACGCGTGATGATCTGTTGCTACTCTGAATTTTCTGCCCCAAATATAATGACGCCACTGCGTGAGTGCGTATACGAAGGCTAAGCATTCCTTCTCCGTGATTGTATAATTTACCTCAGCCGGTGTGAGTTTACGTGAGATATACGCTACAGGGTGCCATTTGTCATGAATGTTTTGAAGAAATACGCCGCTTAAGCCCAGGTCACAAGCGTCGACACGTATTTCGATATCTGCCTTCGCATCAAAATGTATCAAGACCGGCGCTGACGTTAATTTTTCTTTTAAAATTTCAATAGCTTTTAATTCTTTCTCAGTTAATTTGAATTTTACTACTTTTTAGTTAGAATTTACAAAGGTCTAGCAATTTTAGCAAAATGTTGAATGAATTTTCTATAATAGTTACACAATCCTAGGAAACTTTGAATGTCTTTGACCTTTTTTGATAACGGGAATTCTTTAATCGCTTTTACTTTCCTGTCGTCCGGCCCAATGCCGTCCGTAGTATCTTTGAACCCTAGGAGGTCTATTGTTGTTTGCAGGTAGATTTATTTTGATGGTTTCAATTAGAGATGAAAAAACTATCGATAGTACTATCGATAAATCGATAGTTTTAAAAAATAAAGTACTATCGATAAGTAATTAATAGAAAAAAACTATCGATAGTATCGTTTAGTAAATATCGTTTAGTAACTATCGTTTAGCAACTATCGTTTAGTAACTATCGTTTAGTAATTATCGTTTAGTAATTATCGTTTAGTAACTATCGTTTAGTAACTATCGTTTAGTAACTATCGTTTAGTAACTATCGTTTAGTAACTATCGTTTAGTAATTATCGTTTAGTAACTATCGTTTAGTAACTATCATATAGTAACTATCGTATAGTAACTATCGTTTAGTAATTATCGTTTAGTAACTATAGTTTAGTAACTATCTTTAAAATAAAATAATTTAAAAATAAAAATTAATAAATAATAAATTTATAACACGGGCTGGGCTGTGAGTACTGACAAGCAAATTACCTTATGTTCCCGGAGCAATTCGAATACGTATGTTTTTTGCGGACCACGTGTTAAGTATGACTTATAAAGATTTCATCTACATTTAAATGATATAATTAAAATTATATTCAATATCGTTGTTGTATAATAACTGTACACAAATGTTAGCTGTAAATCGATTGGTTGTCGAAAGACTTTCAAGGGATGAAAGACAAAGTGAGATTTCTAAGAAATTTATTATAGGGTAACAGGTACGAGATAATTTACATTCAGTTGTTCTCCGATGTTCATTGTAGTTTGTGCTGTAGTGAATATTATTGGGTCATGTGGCGGACAGTACATCACAACACATACACATGTAATACACACATGCTCACACAGTCATACACATATATGTAAAAACACAAAACACATGTATACACAAATAATCACACACATTGTATATATTCTGTAATAGTCTTAGCAAAACACTCTGTATATATTCGTTCATTTTCTGTAGTTTCTAAGCAACATTTCTCTACTATTTTCATGTTTCTCCACTACCTGCTATTGTAACTTCGCCCGCTTTCTCCGAACCTAACAACATCTGTTTTTCAAGTACCTGCATTCCAAACTTCTTTGTTCATCCCAAAATCCACCATTTTTTCGTTCTAACCAGGACAGTATCCGCTTACCATTCATCCAGTACGCATCACAACTCCAAAAATACTATCACAACACCACATTTCTTTTTTATTTTATCTAAATTAATATAAAAGGTGTTTCGAATTGCAATTCGTTTTTCTAATATCTTGATCTCGACACATATATAAATTAATGTAAGAAATGATATATACCTAGGGATAGAAGTACATATTAGCATTTGATTTTTATTTTTCACATTTGTAACTTCTGAAATCTGAAATTTTAAAGAAATAAATTTTTTACATTTATTGTATGTTTCCTTATTTTCTATTTCTCCCATTTTACATACCTTAGAGCGGGTAATATTAACTGTAACAAAACCATATTCACAGAAATTATTTAACAAACATCCCTTAATATAGAGCAACATCAACAGTTTTAAATTTTAGGGAATGAGGGTAACATTTAAAAAATTATAAATTTTATTTTACCTCTCTCTCAAAAAAGGAACAAATTTAATAATTGATTTTAAACTCTGTATAGTCAAAGATTTTTTTTTTTGAAAAAAAAAGATTTATACTTTTGTAAAAAAATACTATCGATAAGTAATTAAAAGAAAAAAAAACTATCGATAGTATCGTTTAGTAATTATCGTTTAGTAACTATCGTTTAGTAACTATCGATTAGTAACTATTGTTTAGTAACTATCGTTTAGTAACTATCGTTTAGTAACTATCGTTTAGTAACTATCGTTTAGTAACTATCGTTTAGTAATTAAAACTATCGTTTAGTAACTAAAACTATCGTTTTGTAATTTAATTGACTATCGATAGTACTATCGATATATCGATAGTTTACTAATAGCACTATCGAACAATCGATAGTTGAAATTACCGATAGTTTTTCATCTCTAGTTTCAATGTTAAACCGGCCTTTCTCAGGAGTTCAAATACGTGTCGAAGCCGAACCAAGTGCTCCTCAAAAGTTTTACTAAAAACAATTACATCGTCTAAATAAATTAACACTTCCTTCCATTTTAATTCCTTAAAAACTGTATCGGCCAAATGTTGAAAAGTGGCCGGTGCTGAAGTTAAACCAAAACTAAGTACATTAAACTCATAATGTCCATCTGGCGTAATAAAAGCTGTTTTCGGCTTATCGGATTCTTTCACGGGTATTTGCCAATATCCGCTAAATAAATCTAAGCTTGTAAAATATTTTGAATTTCCCAAATAACTTAGTATATCCTCAATTACGGGTAGTGGATATACATCTGCTTTCGCTACTGAATTTAGTTTACGGTAATCTACACAAAAACGCCAGCTATTATCTTTTCTCTTCACCATCACCACAGGTGAAGACCATGCGCCGTATGAGGGCCGCACGATGTTATCAGCTAACATTTCCTTAACTTGTTGCTGTATTAATTCACGTTCCTTATGAGAGACACGGTAGGGCCGTTGATGGATCGGTGTCGCGTCGCTGGTGGGAATTTCATATTCCACCATATCAGTTAACCCGATCTGTTTCGAATTCCAAGCGTACACATCACTAAATTCATTAATTAAATCTAACAATTTCGTTCGCTGTTCGGTTGTTAACTCTTTATTTATTTCATGAGCCATGGTATCCTCACACTTATTATCCATATACATAATGTTAGTACCCATTCCCTTAGTAGCGTTAATATTATAAGCAAAGGCCGTATTTTTAAACATCTTACGAGCTAAATTCATACTTAAATTCTTAACTATAGCCGTCCATGTGCCTAATTTTGACTCGTGAGGCCGTAATTCCAAAATTTCTAAGCCGTATCGTTTTGTAATATCCGAACGTATCCATACGTCATGCGTGATATTGCAAGCAGCTGATTCATTCAGATAGCAAACGACCTCAGCATTTCCTGGAATAACTACGTCATCGCTTAGCACGAGTTTATTCATTTTCGTATTTACTATCGGCTGACTAGCGTAAGGCAGTTCTGACCACACGTCACCGGCTGCAGTATCTGTCGTTGTCGGTGATAGTTGAGCGCTCAGTTGCGCCAGTGGCGTATCGTTTAACCGCATATGACTGGATCTGAATTTAATTTTATAAATTTTATCATTGTCGTAGATTGTAATAATTTTATTTTTGAAATCTATTAGTGCTTGGGATTTAATCAAAACTTGCATGCCAAGTATGACGTCACAAGGCAGATTTGGAATCACCAGAGTGGCTACTTCCGTGTTCCATGTTCCCATCGTGAGGGACAGGATTGTACTCCCCAGCACTGGAATTAAATGACCGCCCGCGGAGCGGAGCAATTTTCCGTCGTCTGTTTGTAGTCTAGGGCGTTTCGAGCGCCTACTACGTTGTACACACACCCTGTGTCAACGATGATGCTAACAGGTTGATTTTTCAACCAACCCGCCACTGTGAGTATGCGAGTATTATTGTCTTCATTAGGCCCTGAATCAATTAGGCACACGACGCTACGGACCTCGTCTAGCGTCGTGAGGCCCCGTTTCCCACGTTATCTTGCCTCGGCTCTTCGGCACTTGCCCGTCGTAGATCGGGACATAAGAAGCACCCCACCCTCAAGGAGTGAGTGTGTCTTATAGTTTAACGTGGCGGCACCTGCCTTGCGGCTCTATCCGCCACGGCCCCCATGGGCTCGGGATTGGGATACGCCCAATCAGCGCGACATCTGAGCGTACACCAAGTATACGACCGATGTCTACCAGAATGCTTTGGGGGGCAAGCCCCTCGGCCTCTCTGGTGAGAGGGGACCTATCTAAATCCCTACTGACTATGCGGGCCAGTACCCGAGCAGTACGCTGCTCACCCGTCGATGCCGTTACCGACATCTAGCCTGCATAGGCTTTCAACCACATACCCGCACCTTTGTTTCCAAACCCATGATTGATCCGAGGGCAATAACTCACCCCCGGGGCTGTAATCAATCCCCGTGCTACCAGATAACCTCTGGTCGGGTGCCGGCAGGTCTTGCACCTCCTCCTCTCCGGCCTAATAGCTTGAGGACGCGGGTTCGCTACACCCGATGAGATCCCTCCCTACCGCAAGCGATAGGAGTTCCTCATCCCCTGCGTGGCTAGGGGACGTACGGCCACCATACCGTAACAGCCTGTTGCCGTCCGCGGGGACGGAACGACACCCGACTGCCCCTTACGTTGGCTCGGGAACGTGAGACCGCCACATCTCAAACAGCTCGACACCACCAGCAGTCGCACACAGCGCCTGACAGTGATGTCTCACTGCTCCCTACGTAGCTGGAGACGTGGGGTTGCCATACCCAGAGTTCTCCCCGGGTCGGGTCCGCATAGAGCGCGTCCCCTCCCCAAGTGCCCCTCCTCCTGCGTAGCTCGGGAACGTGAGACCGCCACATCCCAAACAGCTTGACACCACCAGCAGTCGCACACAGCGCCTGACAGTGATGTCTCACTGCTCCCTACGTAGCTGGAGACGTGGGGTAGCCATACCCAGAGTTCTCCCCGGGTCGGGTCCGCATAGAGCGCGTCCCCTCCCCAAGTGTCCCTCCTCCTGCGTAGCTCGGGAACGTGAGACCGCCACATCTCAAACAGCTCGACACCACCAGCAGTCGCACACAGCGCCTGACAGTGATGTCTCACTGCTCCCTACGTAGCTGGAGACGTGGGGTTGCCATACCCAGAGTTCTCCCCGGGTCGGGTCCGCATAGAGCGCGTCCCCTCCCCAAGTGTCCCTCCTCCTGCGTAGCTCGGGAACGTGAGACCGCCACATCTCAAACAGCTCGACACCACCAGCAGTCGCACACAGCGCCAGACAGTGATGTCTCACTGCTCCCTACGTAGCTGGAGACGTGGGGTTGCCACACCCAGAGTTCACCCCCAGGTCGAGTCCGCATAGAGCGCGTCCCCTCCCCAGGTATCCCTCCTCCTGCGTAGCTTGGAGACGTGAGTTCGCCACACTCAACAGCAAGCCCCACCTGCGTCTGCACGAAGCACGACTCAGACAGAACCAACTGCCCCTGCGTTAGCTACGAGTACGTGGGAGGCGCCGGTTCTCCCAAGAATGAACTAACATTGGTCCGGCTAGGCCGTCCCAACCCCAGTCCATCCCTCGTCCGTGGCTCGGATGACGCGGGGTCGCCATACCCGAGATTCAGCAGATACCTGCATCCTCCACCTGCGCCCCAGTCTCGTGCGCCCTACTATGCCCTACTCATCCCCTCCCCCTTCATCCACCCTACGCAGCAGATCCTTCCTCACCTCAAACATTCTGGTAGCACATTCATTCACGCATTCAAAGCTTCCTCTTTCAGTCACTAATCTGCTTACGTCCCATTCGCCCCGCTCTCCTGTCCTCTCTACTGACCACAGATTCCACTCTCTCTCACTCTCGTACAACTCACATTCCAGCAACACATGCCTCCACGTCTCTTCTGCATGTCCGCATACACATTCACTTCTCTCAGACAATCCTCGTTGGTGCAGATACGCATTCAGGCTTCCGTGCCCTGTGATGAGGAAGCTCATTCCCCATCCGGGCACGAACCATTCGTTCTCACACGCAAACGTCACACTTCTCACAAACTCATACGTCACTCTCCCTTTCGTGCTTACCTCCCATCTACGTTGGTGCGCCGATATCATCCTTTCATTCAACAGTTTCATACAGCTTTTCATACTCCCACCAGCAACTTCCTCATTTGTAATCACATCCATATCCTCATCCATCGGCAGGCCCCGTCTCAGCTTGTACCTCACACCACACGCAAGCACTTCAAGCTCCCACGGACGTACTCCCATCAACACACACATCGCATCCGTCGAGACTGTACGGCACACACATATACACGCATACAACACCACACGCTGACACCGCAAAATGGCATCCCTCGCATACGCATACTTCATCACATCATACCACGCTCCAGCTGCATACGTCACGCATGCAACAAACACACCTCTATAAATCATTCTTACCGCTCTTCTACCTAAGCCCCATTCCTTTCGCATCACTCGCCTCAGACACCCAGTCACACTAACCACTTTCTTACGGAGCTCACGCAGATGCGGTTTCACATCCATCCTCTCCCCCACGGTTATGCCCAAGTACTTGGTACTTTGGACATACCTCACCCTGTTTCCATTCACCCTCACACTCGGCTCCCTTCTTCCAGACAGTCTTCCTTTCATCAACATCATACACGTTTTCTCCCAGGATACACAAACACCTACATTCGTTCCCCAGCGAACTACTCTCTCCATCACATTCACCGTCTTCCGCTCCAACTCCGCTCTACTATTGCCGTGGACAAGCAACAGCAGGTCGTCCGCATACGCCACATATTCATTCTCTGTATCGCGTAACTCATTCAGCAAATCATCCATCACCAAATTCCACAGAACCGGCCCACATACAGATCCTTGCGGACATCCTCTTTCAACATTCTTCCATACTTCGTCAGACGCCCCTTGGATACACACTCTGCGGTTGCTAAAATAGCTACGCCACACTCCAATCTCCCTACAGTTCACACTCTCAAGCTTTCTTAGTATACTCTCCCAGCTTAGATTGTCGAACGCCCCCTTGAAATCTACAAACACACCCAGCACGTACTTACTCCTTGCTTCCCTCACCACGCGCCTCGCTTCCACCCATGCGTCCTCTGTAGATTTCCCACGACAAAATCCGTACTGTCTTTCATTCTGCGTTCTCTCGATCCTTTCACTCAACCGATTCACCAACAGTCTTTCCAGCAGTTTCCCCATCACTGGAAGTAAGCAGATAGGCCTGTATGATCTAGGGCTAGATCTAGGCTTCTCCACAGACTTCAGCAATACACATACACGCGCTCTCTTCCATACGTCCGGTACATACCTCTCTTTCATGCACGTGTTGAACACCGCCGTTACAAACTCCGGAATTGCCCACCACACACATCGAACAATCTCCGGGTTGAAACCGTCCAACCCCGCCGCCTTTTTCATCTTCATTCTCATCACAGCCATCCCTACCTCATCCTCGCTAAATTCATCAGCATTCATCACGGGTTCCACCTCGTTGTGTACAGGCACCTCCCCTGCCGGAAAGAACTCCTCCATGAGCATCTCGACGCTTTCGCGCCAAGTGCTCGCAACGCGATCTCCACTTCTCATCATCGCCAGGACGTCCCCCCACCCTCTCCTACCTCGACAGGCTCTGTACACCTCTCCCCATGGGTTCTCGTTTCCTTTCACTCTCACAAATTCTCTCCAATCATTCAACTTCGTCACCCTCAGCAGCTTCTTGTACTCGACCTCCAACGCTCGATACCTAGCACGCAGTCCCTCCGCCTCCTCCCTGTTCCTACGGCTCGCCCTCTGGTATCCACGTCTCAGCTGTCGTACCTCTCTCCTCTTGCTACTGAGGTCCTCCGTCCACCAGCTATTCCTTGCCACTCGCTCGCTCGCTCTTCGCAGGACTTTCATACACACACCAGACACTTTTTCATTCAGCCATTCAACTTGTTCATCTGCCTGCCTAACCCTGAACCCGTCTAGCTCATTCGGATTACATTCGTGCTGCAGACATCTCACAAATTCCACCCAGTCCGCACCTTTCACACACCATTTCACCCTTCTCTCATGCACCCTCCGCCGACGGTTTCGGTCAAAACGACACACAATACTAATAGCATTGTGATCGCTGACACTCCACCCAGGCTTCACCTCCCACATCCATTCTAGCCGATTCCCTCCTTTTACACACGTTACGTCGATATCACTAGCCCCATTCACAGTATGGAAAGTGTAGAACTCGCTGGGCTCATTCAACACATCCATACCTGTTTGCAGGATAAAATCCTCAAACACCATTCCACGCTCCTCACTCTCTCTGTACCTGTTCCCAATCTTACTGTGCCACAAAGGTGACACCGCATTCGCGTCCATCCCAAGCACCACGGTTTTTCCACTCGCCATCTCAAGCACTCTCTCCACATACTCCAAAAAGGGAGCCACATCCAATCCAAACTGACAATACAAGGACACCACATACATTTCTCCAAACGCTGCTTTCACCCACGCACACACTCCATGCTCATTCGTATGCTCTCTTACCAACATTGCTTCTACATCTCCATTTATAACCACAGCCGCTTTCGCATCTCTTTCACACGCAATCACTCTCATACCCGCCGGAATTCCTCTCACCAATCCATGCAACACATACGGCTCCTGCAGCATAGCTACAGTCACCCGTTCTCTCACCATGCATTCTCCGACGTCTAGCATGACCCCATATGCTCTCTGACAGTTCAGCTGAAGCATCCTTACACACTGGCGACTATCCATTGAAGATTGTCGCCCTCATTCTTTCCAACGCTCTCACGTACTCTGGACACGCCTCATTCATAATACTGTGCCCTGCCTCCTTCCCCCGCAGTTTGCAGTTTCTACATTCAACCGGTGCCGTACACGCCGCCGCCAAATGCCCTTTCGCACCACACCTCCTACACAATCGTCCCCCTGCTTTGCACTCATTCAGTCGGTGCCCGAAGCCAGCACAGCCATAGCACCGCTGCACTGCCTCAAATTCCCGGATTTTGTATGCCTGGAAATAGGCATACATCCTCCCACTCCTCACCATATACCCTCGCATCCTCTCACTCATCTCCACTACCACATTCTCAACATTCGCTCCTCTCCTTCCGCCCCGGGTCACCACCCTCACTCTCTCCTTAAACTCAGCCTCCGAACAAACATTCCGCAGGTTCTTCCCAAACAGCTCCCCGAGAAGATCCGCCGTCGTCATGTCCTTAGGCACATCGTAAATGATGGCCTTTGGACCGATCTTCGCGGGCTCGTTTACACACAGACCTGCCTTCGCAAACTCCGCACACGCTTTCAAGGCATCCCTCTCCGCAGAGCTTGCCGCCTCAATTGCGATACCACCCGCCCGTATCTTTCTCACTGCGTTCACTCTCACATTCTTCAGCGCAGGCTGCACCACCTCCATCACCTTATCTTTCACAGCCTGGCTTTCCATTTGCCCCGATATCGGCTTCACCACCAAGGCATACGTCTTCCGTCCTCCCAGCTGCTCTTGCCTTCCACCCCTCTGCCCAACGTCACTCACTCCAACTGTTCCCCCAAACACTCCGCCACTTGCCCCTCCGCTCACTCCTCCACTCACTCCTCCACTCGCCGGCACACGTGACAGCTGCGTCTCCCTCATACCCTCCTTCAGGGCTTGCAGTTGTCCATGTAGCCGCTCGTTCTCCATCAACACACTGAGAACAGCCTCTTCCATCTCCGCCATTCTCTCCAGAACCACCTTTGACACACTCTTGGTGACCTTGTTGGATTCCTCCAACAAGTATCTCCTCAGCTTCCCACTCACCTCTCTCACTGTGGTCAGACTCACCCTCTCTCCGTCCCCAGCTTTCGTGTCCCTCCGTCGTTTCTTGCCCGTCTCCTCCTGGCTAGACTGACTAGCGGTACTCTGTACGGAGTCTCGCCTGTCCCTTCTGCCCCCTGAAACCCCCGGTACCTGGTCACTGGGAACCGTCAACGGCGGCCCCATGGCTACCTCCATCTCCACCCCCTCTTCGCCTCGGCCGGCTTCGGCCATACACCCCCACACACTCGGTCACTCACACTTGATTCTAACCCCCCGAAAAAACTAGCTAACCTCCTCCGCACTACCCTCCCGAACACGTTCCACCCGGAAAATTCGCGGAAATCCCCCAGGAAGCCCGGAAAATCCACGAATGAAAAACTGCCCCCAGGAGTCGGTAGCTACCACCGAGCACAACCGATTCCACCCGGAAAATTCCGGAAAATGCCAAGGCAAACCCGGAAAATTCGCGGATAAAAACCTGAGGTGGCCGAATTGCAGCACTCCCTCCCAAGAACAACCCCCACTCGGAAAATTCGCGCTCCCCCCAAGGAAACCCCGGAAAATCCCGTTTGAAATAAACTAACCCACAAAATGGCTTATTCCGGCCAACAGCAAGCCCGCTGGGTCGGAAAATTCGACCGGAAATCAAAACTAAAAAGTTGAGTTTCCCAGACGAAACTCCCCAACGTCAGCACCCCGCTGCACCCGGAAAATGCCCGATCGGCCTACAAAAACCCCGGAAAAATCGAGTTTGAAAAACTCGACTTTCCTCCGCAATTCCCCTAAGCCTGAGGGGCTAGGGAAATGTACCCGCGCACCCGAAATCCCAAAACCAAGCAAAGACTTTTCCGGATTTTCCCGGTTTCCACCGGAAAACTTCCAGGTCGGCCTAAGCACCACCCTCGCGAAAACCCCGCGGAAAACTAATCACAAACACACCCACAATCGCGAAATGAAAATAAACACAACGGTGCTTCGCCCCACGGGAGCTCTGCCACCACGAGCGTACGCCCCAAATCTGAACAAACTGTCAAAATGACAACGAGAGAATAACAACACGTCTGTCTGCTATCACAGTTCGCACAAGACTCCGTAGATCGGGACACTCGCGACGATAGTGCCCCGGGCGCGCGCATTTGTGACAAATTATACGTCCGTCCGCGGTACGCGAGGGCTTGTATTGGTAGCCGCCGCGGCCTCGACCGCTGTCCCGGCCGCCGCTGGGGCCACCGCGTGCGATGGGATTCCTTTGTGCCGCGCCTGTTTGGTAGCGCGGTGTAAAATCCCTAGGGGGCGGGGGACGGAAACCTCTCCGTACCTCATCCCGCACTACCTGCGTCAAATCACTCTGCATCTTTTTTAACCGATCTTCCAAATCGATCTCTTCGTCGGTATTTACCTTCTTTTTCGCAAGCACACGCTCGCGAGCCATCTGTACACGGTGATCCATGTCACAGATCTTATCGATTGCTTGTTTCAGTTCAGTGAGAGTGGACGGTTCTTTAACCGCTATTTTTTCTTGCATGTCCGGCAACAAACCCGCTTCGATTGTGTTTTTAATTTGCGCGTCGTCTAATTTAGTTTCGAGTGCATCGTTGATATCCAGCATCGCGTAAAAATATGCGCGCGGATCTTCGTCTTCGTCTTGAATGCGCGTACGCCACTGATCCTGCAGTGTGCGTTCGTAATCTACTGGATAAAATTCACTTTTAAACTCCCGAATTAGCTGTGCCCATGTAGCAGTGCCGTTACGTGCGGCATATCCTCTATACCACACGCCGGCGCGTCCATTCAAATATAATTTGAAATAGGAAAGTCGCTCTTATTTATCCCAATGATGTGCTTCCGCGGACTCGTCGAATTTCCGCAAAAATTCTACCGCGCTAATGCCCTGCCCAGGATTAAATTTTTCCGGCTCTTTGAATTTAGGGTGAACCACCTCCGCGTCTTCATTACCCAGTGTATTTAATGTTGGCTCTGCCATCTCGGCTTCGTGCATCGAGGTGTGAACAGAATCGGAACTGGATTCGGATTCACGTGAGCCTTCGCGACTTATCGGTATCGGTTCAGGAGGGTCCGGTGGAGCTATTATTTGATCGGTAGGACTAAAAAATTCCCTGTCTGTGCGCGGCGTGTCTTCTTCCGGTGTGAACGCGCTACTTTGTTTAGCTTGTCCTACGGCTGGACTTTGAAAGGTTTCGTTCTCCTGCTTCTTTCGCGGTGGTGAACGAGCTATCGGCATTCCCTTGTGTATATTTAACCGTGCCCTAGTTATTCGAAGATTATACGACGGCGATATAGATGTTTCACCTGAATCCCGGTTATCGTTTTGCTTTTTTATTTACGTCTTTGCATTATAAAATTGAATTGTTAGTTTTTGACCGCATTCTCGTCAAACCCGAATTGGTTAGTACCCGGCGCCTCCACCAAATGTCACGTTTACAAAAGACATAGCCGCTAAACATTAGCGCTCTTTACTTAATTTGGAAATAATCAACACTTGTTTCGTTGAAGTTACGATAAATTGGGGAAAAGTCATAGCTATATTCTGATAGAATCTACTGGACGTGACTTAAGGCTGCGAACGTAGGCCGGTTGAGAGATCTTTACATGTTAGCTAGTGCTGTACTGCGTGCAACATGCGGGTCAAAATAAATAAGCATACACAATAATTTTCAAAGTATATTAGTTTATATTGAATAAGACATACTAGTTAGTACAACGTCTAATAAAACTCTAAGTTAATAATATTCTTAAACTACTTACATCTTTGACAAGTCAAGTCGAACCATCATGGAGTCAGCGTCTCGCACAGGCAACAGCAAGGATCGAGGTAGTCTTCACGTTCAAGTGACAAACACTTCTTCTACCTTCTCTAGTCAAAAGCTAGGGTTTTTATACGATATCATCCCTACTCCCGAGGTTAGAGCATCCGCAGGGCCTTTTGTACTCTGGGGTTTTGGAAAGTTGTGAAAGACTTTCAAAGTCATACACGTGTCGTTTCTACAATAAGGAACCTTGACCGTTTTAGTCATAATTCTAAATAGGACCGAGATGGTTAGGAAATATCATGCAATGACAATATTTATTAACCATCCAACGGATGTCAAAACCTCAGAAATATGTATGTTCTAAGCCGCTTTCGAGAAGTGCATTAATCATTGTCAGAAAAGGAAGTACGAAGAATACAACACACGCTGTGCCGGCCCGAGTCGGTGACCACCAGTTTTGGTGTATCAAAAGGCCGCTTTTAGGCTTTCCCATGACTAGGCCGTCATAACTTGCAGGAGGTGTTCATGTCACAAGAGATAATCGTGTTTCATACTTTTTTTAGAAAACGACTCTACGTACATAGTTTCAACATCAATGACTAAGATTTATTACAAATAGTTACAAGTTCAATATTCTTGTGACATTATCCTTATAATTTATAATTGTATGTGTATATGATATATTTTATTTTCTCGTTTATTTAATAAAGTAATATTTTTAAATGTAATTGTATGTTGACGTCAATTAAATAGGTACATAATATTTGTTTTATATGTTTCTTGTATTATTTGTTAATAATAATTAAGTTAAAAATTAAATTCAATCAATTATAAGTAAACCGTCTAAGCGCATCTGAATCTTATACCATACTGTAACGTTTATTACAATCTCCGGTTCAGTGAAGTTTATTATAAAATAAAACACGAGCAATGAAAACACTAACAAAATATTTATTTAATACGAAAATAATGTAGCACAACTACTAAGACATATTTATTTACAACATGTTTTTATATTCACATTAAAGTATCTAGCAACGACTTGCACTGTTCACACTTCAAATACAGAAAAATGTTGCCGGCGGAAACTGTCCCTTATATACTGGAACAAGATATTCATAAAACAAAACCCCACACTGTGACGTTTGGTGGAAATAACAGTCTACAGTTCTTTTCACTACTGTTGAACCACTGGGATTATAGTTGCACACCAGGATCTCAATTCCGGTATATTGGAAAACAGTTTTCAGCATGTTTCTTATAATTCTCAAACTCAATTTATCAAGGTCAAAGCCTAGCTTTGGAACAGTTAGTTTTAGAATATCCTGATCGAGCAGCACACCTTGTAGATCATATAGGGCGTCCCAGACGGTGCGATAAGTTGGTTTCTCGTGGGACAGCTAAAAAATTCTTCTGTTTCGGCTTGACTGTTTGTCGGCTATATGTAGCACTGTGCCGACACATGGATGTTGTTGCCGTAGTTTTTCCAGTTGGCCGAACTTCTTCTTAAAAACCACGGCATTTTCTCGAGACATTTGTACATCTTGCTCCACACAATGCGTCAATGAGTATTCTGTAGGCACTTTGAATAGGTCACCCTGATGTTCCTTAGTCACACCATTTTGTAATTTATGACCCGTAGAAAAGGAGACCATGAACTCGTCAAAGGAGGTTTTCGGGTCTTGTACATTAAATCGTCGAGCTCGAGCTTCATTTGCGTTGCCATCATTGATGTCACCGGCGAAAGGAGCCAGTCGATTGAAATGAATCACTCTTGGTTTGCCGCCAGTCCTATTCCGGATTCTATAAATGACGTCATTTATTCGCTTCAGTACCTCGTAGGGACCTTCCCAGGCGTTCTGTAGCTTTGGAGACATTCCACGACGACGCTTTGGGTTGTATAGCCAAACCATTTTCCCAGCTTGATTTCCACCATTCTCAGCCCTGACATCATATAGGTCTTTCATCCTGTCACTAGCGCTCTGAATGTTGGAACGTACTTGCTCATGGATGTCGTTCATCTTCTTCCGTAGTTCGGTGACGAAATCTTCGCCAGCCAAATTTTCACCTGGCTTGCAGATTAATCGCAGTTCATGTCTAAAGACGATGCTAGCCGGAGTCTGTCCTGTTGTTTCATGGACGGATGATCGATAAGCTAACAGGAACATTTGTAGATAACAATCCCAGTCACTTTGGTGGCCGGACACAACCTTGCATAGGTGTCTATTGATGGTTCTGGTCATGCGTTCGACCATACCATCTGACTGTGGGAGTAGAGCAGTTGTTCTTGTTTTGCGAATGTTCAATAGCTCGCAGATCGTTTGGAACAGAGACGACTCGAAGTTTCTATCTTGATCCGAGTGTAGTTGCAACGGTACCCCGAATCGGCAGATCCACTGGTTGACAGGTTCTTCTGCTACTGTAGCGGATTCTTGATTTGGCAAGGCATAAACTTCAACTCACTTGTTGAAGTAGTTCATGACCACTATGATGTATTTATTTCACTTGTCGGATTCTGCAAATGAACCAGCCACGTCGATTGCAATTCTTTCATATGTGCTCCCACCATTGTATTGACGCATTGGGGATATCCGACGTCTTTGCGGTCCATTGCTTGAATTGTAACAGCCACTTCAACGCAGCGTGATCAGTCCTCACAAGGAATTTCCTTTCATACAGGTATTTTTAGAAGTGTTTTGCTGAAGTAGCCGATGACCTTCTCTTGTCCATCTTGAATTTGCGATAAGACGACGCCGATTCCGACATTGTATCCAGTATTAAGTCCCCGTTTGGTAGAGGATAACTCAGAAGTGGTGCTGTTGTTAGGGCTTGCTTGAGGTTGTTGAAAGCGTCTTGGCAGTCTTCTAGCCACACAAATTTCCGTCCTTCCTACGTGAGTTGTGTCAGTGGCTTGGCAATGTTGGCGAATCCAGAAACGTACCATCGATAGTACGTGCAAAGACCAAGAAAGCTTCGCAATTAATATTTGTCATTGGGCACTGGCCATTCCGTTACTGATCGGATCTTCTGGTTGTCAACGGCTATTCCGTTTCCGGACATAATATGTCCCAGGTTCTGCACTTCTTTTCGGAAGAGATGACATTTCTTTGGACTAAGCTTCATACCAGAACTTCGCAGTTTCAGGATTACCTCCTCCAAATTCGTCATGTGATCGTCGAATGTTCTTCCGACCACAATAATATCGTCAAGGTACACCAAACAGGTTTTCCAAGATAGCCCTTGCATTACCGTTTCTATGAATCGTTCAGACGTGGCAGGGACATTGCTAGGTGTTCAATTATTGTATTTCCGATGGAGATGGTAATTTTTGCTTCGCCACGGATGGTAACCGCGGACCCTGTTGCTGTGCGCAGTCGCCATTTTATTGATTTCGGTTTCTTGAGAGTATCAGGACTGATGATGGTTTTTGTCGCACCTGTATCGATCAGCAAAGCATGTGGTTTCCCGTCGATCAATCCATCCCCAAAAATTATATTTAGTTTTGGTTGTAGGGATGCGACATTTGCAGTTAGCTTCATGGCATCTTTATGATGGATCGACGTTCGCCCACTTGCGTCGACCCGCCTTAGTTTTCCGTGGTCTTATTCTTCATTTGTTCCCCGCAGCGGCTTCGCACATGCTCTAGCTCACCGCAGTTCCAATATCGAAGTTGTCTCTTCTTTGGCAACATCTCAGTTAAGACACGCCGTGCTGTGTCCTCCATATACTCATTGTGATTTTCTTCTACGCCCTCTATTGTGCGAATATTGCCTTTCCGTCTTGAAGCTTGTTCTGCCGCCTCGAATTCCAATACGCTGGCCAAGGCAATGGACAGGTTACTTGAACGAGCCAGAATCAGGGCCCGCTTGGTTTCTTTATCTCGGAGACCATAAATAATCCTTGCACAGTCAGTCGCTCCAACACACTATCTGGGGTGTCATGATATGCCAGGCGAACTAGACGAGCGATATCAGATTCAAATTCTTATAGACTTTCATTTGATTTCTGACAGCGATTTCTCAGCTGCTAGTGATACACTTGCTGCAGATGTGCGTGTCCATAACGCATTTCCAAGCGTTTAACTAGTTGCTGATAGTTCTGCTGTTCTTCTAGAGGGATTTTTTGCAATATATCCACTGCGTCACCACGCAGCGCAATTATCAAGGCCGTTGCCGTCTCAGATGATGCCCAACCATACTGCCGGAGCTTCAAATTGGGCGTAATAATTAGGCCAAGATACCTTGCTATCAAACTGTGGTGGTTTCATGTGGAATCTACGCAGTGATTCTTTCCTGTCTGTCACTAAATCTTCAACTGTCTCGTTATTTAATGACTGGTCACTAGATGGAGTTTTCTGAATTAATTCGTGAATTTGTTTACATTTGGCTGTTTGTGATTCAATGTTGCCATTCTTGCTTCGATTTCTTAATTTTTTCTTTAAAATTTTCTTCAAAATTTCTTGAATGTTCTTCAAATTTTTCTTCAAATTTTCTCGAATGTTCCGCAACCTTCAAATTTAATATCCAAAATTAATTCCAAGCTTCTTGAATTTTCTTCCAATTTGATTTCCAAGTTTCTAGAATTTTTTTCTAATTTGGCTTCCAAGCTTCTAGAATTATCTTTTAGTTCTTTCTTCAGATTTGTGTACATGGAGTCCAAATCGCCCGGAATTTCGAATTCATAAGTATCCGCTATTTCACCAGCTTCAACCAAAAATTGACGAAGACGCTCTTGCAGTTAACATTTCTTACCTGTAGTGTCCGGATCACGTTGTTCTAATTCTCTCTGGAGATCAGTCACTTTTAAATCACTTAAATTTACTTTTCTCGAACCCATTTTTATTTATTTGCTCTTAAATTTCACTTTTAAGGGGCTTTTATCGTTCAGCGTTACTAGCTCACAAATCCCTGCCATCCTCAGGTGCCCGCGCTGACAGTCTATGTGCGACGAGTACATGCTGTTTCAATGTATCTAGTTACTTTATTTTGCTCCGTTCTTGTTTAGAAGCTACTCGATTTGATTGGCTAGCAGCTAATGTTTCTCCCCGAAGTCTGGGCACTACGAAAATGTGTGGCGCGAATGCGTACAGGTTATACATTGTACAGGTATAATTTGTGCAACTTTTGATTAAATTGTACTTATTATTATAGTCAGATTCCATTTCTTATGAGCGTGATATATATAATAAAAATTATTAGTTTTTCTTTATAAAATGGAAACAAAAAATACAACAAAATTTAAAGTTCCATACGAAATCGAATAAAACGGTATATAGTAATAGTATAATAATATGAATTACATGTTTATTGTTTTAATTGTTATAATTTTAGATTAAACCATGTCGTATAGTTACTAGCAAAAGCAATATAGATAATATATCATCTCCACAAAATCTTGAAAATAACATAATTTTCAATGATACTTCACCTGTGGATAGTGTCTGTAATGAAGAAGAGTATACAGAAAATAATTCCAGGGCCACTGAATATAATCGAGAACTTTCTACGCTTGAAATTTTAATGAAACTACTGATCCCACAACCTTCTCATCAGGACGAAGAATAGTCGGTATTAATTATTTTCTTAATTGCGTGTTACATAGCAAAAATCATTCTCCATTTGAATGTGGTATATCCGACATGGAATTTATATCGGAAAAAGAACAGGTCTACATTCAATTTTTACATTAAAATGTAGAATGTGTAATATTATACCAAAACAATTGAAACTGAAAATCCGACTGCTACTAATTTAAATATAAACACTGCTGCAGTACTTGCAATGGTTAGTACAGGAGGTGGCCATTCTGAAATGATTGAGCAGCATGCTATAATGGACGTACCATCAATGTTTTATAGAAAATATACTAACCATTATGATATAGTATCAGACAAAATTCGTGAAACCACATGGCAAGCCATGAAAAAAGCAGAAAAAGAAGAAGCAGATTTAGCACGGGCAATTGGTGACGTTGATACATATGGTTATCCTTTAGTAACTTTAACCTTTAGTATCATTGCTGACAGAGCTTGGTCTAAACGATCTTATAAAGTCAATTATGATGCTGCTTCAGGAGTTGCTTGTATTGTGGGAGCAAAAACTGGAAAACTTTGATTTATGGCTGTAAGAAACAAATATTTCCCACTTTGTGAAAAATATTTATCTAAAAATATTCCAACTCCGCAACATAAATGTTTTAAAAACTGGATTGGAACATCAACATCTATGGAGTCCGACATTATACTTGAAGGTTTTATATGTAGTATACAATTACATGGTATCAAGTATAATAAATTAATTGGAGATGACGATAGTAGCGTGTACAGTAAAATATGTGCTGCTAAACCATATGGAAATGATTTTATTGTACAAAAAATTCAATGTACCAATCATTTGTTGCGCAATTACGGTACCAGATTAAGAACTTTAGGTACAAAAATCAACAAGTACGAGAAATAAATACGTAAACACGATACTAAGATCAATTTTAAGTAATAAAATCTTACGAATAAGCACAGGAATATCAAAAGCAGTTGGTCATTGGGGTCGACAAAATATTGATATTAGTACACAAATATCAAAGCTTACAAATGATATATTGAACTGTCCATATTACGTATTTGGTGAACATCAAAATTGTGAACAGGATCAAAAGACAATGAAGAAAATTATGTAGATGCCATGAAAGAATCTGGTTTGTTGGAGGACATTATTTCTTGAGGCAATAGACTAGTTAAGAACGCATACAGTCTATTACTAAATAAGAATAATAATTCAGCAGAAACATACAATTCTGTTGTATGTAAATTTGTGGGTGGTAAAAGAATAAATTTTGCCATAAAAATGGATATGATATTCGATGCAGAGCAGCAGCTTTATCTTTCAATAAGAAAGAAGAATTTTATAGTATTCTTCATAAAGCCATCACTAATAAAAGTCCCGGTAAACATAGTAAAAAATACATAAATATATTAACGAGAAGACGAATGAGAAGCAAGGCGAAGAAAGAATTATTTAAGTAAAAAAGAAGACCTTTGTTCCTCCCGATGAAGATTATGGTTTAGCAGAGATGGGAAACGATGATTTAAATGAAGAAGAATTTACTTCTAAAAGAGATATTTTTTGAAATACTAACTTTAAAAAATCTTCTAAAATGGAAAAATTTGAAAAATCAACGGTAGGACAAGCCAGTAATCCAGAATGGAACCAACAAAGACTGTTTAGATTAACTGCATACATTTTCGGTCCAATATGCAAATTGCGATCAACAACGTCATGCTGTGGAATTATAAAAAAAACACTGTATGAAAATTTCCGCGGTAATGCTGCTACACGTTGGGGAGTAGATCATGAGTAAAATGCAAAACGAGATTTTGAAACAAAATACAATTTGAAAGTGTCTTATTGCGGATTATTTATTAATCCGGAATATCAATATCATGGAGTAAGTCCTGACGGTGTAACAAATTCTGATAATTGTATCGTAGAGGTGAAATTCCCTTTTTCTGCATCTAAATTTGACCCAGAAGATGCAATAATAAAGACAAAATCACATACATGAAATTTAAAAATAATTGCTATAGATTAACATCTAATCATAATTATTACTATCAGGTACAAGGACAATTACAAATAACAAAGAAACAGTTCTGTTATTTTATATTATGACACCTCTAAGAATGGTTATTGATAAAATTGAGCGGAATGATAAATTATGAACTGAAAAAATGCTTCCTAAGTTAAAATTATTTTATATTGATTGCCTGCTTCCGGAAATTATTTATCCAAGATATACAAAAGGAATGAAAATTATAAATCCACGTCACTGATTCCCGAAACTATTACATAGTAGACACGTGTGTTTTAATTTTTTAAGTTGAATCATGTTTAGTTGCTATTTTTCAAAATAATTGATATCAACATTTTGGCAATATACTTTTTTTAATTCCTATCTATGTATGTTTTAAGCAAATAATATTTATTGCGAATTTATAAATAAAGCTCACCAACAATATATATATATATATATATATTTATTTATTTATTTATGTATTTTGCTTTATTACATTTTATTCGTATTTTTAATAATAAGACGTATCTTATCTTCGGAAACCGTGATTTGACGCGAAGAAATATATCACTTACCGAGATCTGCTTCGGCAATGTGCCACACTCAATAATGGTAAAAGGCGTGATGATATATTTATTTATAATGTTAGCATACTACATTTGAATATTACAAAATATAATATAAATAATGTCAAAATAATAATCATATTTTACATTTTTGTTATATACTGAGATTAAATTTTCATCATTTTCGCTGTCCACTGTACGAGAATAGTAAATATGATTACCACTAGGAGCGCATTAGATCAACGCATGTAATTTTTAAATTTGTTTAACAAATTACTCGTCTACTATTTAAAAATTTATATAATAATGTAAAACAAACATTTTAATTTACAATACAATTCGAGGTACGAATAGTTTTTCTCAGAATTATTATTTTTAATTGTTTATATATGAAAATAATAACAATTTAAAAAATTCGCCTTCGTAACTCGATTTTTACTGCGTTCGTCTTTATGTGGTATTTTTTTTCTGATTTATAGGTTAAATAGATTGGAAGTAATATGTTAAATATTTATTTTACTGTGAGAAAAGCCCCTTAATTCACAAAACACAACCCCACATCTGACACCAATTGTAACGTTTATTACAATTTCGGGTTCGGTGAAGTTTATTATTAAATAAAACACGAGCAATGAACACACTAACAAAATATTTATTTAAAACGAAAATAATGTAGCACAACTACTAAGACATATATTTATTTACAATATGTATTTATATTCACATTAAAGTATCTAGCAACGACTTGCACTGTTCACACTTCAAATACAGAAAAATACATTTTATATAATATATAAATAGAATAAATATGTCATCACGCCGTTTACCCATTACTGAGTGTGGCACTATGCCGTAGCAAATCTCGGTAAATGATATATTTTTTCACGTGAAGTGCGGTTACCAACCGTCAAACCAGGGCTCCCAAAGATGTTAGTGGAAGGGGAGCCAAAGGGATAGATTTAAATTGATGAAAATTGTTTGTCGGCTGTGGGGATCGAACCAGGGTTCTCAAAATCCACATGCCAACTCGATACCACTGAGCCACCTACCCCATTTACTTGTTATTATTTGTGTAGCAGATAAATTGTTATTAAATGTTCCTTTTGGTATTAGTATCATAATAATTTAACGTGCATATAATGCAGGTTATACTCTAGTCAAATACTATCCTTTATCTACAATTATTTAAGTGAACAGGACAAAAATAATAAAACATACCTTACCTTCTATCATGGATTAGCAAACAATAACCTTTAAACATAGGATAATATTGATTGCTGTAGGTTGGACGTAGAGCGTGGAATATAAAATTGAAAATTATACTTGTGTAATATGAGCAGCTTTATATATAATGAGTAATATATAATAGTTGTCGTTGTAGGAGTTATCCTTGCCTTAGTTAATTGTTTTATTTCCAATTAGGACATAGTTAAAAAAGAGTTCACAATTTTATTTGTTTTAAATGTAACATGGATTATTTATATGATTATGAAGCAAATTTACGTAGTATTTAAATATTAAAGGAAACTATATTCAATTCCAAATTTCTGCGTTGATATTAAGTCCTGGTAAACTGAAAATGATATAAATCCGTCATCAATTAGCTTAATTTTGCTGTATAAATATAAAATAAATTGTTTTGTTGATAAATAAGCGAGATAATCGCTGGTTCTCTTAAAATATAACATCCGGTGTATATGTAATATATAATTCTACCTATTTAACATTTAATATAAATATTAGTTTATAAGGAATACTTACTTTTTCATCTCGTAATATACTTGTAAGGAAGAGTTATTTTTGTAGTCACAAGTATTAGCGCAAGATTTAACGAAATGAAAGAAAATCTGACAGGTCGTAAATTATTCGATAAGATAGTTTCTTGAGAGAAAAAAAGAAAATAATTTTGTTTCATCATATAATAGTTATTTGTGTATTAAGAACGTAAAGTGATTCTTTGTTACTCGAGCACGGTAATTGCAGCGCGAGCCGAAGGCTAGAGCTGCAATAGTTCAAGAGGAACAAAGACACTTTACGCTCGTGATGCACACATAATTTTTCCTACGATTGCATCTTAAAATTATTTAAAAACTGTAACGCAAAAACTGTGTTACAATAATCAACCTTACGCTCCCTGGGGGATGAGCCCGGGTGGGACGGTTGAACCGCGGCTAAACTCAGTGAAGATGGGAGTGAGTCGGGGAAGGGGTGATAAATCACATAATTAATGGGCGCCAGCCGGCCTGAGCCGCGACCGGTTCAACAAAAGTACTACGGCCGACAAAATTCGGGATACTTCGCAGGACGAGACTATGAGAGGTGTCAACTATGTCAAAAACAAGAGGGAAATGCGGGAAATTAATGATATATTAAAGCAATTAACGAGAAAATTACACAGGATACAGTAGTTGATAGTGCAAGACAGCTGGATCGTAAATCCACTTAAGATCAAAACGAATAATGACAGAAACGGAGGCAGGGCACTGTGTCTCACCGTAGCGACTAGGACTGCGGTACAGTCAACACCTAAATGGCGCTAAATTGAACTGGCGTATTCCGACGTATGACAGTTCATTGGCCAATGAATGCGTTTTACGCGGCGCGTCTGACTGAACGTGACAACTGAATCGTAGACCCTAATGGCTATTGCATCGTACGAGCGACACACCTCGTAAGTGACAACAACGTCACTACTAATGACTCTACGCAAAATGCTCTTAATTGGATTTTCACAAATAATCCCGTATCTACTATTAATTATCTCGCTAAACATTAACTCAAATAATCTCGTGAGCAGAAGGCACACAAGCCAAAGTATAACAATATAATAAACTTAAACAAAATAATAAATAAGAAATAAATAATTGTGGCATAGCTGTAGTGGCGCTTAGGCGCTAACGGAGTGTGGCAGCAGTGGAACAACTCGATCTGCCGACCAGATGTCCGAGTCGTCACTTCCCAAGATGGCGGACAATCACGTGGGATTGGAATGTCACGCCACGTCACTTCCGCTACATGTGGTTCTTTTCCAACTGCTGGGCTTTAATTCCTTGGTGACGAGAATCAGGAACTCCAGCAACGCCAGCGAGCGAGTGCGCTCACCACCACTTCTATGCCAGGAACACGGGCACACCGAACGAACCAAAAATGGCACGAACAGGCTAACCAGCCACAAGAATACGTAAACACGTAAGACGTAGACCAAAACGTACATAAAAACGAACGTACAATAAATCGAACTTAAAAGAGAAAAGAAAAGCCTAAAACAAAAGACTGGAATTAGGATCATGTAAACTACTGATCGAACTAACTTTACTTGACCAAAAAGCAGATTCAATAACAAACGAATAGAAATCTTTACCTGAGTTCTTGGGCGGCTTTCGAGTGGTAGAAAATGTGTGACTTTTCCTATCGGAAACTCAATCCGGAACAATTCCGCTGGGTAATGCAATATCCACTAATGCACTACTCACTCAATGGCACTATCTATAGAATCCCTACACGGATATTTCGCAAACAAAACTGGTTTGCCGAAATATAAATGAAATAGCCCAATTTCCAATATTACAATCTCACACTTTTGCACAACGTCGTCCGAAAAAGACAAGAAGACAAAGAATTCGTTCGAAATCGAACCTGTAAAATTCTGCGAAGAAAAGAGAGCGATGCGCGTAGACAAGGATAGCCTCAATCTAACTTTGGAGAGGTGCCGGTAAAGAAACAAAACTAGGAATCAGTATTATCGACCGAGACATGATGATTGTTATTGATTAGCAAGGAAAATGATAAACTTGAAATAAAATAACTAAGTGTAAAATAAATATTATACTTGGACTAAAATTAAGCTAAGGATGAAAACACATAAACTATTTATTTAGTGAACTCGCACTTGAACCAGAGCTAACTTCGCTGCGCACGACCACTAATTGGTTGACAGCTAAACAAAACAATGTGAACAACCAACAAAATTAAAGCAACGAAAACAAGAGAGACTGAATTTAAGTTTTACTAATAAATGGAATACTACGATGAGGAAATCTAAATGATGCTAAGGATCAGAAGGATCTAATCACTCAATATCTAATCAATAGTTAACACGTTGACTGCCAACTACGAGATAACTCGTAGATTGCGTTCTTTGCTAGGACGCCGACTACGAGTTATCTCGTACTGTGTTTACTTACCATTTTCGCGCAGCTACGATTAAACTCGTAACATATCAGTGCTAATATGCATAGATGGCTTCTGGGAAGAGAACAAAAAATCAATGCTGGCTACATGAACAGAAATTTTATTAATAAATAAACAGAAAATATAATTATAAAAAATAAAAAATAATATAAATAAAAAAAATACATTTTCTATGCTTTTTGATGATTACTATGTAATATAATTAGAGTTTTTAATAATATAAAATGATTAAATGAAATTGGCTTTTTAGACCGGAATTCTGAAAATTGCCGTGGCAGTCAACGTGTTAAGTTTCAAGAATTTGGCGACGAAGAAAAAATAAACAACAACAAAAAGTACGGAAAGCAAGAAAATAAAACAGAACTGAAGAATACAAAAAAACCGTAACAAAACGTATACGTACTGAAAATAAATTCATTTTGGCAACTGTCAAGGTTATGTTTTGTTTGTATTCCTGGTAACTATTGAAATAAGCGCGCACTTATAATCTTTTTTGCACGTTGCATTGGAGACGCGCAAAAAAGATATTTTTCGATTGTTCCACAGAAAACGTCAACTTTACGATGACAAATGAGAGCGTAATTAATAACTTTTCATAGCAATCGTAGAAAAACACATTTACTTGGTGTCGACTTTTACCCTGTTGTATCGGAATTTTCATATTATTATTATTAATATTCAACTAGACTATTTATGAAACTCGAAAAATGGATAGATGCAGATAATCAAAATTATTACGTTTAGTCTTCTATCATAACTTTTGGCTAAATAATTCGCTCTAAAATAATAATTATGAATATGTAAATTACTGAGATCTTTCATATCGTAAGGATATCATATTAAGGTATAAATTCTAGTAAGGATAAATGAATTTGATTAAATATCCTTTGGGCGAGAGAAGACGAAGAAAGTGAATAGAGGTACCTGCCACAACGAATCCAGTTACCAACACTGACAGCAGAACACTGCGTGGTTCATTCAAATGATTTGCATTGTAAATCGGAGCGATTTAATTTTCTTATAAGAAGAAATTCATTAATTTAGTCTGACGCTCTGACCTTTTTATTCCGTAATTGACTTTATAATTTTATTTATTTGAATAATTCACTTGATTTGTAAAACTGTTAAGTCGTTTATCATACATTATTTGTATTAGTAAACACAGTTTATATATGAACTCCAGATATATAAAAATGTGTATATGCCAAAAACAAACATTATAATAATTTATAATGAAATAATACACTGTAAGAATATAAGAACTTTTTATTTTCGTAATACAACGAGTACAGACTGTTTACCGTATAAGTTGGTACCATAACCCGACAACTAACTACATGTTCTTTGATGTTATGCAGGAATTACCTTAAGCTCGTTTTATATTACACAATATATTGAACAAGATCTTGAACAATTTTTTCAACAATATCTTTAGCACTAAATTGGCTGATTTACATTATAGTCTGTTTTAAACTAGACAATTTCTTGTATAATAATGTCACTGATAGCTGCTCTTGTCAAATCCGTGCGATAAAATGTACGTACTAAAGAGTTTATTGATAGTAAGTGTAGCAATGTCATTAGTTTTAATTTAAAAAGTGTTGCAAAGATGAATTGTAAAAAAACAACCAAGAAAGATACGTGTAGTAACGAAAGCAGGATTTGAATTTGTCATGTACGTCTAATTATAAATATAGTAATTATACTAGTACTTAATAATTATTATTTATGATTTATAGAATCAAGATACAATTATTATAATTAATCAAAATTTAAATAAATCTGAGCATGGAAAATAAGGTTATTTTTAAATATATGTTATTGATAGCCAATTGCATCAACAAAACTTTAAACTTGATTTAAATTAATAAAAGAAAATCAAAGTTGAAATAATTGATAGTCAAACATTCGTGAAAACATGCCACCGAGTCCCTCGGACAGCACGCAAATCACACTGCGCATGCGCGCACACAATTTGTCTAGCAAATTGGCTGGGAATTGAACACGTTCAATTTTTTCAGACAATTTACGAAGCAATCTAAGATTTGAAACAATTTGTTGTACGCAATTTAGATTGTTCAAAATCTTGTTCAATATATTGTGTAATGTAAAACGAGCTTTAGTTAGCTTTGTCTCTCATGTTTCACTGTGAGAACAATTTGATGTAATACATTTGACATATTGTGAAATATAGGGATAGACTCTTATATTATTTGTATTTGCAATGGTACAAGTAGGGAATGCAATACCGGTATCTCGGTATTTTCATTTTGAGAATCGGGATACCGGTGTTAATACCGGTATTGATAATTTGTTTAAAATTGACAATGTAACATTTATTTACAGTAGGGTGTGGTGTGTGCGTGTGGTATATAGATTAAGAAAATGACAAATTTAATAAAAAATAATTATTTTATTTTAATAATTATAAAATATAAATAAAATTGAACATCAAAAATAAAGATAGGTAATTCTTTATATGTAAAATAAACATCATAAACTTATACTTTTTTGCTTCAATGGAATTAAACTAAGCTTTTAGTAAACAAATATGATCGAGTGTGTCGTCATTTAATCTGGATCATATTCTTGTGCATATTTGAGATACGGCTGAAAATGCCGTTTCTGATTCCACACTTGTTGGTGCTACTGTTTGTAAATAATCATATGTTAATTGTAAATTCACGCCTTTAATACCTTCCTCTTCAAAAAATATTATTTTCTTCCTGATTAGTTGGTCAACTCCTTGCTTTTTGTTATTTGCTAACGAACGACTACGAAACAACTACGAATTGGCGATCAGCAAGCTAATACTTGACAAATACGCAACGTTCCACTGTTCCATAATTTGGGATTCCCCGCAACAAGATTGCTAACTCTGCAATAACATAATTTTTAAAAGGAGTTAAACGTTAAAGTAATAAATAATAATAACATTCCGCTAAATTACATCTTTTACTTCAATTGAGAAAATACCGAAAAAACGATATTTTTATGCTAAACACTGGCTTGAATACCGGACAAGTCATGTCCGGGATCCCGGTATTGCATTTCCTAGGTACAAGCAACTTTTTGTTTTACTTAAACTGAAATGACGTAGAAATTAGACTTTTAAAATTTATTTGTAAGAAAACTTTATGTACTATGCATAATATCTTTAATTATGGTACTCGTATAAGTGCCGTGCAGTTCCTTATAGAAAAGGGTGTATATATGCATTGGCGGTTAAAATTTTTATATAACAACTATGACCTTACTATAGATAGATGGTAATTTAGAACATTTCTTGTTTTCTCTTTCGTTATTTTACTTGATCTTTAATTTTGGCGAAGTACACTCAGCAAAGTTTTCCCTTTCTTAAAAGGTTTACATATCTCCATGGTTCTGCACTGTCAAATTTTAAAATGTACAGCTTTGATATTTGCGTAGTTGCTGTATTCAAAAAGATTTGATGACACATATTCTTTGCCAGCATCCTTTAATTATTTTTTGAAACTTGCACAATATTTTCACCTTTTCTTCGCCTTTCTGTGGCGCTACTTTGCACAACAGGTATCGTGTTCTATTATTTCAAAGCGATATTTAACATCAGCGAATAAAATAAATAGAGTAGGAGATAGGAAATAACCTTGTGTCAGTCTTAAGTTTAGGCCACAACTACTTCTATGTATATTAGTAAATTTACGGCAATCATCATGTTTAATGGTCACAAACTGTTGTCTGTTTTTGAGAAAGCAGGCAATCCAGTTAAACGACATGCCACGGATCCCAAGATTTTAAAATTTATTAAGTATCACAATCAAAGATTTTAGATAGGTCAAAGATATTGGGATATTCACCTTTATTTATGTGATGTATAAATTTTGTATATGTATCTGTATATTAAATACCGATCATATCAGAATACTTGCTTTTAAAACCAAATTGATTTGAGTTTATTATATTATATTTGTTAATATAGTCAAGAAAGCATATTCAAAAATACGAGATATGAGCAATAAAGCCTGTGGTTGTTCGTGTTATTCATATTTTTTGCTTTATGAACAGGAATAATCTTATTGGTTTTCAACTTGTCAGAGATAATGCAAGTGTCATATGACAGATTTATGAAGTATATGCCTGGTTTAGTGAGTTCGCAAGAAAATTATTTGATTAAGGAATTTGAAACATCATCCATCCCAGATGATTTCTTATTCTATAACTTGAAATTAATTACGTATTTCATTTAAGTTTTATTATGGGAGTGAAGAAAAAAATGTATTGACTGTATTTCTGTCTCAGACTGCATTTTCATCCAGGATCTGTACATCTATCGAGACTGGCATTTCCATAAGGAAAGTGTTAAATTAATCAGTTATTAATCAAGGACAAGATATGGTATTGCCATTGGATCCCAACTTTATATTAATACGACTACAGTTATTTTCATTCTGAGCAGCTTTTGACTTATTGTCAGCCATATAAATTTGCCTCTCATAAAATACTTTCTTCGTATTGTACTTAGCTTCATTGTATAATATTCAGGAAATGTTTGTTTAAGCTGAAATAAAGATTTTGGTAAGAATTAAATAGGATAACCAGGATTTATTACGGTCCTCTTGCTAATTTTCATTGAAAAGTGAAGCATAAATGTGTTATGCAATAGGTTAAATGTTTGCTTCATATCCATAATTTCGTATAGATTTTACTAACATTTATCAGCAATATATTGGTAAAATACTTTTATGGGGTTAAAATCTCCGATAAATGTAAGAGTTGAGACCTTTTGTATATTTAGCCAGTTACTACAAATAAATACAGATTTTTGATTGGATATTATATTGACTTCATACTAGATTTTTGCTTCGTCGTTACGGAGAGTGTAACAAAAATTTATAAAGACCTTCAGCTCGGATCGAATTGACAGTGAAATTATTACCTACAATTAAATTATAGTTAGGTGTTATGCAGACTACAAGTTCTTTATTTAGACGATTACAAATCATTTAAAAAACTATAACGTTATTGCAGTTATAGGACGCACTGTAACATGTGATAATTATACACGTGTGGTTGGAATCTGAACTTAATTTAATAACACGGATTTCAAATAATTTTCAACACAGTAAGTAAGAAGATTTAAGTCAACAATATCCAGAGTAGGATGAGTTCAGATTAAAACTTCCAAATAATGTACGGTAAAAGTAAAGATAATATTTGACAGCGTCATTGTTGTACCAGGTTAATTATTCACTGTTATTCAAGTTAAATTTTTCTACAGTTAATGTATGAATATTTAGATATAAAGTCCTCTATATTACACAACAGGAATTTAATAATAATTGCAGGACAGGGAGCCTGCAGCTTCCAGACATAGTGGAACTTGAAACAATCACACACAATTGTTTGAATGTAATTCTGTACTATTATTTTTTCAATTATATAGGTATCTAGCTATTCAGTTACAAGGCTTAGTACAGAACATACATATATCTTAACATTTATAAAATAACTTAAGTGATTTAATAAATAAATAATATTCTTTTACCTTATAGGACTAATTAAAATGATTACCGGATTTTCTCATTACATAATGTGACGCTGCTACTTCCCACTTTTTGGTCTTGTACCAAAAAGTCGTCACGTTCCCTCGCTGTTGCTGCCTTGTCGGGATGCTCGGGCGCCGTCGGTGTCGGTGGGGTCGGTTGGACAGCAACGCTCGATAGAATGAGGGAAGGGAGTCCGGATAGCTCGGAGTGGAGGGTGTCCAGGGTTCTCAAATTGAGACACACACGAATAACTTAACTTATCTTTATTTAATATTACTACACCCAGCTTTAAGTAAAAAAAAGAAATAAATTAACTCTAACTAAATATTGAATATAAACTAGAACCCAATTATAAACTAAACTATCGGTAAGACTAAATCGGTAAGAATAAGGTGCTGCGTCAGGGCGGACACAGCCGCAGCAAGATAGAAAAAGGTGAAGCAAAGCAGACACTACGTCAGGGCAAGCGCAGCCGTAGTAAGACGGAAACCAAGTAAGACAGATACTACGTCAGGGCAAGCGCAGCCGTAGTAAGAAAGAAAGCAAGTAAAACAGATACTACGTCAGGGCAAGCGCAGCCGTAGTAAGACAAAAAGCAAGTAAGACAGATACTACGTCAGGTCAAGCACAGCCGTAGTAAGAAAGAACGCAAGTACATCAGATACTACGTCAGGGCAAGCGCAGCCGTAGTAAGACAGAAAGCAAGTAAAACAGATACTACGTCAGGGCAAGCGCAGCCGTAGTAAGACAGAAAGCAAGTAAGACAGATACTACGTCAGGTCAAGCACAGCCGTAGTAAGAAAACACAAAGCAAATAAGCAAAATAATACAACAGCGGTGTTAGGACAAACGCTAACACCGTAAAATAAACAACTACTGTGTCAGGGCTTACACTGCCACAGTAAAAAAAAGCAAAACTTGCTTACCAGTAACACTCGGGGTCGGACGGTCGGATATCTTCTCGCACTAGCTTCAGACTCGGACTCAGATGCGGACTGCAGGCTAACTGCAGGCTAACTGACGACTAAACTGACGATTTGTCTTCAAAATCCGCCTTTTATACTGAGTTTTGAGCGACAAAATTCAGCAAACACCCTTAATTTAATTAAGACTTCAACGGCCGTTTTACAATTAAGCAAGTCTTTACAATTTTAACTTAAATATAAAATATATCTTCGATCGCCAGCTGCTGGGATCGAACCGACGATCTCACGCGCCGAATGCCAGCACGCTGTCCGCTGCGCTACGGAGGCTTGTGGCAGATGTAGCGTTGTGCGAAGGCAGTACGTGCACTTCGTCACAATAATTTATTAACAGCAGCAAGATAAACATGTATGCGGCTATTTGGTCAATATACATAAAAACTTTTATAAATAATATGAAAAATCAGGGCAACAAAATGAGTGACAATTATTTGTACCGTAATCAAATTATGTTACATAATTCCTCAATAATAATTGTTTTTTGTTTAAGAAACAGATCTTATACAATGGAATGACAACAATAATATAGGAAAATAATTTAGATGATACATTACTTTTACATATTTACAAAAAGAATGTTTTGACCTTAACTTTAATCCAAGTATTTAATTTATTTAATTCTCAACCCGTTTAAGCAAAAACTACGTAGTTTCATAGCATCCACGGTAAAATAAAATATATTTTCGTAACACATGCACAAGAAACACGGTCTTATTCCCTAATTTTAGAGAGAGAAACACTGCTTATCTCTCCTAGGGAGAGAAACATAATGTTTCCCTCCCTAGGTAGGATGTTTCTCTCCCTAGGGACATGTTTCTCTCTCTAAGGACTACGATTATTAGCTGTTTGCGGCAGTTCCTAGGTAACTAGTTATGCAACCCATATTTGATATTTGTCCCGATATGACAGTAAGTTTTGTGCACTTGTTACGAAAAGTATAATATGCTTCACGGGAGGGCGCGATTATCCCTTGGAAGTTGGAAAACCTCGACTTCCGCTCGAGCGTTCGGGCCTCGCTTACGTCTCGGTTTGCCAACATCACACGCAAGAATAATAGCTTGTTTCCCTCCCTTGATGCATAACATACTATAATGACTTTTTCAGCGTTAATGATATTTAGTAGTTCCCTTAAATTTATCAAATTGTTTATGCTGTGTTTTACGAGGTTAGTTAAAAAGTTATTTCTAAGTGGGATATAGATTGGACATTCAGTAAAAAAGTGGATGATATTTTCTAGTTATTATTTTATATACATATATATATATATATATATATATTAGGGTGGGTCGAAAAAAAATTATTTCGTTCTCTAGGATCTCAAATGAAAGAGTTCCATCCAAAAAGTTGTGGAGATGTTCTGAAACATTTTTCTGATGAATACCCAGGCAGCACTGAGCTCCTCAAAACGCCGTTTTTGCACTTTTTATAGATTCTGGCCAATAACTTTTTTCAATTTGCTTCAAATTGGCTGAATTTTTTGTCTGGTATTCCCGGATTAATACCGAATGAGTTAATATGACATTGGAGTTTACCCTTTCCTAAAGGCGAAAAAAACATCCTCAAAGTACCAAAAAATCGAGGTTTTCATGTATTTTGTTATTCCGTCGATTGGAATCGTTATATTTTGTTTCTGTGGTACATCCAGAACATTAGATTCATCAATTGTATGATATAAAGAATAGTTCAGACCGGGTGGACATAGGCGAGACAGAGTACGCAGAGTTGACGGTAGACAGAGATGTGCATCTACGTGTAATCTTTAATTGTCTACATCTACACGTAGACAATACGTCGACAATTCTAGCGACGTAGACAATGTACACAATGTAGATAATGAATTTGACAGTTGTAAAATTCAACATAACCTAAATGTATTCTTTTGTAACTATTACATGTATTCGTATTCGTGAGCTCGGGTCATTATCGGTCTTTATATAATAAAACTAATAAAGCAAGTGCTCATACATTACTAGACGAATGTCTGTCTTGGGTCTTGGGCGAACTGTCATATTTTTTAAATCGATCAACGCGCCATCTCACCAGACGGAGTTTTCTTTGGCGCTATTTTTAACAGTAACCAGTTGACAAATTTTGAACGTTTTGCCCTGCACAACTAATTTTTTTTCATGTAATCCCTAGAATAAAAATAAAAATCTCTAACAACATTTAAAATTCCCTAGTTCTAGGGATAAAATTTCTAATCTGACTTAAATGAACACAGGTGTTTTCATTGTCTACATAGTCTACATTGTTTACATGAAAAATGAAGACGTAGACTACATCATTGTTTACACGTAGAAAATGGCGTAGATTACTTGCAGTAGACTACACGCACATCCCTGACGGTAGATGACATGACGGAGCGACTTACAGGGTGGGTTACTAACGTAAATGACCGGGTACTGAAGCGAGGGAGACAAAGACAGGTTAGGTGGTGGACAGACGAACTAACGAGACTGAGGAAGGTCACTAGGAGGAAGCGGAGGCTATTTCAGATAGCTCGACGCGACCAACTGGAGTCCTTACAGACGAGACATGCGGAGTACAGGGAGAGTGTCGGGACGTATAGACGGACGATGAACGCGAAGAAGGACAAGCACTGGCAGGACTTTGTACAGGAGCATGGGAACGCCGACCCTTGGGGTGCGGTTTACCGCATTTGCAGGGGGACAAGACGAAACGTGGACATACCGAGACTGAAAGAAGGAGACATAGTTGCGGAAACGTGGAACGACAGTTCGGACATACTTCTGTGGGCATTCTTTCCTAGAGGGGACGGAGCGGAGGTGCACGTAGAACAAGGTAGGAACCGAGACACGGAATTTAGCTGCAGTCAGAGCAATGGCAGTAGGCAAAGCACCTGGCTTAGATGGGTTAGAAGTAGTTATGGTGAGACAGGTTTGGGCTAGTTTGGGGGGCTACGTGAAGGCCCTGTTCGATGCGTTTCTGAGGAAGGACTGCTTCCCCACGTTGTGGAAGCGGGGACGCGTGGTGGTGCTGCTGAAGTCGGACGATAGGTTGCGGAATGAGCCTGGCTCGTACCGCCTGATCACACTGCTGAGCGTGCTCGGTAAGGTGCTCGAGCGGATGCTTGTTGGGCGACTCCAGCCCCTGTTGGACGGACTCAGTGGTCACCAGTACGGTTTCCGTCGAGGTAGGTCGACCGAAGACGCGTGGGCTGAGGTCAAGCGTGTAGTGGGGGAATCTGCATGTAAGTACGTGTTAGGAGTTTTTGTAGATTTTAAGAGAGCGTTTGATAATCTGCTGTAGGGTAGAATATTAACGAGGTTGCATGATATCGGGTGTGAGGAGACTGGTCTCTGGGCTAGTTTCTTCGCACACCGAAGGGTGTGTGTTACGGGTAGAGTAGGGGTTGCATGGAGGGACGTAGATCGGGGTTGCCCGCAGGGCTCCGTCAGTGGCCCAGTTTTCTGGAACCTCTGTATGGATGTCCTGTTGTGGCGCCTCGCTGGGGTAGGCGGCAAGTTCGTGGCCTATGCAGATGACTTGCTCCTTCTTGTGGAGGGTGGAAGCCGGCTCGAGCTGGAGCGTGATGCCTCCCGCTGTCTGGAGCTCGTTTGCGAGTGGGGGCAGTGGGCAGGGGTTGCGGTTTCGGTCTCGAAGTCGGTGACCATGCTCCTGAAGGGCAGGTTGTCTGCAAATAGGCCACCTGTGGTCAGATCTGCCGGGGTTAGTTTGCGCCATGTGGCAAGGGTTAAATATTTAGGGGTAGAAGTAGGGGAGAGGATGAACTTCAGGCTTCACCTGGAGGGAATGCATGCTAAACTCGGTCGAATCGTGGGGATGATTCGGCGAGTACTGCGGAAGGAGTGGGGACTGGGCCGGCGAGCATGCAGAATCATCTTCAAGGGGTTGTTTCAGGCGTGCGTGCTGTATAGGGCGAGTGTATGGCACAAAGTTCTTCAGTTCCAGTACGGGAGGGATAGACCGAAGCGATGCAAGTCATCATAGATGAAATTCCCTGGTGGCTGGAGGCGAAACGTAGAGCGGGGTACTATAAGTACAAACTGGGCGAGAGAATGGGAAACCATGACCTTGTCACAGATGGGGATGTTGCTGGTCTGTCCCCTGGACAGGCCAAGACATTGTTGGGGAACCGAGCGACTGAAGTTTGCCAAGACAGGTGGGATCGTTTGGAGAAGGGTAGGGTGACCTACTCCTTCATCCCGGACGTGACCTTTGCCGCAAGAACGAAGTGGTTCGACCCCAGTCTCAGACTGAACTTTCTGCTGACTGGACATGGTAGTATGAATGGTTTTTTACATCCGATGGGATTAGCGGAAGATGATGCATGCGCATGCGCCGGAGGTTAGGAGACCTGGGAACATGTTTTGGGTGAGTGCCCACTTTACGCGGACATTCGGGATCTGCATGCTTTGGGAGTAGTTAGGCAAGGGGGAGGGCTCCACGTCGCGGGGATGTTGGGCAGCGAGGCGTGCTACAGGGAGGGAGAGGCTTTCGCGCGCGGAGCCTTTGAGCGGCGGGCAGCGGCGGCGGATATACGCGTGGTGAGAAAAAGTGTGAATGGTGACGGATGAAGGAATGGTGCTAATGCACAAGACTGGGGCGCAGGTGGAGGACGCGGTGTGGGTTTGTGGCAACCTGCTCTGCTGAATCTCGGGCATGGCAACCCCGCGCCTCCCGAGCCACGGACGAGGGGTGGGTTGACTAGTCAGCCCGATCTTGGGAGAGTTGGCGCCTTCCACGTACTCGTAGCTGACGCAGGGGCAGTGGTACGCTGCTGGGGAGTTGCAACCCCACGTCTCCAGCTACGCAGGGAGCAATGAGACACCACTGTCAGGCGCTGTGTGCGGCTGCTAGTGGTGTCGAGCTGTTTGAGATGTGGCGGTCTCATGTTCCCGAGCTACGCAGGAGGAGGGACACTTGGGGAGAGGACGCAATCTATGCGGACCCGACCCGTGGAGTACTCTATGTATGGCAACCCCACGTCTCCAGCTACGCAGGGAGCAGTGAGACATCACTGTCAGGTGCTGTGTGCGGCTGCTGGTGGTGTCGAACTGTTTGAGATGTGGCGGTCTCACGTTCCCGAGCTAACGTAAGGGGCAGTCGGGTGTCGTTTCGTCTCCGCGGACGGCATCACGCTGTTACGGTATGGTGGCCGTACGTCCCCTAGCCACGCAGGGGATGAGGAACTCCTATCGCTTGCGAGATCTCATCGGGTGTAGCGAACCCGCGTCCCCAAGCTAATAAGCCGGAGAGGAGGAGGTGCAAGACCTGCCGGCACCCGACCAGAGGTTATCTGGTAGCACGGGGATTGATTCCAGCCACGGGAGGAGAAATTGCCCCCGGATCAATCATGTGTTTGGAAACAAAGGTGCGGGTATGTGGTTGAAAGCGTATGCAGGGTAGATGTCGGCAACGGCATCGACGGGTGAGCAGCGTACTGCTCGGGTACTGGCCCGCATAGTCAGTAGGGATTTAGATAGGTCCCCTCTCACCAGAGAGGCCGAGGAGCTTGCCGCCCAAAGCATTCTGGTAGACACCGGTCGTATACCTGGTGTACGCTCAGATGTCGCGCTGATTGGGCGTATCCCAATCCCGAGCCCATGGGGGCCGTGGCGGATAGAGCCGCAAGGCAGGTGCCGCCACGTAAAAATATAAGACACATTCACTCCTTGAGGGTGGGTGATTCTTATGTACGTCGTCTACAGCGGATATAAAATTGTTAAGAATTTTAATATTTCCATCGTATGAAGGAATAATTTCTGATAGATTTTTAAGTTCTGATAATGTTGTGGTAGCCATTATTAAATTTGAATTATTTAATCTACTTGGTCTCAACAAATTTATCTTTATATTATTGATATGAGTATATTCAACTTCTGAATCTGAGTTTGAATTAAGATATTCTGATTCTGAACTACTACTATTCATTAATTTGTGTGTTGAGACTGTGCCGGTCTCTCGATACTTTTATTACTAGTCTTTGCTAGAAGTATCCCTTTGTGTAATAATTTTATAAATTTGTTAGTTAATATAAATAACTTACAATGGTAGTAATAATACAATTCTGGATAGATGCTTTACGGACATCACCGGGGTCTTGTCTTCTTGTGATTCTGCAGGAGAACAGCAGATGTTTTCGGACGACGTGGACCAGTTACGGAACAGCAAGTTCTTCTCGTTCGAGGAGGACGTGATCTAGTAGTGGAACAGCAAGTTGTCTATCTGGTGTTTTCTCTTAAAGGTGGGCTGTGGTTAGGCCTTGGTGGGCCTAGGTTGAAGCCGGTTATTTATTGGTTTATTCAGAGTAAAGAATTAAAATTCACCACACAATAGATTTCGTGTTTCTCTGAATCCTACCAGGACTGCGCCAATTAAATATTTATTTATTTAATATTTAATAAAAAAATCTTTATTAATTTTTTGTTGCACTACAATGACATGTACGTGTGCATTCAAGAAGTTTCAAAGCAAGTGATCAATCTTATCTTATGAGACGTGCTATTTATCCTATTTCTAACATGATGGAAAACTACTGGATGTTTGGCTGATGCAGTAAGTCACAACTTACAATGTTTGTGAAATACTTTCAAGGCCTTACATAATTTATATATATATATAATTATATAATAGATTTTTAAACCTCTCTTACTGCGAAGTCTTATCTGACTTATCTTGTCTCAAAGCGTTTATTTTTAATTATTTATATAATTTACTATATCTAGAGATTTATAAATTATTTTTATCTGTATGTTGAAGTGTTATGGAAAACTTATCAATATTTTTTTTTAGTAACTAATTTATTTATGCTTTGGTTGTTCCATACTTTTTCGAAATCTAATTGTATAAGGAATAATTTTAACTACTTCACCAAACTTTATTTGTATCTGTATTATCCAAAAACAGGAACCTGTTATATAAGATTTTAGCATGTCTATTGTCTGCCATGTGTAATATGCTTTCCCACCTCTTTAGAATCCTTTGCCAAACCGATGCCTCCGTATGAATAGTACCAGTTTCTAGCCTTACCATATGACTAGATGTATTTATTGAACAGTACAGAAAACTGTTGAAGTATTTGCGTTAACAGTTTTCTAGGATTTCTATTTGGTTAATACCCCAAATTTCCGAAGCGTATACAAAGAAATGGCGTTAATAACGGTATTTACGAGGTTGTGTTTCTCATTCCAAGTTTCTGATTTACCTATAGCAAGAGCATTTCTTATAGTTTGAGTTGTTACAGCAGTTTGCTTTTTTGTTACATTTTTTGTTCTGGCGTTAAATTTCCTGGAGCAAGAAAAAAATCACCCCCAAATAGCAAAATTCATTGACTATTTAATTTTTTTGATTATTATACAAGAAGAGGTATGTTTTATGGAAGGTCTACAATCTTTAAGAAATATTAGAATTTTAGTTTTTGCCGTGTTAACAGTTAGTGATTTTATTGCACAGTAAGAATTTAGAGCTGTCAACTTTCTCTGAACATCGATTGGCGAATCATAAAAGATTACCATGTCATCGACATATGCTAACATCAAAAGATCATGAATACCGTCTATATTGCGACCTTTTAAATTTTGTGCCTTGAATTCATCCTCCATATCATTTATAAAGAGCGAAAATAATAGGTGGCTTAGGATTTCTCCGTGTAAAACTCTCTCAGTTATATTTATACTATCAGAGACGCTTTCGTTTAATTTATAACGAAATCTCGCGGGCTCATATAAAATTAAAATATATATATATATATCATCACGCCTTTTACCCATTACTGGGTGTGGCTTTCTGCCGTAGCAGATCTCGGTAAGTGATATATTTAATCGCGTGAAGTGCGGTTACCAGCCGTCAAATCACGGCCCCCAAAGATATTAGTGGGGGGGAGCCACAGGGGTAGATTTAAATTGGTGAAAATTGTTTGTCGGCTGTGGGGCTCGAACCAGGGTTCTCAAGATTCACGGGCCGACTCGATACCACTGAGCCACCTACCCTATTTTTTAATACTCTAATAATCTTTGTGCTAATACCAGCAGAGTATAATTTATGCCAAAGGAATTCATGCTTAATCGAGTTAAAAGCTCGGTTATAATCTATAAAAATACAAAGTATTACATTTTTTTAGGCGTAATCAAAGAGTAGCTAGTGCAGATAAACAAAAAATATTTGCAATTGTACTACTATTTTTCTTAAAACCTACTTGATTTTCACTTAATAACCCTTGCATCTCAACCCAATACTGTAGTCTTGCTTGGACCATTTGTTGCTTGGAATATTCTCGGTATTCAAAAGGGCATTAAAAAAAAATTAATACATAGTATTCCCAGTTTGGCGAGAGATTTTTATAAAACTCATTACTGATTTCATCCTCGCCAGGAGCTTTGTTTTGTTTACATATATTTATACTCATCTGAAGTTCTTCCAAATTGAAATCAATATCTAAAACCATAAAATTGTAATTGCAGGTGATTACTTACCAAGTGGAGGATAATGTATTCTTGAATGTAAAACCGAGTTTGTCTCAATAGCGAAACTAACAAGCGTGGCATAAAACTAGTAGAAATAATGGAAGGTGCAGAATTGTTCGTACTTAATGGGCGTACCAGACGGGACATACTAGGTTCGTATACCTTGTTAGGTACGCTAGGAAAGAGTACCATTGATTTAGTCTGGGGAAACTTAAGCTTTATTGAAACGATTAATACTTTACTTATTGAAAATACACTGCATAGTATCTGTTCAATAGTTACTGGATGTGATACTAACATTATTAGTACAAATAATATAAAACCTAATCACAATATATAAATATATATATATATATATTCAAATTTGGCAACTCACAAATATTTAAAAATAATATCAAAAAATTCAACAACATATATTTCAACAGCAACGACGTAAGTAAATTAAATGATAAATGATATCGGCATAATAGAAGCAGCTACGCAATCGGGCATGATGCACATAATAAAAGCTCCTAATGGTAATAAGACCAAACAACAGAAACCGTGGTTTAACAGTTAATGTTAAAAAAACTTGCTATACAATGCCTAAAAAAATAAAAATCAGTTAATAACGTAAATTTAGATGAAAATTTGGCAGCCAAAAAGCAATATAGGCAAACTTTAAACAAATATAAAAAAGGATATGATAATAATATTAAATAAGCTCTCTTTAATGTTAATGGTAGCAGCTCTTTCTGGAAAACAATTAAGTCTTTACGCAGTACACCAAAATATGTAAACGACATTGAAGTTGATCAGTGGGAAAAATGGTATAATCAAATATACTTTACGAAGAACATCACTACTAATGATTTATTATGGAATCTTTCACCCCATTTTAGATGTTAATTTCATAATACAAAATCGACTTTCTATTTTCATTCATAATTACGTACATGATACATAACAAATGGATTACATAGGTTCGGTATTAATGTAAAAATTTAAATCATATTACATGTTATTTGATTTCAATTTGCAATTAATAATATTACTAAATTCCCAGATAGTGTTTCATTTGCATACCTAACATTCAATTGTAAATTCACTTTTAGACTGCAATAAACTTGCCTTACTTAAATTGAAATTGTAGACAATTTTTAACAAACTTTACTACTTAAATTACATACAGCGTAGCCCTGGAATTTGGCCGATATTTTCTGTCACAGATTTAAAGTTTTATGGTACTTCTGTTCATTAAAATAGAAAGGCGATAAGGAATAGCGACTTGTCTTTATAATTATTTATAGAATATATCCAGTATTTCCTTCCTTTTAAATTTAGAGCAATTATTCATTTGACTTACCCTCTTCTAATTATTGTGCTTTGATACGCAATTTACAAAACCGTAATTGCATCGTTTTTTATTAATATGTGTGAATCTATGTATACATTTACTTGATAATTGGGTATTTTTTACAAGATATTCTTACATTACGTGACAGACTTAGGTCCACAAAATTACACTACAAGTTTAAGAAATAATGATATATGAGCAGGTTAAGCATGACTTTTTAAATCTTTGTTTTTATCTATAAATTTATTGCAATAATTTATACAATTAACATTCAATTTAATATAATGAGCGTCGTACATGGAAAACCAAAAGTGTCAGTTGCCTCCACAGCATGCCTTATTATGATATTTTGAAAATGAGCACTGCCGCTTTAGGAGAATATTCAAAAACTAGAATCATTACGGCCTGTATAGATGTATATTCGTCAAAACAAAACACTATGTTTGGAATTTATTATTATTTTTTAAACCGACTCAAAAGCATTCTTGAGCTGATGATACACTTGAGAAATTAAAAGATGCTTCTTGAATTTTTCGTGTTTTCTTGTGGTAAGACTATTTGCTTAAAAAGGTGAGTGAAACGGCTATACAATAAATGAATAAGTTATTACCAACTAAAATTATGAAAACAATCGTTATGTTCTACTATAAATACTTATCTTCTACTATAATTAATGTTATAAGGAAATGAGGCACTATATATAAAAAATACTGCAATAAATTATAAATAAAATTATGAACAAGTAATAAATGTGTTTATATTCTTTTACTGTTTCAAATATAAAGTTTTGTTTTGGAATCTATATATTTATACAAATAAGTACTACGAAATTAACATAAATAAATAAAAACAAACATAAAAATAATTCCCTTAATAAAAATTTTGTTATGATAATATTTTTGTAATTTTTGTAAAGTCAATTTCTAAAATTGTGGATAATACTCGTAGTTATTATTGATAGCTAGTATTAAATTACAACAATAATATATCGTTGTATACAATTAAGAAAATGTATAGATATAATCAGATTTAATTTCCAGATATTGTAATAGTGGCCAATGTATGTGGCTGTACAAAAACCACTTTAGCAGTAACACGCGAAAAACAGGGCACAACGGCCTTAATTCGCGCGGAGCCTAACTAATGTTAAAGGGAACACTCCCAATAATAGTTCTAACGTTTTAACGAACAATCTCGAAAATGACAGACGAAGGGATATCGGATCTTAACAACAAGGGAAAAGTACTTTAACTTCAACCAACCTTAACAGCTGTAGATGATGGCAGGCTATTCAGGAGTCATCGGCGGCTGGTGGGTCTCGAAGTCATCTGAGTGTCAACGAATGACAAACACACACACACAACACTAGGGTAGTTTGGATAGGTACACTTTCCTCAAGAATCACAACCAATCTTCTATTACGTTTAACACTATTTATTATAAATATATGATATATAGTTTACACAACACAGGACAAACAAATACAGAATTTGAGCACTTGCTCGTAATTAAATTATAGCAATATAATTTAATTACTCTTGAACTAATAACAGTAGTTCAAACAAACTATAAACCAAAATAGTTTGAGACGATGAGTTGAACTTAATCACTAAAGCATTTCTAGCTTTCCCGAGTGATTATCAATCTACTGACCAGGTTCTTCCAAAGAGCTGGAGTCAACTGTCTAAGCTCGGAGCAACCAGAAGGGTGCTGAGAAACTTACGGGGAGATGTATTAGGTATTTTATCAAGGACTACGCGTCAGTTCCTTCTAGAAGGAATATAATTTGCATCATCTTGTCGGCAGAACAAAGATCTACCGCAGACGCTGAATAGGCAAAAGTCAATCTATATTGTTTATAGCTGAGGAAATTATCAAATAAATAACAATTAATTCCAAGTAATTGAAGCTACAAATATGTTCATTCTAAATCAACAATAATAATTTAGTCTACAACTCATCAGCTATCAACAATTATGAATGTGCATGATGAAACGCATCAACCGCAATACCGCATTGTTACTATATGACGTTTTAGCATCTAGCTAGTATCTTATTAAAATACCTTTCAAAAACCAGCAGCATAATATTATTATCCGTGTTTTAAAGATCCATTAATCTTAAATTAATCAGGGAAACTTTTAAAAATCTTGATTATTATCAGAGGATGCCTTTTGTAATCTCAGATTTTTGGTGTACATAATATGCAAGAAACTTTGAAAAAACCATGCATTTTTTAAGGTATCATAATTCAGAGCGTGGCAGGTTTGGATATTTTAAGAGGAAAATCTCTGGCTGTTTTGACGTTTGTTAGAGAACGTGTCACATTTTGAATTTTTAATTGTTTTGAAATATATTACGTATATTGGAAGAATGTTGAGCCATTTTATTACAATAACATATTTGAAATATGCACATTAAAAAAAATAATACATATTTCAAATATGTAGGTACATTAAAAAAATATATTTTTGACAGTTCGCTATAAAATTTATTTTAAATCAAGGGAACGTCAAATTGATAAGTTTAGTCAAATATATATAATTACAGGTAAACCTAAAAAATTGCTCTCGATAATAATATACATACTAATGTAGATATATATATATATATATATATATATATATATATATATATATACAGGGTGACGCCCCCCCCTTTAACTTTTTTATTATGAGTAATAGAAAAAGATGGTTCATATGAAAGTTTTATTATTTTAAATATACTATTTGATGGCAGATGTAGATATTTTTATAAGTTAAGTTGTATAACACTGTTACATTTTGTTTATTTTCACATAGCCACCTATAATATTTGTATAAAAATTATTTCTAGTATTTCTCAATTTTCTTATTTTTCTCGAATTTTTTCAGATACATTAATAAAAACTAATACAACGTTGAAAAGAGAAAAAAATGGCGGTTTTTATTTTAGTATAATAATTATAGGTTGCTATTTAAAAAATAAAAGTTGATAGTCGTATCTTGTAAACCTGACTTTATAAAAAATATCTACATCTGCCATCAAATAGTATATTTAAAATAATAAAACTTTCATATGAACCATTTTTTTCTATTACTCATAATAAAAAAGTTAAAGGGGAGGGCGTCTTCCCAGACTCACCCTGTATATATATATATATATGTCTCTTGAAGAGCTCGTATATGGATCTTTTTTCGATCGATCATTGTTTTAACTACAATATTTACCGTGTTTGGTATAAAATGAAAGGTATCTGAATGTGCTCGCGTTTACAATTTTTTTTTTCGATTGGAAATTGTAATCGATAGATTTTCAATTGTTTTTTCTTTCAAATGTCATTAGAAATCTATCGTGTTTAGCATCAAACTAAAGGATTTAAAGAAAGATTCAAACGTAATTAATAAAAATTGTCATATACAATTTGCCAATTGCTTTTTTCTAGAAGACATTAGAAACATATTGTGTTTGGTATCAAATTATATGTTTTGCAGAGAGATTTCGAGCATAATAATTAAAAATGTAATCGATTAATTATCAATTGTTTTTCCGAAATATAATTGTGCTTGGTGGATTAACCGTTTGAAAGAACTATTTCAAAAAGAATGGTATAAAATAGTGACTGACTGATTATCAATAGTTTTTCCAAAAGTTAATATGAAGTTTGGAATCAAATGAAAGATTTTGCAAAGAGATATCGAAGAATATCTTTATAAAAATTATTCAAAATATATATTTTTTCAGATATAATGAAAGGTTTGAGAGATAATATAAAAATGAACCAACAACGGATCTATCATTTCTTAAAAACTACTAATCTGTATTTTTTTACAATCAATACTCAAATAGGTCCTGTATAAACAAGGAGGTCTAAAATAGTTATTTATGTATTAAGAGCGTGAAGTGAATCTTCGTTACCCGAGCACGGTAATAGTGCAAGAGGAACAAAGACATTTTTTCTACGATTGCATCTTAAAATTATTAAAAAACGTATATGTACTGAAAATAAATTTATTCTGTCAACTGTCAATATGACAAGTTTCTGTTTCGTTTGTATGCCTGGTAACTATTGAAATAAGCGCGCATTTAATGTCTTTTTCACGCGTTGTCATTGGAAACGCGCACATATTATTCGATTGTTCCACAGAAAACGTCAACTTTACGATGATATGACGAATGTGGTAATAAACAAGAATTAAATTTTAATTTAGTACGTTGCTTTAAATTTAACCCTTGTAATCCCAACTGTATGCATGTTAAGTATGTTTTTCAATAAGAGCTATAAAGCTGTATCTATAACATAAAACTTTAAACTTGTTTTATATACGTGTACATTCGAAATAAATATTGCAATATCTACAAATTTAGATAATTAAGTTCTAGACCATAGTCTTGTAATTTATTCTAGATTAAAATTATGTACCAAATTTTCATAAATTCATTCCAAAATTTTTGTTGAGTTTTGGTTGAAGATTAATACACCTAACTATTGAAATAAGCGCGCATTTAATGTCTTTTTCACGCGTTGTCATTGGAAACGCGCACATATTATTCGATTGTTCCACAGAAAACGTCAACTTTACGATGACAAATGAAAGCGTATTTGTCAACTTTTCATAGCAATCGTAGAAAAAATACTTTTCGTCAGAGTCCGCGGAGTCTAGTATGAGGGTCAGTTTGCTAGTATATTACTATTATGTGAAGATACACGGCTACCAAAAATAGGTGAAGTAAAATTGAAGATTAGAATGTAAAAAAAATACTCCCGAAATATAAAACATTGAGGGAAACATTTAAAAAAAGTATCGTCTTTTTCAATCAATTGAAATATCAGAATATAAACTACCTACTTTGTATTGAAATGATATTCCAGACATCGCCTGTTTCCATCTATTCTGGTATATGAAATATCTGAGCTCGAAACATGGACGTGACTTGGCCAAAATATTCTCGGAGGCTTCGCCTTTGTACGCTAAGAAGTTCTTTCTTTGTAAATATACAGCTTAGTTTAAAACGATATGAACGATTTTCTACCCAATAGTGCAATACTGCACGCGTCTTGTCAACAAAGATGAGATAAGAACATGCACGGAACAGCGCAATATAAAAAGTAATACAAACTTTAATATGTAGTTTCTAGTTCGAGAAGAATATTTCGAAAGAAGATTACGTACTAAATTTACATAAATAAAAATATTTACTTTATCAACATACAGGGGTACGATATTTACGACAATTATAAAAAATTAGAACATAATTAATTTTTTATGATTTCAAAAATTAGTGATTGTAATTTTCAGTTGTATTTTAACGGCAAAGACCAGACAAAAAATAAACTGATTTGAAGTAGAAGCAGTACTATTTATTTCATGTAAATTAAACATGTAAAAAGTCAGTTTCTTAAAAATGTTTGTTGATTTTAAATGAACAATAAAAATTTATATTTTTGGAACTAATTATAATGTTAAAATTACATTCGCAAATCTAAAATTTACTGTAAATAGGCTTCTTCTTCAAATATGTTTCATGTGTCAGTTTTAAGCAATTTAAACCCGACACTGAATAAGAAATTGGAGAATAAATCTATTCATACAATAAAGATTTTATAGACACAAATGTTTTCAAAATCACACAACTTCGTGAGAATTTTAAGAAAATTATTCGTGACTCTGTTTCGAAATGTTATATCTTATCACGCGTTGTTTGGGATTTTGGTACAAAATTGCATTTATATTTAGTGTCGAAAAAATTGTATAATTATTTCCTTCGTCATGTTTTGAACTAACCAAAAAGCTTTATTTTTCATAGAAACAGAGTATACCAACGATTATTTTGGCAATTAAGTAGTGTTACAGCAAATACGAGTATATACGGTGTTTTTTAATTCAGGAAAAAATGATACATTGTTCATAAAAACTAAAGATTTTACTTAAAAAATTGCAAAATTAAGGGTAACTTCTCTTAAGTAAACTTAGTACTAGTTGTTTGACAGTTATGTCTAATAACAATTATATTATAGTTATAAATACTACTATTATATATGTATAATCCAAATTTATACTATTATTAATATTTATTTAATACAATTACATTATATTGTTTTTTTCATTGATTACTTAATTATTTATAAAATACATAACAACTCCTCCACACTAATTTGAAACAATACAATTTTAAAAATATGTGTAAATATTAAAATTTTAATCTACATGGTTTCCGTAAGTGGCGACCATATCTTGATTTTGGACTTTCCTTATTGGAAAGTACGCTGGTTGGATTGGCCACTGGTAACGGCGTACTACTGGCTATTGGAGTATTAAATTCAGGAGAAATTTCAGCGTTGTTTGATATTGTTTCAGAAATAGACTGTTTTCTGGAAATTTCTGGAGGAATGAATACTACAGACGATGAACTTTTCGTGACGGGTAGTTGACTATTACTTTCATTATTTCGGACTAAGCAATGACCAGTGTTTCGGATTTGATCGATGTGACGTCGATGAATTGATCCATTAACATTAATACAATAATGTAACTCTCCCTCCTTTGTTTCAATGGTTCCAAACTTCCATTTTGCTTATCTTGATAACGACATAATCGATAATTACGAACAATGATTTGAACAACCAGAATATGGAAACACGGACGAAATTCATTGTGACGAAAGGAACAAGCCTCGGTTCAAGATCAAATTTCACAACTCATTTTGAATTAATGAACTGCACAATAAACCAAAGTAAACTTTCGTTTATTATATTCCCCGAAAATAACTTTAAAGTACTAATAGATACGGGTAGTACTAAATTATTTATAAAACCTAATATTGCATTCAAATTTTATAAAAACTCTATCACTCGAAACCCATTTCAAATTACAACAGCGCATGATCACATCCACAGAATTGTATAATATACATGCTCCCATTTCAAAAATATTTAATCAGAAAAACGAAACTATCCCAAAATTAAAATATCATATATTTAATTTTCACGACTAATTTGACATGTTACTCGGCATGGATAATTTTAAAAAGCTAAAAATCTTGATTGACACCTCAAATGATTTAATCATTTCTCCTAATTCAAAAATAAAAATACATTATCTTGATAACAAAAACAAAATTAAACAAGAACTTAATTCTAATAATTACGTAAAATGTAGAGAAGAAACAATAGAACCATAATCAGAATAAGTGATAAAAATTAAAGTAAATGTTGATTACGGTACTGTACTAGTTCCACATATGAAGTTTCAAAATTTATCTATTCCCGAATGCGTGACTGAAGCAAATCACTACCACTGTTTATGTACAATCAGAAACCCAATTGATGCAAAAATCAAAATTAAAATTCCAGAATTAATTAACGTCTAAAAAATCGAAGACAATATAACATTTTCTAGTCCAATTCTTAATTGTATTCAAACACACAATAAAAACAAAACACTTAACTCTTCCAAAATTCGCACTGACCATATGAACATAGAAGAAAAGAAAATAAAAAGAAATGGCGAATTGTAATCGACTACCAGAAACTGAATGATAAGACAGTAGGAAACAAATACCCATTACCGAATATAACAGATCTTTTAGACAATTTAGGACGATGTCAATACTTTACGACACTTGACCTCGCATCTGGTTTCCATCAGATCGAGATGAACGAAAGTGACATACAAAAAACAGCCTTCAATACTGACGATAGACATAACGAATTTTTACGTATGCCATTTGGCCTAAATACGCGCCCGCAATATTTCAGGGAGTCAAGAATAACATTTTACGTGGTTTAAATCATAAAATCTGCTTAGTTTATTTAGACGATGTTATATTATTTAGCACAAGTTTACAAGAACATCTCAATAATTTAAAACTAATATTCGATAGACTCAGACAATCCAATTTCAAAATTCAGTTAGATAAATCAGGATTAAAAAAAAAAGAAGTTAGCTATTTCGGACATATTATAACTCCGGACGGTGTTCGTCCCAACCCAGATAAAATAATTGCTATTCAAAATTATCCCATAACAAAAACTACTAAACAGATTAAAGGATTTTTAGGACTTTTGGACTATTACAGAAAATTTATCAAAGATTTTGCAAAAATAAGTAAACTTCTGACCAAATGTTTGAAAAAAGACGCGACTATAGACATCAACAACCCTGACTACATACAGTCCCTCATGTAAAAATTTATTAATTAATCTACCGCTTTTACAATACCCCGATTTTTCTAAAGAATTTAATCTAACATGTGATGCTGGTAACGTTGCAATCGGAGCTGTCTTATCTCAAGGCGACATAGGTAATGACCTTCCAGTAGCGTACGCAAGTAGAACATAGAACGATTCTGAAATAAATTATTCCCCAATAGAAAAGGAACTTTTGGCAATTGTTTGGGCAACTCAGTATTTCAGACCATACATTTTCGGCCGTAAATTCAAAATTATACGGACCACAGACCGTTACAATGGCTTTTTTCCTTAAAACAATACAGGTAAAAACTTATACGATGGCGACTAAAATTAGAGGAATTTGATTACGAAATTATATATAAGAAAGGTAAATTAAATACAAATGCAAATGCATTAAGTCGCATCCCTTTAAAAAAAATTAAGAAATTCTAAATTCATTAAAGCAATCAGAATCACAATCTCCATTAGCACTAAACTGACTAATACATCTACAAATGACAATATACTAGAAATAGAAGGTAACATATTTGACGCCCCACAGACTAACAAGCGTGAGTAGAGATTTACACATGACAGACGGAATCGCAAAACAATTTAAAATCAAATTTGGCAATGTAGAAAACTTAAAAAACCAAAGCCCAAAACTTTATTCTTTAGCCTATCTCAAAATTAAATTTAGATATATTATTTACTTAATTACTAAAGAACACTATTATAACAAGCCCACCAATCAAGATGTATTTTACACTCTCTTGAATTTAAAATAATTCTGTATTAAAAATAAAATTAAAACCTCTCTATACCAAATATCAGTTGTGGCTTAGACGAATTGAAATGGACAGAAGTAAAAACAATGCTTCAGTAAATTTTTAACAACACCGACATTCTTATCACAGAGTTTAAACTGCCAGACTTGCAAAAACTCGAACTAAATGTAAACGACTCTGATAATGAAATACCATTTATAAAATATATGAAACAGTTTAAAAAAGAATTTGATACCAAAAACTTTGAACAAACAGACAATCAGTCTTTAATTGTACAAACAAAATAGAATGTCTTGTCAATTATGGCAAAAATCAAATAATTGTAAAAGAAACAGAACATAGTCCTAAACCACCCATAATTTTAAAATTACATCAAAATACAAAACAACGTTTTGTGATCGAGATCTCGAAATATAATCCCGAAAAAGAAATATTTAATTTTATTAAAAAATACATAGCACCCAGAGTAAAATATCACGTTTATTTTGAATGTGACTTATATGAAAAATTTAGTTTAGTTCTGCAAAATCACTTTAAAAATTCAGAAATAAATTTAGTAAAATGTTCACAATTTCTCACTGACGTAACAAACGAGGATGAAATAATAGAAATTATTCGTAGCAATCACGAAGGCAAAACAAACCATCGTGGTACCGACGACACGGAAGCACGTATTAAAAGAAATTATTACTGGCCTAAACTAAGTAAGTCAATACAAACGTTTATTAATTCATGCGAATTATGTCTAGTAACTATATACGACAGAAAACCACTTAAACTAAAATTAAATATTACATCAACCGCCACTAATCATGTCGACACCATTACTTTAGAAAATCTCAAATTCCTCACTATAATCGACTCCTTTTCAAAATATGCACAGGCATATAAGCTAAATTCAAGTCAAGGTATTGAAATTGCTAATAAATTAGTACAATATTTTACTCATCACGGAATCCCCGACCAAATTATATCCGATAATGGATTAGAATTTAAAAATTCAATCGTCACAGAATTGCTAGCTCTTCATAAAATTCATATACATTTTATCCGTTCACAACATCCCGAATCGAATGGAATGATTCAACGATTCCATTCCATGCTAATTGAGTATGTCAGATTATTTAATAATCAAGAAATTCATAAAAAAGAACCTATTAAAATAAAAGTAAACTATGCTCTTCTAGCATATACTAACACAATACATTACGTGACAAAACTGAAACCCTCCGAAAATATATCCGGACACATTGATACAAAATCTCCTTTTAATATAGTAATTGAAAAACAATTAATAAATAATTACATTGAAAATCATAAAAGTAAAAACTAAATTTTTATATGAGTCAATAAAAGATAAAATCGACCAAAATAAAGAAAAATAATCGGAAAGTTTAATGAAACTAGAGAAGAATTACCGGAAAGTATTCAAAATATAACTGAAAACTTGGGAATACTCCGTATTAAATTAGACCCAGCAAAACTCGAGAAAACAACTCACACCTTCGTACATTATTACAACTTAAAGCCGCTCTTCCAGCAGTATAATAATTTAAACGAACAATATAGTCGCCTTAAAATAATTATTTCAAACAATTCATATTACGTTAACGAATCCCGGAATTATGTAAAAATCATAGATTTTACTAAAAATACTATTAATAATAAAATCATAAACATTGGGTTTCACTCAACTGCCTTATCAAAAAGAAATAAAAGAGGCCTTATATTAGGAAGCGTTTTCACATATACAACATAATGAAATGAATAAAAACTAAAATGATGCAATTATCCGAATTTATAAATAAATTGCTTGTCGAAGACTTTCTATACGCAAGGGTATTTTCGATCAATTAATCATACTCTACAACTCTATTCTGAACATATTACAAGATATAGAAAATTCTGTAACGTTTTATGAACTTAGAATTCTGCATCCAAGTATAATCCAACCAGATAAATGATTATTAGAAATTCAGGAAATATTAGACCATTAAAAAATACAATTTCCATTTGAACCTAAATTAGAAAATATTTTAGAATACGAGGAATTGTTAAAAGTTAATTGTAAAATTGAATCCTCACAAATAATCTACTTTATCTCTATTCCTATTAATTTTGAAATTAATTTCGACCTTTATCATTTAATCTCAACTCCAACTAAATACAGATCAGAATTTGTTACAATTATCCGAGATTCGTTTTAAAAACAAATAAAGATATTATTCCTCTCAGCGACATGTGTATTCAGAGTAGAATATATCAGTGCCCCAACAAGTTCCATGCCCACATCAACCCTACATGCGAAGAAGAAATATTGGATAAACAACACACAAGCCAGTGTCACTACACGAAACTAGACATAAAAGAAAACCACTTCGAATTGCTGCCTGAAATAAACCAGTATCTAGCTATTCTTCCTAAAGAAGAAAAAATATCCACAATTTGTCCCGAAGGAACCAGCATAAAATCATTAGCCGGCATCTATTTAATAAAAAGTGATAATAATTGTGAAGTAATATTTAAAAATAAAAAATTAATATGTCTCCATAAAACACATGGATTATCTCTGCTGCTGCCTAAATTAAAGTTTAAACTTGAAAATAATAAAATTTCTTACTTTTCAATAAACTTATCATCTCTGAAATTCGACAAAATCAGGGTGAACCAAATAATACCGATCCAAATGATCAATACCAATATTTACAACCCTAGTATGTTATTTGGACAATACTTCTATATATCGCAGTTGCAATTATTATATTCTATATAATACTGCAAAGAGTACGAATAAAAATAATCAACCTGAATTCAACAAAGAAAACCGAGGACACTAAGGTCCAACTTGAAGGGGATGCCTCCTTCTAAGGGTGGAGGAGTTATAGTGTCACATTTTGATGACATAAACATTTAAATTATATTCTCACGCTAGTTGCTGACTACAAAATGTCACGCAGCATGTCTTGCTTAGATAGAAATGTTAAGATTAAGTTATTCTAGATTCAGAGCTCATACTGTAATGACATAAATAATTGTTTATTATAATAAATAACCTTTTTAAGAAGCGACTTGTTACTAAATGAAAGTCAATTTTTTATGTACATATATATATATATATATATATATATATATATATATATATATATATATATATACAGGGTTTCACACCTTAGGGCAAAAAATTAAAAGGTATATTCTGTACGACGTGCTGATCATGAAACAAAAAGAATTTTTTTTTAAATCAAAAAACTATTTTCCATGTTTCCCAGTCCAAAATTTTTCGTTGCTACTGCCACTGGGTGGGTGATTATGTTAAAGTTATTAATTAAAAAAAATTCTATTATAAATAACTGATAATAATTGAATTGTGTAATTATTCTTTCGTAGTTGATACCTACTTCATTGTTTGTGTTTAATAGGAAAGCGAATCCAGTGCAGCACTACAAAAAATGTTTTAGGTTAACAACCCTTAATTTTTAGAATTTAAAAACAAATTCTTTTTGTTTCATGATCAGCACGTCGTACAGAAAATACCCTTTAATTTTTTGCTCTAAGTTGTGAAACACCCTGTATATGTATATATATATATATATATATATATATATATATATATATATATATATAGTAGGTATGGAGACGGTTGGGCCACCCCCCTCCACTTTCATTTTTGAGTTGTTGCCAACGCCCCTTCCCCCACTACTTGTGAAGCCGCGCCCCCACGTGACGTGACAGCCAATCAGCATGCAGAACGTTATCAGTCAGCGCTTGGCGTCTCAGCCAATGAGAACGCGCGCCGCCAGCAATGGGTTTGGAGCTGGAGTAGGAGACGCCGAGGAGACAACACCTGCGCGATAAAGAGGTTATGTTTTATAAATTTTTGAGGGGGCGAGAATATGGGGCGCTGGCTCTGGATTCTGGCTCTGGTTTCTGGAGTCTGGCGCTGGAGTTTGATGATGATGATATAAGACATGAAGAAGTTTTGGAGATGACTTTTACTACGATACTTTAGTATTTAGATTTTGGACAAATAAGGAAACATTGGTTTTTGTCTGTTTGACTAGATTATGGACGACATTACCGTGGCATGACAATGGGTTTGGGGAGATTGGGGATTTAGCGTTGACAAGCTATGAAAAGAAGTTCTTGCGCGAGAAAGGATGTGTGTGTGTGCACTTTTAGGTACACCAGTAAGCCTTAATAACAATCAACGCACCAGCGAGTTTTGGAAGCTCGTCTTACCGGTGTGTCTAAGGCAAACTGCATACCCTGCATGCAGGGCCCCAAAAGGCTACAATAACATTACTTGAGATAAAAGTAAGTTTTTATGTTAATATATATATATATATATATATATATATATATATATATATATATATATATATATATATATATATATATATATATATATATATATATATATATATATACATATATATATATATATATATATATATATATATATATATATATATATATACATATATATATATATATATATATATATATATATATATATATATATATATATATATATATACATATATTTACTTGCTGACGATGACGACGACGATGTTAAAAATGGAGCCATGCTCCATTAGCGCTTTGCCCCTTTTTAGTGTGTGTGTGGTGTTTTTTTGTTGAAAAATACAGCAACAGCACTACGAATACGTCTAATCACTTCATGTTTCAATTAAAGACTGATAGAGAAAATATGGGCGCGACTGATGCACTTTTAACGACAATGCTACTTCCGGATAGCAACAGCAAATCACGCCACAGTGACCTAATTAAAAAGTGTGTAAAATGATTGTGGGGAAAACCCAGAAAGATAATGCAATGTAACTGTTTTATGCACGTGTTACATCCGGTTATCTCGGGTCTTATCACACAATTAAACACTTTATTCGGTTAGCGAATTTTTACTAACTAAGTTCAATTAAACTATAATTAACATTGATTTTATATGTGGAAAACACGCAAAAATGATCGTTGAGAACATTTTTTGTGGGGGAATTACTTGTTCTTATCACTTTTAACACTTTATCCGGTTAAGATAGGAATTTAGTAATTACAATTAGACTGTAATTAGCAGTGATTTTAATGGTAAAATACGTAAAAATAGACGATATTCGAAAATTTTTAATTTTGACCATTTTCTGCCTATAAATACCGATAATGATAGGTGATTAGTCATTCTTTATTCAATTGTTACATAACACAGACGTGCCCAATTGCTCTTAAAATGAGTTTATCAAAAGTTGATAAAATTAAACTTTCTATTTTAAGTGAAATAATTTCGCAGGAATTAATAAACGAGGGCAATTTTGGCGCCTGCTTTGCGGCTGCGCTAATATTTTGTGATGAAGCAAGAAAATTAGGTTATAAACCTAAAATAATCATGGGATATCAAAAGCATTATAGAAGACAATATTTTGTATTACATTTTCGTGTAAATGTCGAGTACAGCGAGTATGATCCTAGTTTACGTGTACTACAAAAGTACTTTGGTGTAAAAGCTGAAGATTTTAACTTTTTTCCAACGCCCTCTACAATTCTTGCAAGAAACGAAGACGAGCTTCACATGAAGATGTATTATAATAAATATAATCAGACAGAGTGCTCGAACGAATATTTTAGCAATGCACCGCAAATTTTACTTACAATAAGAAAAAAAATACAATGTAGAAATAAAAAACTGTTAATAAAAAATAACTAAAAATATATAAAATTTTATTATTATTATAATATGTTACCTGTTGAATTACACATACCCGGTACAAAACTTAAGAAAACATTGGCACGAGGAGATTCTGGTATTAATTCTTTTGGATGAAGCGTGTAAAAAGTACACGACGTTGCTTATTCTTTAAATTTTGAAAATTTATTAGAACGTCATAAAGCTTATAAAGTGTTGCAAGAAAAAGCTGAGCAACGTGTTCAAGCGAAAAACGCATCTTTTGGTGAAAAAACTGCTGCAGTAATTGTTTCAAAAGCTATGGCTATTAAAAGAAAAATTGGAATGGGTGTTAGAAGAAAACAAACAAAAAATAAAAAACAAACGCGGGAAATTAAAACTCCTCGAGTGCTTAATTAAACCAGTAAGCTGTAAAAACGTATTTAATTAACAGGTGAGTACCAAAAATGGTACTTAATTAAACAGGCAATTAAACAAATAAAGCAGGTAAACAAACAGGTAAAACAGATAATCAATCAGGTTGTGACGAAATGTTTTTCGTCACTCGCAGTTTAGGCTCACCGATGTCCGGAGACGTCCGAAACACCGGTGATTCCTAAACTGCTCTCATTTCTCCGGAAATAAGAGCAACCCCGGGTTTTGTGATAACTCCGGCTGTAAGCATCCGATCCGAATAAAGGCATACTTTCCTGGCAGCTTAATTCCAGGGCTAGCGATTGGCGCTAGTATGAACGTCTTAAGGGCACGAGAAGCCCTTCAACACCAACATGTAAGTTACCCCTATGTAAATACATGGTAGCGACCACTGACAACCCTTCCGAACACGATTTATTAACGTTTTTGTATATAAGCCGGGATCCGCGAAGCGAAAGACACAGTCATATCCTCATTCTGAATGAGAGAGTGCCACCGTGACAAACCAAGAAGAAGCCGTCCAGAGAGATTCACCAGGGTAAGAGATACATTCTAGTTTACCGTTTTTACCGTTCCCCGTCCGTTCCGAGCCCCTCAGGCTACCTAGTTCAAACCAACATTGCGACTTGGAGTCCCTGACTGAGAACGCCGGCATCCTCGAGCCCACGGGCTGGAGAGCATCCTCGACTCGTAAGAGTGGAGAGTACCCTCGACTCGCAATAGTGGAGAGTCACCCTGTTCAGGAGGTTCCAAGCCACAACGTCGGCTATTTCACTGTACGCCTTCAGCACCCACGGCTCCACAGTTGGGAGCACGATACCGTCTGCTTTGAGACCTAGAGGTACCCTCCGAGAGCGCCGACATCCTCGAGCCCCCGGGCTGGAGAGAATCCTCGAATCGCAAGAGTGGAGAGCATCCTCGACTCGCAAGAGTGGAGAGTATCCTCGGTAGGGTTAATCCAGGTCACAACGCGGGTCCGCCGTAAAACACCAGCACCAGGTCCCAAACCTCCCCGCACTCCGCACCCTTCCTCCTCGAGTCTGACGACTGGAGAGAACAACCCGTCTTCATACTTTCCGTATCTCTGCCACCATCCTCGAGGTAGTGAGCTCGAGAGCACCGAACCGCCCACCGTGACGTCACCCGCTGTGACGTAAGTTTCGCGTTTTACGACGTTCCGTCCGAACGACGCGCCGCACACCGAAACCGCGACCGCCACCGACATCGGGACACTCTCCCGACGAACATACTCGAAGTCAGTCGTCTTTGAGTTTGCACCAGGAACCCATCCTAAGCACTGTCAGCAGTGGATAGAGACCGTCGCCGCCGCGACGCCGGGCGTCGTTTCCGAGTTACGGCCGTTTTTAATTTCCACTACGTGGGAATCGGCTCCGCCAACCTCGGGAGGACCGAGAGGCCCCGTAACATTCCCACGCCAAGCGTCGTTTCAGCACGAGTCGCCAGAACGCGCCGCGCTTCACAGGGTCGATTCGGGGACCCGCCAAAGACCCGTCCGACACACCAGCGCCCAACCAACGCCCGGGCGTCGGTTTTCCGAAAACCACCGTATTACGTCAGGACGCCCTCAAGGGGTGTTCCAGAGACCAAGTCAGTGGCCGCTACCGCGACCAACCCGAGAAAATCAGTGTACACCAAGATCCGCGAAATAAATCTGAAATTTGAAGCCATCCGCTGTTTTATTTCTATATCCTGGACACAACCCCGACACCGCTATCCATTACCGTTTGGCGCCCGAGCAATCCGCGCCAAACTCCTTGTGCTCGACCAAACATCGTCACAAGGTAAAACAGGTCTTTCTGTCTGTTTACCTGTTTGTTTTTGTTTACCTGTTTGTTTAACTTGTCTGTTTGCAAACTAGTCAAACACAGTAAGGGTATATCCAAAGTATATTAAGGGTATATAGGGTTTTTAAAAAACCCATGCTTGTATTTACTTTTTTATGTGACTTAGTTCTATGAATTTTGTTGTTGCTGTCAACTATTGTTTTTGTAGAATACAGCAGTTTGTAGGCGTACTAATGCATTTGTTGACTTAGTTTAAGAATAAAATTTGAACTTGAAGTAAAACTAATTATTCATTAAATAAACATCTAATTAATTGTCAAAATAATAAATGTCACATATTCGTCTATTCACCTCCATGCGTTAATTAACGCGTCGTCTTTTGCGGCTTCAGTATCTTCTTTTTCCTCCGGTTCTTCAGGTTTAGATTTTATTCTTAAACTAAGTTAACATTTGTATTAGTACGCCTGCAAATCGATGTATTCTACAGAAACAATAGTTGACAGCAACAAAAGAATTTATAAAACTAAGTTATATTACGGGGTTTTAACAAGCTTTTATTATTTACAGATTTTTTACATTAAAAAGACAGTTAGCCCCAGCAGAAGCCGCCGTCTTTATACGTGCGCGTGCAAAAATTATATAGGGTAGCTATATTATTACTATTAATTACTTTGATTTAATTTAAAATATGTGAGTATTTAAAAGGGTATTAATCGTATTTTAGGCAATACGTTTTAATTATCTGTATTACGCTTAACATAGACCATGTCATTACTAGTGCAAAAAATTGTTTGTAATATTTATAATAAATATAGGCTTTTAGATTTAAATAATTTTTTATATGAGTATTAAATATTGTAGCGAGTACGGCCCTGTTCCGTCTGGAACAGGCGACATGTCTGCTGCATGTTCACCGCTGGCTCAGACGCAATAGACAAGTTCGAACCTGTTTGCTCTGCGTCATGCTTCTACCGTGTGCCAGAAGCTCTCGAATATTTTCGAATTTATTGTTGCAGTATATAAAGGAGAGTTTCGGCCGGGAAGAGGCATTCTGTATTCGAAGTGTGAACACTGCAAGTCGTTGCTAAATACTTTGTTGTGAATATAAATACGTGTTGAATATAAATATATGTCTTAGTAGTTGTACTACATTACTTTCGTTTTAAATAAATATTTTGTTAGTGTTTTCATTACTCGTGTTTTATTTAATAATAAACTTCACCGAACCCGAAATTGTAATAAACGTTACAATTGGTGTCAGGTGTGGGGTTGTGTTTTGTGAATTAAAAGTGAAGTTTAAAGTGCAAATAAATAAAAATGGGTTCGAAAATGGTGAATCTCAGTGATTTAAAAGTGACTGATCTCAAAAGAGAATTAGAAGAACGTGATCTAGACACTACAGGCAAAAAAAGTATACTGCAAGAGCGTCTTCGTCAATTTTTGATTGAAACTGGTGAAATAGCGGATACTTACGAATTTAAAATTTCGGGCGACTTGGACTCCATGTACAGAAGCATGGAAGAAAATTCCAAAAGTCTAAAAGAACTTATGGAAAATTCCAAAACTCTGAAGGAAGAACTGCAGGTAAATTCCAGAAGTTTGGAAGCCAAATTAGAAGAAAATTCTAGAAGCTTGGAAACAAGCTTGGAAAATAAATTTGAAGAAAATTCTAGAAGCTTGGAAGCCAAATAAGAAGAAAATTCCAGAAGCTTGGAAACAAGTTTGGAAGCTAAATTAGAAGAAAATTCTAGAAGCTTGGAAACAAGCTTGGAAAATAAATTTGAGCAAAAATTTGAAAAGTTTGAGGAACATTCAAGAAATTTTGAAGAAAAATTTGGAAAATTTAAAGAACATTCTAAAAATTTTGAAGAAAAATTTAAGGAAAAAATTGAAGAAATCGAAACAAGATTGGCAACATTGAATCACGAACAGCCAAATGTCCAACAAATTCACGACTTGATTCAGAAAACTCCATCTAGTGACCAGCCATTAAGTAACAAGAAAGTTGAAGATTTAGTAACAGAGGGGAAAGAATCACTGCGTAGATTCCACATGAAACCACCAGAATTTGATGGCAAGGTATCTTGGCCTAATTATTACGCCCAATTCGAAGCTGCTGCAGTATCTAATGGGTGGTCATCATCTGAGAAGGCAACGGCCTTGATAATTGCGCTGCGTGGTGACGCAGTGGATATTTTGCAAACAATCCTTCCAGAAGAACGGCAGAACTATCATCAACTAGTTAAGCGCTTGGAAATGCGTTATGGACACGCACATATGCAGCAAGTGTATCACTTGCAGCTGAGAAATAGATGTCAGAAATCAAACGAGACTCTACAAGAATTTGAATCTGATATCGCTCGTCTAGTTCGCCTGGCATATCCTGACACCCCAGATAGTGTGTTGGAACGACTGGCTGTGCAAGGCTTCATTGATGGTCTCCGAGATAAAGAAACCAAGCGGGCCCTGATTCTGGCTCGTTCAAGTAACCTGCCCATTGCCTTGGCCAGCGCATTGGAATTCGAGGCGGCTGAACACGCTTCAAGACGGCAAGGCAATATTCGCACAATAGAGGGCGTGGAGAAGAATCATAATGAGTCTATGGAGGAAACAGCACGGCGTGTCATGACTGAGATGTTGCCAAAGAAGAGACAACTTCGATGTTGGAACTGCGGTGAGCTAGGGCATGTGCGAAGCCGCTGCGGGGAACAAATGAAGAATAAGACAGCGGAAAACTAAAGCGGGTCGACGCAAGGGGGCGAACGTCGATCCATCATAAAGATGCCCTGAAGCTAACTGGACATGTCGCATCCCTACAACCTAGACTAAATAGCATCTTTGTGGATGGGTTGATCGACGGGAAACCACATACCTTGCTGATTGATACAGGTGCGACAAAAACCATCATTAGACCTGATACTCTTAAGAAACCGATGACGATTGAATCAACAAAATGGCGACTGCGCACAGCAACAGGAGCCGCGGCTACCATCCATGGCGAAGCAGACATTACCATTACCATCGGAAATACACGAATTAAACACCGTGCCCTGGTAGCTGACATTGAAGACGAATGTATTCTCGGGATGGACATCATGAACGCAAATGGCGTCGAACTAAATTTAAAACGCGGAATACTAAAGATCAATGATGTAGACATCGTTTTACATCCCCGAGGAGAAGACACAGTACGTCTGACCTTAGCTGAAGATACGGTCGTGTTAAATCGAAATGATGTTGGAAGCTGGAAATCATAATGAAACGACTACTCGAGGAATACTGGTTGGAAAATCTCTCGTGCAAACTGGAAAGGTAGTACCAGTTCGAGTAATGAATGTGAATTATTATCCAGTTACACTAAAGAAGGGTACTATCTTAGGACATTGTTCATCAGTAACTTCGATTATCAGGCGAACATCCGTTACACAAAATCCACCAAAGAAGCTTCCCGCAGAACTGACAAATCTACTGTCAACATCTTGCAAAGAATTAAACCAGGACCAGAATAACAGAATGAGAAATTAATAACGGAATATCAAGACGTTTTCGACACCAGCTGTGGGACCAAGGGTAAAACCAACATAGTCCAGCATCAAATAAACACCGGCGATGCACGCCCCATTCGCCAAGTACCAAGACGATTACCACTGGCCAAGAGAGAGGAAACCGAGAAAATTATTCAAAACATAAAAAAAGAAGGTGTCATCGAATCCTCAAACAGTCCGTGGGCCTCACCAGTGGTGTTGGTAAAGAAGAAAGATGAGTCAACACGATTCTGCGTGGACTATCGTCAACTCAACAACGTGACGAAGAAGGATAGCTACCCGTTGCCTCGAATAGATGACACATTGGATACGCTGGCTGGGTCGAAAATATTCTCAACATTAGACTTGAAAAGTGGGTACTGGCAGGTTGGCATGGCACCAACGGATAAAGAGAAAACTGCGTTTTCTGTCGGTGCCGGACTGTGGCAATTAACAGTAATGCCGTTCGGGCTCTGCAATGCCCCCGCCACGTTTGAAAGACTCATGGAAACGGTACTGCAAGGACTATCTTGGAAAACCTGTTTGGTGTACCTCGACGATATTATTGTGGTCGGAAGAACATTCGATGATCACATGAGGAACTTGGAGGAGGTATTCCTGAGACTACGAAGTTCTGGTTTGAAGCTTAGTCCAAAGAAATGTCATCTCTTCCGCAAAAAAGTGCAGTACCTAGGACATATTGTGTCCGGAAACGGAATAGCCGTTGACAATCAGAAGATCCAATCAGTAGAAGAATGGCCAGTACCGACTGACAAGCATCAATTGCGAAGCTTTCTAGGTCTTTGCACGTACTATCGGCGATACGTTTCTGGATTCGCCAACATTGCCAAGCCACTAACACGACTCACGGAGGAAGGACGGAAATTTGTGTGGGAAGAAGACTGCCAAGACGCTTTCGACAACCTCAAGCGAGCCCTAACAACAGCACCAGTCCTGAGTTATCCTCTACCCAACGGGGACTTCATATTAGATACAGATGCCAGCAATGTCGGAATCGGAGCTGTCCTATCGCAAATTCAAGATGGACAAGAGAAGGTCATCGGCTACTTCAGCAAAACTCTGTCGAAGCCGGAGCGTAACTACTGCGTCACCAGGCGAGAATTATTGGCGGTAGTTAAAGCCGTTGAACACTTCTACAAATACCTATATGGCAGAAAATTCCTGGTGAGGACTGATCATGCTGCGTTGAAATGGCTGTTACAATTCAAGAATCCGGAAGGGCAGGTAGCAAGGTGGATCGAACGGCTACAGGAATATGACTTCGTCATCGAGCATAGGGCCGGAATTAGTCATTGTAACGCCGACGCATTATCAAGACGACCATGCTCAGAAGATTGCAAACACTGTACCCGGGTGGAGGAGAAGTCCGCTCCAATCTTACGGACCACAGTGATAGACGACCATTGGCTGACTGAAGAAATTGTGAAAGACCAAGAAGGCGATCCAGAATTGAAATACCTACTGGAATGGAAGAAAGAAGGACGCAAACCAACTTGGCAAGAAGTTGCACGACACTCGAAAACCGTAAAATCGTACTGGGCGCAGTGGGACTCCATTGTTATAGAGAATGAACTACTGAAACGTATTCTGGAAGGTCCTGAGGCTACAGAGCAAAAGATGCAGATCATAATTCCCAGGAAAAAAGTACCGGAGGTACTGAAGGAGATACATGATGGAACTGCTGGAGGACACTTAGGAGTAACGAGGACAGTTCAGAAGCTGCGTGAGCGATTTTACTGGGTTAATTATCGAGAGGACGTAAAGGAGTGGTGCAAGAAGTGCGTAGTTTGCGCCGCAAGCAACGGACCGCAGAGACGTCGGAGAGCCCCAATGCGTTAATACAATGTTGGGAGCCCGTTTGAAAGAATCGCAATTGACGTGGCCGGTCCATTTCCAGAATCCGACAAGGGAAATAAATACATCATAGTGGTCATGGACTACTTCAGCAAGTGGGTTGAAGCTTATGCCTTGCCAAATCAAGAAGCCGCTACGGTAGCAGAAGAACTTGTCAACCAGTGGATCTGCCGATTCGGGGTACCGTTGGAATTACACTCCGACCAAGGTAGAAATTTCGAGTCGTCTCTGTTCCAAGCAATCTGCGAGCTATTGAACATTCTCAAAACAAGAACAACTGCTCTACACCCACAGTCAGATGGCATGGTCGAACGCATGAACAGAACCATCAATAGACACCTCTCCAAGGTTGTCTCCAGCCACCAAAGAGACTGGGATTGTCATCTACCAATGTTCCTGTTAGCTTATCGATCATCCGTCCATGAAACAACAGGACAGACTCCGGCTAGCATTGTCTTTGGTCATGAATTGCGATTGCCCTGCGACTTGAAGTTCGGCAGCAAGCCAGGTGAAAATTTGGCTGGCGAAGATTTCGTCACCGAACTTCGGAAGAAGATGAACGACATCCATGAGCAAGTACGCTGCAACATCCAGAGCGCTAGTGACAGGATGAAAGACCAATATGATGTCAAGGCTGAGAATGGTGGATATCAAGCCGGGGATCTGGTTTGGCTATACAACCCACAGCGTCGCCGTGGTATGTCCCCAAAGCTACAGAACTCTTGGGAAGGTCCCTACGAGGTACTGAAGCGAATAAATGACGTCATCTATCTAATCCAGAAAAGGACTGGAGGAAAACCAAAAGTGATTCATTTCAATCGGTTGGCTCCTTTCGCCGGTGACAACAACGATGGCAACGCCAATGAATCTCGAGCTCGACGAATTGATGTACAAGATCCGGAAATCACCTTTGACGAGTTCATGGCCTCCTATTCTACGGGCCATAAAGTACGAAATGGTGTGACCAAGGAACATCAGGGAGACTTATTTAAAGTGCCTACAGAATACTCATTAGCGCATTGTGTGGCCCAAGATCTACAGATGTCTCGAGGAATCGCCGTGGTTTTTAAGAAAAAGTTCGGCCAACTTGAAAAATTACGGCAACAACATCCATGTGTCGGCAAAGTGTTACAGATAGCCGACAGACAGTCGAGCCGAAACAGAAGCATTTTTTACCTGGTGACCAAACATCTGTCCCACGAGAAACCAACTTATCGCACCGTCTGGGACGCCCTATGTGATCTACGTGGTGTGCTGCTCGATCAGGATATTCTGAAACTTGCTGTACCAAAGCTAAGCTGTGGCCTTGATGAATTGAGCTGAAGAATTATAAAATACATGCTGGAAACTATTTTCCAATATACCGGAATTGAGATCCTGGTGTGCAGCTATAATCCCTGTGGTTCAACAGTAGTGAAAAGAACTGTGGACTGTTATTTCCACCAAACGTCACTGTGCTCGCGGGGATCAACGTGCAGATGTCGACATGGCGCAGAAAAGTTTCGGGACGAAACATCCTTAAGGAGGGGGCAGTGTAGCGAGTACGGCCCTGTTCCGTCTGGAACAGGCGACATGTCTGCTGCATGTTCACCGCTGTCTCAGACGCAATAGACAAGTTCGAACCTGTTTGCTCTGCGTCATGCTTCTACCGTGTGCCAGAAGCTCTCGAATATTCTCGAATACATTGTTGCAGTATATAAAGGAGAGTTTCGGCCGGGAATAGGCATTCTGTATTCGAAGTGTGAACAGTGCAAGTCGTTGCTAAATACTTTGTTGTGAATATAAATATGTGTTGAATATAAATATATGTCTTAGTAGTTGTACTACATTACTTTCGTTTTAAATAAATATTTTGTTAGTGTTTTCATTACTAGTGTTTTATTTAATAATAAACTTCACCGAACCCGAAATTGTAATAAACGTTACAATATATTAACGTATTATTTGTCTTTTTAAATAGATTAATTTTTAAAAAATGTCAAAGTCCAGAGAAATACCGGAACTGATAACATGCCCACTGGAAAGTTCACATCGAATATTACCCGAACGATATGTAACACATATGGAGAAGTGTTTAAAAAACCATCAAGATTTTAAAATGTGTCCGTACAATGTGCGGCATGTTTACAAAATTGAAGAGGAAGAAAATCATTACCACATTTGCGATGAAGCAAATTTTTTTTTTGTGTAATATAAATTCTATGTAATTTAAATTATAGTAGAATATTGACGGATGTATATTTTTAAAATAAGAAGTGTATAACATATTGTAATAATATTTTTTAAATTTATACTGATAATAAAAATTGTTTATTAATTAATTTTTTTTTGGTAAAATTCTCCATGTATGTTATTACCAAAATTTTTTTTATTTATACTAAAATTATAAATAAAAAACGATGTGCGGATGCCGGTTAGATGATGATGAGTCATGAATCTAAAAATTGGCATAAATGTCCATTTTTTAAAGTAAAACATTAAATAATTTGTAAGTTGAACTTGATAATAAAACAAATGAAGGCAGTATATTAACATACATGACAACGGGAGTTCTCTTGCAAAAGTTAATTAAAATAAAGAACTTAAATCATTTGACTCGTGTGATTATTGATGAAATCCATGAAAGAGAAACAGAAATGGATTTTCTTCTATTAATTGTTTGTAAATTTTTTGTCTATCCCCATGACTCATCATCTAACCGGCAACCACACAGCGTTTTTATTTATAATTTTAGTATAAATAAATGTAAAAAATATTATTACAATATGTTGTACTAAAATTATAAATAAAAATGATGTTTGGTTGCTAGTTAAATGATAAGTCATGGGGATAGACGAAGAATTCTGCAAGCAATTATTAGAAGATAATCCATTTCTGCTTCTCTTTCATAGACTTCATCAATAATCACACGAGTAAAATGATTTAAGTACTTTATTTTGATTAACTTTTGCAATAGAACTCCCGTTGTCATGTATGTTAAAATACTGCCTGCATTTGTTTTATTATCAAGTTCAACTTACAAATTATTTAATGTTTTACTTTTTAAAATGGGCATTTGTGCCAATTTTTAAACTTACTTAATAACTATTACTATATATGTATTTATAATGTTTTAAAATAAATTTTGTAATCATCTAACAGGTATTATTATACAATTATTTAATTATTATTTTTAGTTTTAACATCTTATGTAAATCCATTATAAAAAATTTTCCCCGTTCTTGTAACTTTTAAATGTCAATAGAATAATTATCTGTGTCAAATTCACAGTTATACAGTATTGTTTAGTATGTGTTTTATATTATAATAAAAAATAATATTTTTTAAATATTTTTGCTTTATTTAACAATACATATCACCAACAATTAATAGCAATATATTTAAAAAAAAGTTTATATGCTTTTTAAAACAACTATTTAACCATAGGCGTACTATTGTAAGTAAAATAACACAAATATATTTTATGCGCGTCTGATGCATTAATGTCCGGTATTTTACTTTTTTATTATGATAGCCGCGCTGATTGTCCTCGCGGCTCGGCCGCCTATGGATGTTTAACATCCGTTAGCTTAGCGCGTGTGATAAAATAAATTATATCTTTCACACACTCCCACATCTATCCTTCCACATCAACACACACACACACACAGTTGTATAATTTTTGTTATAAACTTGAAGTTTTAATTAGCATTCAAATTAAAATATTTATACTTTTACATGTTACACAACACTGTGCAAAGCGTTTCAAAACGGAAATTTTCTCTACCTTTTTTGAGTTGTTGTTGTTTTAATTTGTTAATAAAGCAATAACAGATAATGTATTACAAGAATGGATTGTTAATTGGGAACAACTTAACGGGGTGGGCCACCGGAATGGCGAACAAACTGGAAACAACTCAAGGGGACCCGTGTTTTCTCCCCCCTTGAAATACCACAAAATTGGCAACCACACACTGTATTTATATCAAAGCCTGGAATTAAGTACCATTTTTGGTACTCGCTTGATAATTAAGTACCATTTTTGGTGCTTACATGTTAATTAAATACCGTTTTTAATGCTGACTTGTTTCATTAAGAAATATTTTTTAGTACTCACTTGTTTAAATAAGCACTATTTTTAGTACTTGCCCAAGCACCATTTAATATTGCTAGTATTAAAGCTAAATTAAAAGTGGATAAATTAAAAACTGATATCATTCGTGGATGTACCCACACAACAATATTTTTTATTATCAGGCTTGCACATCCTGCGATGAGTTAGTCAACAGATGCCTCTATCAGGGCAAGGCTGTGTTAATTTTTCTCGTTCTACTTTGAATTATTTTAAGTCACAAAAAGTTTTTGGTCTTTTTTATTATTTATATTTAAAAGAGATCAGTTATTTTTTGTGTTTGAAATTATTCTAAAGCCAACTGCGTTGTGTGTGTGTGTGTGCGCGCGCATTAAAAACAGTAATAGCGATAATTAATAGAGCAATTTAATTCACAACTGTTTATGACTTGTTTTATATTTTGAACAAATTATTTACATTCGTGATTGAAAATTTTCTAAAAAAACATCTGTGTGTGCATGTGTTTGTGTGTGATTTTCTATGTTCTTCCATTTATATCCTCCCCGCGGAACCACCGTCAGGCATTACTTCGCGGAGAGCAAATTGGCTTTATACGCCCTCCAGATTAGTCATGGACGGTTCACTCCTCAGTTTCTCCGCCTGTCGGAGCTTGCGGATGACCACAGCCGCGAAGTTGGACATCGCGTCCCAGGTGATCTCACTGGCCATCATTTCATCAACAATACTATGTGTGTGTGTGTGTGTGTGTGTGTGTGTGTGTCACTAGTGGAAAGCAGTACTTTAATTTTAATAATAACAGATGTTTATGGGGGATAACAGTAAAAAGGTAAAAAAATTATTAATATTTTTTATTAAAAACTGGTAAAACATACATTACAATAGTAATAATAAAAAACATTCACAGTAAATTCATTCTGCGTGACTATTTCTATATTTCTTTTTTTAATTTTACTTTTACATTTTGTTTATTATTCTATAAACGATTTAATTTCAAACAGTAAAATATAATTTTTTGTGTGCACTTAATGTATCACTAACTAACATATTATCATTCGCTTACTTCATAAAACAGCACAAAGAACGGCCTTTTGTTTTACTTTTTATTAAATTTATTATTATTAGTGCAAAAAATATTACATTCTTAATAAATAATTTTTGCTTTGCGTAATTCCTCAACAATAGATATTATTTCATTATTATTATTTGTATTTCCGGCTTGTTTTGAAGTCCACAATAAACGTAATCGGTCTTCTAATTCGTTAGGATCATCCCAGTATGTATAATTAGTTTTTTGATTTAATAATATTTTTGATTCTACTTGACTACTCGACTGTGGTGACATTTGATCTGTATCAAAGCTAGTTAACTGTTGTCTTAAGCGGTATTGGTTATGTTGCACCGTAGAGGAATTATTTTGATGGATTAATTTATGACGTTTATAATTATCTGCTCGTAAAAAAAATTTCTTACATTTCCCACAACGAAATTGATGTATTTTATTATGTATAGTCGACATATGTCTACTAAGACCACTTTCCCAATTAAATATTTTACTTATTATTACTTATTATAGTACATGTAATCATGACGGCTTTTATAAAACAAATGTGTAAATTAAATTTTGTTACATGCTTTTATACTTTTTACTTGTTTATTACTTGATAAGAGCATTCTAAAACCGTAGTAAAACTGCACTGGAGTGTAATAAGGGTATATTAAAAGCATAGTACCAAAACAAGAAAACATACAAAGCTGTCTCATTTATAGTTTAAAGCGGAGAAAGTATCTAAATTTTACTAAATAGCGATTAAACTAAGGTTAGTTAGGTACAAATACAGTTAAACATACATGTATGTTTATTTGTATTTTGACTGTATGTTTGCTTTTTAATATACTTTTAATATACCCTTAATATACTTTTAATAAACAAACATGTATGTTTGCGGGTTACATAACTTACTCCAGCGGCGTGCTAACAAGCAAACAAACAAGAAAACAATCAGTTAAACAAACAAACAAATATACATGTATGTATGCAGCCAAACAAACAAACAAGCATGTGGCTGTTATAATATACCCTTAATATACTCTTAATATACCCTAAATATACCCTCAATATACCCTCAATATACCCTCAATATACCCTCAATATACCCTTAATATACTCTTAAAATACCCTTAATATTCCAGTAAAATACCCTATATACCCGTAATATACTTTGAATATACCCTTACCGTGTTTGGCTAGTTTGCAAACAGACAGGTAAACAGAAACAAACAGGTAAACAGACAGACAGACCTGATTTACCTGATTGTTTTATTTGTTTTACCTGTTTGTTTACCTGCTTTACCTGTTTGTTTACCTGTTTAATTAAATACCATTTTTTGGTACTAATTTGTTAATTAAGTACCATTTTTGGTACTTACTTGTTAATTAAGTATATTTTTTTTTGTTTTTACCTGATAATTAATAATAGACTATTTTTTAGTACTAACTTATTTAATTAAGCACCATTTTAAACATTCGCTTTTTAATATTGCTAGTATTAAAGCTACATTAAAAGTGGATAAATTAAAAACTGATATCATTCGTGGATGCGCTCACACAACGATGTTTTTTATTATCAGGCTTGCACATTCCGCAATGAGTTAGTCAACAGATATCAGGGCAAGGCTGTGTTAATTTTCTCGTTCTACTCTGAATTATTTTAAGTCACAAAAAGTTTCTGGTCTTTTTTATTATTTATATTTAAATAGATTAGTAATTTTTTTGTGTTTGAAATTATTCTAAAGACAACTGCGTTGTGTATGTGTGTGTGCACATTAAAAACAGTAATAGTGATAATTAATAGAGCAATTTAATTCACAACTGTTTATGACTTATTTTATATTTTGAAAAATTCATGTACATTCGTGATTTAATTTTTTTTAAACTTCTGTGTGCGCATTGTGTTCTTGTGTGTGTGTGTGTCACTAGTGAAAAGCAGTACTTTAATTTTAATAATAACAGATGTTTATGGGGGATAACAATAAAAAGGAAAAAAAATATTAATATTTGTTTAAAAACTGGTAAAACATATACATTACAATAGTAATAATAAAAACATTCACAATAAATTACAAATAAATATTATTATTATTTACAATGCTATAAAATTTATTCACTAAGGGATTTTTAAACATAACCATATGGAACTGAATCGTAATTATTAAATTATCGCTTACGCGAAGTTGCTCTGAAAATTTTCTCCTCATTCTGCGTGACTACTTCGTGCAATTTTGTACGTCGAATAGCTTTAAACGCAATTTTCTTTGCCTCAATACTATCGTCTATTATCATTTCCTTTAAGCTTTTAAAATTAACGTCTTTAGAGACCTCGTAATTTATACCAATACCCTTCACCTTGCAGACTTCATAATATTTGTTTGTAGCGGGAGAATAAACTATGTAGGAATAATTTTTAGGCACACCCCTTGCAAACTCTGTAATATAACTTTCTGACCCGTATTCAGTTAACTCATCAGTCATATCCCCAAAGCAGTTTCCTAATTTTGGTTCATTGTCGCCCGGTTTAGAAACAAATATTACAGAATCTGTATTATAATAAAGTACTCTTTCGCCTAGCTGTTCAAGATGACTATATAGTTTTAGGCGGGCTTGAGTCGTTGTGTACGCTGCCAAACAGACATTAACTGTTGATAATACATCGTAGCTTTCGTCAGTATGTTTTTAATAGCCATAGCTTTTGAAACAATTAATCCCGCGTTGGTTTTTTATTTTTTGTTTGTTTTCTTCTAACACCCATTCCAATTTTTCTTTTAATAGCCATAGCTTTTGAAACAATTACTGCAGCAGTTTTTTCACCAAAAGATGCGTTTTTCGCTTGAACACGTTGCTCAGCTTTTTCTTGCAACACTTTATAAGCTTTATGACGTTCTAATAAATTTTCAAAATTTAAAGAATAAGCAATGTCGTGTACTTTTTACACGCTTCATCCAAAAGAATTAATACCAGAATCTCCTCGTGCCAATGTTTTCTTAAGTTTTGTACCGGGACCACAAAAATTGTATCCGGGTATGTGTAATTCAACAGGTAACATATTATAATAATAATAAAATTTTATATATTTTTAGTTATTTTTTATTAACAGTTTTTTATTTCTACATTGTATTTTTTTTCTTATTGTAAGTAAAATTTGCGGTGCATTGCTAAAATATTCGTTCGAGCACTCTGTCTGATTATATTTATTATAATACATCTTCATGTGAAGCTCGTCTTCGTTTCTTGCAAGAATTGTAGAGGGCGTTGGAAAAAAGTTAAAATCTTCAGCTTTTACACCAAAGTACTTTTGTAGTACACGTAAACTAGGATCATACTCGCTGTACTCGACATTTACACGAAAATGTAATACAAAATATTGTCTTCTATAATGCTTTTGATATCCCATGATTATTTTAGGTTTATAACCTAATTTTCTTGCTTCATCACAAAATATTAGCGCAGCCGCAAAGCAGGCGCCAAAATTGCCCTCGTTTATTAATTCCTGCGAAATTATTTCACTTAAAATAGAAAGTTTAATTTTATCAACTTTTGATAAACTCATTTTAAGAGCAATTGGGCACGTCTGTGTTATGTAACAATTGAATAAAGAATGACTAATCACCTATCATTATCGGTATTTATAGGCAGAAAATGGTCAAAATTAAAAATTTTCGAATATCGTCTATTTTTACGTATTTTACCATTAAAATCACTGCTAATTACAGTCTAATTGTAATTACTAAATTCCTATCTTAACCGGATAAAGTGTTAAAAGTGATAAGAACAAGTAATTCCCCCACAAAAAATGTTCTCAACGATCATTTTTGCGTGTTTTCCACATATAAAATCAATGTTAATTATAGTTTAATTGAACTTAGTTAGTAAAAATTCGCTAACCGAATAAAGTGTTTAATTGTGTGATAAGACCCGAGATAACCGGATGTAACACGTGCATAAAACAGTTACATTGCATTATCTTTCTGGGTTTTCCCCACAATCATTTTACACACTTTTTAATTAGGTCACTGTGGCGTGATTTGCTGTTGCTATCCGGAAGTAGCATTGTCGTTAAAAGTGCATCAGTCGCGCCCATATTTTCTCTATCAGTCTTTAATTGAAACATGAAGTGATTAGACGTATTCGTAGTGCTGTTGCTGTATTTTTCAACAAAAAAACACCACACACACACTAAAAAGGGGCAAAGCGCTAATGGAGCATGGCTCCATTTTTAACATCGTCGTCGTCATCGTCAGCAAGTAAATATATGTATATATATATATATATATATATATATATATATATATATATATATATATGTATATATATATATATATATATATATATATATATATATATATATATATATATATATATATATACATATATTTACTTGCTGACGATGACGACGACGATGTTAAAAATGAAGCCATATATATATATATATTAACATAAAAACTTACTTTTATCTCAAGTAATGTTATTGTTGCCTTTTGGGGCCCTGCATGCAGGGTATGCAGTTTGCCTTAGACACACCGGTAAGACGAGCTTCCAAAACTCGCTGGTGCGTTGATTGTTATTAAGGCTTACTGGTGTACCTAAAAGTGCACACACACACATCCTTTCTCGCGCAAGAACTTCTTTTCATAGCTTGTCAACGCTAAATCCCCAATCTCCCCAAACCCATTGTCAAGCCACGGTAATGTCGTCCATAATCTAGTCAAACAGACAAAAACCAATGTTTCCTTATTTGTCCAAAATCTAAATACTAAAGTATCGTAGTAAAAGTCATCTCCAAAACTTCTTCATGTCTTATATCATCATCATCAAACTCCAGCGCCAGACTCCAGAAACCAGAGCCAGAATCCAGAGCCAGCGCCCCATATTCTCGCCCCCTCAAAAATTTATAAAACATAACCTCTTTATCGCGCAGGTGTTGTCTCCTCGGCGTCTCCTACTGCAGCTCCAAACCCATTGATAGCGGCGCGCGTTCTCATTGGCTGAGACGCCAAGCGCTGACTGACAACGTTCTGCATGCTGATTGGCTGTCACGTCACGTGAGGGCGCGGCTTCACAAGTAGTGGGGGAAGGGGCGTGGTCCACAACTCAAAAATGAAAGTGGAGGGGGCTGGCCCAACCGTCTCCATACCTACTATATATATATATATACCGGGTGTATCACGAAAAGTGAAACATAGGCGTTTAACATGGCAAATCAGTTTTTCCGTTCGCATTGCTTCCCTAATTATTTTAGGAAAAAATGTTTCAAATAAATGTTGTAAAGCATAAAATTCTACATCCGAATCAATAAACAAAATTCATTTTGACTACTTCATAACTGCAGAAATGAAATTTAAAAATTCACGTAATTTCAATTTAATAGTAATAACCATGGAATTAAAAACAAGAGATGAACAAATGCGTAACGTCTTATACGTCAAATTATTAGTATTTATTTTGACAATCTGTGATATTAAATAAATAAATTAAAGTACGGCAACTATTCAGAGGTTTATAGTAAAGTTTGAAAAGACAGGAACACTAAATTTCAAGAAAGAAATAAATGAAAGAATTTATAACAATGAAGAAAATATTCCTGCTTTAATAGAACTGGAGCCAACAATGAGTATGCGGGAAATTTCCAGAGATCTAAATATAAATTTTATGACAGTGCATAGAATTCTCAAAAAACATAAATACATTCCTTTTAATTTTCAAAACCACCAACATATTTTGGAACGAGATTTTGAACTGCGTGTCTCATTCTGTGAAATAATGATGGAGAAATCAAATTGTAATAGATAATTTTTAAATAGTATTTTATTCACAGATGAATGCACATTTACCATGAATGGCGAACCAAACTGTCATAATTATCGGTACTGGTCACAAAATAATCCACATAATATTGTAGAATCGACGACACAATATCGTCATTCTGTCAATGTGTGGGCAGGAATGTTTGGTAATAAAATCATTGGCCCATTCTTCATTCAACGAATAAATTTAGCATCATATTTGAATTTATTAATTAATGATGTTGGACCACAAATGATTGAAACAAACAAAGAAAATGTGTGGTTCCAGCATGATGGCTGCCCTGCACATAGCACTAGAGAAGTTGTGGAAAATGTAAACCATGTATTTCCTGAAAGCTGGATAGGACGAAATGGACCAGTTAACTGGCCAGCAGTGCCAGATTTAAATCCGTGCGATTTTTTTTATGGGGCCATTTGAAATCTTATGTTTATAAAAAAAGATACCAGAATTTAGAAGATCTTAAAAATGCTATAATACAAGAATGCCAGAAAATGAATAATCGGCAATTAACGTTAAACAGAATAAAAATTTTTCAATGAACAAATTATACATTTAAGCACTATAAATATGCACTTATTTTAAAATAATAATTAAGTAATTGATAAGTATTTATTATTTTAAGTCTAAATTTTAAAAATTCATGCAAAACAACGAAAATATGAAGTAAAATATAATTCAAATCCAAATAACTCAAAATCTGTTCCTTTTATTTTTTTATTTTTTTATATTTTATACACATTTATATTCCCCACACATACGTGTAAAAAAATCAAAATTTGAACTTGTAAAAAAAGTAGAAAAAATATTTCAAAAATTTTTTGAATTTTTTTTTCACTTTTTATTATTTTTAGAATTGATATACAATCTTAATGATATACTAAATATGCTGTATTTTTTTCAAAATTTTTACATATTTACAACTGTCTGAAAATGCCTCTCTAAATTTTCAAAAATTAATATTTAAAAAACTGACCCTTTTATTTTTTTCATTTTTTTATGTTTTGGAAAATATTAATATCTTTTCTAAAAAAAAAAATTATGCCATTTGATCTTTGAACTTTCAAGATAATAATAAAACAAATAATTTTAATGTATTTTTAATTTTTTACTTCAAACAGATAAATTATATTTCACAAATATAATTTTTATAATAAAGTACTAATATATTAATATATTACTTACTATTTTTTTTGGCAAGACAATAGGTTGTAAGAACCATAAAAAAATTATGAAACTTACTGGAAATTTAACAATTCTTTTAATGACAACAGGCGACATGAGTAGCTGTGGGTAAATTATGTACTACTTCCACGACTCGGTTATGTTTGCGTCTCTTGCCCCACCGATATGATGCGAAACATCCAACACTATATCGCTGTGCTTACGCCACGCGCTCAAAGCGATTCAATCTCCTATACTCGTGCGCCGTATGCAGGTGGAAATATTATTTTAAATCAAAATATATTTTATTTTGATTTTTAAAATTATATATATTTTTAATTTTGTATGTTAAGCTGACCAATTATCCTGATCTGGTTAGAAAATATGACTAGAAGTCTGGAATTTTACGTCAGACATGCGGAATACAATCCACATTACCCATAGGAAAAAATAAAAAAATATATTTGTCTTGAAAGGAAAAAAAATATAGATTTAGTAATTTTAAAATTTCTTTGTACTATTTTACTTAGAATTTTTAAATTTTATATTAAAGAGGTTGACTGCAAGAAGATAATTTATGATTTCATCCTATATCCCAAATAATATTCTTGATATTAAATTTTCACATCCAAATAACGCAAAATATAATGCAAGTATATCGCAAAATATGCTATATTTATACCTACGTATTTTCAAATTAGGTATAACACTTTAATAATTAATAAAAGATAAATTTCGAACTTTCATTGTCTTTATATTTTAGAAATATATATAACACAACATTTCAATTGATATAATCTTCAATCGTTATCCAGTGAATACTAAATAATAATCAATAATCAATATATAATAATAATAGTATTCACTTCATAACGATTGAAGATTATAACAATCGAAACGTTGTGTTATGTCTACAACTTTCAAACTAACTTTTATAATGTTTTACTTCTCCAATAATTTTTGAAAAAACCTTGAAATATAAATTTTATGGTATCAAATTCTGCATAACTCAATAAATAGTCAATTTTGTATGCTCTGTACGTTAAAATATGTTTGACAATGTAAAAAAATACTCAATAAATAGCAGTGTTATATATGGAAGTCAAAAATATTTCCAATGTTTTGTTCCTTAAATTTATAAAATTTATTGACTGAAAAACTGGTCGAAAATAATACAATTAGTGAAAAAATTACATGTGACTATACAATTTCCTTCAATAATTATGTAATAAAATAAAGGCAGAATCCACTTTTTTTATTTGATGCGCAGTTATATATATATATATATATATATACAGGGTGTTGCGTCTTAAAACGCACCATAGGGATTTCAATGTTAATTTTGAAATGTTCAAATAGTTTTTTGTAGAGAAAAAAATTCTGCATCCAATAATATCCTTACTCATAATTTCCTTTTATCCGGAACAGGAAAAATGAATTTAATAAAAATGTTAATTTTAATCAAATTACTAGTGCCATGAAATAAACAAAAACCAAATACATACTTACAATTAAATACATTTGACATTATATAATAAACATTCATAGGGAAGCAGAAAAGAATCAATATTTCATTTAATATTGTACAATAATAAATAACAATTATAATAAATTTTCAAAAATATTTCAATTTACTGCTAAACAGTATCCTAATCTGTCATAAAATTGCTGTCTAACATTTGATAATTGATAGGCTGATATTTTATTGCATTCTACTCGAATACTTTCTTTTAATTCTTCAATATTTTCGAATCGCCGACCACCATAAATTTTAGATTTTAAATGACCCCATAGAAAAAAACCTAATGGTGAAAGATCGGGTGATCTAGCTGGCCATTTAATGAAAAAATTTGGTCCAATTACTTGATTATTAAAACTATTGTTAAAAAATTCCCGCACTATTATGAGCGGGACAACCATCCATTTGGAACCAAATTTCGCGGTCGTCTTCTACAATTTCAGTCATTGCCGGCGCTACTTCTTCTTCTAGAAGTTGAAAAAATCGTTCACCGGTTAAATGTCCTCTTAAAAACAAAGGTCATACAATATGGTGACCAAGAATTCCTGCCCATACATTAATTTTTTGAGGATTTTGAGTCCTAGTAAATAAAACGTATGTGGATTCTCCGTAGCCCACATTCTCCAGTTCTGAATATTTGGTTCATTATACAGTGTAGATGTGCATTCGTCAGTGAAACAAAGATTTTGGTTAAAATAGACTAACCGGAAGTGGCACATTACATGAAGCTGCTAACAGTTTTCCTTGAAAAAAATTGTATTATTTTAATTTTAGAAATAAATGCTGCAATAAAAGTTTTAGAGAATTAAGTTCTGCGTCTAGTACATTAAGAATTTTTAAATTAGATTTTTGCATAAACGAGATATCAAATTTAAATATATGAATTTTTTGATTTAAAAAAAAAATTTAAGTTTGCTATGGATTAGAACAAAAAATAAAAGATTTAATGTCAAATATGTGCAATTAAAAAAATATCTATAGTTTAATACGCGTACAAGGAAGTCATGTGGTGTCCACATCAGATTTTTTTACTTTATATTGTATTATAGCTGAAGAAGAGTGAGTTGTACACTCGAAACGTCCCTCATTTGTATTATCATATTTATATATAATATATTAAAAAAGTGGATTCTGAAGCCTCTATTTTATTATATAATTATATGTAGTGGATTCTACAGAAACTTTATTTCCTACAATAGTATTTATTTTCAACGTAAATTTTATTACATTTGTCGGATTATTACAATGTATTCGTTCGGTTATAATTCCCTTAGGTTTGTGTCCGACGAAAAAATATGACAGTTGTCATCTTGCCAATAGATGGCTATATCCTACATACACAGCTAACTTCTATATCAACTTAGTTCAAAGTCATTCATAGAGCTGACAACAGCGCTCACATCGAGCCAGAAACAAATTAAAATTGGGTATCGTTTAACGTTAACGTTAAGGCTGCGTTCGAAACGAAGCGCCGCCGTGTTATAGCTGTCTAATATGCAACTATTACCTCTTATAATCATTTTTATCTAATAGATGTCTCTGATTTGAAATATTGGTGTGTGTTTTTGATAAATTTACATTGTAGCATTTTACCGGAGCGCAACGAGTATACACGAATTCTGTGTGGTGAAATACAGTTTCGCGGATCGCGACTATGTAGTGGTGATTTTGTTACAGGAGAACGAATAAAGATTTGATGAATTATGCTATACTGAGAAAGTATTTTGCTCATTTACAGGGGCGGATCCAGGGGGGTCATGGGGGTCATGATCCCCCCAGGCATGGACTTTTTTTTAAATGTTGGCCATAATTCATAATAATTATGTCATTATTTACGATAATTCAATTTGTTAAACAAATTAAATAGAAAAAGGGCACGACAACTCAAAAAAAATATAGAATTTAATATCTTTTGAAAAAAAAATGTATTATATACCTCGATATTTAATAATTAGTTTTTCTTTTGTTTTTTATAAATAAAACACACAAATAAAAATATATAATATATATATATATATATATATATATATATATATATATATATATATATATACCGGGTGTAACACGAAAAGTGAAACATAGGCGTTTAACATGGCAAATCAGTTTTTCCGTGCGCATTGCTTCCCTAATTATTTTAGGAAAAAATGTTTCAAATAAATGTCGTAAAGCATAAAATTCTACATCCGAATCAATAAACAAAATTCATTTTGACTACTTCATAACTGCAGAAATTAAATTTAAAAATTCGCGTAATTTAAATTTAATAGTAATAGCCATGGAATTAAAAACAAGAGATGAACAAATGCGTAACGTCGTATACGTTAAATTATTAGTGTTTATTTTGACAAACTGTGATATTAAATCAATATTAGGGTTTATTATTATCAAAAATGAATAATTATTCAGATGAAGTATGGAGGAAGTGTTAATGTGGTCGAATCGAGTATCGTGTGTCAGGATGAGAATGTTGACGGGTTCGTGCTACCCCATTTAATGGGATATAGCGTTGTAATGCTTCTTCTACTTTTGGCGCGCTACACACAAAACCAAGGCCTTTCGGCTTACACAACAAAATCAAAGGAAGCACCACATATACAATACCTGGCTAACTATGTTCAGCGGTGCTGGGCGTAGGTTCCGGAGGCGCCACCTAGCTCGAAAAAAAGAAGGGACACTCTAGTGAGCTAGGAACTAGTGACACAAAAGGTATGATGTGCATAACATAATAAATCAAAATCACAACTAAAATACAAGTTAAACTTCAATCTAATCTTTGTAACCAAAACAACAAACTAATTAAAAAAACAGAGACTAAGAGGTAACTTAACTGAGCGGTGGAATCTGCTATTCAACTAAGACTGTGTCAGACGTACGCTGCAAAAATGGTAGGTTGGACTATCTAATCCTCTTCTTCTGAGACTCCTGGAGAGGAGGACGGAGACGAAGAGTGGAAGTAGACCGATCCTCTCGACTGGAGATCAAGTAGGGTGAGCTTCCGGACGTAAAAAGATGTGGTGGTCCTTGGTAAAGTGCGTGAAGTCACTCAGTACACTGCTTGTCTCGACAATCGTCTTCAGAAGGTTAATGTAGGTCACTTCTCCAAGCCTCTCCTCTCTTAGGTAGCTCAGACTAAAATCCCTTACTGATTGCACCTAAAACAGGGTGTAAACCAGCAGCAAACCATACCACAAATGCACATACAAAAGCGCAAAGCGTATAAAGCAAGAATGACAAAGCAAAGGTTCCAAATCGAAATCGTTAACAAAGCTCAAGTTAAATGACAAACTACGGGTTACAAAGCAAAACTTAAATACAAAATCAAACAAAAGTATTACAAAATGTTCATAATCAAAATTATCAAAAAGTACAAAATGTTTCAGAATTAACGTTACGTTACGCAAGCACATAAGAAAATGGCGATGAAAATAATGAGAATGGTGAAGAGATGAATAATGAATGACGGGGTTGTTGAGACAGGGACGTTGGACAGGAAGTAAGTCTCTACTTACTCAATAAACAGGCTTCGCGGCTTTGTGGTGGTTGGTTTTGACTCAAAATATCAAAAATCACAAATGTGCTCAACGGCAACCAAGAAGTCAAACCAGACCCAACAAAACTTAAACTAAATATCACAAACTTAATATCTAATCAAATAGCACAAAGCCAGCAAAGTATGTTAAAAAAAAAGATGAGGCAGCTTTTCTAACTGAGCAGAAAAGTTCTCAAAAACAAAAATGCCTGTAAATTCCTAAATTGTCCAAAAAAACAGTCGGGTCTCAACACATTCTCACACACATGTTCTCAATGAATGATGATGAACGGACATGATATGAAGGGAGAAGGGATACAAAGATGGTGGCCGGAAATGAAAGTCAGAAACGTGGTTCAAATACACGTGAAGCATGTATTTCACAAAACAAAAATTTAAATCCAAACAAAAGCAAAAACCCCCCAAAATGTTTATACAGAATTACTAAAATGATATGCTCCAAAGATGACAAGTGCATGTGGACAGAACATGACTTCATACACGAACTGGTAATCTAGCTAAGTTAAACAAAAAGTGCGATTCTGCCAGAGTTCAATCGATCTAAATACTACAATTGATCATAAGCTTCTGAGTCTAAAATTTTACTAATATGATTGACGCTACGTTAAATTTAACCTAAAAATGAGACACGAAAATGTGCTCCACAAAACAAAATAAATGAAATCAAATATCAAAAATAAACCGTTTTAACTAATAAACTTCAAATCAGTAAAATCTTAGTTTGAACACTTACTCTCAAAATGCAGTCAGCACGGTGATGTTCATGGATCTCGTCGTTATCTTCACAAAATCAAAAAACTCAAGCCAACATGGCCGACAACAAAATAAGATCTCGGACAGAATCCACAAAATCAACCGATCACGACGAAGTCTGAAGGCAGAACCTCTGATCGACCGTCTTCGATGAAATCTCGAAGCAGAAATCTCGTTTGACAGCCAGCCAAAAAAAAAACTCATCTCTCTCTCGTGACAAAAAAATGAACTACAGAAATAATCCAGCAAAAAAAATTGAATCGTAGATCTGCTACTTGAGTTGCAGGCAAGCATGGCGGGTGGTGGTGAAGAAAATCATTACACTTCCTCCTTTCTCTCCCAAAAAAAAAATGAATAAGCAACAGCTTAGAATTTTTTTTTCTAGGTCAAGTACTACTCAGACTTAGATGTTTCGTCAGAGTCAGGATTAGTCTTAAGATCCTTGACATGCCATCTTCCAAGTTGGTTACCATCGAGATCAGTGAGTTGATAAAACCAAAGGTGAAATTTTCTTGGAAACTAAACAGCGAATATATTTGGGTGCCAGCTTTGAAGAAAAATAATTAGCTGCGTTAGACAGAACATAATTGCGCTTCCAAACAGTATCTCCAACATTAAATTGAAGTGGGCGACGGCGCAGATTGTAAGTACGAGTATTACGATGATGAGCCGCAGATAACTTGTGGACGACTTCTTTGTAAATATCGGAAAATTTAGCTAGTTGTTGAGCATATTCTTCACGTGAACCAAGTTCAAGTTGATCCGCAGGAGTACCGTAGAATTTTCCGGAGACAGGAACATGGCGACCAAAATTTAGAAAAGCAGGACTGTATCCAGTCACTTCATGAGTAGCGGTACGAATCGCTTGTGACAGAGCAGGTAAGTGGACATCCCAGTGTCGTTGATTCTTGTTGATAAAACAGCGGATAGCGGTTTTGATGACACGGTTGCAACGTTCAACAAAATTTACTTGAGGATGATACTTAGCGTTATACCATAACTTAGGTATATCGTACTTAGATAACAGACTGCTAAATACTTTACTACGAAACTGAGTCGCATTATCAACCAGAATAATCTGCGGGACGCCGTGCATGAGAAAAACGTCTTTTTCCAGGTAATCGCAAATTTTGGAAACTGTACCAGAACGCAAAGGAAACGTAAGTGTGAATTTCGTGAACCAGTCAGATATGACAAGGATGTAAGTATGTCCAGTCGTAGAACGAGGTAGTGGTCCAATAAGATCGCAGGCAATACACTGCCAGGGAAAGCGAACTTTCTTTTCTGTTCCCATTAAGCCAGCAGGACGCAACTGAGAAGTTTTGTTAGCTAAACAAATAGCACAGCGAGTGACATACTTGTGCACATAAGAACGCATTTGAGGCCAGTAGTATTGTTCGGCAACTCGTAGGAAGGTTTTTTGCACACCAAGATGAGCGCCAGCAGGAGAGTCGTGACATAGCCGTAAAATTTCGGATCTTTGTTCATGAGGAACAACAAGTTTCCACTCAGACAAGTTAGTAGGCATTGCGCTACTGCGAGGAAGGTGTTTATAAAGAATGTTGTTCTCCAAACGCCAATCAGGGTACGAATTGGGCTGAGTACAGATCTTAGTACGCAAATTAGTGTACCATTTATCCGGAGTGTCAGAAGAGATGTCAAGTAACGCTAGTTCAACAGGAGCTCTAGACAATGCATCAGGGACGACGTTTATTTTTCCAGGACGGTGTTGAATGGAGAAATTATATTGTTGCAGTTTAACTGCCCAGCGAGCCAATTTGCCCGTAGGTTCAGACATACGCATCAACCATAACAAAGAATAATGATCGGTAATGACTGTGAAGGATGAACCTTCGATGTAAGGACGAAACTTTTCTATAGCGAACAAAACAGCTAAGCATTCACGTTCAGTGACCGAATAATTTCTCTCAGATTTATTTAAAGAGCGACTAATGTACGAAATGACGTGTTCATGATTTTCCGAGACCTGAGTGAGAACTGCACCAATTCCATATTGTGAAGCATCAGTTTGAATCGTAAATGGTAATTTAAAGTCAGGACTAGCCAAGAGAGGAGCGGCGATAAGAGCGTTCTTCAAAAGTTTAAATGAATGCTCTGCAATGGCGTTCTAAACTATAGCTTTACCTTTTTTCTGGCCTTTTAAAAGGTCATTAATAGGGGCAGCGATAGAGCTAAAATGGGGGACAAAGCGTCGATACCACGATGCCATTCCCATGAAACGTTTAATTTCGGTGGTATTTTTGGGGCGTGGAAAATTAACAATGGCGGACACCTTGTCCGGGTCAGTACGTAAACCGTGGCTGTCGACAACATAACCCAAAAACTTTAAACTAGGGCGACAAAACTCGCATTTTTCAACATTTACGGTTAAATTGGCTGATTTTAAACGATCCAGGACTTCTAATAGAGTGACAATATGATCTTCAAAGGATGATGTAGCGATAATGATGTCATCTAAATAAACGAAGACTTTCGGTTCTAACTGGGGACCTAGAACTCGGTCCATGAGTCTTTGCAGACTCTGAGGCGCGTTGCACAAGCCAAAGGGCATTCGTGTGAATTCGAATAAACCTCTACCAGGTACAGTGAAAGCAGTTTTTTCTCGGGATTGTTCGTGCAAGGGAATTTGCCAAAAAGCTGACTTAAGGTCAATAGAAGATAAATAATTTGCATCCCTTAATTTGTCCAAGATGGATGACACAAAAGGTAATGGGTATGCGTCCTTTTTGGTAACAGCATTTAATTGGCGACCATCAAAACATAAACGAAATTCGCCAGACTTTTTCTTAACCAAAAGAACAGGGGATGACCAAGGGCTTTGGGATTCCTGAACTACTCCTAGTTTAAGCATTTGATCTAGTTCTTGATTTAGATGCGACAACATAATTGGAGACAGGGGAAAATGCCGTTGTTTAATGGGCAAAGCCGAGCCTGTGTCAATAATATGAGTCGTAAGATGGGTAGAACCTAAACCTTGAGAGCTGAGTTGATGATAGGCAGCCTTAATACTTTCAAGAGCTGTTAACTGAGAAGAAGATAAATCGGATAAGCCTTTTATAGCATTGATACTAGCTATTTCAGGTAACGACGAGTGCCAAGTGTTATTGGAAAAATGGAGAGACAAACGAAACTGTTGACAGAAATCAACGCCAAGAATAAGTTTATGGCGCAATGAAGGGACAACAGCCGTGTTAACTACCTTGGTGGTTCCATTTAGGGTGATCGGTAACAAAACATATCCTAGGATTGGTTGTGAAACGCCATCGGCAGTGAAGACATTGCTGGTCGCGTGAGAGGTGAATTTTAAATTCTCAGAAGATAACAAAGATAAACCAGGTTTTCCTAAGACGGTTAAATTAGCTCCAGAATCAAGTAAAGCGGTCACGTGCTTAGTATTGATAGTAACGTCAATATAAGGTCGTTGATCATGTCCCACATTTCGAAAAACAGGTGATATTGAAGCATTCATAAAGTTATTTATTTCGTTAAGCCATTGTGTCCAACGAAGTCGTTCAGCACAGGTGTTTGGCCGACGGTTTCGAGTGCTGAGGGTTCGAGACCGGCCAAATCGTTTTTTGAAGGCTTACGCAAACAGCGCGGGCAAGTAGCACGAGTTACATTTGGTGTGCCACACGTAAAACAATGTTTACGACGAGGTTGGGTGCAAGACGCTGATAGGTGGTCTTTTTGTCCGCAATTCCAGCAGGATCGAACTCGAGAATTGGTAATAGCAAGGACAGAATGATCGTTAGGGACTTCAGAAACTTGTCGCACGGGCAAACGTTCACGATGATATGCTAATTCAGGCTCTAATGTAGTAGAAGATCGAACCGGTGGATTTTTAAAGAGCAGGATTCTAGAACGGGTGTCTTCAATCTGACGGAGGTTTGAAATTAAGGCATCAAAAGTTTGAGAATTAAATAGAGAGCGATCTCTCTGAAAATAAGGTTGTAGGTTGCCAATAATGAACATAATTTGAGTTAGTTCCGCAGGAGGTGATAAAAGATAGCTGAAGAGATTTCGCATGATTGCCACGTAAATTTCAACTTTTTCGTCGGGTCCTTGTGTTCGGTGACGAATTTCATCCCATAGACGCATTTCATAATCCGTAGGTAGGAAAGCTGCTTTTAAACGGAGCACTAAGGCATCCCAAGAATTAACTGAAGGTCTTATTGATCTAAACCAAATTAGAGCAGATCCGGTGAAGAGATCAGAAGCTTGTTGAAAGAGCTGATGTTTCGTAATTCCTCGAGCTAAGGCAACTTCTTGAATTCGGTCAAGAAAAGCCATTAAACTACCATGACCGTCAAATGTAATATTGAGTTTGCTAATCCAAAAAGTTCTTGAACTTGGCAAAAAGGGATTGGTGGTGGGTGACGGAACTATTTGAGTGCTATGCGAGAAGTCAGGTTGCACAACTTGTCTTACAGAAGCTTGTGGGAGCTGATGAACACTATTCGCCGGTGGAATCAAGTTATTCTCAAAATCTAGTAAATCCTCGGTATTTTTACATTGTGAAGCTAATAATTCACTAACTGTAGCTAAATCTATTAAAAGCTGAGAACGGTATTCAAGAGTCGTAATACGCGAAATTCGTTTTTGTAAGTATCCTAATCGTGTGGTACATTTAGAATGAAGTGATGGTGGGCAAAGATGGAATGATAACTCACCATAGATTTTCCTGAGTTTTTCCTTGCAAATTTCATACTCGGATCGAGGGTCAACAGGTATGGTAATGTTTTGAGTGAATGATCCAGATATACTTTCCATTCGTAATAATCCTCGTAATGTCTCGGTCATGTCAAAATTTGGTCCGTGGTTAACTATTCCTCTGATATTAAGCTCGTACTCTAGCTCGTCCTCTAACAAGTGATGAATATTCTCCATGGCCAGGGATATTGAAACAAAAAATTTAAACTGGATTAGTGAATGAAACAAAGATGAGAAAATGATAATGACGTGAAAGAAAGATGATAAGAGAAAGACAAACTCCAGTGCCGCTGTACTGCTATTTAACTTTACTTTACTCCAGTGAGCAACTAACAAAGCAAAAATTAACAAAATTACAGCCCCACGTTGGGCGCCAAAACTTATATATGTAATGCTTCTTCTACTTTTGGCGCGCTACACACAAAACTAAGGCCTTTCGGCTTACACAACAAAATCAAAGGAAGCACCACATATACAATACCTGGCTAACTATGTTCAGCGGTGCTGGGCGTAGGTTCCGGAGGCGCCACCTAGCTCGAAAAAAAGAAGGGACACTCTAGTGAGCTAGGAACTAGTGACACAAAAGGTATGATGTGCATAACATAATAAATCAAAATCACAACTAAAATACAAGTTAAACTTCAATCTAATCTTTGTAACCAAAACAACAAACTAATTAAAAAAACAGAGACTAAGAGGTAACTTAACTGAGCGGTGGAATCTGCTATTCAACTAAGACTGTGTCAGACGTACGCTGCAAAAATGGTAGGTTGGACTATCTAATCCTCTTCTTCTGAGACTCCTGGAGAGGAGGACAGAGACGAAGAGTGGAAGTAGACCGATCCTCTCGACTGGAGATCAAGTAGGGTGAGCTTCCGGACGTAAAAAGATGTGGTGGTCCTTGGTAAAGTGCGTGAAGTCACTCAGTACACTGCTTGTCTCGACAATCGTCTTCAGAAGGTTAATGTAGGTCACTTCTCCAAGCCTCTCCTCTCTTAGGTAGCTCAGACTAAAATCCCTTACTGATTGCACCTAAAACAGGGTGTAAACCAGCAGCAAACCATACCACAAATGCACATACAAAAGCGCAAAGCGTATAAAGCAAGAATGACAAAGCAAAGGTTCCAAATCGAAATCGTTAACAAAGCTCAAGTTAAATGACAAACTACGGGTTACAAAGCAAAACTTAAATACAAAATCAAACAAAAGTATTACAAAATGTTCATAATAAAAATTATCAAAAAGTACAAAATGTTTCAGAATTAACGTTACGTTACGCAAGCACATAAGAAAATGGCGATGAAAATAATGAGAATGGTGAAGAGATGAATAATGAATGACGGGGTTGTTGAGACAGGGACGTTGGACAGGAAGTAAGTCTCTACTTACTCAATAAACAGGCTTCGCGGCTTTGTGGTGGTTGGTTTTGACTCAAAATATCAAAAATTACAAATGTGCTCAACGGCAACCAAGAAGTCAAACCAGACCAAACAAAACTTAAACTAAATATCACAAACTTAATATCTAATCAAATAGCACAAAGCCAGCAAAGTATGTTCAAAAAAAAGATGAGGCAGCTTTTCTAACTGAGCAGAAAAGTTCTCAAAAACAAAAATGCCTGTAAATTCCTAAATTGTCCAAAAAAACAGTCGGGTCTCAACACATTCTCACACACATGTTCACAATGAATGATGATGAACGGACATGATATGAAGGGAGAAGGGATACAAAGATGGTGGCCGGAAATGAAAGTCAGAAACGTGGTTCAAATACACGTGAAGCATGTATTTCACAAAACAAAAATTTAAATCCAAACAAAAGCAAAAACCCCCCAAAATGTTTATACAGAATTACTAAAATGATATGCTCCAAAGATGACAAGTGCATGTGGACAGAACATGACTTCATACACGAACTGGTAATCTAGTTAAGTTAAACAAAAAGTGCGATTCTGCCAGAGTTCAATCGATCTAAATACTACAATTGATCATAAGCTTCTGAGTCTAAAATTTTACTAATATGATTGACGCTACGTTAAATTTAACCTAAAAATGAGACACGAAAATGTGCTCCACAAAACAAAATAAATGAAATCAAATATCAAAAATAAACCGTTTTAACTAATAAACTTCAAATCAGTAAAATCTTAGTTTGAACACTTACTCTCAAAATGCAGTCAGCACGGTGATGTTCATGGATCTCGTCGTTATCTTCACAAAATCAAAAAACTCAAGCCAACATGGAGGACAACAAAATAAGATCTCGGACAGAATCCACAAAATCAACCGATCACGACGAAGTCTGAAGGCAGAACCTCTGATCGACCGTCTTCGATGAAATCTCGAAGCAGAAATCTCGTTTGACAGCCAGCCAAAAAAAAACTCATCTCTCTCTCGTGACAAAAAAATGAACTACAGAAATAATCCAGCAAAAAAAATTGAATCGTAGATCTGCTACTTGAGTTGCAGGCAAGCATGGCGGGTGGTGGTGAAGAAAATCATTACAGCGTGATGTTATGTATGTATGTATGTATGAAGAAAAGTTGCAAATAATTAAATGGCATTATTCTGGCCATAGTTTACGACTAATTCGTGACTATATTCGCGCTATTTGGCAGCATCATGATATTCCTAGTACGGCAACTATTCAGAGGTTTATAGTGAAGTTTGAAAAGACAGGAACACTAAATTTCAAGAAAGAAATAAATGAAAGAATTTATAACAATGAAGAAAATATTCCTGCTTTAATAGAACTGGAGCCAACAATGAGTGGGCGGGAAATTTCCAGAGAACTAAATATAAAAAGATACCAGAATTTAGAAGAACTTAAAAATGTTACATTACAAGAATGCCAGAAAATAAATAATCGACAATTAAGGAATGCTCGAGAAAGCTTCTACAACAGATTAGGTTATTGTTTAGCTCAAAACGGTGGACTATTTGAACATCTAATTTAACAATTTAAGAATATTTAGTTTGTTGATGTTTTTATTGAATTTAATTTGTTACATTAATTAATTTGTTAAATATTTAATAACAACCTACCTTAAATATTTTATCGAGTTTATTATTTTATTATTCTTAAATAATAAATCTAAAAAATATTTTGCCTTATTATTATTAAATTTTTATTTAGAAAATAAATATTTAGTACGTAAAAATGATTTTGACAGTTACGCATTTGTTCATCTCTTGTTTTTAATTCCATGGCTATGACTATTAAATTTAAATTACGCGAATTTTTAAATTTAATTTCTGCAGTTATGAAGTAGTCAAAATGAATTTTGATTGATTCGGATGTAGAATTTTATGTTTTTCAACATTTATTTGAAACATTTTTTCCTAAAATAATTAGGGAAGCAATGCGCACGGAAAAACTGATTTGCCATGTTAAACGCCTATGTTTCACTTTTCGTGTTACACCCGGTATATATATATATATATATATATATATATATATATATATATATATATATATATATATATATATATATATATAATTAAATAAATATAAATATATCATCACGCCTTTTACCCATCACTGGGTGTGGCACACTGCCTAAGCAGATCTCGGTAAGTGATATATTTTTTCGCGTGAAGTGCGGTTACCGGCCGTCAAATCACGGCCTCCAAAGATATTAGTGGTGGAGGAGCCACAGGGGTAGATTTTTTAAATTGGTGAAAATTGTTTGTCGGCTGTGGGGATCGAACCAGGGTTCTCAAGATCCACAGGCCGACTCGATACATATATATATACATATATATATATATATATATATATATATATATATATATATATATATATATATATATATATATATATATATATATATAATATAATCTTGCAAAATTGACTAAAATTGCATAATACTTGCAATAAATACAAATTATTTTATTATTTCCTGTGTTTATTACGTAAACTTTTTTACAATATTTAAAATTAGAACTAATAAAATATACTTAGCAACTGATATTTTCTATTTTTATTTATTGTCATCGTCTATTGTAATTAGATAATAATAACGGGCGTTAAAAATTAATAGAGTCATGGACGTATTCTGTCCCATATTAAAATTTTAACAAATAAAAATGATTGTATCAAATAAAATTTAAATTAGTTGTGCATTGGTTAAAATACACGCATCAGTTACAAAATACATTCATAAGTAATTTTAAAAGAAAACCTACATTCAACTGCATTATCGACATGGTTTTGAATTCGGAAGTGCTGACATCTGTTCAAAATAGCGTGAACTATTTTTCATACAACAAACTACCTAAAATCTACTCAGCATATATAATTTTTGTTCAACATTTTCTGACTGAATATTGAAATATAGATGTTAAAATTATGATATTTATATATTTAAATATGGTATCCATGTCCTAAGTATAATATAATTGTAATTTAATATGTTATTTAAAATTTAGAAACAATATATAATTAACAGAAAAATATTTATTAGCGAATATACTAGTGCCCTGTAACAAAAAATAATCTTTTCATTACAGTTTATTTCATATTCATAAGTGTTCTAGTAATTGCATAATTGTTGAACAAAAATTCACGATTTTTACTATGCAACCATCTATACATGAACGCAGCCTTAAACGTAACATACCGTGCCGCGCGTTGAAACGCATGCAGAGTAAAAAATTTTCAATGAATAAATTATACATTAAAGCAGTATAAATATGCACTTATTTTAAAATAATAATTAAGTAATTGATAAGTATTTATTATATTAAGTCTAAATTTTAAAAATTCATGCAAAACAACGAAAAATGAAGTAAAATATAATTCAAATCCAAATAACTCAAAATCTGTTCCTTTTATTTTTTTATATTTTATACACATTTATATTCCCCACACATATGTGTACAAAAATCATAATTTGAACTTGTAAAAAAAGGAGAAAAAATATTTCAAAAATCTTTTGAATTTTTTTTTTCACTTTTTATTATTTTTATAATTGATATACAATCTTAATGATATACTAAATATGCTGTATTTTTTTCAAAATTTTTACATATTTACAACTGTCTGAAAATGCCTTTCTAAATTTTCAAAAATTAATATTTCAAAAACTGACCCTTTTATTTTTTTCATTTTTTTATATGTTCTGGAGAATATTAATATCTTTTCGAAAAAAAAAATTATGCCATTTGATCTTTGAACTTTCAAGATAATAATAAAACAAGTAATTTTAATGTAATTTTAATTTTTTACTTCAAACAGATGAATTATATTTCTCAAATATAATTTTTATAATAAAGTACTAATATATTAATATATTACTTACTACTTTTTTGGCAAGACAATAGGTTGTAAGAACCGTAAAAAAATAATGAAACTTACTGGAAATTTTACAATTCGTTTAATGACAACAAGCGACATGAGTAGCTGTGGGTAAATTATATACTACTTCCACGACTCGGTTATGTTTGCGTCTCTTGCCCCACCGATATGACACAACACATCCCACACGCGCTCAAAGCGATTCAATCTCCTATATTCGTGCGCCGTATGCAGGTGGAAATATTATTTTAGATCAAAATATATCTTATTTTGATTTTTAAAATTATATATATTTTTAATTTTGTATGTTAAGCTGACCAATTATCCTGATCTAATTTTGCATTAGAAAATATGACTAGAAGTCTGGAATTTTACGTCAGACATGCGGAATACAATCCACATTACCCATAGGAAAAAATAAAAAAATATATTTGTCTTGAAAGAAAAAAAATATAAATTTATTAATTTTATAATTTCTTTGTACTATTTTACTTAGAATTTTTAAATTTTATATTAAAGAGGTTGACTGCAAGAAGATAATTTATGATTTCATCCTATATCCCAAATAATATTCTTCATATTAAATTTTCACATTCAAATAACGCAAAATATAATGCAAGTATATCGCAAAATATGCAATATTTATACCTACGTATTTTCAAATTAGGTATAACACTTTCATAATTAATAAAAGATAAATTTCGAACTTTCATTGTCTTTATATTTTAGAAATATATATAACACAACATTTCAATTGATATAATCTTCAATCGTTATCCAGTGAATACTAAATAATAATCAATAATCAATATATAATAATAATAGTATTCACTTGATAACGATTGAAGATTATAACAATCGAAACGTTGTGTTATGTATATTCATCTTTAATTTTGTCTACAACTTTCAAACAAACTTTTATAATGTTTTACTTCTCCAATAATTTTCGAAAAAACCTTGAAATATAAATTTTATGGTATCAAATTCTGCATAACTCAATAAATAGTCAATTTTGTATGCTCTGTACGTTAAAATTTGTTTGACAATGTAAAAAATTATTCAATAAATAGCAGTGTTATGTATGAAAGTCAAAAATATTTCCAATGTTTTGTTCCTTAAATTTATAAAATTTATTAACTGAAAAACTGGTCGAAAATAATACAATTAGTGAAAAAATTACATGTGACTATACAATTTCCTTCAATAATTATGTAATAAAATAAAGGCAGAATCCACTTTTTTATTTGATGCGCAGTTATATATATATATATATATATATATATATATATGGGGTAGGTGGCTCAGTGGTATCGAGTCGGCCTGTGGATCTTGAGAACCCTGGTTCGATCCCCACAGCCGACAAACAATTTTCACCAATTTAAAAAATCTACCCCTGCGGCTCCTCCACCACTAATATCTTTGGAGGCCGTGATTTGACGGCTGGTAACCGCACTTCACGAGAAAAAATATATCACTTACCGAGATCTGCTTAGGCAGAGTGCCACACCCAGTGATGGGTAAAAGGCGTGATGATATATTTATTTATTTATATATATATATATGCGGTTACCAGCCGTCAAATCACGGCCTCCAAAGATATTAGTGGTGGAGGAGCCACAGGGGTAGATTTTTTAAATTGGTGAAAATTGTTTGTCGGCTGTGGGGATCGAACCAGAGTTCTCAAGATCCACAGGCCGACTCGATACCACTGAGCCACCTATACAGGGTGTTGCGTCGGACAACGCACCATAGGGATTTCAATGTTAATTTTGAAATGTTCAAATAGTTTTTTGTAGAGAAAAAAATTCTGCATCCAATAATATCCTTACTCATAATTTCCTTTTATCCGGAACAGGAAAAATGAATTTAATAAAAATGTTAATTTTAATCAAATTACTAGTGCCATGAAATAAACAAAAACCAAATACATACTTACAATTAAATACATTTGACATTATATAATAAACATTCATAGGAAAGCAGAAAAGAATCAATATTTCATTTAATATTGTACAATATTAAATAACAATTATAATAAATTTTCAAAAATATTTCAATTTACTGCTAAACAGTATCCTAATCTGTCATAAAATTGCTGTCTAACATTTGATAATTGATAGGCTGATATTTTATTGCATTCTACTGGAATACTTTCTTTTAATTCTTCAATATTTTCGAATCGCCGACCACCATAAATTTTAGATTTTAAATTACCCCATAGAAAAAAATCTAATGGTGAAAGATCGGGTGATCTAGCTGGCCATTTAATGAAAAAATTTGGTCCAATTACTTAATTATTAAAACTATTGTTCAAAAATTCCCGCACTATTATGCGCGGGACAACCATCCATTTGGAACCAAATTTCGCGGTCGTCTTCTACAATTTCAGTCATTGCCGGCGCTACTTCTTCTTCTAGAAGTAAAAATCGTTCACCGGTTAAATTTCCTCTTAAAAACAAAGGTCCTACAATATGGTGACCAAGAATTCCTGCCCATACATTAATTTTTTGAGGATATTGAGTCCTAGTAAATAAAACGTTATGTGGATTCTCCGTAGCCCACATTCTCCAGTTCTGAATATTTGGTTCATTATACAGTGTAGATGTGCATTCGTCAGTGAAACAAATAATTTTTATAAACTGGCGATCTTTATTTGCCTTTTCCATTATTTCGAAACAAAACGCGCTTCTCTTTTCCATATCATCTTCAAACAGTTCTTGGTGGCATTGGTATTTATATGAATGAAATATATTTTTTTTTTAAAATGCGGAATGCTGTTTTGTAATGAATTGAAAAATTATCCGCAAGTTGCCTCAAACTAATATTAGGATTTTCAATTACAGACGCTAGTATATTCAATTCGTTTTCGTACCGATCATTATTATTACATCTACACTTACAGTTTTTTAATAATGTTCCCGAACTTTCAAATTTTTGTATCATTCTTTGTATTGACGTATGACTTGGGCAAATAAAGCACATACTTGCCGGGAGCTGTTTCCACCATAAAACCACTTCACTATTTCAATCTTTTCTTCAATGATATACATTTCAGATAAACTAGTATTGATATTATCTAGATACAAACACAATATGTCAAATAATATATATATTTATATATTTTTATATATTTTGAATTGTAGTTTTTCCGTTTTTTCTCTAAAGAAGGTAAAATACACGCATTGCTTTATAAAGGCGTACTGAAGTTATTTTAATAGTAAAAATGAAGATTTTTTTTTCTACACAACTGTAACTATACTCTATGTTTTGACATATATTTTTTAAATGTAATTATACAGGGTGTTCAGTAAAGTGAATCAAATTTGCTCAACTACACTACAAATGACTATAATGGCGGTTACATTGAAAATCGGTTGTAAATTAAAACAAAACAATAAACTATAAATTAAAACAAACAATATCCAAGGTATACTAGATTTAAATTTTAATTGAATAAATAAATTTAGTGAAAAATGGTTAACAACCCCGAAATTATCGGTTTTAGGCATAGGATACCCGTAACCCGTAATAAATATGAAAGGTTATACAAAAAGACACACAACAGAATAATAAAATAAAGAGCGTTCCATTTGAAAATGACGAGTTATAATCATTTGAAGTGGGATAAATTTGATTCGCTTTACTGAAGACCCTGTATAATTACATTTAAAAAAATATATGTCAAAACACAGAATATAGTTACAGTTACAGGAGTTATCGAAGACGGGCATTTCGATGACATTTGTATTTTATATAAGGTTTGTTTTACTATTTTATTTGTGTTGTTTTTTACTTCCTTGTACGAAGTAAAGGAAGTATTGTAATCGCGAAAATTTTCGGTTCTCAGATTGCAGCGGAAATAGGTATTTTGGCCCTCCCTGAATCCATTTTGACTAATTTTGTCGTGCCGTCTGTACGTACTACGTAGAAAATTGAAACTTTATATTTAGGACTGTTATAACATCTAGTTGTGCACCTCCCTTTTTCGTCATTATGCAACTACCGGAAGTAGTACTTTACTTGAAGCCTATAATAGATTTTCATAAAAAACTATATTCAAATATAATGAAAAAACTTTCCAAATTTGATATATAAGACTACTATATCAATGGAAATAACATAATAGATTTTGGTTAAAATAGACTAACCGGAAGTGGCACATTACATGAAGCTGCTAACAGTTTTCCTTGAAAAGAATGGTATTATTTTAATTTTAGAAATAAATGCTGCAAATAAAAGTTTTAGAGAATTAAGTTCTGCGTCTAGCACATTATGAATTTTTAAATTAGCTTTTTGCATAAACGAGATATCAAATTTAAATATATGAATTTTTTTATTTAAAAAATAATAATTAAGTTTGCTATGGATTAGAACAAAAAATAAAAGATTTAGTGTCAAATATGTGCAATTAAAAAAATATCTATAGTTTAATACGCGTTCAAGGAAGTCATGTGGTGTCCACGTCAGATTTTTTACTTTATATTCTATTTATAGCTGAAGAAGAGTGAGTTGTACACTCGAAACGTCCCGCATTTGTATTTTCATATTTATATATAATATATTAAAAAAGTGGATTCTGAAACCTCTATTTTATTATCTAATTATATGTAGTGGATCCTATATAAACTTTATATCCTACAATAGTATTTATTTTCAACGTAAATTTTATTACATTTGTCAGATTATTACAATGTATTCGTTCGGTTATAATTCCCTTAGGTTTGTGTCCGAGGAAAAAAAATGACAGTTGTCATCTTGCCAATAGATGGCTATATCCTACATACACAGCTAACTTCTATATCAACTTAGTTCAAAGTCATTCATAGAGCTGACAACAGCGCTCACCTCGAGCCAGAAACAAATTAAAATTGGGTATCGTTTAACGTTAACGTTAAACGATACCCAATTTTCAGGCTTCAGAATCCACTTTTTTAATATATTATATATAAATATGAAAATACAAATGCGGGACGTTTCGAGTGTACAACTCACTCTTCTTCAGCTATAATACAATATAAAGTAAAAAATCTGATGTGGACACCACATGACTTCCTTGAACGTGTATTAAACTATAGATATTTTTTTAATTGCACATATTTGACACTAAATCTTTTATTTTTTGTTCTAATCCATAGCAAACTTAATTATTTTTTTTAAATCAAAAAATTCATATATTTAAATTTGATATCTCGTTTCATAATGTGCTAGACGAAGAACTTAATTCTCTAAAACTTTTATTTGCAGCATTTATTTCTAAAATTAAAATAATACCATTCTTTTCAAGGAAAACTGTTAGCAGCTTCATGTAATGTGCCACTTCCGGTTAGTCTATTTTAACCAAAATCTATTATGTTATTTCCATTGATATAGTAGTCATATATATCAAATTTGGAAAGTTTTTAATTATATTTGAATATAGTTTTTCATGAAAATCTATTATAGGCTTCAAGTAAAGTACTACTTCCGGTAGTTGCATAATGACGAAAAAGGGAGGTGCACAACTAGATGTTATAACAGTCCTAAATATAAAGTTTCAATTTTCTACGTAGTACGTACAGACGGCACGACGAAATTAGTCAAAATGGATTCAGGGAGGGCCAAAATACCTATTTCCGTTGAAATCTGAGAACCGAAAATTTTCGCGATTACAATACTTCCTTTACTTCGTACAAGGAAGAAAAAACAACACATAAATAAAATAGTAAAACAAACCTTATATAAAATACAAATGTCATCGAAATGCCCGTCTTCGATAACTCCTGTAACTGTAACTATATTCTATGTTTTGACATATATTTTTTTAAATGTAATTATACAGGATCTTCAGTAAAGTGAATCAAATTTATCCCACTTCAAATGATTATATCCCGTCATTTTCAAATGGAACACTTTTTATTTTATTATTCTGTTGTGTGTCTTTTTGTATAACCTTTCATATTTATTACGGGTTACGGGTATCCTATGCCTAAAACCAATAATTTCGGGGTTGTTAACCATTTTTCACTAAATTTATTTATTCAATTAAAATTTAAATCTAGTATACCTTGGATATTGTTTGTTTTAATTTATAGTTTATTGTTTTGTTTTAATTTACAACCGATTTTCAATGTAACCGCCATTATAGTCATTTGTAGTTGAGCAAATTTGATTCACTTTACTGAACACCCTGTATAATTACATTTAAAAAATATATGTCAAAACAGAGAGTATAGTTACAGTTGTGTAGAAAAAAAAATCTTCATTTTTACTATTAAAATAACTTCAGTACGCCTTCATAAAGCAATGCGTGTATTTAACCTTCTTTAGAGAAAAAACGGAAAAACTACAATTCAAAATATATAAAAATATATAAATATATATATATATATATATATATATATATATATATATATATATATATATATATTATTTGACATATTGTGTTTGTATCTAGATAATATCAATACTAGTTTATCTGAAATGTATATCATTGAAGAAAAGATTGAAATAGTGAAGTGGTTTTATGGTGGAAACAGTTCCGGGCAAGTATGTGCTTTATTTGCCCAAGTCATACGTCAATACAAAGAATGATACAAAAATTTGAAAGTTCGGGAACATTATTAAAAAACTGTAAGTGTAGATGTAATAATAATGATCGGTACGAAAACGAATTGAATATACTGGCGTCTGTAATTGAAAATCCTAATATTAGTTTGAGGCAACTTGCGGATAATTTTTCAATTCACTACAAAACAGCATTCCGCATTTTGAAAAAAATATATATTTCATTCATATAAATACCAATGCCACCAAGAACTGTTTGAAGTTGATATGGAAAAGAGAAGCGCGTTTTGTTTCGAAATAATGGAAAAGGCAAATAAAGATCGCCAGTTTATAAAAAATATTTGTTTCACTGACGAATGCACATCTATACTGTATAATGAACCAAATATTCAGAACTGGAGAATGTGGGCTACGGAGATCCACATAACGTTTTATTTACTAGGACTCAATATCCTCAAAAAATTAATGTATGGGCAGGAATTCTTGGTCACCATATTGTAGGACCTTTGTTTTTAAGAGGAAATTTAACCGGTGAACGATTTTTACTTCTAGAAGAAGAAGTAGCGCCGGCAATGACTGAAATTGTAGAAGACGACCGCGAAATTTGGTTCCAAATGGATGGTTGTCCCGCGCATAATAGTGCGGGAATTTTTGAACAATAGTTTTAATAATTAAGTAATTGGACCAAATTTTTTCATTAAATGGCCAGCTAGATCACCCGATCTTTCACCATTAGATTTTTTTCTATGGGGTCATTTAAAATCTAAAATTTATGGTGGTCGGCGATTCGAAAATATTGAAGAATTAAAAGAAAGTATTCGAGTAGAATGCAATAAAATATCAGCCTATCAATTATCAAATGTTAGACAGCAATTTTATGACAGATTAGGATACTGTTTAGCAGTAAATTGAAATATTTTTGAAAATTTATTATAATTGTTATTTATTATTGTACAATATTAAATGAAATATTGATTCTTTTCTGCTTTACTATGAATGTTTATTATAAAATGTCAAATGTATTTAATTGTAAGTATGTATTTGGTTTTTGTTTATTTCATGGCACTAGTAATTTGATTAAAATTAACATTTTTATTAAATTCATTTTTCCTGTTCCGGATAAAAGGAAATTATGAGTAAGGATATTATTGGATGCAGAATTTTTTTCTCTACAAAAAACTATTTGAACATTTCAAAATTTACATTGATATCCCTATGGTGCGTTTTCCGACGCAACACCCTGTATATATATATATATATATATATATATATATATATATATATATATATATATATATATATATATATAACTGAGCATCAAATAAAAAAAGTGGATTCTGCCTTTATTTTATTACATAATTATTGAAGGAAATTGTATAGTCACATGTAATTTTTTCACTAATTATATTATTTTCGACCAGTTTTTCAGTTAATAAATTTTATAAATTTAAGGAACAAAACATTGGAAATATTTTTGACTTCCATACATAACACTGCTATTTATTGAATAATTTTTTACATTGTCAAACAAATTTTAACGTACAGAGCATACAAAATTGACTATTTATTGAGTTATGCAGAATTTGATACCATAAAATTTATATTTCAAGGTTTTTTCGAAAATTATTGGAGAAGTAAAACATTATAAAAGTTTGTTTGGAAGTTGTAGACAAAATTAAAGATGAATATACATAACACAACGTTTCGATTGTTATAATCTTCAATCGTTATCAAGTGAATACTATTATTATTATATATTGATTATTGATTATTATTTAGTATTCACTGGATAACGATTGAAGATTATATCAATTGAAATGTTGTGTTATATATATTTCTAAAATATAAAGACAATGAAAGTTCGAAATTTATTTTTTATTAATTGTGAAAGTGTTATACCTAATTTGAAAATACGTAGGTATAAATATTGCATATTTTGCGATATACATGCATTATATTTTGCGTTATTTGAATGTGAAAATTTAATATGAAGAATATTATTTGGGATATAGGATGAAATCATAAATTATCTTCTTGCAGTCTTTAATATAAAATTTAAAAATTCTAAGTAAAATAGTACAAAGAAATTATAAAATTACTAAATTTATATTTTTTTTCTTTCGAGACAAATATATTTTTTTATTTTTTCCTATGGGTAATGTGGATTGTATTCCGCATGTCTGACGTAAAATTCCAGACTTCTAGTCATATTTTCTAATGCAAAATTAGATCAGGATAATTGGTCAGCTTAACATACAAAATTAAAAATATATATAATTTTAAAAATCAAAATAAAATATATTTTGATCTAAAATAATATTTCCACCTGCATACGGCGCACGAATATAGGAGAATGAATCGCTTTGAGCGCGTGGCGTAAGCACAGCGATATAGTGTGGGATGTTTCGCGTCATATCGGTGGGGCAAGAGACGCAAACATAACCGAGTCGTGGAAGTAGTACATAATTTAACCACAGCTACTCATGTCGCTTGTTGTCATTAAACGAATTGTAAAATTTCCAGTAAGTTTCATTATTTTTTTACGGTTCTTACAACCTATTGTCTTGCCAAAAAATTAGTAAGTAATATATTAATATATTAGTGTAACACTTAATATAACTTTATTAACGTATTTAAGTAATTACAATAAACTTTAACTCTAAAATATGTGTAAACTAAACAATAACAGCAGATCAACAATAAGAGGTTACTCAAGTACACGCTCACATCGACTTCACTCACTCGACTGACGTTCTCCCGTGTTCGCGTGCCTCACTTCACTAGTCTCACTCAAATTTTAATAGATGTCGCACCTAGTACTGTTACATCCTCCCCCTCTAAATCGGACGAGGTACCACCAATTCGATTTAGCACGAACTACAACATTAACTCGATTAATTGGCTGTATCCACTGGTCTCTCCTTCCTTGGGCGTCCTCGTTTTCGTATAGGGACCAGCGGTTTACTAACGTTGCCTTCTGAATCCACGTACGGTGTTAGATGGCTAGTATGGTAAATTCCAAGTACCATACCAGGGCGATCTGGATCCTCAATAGCGTAGGTTGTAGGTGACCTTCTACTAAGAATGGTGTAGGGCCCATCACGTTTGGGCATGAATTTAGATGTCAGGCCCTTCTTTTTGTTGCTCAGCGAATGAACAGCGACAAGGACTTTGTCGCCAGCTTGGTAAACAGGAGCTGATCTACGACGACGGTCTGCATATCGTTTATGCCGATCCTGCTCAGTTTCGTTGTGCTCACGCACACTTCGTAACGCTTTTACTGTTCTAAGCAAGTATGGGGTTGCTTGCTCTACAAACAAGTCATTCTGAACAATTTCTCTTAAATCTCGTCGCACGTCATCAGGCGTTCTCAAATCAGTCCCGAACGTCAGGAAAGCAGCACTATTTCCGGTACTCTGAGAGCGCGCCGTGTTGAGGGCAAATCGTATGGCAGGAAGATGTTTGGGCCAAGACCGATGTTCATTTTCGACGAGGATACTTAATTGAGTTTTGAGATCTCTGTTCTTGCGCTCTACCGGATTAGCTTCCGGGTGATATACTGGGGTAACAATTTGCTTTACCTCCAAACAATGCATAATATGTTGCATAATTTCTCCAACAAATTGTGGTCCATTGTCACTAATTAATTTTCTCGGTGTTCCAAAACGGAAGAACACCTCTTCAATCAACACTTGAGCACATTCATGTGATGTGGCGATAACTAATGGGAACAACTCCACCCATTTCGTCGCAATATCTTCTACAATGAAGATCCACTTGTGTCCCGTTTCTGTCTCTGGCAGCGGTCCAAATAAATCTATTGACAGTGTTTCGAAGCGTTGCTGTAGTACGGGGGTTTGTAATAAGCCCGTCGGTTTCATATTACTAATTTTATAACGCTGACACTTTTGACAACATTTGACGTGACCTTTTATGCTCTGTTTCATGTTTGGCCAGTAGTATCTTTTGGAAATTCTTTGATAAGTACCTTCAATGCCATTATGCCCTGCCAAACCACTATCATGATATTCATACATCACTGATTGCCGCTCAACCTCAGGCACTACTAGCTGAGCACAGTCTTCTATTATATCAGGATTGTATCGGTACAGAAGACCATGATTCATTAAATAACCTCGATCCAACCATCGAAGATGATCTTCATCTTCATTGAGATTTTCCAAGACTTTGATAATTGGACTCAGTTCATCATCAGCTAATTGCTTTTCTCGGTAGTCTCGAACATTAAATGTAGGCATTGAAACTTCTACAACGCAGATGGGACAAGAGTCTGACTCATTATTAACACATGGCGGTCGAGATAACGTATCGGCTATCACATTAATTCTTCCAGGTAAATATTTTATGTCCAAATCGAACGATTGCAAAGATAAGGCCCACCTGGCCAATCTACCGGATGGAGACTTCAGGTTCATCAACCACTTAAGGGCTTGATGATCAGTGTATACAGAAACTTTGGATCCCTCCAGGTATCCACGGAATCGTTCGGTACTCCAAACTACTGCCAAAGCTTCACGCTCAGTAGTTGTATAATTCTTCTCTGGTCCAGTTAATAGACGACTCGCATATTCTATTGGCCGTTCGTCGGCCCCCTCCCCCTGGAGCAGACATGCCCCGATAGCATAACTGCTAGCATCTGTTTTCAGGATGAAAGGCATGGAACAGTCTACCTGTCGTAGAATTGGCGCGGAAGTAAGCCGTTTCTTCAGTTCGTCATAGGCCTCTTCTTGAGCTTGACCCCATACCCATGGAGCATCTTTCTTGGTTAGTATGGTTAAAGGTCTTGCAACACATGCGAAATTGTCTATAAATCGGCGATACCAGGAGCAGGTTTGAAGAAATGTAACTAAATGCTTCAAATTGCATGGGGCTGGTAGATTCAAAATTGCCGAAACCTTTTCTGGGTCCATTTGAATACCAGAAGGCGTAATATAATGTCCTAAAAATTTTACCTTTGTTCTTGCAAACACGCATTTTTCCCGATTAGCGTAAAGTTGGAACATTTTAAGTCTTTTAAAAACCGCCTCCAAATCTAACAAATGTTGTTCAATGTTCTCGGACATGATAATCATGTCATCTAAATAAGCAAGTATGCTCACGTTAGGAAGTCCACTTCGGAAACGATCTACTAGTCTTTGAAAGGTCGCAGGCGCATTCCGCAACCCGAATGGCATGCGCTTAAACCGGAAAGTACCGTATGGTGTCACAACTGCCGTTTTATCACGATCACCATCATACACTGGCACTTGCCAATACCCGGAACGTAAGTCAATCGTGGACATAACCGGTGTTGATTTAGCTAAATGAAGTAAATCATCTAAACGAGGCAACGGGTAACTGTCACTGACTGTCACTTTGTTTAACCCACGATAGTCTATACACACTCGCGTCGAGCCGTCACGTTTTGGGACTAGGACTACCGGCGCAGCCCATGGCGATTCGCAAGATTCAATTACATCGTTTTCCAACATCTTCTGAAGTTCCGTTGCTAAAATGTCTTTTTTCAAAGGGGATAGTCTATATGGCGGCACCGAAACTGGGGCACTATCGCCTGTATTTATTCGATGTTCAGCGAACTTTGTTGGTTTACCAGAGAGTGAAAAGATATCATTATAATCTCCGAGTAAGTCACTTAATTTCTGTCGCTCTTCATTGGTGAACATTGACGCTTCATCGCTTCGCAATACGGTTATTGCTTCAACAAAATTACTACTATCAGTAACTTTGCAAACATGATCATCGACAAATTTATACTGCATTTTTGAATCATCTCCAAAACACCATTGCTGTGCAGGTATATTAATAATCAGATTTGCTCTATAAATAAAATCGGCACCTAACAGAGTACGATTTTCGGTTCTTGTAGGCAATACTAGGAAGGTCAACGGAATTGCACGGTCTTCCAAGTCAATAACCACATCAACAGTTAACAAAACTTCCGTAAGGGGTTTTCCATCAGCGAATGTAATAGTCTTCTTTACTGGTGTGAACTCAAAACCTTGGGAACATAGATACTGATATAAAGTGTACCCAGCAATACTCTGAGATGCACCAGTATCAAGGTAGGCAACACCTTGTCCTCCACGTATTTCGATAGGAATAAGTGGTCGAGTTGGTTTCTTTTCCGATACCGTAGCGGTATAAAATTCTACCGTACCAGCTTCCTCAGACGACGGTTTACATTTCGGACAATTACTACGTATAAACCCTGGATTGCCACATCCATAACACGAAATACTTCCTGATTTAGGCTTCACAGCTTGTACTGTTGGTTGACTTTCTCTATTAACTTCCTTTTTCTTGAGCTTCGGACATACGTCTTTAAAATGTCCAAAATTCTTGCAATACCCACATTTAGAACGCGATTTATTCGAACTACTCCTTTCTGAAGGTATTTGCTCCATTGTTTCTATAGCTGTTTCTCTAGTTGATTGTTCAATTTCCCGCGAACGTCGTAATAAGTCACTAAATGTTTTAATGTCAGTACGCGATATTCTTTTCCGCACTTTCCGCGATAATAGTCCGTACGTCATATCTAATTGTGCAGTTTCATCTAACGTATAGTCCAATTGTGCAAATAAGGCACGTAAGCGACACACGAACAATTCAGTGCTTTCGTCACAATTTTGTTCACGTTTAAACACTTCTCTATAGATTAAATGCGCAGGAAGTTTCTTTGAATAAACTTCTTTCAAAAGTTCGATGGCTTTTCCCCATTCGAGCACTGTATCTTTAATTCCCTGCCACCATGTTGCGGCTAAACCATCCAAGAGAATCGACAGACCACGTAACGCATTTGTATTTGAAATGTTCAAACAGTCTTTAAACGTTTCGATATGATCGATAAAAGCATCAACATCCGAATCCTTGCTGCCATTAAAACGCACTGTACAACTTGCAAAACTAGCAACAGATTTTTCACCATTAGCACTAACCGGTGTGCTTTCTCGCGAAACTGAACCGTCACTTTTCGTAGAGTCACGTACTTCTCTTAATAATGTCTGAAATTGTTCATTTGTTAACGTAATTAGTGTCGAAGAAGATGGTGCAGCCTGACTTCCCCGCGAAGGCGTAACAGGAGAATCTGGAACTTTCTTCGGTGGCATTTTGCTTTTAATGTTGACTGTTACATTCAACGCGAATGAGAAAAACAGCCCGCAAACACTAAAATGCAGAACAGTTCACAACCGTACGCGATTGCACAAAATACCGAATACCTTTTCAGAATCCCGCCACAGTGCACGCGAAACCCACGCACAAGCCTTGGACACCGCTGAGTCAGCGCTCTAGTACTTTTCCACTAGTCACAAATGTTGAAGACACATATTCAAACAACGATCGGCCCCACGTTGGGCGCCACTTTGTAACACTTAATATAACTTTATTAACGTATTTAAGTAATTACAATAAACTTTAACTCTAAAATATGTGTAAACTAAACAATAACAACAGATCAACAATAAGAGGTTACTCAAGTACACGCTCACATCGACTTCACTCACTCGACTGACGTTCTCCCGTGTTCGCGTGCCTCACTTCACTAGTCTCACTCAAATTTTAATAGATGTCGCACCTAGTACTGTTACATCAGTACTTTATTATAAAAATTATATTTTTGAAATATAATTCATCTGTTTGAAGTAAAAAATTAAAATTACATTAAAATTACTTGTTTTATTATTATCTTGAAAGTTCAAAGATCAAATGGCATAATTTTTTTTTTTCGAAAAGATATTAATATTCTCCAGAACATATAAAAAAATGAAAAAAATAAAAGGGTCAGTTTTTGAAATATTAATTTTTGAAAATTTAGAAAGGCATTTTCAGACAGTTGTAAATATGTAAAAATTTTGAAAAAAATACAGCATATTTAGTATATCATTAAGATTGTATATCAATTATAAAAATAATAAAAAGTGAAAAAAAAATTCAAAAAATTTTTGAAATATTTTTTCTCCTTTTTTTACAAGTTCAAATTTTGATTTTTGTACACGTATGTGTGGGGAATATAAATGTGTATAAAATATAAAAAAATAAAAAAAATAAAAGGAACAGATTTTGAGTTATTTGGATTTGAATTATATTTTACTTCATATTTTCGTTGTTTTGCATGAATTTTTAAAATTTAGACTTAATATAATAAATACTTATCTATTACTTAATTATTATTTTAAAATAAGTGCATATTTATACTGCTTTAATGTATAATTTGTTCATTGAAAATTTTTTACTCTGCATGCGTTTCAACGCGCGGCACGGTAGGTTACGTTTAACGTTAACGCTCGGCCACCGCGCCTGTTTATAAGTAACATACTTATTTTCATTATCTGGGTAATACACATTTTATTTTTTTTATGAAGCATAACGAGGGAATCATTTTTATAAACAGGGATGGGGGTAAATTGATATAAGGAATAAGTTTTTAAGATATATATTGGGATACAAATTGGTATAGTTATGTTAGTAGACAGGGCCGTCTTAAGCATGTTCTGCGCCGGGGTGCCGGGTGGTCAGCCTGCGCCCCAGCTCTTGTCAACCAAAAAAACGTAATGTAATTTTGAATTTTTCATTTATTTATTTCTCAAAACTCTTAAATTATACAAATAAAACAATAAATTATACAAATTAAAAATAAACATATTTTTTTTCGGAAACAATACATCAGTAATGTTTTATTTTATATTATTATTAAATAGGTACCATTTTATTCTGATTATTATTATTTATAATATATATTTTAAAAAGTATTCTCAATTATATAATATATTAAATAAAGAAAAGGCTTCGGAATCCAATGTTTTAATAAAATATTTATTTGTGAACGTTTCGAGCAAAAATATTAGCTCATCATCAGCACCTTAAATTATAAATACAATAATTATAATATAAAACTAGCAAATTAATCAAAATGTCAAACCGGCTAAACCTGAAGCTGGCCGCAGGACCCTAGGGACTTCTGGGGGAAAACGGCAGTTCGAACGGTACAAGTTCGACATAAGAAGCAAGCGGTTTGTTACCTTTTCCCATAAAAATACGTTCTATACTAGGTCAGGCATGGTTAGTGGTGTTTATTATTTTAAAAAAACATCCGACTTTGCTAACAAAACGTTTTTAAATTATCTTGCCATTCAAAATTGCCGTTTTTTCCATAAAAATACGTTCTATACTAGGTCAGGCATGGTTAGTGGTGTTTATTATTATAAAAAAAAACATCCGACTTTGCTAACAAAACGTTTTTAAATTATTTTGACATTCAAATTTGCCGGGTTTTTCTATGTCCGACTTATGCCGATTTCACCAAAAGTCACAGCGACTCGCAGCCAACTTCAGGTTTGTCCGTCAATTACGGTTTTACCGTCAAACCTTTAAAAAACGTAAAAATCTAAAACAATATTTGTAAAAAAAATAAATAAATAAATATATCATCACGCCATTTACCCATTACTGGGTGTGGCACTCTGCCTAAGCAGATCTCGGTAAGTGATATATTTTTTTGCGTGAAGTGCGGTTACCAGCCGTCAAATCACGGCCCTCAAAGATATTAGTGGAGAGGAAGCCACAGGGGTAGATTTAAATTGGTGAAAATTGTTGGTCGGCTGTGGGGATCGAACCAGGGTTCTCAAGATCCACAGGCCGACTCGATACCACTGAGCCACCTATCCCATAAAAAAAGATACATATGAAAAATAAAAATAAAAAAAACAAAAAATAATAAATAATTAAAATAAAATATATAAAAATTAAATTGTTAAATTTCCTAAAAAATTTTGAGCATAATAAATTATGATACGCATCAGTTTGATAATTAATCGAGGTATCATGGTGTAAATTTATATGTAACGTTTCTAAAATAAGTCTATGCTTTTTATTTTCCATAACATCAATAATTTTGGCTTCAGAAAAATTAAAAATATGTCCAGTCTCCTGATGATGACGAGTTCAAGCACTATAATTTGGATCAAGAAGCTTGCAATAATAATTATGTTGATATATTCTTTTTTCTAACGGTTGTGAAGTCTCTTCAATGTAACATTTTCCACAAGACCCACATGGAATTTTATATACAACATTTTTATATTTAGATTTTTCTATTTAGTCCTTAGTTTGTGTATAAAGCGAATTAATATTAGTGAAGTTAGTAGTTATAATTTTAATATCGAAATTACAAATAGTTTTTTAATTCCAGATATTAATTTGTTATCAAAAGCTACAACATAATGATTATTACAAGCTTCTTGATACAAATCATAGTGCTTTAACTCGTCACCATCAGAATATTGGACATATTTTTAATTTTTCTGAAGCCAAAATTATTGATGTTATGGAAAATAAAAAGCATACATTTATTTTAGAAACGTTACATATAAATTTACACCATGATACCTCGATTAATTATCAAACTGATGCGTATCATAATTTATTATGCTCAAAATATTTCTAGGGAATTTAACAATTTAATTTTTATATATGTTATTTTAATTATTTATTATTTTTTGTTTTTTCTATTTTTATGTTTCATTTTTGTTATTATTGACATTTTACAAATATTGTTTTTTTTTACGTATTTTAAAGGTTTGACATTTTGATTAAATTGCTAGTTTTATATTATAATTATTGTATTTATATTTTAAGGTGCTGATGATGAGCTAATATTTTTGCTCGAAACGTCCACAAATAAATATTTTATAAAAACATTGGATTCTGAAGCCTTTTCTTTATTTAATAGATTATTATTATTATTCTGATCCATTAGCAACTCGAATCTCTCATTTAATTTCGAGATAGCCGTGTCAAGTAAATAAAATAAAAATTTATTTTACATTTTTTCATTGGGTCTAAAATGGGCTCATCTGTAGCCTCGTAATTAAAATGTCTTTTTCGGGGACGTGGACGAGCAGTTTCGGTAATTGTTAGGTGTGTAGTAATAAGAGCTATTTTAACTTGTACATTGTGAGCGGTATAACAAATGCCGAAAGCGGCATGAGGTGTGTTTAATAACATAATTTACTATTGGTGTCTATATTTTTATTTTGTGCACGAAACGGTACAATGACGTTGTTATTGAATGACTTAGGGTTTAATGAAATATCGAAATTTCTAGCGCTCGTTTTGTGTACGCCCCTAGGACTCTGCGCCCGGGTGCGCCCGCACCCCTTGAGCCCCTGGGTAAAGACGACCCTGTTAGTAGACATATGTTTAGAGCTATTATGGCTCATACAGTCACAATGAGTTGTTGGTCTTTAGTCAAAAAATTTTATGTCTAATAGAATTAATATATATATATATAGAATTAATATTAGAAGTTATAAAATTATATATATATATATATATATATATATACATATATATATATATATATATATATATATATATATATATATATATATATATATATATATATATATATATATATATATATATATAGAATTAATATTAGAAGTTATAAAATTAAAGTGGAACATCATTAGTTTAAAAACCAATATATCCCAGAAAGAGTTTTTAGAATTTATATAAATTTGGTACAACAATTGTACCTGCTAATAAAATTAAATTAGTAGAAGATGTTTTCAATAGTTTTCATAAAATTATACAATTTACGTCAGAATTAGGAATCAACGATCAAATTTCGTTCCTAGACGTCTTACAACAATGATAATGCTATCTCCACTAAATGATACAAGAGGAGAGTCCATTGACATAAGAAATAACAAAAGTGAAATAAAATGCATATCTATGCCATATATTCAACGTTCAACTCCTAAAATAAAACTATTTAAAGAAAAATGTGAGCTAACCATAGCTTACAAATAATATAAAACAGTTAATGATTTATATAGTAAAATCAAAGATAAAACAAAAAAAGAGTTTAATTCTAACTTAATTTATAAAATACCGTGTTCACAATGCAACAAACAATGTACAGGCCAAACAAAAAGATATTTAAAAATTAGATTAACAGAACATAAAAGAAATTGTGAAAACAAAAAAAAACTATAGAATGTGCTTTAGTGGAACACTCAAGAACTAACAACCATCAGTTCGGCTTCGACAACACAAAAATATTGAAAAAATGAGAAAATTTAAAATAAAAGATTAACTTTAGAGATGCTATATATAAAGTCAGATAAAAATAACATTAATGCACAGACGGACATAGAAAACTTAAGCAATATTTATTGCAATTTAATTAAAAAAAAATACATTTTTGTATTTTATTTTGCCTAACTACATTTTATCATTCTCTTTTAATTCGTTTTTATTTATACTTAAAAATTTATTAATTTTTCCTTTTGTTTTTCTTTTAAATAAAAACTATGCCTTCTAATTGTAGCGTACAACGAGGTAAAATTTAAAATAATCAAGATGGTTTTGCTCCTTCGTCGTCTTCGGTATTGTATTTATTTATTACTTCCTTTTTTATTTATCAAACGAAAGAATATTTTTTCAAAATTGAATATGTTTTTAAAAATCAAATAAATGTTATACTATAAAAAATATTATATATAAAGAACGAAGAAATCAAGCGCATTGTCATTACCTGCGAAAACCGGTCAAGACATACGAAACGCGTGGCATCTCTCTTTCGCGTTCGCTGTTGAGAGAGAGAAAAGGAAGCACTATTCCGTGATTCAACTAAAGTGAGCTATAGAATGTTAGGCTGACTTCGATCTACCTATTCCGTTTATTAAATATAAGTTATTATATTTATATAGTTTTGGAATAATGTCCTTTGATCGGAGATTTGTTCTAATAGAACAGATTTTTTAATTTCGATACTTTTATGAATTCTTAATATATGGGGGTAATATTATAATTGAAATATGTAATTTATTCTGAGGGTTTTAATTTACATTGTCCTAAATTGGCCAGATAGAATATGTTATCTTGTGAGATATTTATCAATTGAGCTACGCATCTGAAACGTTTTGTTGTTTTAGTCTATTTATGCGAATGTTTTTCATACCTAGTTGATTTTTAATTTTTACTTTTCCTAATGTTGAGTCGTATTCTCTTATTTTTATTCTTTCAAGCAATGGGTTTCTAAATTTCTTTAATAATCTAGGATTCTTTTTAACGGACATTTCTCTTGATATGTCTAAGGGGTTATAGTTTTCGTTATGACGTTTTTGCTTCTCTGTTTCAAATTTTGTTTTAGTGATTTCAAACAATTCAGTTTGTTCGTCTTTATATTGTTGGATTAATTTTTCATTTATGAGGGGAATAATTTTGTTATTTTTTTCAAACAATGTTTCGTTAGGGGTCAACTTTGTAATAGGGTGTTTTTTTTTATTATTATGTGCTAATATAACTGATTCTAATTTTTGTTTTTCTAAATTATTTAAATGTTCATTTCTGATTTGAGTATTATTATTTTGTTTTAGTATTTCTGGATAATTATCTAATTTTTTTTCTTTTCCCTGTATTTTAACGGTATTTTTTACAAAGTCAATTTGTATATTTAAATCTTTAAATGCTTCTATGCCTAGGAGTAAGTTATATTCTTTGTGAAAATTGTGGACATAACATTTTACTGTAATTTTATTTAACTTTATTATAACATATTCGCTTGTTGTAGTTTTTCCGTTTACGGTTTTAAAAGTGCATTTTTCATGATACGTTTTCATGTTTTTTATTTTGACTAATTCTGGGGTTATTAAATTTATACTAGAGCCTGTATCAAAGAGAATAATATAATTTTGAATTTTTAGCGACGGTAAGTGATAGGTCATGCTTGACATTACGTGTTTGGTTTGTGTTCGTCGTTTATCTCTAAAAAAGAATCTTCATCTACTTCAATTTCGTCTTCGTGTTCGTGGTCAAATTGTTCTGGTATTTCGGTGTCATCAGTTTCGTCAAGATTATAATTTTGCTTAATTGTTTGCATTGACATAGGTTGTGTTATGCGAGTCTGTTGTGTCATGGGTCGTGATTGGAAATTACATTTGATTCGTAATTTTTTTTTAAATTTTGTCTTGGTGCGAATTGTGTTGTTTGTTTATTAGCTGTGTTAAATGATATGGGTTTTGACGGGAATTGTTGACCAGGAAATTTTTTAGGGGGTATATTAAATGAAAAATTTGGTTTTTCTGTTAAAATTGGTGATTGATGTACAAAATTAAATTCATTTCGTAAGAGGATTTCGCATTCTTCTAGAGATTTAGGTTGTTTTACGATAAAAGATCCTCGTATAGTAGTTGGTAATAGTGAAATAAAATATGTTACTATTAATTTCTGATTTTCTTTAATTATTACATTTTTCTGCAGTTGGTTATATTCTGTTAAAAGGATTTTTGATTTATATTGTGCAAATTTTTGTAAGATAAGCTCTAAAGTTTTATCTGAACTAATTTTATTTCTAATTTGTAATATTTCTAGTAAGATAGTTTCTGCCGTACTTTTGTCACAGAAATTATTTGTTAGGTACGTTTTTAATTCAATCCAAGTTGTGAATTTATTTTCCGCTAATAATTCGGCGGCTTTGTGAGTGAGTTTATTTTTTATTAAACCGAACATATATGTTTGTTGGATATTACTGAGTGTTACATTATTTAATGTGTTATGTACGTCGTCTAGACTAGTCTTGTGCATGCTGCTATAGAGAACGGACGTGTTTATTTCGAGCTCTGTAGTTGCTGCTTGACAGTTTTTTGCGATTAGGGGAGTACGCTCGCTGGGGCGAAGTCGCTGTGGGGCGAAGTCTCGAGTGTTGTGACTTAGTGACTGCGTGAAAGTGATAAGTGTGAGTGAGTAGTTTTCTTGGTGTTGTTTTTTTTTAGGGTTTTCGGGCCGTAGCTGGCTTTTCCGGGACGGTAGCGGAAGGTGTTTTCACCGACCGGGAAATTCCGGGAAATTCCCAGGGTTTTGGGTTGCACGGCGGTTTTGGGGCAAACGGGTGAGTAACGCTTGTGTGCCACGTTGGGAAAAGTAGTTTAAGAGGGGGTGAATTTTGGAAGTGGATTTTTCCGGGGTTCTGCTCGGAAAATCGGGGATTTTCCGAGTGGCGGCGCCGATTTAGGGTGGGAGGCGTCGAGTAGGGGAATAAAAAGTTTGACCTCGGTTTTTCCGGGTTTCTACCCGAATTTTCCGGGGTTTTTCCGGGTGGATTAGGTTCCGGGGAATCTAGAGAAGGGTTTCCCGTGGAGAAATTTATGGGTGCCATTTTCTCGGCTCCCAGAGCTTCCACGAGAGTGGGATTTTCTTCGGAGCGCCCTCCGAGGGTCCCTGGAGGTAGTGTGGGTGTTTGGGATAGGTTTGCGTGGGTGCCCATCTTCAATGGGTACCAGGGAAGCGGTGGTGGTTTTAGAGGGGGTTAGGGCCCCTCAGGCCACAGTAGGGGAGACTCCTTCCGGCAGGGAGAGCGACGTGGAGTCGGTTGTGGGGATGGAGGTAGGGCCAGAGATTGGCGCAGTAGGAAAGAGGAAGAGGAGGGTAGTGTCAGTCGGGGGGGAAGAGGCGGACTACCTCAAAGAGTACAGGACGTTGGGGACGAAGATGCTGGAGAGGTTCGAGGGGAGCAAAACGTCGCGTAAGGATTTCGAGTTCCTGGCGGCGACGCTGAGGGAGATGGAGGCAGTGTTCCTCGAAGTGCTGGTGGAGGGGGAGAGGAATAAGGGTAGGTTGCAGGAACAGAATAAGTTCAGGGATATTATACAGGGGTATGAGAGGGAGGTGAGGCAGAGTAGGGAGGAGGTGGCTAAAACCACCTCTCAGGGGGCTCCGGTGAAGGGGGGCAAGCCTGCGGAGCAGGGTAAGCGGCAGCCGCTTCCCAGCTACGCGGTTGTAGTCAGGGCGGAGGGGGAAAAAATGACGGCGGATGTAGTCAAGGAGAAGGTGATGAAGGAATGCCGGAAGGAGGTGGGTAGTGTAAAGGTAAGCGCTGTGCGGCGGGTAAGGGATGGAGTGACGATAGTCACAACGAATGAGGAGGATCTGTGGAAAATAAAGGGGTGCAAGAAGTTTAAGGAGGTGGGGCTAAAGCTAGATGACCCGAAGAAAGTGGGACCGAAGGTCATGATATTCGACGTGCCCGAATATCTGACCGACGCGGAGGTAAGGGCGGAGCTTTATGGGAACAATTTGAGGAACGTACTCGGAGAGGCGGAGTTCAAGGAAAGGGTTAGGAGCATAAGTAGGAATAAGGGAATAGTGATAATGGAGGTGCCTTTTAAGGCTAAGGAAGCGATGGTAGACCAGGGATACGGGAGGGTTCACCTGGGCTTTGCGGCCTGTAGGGTGAAGGAGATAGATACCGTACAGCGCTGCTTTAGATGTTATGGGATGGGACACATGGCGCGGGAGTGCAAATTTAAGGTTAATGCATGTAGGAGATGTGGGGAAACGGGACACTTAATAAAGGATTGCAAGGGGGAGATTGCATGCAGGGTCTGCAAGGAGGCTGGGAGGCCATCGGGACACTCGGTGTTCTCGAGAAGCTGCCCAGCTTACGAGGAGGCCGCTAGGAGGGCTAGAAGGCGGATAACGGCTGACTAATGGCGGGCATGCGCATTATTCAGCTGAATTGTGGCAGGGGTAGGGGAGTCATGTTCGATGTTGGCCAAGGGCTAGTCAGCGAGAATGTGGGTGTAGCTCTGTTACAGGAGCCGTATGTATGGGGAGGCAGAGTCTGTGGCTTGCCATCGGCGATGCGCGTTTACGCCAGCGCTGGTGAGGGGGGAGCCAAGGCGGCGATCGTCGTTAACAATGACTCTCTCGACGTCATGGCAATACCCGAGCTTGTCACGGAAACTGGAGTGTGCGTATGCTTGGAGAGTACAGCGGGCAGGCTATACGTCTGTTCGTTGTACTGTAGATTTGGTGGCGACATCGAGCATGACATAGGGTACCTGGAGAGGGTGTTGGATACGGCGGACAACTGCCCACTGGTGGTGGGCATGGACGCTAATGCGGTATCGCCTTTATGGTTTAGTAAAGGGGAGATCCGATATGGCGAGAGAGTCCAACGTGGGCATCGGATCGAGGACTTAGTAGGGGGTAGGGACTTAGTGGTCATGAATGAGCTAAGCCGTTTCTAAACTTTTTGTGGACACGGCGGTATGAGTGATATAGACGTTACGTTGGGTAATAGGGCAGTAGATAGGTAGCATTGGGAATGGGAGGTTTTGCCCGGCTGGGGTAACTCCGACCATAACGCGATGCGGATCGTCATCAGCAGGGCATGTGCTGGTGGGGGTCGGAACGTGGCAGCTAGTTTCCCTAGGTGGTCTGTGAAGGAAGTCGACTGAGAGTTCTATGGAGAGGCACTCTGTGACCGGGTGGACATAGGCGAGACAGAGTACGCAGAGTTGACGGTAGATGACATGACGGAGCGACTGGCAGGGTGGGTTACTGACGTAAATGACCGGGTACTGAAACGCGCGAAACGAGGGAGACAAAGACAGGTTAGGTGGTGGACAGACGAACTGACGAGACTGAGGAAGGTCACTAGGAGGAAGCGGAGGCTATTTCAGATAGCTCGACGCGACCAACTGGAGTCCTTACAGACGAGACATGCGGAGTACAGGGAGAGTGTCGGGATGTATAGACGGACGATGAACGCGGAGAAGGACAAACACTGGCAGGACTTTGTACAGGAGCATGGGAACGCCGACCCTTGGGGTGCGGTTTACCGCATTTGCAGGGGGACAAGACGAAACGTGGACATACCGAGACTGAAGGAAGGAGACATAGTTGCGGAAACGTGGAACGACAGTTCGGACATACTTCTGTGGGCATTCTTTCCTAGAGGGGACGGAGCGGAGGTGCACGTAGAACAAGGTAGGAACCGAGACACGGAATTTAGCTGCAGTCAGAGCAATGGCAGTAGGCAAAGCACCTGGCTTAGATGGGTTAGAAGTAGTTATGGTGAGACAGGTTTGGGCTAGTTTGGGGGGCTACGTGAAGGCCCTGTTCGATGCGTTTCTGAGGAAGGACTGCTTCCCCACGTTGTGGAAGCGGGGACGCGTGGTGGTGCTGCTGAAGTCGGACGATAGGTTGCGGGATGAGCCTGGCTCGTACCGCCCGATCACACTGCTGAGCGTGCTCGGTAAGGTGCTCGAGCGGATGCTTGTTGGGCGACTCTAGCCCCTGTTGGACGGACTCAGTGGTCACCAGTACCGAAGACGCGTGGGCTGAGGTCAAGCGTGTAGTGGGGGAATCTGCATGTAAGTACGTGTTAGGAGTTTTTGTAGATTTTAAGAGAGCGTTTGATAATCTGCTGTAGGGTAGAATATTAACGAGGTTGCATGATATCGGGTGTGAGGAGACTGGTCTCTGGGTTAGTTTCTTCGCGAACCGAAGGGTGTGTGTTACGGGTAGAGTAGGGGTTGCATGGAGGGACGTAGAGCGGGGTTGCCCGCAGGGCTCCGTCAGTGGCCCAGTTTTCTGGAACCTCTGTATGGATGTCCTGTTGTGGCGCCTCGCTGGGATAGGCGGCCTATGCAGATGACTTGCTCCTTCTTGTGGAGGGTGGAAGCCGGCTCGAGCTGGAGCGTGATGCCTCCCGCTGTCTGGAGCTCGTTTGCGAGTGGGGGCAGGGGTTGCAGTTTCGGTCTCGAAGTCCGTGACCATGCTCCTGAAGGGCAGGTTGTCTGCAAACAGGCCACCTGTGGTCAGAACTGCCGGGGTTAGTTTGCGCCATGTTTCAAGGGTTAAGTATTTAGGGGTAGAAGTAGGGGAGAGGATGAACTTCAGGCTTCACCTGGAGGGAATGCATGCTAAACTTGGTCGAATCGTGGGGATCATTCGGCGAGTACTGCGGAAGGAGTGGGGACTGGGCCGGCGAGCATGTAGAATCATCTTCAAGGGGTTGTTTCAGGCGTGCGTGCTGTATGGGGCGAGTGTGTGGCACGAAGTTCTTCAGTTCCAGTACGGGAGGGATCTGATGAACAAGTGCGAGCGGGGTGGCGCTATATGCATGTGTTAGGGTGTGTAGAACCGTTTCGACCGAAGCGATGCAAGTCATCATGGGTGAAATTCCCTGGTGGCTGGAGGCGAAACGTAGAGCGGGGTACTATAAGTAAAAGCGGGGTGAGAGAATGGGAAACCATGACCTTGTCACAGATGGGGATGTTGCTGGTGTGTCCCCTGGACAGACCAAGACATTGTTGGGGAACCGAGCGACTGAAGTTTGGCAAGACAGGTGGGTCCGTTCGGAGAAGGGTAGGGTGACATACTCCTTCATCCCGGCCGTGACCTTTGCCGCAAGAACGAAGTGGTTCGACCCCAGTCTTAGACTGAACTTTCTGCTGACTGCACATGGTAGTATGAATGGTTTCTTACATCCGATGGGATTAGCGGAAGATGATGCATGCGCATGCGCCGGAGGTCGGGAGACCTGGGAGCATGCGGGGTGGGAAGGGGTGTGAATGGTGACGGATGAAGGAGTGGTGCTAATGCACAAGGCTGTGGCGCAGGTGGAGGACGCGGTGTGGGTTCGTGGCAACCTGCTCTGCTGAATCTCGGGCATGGCAACCCCGAGCCTCCCGAGCCACGGACGAGGGGTGGGTTGACTAGTCAGCCCACTCTTGGGAGAGTTGGCGCCTCCCTCGTACTCGTAGCTGACGCAGGGGCAGTGGTTACGCTGTTGGGGAGTTGCAACCCCACGTCCCCAGCTACGCAGGGAGCAGTGAGACATCACTATCAGGCGCTGTGTGCGACTGCTGGTGGTGTCGAGCTGTTTAAGATGTGGCGGTCTCACGTTCCCGAGCTACGCAGGAGGAGGGACACTTGTGGAGGGGACGCGCTCTATGCGGACCCGACCCGGGGAGAACTCTGGGTATGGCAACCCCACGTCTCCAGCTACGCAGGGAGCAGGGAGACATCACTGTCAGGCGCTGTGTGCGACTGCTGGTGGTGTCGAGCTGTTTGAGATGTGGCGGTCTCACGTTCCCGAGCTACGCAGGAGGAGGGGCACTTGGGGAGGGGACGCGCTCTATGCGGACCCGACCCGGGGAGAACTCTGGGTATGGCAACCCCACGTCTCCAGCTACGTAGGGAGCAGTGAGACATCACTGTCAGGCGCTGTGTGCGACTGCTGATGGTGTCAAGCTGTTTGGGATGTGGCGGTCTCACGTTCCCGAGCTACGCAGGAGGAGGGGCACTTGGGGAGGGGACGCGCTCTATGGGGACCCGACCCGGGGAAAACTCTGGGTATGGCAACCCCACGTCTCCAGCTACGTAGGGAGCAGTGAGACATCACTGTCAGGCGCTGTGTGCGACTGCTGGTGGTGTCGAGCTGTTTGAGATGTGGCGGTCTCACGTTCTCGAGCTGCGCAGGAGGAGGGGCACTTGGGAAGGGGACGCGCTCTATGCGGACCCGACCCGGGGAGAACTCTGGGTATGGCAACCCCACGTATCCAGCTACGTAGGGAGCAGTGAGACATCACTGTCAGGCGCTGTGTGCGACTGCTGGTGGTGTCGAGCTGTTTGAGATGTGGCGGTCTCACGTTCCCGAGCCAACGTAAGGAGCAGTCGGGTGTCGTTCCGTCCCCGCGGAGGGCAACAGGCTGTTACGGTATGGTGGCCGTACGTCCCCTAGCCACGCAGGGGATGAGGAACTCCTATCGCTTGCGGTAGGGAGGGATCTCATCGGGTGTAGCGAACCCGCGTCCTCAAGCTATTAGGCCGGAGATGAGGAGGTGCAAGACCTGCCGGCACCCGACCAGAGGTTATCTGGTAGCACGGGGATTGATTGCAGCCCCGGGGGTGAGTAATCGCCCTCGGATCAATTTTGGGTTTGGAAACAAAGGTGCGGGTATGTGGTTAAAAGCCTATGCAGGCTAGATGTCGGTAACGGCATCGACGGGTGAGCAGCGTACTGCTCGGGTACTGGCCCGCATAGTCAGTAGGGATTTAGATAGGTCCCCTCTCACCAGAGAGGCCGAGGGGCTTGCCCCCCAAAGCGTTCTGGTAGACATCGGCCGTATACCTGGTGTACGCTCAGATGTCGCGCTGATTGGGCGTATCTCAATCCCGAGCCCATGGGGGCCGTGGCGGATAGAGCCGTAAGGCAGGTGCCGCCACGTAAAAATATAAGACACACTCACTCCTTGAGGGTGGGGTGATTCTTATGTACGTCGTCTACAGTGGATATAAAATTGTTAAGAATTTTAATATTTCCATCGTATGAAGGAATAATTTCTGATAGATTTTTAAGTTCTGATAATGTTGTGATAGCCATTATTAAATGTGATTTATTTAATCTACTTGGTCTCCACGAATTTATTTTTATATTATTGATTTGAGTATATTTAACGTCTGAATCTGAGTTTGAATTTAGATATTCTGATTCTGATGAACTACTACTATTTGTTAATTTGTGTGTTGAGACTGTGCCGGTCTCTCGATACTTTTATTATTAGTCTTTGCTAGAAGTATCCCTTTGTGTAATAATTTTATAAATTTGTTAGTTAATATAAATAACTTACAATGGTAGTAATAATACAATTATGGATAGATGCTTTACGGACATCACCGGGTTCTTGTCTTCTTATGATTCTTCAGGAGGACAGCAGATGTTTACGGACGACGTGGACCAGTTGCGGAACAGCAAGTTTTTCTCGTACGAGGAGGACGTGATCTCGTAATGGAACAGCAAGTTGTCGATCTGGTGTCTTCTCTTAAAGATGGGCCGTGGTTAGGCCCTGATGGGCTTAGGTTGAAGCCGGTTATTTATTGGTTTATTCAGAGTAAAGAATTAAAATTCACCACACAATAGATTTTGTGTTTCTCTGAATCGTACCAGGACTGTGCCAATTAAATATTGATTTATTTAATGTTTAATAAAAAAATCTTTATTAATTTTTTGTTGCACTACAATGACATGTACGTGTGCATTCAAGAAGTTACAAGAGCAAGTGAACAATCTTATCTTATGAGACGTGCTATTTATCCTATTTCTAACATGATGGAAAACTACTGGGTGTTTGGCTGCTGCAGCAAGTCACAACTTACAATGTTTGTGAAATACTTTCAAGGCCTTGCATAATTTATATATATATATATATATATATATATATATATATATATATATATATATATATATATATATATATATATATATATATCTACATATCTAGTAGTAATATTATAAAATGATGCTTGATACATTTGTCTCATAATTTATTAAGAATGCTGTATTATAAATAGAAATTAGCTAAAATAAACAAATCTTGAGTTGATTTGAATTTTTTGCGTAATAATTATAATATTTTATAAAATCTCGATCGAACAATTATTCTCATTGTGGAACTAAATTAAATATTAATTTAATTATTTCGCGTTCTCTTGTATAAACGTTTATTAGGTAGATTTTTGAATCTGAATGTGAAATTAGAATTTTTTTCTTTTACTTCTACTTGAGAAGATATTTTATTTGTTTCTTTTTACATACGGTGTTTTAGTCATTAAATTTTCGATCTCAAGAGTAATATCTGAACATAATTAGAATAAAAATGTATATCGTAATAATGTAAAAAGAATTCCTGTTGAAAGTAGCATAAAGCAGAAAAGAGGAAAAAGAGATGTTTGACCAATGGAGCGTGAACAGACGGAAGATTTTTCAAATAATTTATTTCTACCATCATAATTCAATCGCTTAAATACTTCTGAATACTTTTTAAATTACATACATGAATACACTGCGAAGATGAGAAATAAAAATTGATATAGGTATATACAAGGTGTTTCACAAATTAGAGCAAAAAAATAAAGGGTATATTCTGTACGACGTGCTGATCATGAAACAAAAATAATTTTTTTTTAAATCGAAAAACTATTTTCCATGTTTCCCAGTCCAAAATTTTTCGTTGCCATGGATGATTATGTTCAAGTTATTAATTGTGTAATTATTCTTTCGTAGTTGATACCTACTTCATTGTTTGTGTTTAATATATATATATATATATATATATATATATATATATATATATATATATATATATATATATATTTAAATTAAGGTGTTCTTATCTTACCTATTTATGTTTAAAAGTGGTCTTCGCTAGACCATGAAGTACTCGTATAAAGCAAAAATGTTCAAAAACCAAGTAATTTGTAGATATTTTATTGATCTAATTTTCAAGGTATGTTACTTTTTTGTTTTATTTGTAAAGTTATACCAGTACTTCATTATTATTTGTTGTTAGGATTTATTGTTTAATAATCCCGTTTTTCCTAATATTATAAAATTTGTGTTAAGGTTTATTTTATATTTTCGATATTATTATTCACTGTTACGTATCTTTATGTACCTCAACACAGGACAAACAGCAAAATTTTCAAATTATAAACAATTTTTTGTTCAAAAGTATAATTTAATATGGATGATCTTCATTTCGAACACGTTTGTAATTTTCACTTTCTAGAATCTAATTTTAATATACTACCAGTATAATACTATAAAATACTACTGAATTTTTTCACATTCCAAAAATTATGTTTATTGAAATATTTTTAAGTAGAATAATTTATAAATACTGTAGTTTAGATATATGAGTAGAGAGTAAAATTACATTAATTTCGAAAATAAATAAATTAACTTTAAATTTATGAAATATCACAGAGATTGACATGATTTTGTCAGATTGACAGGTATAAAGAAGCATAATTTATGGCGAGTAGTTACATGTGCAGATTATCAGCTATCGAAGCTCTATTTCATGGCCTTGTATACAAGGTGGTCCATTTTAAGTTGCGTTTGGAAATATTTCGAAAACTACGCATCGGATAAAAAATGAACAAAATACGTGTCAAATATTTTTTAAGGGGCTATCCACTGACACCAAAGTCGATCCCCCAACCCCACCCTCTGGGGGTGCTGTGGGGGGGTAACATTAAAATCTTAAATAGGAACCCCCATTTTTTTATTACATATTCGGATTCTACGTATAAAATTAGGGAGTTTTTGTTGGAAACTTTTTTTTCGATTCGCGATAGATGGTGCTGTAATCGCAAAAATATTTAACTTTCTCAACAAATTTCAATACTTTCCCTCGTCCTACTCCCGCGAGAGGGAGTTTAGTAAAAAGATTCGATAACTTTTGTTAAATTATGAATCTCCTGGATTTTTTAATTCTATTTTAAGTTTTCGTTGGTGAGAGGAGAGGGAACTCACCTAAATCAATCCCCCCGTAGGTGAGTGGCGAAAGAATCTGAATCTGCAATGAAAGTTCTCTTTTGAAAGATAAATTTTACGCCCCCACAACCACCCCCACCCTCAGAGCGAGGGGGTTTTAAATGTAGCACCATTGGATGTCCTTTGTCAAATTAAGGTACACGTACTTTTTATTTTCCACTTGCCAGTGTAATTTCTCGAAAAGTACGATAAGTCGATTTTTTGCGATTATAACGCCATCTCGCATCGCGAATCGAAAAAAAGTTTCGAACAAAACCTCCCTAATTTGAAACGTAGAATCCGAATCTGTAATAAAAATGGGGGTTCCTATTTAAGATTTTGATGTTACCCCCCGCAGTACCCCCAGGGAGTGACGTTGGGCGATCGACTTTGGTATCAGTGGATAGCCCCTTAAAAAATATTTGACACGTATTTTGTACATTTTTTATCCGATGCGTAGTTTTCGAAATATTTCCAAACGCAACTTAAAATGGACCATATTGTATAACGTGGATAATTTTAAACAACCATTTATAAGAATTTAATTAAAATATTATTCTTAGTCTCTCTAACACGATAATGTTAGTCAAGTGTGGAGACAAGTTTATTAGCCTTAAAGAACTCCTGCTGTTATTACTCTGGTTGAAGAAAATTTTTGGTAGGAATAAACATTAAATCTTCTGTCTATCCAATAAGTCGACAAATTTTCCGATGTATTGCGAAAATTTAATATCTATTATTTTCTGAATGACTTCTTTAATCCATATAGCTTTTTTAATGTATACAAATAATATTCGTATATCTTTATTAGGATTTAAGTTGTCCGTCAAGAAGTCTTGCTTATTGTCGCCTTGAGCAGGCTTCTTTCCTAAAACCAAAATACCAATTAATAATCTTATAGCTCTGGTCAAGGAACTCACTTATAAGACGTTAAATCATATTTCTAATATTGCTTTTAATGAACATCATAGATTTATTAGTTTATAGATGGTGAATGATAATGATTTTTTGCCTTTCTAAAAAATGGCAATAATTTAGAATATTTTTCAGATATTTAGAGAATATTAAAAAATAGAGCATTATTGAGTTACACTGTGCTTACTGTATTATGGATTTTCTTGGTAATTTTTTTAATATACTAGTATGTATTCTTGGTATTTTTTTTGTTTTTCATTGTTTTTAATATGTTTAATATTTCTATAGATTTATCTAAGGGACGCTATGCTCGTATGTTTTTTCCAGATACATATCGTCGTTACATATCACAAAAATTAATCCTAATTTCGGTAGACATAATGAAAAATTTCAAGCTGTGTCATGTCCGCCCAATAACCACCATCTTCACCACCTATTGTTCTATTTAATCTAGCCCTAGCAGACTAGCAATACCAGATATGTGATATCCCTTACACCGCAATTTAACTTCTTCAATTATATTCAATCTTAATCATATTTTTATAAATAGCTAGTTACACCGCCAAAGTTATTTTAAACTTAAAGTCACTTTGCTGTTATTTATTTAAATTAAGCAAAATTTTTCTAAATTTATGTATATGAAGTTATAATGTAATAGAATCACGCCGGCCTATTGATTTAAGAACCCGAATTTGAATCCCGTAGCCGACTAACTTTACTCCGCACTCAAATTTCTCCTACGGCTTCCCCACCCCTAATGTCTCACCTTCCAAGATATGCCACGACAGACTATCATACTCGGGAATGCCACTTTATTTTCTTTATTTAAGTATAAATTGTAAGTTTTCTCGATGTAGATCTCGGCAAGTGATATATTTCTTCGCGTAAAGTGCAATTACCAGCCGTGTAATCTCGGCCCCCCAAAGATGTTAGTGGAAATGGAGCCACAGGGGTAGATTTAATTTGGTAAAAATTGTTTATCGGCTGTGGGGATCGAACCAGGGTTCTCAAGATTCACAGGCCAACTCGATATCACTGAGCTACCTATTCATATATATATATATATATAATTATAAAATATTAACACTTTTATTTTTTATAAACATGGTTATGAAAAAATGTTGTTCATAATAAATTTTGTTTTTCGTTGGTCCGGCAACTTGTTCCGACTATTGTTGTCGGTTGCTCTGGCAACGATATCGACATATATATATATATATATATATATATATATATATATATATATATATATATATATATATATATATATAAATACACATATATATTGTAACGTTTATTACAATTTCGGGTTCGGTGAAGTTTATTATTAAATAAAACACGAGTAATGAAAACACTAACAAAATATTTATTTAAAACGAAACTAATGTAGTACAACTACTAAGACATATATTTATATTCAACACGTATTTATATTCACAACAAAGTATTTAGCAACGACTTGCACTGTTCACACTTCGAATACAGAATGCCTCTTCCCGGCCGAAACTCTCCTTTATATACTGCAACAATGTATTCGAGAATATTCGAGAGCTTCTGGCACACGGTAGAAGCATGACGCAGAGCGAACAGGTTCGATACATATATATATATATATATATATATATATATATATATATATATATATATATATATATATATATATATATATATATATATATATATATATATATACAGGGTGTTATGTTTTAATAGACCCAGCAAATATCTCGCTTATTTATCAACTTAGCAATTTCTTTCATATTACATGATTTATACAGCAACATGAAACTAGTTGATGACGGATGTAAATTCATGATATCATTTCCGGTTTATTAGTAATTAATATCAACTTTGAAATTTCAAATGAAACATACATCAAATCGGAAAAAGAATAGTGAGCCATGACTGGCTTGAAATAAAACAATTAACTAAAACAATTGTAAGTATTATTATTAAACGAAATAATATTTTTTTGTCATAATAATACAGAGAATAAGAATAAGGAACACTTACTAACAACAAAATGATTTTATAACTAATATTCAAAATAGCTCCTAGTCTCTGATAAACTGTAATATTATCGTAGTCAAAGATTGGATTACTATTGATATGATTTGCTGATTAAATAAAATGAATATCAACTTAACATTTATTGTTCTTAAATATTTTTAAAGTGAGGATAGTGAACTTTGTATTCGTGAAATTCTGAATAAAATTCTCCTCATACTTAAAATAAGAAAGTTGCATCCAGTGTTTTAAAAACCATTGGTCTAAAAATTCTTGTTTCGTTCATAAAAGTAGTCTTATAAAATAGAGATTGTTTGCTACTTTAAGATATATACATATACATTTATTATAAGAAATAGAAAAATGTTCTTCATATGAAAGTTTTACTATATTAAATATACTATTTTATGACACATATAGAATTTTTTTATAAAGTCAGGTTTATATTATACGACTATCAACTTTTATTTTTCAAATGGGAACCTAGAATTATTTTATTAAAATAAAAACAGCTCTCTTGTCAACGATTACGTGTCACAAATGTATATGAAAAAAATCGAGATAAATAAGATAATTGAGACAGATCAGAAATAATTTTTATTCGATATATATATATATATATATATATATATATATATATTGTGACGAAGTGTGCTCGTCACAAAGATTGTTATATAGATCACGATCGCGGAAACGCCTGTATCTCGCGAACGCGATAATTGCTAATTAAACTGGATCACGGACCGGGTAGTCCAGTTTCCGTTTATAACCAATCCGCCCTATATGTTAACATAGGACGGACAAATTTTGACACCCTAGGACCCGTTTAATTAACAAAACAGTATATAAACCGCGCAGCCAACACAGTCAATCTTTCATCTGTGAATGAATCGACATCTCTGCTACCGTCTTCCCGTCATCAGGCCACACCGACTTCTAGGTAAGAAAAGCACTCCTGTTTATTTACCGTACCGTACTGTGCTTCCTCGAGGCCTCGTGCCACTTTCCGTTTGGACCTCTTGTGCGATCACCGAACCCCTCACATTGGCGTCTGTCGTGAGCGATCCGAGACGTTGCTGTGGGCCGTTTGCGTTACAAGCCGGAGCTCCCACCGTAACTTCCGTTTTAGGAACTCTTGTGCGACCACCGAACAAATCACTTTGGCGTCTGTCATGAGCGAATCCGAGACGTTACAGTGAGGCGTTTTGCGTGCACGGCCGGAGTTCACACCGTAACTTCGCGACTTCGTCGCGTGCCACTTTCCGTTTTAGGAACTCTTGTGCGACCACCGAACAAATCACTTTGGCGTCTGTCGTGAGCGAATCCGAGACGTTACAGTGAGGCGTTTTGCGTGCACGGCCGGAGTTCACACCGTAACTTCGCGACTTCGTCGCGTGCCACTTTCCGTTTTAGGAACTCTTGTGCGACCACCGAACAAATCACTTTGGCGTCTGTCGTGAGCGAATCCGAGACGTTACAGTGAGGCGTTTTGCGTGTACGGCCGGAGTTTACCACGTCGAATTCCGCGAGACGCGTCGCGGAATCGTTTCCGACACACCAGCCGTCGTCCAGGGAACCCCATCGTCGCGACGCCCGGCGTCGATTTTCCGGAAAAGTGAAAAACCACTCATCGCGATCATTACGAGTCGACCAGCCGCTATTACGGGAACCCCACCGCCGCGACGCCCGGCGTCGATTTGGGACCAAGCCGCTATTTCGCCGATTCCGAACCTGCAGGCCTACACCGCGGGCCCCGACCGTCGCTCCGGACATACCGGCGTCGTTTTCCCAAAAACGTCACCTCTGTATTCCCCGAACCCGCCTCAGTATATCCTACACCTGCTGTTAATCAACGACATTTCTGTAGTGACACCAGTGCTTAATAAAAACTCAATTCGTCATTTTTTACCAACTTTGTGTTTCTTTCTGAAAACCCTATTGTCTCCGAAACCGCTATCCGACCGTTGGCGCCCGAGCAACCTCACGCCAACATTTTGTCGACGAGTCCGCCATAACTCGTCACAATATATATATATATATATACGTGTCCCGGCGGAACTGTGAGGTCCGGAAGTTTAAGACCCGGCTTTATTTTTGAAGTTTTGTAAATAATTCTATTATAATTTAATGCTTTATAGTTTACTTAAGAGTATAATGACAGGATTTTTTTGTTCTTTTTATATATATTCGAGATATTATCTATATGAACTGTATAAGGAACTTTGAAGTCCGAGGGCGCCTTGAAAATTTATTGTGACAAGTCGGTATAGTAGATATTCTGTAATATAGGTTTATATACTTTTTTTGTTCAAAATAGGTAAAACCACATACAAGCGTGAACTGCAGAGTTTTCGGATTATCTCAGAGGGAACATTACACATAATTTTTGTATATACAATTTTTTAACATTAAAATTGACTGAATTTAGAAATTACACTTATGACACGAAGTAATGATTTTTAATAGTCAACATATCCAAGGAATTTGTCAGACAATATGTTTTTGTAACATCTTATTAAAATTTTTATAAAATTAAATTTATTTTTTGTTTTAATTATTTTATTTACATTTTTTCTTTCAATACATATTGAAAAAAATTACTTTTTCACACAAAACCAGTAAAATAGATACGTTTTTCCTTATATTAGCTACAATAAAGTGAAATTACGTTAAAAAAGAATTATAAAATAAATACAAAATATTTATATTATAATATCTACCATTTTTATTCATAAACATATTTTAAGATTATTCTTTTGTCATAACTAAATATTACAATAAATTAATGGATAAAATGTTGCATTAGCTGTTCAGGGTGGCGATTCAAGTAATATTAATAAATTCCCTGACTTTTCCCTGATTTTTCCCTGACTAAGTAAAAAAATTCCCTGACTAGAATATTGACTTATTTATGAATTTATGGTTACATTTCATATATTATATCATATATTGTAATATAATTGTTTTTTTTATTAAATTTATAGTAAAAGCAAAATCAATTTGTGTTTTTAAACAGGCAAAGACACAACCCTAAATATTGAATACAGAAAAAACAGAGCGCGGTAGAAACGTTAGACAAAACAAAACAGTTTTCAATTAGTAAACATCCTTCGGTTATATTTTCATAGATAGCGGTTCTCACTCTTAAGAAGCAATAAAGGGTATTTGTTGCCAATAAAGGTATACTATCTATCTAATAAAGGGTATTCTGCCAATAAAATCTAAAAATAACTAAATACATTTTGAAATAAAAGTTTGTAGTTATTTTTCTAAAATTAAATTAAAAAATTTAAAGAACAAAAAACTTTTTTCCCTGACATGGAATAAAATTCCCTGACTTTTCCCTGACTTTTCCAGAAATATAAAATTCCCTGACTTTTCCCGGTTTTCCCGGTTTTCCAGGTTAGTCGCCACCCTGCTGTTTTTATTTTTATTATTACTGTAGCATATCAAATTTGTTTCTATATTCTCAGGGTTTAAACTATGACCTTTGTCAGTCAAAATATTTTTGTAGAGTGAAAAAGATCGTTCAACATCGCACTCCATTACCAGCTGAAATATAGTTGGTTATATTTTTTACAAAATTACATCAGTAGGCTAGAAATCAAACCTGTTTTATGTTCTTAAATTATGAGAATAAAAAACGGCGACACGATTTAGTGCATGTGCCAAACAAGTGAAATGAATTATCTTGGAATTTTTTTTCTCGTGGCACATTTAAGCATATATGTTGCTGCATCGAAATAAAATATTCGATCATGATTGATTCCGTCTGGCCTTAAAATAGCTGAAACGGAAGATAAAAAACCTATTTAAATTATTGATTTTTTTATTATTTAAGATTTACTTACAAAGGGATTCTATAATAAATCGCGCTATTGTCGCATTATTTTTTCCTAGTACTTTGGACGAAAGAAAATGTGGAATACTCCGCCCATCAAGAAAAACTTTTCCTACAATTAAATTTGAGATATATCCATCAATAGCATCGTTGGTGTCATCTGCACAAATCCATTTATCACAGTTTCCTATATCATTACGAATATTTTCTATGATCTGAAAAGCAGATTCAACAAATTCATGTATAACTATAAATAATATAGGTAGTTAAAGTATACTTCATTGTAACATTTTGGTAAATAATTTGTAGATAGTTGTTCTATCTGGAAATGTCTTTCCACAATATTTTTCCAAGAATCTCTTAAGTTGTGGACAATCCAATTTTGCCCAAGATATGGTGGCAGCTACAAATGCGTTACATAAATCCAAATACAAAGAAGATTTTTCATTTATAGATGATTCTTCGTTTATTTGCATTTGCTTCCATTTATGCATATTTTTTTGTGTCCTTTGCTTTCAACATGTTTTAACTGTGATTTCTGATCACAAGATATCTGTAAAACAAAATAATTTTTGTTAATGTAAATTACAAAAGAATATAACCTTACTTAATATGTGTAACTTACAATCTTTGAACATATTCGGCAGAATATCGTGTTTCCGTCTATGCGAAAATGTGTTTCGTTTCCCTTTAACCACTCTGTTAAATGTGCACACCTCGATTGCTCTATTTTCGGCATTTTATAATCGGTATTGAACAAACGTCAATAATCGTACATCAAATCGGTGCAAGCAGATTCGAATGACAGCCAAGAGGTGCGTTGGTTTTACGCCATACTTCCAACTATCTTAGCTGTGTTCGTTTGTACATACATTTGTACAAAATAAAAAATATATTTATGTAAATAAAAGTAAATTAGGTAATATAAAATTGCAATTAGCTAAACTTATAAGTATAGTTAATTTTCTTGAATTTAAGGAAAAAAGGTGCTAACAAACAAGGTTTATATAAAATAATTTATCATGAATAAAATTATAGTTGGGTAAAAACAAGAATATTGTGAAAGTACATGTGTAGGTTTTTTTAACTAAAATCCCAGCTCTAGTAATAACAATGATACATAAAATGTGTATCCAGCCGTTACAATACGTACTATTTTTTTCAACATTATATAAAAATTACATTTTCCAACGTTTACTTTATACAATATATTGGTTGTCTCATATTCGTTTGCCACTATTGGGATCTCGAAAACTATAAGAGCAAAATAGGATTTTTGTGTGCCTCTGAAAGTTCAACTCAGATATTTGTTTAAAAAAAAATCATAATAAAAATTATAGATCACTAGATATTAACGAAAAACTAATTTGAATTTTTTTTGTTTCTAAAATAAGTACTAAACAGTTACATATTAGAAAAAAGTTTTAAATAAAAGTTACATACTTTTAGTATAAAATATCCAATATCATTTAGTAAAAATATTTTTTTTAAATCTTAAAATTTTATATCTTTGAAAAAGAAAAAAACATATTTGAGATAAAAATCAAATATGGTTTTCATTTAAAAAAACCATAAGTTTGTGTCATATCTCAGATGTGCTGCAGAAAAAATTAATTATCTTCCCACATACAATACGTTACAAGCATCTACACTTTTTTAAAAACATATGCAACATTTTGAAATTTATTTAAACAAATATTTAACAAAATTAATATTTTATGATTATATATCGTTCGAGGCGGACATTAACTCCCGTTTAACCGAAGTCGTAGATGACGAAGAATTATTGTAGTGCTATTGTTATAACTTTTTACTACCACTATGGTCAAACGGTTTAGAGCGCTTAATTTATTTAATGCGCTTCGATTATTGAAACAGGTGGAATTCTGACCCTATGCTCCACTATGAGGAACAGGAACAAGGTATTATTATTGTAACAACTCTTTAAGCCATATTACATTTTTTTTTGTTTTACGGCGGTTTTATGTTTGAAATAATAGATTTCACATTATTTATGATACACTATAATAGTTTTAGATTTGTTCATTCAATTCTCGAGCAGTTGCCATAATAATATGTAGTTTTTCTTTACCTTTACACTTACAGTCTAATTTTGATTTCCAATAAGAATTACTTCCCAACCTTCCCTATATTTTAAAATTTCGTTTGCAAGCTCCCCACCCTCTGCCAAAACCGATGGTGAAGGTCATCTCCGACCTACTTACAAGTTTCGTGAGTCGCGAGCGTACACACATTCATCCCACACTCTTGGGCCATCCTACCCCACTTCACCGCGCACAGTCAATTTTGCGCAATTAGCCCACCTGCCGCTGCTTGGATGGTCGTGTACTCATCTAATGCGACGCGCTACATTATGATGATTTAAATGTGTAATAACCATGATAATACCAAATATATATATATATATATATACATAATTTCGTCGTCTAGTGACCTATGTACCATTTTATAAAGCGGAAATAACACTGAAATGACCTATTTATTAAAAAATATGAATCTAATGTAACCGCGGTTAAAAGTACCTAATTGTCTTTTAAATTTTTATGTTTATGTAAAAAGTAGTAATAAAAAATATTGAATATAGATACATTTGAATTTGTATTGTTATTAACAATATGGGGAAAAGAGATTAGAGAGGACGAATAGTCAATATTCTCTAAATACGGAAATATATTGTATAATTCATTTATATAAGAAACCACAAAGAACACGAAAACTATGTTATGACGAAAATCCAGAAAATGAGGTAAACAACTCAGCGGAACAGAAATGTTTATATTATTTATCATTTGTTATTCTTTAATTAGTATTATTAAAAGGAGATCCGAAGTTTACAAGCGTTAAAATTAATTTTTAAACATTTATAACCCTCCTGTGACCGTGCGAGATATTCCAGTTGCCCCCAATTTTAAATATTTTGTAATGTATTCGTTAATATGTTTTTACAGTTACGTGATCGTTAAAATAAATATTAACGTAAGGCAAATCACTATATTTGCTGAATTTTCAATTTTGGAAATACATATTTTTGTAATTATTCTTGCTGGGTTTACCAGGTTACCTCACCTAATTGTAATAAAAATTCAATTTTATTACAATTAACATTGTCTCTGAAGAAGACATATTTGATGTCGAAAAGTCGGATTATGTTCAAAGTTAACTTCCTTTTTTAATTGCTTTCGACTGCTTCTAGGAAAAAAAGAACTTTTTAATATTTTACATTATTAGTTCATTTAGTTAATTTAGAAAACATGTATCTTTGATTTATATAAATAAATATAAATATATCATCACGCCTTTTACCCATTACTGGGTGTAGCACTCTGCCGAAGCAGATCTCGGTAAGTGATATATTTTTTTCGCGTGAAGTGCGGTTATCAGCCGGCAAATCACGGCCCTCAAAGATATTAGTGGGGAGGGAGCCACAGGGGTAGATTTAAATTGGTAAAAATTGTTTGTCGGCTGTGGGGATCGAACCAGGGTTCTCAAGATCCACAGACCGACCCAATACCACTGAGCCACCTACCCCATAAATTTATTTGATTTAAATATATTTAAATATAATATTCTATTTTTCGTAACAAAAACGTAGGAACAGAATAAATTATGCTGATGTATGGTATACTGAATGCTGAGATTTACTTGAAAAACGTTTCTTAATGTAATTAATTTACAAAATATCATCTGAACATGTAACACAAAATCGTCTTGATTTTATATCATAACAACTTCATTGCAAAATTGTGAAACCAGTGAAGTTTGATAATATTTATAACGAACTCGGATGGAGATAAAATTGTACATGTTATTTGGATTAAACGTTATCCCTATTTGCTCGGCAAAATTATTGCACGTCAAACAAAGTGTTAATTTTAATTACACTATACTATTTGCTACATTATAAATAACTGTCAATTTTCTCTTAGTGGATAATAATAAATATGACACGCAGTTAAGGCATATATTGTTGGTATAAAAGTAGATTAGTTACCTGCAATGATATATAATCCTATAAGTCATTAGTTACCTCTACCTGTTGAAATATTTAATTTACTATTAAAATATAGAAATATATGTTAAAATAATAGCGTTTTCCGCTTACACTTTCAGTGCGCACTGAGTGCAAATTTAACTGCACTGAGAGCGAATGGCGTTTTTCACTTACCTTTTCAGTGCGCACTTTTTCGGTTTTTTATTTTTCACTTGTTACAAAATCGCACTCAGGGCAGCATAAACTCGCACTCAGTGTGGATTTTGTTGCACCGACTACTATAGCAAGTGCGCCAATTTGAGTGCAAATATGACGGCGCAAAATTACAAAAACGCTATATTGCTATCTGTTATCGAAGAACTTTGTTCGTCGTCCTCATCGTCATCTGATAATGAATTAACAGAGACAGTTTTAGAATATGTAGATGAGAAAACAGAACGACCCAAAATTATTAATTTTATAACTAGTGTCGTACATAAATATTCTGACAAACAGGTAACAATTATATTAACATATTATATATTGTTTTCCATAATAATTTTTTTTTAAGTTTAAGGAATCCTTCAGATTAAAAAGAATTACATGCTCCATGTTAATAGAAAAGTTTTCGACATCAAAATTTTATCCTGAATCAAATTCTCATGCTGGTAGTTCCTCATCTTCGGCTGAAAATCACATATTGTCATTCTTATGGTATGATTTGAACAATGAAAATAATAATAAATACAAATGTGCGTTAATAGGTTTACGGGTAATAAATGTTGTATAAGGGATGTAGCCGAAAGATTTGGCATTGGTCAAACCACATGTTTTCGCCAAATAAAACGTGTAATGGACTATTTAGTCAACATTGCACCACATCATATAAAATTTCCTCAAACTAGAGAAGAGAAGGAAAATATGAGTAGAGAATTTAAGAAAGTACGTAAGTTTAAATACCAATATTTAAATACTAGAATAAATTATTATTTCTAGATTTCTGGCTTTCCTGGTGTGTTAGGTTGTATAGATGGAACTTCTATTACAGTACGGACACCAGCACATAAAATAAAATCAACATATGTAAATAGGCATGATATTCCATCTATAACTTTACAAGGAATATGCGACTACAAACGCAAATTTATTGATGTTTTTACGGCACCTCCGGGCAAAGTTCATGATTCTAGAGTGTATCATTTATCATTCATAAGTTCGGAACTGCCAAAAATATGTAATCAGGAGTATCACTTACTTGGAGATAATGCATACCATTTAAGAGAATATTTAATGACTCCATATAAAGATTACGATAATATAACGGAAGAAAAAAGATCATACAATTATAAATTTTCTAAAACCCGCGTTTTGATAGAAAACGCATTCGGATTATTAAAAGGACGGTTTAGACAACTTTCATGTTTAGATTTTCACAAAGTTGAAAAAATTACAATATTTATAATAGCTTGTTGTGTTCTGCACAATTTGTGTATAGACCAAAATGATTTAATGGAAGATATACAAATTAATGAGTGCCATGAAGAAAATGAAGGTGAAGAGGAAAGACAGGAAAGAGAAATAGTTCTAAGACGTCTAGGTGAAATAAAAAGACAAGAAATATGCCAATATTTGAAAAATTAAATATATTTATCACAAATAAAATTTTATTCAAAATGAATAATTATTTTCACATAGAAATATACATATATATATTTTTTAATTAATGTAATTTTTCAAGGAAACAAATACTTACTTTGTAAAATAAATAAATTGTATTACATTTTATGATTTCGTAAATAAATCAGTCTTATTATTTTATTATATCAGTCTTATTATTTTTTCAAGGTATCAATTAAAGTTTTTAGTAATTTCATTTTTTCGTTATGTCGTTTTTCACGTTGCTCTTCTTTTAAATAATGTATTTTAAGTAGTACATCACGAACACATTTCTTTTTTTTTGTGGTGTACTATCTTCGTTTTGATCTGGAGTACTTTTGCTTTTGCTTGTAGTAGGAATAGTACTAACTGTTTCACAGTGACTGTTTTCTACAGGAACAATTTCAGGATAAATTTGGGCAGAAATGTTTTCATCATTACAGGCATTTGTGGAAGTTTCAGCGGCAAATGGTTGATTTATTGTTATTGATTCTTTAAAGGTATATTTTCCAACTCCTCTTAAAATTTCTGGTTCGATGCTGTCATCAATAGCTGCTATTTTTTTCAATTCCTCTTCATATTCTATTGGCATACGACATGAACCCGACGTATTATTATTAATTACAGCCTTTGTTTTCCTTTTTTTAATTGTCTTAAATCGATTCTCACACTGTAGTTCGGTGTAAGTTAATCCCAATATTTCTTTAATTTCTGTAGCTATTTTTTTCCACATACTTTTTTTTGTTTTGAATTTTTTTAAAGGACCTACCATATTTAAATATATTTCATATTTGTCCAATAAAAATTTTGTTGCTTGGACATTCCAGTGAACATCTAAAATTATTAAATAATTTAAACTACTTCATATAACCCAAACGGCATTAAATACCTCTATTATTAGACCTGTTAGTGCTTCCTTCATTATTATTTTCTGTAGGTGATTCGAGAGGCGATTCACAAATATTTTCTGTATCATAATCGTAGGTTTCTCTAAGATCATAAATTATTTCTCTACAAATACAAATATTTAGTCCTATGAATAATAAAAATTAAACAATATAACCTGGAAGTGTCCTTATTAATTCTTATAATTTTTTCCATATTGTCACATTCGATGAACCCGTTCTTGATGAGCTCCTTTATATAATACACAGCAAAATAATTATCAGCTGAAATAAAAATGTATATATATATATATATATTTACAGTACATACTTTGAAATGTTATAAAAATTTCACCTATTAGTTTCAAATAAAGTTCATTGTCAGCTGCTTCAATTGTGGTTACTTCAGAATTTATTTCAAACGTAACTGTATTCATAATATCCATGTCAAAACAAAACTTCCGAGCTTTTAAATATATTCACTAACCTTAAATTTTGTACAAACAAATGTGAACTGATATACGAATTTACTTTCCACTTACCAACGAATGCGTGCGCACTGTAATTAAAACTGGAACAGTGCATGACGTCATATATCGCACGATTTACGTTCCAGTGCGCACAACATTTTGATAAGCGGAAAACGCTATAAGTATAGAGTATTCAGTAATTAATAATAGTAATTATTATTATTATAAGAGAAAAATAGAGTAGAGAATTAAATCCTATAAACTCTTGTACAAAGTGTATACAGTGATTTAAAAAATATAAAGTGACAAGTTAACCATAAACAATATGATAAATGGAAAAGGAACAAGATTTTGGACATGGAACAACGAACGCACATAATATAGAAAACAAAAAACGTCAATCAAACAAAATAATAATTTTTATTTCCTAACGTCACACAAGCATGTGGAAAGTAAAACTGCAGTTAAGAAAACTTATCTACTTTTATTTATATATTTATATTTATTCCAATTCGTAGATTAATTTTTTCAATGGTAGCAATATCTATTAAAACAATTGTTGACGCGGCATCCCTTCATCACACTCCCACTATCAATAATTATCCTGAAGTGGTGGTAGCAAAGGCTACCAAGAGACAGCGGAGTTAGAATCATATTAAATAAATACAAATATAAACAAAATTACAAGTTGGTGAAGTTATTTCATCTAGTTCTGCGATATCTTATCTTCCTCGATTGTGACAACAATTTCAGAAATTGTTCTTTTCGTTACCGGTAGAATTACTATTCAATTGTAAGAAATTTATTACTCGTAGAAATATGTACAATTATCCCAGAGCATTTTATATTTTTACTTAGTTACCTATGTTACCATGGTACAATTTTGTAAGCAAATTGTTACGATACGAACATTGTTAGAGAAGTGCTTTAGCTACAACCGGATGTTTACCACAAAAAAAAATACGAAAAAAGTATCAACTTTACAAACAAGCACATAACGCAATTGTGGTCGCAAGTTAATTTTTGCTAAAAAACTTATCACGGATCACGTTTTTTGGGAGTTTGCAAAGCGTTTTATTTTTTTACGATGTGTATATTAGATATTAACGACACTAAATTTCTCTTATTGTTTTACATAATATAGCGATAAAATAAATTCCATAAGTTTAAACGAGCAGTCTGTTACAGCGTACATTTGTTTTACTATTTATAAGAATATTTTTAAATTATTTAAATTTTTAATCATTTATCCTTATTTTAAAAGGTTCAAAATATAAATATTCGATATTGACGTAACTTAATTTCTCTTATTGATTTACATATAGCAAAAAATAAATACATATTTTTAATTTTTTTGAAACCAAAATTATTGATGTTATGGATCATAAAAAGCATAGACTTATTCTAGAAACGTTACATATAAATTTACACCATGATACCTCGATTAATTATCAAACTGATGCGTATAATAATTTAAAATATGCTCAAATTTTTGTAGGGAATTGAACAATTGAATTTTTATATATTTTATTTTAATTATTTATTATTTTTTGTTTTTTCTATTTTTATTTTTCATATGTATCTTTTTTCTTTTTTATTATTATTGACATTTTACAAATATTGTTTTATATTTTTACGTTTTTTAAAAGTTTGACATTTCGATTAATTTACTAGTTTTATATTATAATTATTGTATTTATATATTAAGGTGCTGATGATGAGCTAATATTTATGCTCGAAACGTCCACAAATAAATATTTAATAAAAACATTGGATTCTGAAGCGTTTTCTTTATTTAATATATTATATAATTGAATCCTTTTTCCTTTTTTAAATATATATATTATAAATAATAATAATCAGAATAAATTGGTACCTATTAAATAATAATATAAAATAAAACATTACTGATGTATTTTTACCGGGCTTTTAAATTGAGAAAAAAATGTGTTGATTTTTAATTCGGATAATTTATTGTTTTATTTCTATAATTTAAGAATTTTAAGAAATAAATAAAAGAAATATTAAAAATTAAATTGCGTTTTTTTGGTTGACAAGAGCCGGGGCGCAGGCTGATCACCCCGCACCCCGGCGCTGAATATGCTTAAGACGGGCCTGCTTTTTGTAAGGTTCTTATATTATAAATTAAATTACTGGAATCGCCCGCGCTATGCCGAACTGTGATACGAAACGCATCATGCCTGAAGCGGAGTGCCGTGTGTAGTGCCGTAAGGGAATGGTTAGCTCTTCGCGTTTACAGTAACCAAAGTAAATACTTCAAACGTTGCATCAGTGCACTGGGTGACTGGATTCTAAATCTACTTTTGCTTTATAAGCGTAACTTTTTACAGTTAATTTGAATATACGAATACTTTATATATTTTATTTCATTTCTTTTTGGTGCATACGCTTTCACATTTAAAACTTAAATTTAAGTGAATTTTAAATTTTATGACTACACCATAAATGAATGAAAATAAACCTTTTTTAATTCAAGAGCAAAATAATTAATTATACTACCGGAATTCGTTTACGAATTATTCGTAAACGAATATTCTTAACAACACAAAAGTTATCAAGGATAAAAAGTCTGTACTTTAATATACACATATACAAGTGTCCCATTTTAAACGAACCACTCAAATATCTCGTCAGAGAAGTCTCCTATAAAAAAAATTACTTCTATAAAAGTTGTAGATCTCAATGGGGGAAATCGCCATGGGAACTCAAATTTGATCTAGGAACTAATATTCAGTCATTTCAAGGTCAACTCCATTTTTTAAATAGAAACTTATATTTTCTTTTCGATAATCATATTCTACGGGAAAAAACATGAAACTTTTGTTTGAAAAATATATTTCCTTGCCTTAATTTTTTCAGTTTTTTACATTTTTTAGGCATTTAAACAGACTTTTTCAGGGTTACAGGAAAAATAAAATAAATAAACAACAAAAATAAAATAAACTAAAAATAATTAATTTAATAAAATGATTTTTTAATGAAATAAAAGCATATATTTTTTCCTCTTATAATTTTTCTCTACAGTTTAAAAAAAATCGAATAAAAATTATTCAATATCATAAATTTTTTAAAACTGAAATAATTTTTTCAATCAAAAGTTTTATGTTTTCCCCCGTAGAAAACGAGATATTTGAGTGGATCGTTTAAAATGGGACATCCTATATAATTATAAATTTTATTTTAATCCAGACATATTTATAACGGCACTTTGTTCCGATAATTGCTCAAATCCTTGGCCAGTGCATATTGTACCGCGTACTACATCTAAATTAATGTTTAGCTTTAGATTGCATAGTTTTTTTTTTCTGAATATATAAATGCCTTTTGATTACACATTTTACATTTGAAATTCAACTCTCAGTAATATTCATGTCTCAATTCTTTAACTAGCGTCATATTACTAAAATTGCAGTCAAAAGGATCATGATGAATAATTTCATAAAATTGTTGAAATAAATAGTTTGCATCAAATATTCTTCTTCCTTCTATGACAGCTCCAACAAACTCTTCTAATTCATCCTTAGTAATAGATAAATCAGAAAGTGTGTCCGTGTCACTGCCAGCACTATTTATATAGTCACAGTCAGGAAATATTGATGTACTCTTCGGAATTGATGATGAATTACCGTCACTATCATTTCCAGTTTCTAATTTTAATTTTCTTTTAGCAATTTAAGAGAGCAGGAATGAATATTTTGTTCAATAAAAAAATAAAAGTCCTGAATTGACGACTGGTAATCGCACTTCTTCCGCAAAAATATATCAATTACCGAGATCTTCTCTAGCCTTGACACTAGCAGAGTGCCAAATTCAGAAATGGGTAAATGGCGTAATAAAATATCAAGTTAATAACTAAATTTTATTTTAAATTTCTCCAATAATTTTTGAAAGCTTCGCCCTTCTTTCTTAGCCTGTATTTGGATTGAAACAATCTGCTTTTATTTCCGTGTCTGCTAGACATGATTAAATTTACGGTGAGGTGATTCTATTTTCTACCAACAACAATAAGAATGTTACATTGACCGCGTTCAACCAGGATAGCGCGTGGACCGAAATGTATCCCCCACTCCATCCGCCTGGGATCCGTACCCACCCGCCTCGTTACTAGGGCTTGGTAGATATTGAATTATTTTCTGTCGAAAATATGGTACTTTGTTTCCATAATACAGCTTGTAATTTTTGATATAGAATCACAAACATAATATGCATGATTAATAACAGGTATTTCTATGTTACCAGGTGTTCAAAAATCTTATATTGTATAGTTTCTCAGAAAATAAATAGTGAAGTTGTGAATAAAATTAATTATTTATAAAATAATTCTTCGGAAACTAAAATAGAAATACAAAAAATTTAAATCTAGAAACTTATATTCATCCTTTGTCAACACGGATATTTAATAACCTTAAATGTAACGAACCAATAACAAACAAAATAAGTCTGAAAATAATATATGGTTGTCAACTACAGAGTAACATTTAAAATGATTTTTAGTATTATTTGTTTCATGTAATGGCATATAAATCATGTTTATAAAACATTAAATATTAATAGAAATTGAAAAAAATTAAATCTACTATAATAGACAAACGGAAACTGCGAAATATACCATATGTATTATAAAACTTTACTATATTGGCCCCAATGTTATTTTACATTGATTTTATAGAAGTGTTTTACTAGTGAACGCCATATAACATTGTTGCAAGATACATTGTTTCGTGCAACGACCAACGATCAATCGATAACGTGTCCTCTAACATTTTAGCTATTCTGGCCATGCCGACAACACAGAAGGCGCCATAATTTTTATTTTATGATATTTACTCATAGCATTATAATATTATACATTTATATATAGTTTTTATTATTATCGGAAGTAATAATAATGGGATAGGTGGCTCAGTGGTATCGACTCGACCCCTGTGGCTTCCCCGCCACTAATATCTTTGGGGGCCGTGATTTGATGGCTGGTAACCGCACGTCACGAGTAAAAATATATCACTTACCGAGATCTGCTTAGGCAGAGTGCCACACAGTGGTGATATATTTATTTTATTTATAATAATTAATTCTAGTTTTTTTTAAAATAATTTGTTTCTTCAAAATTCACAGAGGTCACACAACCCAAAAAGATACTGTGAATATAAAATTTTACTTTTTTCATCTTCAAAGAAACAAACAATGTGTACTTAATTAATTTAATTGAGCTTTTTTTATTCAAAATTCACTTAGAAATTTGTTCGACATAATGACTTTATTGTATGGGTTCAATCACAAATTAATTCCTAAATTTTATCTTATTTATAGTATCATTTTATAAACTAGTGCTAAACTAAATTGAAAATATTCGTAAGTAATATATAGACAACAATCAATAATAGTGTATCTACACGGAAGTGAAGTCCCGCAGTGCCTACGTTCAAAGAACTACCAATTCTAAGTTGAACGGATCTCCATACATTAAAACATAAAACCTATATTTATATCTCTTTTTAATTTGCTTTCAATTCGACAAACTAATAAAGTGATGATTATTAATCTTTTGTCCTTATTTTGATGACACAATTTATTTTTTCTACTTAATTTGTAGTTATGTTAAGAAATGAATTGTTATAATATTCATTATTGTTTTATGAAAATGGAATTTTGATTATTATTATTATTAATTTTGACTCTGTAACTACAAATAAGCATAATTTATTATATTTGATTTTATTGTTATATTTGTTATTAAAATTAACAGTCATTTTTCGTTTTTCCCTTCATTCAAGCGTTGCTTTCGCCTTAATAAACAATGCATAAAATGATTATAGTAGGTAACGTTTTGTTCCTAAATAAATTTTCTCTCGTCTCAAAATATTTTGTAGTACCAGAGCCATCTGTTGCTAAATATATGTATGCAGTATTTTAGTTCCTTAAATGGCCACTGTTTATTTCGAGGAAGTTTCAGTCAAAATTGAAATGTCATTTTTCGCTGAACTAAATAAAATTTGAACAAACTAAGAATGGTTATTCAAAGAGCGATAAAACATTATAAGTTTGATATAAAATCATCATTGTGAAAGCCAGGAATCGCTGGAAAATTAGGTTTTAAAGATGGCAGTTTAAGGTCCGTCTCAAACTTCCACTCGGACCTGGTAGTTCCCTGAGCACAGGCGCCGCGGGACTCGAAGTTCCGTGAAGACAAATATATATATATATATATATATATATATATATATATATAAGTTAGGAAACGGTGTTCCCACAGAAACCGCTGACTCTCCAGCAATAGTGTAATATCATATCTTAGAATCATGTAACATCCTGGGTAGGATCGTGTAAGACTGAACCCAGTCAGATTCTCACTTCAGTACGATCAACACATACTTGTAACAAATCTGTATCTAACTTTTGACTTCTGAAGCTAAAAAATATCTAATGTTGTAAAACACTTAAAATACAATTTTTTAAAAACATTTATTGCAAATCAATAAATCTAACTGGCGCAGTCGCATCGGATATCGCAAACGAAACATAAAAATTTCGGTTCGTTTCAACGATTTATTGCGAAGAATCAACGTAAAATCAGTGAAAAAAATCTACACGTTTTCAACGAGTGCATCGCGTCACACGAAGAGAACAACGAAGCCCTGCTGAACACAGAGCCGAGCCGTAGAAGATTCATCCTGTCCTGTTCCTCCATCGTGGAAGAAGCAGTACAGAGCCAATGAAGAACACACTGATTTTCCTGTAAGTAGTGCACATATGACATCTAGAGATAATCGAGCGAATAGCGAATTAGAATCAGACGATAGCTCAGATACAGATTCAGTAAATTCCTCTGACTCACTAATTTACATTCCAAACACACTCCCAATCGATCAATCCCTTGTCGATCAAATAAATAACCTAAACCTTGACGAAATGGCTGTCCCAGAACTCAAACGCGAATATTTAGACATGATCCCCAAATTTCGAGGTGATGCTAAATTATTAAGTAGATTTATAGAAATTAGCGAAAAAATCGTAAATAAATTTTATGATACAACAGACGCAAATAATTTCCAAAACGAGTACTTAATGAGCAGTATTTTGACAAAAATAAAAGGAGAAGCCGCCGTCAACATTGCGAGTGTCACAATTACTAAATGGCTAGATTTAAAAACAGCCCTATTAAATACGTACGCGGACAAGCGCGATATTTACACGTTAAATTTCGAATTATGCGAATTAAAACAAAATCAAAATGAATCCCCATTTGATTATTACAACAGAGTTATACACTTATTAAATTTATCAACCTCTTATATAACTCTACATATAAAAGCGGAAGAACAACCTATTCTAATTGGCTATTTTAGAAATTTTGCGTTAAGAGTCATGTTGCGAGGACTTAGAGAGCCTCTAGGCACATTAATGAGAACCAAAGACCCAAAAGACCTAACCACCGCCCTGAACATGATGACAAACGACTTCCAAATTGACTCAGTCAATAAACAACAACACAAAAATACGTTCAAACCCAAACAAAACCTTCCCACACAAAATAACAAACCATTTCAACAAAGAAGTTACCCTCAACTAATGTACAAGCCTAATCAAACACACTACACCCCTCAACCACACTACACATACCAACAAAATCATCAACAAATTAAACCAAACATTCCAAACGTTTTCAAACCTGATCCAAACAAAAAATTTGCGAAACCGACGCCCATGAGTGTCAGTACTAGACAATCATTCACACCAAGACCAAGCACAAGTAATTACCGTCCTCAACAATTTCAATCCCAACGAAAACCTGATTTTATTTCGGAAGAACTATTTAATACCGAAGTCGATGAATTACAAAATAACGAAATCGAAGAACAATACTGTGATGAAAACGTAGAATATTACGTCACCGAACCAAATCCCGATAATGATGAAAATCATGATCAAGACGCTTTTTTTCAATAAAAAGCCTCGGAAACGAATTTGAAATTATGAATTTAACTCATAATTATAGCAAACTACCATTCATAATATATCCCGAACATAACTTAAAAGTTTTGATAGATACCGGAAGTACACGCTCATTTATTAACCCAAATATTGCACAGAAATATTATAAAAATAAAATTCAAAATGACACTTTTAAAATCACAACAGCTCACGGTACTTCAACTGAAAATTCTAGTATTATTTTACCTGCTTCAAACTTGTTGAACAACCCAGATAAATTATTAAAATACTATCTATTCGATTTCCACAATAACTTTGATGTTTTGCTTGGAACAGATAATTTAAAAATTTTAGAAACAAGTATTGATTTAAATAATGATAAAATTAAAACTCCTACTCAAGATATAAAAATTCATTATCATAAGATACTTCCAAAATCTCATTATATCAAAATTCCACCAAACTCGGAAAAAATAATTAAAATATTTGTTAACAACATAGAGACCGGAGAAGCATTCATACCAGAAACTAAAATAAATAATATAATTATTCCCGAAGGTTTAGCTAAAGTAGAAAATTACGAATTATTCTATCCTGCTATTAACACAACGGATAATGAACAAATTTTAGACACTGTAAATTGCGTAAAACTAGAAACACTAAATCATTTTGAAATTAATAATTTAAACTTTGACAAAACCCGTACTGAAAATAATTTAGATATGAATAAAATAAGAATTGATCATATGAATCAAGAAGAAAAATCTGAAATTATGAAATTATTAAAAGAATTCTCTACTATTTTACACGGCGATAATAAATCACTAACATTTACGAATGAAGTTAAACACTTTATCCGAACTAAAGATGAAATCCCCGTATATTCAAAAACCTATAGATATCCTAAAGTGCATAGGAAAGAAGTGCAAAATCAAATCTCAAAAATGCTTGATCAAAAAATAATCCGTCCCTCTCATTCTCCTTGGTCATCCCCAGTGTGGATCGTTCCCAAGAAGATTGACGCATCTGGCAAGAAAAAATGGAGAATAGTCATAGATTATAGAAAGTTAAATGAGAAAACGATCGATGACAAGTATCCGATACCAAATATAAACACTTTATTAGACAAACTTGGTAGATGTAATTATTTTTCGACCTTAGATCTCGCGTCCGGATTCCATCAGATTGAGATGAACAAAGCAGATATTCAAAAAACTGCTTTCAATACCGAAAATGGGCATTACGAATTCATGAGAATGCCATTTGGCTTGAAAAATGCCCCGGCAACTTTTCAACGCGTCATGGATAACGTACTTAGAAATTTAGTAAACGAAATTTGCTTAGTATACTTAGATGACGTCATAATTTTCAGCACAAGCCTCCAAGAGCATATTCAAAATTTAAGAACAGTTTTTGACCGTCTAAAGAAAGCGAACTTAAAAATACAGCTCGACAAATCGGAATTTTTACGTAAAGAGGTAGCGTATCTCGGACATGTCGTGACCCCTAGCGGAGTTAAACCGAACCCGGATAAAATTCACGCGATTAAAAACTACCCTCTACCGAAAACACCGAAACAAATTAAAGCATTTCTAGGCCTACTAGGTTATTACCGAAAATTCATTAAAAATTTTGCCCAACTCACGAAACCCCTAACTAAATGTCTAAAGAAAGACGCAGAAATTAAACATAACGATTCAGAATATGTTAACTGTTTCAATACTTGCAAAAATCTTCTAATTAACGATCCCATACTTCAATATCCAGATTTTAACAAGCCTTTGAACTTAACCACAGACGCTAGCAATTACGCTATAGGCGCTATCCTGTCCCAAGGTAATATTGGTTCCGATCTTCCCATCGCCTACGCAAGTCGAACTCTAAATGACTCAGAACAAAACTACAGCACGATTGAAAAAGAATTACTCGCTGTTATGTGGGCTACGAAATATTTTAGACCATATTTGTTTGGCAGAAAATTTAAAATCATTACTGATCATAAACCATTGCAATATTTACATTCATTATAAGAACCAAATTCCAAATTAATGCGTTGGAGACTCAAATTAGAAGAGTACGATTACGAAGTTATTCATAAAAAAGGAACTTTAAACAAAAACGCTGACGCTCTATCACGAATAGAATTAAACGTCAACACTGTAGACCCCGGTATGTAAAATCTTTTTGAATATGTAGAAACATTTAACGATACTTTTGATCCCAACAATGACACACAATCTATGATTGTTGAACCTGACGAAGATGCCCTAAATGATACTGACACAGACCAAACTATACATTCAAATCCAGAAAATCCTAATCATAGGCATTACGATAACAGAATCTGCCGTAAACTATGGCAAAAATCAAATATTTATATCTCAAGTTAAACACTCTCCATGTACACCAAAAGTGCAAAAATTTCATTCTGACAAAATGAGAATTTTAGTGCAATTATCAGAAACAAATTTTGAAAAAGACACGGTAAAATTTATCAAAGAATTTGTTGTGCCTAAAGTAAAATATTACCTATACTTCGAGCAACCCTTATACGAACAATTTAGCAACGTATTGCAAAAGTATTTCAAAAACTCTGAAATTAAATTTATTAAGTGTAATACTAAATTAATAGATGTAGAAGACCCAGATGAAATTTTACAAACAATTAAAAATAATCATGAAAGCAAAACAAATCACCGCGGCATTAATGAAGTTTATAACCAAATAAAAAAGAGATATTATTGGCCTAACCAACATAAAACCATCACAGATTATATCAATCAATGCGAGATATGTTTAGCAGCCAAATACGAAAGAAATCCTGTAAAACCTAAATTAAATATAACTCCGACCCCCAACAAACCATTAGACATTATACACGTAGACACATTAAGTCTCGAAAATTCCAAATTTCTAACAATAATTGACGCATTATCAAAATACGCGCAAGCCTATAAAGTAAAGTCAATCAACGCTATAGAAATTACAAATAAATTAACTAAATTCTTTTCCCATCATGGTATACCAAAATTAATTGTATCCGACAACGGACTCGAATTTAAAAATACAGTTGTTAAAGAATTATTATCCTTGCATAAAATTAAATTCATTTTACTTGCTCACAAAATCCAAACTCGAATGGTTTAGTTGAACGTTTTCACTCAACTTTAATAGAACATATTCGTTTATTCAATATGCAAGACAATTTCAAGAATGAGTCGATAAAAGATAAAATATCATATGCAATTTTAGCATATAATAATACAAATCATAGTTCGATAAATGATTGAAATTATTAACGGTCATTTAGAAGTAAATTCCCCTCTCGATATCGAACTTGATAAACAAGTTACCCAAGACTATATACAAAAACACAAAGATAAGACTAAACTAATGTATCGAAATATTAATCAAAAATTGCAAGATGAAAAATCTAAATTAATAACTAAAATTAATGAAACAAGAGAAGAACTCCCAGACATCCCTGAAACAGTTTATGTTCAAAACAAACAAAAAGGAAATAAAACGAAATTGCCTAAATTTAAGAAAGAAAAGATAAAAAAATTAAATAAACCCCTGAAAACAGCGGAAATAGAAACCAATCCCAATGACAAAAAGCAGCCTAAAATACACCTTTCCAATATAAGAAGACCCCGAAAAATTTCTAACAAAAATTCGGATATTCCAGTTCCCTCTACCTCTCATACTCCCACGGACTAAGTATGAAAGACATAACACATAATCCAGGACTACTGACAATAAATCTCGGGACCGCAACACTCCAAAAATCCACACACACATTCATACACTATTACGACTTACAACCACTTTGGACACAATATGAAAATTTAAACAAACAATATGAAAACCTTAAACGAATCCTTAATAATGACAAGACAATTTCTCCTGAATTTGACAATAATAATAACATAATTGATTATATTCGTAATAACATTAACGAAAAAATTAATCATTTAACAAAACAAACAGAAAATCAACGAGTTAAAAGAGGCTTAATCAACGGCCTCGGAACAGTTATCAAATCAATAACAGGAAATTTAGATGCAGACGACGATAAACGTTATACACAAATTTTGAATCACTTAAAGGAGAATAAAAATAATTTAAATCACCAAATTAAATACCAGTATTCCGTCAATCAACAAATGATAGACTATTTTAATAGGACTGTTGACACAATCAGAGAAAATGAAAATTTATTAAAATCTAAAATTGAACAACTACTCCACATTGTTGTCGGTGGAACTAGAGATCAAGATAAACTCTTTATAAAAGATATTTTTCATCAATTAAACACTTTATATACTTTAACTTTTAATATTCTCCAAGATGTCGAAAATTCTTTGACGTTTTGTAAATTACACACTATACATCCAAGTATTATAAAGTCACACGATCTTCTCACAGAATTAAATAAAATTTCAAAATTTTATAATAATCAGTTACCAATTAATATAAATTCAGAAAATATTCTAGAACTAGAAAAAATGCTTTTTGTAAATTGCAAATTATCATCTAACAAAATTACGTATTTTATTGAAATCCCTATAAATTACGAAACGCAATTTGAGTTAATTCACCTAATCCCGATTCCTACTAAACACAATACTGAATATGTAACTGTTATCCCTAATCAAGAATACTTCTTAAGATCAAATGATGGACAAATTAAATCTCTATATGACGTATGTACCTACAATAAGGAAAACACATACCAGTGTCCCAACAAGATAAGTGAACTGACCGAAAACTCTTGCGAGAAGAACTTCATTTCACACAACAACATTGAAAATTGTCAATTTCTAAAATTAAATATCAGACAGAATCATATTGAATATTTGACTGACATCAATCAACATTTAATAATATTCCCCGATCACGAAGAAATTAAAGTTAAATGTAAACAAGGCGACACTATAAAAACGCTCCAAGGAATATTCCTGGTAAAAAAGACGATTGCCTGTTGGAATACAAGAACCAAAATTTATTATTTAAACACGGAACCTTTGGCAAACCAGTAGTAATCGAAAACTACAAATTCGACTTCAACAAATCACAAATTCCAAAAATTTCAATTGAACTGAATACCATCAACGAGCTGAAACCAATGAACAAACTCGAAGAATCCATTGACGACTATTTCTTCGACCAGCACGATGTCAACAATATCATCAATTATTCAACCCTAATACTCTATATAATTTTGATTACAGGTGCTATCATCCTGCTTGTAATCTTTTTAAAGAGAAAGTTCCACAGACGCTCGCTGACAAGACCGAAGTCCAGAGAAGGCATTGAACTTCAACCGAGAACTTCAGCCCCTACAACGGTCCACCAGCTCCCCGATGAAGCCCAATTCTAGCGAAGGAGGAGTTAGGAAACGGTGTTCCCACAGAAACCGCTGACTCTCCAGCAATACGATTCCAGAATAGTGTAATATCATATCTTAGAATCATGTTAGTCAGATTCTCACTCCAGTACGATCAACACATACTTGTAACAAATGTGTATCTAACTTTTGACTTCTGAAGCTAAAAAATATCTAATGTTGTAAAACACTTAAAACACAATTTTTTAAAAACATTTATTGCAAATCAATAAATCTAACTTATATATATATATATATATATATATATATATATATATATATATATATATATATATATATATATATATATATATATATATATACCATATATATATTTGTTTGTTTATTTATTTATTTATCCACAATCAACTCATAATATGCATTTATTTATGCTCATTGTAACTGTAAAATGGAACCAATTATATACTAGTGGAATAAAGTTATTTTATTCCACTGTTAAAAGAATGAAGGAATAATGCACATTAACCAGTCAAAGTTATTGAATTACTTATTAATATTAACATTTACATTTATATTTACACTTAAATCAATGTTCATTTTACCTAATTTGATGTTCTTTCCATTCATAACATTCTTATTGCTGGCGCTATTTTCTGAATTTGTACGAATTATCGATGTCTCTTTTTCACGGGAACCGGAAGATTCTCCTTGAATTTTTATTGCAATATCAAGTTTGTTTGAAAAGGAATCCTCCATATAGCTTGCTGCTATAGTACAGGTCTGCCATCCACCATCGTCAAAAATCGTTCGATATGTTCTCTTTTCAGAACGGCTGCTTTTTTCGGTTTGTACCCCTTACTAGAGATGAAAAAACTATCGATAGTACTATCGATACATCGATTGTTTAAAAAAATAAAGTACTATCGATAAGTAATTAATAGAAAAAAACTATCGATAGTATCGTTTAGTAATTATCGTTTAGTAACTATCGTTTAGTAACTATCGTTTAGTAACTATCGTTTAGTAACTATCGTTTAGTAACTATCGTTTAGTAACTATCGTTTAGTAATTATCGTTTAGTAACTATCGTTTAGTAATTATCATATAGTAACTATCGTTTAGTAATTATCGTTTAGTAACTATCTTTAAAATAAAATAATTTTAAAATAAAAAATAAATAAATAATAAATAACACGGGCTGGACTGTGAAGCAATTCGAATACGTGTGTTTTTTGCGGACCACGTGGTAGCTTATGTGTTAAGTATGACTTGTCAAGATTTCATCTACATTTAAATGATATAATTCAAATTATATTCAATATCGTTATTGCACAGTAACTGTACACAAATGTTAGCTGTAAATCGATTGGTTGTCGGAAGACTTTAAAGGGATGAAAGACAAAGTGAGATTTCTAAGAAATTTATTATAGGGTAACAGGTACGAGATAATTTAAATTCAATTGTTCTCTGATGTTCATTGTAGTTTGTGCTGTAGTGAATATTATTGGGTCATGTGGCGGCCAATACATCACCACACATACACAAATAATCACACACCTTGTATATATTCTGTAATAGTCTTAGCAAAACACTCTGTATATATTAGTTCATTTTCTGTAGTTTCTAAGCAACATTCTGTACAATTTTCATGTTTCTCCACTACCTGCTATTGTACCCTCGCCCGCTTTCTCCGAAGCTAACATCTGTATTTCAAGTACCTACATTCCAAACTTCTTTGTTCACCCCAAAATCTACCATTTTTTCCTTGTAACCAGGACAGTCTCCGCTTACCACTCATCCAGTATGCATCACAACTCCAAAAATACTAACACAACACCACATTTCTTTTTTATTTGATCTAAATTAATATAAAAGGTGTTTAGAATTGCAATTAGTTTTTCTAATATCTCGATCTCGACAAATATATAAATTAATGTAAGAAATGATATATACCTAGGGATAGAAGTACATATTTGCATTGGATTTTTATTTTTTACATTTGTAACTAAATTTTTAAAAAATAAATTTTTGATATTTATTGTATATTTCCTTATTTTCTATTTCTCCCATTTTACATACCTTAGAGCGGGTAATATTAACTGTAACAAAACCATATTAACAGAAATTATTTAGCACATATCCCTTAATATAGAGCAACATCAACAGTTTAAAATTTTAGGGGATGAGGCTAACATTTAAAAAATTATAAATTTTATTTACCTCTCTCTCAAAAATGGAACAAATTTAATAAATTATTTTAATCTCTGTATAGGCAAAGATTTTTTAATTTTGAAAAAAAAATTATTTATACTTTTGTAAAAAAATACTATCGATAAGTAATTAAAAGAAAAAAACTATCGATAGTATCGTTTAGTAATTATCGTTTAGTAACTATCATTCAGTAACTATCGTTTAGTAACTATTGTTTAGTAACTATCGTTTAGTAACTATCGTTTAGTAACTATCGTTTAGTAATTAAAACTATCGTTTAGTAACTAAAACTATCGTTTAGTAATTTAATTGACTATTGATAGTACTATCGATATATCGATAGTTTACTGATAGCACTATCGAACAATCGATAGTTGAAATTACCGATAGTTTTTCATCTCTACCCCTTACATTCACTCTTTAAATGAGCTGTCAACTGTCTATAATTTGAAATATCTATATTTTCGTTAAATTTGAGTGTAGCCTTCAACATGGAAAACATAGACCACGCTGATGAAACCGCATACTTTTTCTTGATATTATAGAACTATGAAAGCATGACTTCTTCATTTATTACCCTTACTATCTGTTTTTCTCTCCAGCTCTTAAATTCAGTACACTGTTTTTCATACGATTTCTTAGATTAGGCTGGCAATAAACGCCGAATTGCTTCCCGAGTTTCCTCAAAAACTTCTGTAGGAATAAAGTCAATTTCTTCCATTTTTCACCAAATTTATAAATTTGTTCAATGTAACAAACGATAAACAAATATCATGTCATAGAATTAAATATCATAGTAATGCGTTTTTTTTTGGCAGCAAGTATATGAATGTTTTAGTTGCACATTATTCACTCAAGTTAATTAAATGCTCGATCTTCGTTCTCGTATTTAAACATTCTTTCGTGGATAAAACGTCACCTAAAACACTTGTACAATAAATAACTATTATTTATTTATTTTATATTTACATACAAAAGCCATTGCTGGAGAAGTTTTGAATTCTAAATAAATGATTCTCTCTACGCACATGAAATGATTGCAAAAGGGATAGAGGTACCCAAATATCGCTTCTCGTTGTTTATGTGAAACTTTACTTGAAATACATCCGAAACTATGCGCTATTGAGTTGAACTAATAAAAGAACACAAAAACAATGACATGTGCACCAAAAATATTAGCATCTCCGTTCGAAGTTGTACGGATGTTATTTTAGTTTGAAGTCAAGTTTCCGCTATTTTAATATTAAATTGTAACTTTTGATGTTTTGATTTTAGATGCGTCTGTGTAAATGCATCAGTCGGACATTTGTGACAAAAATAGTTTTGACATTGTGGTCGTATACATTTGAATGTAAGTTGACGTTTCTGTAAATTTTATATTTCTTTGTTATTTAAAACATATATCGGAATACTTGTTTACATATCATAGTAACTGGATATACATAGTGTCTCCTGGACAATGGAAAGATCTACGACTCCGGTTAAATTAGATAAAAGTTGTCACATTACTCGGCCAAATTAAATAAATTTTACATTACGTTTCAAGAAAAAAGATGAGCCGGAAGAGATGTAAAAAATTTATTCTAATTTTAAAAATAGTTATAGATAGAAGGAAAAGTTTCAAATTAGAATTGTAGTTAGGAAATTCCTATTTATAGACAATAATTAATACACGAGTACCTATATATGCAGTAGGTGGCTCAGTGGTATCGTGTTGGCCTGTGGATTTGAGAACCAGGGTTCAATTCCCAAAGTCGACAAACAATTTTAACCACATCCTCCTCTACTAACATCGTTGGGGGCCTTGAGTTGACGGCTGGCAACCGCACTTCACGCGAAGACATATATAACTTGCCGAGATCTGGTACGCAAGAGAGCTATACTCAGTAATGGGTAAAAGGCGTGATGATATTTATTTATTTTTCCTGTATTTTTCAGCCGTCCATTTTCGAGATATGATATTTATATAGAGTAGAAATTAGAGATGAAAAACTATCGGTAATTTCAACTATCGATTGTTCGATAGTGCTATCAGTAAACTATCGATATATCGATAGTACTATCGATAGTCAATTAAATTACTAAACGATAGTTTTAGTTACTAAACGATAGTTTTAATTACTAAACGATAGTTACTAAACGATAGTTACTAAACGATAGTTACTAATCGATAGTTACTAATCGATAGTTACTAAACAATAGTTACTAAACGATAGTTACTAAACGATAATTACTAAACGATACTATCGATAGTTTTTTTCTTTTAATTACTTATCGATAGTATTTTTTTTACAAAAGTATAAATATTTTTTTTTCAAAATTAAAAAATCTTTGCCCATACAGAGTTTTAAATCATTTATTAAATTTGTTCCATTTTTGAGAGAGAGGTAAAATAAAATTTATAATTTTTTAAATGTTAGCCTTATCCCCTAAAATTTTAAACTGTTGATATTGCTCTATATAATTTCTGTGAATATTGTTTTGTTACAGTTAATATTACCCGCTCTAAGGTATGTAAAATGGGAGAAATAGAAAATAAGGAAATATAAAATAAATGTCAAAAATTTATTTTTTTTAAATTTAGGCTTAATAACAAGATTTCAGAAGTTACAAATGTGAAAAATAAAAATCCAATGCAAATATGTACTTCTATCCCTAGGTATATATCATTTCTTACATTAATTTATATATTTGTCGAGATCGAGATATTAGAAAAACTAATTGCAATTCTAAACACCTTTTATATTAATTTAGATCAAATAAAAAAGAAATGTGGTGTTGTGTTAGTATTTTTGGAGTTGTGATGCATACTGGATGAGTGGTAAGCGGAGACTGTCCTGGTTAGAAGAAAAAAATGGTGGATTTTGGGGTGAACAAAGAAGTTTGGAATGTAGGTACTTGAAATACAGATGTTGTTAGGTTCGGAGAAAGCGGGCGAGGGTACAATAGCAGGTAGTGGAGAAACATGAAAATTGTACATAATGTTGTTCAGAAAGTACAGAAAATGAACGAATATATACAGAGTGTTTTGCTAAGACTATTACAGAATATATACAAGGTGTGTGATTATTTGTGTATGTGTGGTGATGTATTGGCTGCCACATGACCCAATAATATTCACTACAGCACAAACTACAATGAACATCAGAGAACAATTGAATTTAATTTATCTCGTATCTGTTACCCTATAATAAATTTCTTAGAAATCTCACTTTGTCTTTCATCCCTTTAAAGTCTTCCGACAACCAATCGATTTACAGCTAACATTTGTGTACAGTTATTGTGCAATAACGATATTGAATATAATTTGAATTATATCATTTAAATGTAGATGAAATCTTGACAAGTCATACTTAACACATAAGCTACCACGTGGTCCGTAAAAAACACACGTATTCGAATTGCTCCGGGAACATAAGGTAATTTGCTTGTCATTACTCACAGTCCAGCCCGTGTTATTTATTATTTATTTATTTTTATTTTTAAATTATTTTATTTGAAAGATAGTTACTAAACGGTAATTACTAAACGATAGTTACTATATGATAATTACTAAACGATAGTTACTAAACGATAATTACTAAACGATAGTTACTAAACGATAGTTACTAAACGATAGTTACTAAACGATAGTTACTAAACGATAGTTACTAAACGATAGTTACTAAACGATAGTTACTAAACGATAGTTACTAAACGATAGTTACTAAACGATAATTACTAAACGATAGTTACTAAACGATAGTTACTAAACGATAGTTACTAAACGATAGTTACTAAACGATAATTACTAAACGATACTATCGATAGTTTTTTTCTATTAATTACTTATCGATAGTACTTTATTTTTTAAAACTATCGATGTATCGATAGTACTATCGATAGTTTTTTCATCTCTAGTAGAAATGTTGTTTGAGGAATTCAGTGACATCAACAAAATGTAACTAAATAAATGATAAGGTATGTTTACGCCAGATACCTATCTGGTTTCAAATTTTATTGCATTGCTATAGTTTAGTTTTTTAAAAATAAAGTAAAATGCTATGTTTGATTAATGACATCTGTATTGAAAATGTGTTATACGAGGTGTTTTTCATAAATATTTCGAAAACTTAAGTGAAAAATGATCGAACAGAATGGGGCCCTAATTCTGTATGTTGGTTTTGTCACAGGTTGCGCTGTTTGCGCAATAACAAGGTCAATTAATTTTTTTTAATGGGAACCCGTAATTTTTATTACAGATTCAAATTCCTTATTCAAAAGTAAGAAAAATTTATTGAACTAATTTTTTTGTCTGCGTAATAAATTGCGCTGTAATCGCGATAAGCCGCTCCTCCCTATGGGGAGGTAATCTTAGTAAAAAAAATAATTTTGTAAACATGCATGTTGACTTTAATTAAAAAACTACGTTCGACATAACTCAGGAACAACAACGTAGACGTAGTAGTTTTGTTCCCTTAGTTTGTCTTATATTTTGAGACAACGAAAAATCTGGAGAACTGCGCATCAAATCAAAAAAGCCTGTGACAAAATCTATATTACAGAATTATGGCCCTCTTGTGTTCGTTTATTTGTAACTCAGGTCATTTCTGCGTAAAATGTTTTGTTTTCAAAATATTTGCAAAAAACACTTTAAATTATATAAAAGGAGCACCAGAATTGCCAACCTCTACTTTAGGAATTGTACTTACATTTTTTCCAACAAATACTATAATCTTTAGAAATGTTAAATAATTAATTATAATGCAAAAATTGATTGCAAATGTAAGTATTATTTATTACTTATTAATAAGATTTGTGATTTCTAGTTTATTTAATTTTTTTGAATTTAATACTGGAATATTATACTAGCTTTTTATAATTTATAATCTATTTATTCATATATAATCATATAAACATAAAAAAAGAGATATTTTATTAGCTATTAAAGTGACAACTTTAGTTAAAGTCGTAGCCTTTATAGTTCTCGAAATCTCAATGATGGTACTTGTATTGGAGACATTCTGTATATTACACAACTCTTGCGCAGAAATAGTTAACTACTACCTTGGCTTATTTAACTTGTAAATGTAGATTAGTGCTTAGTGTTATGTGGATGAAAAACAGTTTAGTGGGCAAAGGCAATGAAAGTTCAGTAAGTCAGCTGCGTCCGCAAGTTAATGAAAGTAATGTGATAACGCGTGGGTTACACGACTATACCATTAGCGAGGATTATGGTCATAACTACGCATAACACCCTTGCGATAGTACCTTCTATGTAGACAGACTTTGACATATATGTAGATGATGAGCTTATTTAAATCAAAACAAAATAAATACATAATCACCGAATCACGCTATTTTGTACAATAATGGGTGAATAATTATTCTCTACTTTATCTCTGTAACTTGGTAAGTTTAGTTCTAAAGTTAAGATATTTTCGATAATTTTATTAGTTTAATTACTTATGATACTTACAATCTGTGTAGAATTAAAGTAGAATTTTGATAGTCAGTTTTATTTTTTGTAGAATTATATTAAGCAATGACGAAAAAGCAACAACTGCGAATCAAGACTGGATTTAACATGAGTGACATTTTCTAAATATTATTGATTTTTAGTTGAATCGCGAGTTTATTTAGGAAAAGATTACAATGAGTTCTTTTTAAATTGTCTCCATGTACCTTTTGTGTTTTTGAGTGTAAAACTGCGATGACAGTATTGAAATTGCTCAGACATAAAAAAATCTCCTATTTTGATGTTATTATTTACAATAGTTAAACATCATACATTGTTTTATGTTTCGACATGAGAAGACGTGCATTTAGCTGCTCCATTGGTGATTTAATCGTTAAAATCAGTATTCTAACTTAATTTTTTTCTATAAATTTTTAAACTACATATCTTTTTGGGTTACCATAACGCGTAATGTGTCTTTACAAATTCAAGATGTGTTGAGTAAATTAATAAACGATGACAGTTTCATCGATAATTATTTATTGATAAATTGTTTCAACACCTTCATATTAAATTAGAGTGTTGCCAGGCAACCATTGACGAGATAAGAAACGAATTCAAAATTCCTTCACTTTGAAATAGATCCCGTCGAGCAAGACTCCAGAAGAAACTGTCTTGAAGTTTCGGAAGAAGCACCGAAATCATCGAAAAGAAGTGTTGTGATCTATTTAAATCCATTTATTTACTTCTACCTTATTTCACCGATCACTGCCATAGTATGAGTAAAATGGTTAGTGCCTACTTCTTGTGATGTGCACAAAAACTCTGTCTCCAATATATCCTTATCATCTGAACCTGACGTGAATTCAGTGACATCACTCGAAATTAGAGAATGTATGAAGTTTTAAAGCAAAGCTGTACTTTTAACATTTCTTAATTTTTAAATTCTATTGTGCCACTATGAATATAAAAGTTGAGTGAAGACTTAAAGGTTTTAAGATAAATATTAAAGATAACTTAACTAAGAAACGTGAAAATTGTTTGTCGGCTGTGAGAATCGAAACAGGATTCTCAAATCAACCGTCAGACTCTATGTAATTGGGCTACCTACCCCATTTATATTTGTTATTAAAAATGTTATTGTGTTTTTTAATTTGTGACTTTAATTTTAATTTTAGATATAACCACATGTTACATGGATCAAATGGGAATATTTCAGGCTATACATTTCAATAAAAATACCTCTTTCTATATAAGAAAATATAACTTTAATACCCATCCTCCACCGCCAGATCTCCCTACTAATTATATTTTATTAACTACATAATTATGTCTCCCATCTTGCTGTATAAGCCTGTGCATTTATTTTTTCTCTATAGTTATTAGTTAGTCAGCGAAACTGATGAACTGCTTTAAAAAATATTTGAATGGACAAATCTAGAGGTGGAGCGGTATTGTGTGCTTTTAGCAAAAAATTTAAATCATTGAAGCTTTATTGTTGCTGTCATTTATTTATCGTCCTCTATTTCAATAGAATAACATAATAATATGAATATGATAATTATGCAGTTATTCCTCTTGCATGCTGATTTAGTTATTAGCAAATTAGCTGTAAGTACGAATTTATATATATATATATATATATATATATATATATATATATATAGATTACAAATTAAACTATAACTGATTACTAAAACAACAAAATAAATATGATATACTTCTTTGTAAATAAAATGTGTCATACGTCGTTTGCGTCTTAATTCACTCTCGTTTACCGCGACTCTCTCTGCCCGTATTTCCTCACCAACAAGGGAGCAGCGAAGTTCGGCATCATTCGGTAGCATTCGTGGAGCAGCTTGGTGATGTGGATCCCACACATATATATATATATATATATATATATATATATATATATATATATATATATATATATATATATATATATATATATATATATATATATATATATATCTCCTAAGGCTTGAGTATATGGATATTTGTAAATTTTTAAAGTTTTCTCCCTCTTTTACAATACTAGGATACAATTCCAGTATTTATATGACGGAGAATGTAACAATATTATCTCGCATCTATAAAGTTAATCAATGAATATTAATCTATTACAAAAATATCTGATAGAGACATTGTTTTTGCTTTAAGGTTCTAATAATCTCGTGCATTTCTAAACTATAAAATCTACCTGCCTATATACTGACATGATATGATCTTATTACCAAACCATTCTATAAACAGTTCAATCTTTATCTTACATAAAATAAATTTCCCAATAGCGCTAAAGAGTCTTTGATGTGGCACATCTTTTACACTGATAATGATAATAATTTTACAAACTACAAATCCACTTCTATCCTCTTGAAAGCTTTGAAGTTTTGATTTCGGTAAATGATATATTTCTTCGCGTGAAGTGCGGTTATCAGCCGTCAAATAAAGGCCTCCAAAGATATTAGTGAAGGGAGCCACAGGAGCAGATTTTACTTGGAGAAAATTGTTTGTCGCCTGTGGGAATCGAACCGGAGTTCTCAAATCTATAGGCCGACTCAATACCACAGAGCCACCTACCCCATTTCAGTTTTTGCGCTCATATATTTCAGATCTTTAACAATAATTTAAAATTTATTTATAACAATTTTAAATCTGATGTTCCACAGGGATCTAATTTGGGTCCGCTTCTCTTTATGTAACTCATTATTGATGTTACTAAGAGCTTACAGAATTCACTACTATATTTTGATAATCTAAAGCTGTTTAAATTTATTAAATCTGATCATTCTGAATTTTAAAATAACAAAATTTTCTTGAATGATCACCTTCTTCACCTTCTAGTTTCAATAACTCCAAATGTAAGGTCATGTCTTTCTCAATTAAATATAGTCTTTATTTTCGTACCGGATGGAAGATCATTATCTTAATCGAATTGATATACGTAAGGATTTGAATATGGTATTTAATACTTATTTTCACTTTAGTGAATATGTTGTAGTTCTTATAGAAATTTAGGTTTTATTATTAGAAATTCACACCATTTTATAAATTCAATTATTCTTAAATCCTTATAATATAGCATAATCACATCTAAACTTGAAATGATAGAGACAATTTTTTCAGATATTGTGCGCTTAAAACATCCTATTCTTTGCATCCAATGACATAACTGTACAGCATCTCTAACTAAATAAATAGGTTAAGTTTTAGTTAAAAAGTATGTTCAATATTATATTATTACAAATTAATCTAAAATAGCATTGACGATGTTACAGGTTTAATATTTATCTACAAAATCTATGTCTACCGTCCACATTCCAATTTTTTTTTGCTACTACATATATTAGGACAAATAATTTACTTAAAGATCCTTTTAAAAAACATTGTTTCATTTACAATGACTTTTACTTTATATTGCCAGTTTAAGAATACGTTATACATATTATGTAACCCTATTAGATGACGACATAACAAATATGTGATGAATGTCTAACGGAATCTCTCACGCTGTAATAAGAACCTTTCTGATAAGACACACTATAAATACGTGTGAAACAAAGACATGTTATCCTTTTTACTGTGAAAACTCTAAGTTACAACTGCTAAATAAAGTCTGTGTTGAAATCAAAATATTGTTTTTTTTATTATATATCGGCCACGATCATATAATTGGCGCAGTTCGGGTAGAATCACAAATAAAGAAGTCAGTGTGCTCGAAAAATTCACCGTAAATCTGTACAACGCTTTATTCAACAATTTAAATTGTTGCTCAGTGTGTTCGAACCAAATAACTAATAGTGCGACGAAACTCGAAGCCTAACAAGCAAGAAGCCTTCGTAAAAGCAAAGCTATACCAATAAGCCTTCGCTTTAACCAGCAATCAACCTAAACAGTGGTTGCACCAGAGGTCTATTCATACGACCCATCGAGTTCACCAGGCCAAGCAGTTCGCAGAAAGAGGCATCCGTCAACTGAACGTCATCAGCCCCTCGCAACAACAGAGATGTCAACAATACAGATACTCACAAAAAGTCTGTAAGTCTCATTGTTTCTTTATAATTTACCAATCACATGTCAGATAACGAATCACAGTCATCTGATACAAATCGAGAACTTGAATTACTAAGTATCTTATTAAATAATATTACTTTACAACCAAACAGGTTGAATAATTCTGAAATTCATAGTATAACTAATACAAATAATTCAGAAATCAAAATGACTACTTACACTGATATCAAAAATCTCGCTAGTGTCATTCCTGAATATAATGGTGATGTAAATAGATTACCAAATTTTATAATACAAGTAGATTTGTTCTACGAAATTTTACAATCAACAATTATAAATGCATTGCAAACAAAATACGCATTTTCATTAGTTTTAAGTAAATTAACAGATAAAGCTGTAAATCTACTTAACGAAAATATTTTTAAAGACTGGACAGATTTAAAAAGATATTTATCCGAAAATTTCGAAGATAAACTCACTAAAGAAACTATTTTATTAAAAATTTTGAATACTAAAAATACGAATAAAATATATGACACTTTAATACAATTTAAAAATGATTTTGCAAAATATAAATCAAAAGTTCACTTATTACATTATAACACAGCTCAGAAAACTATATTAATAAATGAAATACAAGAATTAGTCGTAAAACATTTCATTCCATTATTACCAATTCACGTCCGAGGATCTTTTATTACTAACAACCCCACTACATTAGAAATGTGTGAAAATTTATTAACAAATGATTATAATTATGCACTTCAAACTTTTAAAAGTCCATTGTTAAGATCAGACAATCCTCAACAATCACAAAAAACATTCCACAATAATATACCTCCACAAAAATTCCCAGGGCAACATTTCCCTTCCAAACCCATAAATGTTCAACAGAATTCTAATAAACCAAGCACGTCTTTTGCTCCTAGACAAAACGCTTATAATGTTGTTAGAACTAGACAACAATTTAAACCTCAACCTATGTCCGGAATAACAAAAACCACAATTCCTATGAGTACACAAACAATAAAACAAAACTATTTACAAGAAAATATCGAATACGAACCCGAAAATTTTGAAACATATTCTCAAGAAAATCAAAATCTTGACGAAAATCCAGATTCTGAAAATTACTCAAACGATAATAATTTTTTAGAGTCCTAAGCCAAGAAACATAGTTATGACTTCAATCACAAATAATATTCCAGTTATTAAATTATCAAATTATAAAGTATTAATAGATTCAGGATCAGATGTAAATCTTATTAGCAAAAATATGTCAAAATTATATAAATCAAAAATTGTAACTGAGAATTTGACCTTTAAAACAGCCAACTCAAAAGTACATTGCAAAAATTCCATAACTTTAAAAAATTTTAATCAACCTCATAAATTTTTTATTCATACTTTTAATAAAAATTGCGATTTATTATTTGGTATAAATATATTAAAAGACTTGAAATGCGAAATAAATTTTGCTAATCAAAAAATGAAAATAAAAAATATAGAATTCCCACTTATCCCAATGTCAGAATCAAATTTTTGTAAATTAAATTCTCGATCAGGGGCCTCTATTCTCGACTTCGTTCGCATTCGTGCGAGTACGAATGCGAAGCGAATAGTGCAATACGAAGCGTAAGCTAGATGCGCATTCTTGACTACCCTTCGCTTCGCGAGTCGAAACACGCGAACGATAATATTTGGCAACGTTGCCTGGGACAGTTCTGCTAGCTTCACAGTTATTTTGACATTTCAATCCGGTGATTGACAAGTATTTGCTAGTAGTGTTGAAGTCATTATTATCATCAGGAATATCTAAATTGTAATCAATGCACATGTTATGTATGACAACACAAGCGTTTATGATCTTGCATGCAATTTCTGGCTTGTAATGCAGAACTCTATGTTTAAAAAGGCACCTAAATCTCATTTTCAGTACTCCATTACAGCGTTCTATAATGCTCCTGATTTGTTTATGTCTATTATTGTACCGGAATTCAGGTGTACCAGGTTCAGGTTCAGGAATTATTGGAGTTAACAGATAACTTCTTAATGGATATCCAGAGTCTCCTAAAAAAGTGGTGTAATTTTTTTTTTTATAATGAAGAAACTTTGATAATCGGAATATCAGTCAAATATATTTTTAAATTGTTACAATTCCAACGTTTGTAACAATTTTAAAATATATTAGACTGATATTCCGATTATCAAAGTTTCTTCATTATTTAAACAGTCGATCATCGTATTTACTTTTTTATAATGCTTTTTTTTCTATTACCTAATAAAAAGTAGTCATTATGTCCGTTTTGGTGCAAGGTTTGGACAGCACGCTTAACATTTGACGTATTCCAAATAAAAGAATCATGTGAACTTCCAGGAAATCTTGCATTCACATTTAAAATTTTTAAATCGGCGTCACATATCTACATTATCAATTAAGAATATTAACATAAGTATAAATATACGAGTAGTTTATTCTAAAATTTTCTTACTAGTTGTACATTTATGGAATGGTAACCCTTGCGATTTACGTACACATGTTCCGGATATTGAGGATCGTTATTGTTGGGTGGATATATCGCTATATGTGTGCAGTCTATGCACCCAATAATACCGGAAAAATCATATTTCTCAAAAAATCTGTACAATATGCGTAAAAATTTAAGAAAATAAGTAAATACTTATATAAATATAAGATCTACCTGCGTCTTACTGCATTTAATTCGGGAATATTTCTGGGAAATTTGACCCATTGGTTGAAGATTTCTGGCCTATTTAATGCATTTACAAATTCTCTAACACATCTACTAACGGATGATTGAGACAAATTTAAATTAACATTGGAACCAATGTCTAGTTGATAACTGCCAGTAGCAAAAAAACGTAATACTGTCAATATCTGGAAAATATTAATATGAAATTACTTACTATAAATATTTCAACAATATACATAAGTGCAAAAAATACAATTTATACCTTCAACGATATATCAATATCGGTGGGCCTTATCTTTGGTTTCATATAAGGTGTTACAATTGTTGTAATGTATTCAAAAAGTATTTTATCTACTCTGAATATTTTTTTAAATTCTGTATCAGTTAAAATATCAACTGGGTTTGCAATATCCCTGTGATCCACGTCTTCAACATATTCCGCATTTTCTAACTCGTCAATTAACAATAAATTGACAACTTCGTCCATTATAATATCAAATTACAACAATTCTCACAAATCTTATTGATAACACTACGATTGCACGTTGTTTCACGAAGAACATACCACAAATATACTGAACAACCGCTATGACGAATGGGTTTACCCACTCGTTTTGAATACGAACGAAACTACCCGAATTCGCAACGAAACGAAGGGTCGAGAATACTGTTTTACGGATTTCGTTCGTTATGCGTACGAAAGCGTATAACCTTGACCATTACGAAGAGTCGAGAATAGAGCCCCAGAACATTTCAATAACACCCAAAAACAAAAAATTTACAAATCATTAGAACGATATCCTAAACTCTTCCCAAAAGATGGCGAAAATTTATCATATACTATAGGTACTTACACTAAACACAAAATTGCTGATTACTTATCACGAATAAGAGAACCTTTCAAGATTAATTATGTAACCGGAGATGTAACTAAAACAGATATATTTTGTCATTGCGTTTCTAAAGATAATCGTTTTGGTAAAGGATTAGCCTTACAAATAGATGAACAATTTGCTAGTAAAAAGTATTGCGAAAATAACTTCAAAAACCAAAATATAATTATTCAAAATTTTGAAAATAAATTAATCTTACATTTGTATACAAAAGACACCTATAAAGAAAACGTTAACTTAAAACAATTAAAATCTTGTCTTATCTCTCTAAGAGATTATTTAATCAAAAATGATTTATTTGAAATCAACATGCCATATTTATCATGTGAATTAGACAACTTAGAAGAATCTAAATTAATTCAATTATTAAATAACATTTTTAAAGATACAAATATCCAAATTAATATTTATGAATTACCTCATAATCTTGCCAATTCACAAGAAATCGAGAATTTCTTTAAAAATCATTCAACCGAATCGGTAGATAGTTTATTAAATAACGTCGAAGATATAGAGAGAGAACTAGAAAGTTTATCAACCAACACTGTTCATTCCTCACCAGAAGAACCTATAAATGGTTGAAAATTTTTAGAAAACCGAATTAACGTTGCTAACAATCAAATAATAATACAGGAAGATACAGAAAATAAGGTAGAAACAAAAAGATTATTTAATCATAAAAAATTAAAAATTATATTTTCATTAAAACCAGAAAATAAAGAAACACAACTATTTGAATTTATTCAAAATTACATAGTACCTAAAATACGATATTATTGGATTTGCACGGACGAAATCGCTAACACTTTAAATAAAATAATACAGAGTAAGTTTGAATTCGGAACAGTAAATTTAATAAGAGTTAACCAACAAGTTGAAGACGTAGAAAACGAGAATGAACAGGACGAAATAATATTTAACTACCATCACGGAAAGACAAACCACCGTGGTATACTAGAAACTTATAATAAATTAAAAACAAAGTACTATTGGCCAAAAATGTCAGAAACTATAACAACATTCATAAATAAATGCGAAACTTGTAAGAAATGTAAATATGATAGACAACCCCCAAAATTAGAAGATCAACTTACACCAACCCCCGAACGACCTTTCGAAATTATAAATCTAGATATATTAACCCTCGATTCAAAATACTATTTAACAATATTTGACCAGTTTTCAAAATATGCTCAAATCTATTTTATAAAAAATAAAACTTGTAACAACGTCATAAATATAGTTTCAAATTTCATTAGAGAAAGATTACAACCACAAACAATCATTTGCGACTCAGGAAAAGAATTCGATAATTTAGCGTTCAAAACTTTCTGTCACAATAATCAAATAAATTTACATATTACATCAGTTGGTAACCCAAAATCAAACGCAATAGAAAGACTACATTCTACCCTTATAGAACATTTGCGAATTTTATTTCAAAAATATCCAAATAAAAATTTAGACGAAATATTGACGATAACTATACTAGCTTACAACGACACCATACATTCTGTCACGAAATTATCACCGAATGAAATACTATACGGTAGAGATTACTCACACATCCGACCAAGAACGACTTTAACAGACGAACAACAAATAGAATCATTTCAAAAAAATAAACAAATTGAACATGATAAATTACGAAATAAAATCGTGAACGAAAAATTAAAACGCTTTAAACCAAATAATACCCACACAAAATTCCAAAACGCCTCTCAAGCTTTCCTTAAACAAAATCATAGACTGATAACAAAATTCAAAAAACCACTTTTAGAAAAAGTAAAAATTGATAATTATAATGATAAAAACCATACTATTGAAGTACAAGGGAAAATTCATAAAAGAAAAGTAAAAATCGACAAGTTAAAATTATAATTTGTTACAGATAATACTTATCCCAAATAAACAAAAGTATAAATTTTTGTTCTCTGCACACTTTCGATGTAAGTTTAATATCTTTTGAAAATTTAAAACAAATGCTACCCAAGTATGATAGAGTTGAAATCTCAAAATTATTAACTGTTAATTGTAATCATGATAAAAATAAAATATACTTTATAATAACCATTCCTCTTATGTCAGAGAAGACTCACGATTTGTACCAAATGACAATGATTCCCTTTAAACAAAACGACATGTACTATTTATAAGACCAAGATACAACAATGTATATTGACAATAATGTTAAGGTTGATGATTGTTTTATTAGTAATAAGCAATATTATTGTAAAACTAACAATATAAAAATAAGTAAATGTACTAACCAATTATTGTACAGCAACAATAGTAAATGTGAAATTAAACAAATAACATCCCATAATAATATAATTCGTATTCCAAATTCGAATGAATTAATTATATTTAGTCCTGATAAACAGAACGTTGAAATTGATTGCAAAAATATTAAAGAAATAAAAAGCATACAAGGAATATTTCAGATTTCCAGTACAAGTCAATGTAAAATTAATGACTATGTTTTCAAACCTTTTGTAAATAAATATAAAGAAATAAAACTTCAGTTTCCACAACCATTGGTATTAGAAATAAAACCAAACAAAAATAAAATTTTGCAAAATATAGAAGAATTTACAAAAACTATTCCTACTATAAGACCACTGAAAGAATTAGACACTAAACATGAAACACATTTTACTATATTGTATGTATTACTAACTATTATTATTTTAACCCTCATATGTTATAAATTAATCAATAAATATAAGAATAAAATATGTAAAGGAAAGACATCTGATAAAATAAAAATCATTCAATTACCACTTTCAACTAATAAAGTAGAAAATCAGATTTCTTTTCCATCCACTATTTCTTAGCCATCATCTAGAAGGGGAGGTATTATGTAACCCTATTACATGACGACATAACAAATATGTGATGAATGTCTAACGGAATCTCTCACGCTGTAATAAGAACCTTTCTGATAAGACACACTATAAATACGTGTGAAACAAAGACATGTTATCCTTTTTACTGTGAAAACTATAAGTTACAACTGCTAAATAAAGTCTGTGTTGAAATCAAAATATTGTTTTTTTTATTATATATCGGCCACGATCATATAATTTACATATACATATGTGGCATTACTGTAATCCGAAAATGCATATCTTCTCTTTCTATTTTTATAATACGAGGACATAAGTAGCTTTCGAATTCGTATATATTTAATTAGCATCTCGTAAAGAGTAAGAGATTCGATTTTCGTTAAATTATACATAAGTTGCCCCTTTAATAGACGAGCTTAGTGATGTTTTACTTTTCTTGAAAGTATAGGTCAGTAGATGAAGATGTAAATTTTGAAATTTTTAGTTTTGGTCATAAGTTTGATAAAGGATTTAGGTTTAAACTTTCTTAAAATATTTATCAATGTAGAATTTCCAAGAGAATTAAAAAATCATATACTGTTTTCGAAAAATATGTACCAACTTTGATTTTTCATATGCAGCTAATAGTAAAACACTGCTAAATAGAGATTTTTTTCACTCTTTGACGATATAACACACGTGTACACTTAATAACTGCAAACAATTGAAGAATAAGACAAAGAATAAATACATATCAGTACCTTTCTACAAACATCTTGATCGTCCTTTAAGAATGTTAACAGTTCAATTAAATCTTAGGATCGTGTATAAATCTAGTTACAATACAAGTTCGTTGATTAAAGATTTTACCAGTAACCTGGTTTATTAGATTAAATATACTGATTGTGACTCTGTGTACATTGGAAAAACTAAACAATATCTAAAAAATATAATAAGTCAACATAAAATTCATCTGAATAATTTAAATGCTAATCATAGTGCACTTAAACATTCACCAGACTTCAATACCAGAGACATATTACACTAAAAATGTAATAGAACAAACAGACTGTTTCTTGAATGTATGTACATCAACATTTACAGAAATACGGTCAATCAAAAAACATATTTTTCAGATAGTAATGACCAGTACAAAATAGTACACAAACATTTGAAATAACGTTTTATTTCCTCTTGTATTTCGCATATCATTCAGTTTTTGTTAATTGACAGCCGTCGCTGTGTATCTTAGATGTTAAATATTGTAACGTTTATTACAATTTCGGGTTCGGTGAAGTTTATTATTAAATAAAACACGAACAATGAAAACACTAAAAAAATATTTATTTAAAACAATCATAATGTAGTATAAGTACTAAGACATATATTTATTTACAACACGTATATATATATATGTATATATATATATATATATATATATTGCAAATACTCTGAATCAAACTCATATCTCGATAATCGCATTAGCATTGTAATCTATATGTTACATTATTTATGTATTGCTATAGAAAAAAAGGTCCGATTTAATATGATATGTCTACCATGAATGTAAAATTTAAATTTTTCGACGAAAATAAAATAGATAACATTTCGAGTTCAACTGGTACATACCATTTATGTGCTTATGTGCATCAGTTGGTGCATAAGCAACTGGCTTGCCACATTATATTAACAGTAATACATTTACTATTAATTTTGATTTATAGTTAGGTATTTGAAAAAATTCACTGCTAGTGACATGCATTTTTTTAGAAAAACAAAGACATAAAATTGGCCTACTGATGTGACATTTTTGTTTAATTTAAGAAAAGTCGTAGGTATTATAGTTCTCTATATCAAAATAATGACCCTGTATACATATTATATTATACCGGGTGTCTACATTTTTTTTGTAATGTAGGGAATACAATGGTAAAGTTTTCAATTAATACTTTATGTACTGTTGAAGGGTATAAATTTAATTGTCTTGAAATTTAACGAACATTAGAATTTTCCTTTATATATAAAAGTACATTAAATTTATTTTAATTTATTCTATTCTGATTAAAATGTTCCTTGAGATGTTTTTTGTTGATATTTTTAAATTTTTGCAAAAATATATCACAGAACCCGTATCTTTGAACTGTTTAATTATCCCATTTATGGGCATAATGGAAGCAATAGGAAGGTCTTCAAAAAAACCGATGAATCAATTTCTTATTCAACATATCAAATTTCCAGCTAAATACCAACTTACACATCTTTTTCATTTGTAGTAAGGATATTAATTATTTTTATTACAGTACAATAAAGATAACAATTCAATGAGCACACACTGTCATGCCCAAAAATACAGATCAATACAATTAGTTGTTTTATTTCTTATGGCACTGCTTGAATAAACAGCTTAAGTTATAATTTTATTTAACATTTATTTTATGACAGAGACTTATTATATCAATAAATATATGCTTCCGTAATGCAGTTTTTAATTTTAAATACGTTTTGTACATACACTTGTTTTAAAAATAATAGGGAAATGTATATCGCTATATTTTTAAACGTGAAAAAAATATTTTTTACGTATTTATTTTAAACAAAATTGTAAAATTTTGTTCTGGATATATTTTACGTCAACAATTTGTATCTAAAATAATTAAGGAACGTTTGATAGCGAAGTTAATCAACAACTAGTTCTTTAACTTTAATTGTTTGTTAATATTCCTCGTTTAGTTGCAATAATCTATGTCAACATTCGCCATTTATTGTAATATACTATTCGGAATTTTATATAATAAAAACACAATGGTTTGTGTTACACTAAAATGTAAAATACAACAAATGTATGTAGCGCAGCACGAGACAATTTGACAATGCTTATGACATGACGTGTCACATCCGCGCTTTTAGGTGCTTTTGTCCTTTTGAATGCTGACCGTTGGACACATAGCATTTATAAATATTTGATGTCACAGGAGCTGCTGATTTATCACAAGAGAATAGAGTAGAAAATGTGGATCAGTTGAAAGCTGTCAGAAACAGAATATGTGATTGGAATGTTTTTATATTTCTTTCCTCTTTCTTTCGCGTTTATGATAGATATGTAGGTATTCCAGCCGATATGATTGAAGTTATCTCCTGGCTTGAAAAACTTGATTACGATTTTTTGTTAGCATTAGTTAAAAGAAATTATTATTTAATTTGACGTACAAATGATTATATACTTCTTTACAAATAAAATGAATAGAAAAATGTCTGTACGTTTTACATTTTATAATAATAGGTTATTAGTCTGTTTTTAAAAATATTCAAATATATTAAAACACTAAAACAGAGAGAATTATGCAAATTAAGAGAAATAGCTAAAGCTGAGGTTGAGAAGTATCTCTGTACAAAAGAAAAATATGGCAAAAGAAGATTGTAGCACAGATGGAATAAAATGCTGCCTTTGACTATATCGACAAAGATCGATTATTTAAAATGCTTATTAATACCAACACATACGCAAATACAGTTAGAAGAGTTGAGGGAATATAACAATAAATAAACAAATCCGTCTTCACATGAGTCTTATGTGTGTAAATAGGGTTGCTTTTTCATATAGCTGATACACTTTATGATTCATTCGTGGTGTCGAGTATTCCCCGGCTTTACGAGGTTCAATACCTGCATAATCGATTTCGCTCAAATATGTTTAGTAACATTGTCCATGCTTTTCTTCCGCACGTAAATACTCTACGGATCATTTATTTATACAGCATGATCTTAGTTTGTTTATACACATCTCTGGATTTCAGAATAGATAAAAGCGAGTAGAAGTCTTTATTCGCTGCAGTAATTCGTTTTCTAATTTCGTTGGATTCATCATTGTTTTGGGATAAGTGTGGTCCAAGAGTGACAAAGTTTTCTACTATTTCGGAAATTATAATCCTTGATTAACATGTTTTATCGCCATTCGTTCTACTGTTTGCTTTGAGGTATTTTTTTTTGTTCATTGACTTTCAGTCCTATTGTTTTTGCAGTTCCTTCAATCCTGGTAAATGATTCGTTGATGGATTGTGTTGTCCTATCCAAGATTTTAAGGTCGTCTGCGTATCCAGTTATTTGGCAAGGTCCGCTTAACAGAGTCGCGTTATCGTTTAGTTGAGACTTTTTAATTACATGTTTTAGAACTATGTTGGAAGAGTTGGGGCGAGCCCGTCCCCTTGTTTGAGATAAGCGGACTTAGTTGTCTGCCTGTCTTCACTTGGCATTTAGTATTTTCCATTGTCATCTTTGTAAAGTTTACTAGCTTTCGTGGGTTATTGAAGTATAGCTTTTCTCTTCCGATACCATCGTAGCCTTGTTTGAAGTCTGCGAGCAAGTCGTATATGTTGATGTTACCTATATTCAAAGCACTTTCAGTGTATTGTTGTAGTCTATATTTGATTATTTCTGTTAGTACCTTATATGTTGTGCTGAAGTACGTTCATGCGTCTGTAGTTACTGCACGGTAATAGATCGTCTTTTTATGTATTGGGCAGATTATGATAATTTTCCATTTCTGTGGCATTTTTTGGTATCTATTCCAGATTTTTATTATTAGATTCTGTAGGGATTGAATAATCTGTTCTTCACTGTACTTCCCGGTATGTTGTCAATCCCTAGAGATTTACCGTTCTTTATCTTGTTTATTACCTTTGTTATATCTTTTATTGTTGGTTGTTCTAATGCCGATTCATCTACGTGAGGGTTTGGTTGTTGCTTCATAATGTGGCTAAGTGTGGACTCCCCTGTTGTTGTTCCTGCATTTTTGAATGTTTGCATACTTCTTCTGCCGTGTTGTCTTCGGTAGTGGACGCTAGTGAAAGCTGGCGCCCTAAGGCCCCTTAGTTTTCTCTCTCTTCTATGTATTTTAGTTTTCCTATATTTATTTTGGGAGGACCTCTATTAGTTGCTTGATTTGATATATAATATCTGTATGTATGCACACAAAATTGTGGTCTGACTCGAAGTTTGCTCCACTCGAGCTTCTGACCTTCATGACGCTCGATGCGTTTCTTATGTCTGTAAATATGTGGTCGCTTTGATTGTGTGACTTTCCATCTGGTGAGGTCTAGGTTATTATATATATATATATATATAATTTGTTGTGACATGTAAATTTTGTCTCATTTTTTAATATACTTATTTTATCAAATTGAATTATAAAGAGACAGTTGGAAAACCGTCAAGATTTGATCTTTGGATGTATGACCTCGGGCTACATACTTAAATCAACTAAGCTACGGTCGCTATGTAATATGCTTTTATTCCAATTTGTCTCTTTATTTTGATATGTACCACAGGCAGCCTTAATCCCATAACTCTTTCATACACGGAAAGATTTGGCATAGGAGTCTTCTACTGTGACTCTTTTATCTAAGAGAATATTTCCCAAATTTAATTAGTATACTTTCTAAATACATGACAAATTATGAAATGGAATAATATAGAGAAAAAATAGTATACCGCTTTGAACCTGGGACCTATGACCTCTGGACATATACTTTAACCAACTAAGGTCCGTCTCTCATGTAATAAATCATCAATCGTTAAGCATTTACTTAAAATTATATTTTTGTTTATATTGTATTATTAAACAGCTTTTATATCAAAGGCAACAAAATATGTAAATTATCCTATTTTTTCTCGTAGCTTTCATCTCGCAGTACGGTGCTGTGTGATCGTACTCAAGCTAAAAATCATGTAAACTACCACACCGCGGCTCGATGAGTTCAAACCCTGTACTGTAATTGGTATTTAATTCCTGTTGTATAGTGTAACATAAGTAAATAAATAAATAAATAAAATACAAGTAGCACAGATATCTTCCAATACGTCTCTGTTTTTTTACTTGTCTCACATTCTAACAACTAATGTAATTTAGTGCTAGGTGCATTTCTCCCGAAAGACGTTCAACTATAATTCTGCACAAAGTATATTGCTATACTCTACCTAAACTCCATTACATTTCTACGAGAGTTGGCTATGAGGCATTGTTCCCGACACTTAGTGAATTATCCAAAGCTTCGTGGTCCCATCAAGTAACAGTGGAGAAAGAGGCAGTGCCTGACTTCCTGATTATTACCATCCGGAAGTGGTTCTGAACTAGGGCTTCATTAATCTCCCTTAGGTAGGTCTGTTATTTCTTCACAACAATATGATGATGCTTACGAAATGGACTAATTAATTGTGAAATATCATGGAGCCGTCATTCAACAATCTAAGTTGTGTATGTTTAAAAATCGTTAGAATGGTATAAATGTTTAAGCATTTAGTAATTTGTTTGCAGTTAATATGTATCATATTATCTGTTTGTTTAGTAATTAATTTTTGTTTGTTAAATAATTGTGATTACATTCAATTCGATATATTTTCCGATATTTTAATTATATGTTGTGTAAATATGATTTGGACTTATTTCATAATAAAATTGTTGCATTTATCTTTACTAAATTCGTCTTGTTATATATTCTAAACACGTTTACGCTGAAATTTCCCTTACAAAATAATATATGTAAATCGAAATAAAAATTAAATTTACCTACGTAGCTATAAGTTGTCTAAAGGGATATTATAGAAAACACAAATAATCAATTTATATATTCATATTTTAATATATTGAGGTTTACGATTTACACAAATAATAAAATAAAATCTATGAAACAAAAAAAATATATTTTGGCATATAATTCACCTTTGTAGGCTTATGTCTACAATGTGAAAATAGGTACAAAAGGATTTTATTTATTTTAATTAATTTTAGTCTTATAGTTTCAATTACAAAATTACCAAGTATAGATTTATTTAAATCTTGATTTGCACTACCGCTTTCATGGACAGTGATACAAATATTATTTTTATTCGAATGGCTTTCAAGTAATAAAGAAAGTGGAATACGATTCAACATTCTCAATAATACAGCAACAATAATAGACCACGTTAGTGTCTGAAACTTAAAGATACAACTATAACTGAACATACGATTTCGAGTCCTGCATCGGGACGAGTATTCGCGGAATACCCGCTTTGCGAGTTGGGTTGCAACCCTGGTTTATGCACACTTTGCGGAGCGCGGACATTTGCGGGTATAAACATACGGATCGCGGGTCGACTAAAATGGATGCAATCTAAGTTTTTTTTTATATTGTAAAAATATGTGATTTAAAAATTTTATAAATTTTTCAAATTAAATACGATTATTTTCTAAGATCTTTATGAAAACTAAACGTTAACGTAACCTGTAACCATATAAGGAAACTACGAACTAAAAAGCCCAGACTCCACTACACGTGAGTCCCAACCGGAAAAAACTCACACGCGTTAAAATCAGTGCACTAGCCTCCATGGAGCGGGGCGAGTCCGCGCTGAATTGTTAGATCCAGCGCGGGACTTGCATTGACTCGCTCATTGAGCGAGTTTTTCGGACCCCGCTTTCTCCCACCACTATAAAAACCATTGCATACTGTGAGGTGGACGCTGCAACACGTCTATTTTTTATAGTTATTCAAACCTTAAACAAACTACTAGTTTTTATTCTGTAGATATGACTTTCCTAAATGTTGTATCCATTTTTCTGATGCTCTTAGCTTTAAGCTACGTACACGTGCACGCGCACACATTACGCTCTGTACCTTGCTGTGATTCTCTACGCTCTAAGGTCTGCGCTGCATACTATTTTATTACAATGTTGCTTCATTAAATATTATTTGAACTTCGTTCAGGATAAACCAGAGCTTCCAGACCACAAACGACGCTTAACATTGCAAATTTTACATGTAAAGTAAACAAATATGTTCAATCTGACAGACGGTAGAGACAGGCAAACGGTAGGGACAGACTTGTAGTTACAAAGTGAAAAATTTCAGTTACACTGCAGTTGGTTCATTTGCAGAGAGCAGAGAAGTGCAGACAAATTAGTGATCAATGTCAGGTTCAGGTGCCAGTGTAACTTATTGGTTCAGGTTCGAGCTTTGATTTTATTTAGTTTATATATACTTTTTTTAAATACCACGACTGTAAAGGAAATAAAAGAGAAAATAAAAAATGATGACTATAAATTAATAAATAAAGTTCTTTCATTCAAAATTAAATAGTTTATAATTACTACTCACTGAAGCAGAAAAGACAGATGTAATAAATGAAATAAAAACATTATTAAATGAAGAGAGAAGAAGTGATATACCTTATAAAGAACAAGAATCATCGACAGATAATATAAATATATAAGAAATCAGACGCAAATAATCAAAAGAAATAAACATAAAGACGATGTGGATATGTGGAATATGTAATAAGAGGAAGAAAGAAGATAATCTATTAAATGTTGCAAATTCAGTTGACAAAAATTTTGAACATAACCAGATGAATTATAAATTTATGTGCAACAAAAATTAAGTAACGATAAAGAACTTTTTGAATTGCTCAACTGGGGGAAAATTAAATATGATTTATCTCCAATTCTTTGAAAACTATCTGATTCAATTTTCTCTATTCCAGCCAGCAGTGTCATCAAAAAATGCCGAACGCAGCTTAATGACATACTTTTTTACATAGTAATTTGAAATAATTTGTAATTAACTATAACAGTACTCGTATCTTGTATAATTATTATATTACACTACAATGTAATGGGTACTACAGTTGTGGAGAATATTGTTTATATATTTTGTACCGAATATTCTTTGTTTGTATATCGTAATTAATTAGATTTTTAAAAATATAAAATATTGCAACTTATTTATTTTTCATAAATGAAAATATTATAAATATATCACGAGCACCATTTGGCCCAGTCCTGATTCCTGAACCGCTGATGTCTAAATAGATTAAATAATTAAGGATGAATTTATATTCGATCTCGGCACGTTATAATAGTTAAATTAACTTCTTGTAGTACTGTTGTTGACAATTTTACAACTTTTGCATTGGGTCGCGAATACCCTCGGGTTAACCGCTACCCGCAATACGATCTGGGTTGCAATTCGGATCTGTTATTTTTGCGGTAGCGGGTCGGGCGTGAGTCTAACACACCTGAAACATGCGAGTAGCTGGTCGCGTATGGGTTTTGATTAAGCGGATACGGGTCTAATAAAGTGGACTCGCGTAGGTCTCTAATACGATTATATCAGATACCATATTTTAAATATACTTATTATCAGTTTTAAGATACAGCAAGAAGGAAACTTATATGATAAATTGCATCGACATGGTAAATTGTCCGACAAATTGCAACTAAGAAGATAAATAATATCAATGATTTACAGGATATAATATATTTAGTCAAACAACACAGTACAACAGTAACTCGCATGAAAAATTCGAGCACACCTTGCTTCAATAAAGTAATGGGAGATGTTATAAAATTCTGAAACAAAACTTACATACAAATGAAAAAAATAAATGGTAACGAAACACTACAAAGAAGTTAAGTTAAGGTAAAGTGGGGAAAATGTGATGCAATTTGATGGAAGGTAAATATTCCTGGGCAGTGTAATTTTTAAATAAAAAATATAATTATTTCTATTTTTTAGGAAGATAATTTAAATTTAGAAAACATTGCATTTTCTCCGAGAGTTGGGTGCAATTACAATAACGATTTATAGTATTTCATATAAAATTACAGCATAATTTGATGGAGTAAATATAAAATTTGAAATGAAACCTTGTTTTGGGTTCATTTAATTAGCTTGAAAAATAAAAATTTTAACTATCTTTTCAGTAGAACTAAACTTAAATATTTATAGAAAATGCATAATTTACAAATCATTTTATAAAATATCTCCACAGCGAAATGGAAATTTAAATTAACTTCGCCTGTCAACAATTAGTTTAGGCAATATTTTAGTAACGATCTTCTCACTTATCGTGCCTGTTTCATCTAATTTTGGCCAAACAACTTTGCTTTTGTATGTTCTTGTGAATTTAACAATTCAACCGTTATCAACTGTTTCTACCACGTGACCAACAAAATATTTAACAATTTTTTTAGTACTTAACAAGAACCCAATATCTGAATGTTATTTCATTATCTATTGTTTCTTCCCTATATTTTTTTAATTATCTAATTAATTACAATTGTAATGTATTCATAAGAATTATTAGAATTCTTAAAAACTGAGGATAAATCATCACTTCTACTGGATGACGATCGAGTGTGCCTTAAATACTTTTTTTCACTGGTTTGTGTTTTCTTTCAATACATCAAGAGCCTGTGTAAATGTGGATATTTCTGATCCAGGGCATAATCCAGTTTTCTTAATGTTGCTGTTTTGATGTTTGCTTAAATTCAAGTAAAAATAAATCTTCAAACGTACATTTTTCATTACTGTATTAACAGAATTTACTGGAACTGGTTTAGTTTCTGTTTCTTTAAATAATTCCTGTGGTGGGGCCATTGGACTATTACTGCTTGGTTGTTTTTGCAGAGATGCATATTTCTAATAAACCATTTACAATAACTATAGGTAAAATATATTTTTAGGAAATCTTTAGCCAATATCCTGCTTTCACCATAATAAAAGCTTCTCATCCCATTGAAATTTGAAGGATTCAAATTTTGCATTGTCTAAGGGTTACAGCAGATGGCTTGTATTCGGGGGTAATTTCAAAATTGTTATTTGCTCCTGCCTGCTGCTTCTAATGTTTTGACGTTTATATGGGTAGTGTCCATTATGATCCCTTCAGTAAATAGAATTTTCGGGATTACAGCGCCATCTATTATAAATTGGAAAAAATGTTTCATATAAAAGTTACTTATTTTTCATGGAGATTCCGAACCTGCAATAAAAATTAGGGTTTCCCATTTAAGATTTCCAAGTAGCCCAATAACATTAAGAAGAGTGAGACATACCATGGACCAAGACTACTGGTTAAGACAAATAACTACAGCTACTGAAAATCGCTTCTCACCACTTCAAGAACATGGATTGAATACATTGGATAATAACCCAGCAAACAAATAGTGACTTAAACATAGCTGGTACGTACCAGTAAGAGCACAAGTTTTATTAATATCTTCAGGATGTAACTAAGATATCGATGCAGTCCATAAAAATGGTATATCCCATGTATGTAATAAACATTGTTAAAAATGTATGTTCCGTCAACTATATTGTTACGATGTAGCTAGTACGTCTTATAAAGTAGGTAACAAAGAGTGTGTTACAAGGACGTACTTTGTATGATCTTACAGTATGTACCTGGTACGAGTGCGAAACTATATCCTCAGTATATGTGCAAATGTATATGTACTGTATATATGTTCATGTGGTACATATAACTAATATACTTGTTATGATGTATGATATGCATATGCGTAATCAGTGAACAATTATTATAAATCACTGTTTAATATTTGAAGTTTGATAATAAAAATTTGTAAATATTATTATTGTGTGTTTAAATTATAATTTAGTAGATCTTTTCAATTTAACCGCTATATTTTTCTCTCGCTGCAAATAGTAATAGTCCAGTCAACGAAGCTCAGAATTAGCGTGAAGAAATAATAAATTAATTATTAGATTATTATTATGAGCACTAGTAAATGTGAGATGTTGGTTTTATTTGTTCAATTTTATTCCGTTCTATTTAAAATATATAATGATTTTTAACATATTGTAAATATAAGTATACTTTTTTGAACGCACCTATATGTATAGAACAGAACGACTCCTGTTGCGGCAGAGCACAGACATAGCATACAGTTGCTAACATAGACCAGGCAGACATATAGGTTGTTAGAGTTGTCAGTTATTGGAGATATATTATTCATTTATTTATTATTTTGAGTTGTGTTTAATATTTTCGATCAGTGCGTGGTAACTATTATTTATGAATGAGTGTAATAACTATGATTTTTACTATTGTTTTCACTGTAATAACTTTTCTTTTGTGTTGAGTAACTTAACCTATATTTATTTGAATGTTATGTTTCGGAAAAGTGTTAAATCAGTTGTTTTTTGCAAATAAATTTAATTAATAAATTTTTATTGTATTAAAGTGTATAGTACAATATTTGTAGGAATTCAAATTATTTTCAATAAATATTTATTTTATTGAAACATCCCATCCTAAATATGTATGTAGGATGTATGTACTTTAAGTACGTACAATAGATATTCCAATAAGTCCTTCTTAGCTAAATAACATAATTTTGTACAATGTAGATAATTTTGTAATGTACGATGTATGTACTTTAAGTACGTACAGTAGATATTCCAGTAAGTCCTTCTTAGGCAAGTAACATAATTTTGTACCATGTACATAATTATGTTATATAATATGAATGTACTTCTGAAATATAGCTGCTACGTAATTATGCAGAGAAAAAAGTCTGACATTAGAATTTACATGTAAGTTAAACGGAAGTTACTTGGTACATAACATATAACGTAGATGTACTATAGTTATATACTTGTTACATACATACAACGAAACAATGTTTGCTGGGAACCAACCACCAATCTTTGTTTCTGGGGTAGGTAATATATCCCCACTCACAAACATGTTACAAACAATAGCAGCAGATCAATTTGTCCCTAGCCCTAGCCCTAGAAAACAACCCAGTTACAATTCAATAAAAAAAACCCAGAAGCATTTCAACTAGCAACAAAAGCACTAGACCAAAAAAAAACTGAATTTCACACGTATAAAACAAAACAAGAGAGAAATTATAAAGTAGTACTTAAAAACCTACATTACTCTGGCGGCACAGAAGACATCAAAGCAAAAATAAATAATTTATGACATAAGGTAGCCAACGTATGGAACATAAAGCAATATAGAACAAAAGAACCGCTAAACATGTTTTACGTAGAACTAAAACCATCACCTAACAACAAGGAAATATACAACGTAAAGTTTCTACAACATTAAATAATCCAATTTGAACCACCAATACAGAGAAGAGTATTACCGCAGTGCATCCGGTGCCAACGATACGGTCATACCAAAAACTTTTGTCATATGAGTCCAAGGTGCGTTAAGTGCACAGGAAACCACATAACAACAAAATGTCAAAGAAAAGAACGTTCGAATGATGTTAAATGTGTTTTATGTGGTTGCAGTCATCCAGCCAATTACAAAGGCTGCATAATATACAAAAACATCCAAAAAATCAAATACCCACCGTTAAGACAAAAACTACCACAACAACAAGTAAAGATAGAAACTGAATCAAGGGAGTACCAAAAAGCACAACCTGGAACATTGTACTCACAGGTAACCAATGGACAGCACGAACAGGAATATGTAGATTAAACTCAGATTTCAAATACAGTCTATCAGCCAAATGACATGCAAGAAATAAAAATGATGATGAAATGTCTCATGGAACAAATGGGAACGATGTTAAACCTAATAACCACGCTACTTAGCAAAAATGGCAGGACAACTCAAAGTAGCAATTTGGAATGCCAATGGCTTAACACAACAAGCTGAAGAATTAAAAACATTTATTAAACATCATGACATAGACATCATGATGATATCAGAATCCCACTTTACCAATCGAAGCTACTTACGTGTCCCAAACTACACAGTATATGACACCAAACACCTGGATGGCACTGCTCATGGGAAAACAGCTATAGTAATTAAAAATAGAAGCAGCAGTTTATTGTCCACCTATATATACTATAAACAAAGAACAATTTGAACAATTCTTACATACCTTACATACCGTACATAAAAAAGCTATAGAAAACAACAACCTAAAAACTCTGTCAACAGGAGAGCCAACCTATTGGCCTACCGATAGAAATAAAATACCAGATGTCCTTGACTTGCGTAACTTGATCATTAAAGCAGAACCCTGCCTGGATTTGTCTTCAGACAACTCTCCAGTTCTTATCACACTAAGCACTAAAATTATCTAAAAATTAAATCACCAACACTAACAAGCAAAGGTACTGACTGAGAAGAATTCAAAAGGCTTATAGATATAAATCTGGAACTAAAGATACCACTTAAATCGGAAAACAATATTGATAAAGAATACTTCAATCATGTCATCCAACAAGCAGCTTGGAAGTCAACACCAATACGAAACACTAAAAAACAGTCCAAAACTGCCAAATAACAACCAAAAAACAAAAAAATAGCCGAAAAAAGAAAGCTAAGAAGGCAATGGCAAAAGAGAAGAACGGCTGATAATAAGAGACAGTATAATAAAGCCACACGAGAACTAAAAGAAATACTTCATGAAGAAAAAACAAAGGAGTACAAAGCTACCTGGAACACCAACAGAAGCCACAGAATATTCACTTTGGAAGGCTACAAAAAATTCAAACAACCACAGCAACCAACCCTACAATCAGAAAAGCAACAGGTGAATGAACCAAAAGCAACAAAGAAAAAGCAAACGCCTTCACAGATCATCTCGCGCAGGTATTCATACCATACCCTTCGAAGATCAATGCTGAAGAACAAGAGCAAATCCAGCAATACCTAGATACACCATACCAACTAGAACTCCCTCTAAAAAACTTCAAACTCAACGATATTTAACATGCTATCAAATTTAATCTTAACCCAACAAAAGGAAAATTTTAAAACAACTACCTAAAAAAAGTCTCAAATTCATAACGCAAATATTTAATGCAGTACTTCGCACAGGTCATATCCCAAACCAGTGGAAGGAGTCCCAAATAATATTAATCCCGAAACCAGGCAAATCAATAGAAGAACTAAAGTCCTATTAACCTCTTGCCAATACTATCAAAAGTTTTAGAAAAGCTAATCCTCAAGAAACGAAAACCATCCAGCAACACAGCACCATAGAACAAAAACAGACAGGACCTGAAAGACAACAAATATTGCTCAGCAGCATTCATTGATATCACGCAAGCATTTGATGAGGTCTGGCACACTGGTCTACTATATAAACTAAGAAATTTAATTCCCAAGCAATTTTACATAATCCTAAAATCATTTCTACAAAACAGGCAATTTCTAGTCAAATATGAAAATAAATACTCAAAACTTTTTGCAATAAGATCTGCTGTACCTCAAGGCAGTGTACTAGGACCAATCCTGTATACGTTATATATTGCAGACGTACCAACAAATCAAGATACATTGACAGCTACTTATGCAGATGATACTGCAGTACTGACCGCACACGAAGATCCTACGATAGCATCCCAGAAAATACAATCCAGTCTTAAGAATATCCAAAATTGGATGATAAAATGGAGAATTTGTGCAAACGCAATTAAATCAGTTCACATTACTTTTACTACCAAAAAAGAAACCTGTGCCCCAGTACTACTGAATAAACACCAACTACCACAACAAAGCGTCAAATATCTAGGCATGAACTTAGATAGACGACAAACATGGAGTAAGCACATTCTCACAGAACGGAAAGAACTTGGACTTATGCTATCAAAAATGTACTGGGTAATGGGTAGAAAGTCCAAACTAACAATAAATAGTAAAGTTTTAATATACAAATGTATACTACAATCAGTCTGGATTTATGAGATTCAAATATGGGATTCAGTATCTAACACAAATATTGAAATACTAGTACGGTTCCAATCTCAAGTACTAAGCATGCTAGTAGATGTCCCCTGGTATGTGACCAATAACATAGTTCGAGAAGATCTACAAGTACCAATAGTGATAGAAGAAATAAATATGTACAGTGTTAAAAATAGTACAAGGATAAATGTACATCCGAACAAACTAGCTACCAATCTTACGGGTCAATCAATGAACAACAGGAAACTCAAACGATTTACACCAAGCGATCTTCCTACCAGATATTAAGCAAGAGATTTAATATAATCATTTAGTTTTTTAAGCGTTTAAATTTCAATGTACACCCATTTGTCAAATAGTCTATAAGATAAACAAATAAATGCATTTGCTATTGAGCAAATTCCTACATGTCAATATAGAATTGTACAAATTTTACTTATTGTACCCACGTACAGATTGTAAAAATACAGGGATGATTTAACAATAAAAAAATTATATTCGCTAACTTTCGTGATCAGTCGACGGTTCACATATTTAAACTTGGCAATGAAATTTATATTATTATTTGCCCGAAACTCTTTCGTATATACAGGGTGAGTCTGGGAAGACGCCCCCCCCCCCCTTTAACTTTTTTATTATGAGTGATAGAAAAAAATGGTTCATATGAAAGTTTTATTATTTTAAATATACTATTTGATGGCAGATGTAGATATTTTTTATAAAGTCAGGTTTACAAGATACGACTATCAACTTTTATTTTTTAAATAGCAACCTATAATTATTTTACTAAAATAAAAACCGCCATTTTTTTCTCTTTTCAACGATGTATTAGTTTTTATTAATGTATCTGAAAAAATTCGAGAGAAATAAGAAAATTGAGAAATACTAGAAATAATTTTTATACAAATATTATAGGTGGCTATGTGAAAATAAACGTATATATATATATATACCGGCTGGAACATCATACCTGTGTACATAGGCGATTAACATGAAAAAACAGTTTTTCCGTGCGCATTGCTCCCCAAATTATTTTCGGTAAAAATGCTTTAAATAAATATTGTAGAGCATAAAATTCTGCATCTAAACCAATAAACAGAATTACATTTACATGCGTTGTAACGACATAAATTAAATTAAAAAATATTCAAATCCCGGCGAATGCTCATGATTTTTCAAAAATTCTAACATAGTTACTGGACAGACAGAGATGTCGAATATATATATATATATATATATATATATATATATATATATATATATATATATATATATATTAAAAATTACGTTCAAAATATCAAATAGCCATGGAAGTGAAACAAAAATAGATAAATGCTTGACGGTTTTCTGTCTATTTGATATTTTACCCCCGACAAATTAATCATTCAATAAAATTCATTCAGAAAGCTCCATACCTATTATTACGATTTAATAATAAATAAACAATTGTACATTTCAATGACTCATTTATTTCTTATAGGGTTTGTCATGTAAAAATTATAACCAATATATTACAATTCAAATATCAAACAATTATTCTCTCAATGAAATAATCACTACAATTTATTATTATAATAAATATTCAAATAAACCTCCGTTTTCAGCCAAGAAATAACCAAGACTATTGTAGAAGGAATGTCTTACATTAGCGAGTTGCCTATGTGTGATTAAGGCGCATTCATCACGATAGCTTCTCTCAAAGAATTAATATTTGGGTGGCGTTGCGTATAAATTTTACATTTAAGATGCCCCCTTAAAAAAAGTCGCAAGGTGTTAAATCAGGAGATCTGGCCGGCCAATTTAAAGTTCCACCGCGACTAATCCAGCGATTTGGAAATGCTTGGTTTACATAAGCTCTTACAGTTACTTCGAAATGAGCTGGGCAGCCATCTTGCTGAAACCAGACCTCCTGATTTTCGCGCACTACGCCATCTAATGCATGGCCAATCTCGTTAATCAAGAGTTCTAAGTATGTTTCAGAATTTAAGTTGCCAACGATCTCAAATGGTCCAATAATATTGCTATTAAAATGCCTGCCCAAATATGAATTTTTTGAGGATATTGCGTTCTGGTAGTAACATTTAATCTTAGATTTTCTTGAGCCCAGTGCCTATCATTTTGAACGTTTGGTTCATTGTTAAGTGTAAAGGTACACTCATCGGTAAAGCAAATAGATGCAAGAAAATTACGGTCCCGATTTGCTCGTTCTTGTACATCTTCACAAAATACTCGCCTACTTTCTTCGTAACTGGGCGAAATGTCTTGATGGTATTGCATCTTATAAGGGTAGTACTTATGTTTTTTTAAAAAATTCGCAATACTGTAGAATGAGTAATTTCACATTCCTGCGCTATTATTCTTGAACTTAATTCAGGATTAAAATTTATAAATTCCAAAACTTTTTGTTCGACTTTTAAATTAGTGCGACTATTTTTATTTCCTGTAAATAAAGATATGAATTGTTTGTAAATCTCTTTTAAAATATTCAAAATTAAATTTACCTGTACTATTTTCCGCCACAACACTTGCCGTGGATTTTTCGTTAGAATAAACCAAATTCATTTTAATATTTTACCTAATTAATCATTCATCTGTCAAACGTCAAGCATTTATCTATTTTTGTTTCAATTCCATGGCTATTTGATATTTTCAACGTAATTTTACGTTGAAAATATCAAATAGCCACAGGGGGAGCTGTAGTTCGCAAGCTTGAAGCCAAACGTCATTTGACGTTTACTTTCGGCAGCCATCTTACGCCGGTCAATAGTATTTTGCCGTTTATTGTAATATATACGTGTTTTTTATGGTTTTGTATTTTGTTCGTTGTTATTTGTTTATATAGTAATTAAGTAGTTATTTAATGTTTATATATTTTCGTACGAAGATTTAAAATAAGAATTTTAACAATTTATTATAAGTACTGAAGAAGGAAACAAGATAAAATTATATTTATTTATATATTGTATGTACTATATTTATGTGGTCTTTTTTCTTTTTAGTGTTTTAAAAATGACAGCTTGTTTTGCATTTGGATGTGACAACAGAACTTCAACTAAATAAAAAAAAACAGCTTGTAGAATAACAGAAAACGAAAATTTCGTTTCTTGGCTTGAATAAATAAAAGCAAATCAAAGTTAGGTATGATATGGAATAATTTACATTGCTGTCAAATATTCGATTTGCTATTATTTAATTAAACCAAGTTTAAAATTTAAGCTTTGTTGGTGCAACTTGGCCATAAGTGATTGTTATTTACATATATTTTTTAATTTTATTTAGATTTCCGAAAAATCCAGAAAGGCGAAATGTTTGGCTTAAAGCCATCAGAAGAGTTGGATGGACACCTACAGATACAAGTGTTGTGTGTTCTGAACACTTTGCAGCCGAGTGCTTCGATAGAACATCGTTGTCGTGTATAAGACTTCGAGACACTGCGATACCTGGGATATTTAAATCATTTCCCACGTATTTACAAAAGGTATATTTCAGATAAAAGTCTAAAATGAGCAATATCCAATATATCCAATACCACTAATAAAATATTTGAGGGAAACTTAACTTTCTTATTATATTTAATATACTTCGTTGTATTTTTATATAATGTACTACTGTAAACCATAATGAAATATTTTTAAGCAATATTATGAATAAATTGTATTTATTATTATTTATTAACAATGTTTGTTGATGTGCGAAAGTGATAGACAACGGTTTAACAAATTTGTACTGTTTTCTGGTCATTAATATCATTTTTTATTATGCTCCTCTACACTTAATGGTGATTTTTTAATAAAATAAATATGTTAAAGCAATAACAAACTGTTGTTTTCTTTACTTTGTTGCCCTACGATTTAATTATGAGCATTATTTTAATACTGTTCGCATCTGACATGTTTAAACTAAGTTATCAAATGTATTTCATAATACTAGCTATACTAAGTTTGACCGTCGTAATATGGCCGCTGCTTGATCCCCCCTTCCGTTTCATGGCTTCGCGCAACATACCCATAAGCGTTGGTTATACTCTCTCCATTTATTCTTTACTCTGAGCAAATAGCCATGGAAGTGAAACAAAAATAGATAGATGCCTGACGTTTGACAGATCTCCTGATTTAACACCTAGCGATTTTTTTTATGGGGTCATCTTAAATATAAAATTTATAAGCAACGCCACCCAAATATTAATTCTTTGAGAGAAGCTATCGTGGATAAGTGCGCCTTAATCACAAATAGGCAGCTCGCTAATGTACGACATTCCTTCTACAATAGACTTGGTTATTGCTTGGCTGAAAATGGAGGTTTATTTAAATATTTATTGTAATAATAAATTGTAGGGTTTTTTTTATCGAGAGAATTATTGTTTGATAATAGATAGGTTATAATTTTTACATGACCAACCCTATAAGAAATAAACGTTTCATTGAAATGTACAATTGTTTATTTCTTATTAAATTGTAATCATGGGTATGGAGTTTTTTGTATGAATTTTATTGAATGATAAATTTGTCGTGCGTAAAATATCAAATAGACAGAAAAACGTCAAGCATTTATCTATTTTTGTTTCACTTCCATGGCTACTTGATATTTTGAACGTAATTTTTAATATTTTTTATTTAATTTCTGACGTTATAACGCATGTAAATGTAATCCTGTTTATTGATTTAGATGTAGAAATTTATGCTCTACAACATTTATTTGAAGCATTTTTGCCTAAAATAGTTTGGGGAGCAATTCGCACGGAAAAACTGTTTTTTCATGTTAATCGCCTATGTACACAGGTATGATGTTCCACCCGGTATATATATATATATATATATATATATATATATATATATATATATATATATATATATATATATATATATATGTATTTGGTCAAAACTCTTTCGTATATCTAGGTAACATTATTTAAAGTGAAATGAATGATTAAAATAATTATAAATATCCAATTACTGTTATTACTTTCATATTACCACTATTCTAATTTAATGAATTTTTAAAATATCATTTCAATTTCAAATAATAGTAATCTAAAAGTATAATTATTCTATGTAATGCAACAATCGAATGAATTTCATAAACATTTAAATATATTTCCCATTTCAGATATTTAAATATGAATATAAAATTTCAACAGGAACATAATTGGATATTATATCGTTTCAGTGTAATTGTTTTAACCAGTCCGTCAGTACGGTGGTGTGGATAGCAATACGGAATTTGAATCCGGAGATCCCGAGTTCGAATCTCACTCAAGCTAAAAATTATTTAAAAATAGTGCACTGCGGCTCGGTGAGTGCGGACCCTGTACTGTAATTGGGATTTAGTTCCTGTTGTACAGCGTAACATAAATAAATAAATAAACCAGCTTACACCAAATATTTGAAAATGTACTTTTATGGCTATTTCATTTTATGTTGTAAAAAACTACACTTGCATAAAATACAAATTTCACATTATATTGCATTATAGGATAGATAGCTCAATTGTTTCGGAACGGTTTGGGATTTGAACTCAAATTCAATTTCCACAGCCGACAAACTTTTAGTCCATATTAAAATTATATCTATGCCGCCCATAACATCTTCGGGTGCCGTGATTTGACGGCTGGTATTTACATTTTACATACAACATCTGCTGAGATCTGCTACACCCACTGATGAGTAAAGGGCGTGATTATATAAATAAATTGTTTTATATAGGGTTACAGGATATCCTCTATATCAAATAATACAAATTGAAATATCTCAAATAAAATATCTTTTTGATTTATGTTTTAAATATAATGTTGTGATTATACAAAATTAACGTTAAATTGTGGTTTTAAGACTCCTTCGGATTGATCTTAATAAATCAGATTATTTCTATCGGTATGTAATAAAAAAAGAAAGACCTTCACTTGCTCGTAAGTGCATACAGAAATAAGAAGCAGCCTAACTTGTTAAACGTTGCGAATCTCAATTGGAAAATAATATGCCTAAACTTTATTTTAAGGATATTGTCTTTTTAGATTACTTTTTTAAAAATACTGTTACGCTGTTATTTTCATGTTATTCGCAGTATGATGATCCTTGATATATTATTATGATTACATATGAAAAGAAATAATTCGATTTAATGCATCTATTTTCATTATAATTGTCAATATTAATGAATCAATTATTGTTTATCATATACATAAATATGTTTGCATACTCTGAATAATTACACATTATATTTTATTTATTGGTTAAACAAATTAATACATATAAATAGCATTTATTATCTGATTTAATCTGCTGAAAAGTAAGAATAAGAATTTTTAAATATGAATTGCATTTAAGGCTTCCATTATTTAACCAATTCAGCCATTTTCAAGTTACATTTCGAGTTAAAATTGATAAAAGTTTTATATTAGTTTTAAATTAATAAACATAGTCGTACATATTAAAGTGTTATCATTTCAATATTAAAATATAGATTCTGTAGATGGAAAATAATGGTCCAACTAATATATTATTTAATTATTATTTTTTTAATTATTCAAAGCTTCTAATAGTATGCTTATTTGCTAAATTCAGGAATATAATTATTCATTTATTAGATATAATTACTCATCTTATTTATAAAATATAATACTAAAAACAGGTTTATTAAACAGTCTAATTGCTACCGTATAATATTACATATACTCGTATTTAATGTTAGTAGTTCATTCCTTCAATTTTAATATTTGCAACTTATCCATTTATCTAATTTCGCAACAGTGGTTAAGGGGTGATAAAAATATATAATTGTATAATCATAATTTCGTAAATTTGCTACTTAGATATTTGCAGAAAGTATTTGATTTAAAAAAATTTGATTAAATTAAAATATAGAACATTAAAATAACCATGGGATTTCTAAGGCTTTCACTGGTCACGTACTTGTCGAAATTGTATACCGTAATATGCGATCTTAGAACTTTGAATCTTATTTGAAATTAAAATTAGTTCGGGCAACAGGGATTCATTTAGTACGCCACAAGCCACTAATGAAAATGCAGCGGGTTTTGCAAGCACGAAAGTTTACAAACAGAGAACCTGAGCATACATAAACATATTATATGATAAAGTTGGCTAGAAATAACACTGAAAAGAGCAACCCGACTCTACTACTTCGTATATTAATCCGGAAAAATAATTTTATGTTCTTTTTAATGCGATTTTAATCCCTTCTATATAAGATTATTTGTAGTCATAATAATAATAACATTTATTTATTTAGCAAAAGATGCTACATTAGAAAAACATAATATTAATAAAAACAAAAACAAAAACAAAAACAAAAAAAAAAAACATATACATATATTAACATAACTGTTTCTGTGTGGAAAAGTATGAATTTAAACACTTTTTAATCTCATTTGCTTTAATATAATAATGTTAACCCAAAAATAAAACTAATTTTGTAATACAACTCAAGACTTTTAGAGAAATAATAATAATAAACAATAACATCTGTACTTTTAGTCTCAGATGTCATTTAATACAATACGTTATACGTGAATGGGCAAAGCAAATGAATCAGCCAAAAACATAGTTTTAACTTCTACTAAAGGCAAGGGCGGCCCATGTTCCCTAGTGCTATAGGTTGCGGTTATTCTAGGAATTTATTTTTTATCTCAGTAATTATTCCTGTTCTAACATGATTAGTTGGTTTAGTCGTGTTAAAACATGTATTAAAGTACAGTGGACTCTTCATATATCGCCGATCAATAAATCTCCGTGGCAGCGGACAACTGGATATTTATTGAATGACTTATTTATTTTTCCGTATAACTTGTATTATAAATATTATATTTTTCCTTTATTATTATTGTTTATCTATTTTCTTGTGTTTGTAATTTTATAATTTTAAATAAGAGTGTTAACACAGACTATTTATATTTTTATGTGTGTTTTTTTTCAATGCGGTGAGATGTTGAAATGCGTTATTAAATTTAAAAATAATTATAATTTATGGCCAATTTAGAAAGAATATATCTACGAGCCTCAATTCTATTATCAAGCGATTTGTATTGTATATATATATATATATATATATATATATATATATTACTGGATGCAGCACTCTACATTAACAGATCTCTGTAAGTGATATATTCCAGCCGTCAAATCACGGCCTTCCGAGATGTTAGTGGAGGGGGAGCCGCAGGGATAGATTTAAATTGGTGAAAATTGTTTGTCGGCTGTGGGGATCGAACCAGGGTTTTCAAGATCCACAGGCTGACAAACAATTTTCACCAACTTAAGTCTATATATGTATATATACCGAGTGTAACACGAAAAGTGAAACATAGGCGTTTAACATGGCAAATCAGTTTTTCCGTGCGCATTGCTTCCCTAATTATTTTAGGAAAAAATGTTTCAAATAAATGTTGTAAAGCATAAAATTCTACATCCGAATCAATAAACAAAATTCATTTTGACTACTTTATAACTGCAGAAATTAAATTTGAAAATTCACATAATTTCAATTTAATAGCAATAGCCATGGAATTAAAAACAGGAGATGAACAAATGCGTAACGATTAATAAGTCAATGTCAGAATAAACTGTCAAAATCATTTTTACGTACTAAATATTTATTTTCTAAATATAAATTTAAAAATAATAAGGCAAAATATTTTTTAGATTTATTATTTAAGAATAAAAAAATAATAAACTCGATAAAATATTTAAGGTAGATTGTTATTAGATATTTAACAAATTAATTAATGTAACATAAATTAAATTCAATATAAACATCAACTAACTATTCTTAAATTGTTAAATTAGATGTTCAAATAGTCCACCGTTTTTAGCTAAACAATAACCTAATCTGTTGTAGAAGCTTTCTCGAGCATTCCTTAACGTTAAACGATACCCAATTTTAATTTGTTTCTGGCTCGAGGTGAGCGCTGTTGTCAGCTCTAATGAATGACTTTAAACTAAGTTGATATAGAAGTTAGCTGTGCATGTATGATATAGCCATCTATTGGCAAGATGACAACTGTCATTTTTTTTCCTCGGACACAAACCTAAGGGAATTATAACCGAACGAATACATTGTAATAATCCGACAAACGTAATAAAATTTACGTTGTAAATAAATACTATTGTAGGAAATAAAGTTTGTATAGGATCCACTACATATAATTATATAATAAAATAGAGGCTTCAGAATCCGCTTTTTTAATATATTATATATAAATATGAAAATACAAATGCGGGACGTATCGAGTGTACAAGTCACTCTTCTTCAGCTATAATACAATATAAAGTAAAAAAATCTGATGTGGACACCACATGACTTCCTTGTACGCGTATTAAACTATAGATATTTTTTTAATTGCACATATTTGACATTAAATCTTTTATTTTTTGTTCTAATCCATAGCAAACTTAAATTTTTTTTAAAATAAAAAAATTCATATATTTAAATTTGATATCTCGTTTATGCAAAAAACTAATTTAAAAATTCTTTATGTGCTAGACGCAGAATTTAATTCTCTAAAACTTTTATTTGCAGCATTTATTTATAAAATTAAAATAATACCATTTTTTCAAGGAAAACTGTTAGCAGCTTCATGTGCCACTTCCGGTTAGTCTATTTTAACCAAAATCTATTCTGTTATTTCCATTGATATAGTAGTCTTATATATCAAATTTGGAAAGTTTTGTAATTATATTTGAATATAGTTTTTCATGAAAATCTATTATAGGCTTCAAGTAAAGTACTACTTCCGGTAGTTGCATAATGACCAAAACGGGAGGTGCACAACTAGATGTTATAACAGTCCTAAATATAAAGTTTCAATTTTCTACGGCTTACCGTTTTTGAGTTATGCGAGATACATACGTACGTACGTACGTACGTACAAACGGCACGACGAAATTAGTCAAAATGGATTCAGAGAGGGCCAAAATACCTATTTCCGTTGAAATCTGAGAACCGAAAATTTTCGCGATTACAATACTTCCTTTAGTTCGTACAAAGAAGTAAAAAACAACATATAAATAAAATAGTAAAACAAACCTTATATAAAATACAAATGTCATCGAAATGCCCGTCTTCGATAACTCCTGTAACTGTAACTATATTCTATGTTTTGACATATATTTTTTTAAATGTAATTATACAGGATCTTCAGTAAAGCGAATCAAATTTATCCCACTTCAAATGATTATAACTCGTCATTTTCAAATGGAACACTCTATATTTTATTATTCTGTTGTGTGTCTTTTTGTATAACCTTTCATATTTATTACGGGTTACGGGTATCCTATGCCTAAAACCAATAATTTCGGAGTTGTTAACCATTTTTCACTAAATTTATTTATTCAATTAAAATTTAAATCTAGTATACCTTGGATATTGTTTGTTTTAATTTATAGTTTATTGTTTTGTTTTAATTTACAACAGATTTTCAATGTAACCGCCATTATAGGCAAATTTGATTCACTTTACTGAACACCCTGTATAATTACATTTAAAAAATATATGTCAAAACATAGAGTATAGTTACAGTTGTGTAGAAAAAAAATCTTCATTTTTACTATTAAAATAACTAAAGTACGCCTTCATAAAGCAATGCGTGTATTTAACCTTCTTTAGAGAACAAACGGAAAAACTACAATTCAAAATATATAAAAATATATAAATATATATATATATATATATATATATATATATATATATATATATATATATATATATATATATATATATATTTGACATATTGTGTTTGTATCTAGATAATATCAATACTAGTTTATCTGAAATGTATATCATTGAAGAAAAGAATGAAATAGTGAAGTGGTTTTATGGTGGAAACTGTTCCCGGCAAGTATGTGCTTTATTTGCCCAAGTCATACGTCAATACAAAGAATGATACAAAAATTTTAAAGTTCGGGAAGATTATTAAAAAACTGTAAGTGTAGATGTAATAATAATGATCGGTACGAAAACGAATTGAATATACTGGCGTCTGTAATTGAAAATCCTAATATTAGTTTGAGGCAACTTGCGGATAATTTTTCAATTCACTACAAAACAGCATTCCGCATTTTGGAAAAAAATATATTTCATTCATATAAATACCAATGCCACCAAGAACTGTTTGAAGATGATATGGAAAAGAGAAGCGCGTTTTGTTTCGAAATAATGGAAAAGGCAAATAAAGATCGCCAGTTTATAAAAAATATTTGTTTCACTGACGAATGCACATCTACACTGTATAACGAACCAAATATTCAGAACTGGAGAATGTGGGCTACGGAGAATCCACATAACGTTTTATTTACTAGGACTCAATATCCTCAAAAAATTAATGTATGGACAGGAATTCTTGGTCACCATATTGTAGGACCTTTGTTTTTAAGACGAAATTTAACCGGTAAACGATTTTTACAACTTCTAGAAGAAGAAGTAGCGCCGGCAATGACTGAAATTGTAGAAGACGACCGCGAAATTTGGTTCCAAATGGATAGTGCAGCAATTTTATGACAGATTAGGATACTGTTTAGCAGTAAATTGAAATATTTTGAAAAATTTATTATAATTGTTATGTATTATTGTACAATATTAAATGAAATATTGATTATTTTCTGCTTTACTATGAATGTTTATTATAAAATGTCAAATGTATTTAATTGTAAGTATGTATTTGGTTTTTGTTTATTTCATGGCACTAGTAATTTGATTAAAATTAACATTTTTATTAAATTCATTTTTCCTGTTCCGGATAAAAGGAAATTATGAGTAAGGATATTATTGGATGCAGAATTTTTTTCTCAACAAAAAACTATTTGAACATTTCAAAATTAACATTGAAATCCCTATGGTGCGTTTTCCGACGCAACACCCTGTATATATATATATATATATATATATATAACTGCGCATCAAATCAAAAAAGTGGATTCTGCCTTTATTTTATTACATAATTATTGAAGGAAATTGTATAGTCACATGTAATTTTTTCACTAATTGTATTATTTTCGACCAGTTTTTCAGTCAATAAATTTTATAAATTTAAGGAACAAAACATTGGAAATATTTTTGACTTCCATATATAACACTGCTATTTATTGAGTAATTTTTTACATTGTCAAACAAATTTTAACGTACAGAGCATACAAAATTGACTATTTATTGAGTTATGCAGAATTTGATACCATAAAATTTCTATTTCAAGGTTTTTTCGAAAATTATTGGAGAAGTAAAACATTATAAAAGTTTGTTTGAAAGTTGTAGACAAAATTAAAGATGAATATACATAACACAACGTTTCGATTGTTATAATCTTCAATCGTTATCAAGTGAATACTATTATTATTATATATTGATTATTGATTATTATTTAGTATTCACTGGATAACTATTGAAGATTATATCAATTGAAATGTTGTGTTATATATATTTCTAAAATATAAATACAATGAAAGTTCGAAATTTATCTTTTATTAATTATGAAAGTGTTATACCTAATTTGAAAATACGTCGGGTGTTGCTGAGAATGAACGGGCAAAACATGGTGTAGGAGTGCTTGTTAGTGAAAGGATGAAACCGTTTGTAAGAGATTATAGTTGTATTTCATCGCGAATTCTTTGGCTGAGACTTAAGGTAGGCTTTCATAGAATCTTCGTTGTGTCAGTTTATGGCCCAACTGAATCCGAAAGTGATCTTGAGGAAGATCAATTTTGGAATTTGTTAGATAGTGTGATTGATTCGTGTGATCCAGGTGAAAAAGTTATCGTATGTGGTGATTTGAATGGTTGGGTGGGAGTAAAGAGAAGCATGTCTGGGAATGTATTGGGTAAATATGGTGATGTGAGAGTGAATGAAAACGGTAGGAAAATAGTATCCTTCTGCTTAGAGCGTGATCTTTTCGTTTCCAACTCTGTCTTTAAACATAAATTAGCTCACTTGTATACATGGGAGAATGTGAGGGAGAATAGGCGGAGTGTGATTGATTTTATTTTGTATGATGAACGACTAAGAAGTTTAGTTGTGGATACGCGTGTGAAGCGTGGGGCTGAATTGGGTACGAATGATCATTATTTGGTGGTGTCGCGTATACGTCTGGATAAATGTTGGCGAATGAGGGTAAAAGGCACCGAAAAAATGTTTCGTGTGAAATCTAGTGTACTACAGAATGAGGATATTAGAGATATCTTTGTTGAGAAAATAAATGAATCTTTGCCTGTATGTGAGCCTAATTTTGAATGCAGCATAAATGATGTTTGGATGAAATTTAAGGATACAGTTCTTAAATGTGCAAAAGAAGTTTGTGGTGAATCCAGATTAGGCTCTTGTCCAAGGAATGCATGGTGGAATGATGAAGTGAAAGAAGCAATTGAAGAGAAAAAGAGAGCGTATTTGCGATTTCTACATGTAAAAGATGTGCCTGGAAGTTTACGTGATGAATGTTTGCTAGAATATAAAAGGTTAAATAAACATGTTAAGAGAGTAGTGAGAGAAAGTAAGGTGCGTTTTGATGATTTGATGAGTGAAAGAATGACGAATGATTTTACTATGAATAAAAGAATGTTTTGGTTGAGTGTGAAGAGATTGAGAGGTGGTAATGTAAGGGCGGTAAAAGCGATTAAGAGTACAAATGGTGAGTTATTGTGGAATGAATTAGACGTTAGAAATAGATGGTGTGAGTATTTTAGAGGCTTATATGGTAGCGTAAATGGATCGAATTGCTGTAGTGAAAATTCAAGAGAAAATGTTAGAAATGATGAATGGGATATAGATGAAAGTGATGTTAGTTTTGCATTGTTACGTTTGAAGAATGGTAAAGCTCCTGGTTTGGATGGTATAACGAATGAGATGTTGAAGTATGGTGGTGAGAGATTATTTGATTGGTTAGTTTATTTATTTAGATTTTGTTTGAAACTGTGTGTAGCTCCTGATGATTGGAAACGTGCTATCATTTGTCCTTTATTTAAGGGCAAAGGTAGTTCGAGTGATTGTACTAATTTCCGTGCGATAAGTTTGTTGAGTGTGGTAGGGAAGTTGTACGGGAAGATTCTTATTCACAAGGTACGAACCTTAACAATCTCCAAGTTGAGTAATATGCAAGGTGGATTTTTGCCTGAGAGAGGGTGTGTAGATCAATTGTTTTCTCTTCGTATGATTGTTGAGAAATCACTTGCTAAGAACAAGAAGGTGTTCTGTGGCTTTCTCGATCTTAAAAAAGCATATGATAGTGTTCATCGAGTTATTCTGTGGGATGTACTTCTAGAGTACGGTATAAATGGTAATTTGTTGGGAGCGATTCGTGCATTATACGAAGATAGCGAGGCTGCGGTGAGAGTTGATGGTAGATTGAGTGATTGGTTTTCTATAGATGTTGGCGTGAAACAAGGTTGTGGGATGTCCCCGTGGTTGTTTAATTTATATATGGATGTGTTGTTACGAAAGTCGCTGAATGGGGCGGATGGTGTACGTATTGGTGGCAGTGTAGTGCCTGCGTTAGCTTATGCGGATGATGTAGTTGTAATGGGTGAATCTGAAGAACAATTGAGAAGAATGATTCTAAGTATAAATGAAGTAGGAAAAGGTTTAAATCTATTACTGAATGTTGATAAATGTAAAGTGTTAGTGTTTGAGAAGAGTGATTTGGTTACTGATTGCAATGTTTCGGTGAATGGTGTGAGATTGGGTCAAGTAAATGAGCTTGTATACTTGGGGAGTGTGTTTTCGAGGGATGGACGTATTGATCGAGAGATTGAAAGAAGAGTATCTGCTGGATGTAAGATATTGGGTGCTCTGGGAACCTTTACTCGGAACGTGAATGTATCCAGAGATGCTCGATTGAGTGTTTATAATGGTGTGTTAGTGCCTACGTTGATGTATGGTAGTGAATGTTGGGTATGGATGAAGAAACATGAACGGCGTATAACTGCTGTGGAAATGAGATATTTGCGGGGTGTGTGTGGATATACTAGAAGAGATCGTGTCCGGAATACATTGGTGTATGATGAATGTGAGATTGGGAAGAATGTTGTAAGAAGAGTGGGAATAAGTCAGTTGAGATGGTTTGGTCATGTAGAACGTATGTCGAATGACAGATTGGTGAAACAGGTGTATGTTGGTGAAATTGAGGGTGAAAGTTTGCGTGGACGGCCTAGGAACAAATGGATGAATATGATTGAAGGGTTGTTGCGTGAGCGAAAGATTCTGAGCGTGAAGAATAAACGAGCTTGTATGAAAAGAATTATGAATGTGGTTGAAGCAAAAGTGGTGTGTCAGGATAGGAATGTTTGGAGAAAATTAATTGCAGGATAAATATGATGAATGAAGACAAGCGTATGATTCTTGATTTTAGATTAATTGGTTAGATGTTTTGAGTGTTTACCTGCAATTGTGCGGAGGCGATCTTCAGAAACAAGCGCAGTGTACACTAGCGAATGGATGAATGTTTGTTGTGTGTTGATGGATTTTGGTTGTGAGAAAAGAAAGAGTTTGTATGGAGGAAGTGTTAATGTGGTCGAATCGAGTATCGTGTGTCAGGATGAGAATGTTGACGGGTTCGTGCTACCCCATTTAATGGGATATAGCGTGATGTTATGTATGTATGTATGTATGTATGAAAATACGTAGGTATAAATATTGCATATTTTGCGATATACTTGCATTATATTTTGCATTATTTGGATGTGAAAATTTAATATCAAGAATATTATTTGGGATATAGGATGAAATCATAAATTATCTTCTTGCAGTCAACCTCTTTAATATAAAATTTAAATATTCTAAGTAAAATAGTACAAAGAAATTTTAAAATTACTAAATCTATATTTTTTTTTCTTTCAAGACAAATATATTTTTTTATTTTTTCCTATGGGTAATGTGGATTGTATTCCGCATGTCTGACGTAAAATTCCAGACTTCTAGTCATATTTTCTAATGCAAAATTAGATCAGGATAATTGGTCAGCCTAACATACAAAATTAAAAATATATATAATTTTAAAAATCAAAATAAGATATATTTTGATTTAAAATAATATTTCCACCTGCATACGGCGCACGAGTATAGGAGATTGAATCGCTTTGAGCGCGTGGCGTAAGCACAGCGATATAGTGTTGGATGTTTCGCGTCATATCGGTGGGGCAAGAGACGCAAACATAACCGAGTCGTGGAAGTAGTACATAATTTACCCACAGCTACTCATGTCGCTTGTTGTCAATAAACGAATTGTAAAATTTCCAGTAAGTTTCATTATTTATTTACGGTTCTTACAACCTATTGTCTTGCCAAAAAAATAGTAAGTAATATATTAATATATTAGTACTTTATTATAAAAATTATATTTGTGAAATAATAATAATAAATAATAATATATTTTATTTGTTTAAGAAAAATCTTATACAAAGGATTGGTAAACTAGCATTTGAATAACAATTTATATACATATTTCATATCATGATAGATTCTATATAATTTGAGAGTATCGTAATAGTAGTAATATAAAATTCATAATGTAAGGGCAAAAGCCCTAAGTTTTAGTGCAGTGTCTGTAAAATTATATAGATCATATATTTTCCCAATTGTAAGGTCGGCTAGCACCGAATTGTTCTCTTCAGTGTTATTTGAGGAAATGTATTTTAAAATAAATTCATTCCTCGGAGCGTTGTAAAATGGACAGCTGAACAGGAAGTGTTGTAGGTCATCCGGCTCGTGGGTGTTACAGATGAAACAGATTTCTTCTGGTTCGAATCTAAAAACAGAACCATTATGGTATAAGGTAGGAATTTTTGAGGATGAGGTTCGAATTTGACCTATTAATTTGAGGATTTTGTATGGGATATGTTTTTCAGTGAAGGGGTATGCGTAAATATAAGTTTTAAAATTGGGGTTGTAGGAAGAATTGGAGATGCGTTCCATATCTGTGCTGTAAAGGATTTGTTTATAGGAGTTGATTATGTTTGGGATTTCTGCTTTGATGGTCAAAAAGTTCTGCGTTTCCCATAGCCAAAGGAAATTGGATTTTTCTAGAATCAGTTGTATGCTTCTTGCCCAGTTGTATTTTACTTGTTTAGATTCTGGAATGGAGTCATCTTTGTTTAATTGTAAGAGTTTTTCGTAACAAATTTTCCCGTATCTGTTGTTGTCCATTAGTAATAATTTATACCACCAATTGAGTACATTTTTAACAATTGTTATCTCTAGCTTGTCCTGATGCGTTTCTCTCCTTACTATATAGTTTGGGGTTGATGTCTGCCACCCTAAGATGTTTTTGTAGTAGTTTACCTGACCTTTCTCAATTAAGTCTGCTTGATTAAATGCCCATACTTCTGACGCATAGAGAAGAGAGGGTACTAATAAGGAATTATAGAGTTTCTGCGTTGTCTCCCAGTAGTTTATTTTCTCTTTAATCATTATGTTCTTGATATTGCCAGTAATTTGTCTTGATTTGGTTATGAAATTTTCAGCATTTTTTTTGAAAAGTCCCGATGATGTAAAAGTTAATCCCAAGTACATGTATTCCTTTGTTAATAATATTTCTTTTCCTTGACATACGTACTTCATTCTCTGCTTTTTTGGCCTTCCTATGTGGAAATGGATTATTTTGGTTTTATCGTGATTAATTTTCAATTTAAGGTTATTGCAATATTGTTCTAATGAACGAAGCTTCGCCTGTGCATCGATTGGTGAATTTGCTAGCAAGACTAAGTCGTCTGCATACTGAAGTGTTAGCACGTCTGTTCTGTGTGTTATAGAGATACCCTCCAGACCTTGTTCTCTGAGTTTTTCCTCTAAGTCTGAGATATATAGGGAAAATAGGAGAGGACTCGTGCATTCGCCCTGAAGTACACCTTTAGTAATAACAATTGGCTCACTTATTTCATTTTTTGTTTTAATACGTATAGTTGCCTCGTTATATAAGTTGCGAAGTAATCTGGTGATTTTACCACTTATTCCAGATTGAAAAATTTTTTCCCATAAGATATCATGAGGTACGGAGTCAAAGGCTTTTTGAAAGTCTACAAAAATTCCGTAGGTGCCCTCCTTGATTTTCATTATCCGAGATTGCACTATTGAGGTAAGTATGAACAGGTTGTCCGTGCAGGACCTTTTTTTGCGGAAGCCAGCCTGAGACTCTGGTAGTAAATTATTGCTTTCAACCCATGTTTGAAGTCTGGTGTTTATAATGTGTGTAAAAAGTTTCGTGATTGTATTGATAATAGCAATAGGTCTGTAATTGTTTGGGTCTCTTCGATCGCCTTTTTTATATAACATTGTGACTTTTATTTGCGTTAATTCTTCTGGAAGTCTTTCTTCTGTCAGGAATATGTTTAAAATATTTTGGAGATGTAGTTTTCCAGTTTCAGATAAGTTTCGAAGTTGTTCATTTATAATTGCGTCGATACCTGGAGATTTGTTTGATTTTAGGTTCTTCAGGGCTAAATTTATATCCGTGAGAGATATTTCATTGTCTAAATATGGGTGTCGTACATCGAAAAAGGACGTTTCATTAATTATTTTTATTCCAAACCATTCACTGAAGTGATGTATCCAAGTTTCCATTTCTATTAAGTTGTTGTTGCTACAATTTGGCGATAACGTTTTGATGGTTTTCCAAAATTCAGTTTGGTTTTTAATATTTTCCAATGAGTTTTTAAGTTTTTGCCTACTATGTATTTTCTCCATGTATATTTGATTTTTATATAATTTTTTGGCTTCGAGAAAGTTTTTAACATATTCATTTTCGAAGTTATGTGATTTACATACTCTTAGGCTTTTCCTCATTTCCTTTTTATAAAATTTGCATTTACTTGTGAACCAATGTTTATTTGATTTTTTCTTGTTAGAGTGTGAGACAATTAATTCTTTTGTTATTTCAATGTCATTTGATACTTGTTCTATAACCGATTTTAAAAATGTATATCCTGTTCTTGCACAGATAGGATATACTTCATCTGTTAAGTAGAATTCCATTCCTCGTTTGTAGATCTCAATTTTATTATTATCCCAAATATCTTTTCTATATTTTACTATAGCAGTTTCGTTATAAGTTTCTGATTTTGAGAGCTGTATATTTATGGCTATACTGCATACCAGATGATCCGAAAGGAGGATTTTACTGTCAACCGAGAAGTCATTTATGAGATAGAGGGTAGAAACGTCGGTCCAGATTAGATCGATGACACTTCTGCCCCTTGGTCCTATATAGGTATAATTACCAGGTGTGTCGCTCGCAGTTCTGCCGTTTAACAGGTACATGTTCTCGTTTTCCATGATTTCTAAAAGTTTTCGTCCTTTTGTATTTAGTGTACAGTCTTGGGATGATCTGCAGTAAGACATGTTAGTATTAGAGAAGAGAGGTTCTTCGCTTTGATTTTTGTTTCCCACCCTGCAGTTGAAATCACCTCCTATTAATATGCAGTGAGTTGAATTTTGTTCTTTGATATTTTGTAGGGTTTCTTCGAAAGTTTCTAACAAGGTGTTTATTTCATACGATGGAGAGAAATAGACACTACCTAGTATTATCTTTTTTGTCTGAGTACAGAGTTCCAGGAATATCCAGTGTAAGTCTTTCTCTATTATGGTGATTGTGACGTCAGACACTCTAATAAGTATTAAGAGGCCACCAATCGCTCTACCCAGGCTTGCTTGTTTGTTAGCTTGTTGTTGAAACATTTTATAATCGTTTAGGAACGTTGGTGTGGAATATAGTTCGTAGTTTAGCCACGTTTCACTTAGGCAAATTATGTCAAATTTCAGTAAGGCTGATTCTTCTTCAGAGGAAAGTTTGGAGATATTTTTGAAACCTTGGATATTCCAGTAAAGTATATGTGCGGAGTTATTTGTTATTATGGGTTTAAGTTTTTTGAAGTGGATTGAGTTCTTGCTCTTGTGTTAATCAGTCTGTCCAGCGGGCCTATAACTTTATTTCCATCCGTCTTATTTTTGAAATCGGTTTTGTTTGTGGTTTTGTTATTTTTTGTTTTTGGTGTTTGATTATTTGTTCTTAAGTTTTGTGCGGAGTTGGGTAGGTTTTCATTTGATTTTGGAAGAATTGCGATGGCATTTTCTTCGTCACTTAATTGGACATAATTATTGGTTGATGTCTCCTGAAGAGAGGTAGATAATCTTCTAATATTTAAGTTCTCGAGAATGTTTTGTTCGTCATCTTTAACCTTATTAGTCTCAGCTTCTAGATTATAATCCTCGTAATACTCTTCGCTGAGTTGGGAGGAAGAGTATACGTTTCCATTTATAATTAATTTATCATAATTTAAGTGTGCCTTATAATTTTGTTCTTTTGCTTTGACTAAGTGCGGTCTTAGTAGTTTTCTTTCAGCAAGAACTTTCTTCGTGTAGTCTTCGTCGATGTGTATTTTTGAGCCTTTAAGTAGACGAACGTTTTTAAAGATTTCTTTTTTTGTTTTTCTTGATGTAAGTTCAACCAATATAGGGCGAGCTCTATTGGCGCCTGGTTTTCCTATTCGTCTAGCATCTTCAATGTCTTTGGCATCAATTTGAATTAACTTCAATTTATGTTTCAAGATTGTCAGAATAATTTTTTCTGTGTTTTCTGGTCTTTCTTCTGTTACACCGTAGAATATTAAATTTCGTTCTCTGACCTTTCTCTCCAAACTGCTTATTTCTTTATCCTTTAGTTCTAATTCAGCCTCCAGTTTTTTAATTTTTCCAGAATTGATTCCAGTTTCACCTGAAAGTTCAGTTACTGAATTCTGAAATTTTTCTATTTTATCATGTAGGTTTAATATTTGCTGTTGGATAGGTGCTAATAAACTGCGAATATCCTCAACTGTTGCCATTAAGAAGATTAATTAAGTACAGTTTTTTTTTTTTTTTTTTTTTTTTTTTTTTTTTTTTTTTTATAAATTTATTTCTGCTATCGTTGGCGACACTGGTCAATACGAGGTGCGCGAGCGCGCAAGCGTATTATCTATTTGCAATGCGAAACGACTTAGCACTCTGTTGACCTTGTGCTGTCAGTTGACTTATAGTAATATTTAAACCATAAAATTCATCGAACTAATATAGTTAACACTGACGCACATCACTAACAGTCACTTCAGAATGAGATATTAAATTATTTTTATATAATAAACTCTATTAATTATAGCTTTTTGCAGAGCCTATAAATTTGCACTGTTTACTTTACCGACACACTGTTACCAGTTTGTGAAATATAATTTATCTGTTTGAAGTAAAAAATTAAAATTACATTAAAATTACTTGTTTTATTATTATCTTGAAAGTTCAAAGATCAAATGGCATAATTTTTTTTTTTCGAAAAGATATTAATATTCTCCAGAACATATAAAAAAATTAAAAAAATAAAAGGGTCAGTTTTTAAAATATAAATTTTTGAAAATTTAGAGAGGCATTTTCAGACAGTTGTAAATATGTAAAAATTTTGAAAAAAATACAGCATATTTAGTATATCATTAAGATTGTATATCAATTATAAAAATAATAAAAAGTGGAAAAAAAAATTCAAAAAATTTTTGAAATATTTTTTCTACTTTTTTTACAAGTTCAAATTTTGATTTTTGTACACGTATGTGTGGTTAATATAAATGTGTATAAAATATAAAAAAATAAAAAAATAAAAGGAACAGATTTTGAGTTATTTGGATTTGAATTATATTTTACTTCATATTTTCGTTGTTTTGCATGAATTGGAACACAGGCGCGGTGACCGAGCGTGTTAAGGCACATCTCTTAACATACTGTGACGTCACCCGAGCCAAGGTTCGTCAGTTCGAATCCGCCTGTCGACAATGTGTGATTTGTCTTAAAATATAAAATACAGCTACATGTATTTATCACACTCGGGCGCTATAAGCTAGTCACTTATACGCCTTAAATAATATAGCATTCGACTACGAAAACCGGCAGTACGGCAGTGTAAAAAACTGCGGCTTGGTGTGTCCGGTAGGCCCAGGCCCGATTTGGGCTGTAGCGCCACAGATGATGATGTTACTTATAACTGTACTTAAATAAATAATGTATATTATTGTAATAGTTGATATATCAAAATAAATAAATGTATTATGAATATTGTAAGTAATTAAAAGAACGATGGTGGTTCATGTCATGATATAAAATTAGAAAATACTTGGGAACAGATAGAAAATACAAACAAATACTGTGAATAAAAAATATACAAGGAGTATATAAATTTAAACTAACTTTAACAACCTGTAAATTTAATATTATTCAAGAAAATTATAAAGAAATACAATTCGAAAATTTCGACTCCTTCAATAACTTGAAAATAGTTAATCAGAATAAATTGAAAGAAATAAAATCAGTAGATATAAAATCGAAAATGTTCGACGAATAAAAGAATTACAGATAAATAATAACCATCATTCTTGTATATTATATTGTATTATTGTAATTATTGTACTGTTTATGATATGGGGCATTTCACGTGAAGCGGGCAGGGAAAACACGGTTCAAGTTTCCGATTTCAGTTATATTTAAGTATGTTATAGCTGTTCATGTTCTCGACTCAGATACAACATATTTTTTTATTGGCAAGCCTGGTTCACAAAATATCGGTCTTTGAAGATTTCAGTGAAAGTGATGCAGGTACTTCTTCGAATGCCATTATTCAGTGTTAACAAGGTATGGTAAAATAAATTAACCACTCGATTTTATACTTTATTAAATGACCTTTTTAACAACTTAACTGGATTTCAAAAATAACTAAAAAATCACTAAAAAAAACAAATGAAAAATTTGTTTTTCGTTTTTTACAAAGTTCGCATTTTTTTATATTTTTTAAAATTTCATAAAAAAAAAGGTTATATTGTGTTTATACTCCATGCCAATTTTTATAATGGGCCGCGCAGTCGTTTAGGAGTTATATGTATTTAAATGCCGAAGCGCGGCGGCAGCCCCGCTAGTCAGCGCGACTTACATAAACATTCATTCAAACAAACAATATAACGTCGCGCATACTAGACGCGAGAACGGGGCTGCCGCCGCGTTCCGGCATTTAAATACATATAACTCCTAAACGACTGCGCGGCCCATTATAAAAATTGGCATGGAGTATAAACACAATATAACCTTTTTTTTTATGAAATTTTAAAAAATATAAAAAAATGCGAACTTTGTAAAAAACGAAAAACAAATTTTTCATTTGTTTTTTTTAGTGATTTTTTAGTTATTTTTGAAATCCAATTAAGGGGTTAAAAAGGTCATTTAATAAAGTATAAAATCGAGTGGTTAATTTATTTTACCATACCTTGTTAACACTGAATAATGGCATTCGAAGAAGTACCTGCATCACTTTCACTCAAATCTTCAAAGACCGATATTTTGTGAACCAGGCTTGCCAATAAAAAAATATGTTGTATCTGAGTCGAGAACATGATCAGGTATAACATACTTAAATATAACTGAAATCGGAAACTTGAACCTTGTTGTCCCTGCCCGCTTCACGTGAATATGTTATAAATTTAAGAATAAATGTAAAAACTTATGGTTGATCAAAAGGGAATGTACTAAATAATTAAGTAATTTAGAGACAATAGAAAAATTGAAAGAAATAAAATCAGTAAATATAAAAATCGAAAATGTTCCACAAATAAAAGAATTACAAATAAATAATATCCATCATTTTTGTACATTATATTGTATTACTGTAATTATTGTATTGTTTATAATATGTTATAAATTTAAGATAAATGTAAAAACCTATTGAAATCAAAAAAAGAATGTAATTAAATAACAAATTAAGTAATTTAGAGACAATGGAATAACACCTTACAAGTATTGTAAAATTTTAGAAGGGAGGAATTATGTAAGGCCTTGAAAGTATTTCATAAACATTGTAAGTTTTGACTTGCTGCATCAGCCAAACACCCAGTAGTTTTCCATCATGTTAGAAATAGGATAAATAGCACGTCTCATAAGATACGATTGTTCACTTGCTCTTGTAACTTCTTGAATTCACACGTACATGTCATTGTAGTGCAACAAAAAATTAATAAAGATGTTTTTTATTAAATATTAAATAAATCAATATTTAATTTATATATATATATATATATATATATATATATATATATATATATATATATATATGTATGTATATATATTTATATATATATATATATATAAATATATATACATATATATATATATATATATATATATTTATATATATATATATATATATATATATATATATATATATATATAATATATATACATATATATATATATATATATAAATATATATACATATATATATATATATATATATATATATATATATATTTATATATATATATATATATAAATATATATACATATATATATATATATATATATATATATATATATATATATATATATATATATATAACTTTATTTCGGTGTAATTTTGAGACCAAACATGTTTGAATGAGTGTAATTTGAGACACCATTTTGCACGTCGAAGCCTGGCCCGAAATGCAATTTTAAAACAGTAATAATTTTCTTATCTGTGAAGTATTGAATAATTAAATTACGAATCTTTACATTTCAAGATGCTCTTTAAGAGATTATAATAAAATTTTATAATTATTGCTTATACTTCTTTAGTTATAATAGTGTAATATTTTATGTTATTTTGAAACCTCAATTTGGTTCGGAATTCCATATAAAATGGTGCCAGTATCACAGAACTACTTTCGTGTGCTATTAACGATAGATGGCTGATCATGTCCTACAAAAATACAATTCCCAATAGTGCGCATTGACTCATGTGTTATTTATATCACAGTGTGCGGAGTGAGACAGTGCATCGGGCGCACAAATTTGAATAACGCTGACGTTTAATTTCATTACGTTCCTTTAATAAACAAATTATAAAAGATTTTCTTTGTATCGCTTGCTTTGCTCGCAAATTTAACAATTTAAATATTATTTGAAAAACTATGGTAGATACTCAAACCATAATCAATTTTCAATAATTAGCAAAATAAATAAATAAATATATCATCACGCCTTTTACCCATTACTGGGTGTGGCACTCCGCCTTGGCAAATCTCGGTAAGTGATATATTTTTTCGCGTGAAGAGCGGCTACCAGCCGTCGAATCATGGCCCCCAAAGATTTTAGTAGTGGGGGTGCCACAAGGGTAGATTTAATTTGGTGAAAATTGTTTGTCGACTGTGGGGATCGAACCAGGGTTCTCAAGACCCACAGGCCGACTCGATACCACTGAGCCACGTACCCCTTAATAATAATTGGTCTAGTTGCATATTGTTTTAAATGTAGGAGGGGGAGCAATTATATTCTTACCTCGGGCTCAAGAATATCTAGCTTCGGCACTGAAACGCTAGAAATTTCAAAAAGTTAATTTATTTCACAAATAAATTTAATTTACAATTAAATTTTAGTACAAATCAAGAATTTATATTTTTGTCTTAATTTTTTTTTTATTATTTATATCGAACCAACTACTATGCTCATATGCCGATATATGTCCTATTTTAAGGGGCTTTCAAATGACGAAATTAATGCGCTTCGCAGGGCATTGCGAGTTTACGTTTTACAACCTTATTTATGAATTAATTGTTTTGAAAAAGTAATCAACTTGATAGAAAAGCTTCAAATAATAACGCTACGTAATACCATTATTATGACTGTCAAAAAACTCAAAAAATGCTTATTTTCGCAGCATTGGGAAATATTATCTGTTACGTATTTTAATAAATCTTCGCTGTAGCGACATAATTTAGACCATTATCTTCCTCATTTATTTAGTAAAAATATAAATGTTTTAGAATTATACTAATAATATAACTATTTGTAAGCCTCTGCAATCGTTTATTTGTCTCAATGAGTATTGGTGCCGTCACTCGACGACTTTGACAAACAACAAGCTCCACTCATCTGCCAGTTCGCACTCGCGCTCAACGCAGCCGAAATATTAGTAAAGCAAACATTGTATGTAGGTATATTCAGTGAATATTATAATTCTGCTGTCATTATTATTTTATAAGACTTGTAGTTTTAATTGATATAAACACAACATACAATGGGCCGTTTAAATGAAAAATTACACAAGAAGAAGTATTTAAGTGCAAAAAGATCTAGTATTACAGCAAGAATGAAACAGTTCGTTTAGCACTTTTTTTAAATATCGCTGATTATCTATTGTCATATTTATTTATAGTTAAAAATTTATTAATTTTTACTTTTTTAATAAAAACTATACCTTCTAATTGTAGCGTACGACAAGGTAAAATTGAAAATAAACAAGATGGTTTTGCTCCTTCGTCGTCTTCAGTACAAAACAATTATAGTTGTTACTTGCTTGGAAAAATTAAACTCAGATACAACTTTATTAAACACCAATTTGATGTTAATACTGTGTACAAACGTTTATTCTTATTTTAGTAGGGAGGTCAATGTAGGAAGTTCCATGGGAACGTCTGTAATAGAAATGAATCCAGATGTGTCGGATATAGCATATGAAAGTAAATTTTACTTAGTAAAATGTGATGATCCTAGATCAAGCGCAAAAGCAATTTCTGGCAGACGTATTATAGACGTTAATTATTTCTTCGATCAAGTTTTTAAAATGGGTGAACATAAATCATTTTCATGTAACGTTACAAACATGGAAGTTGTTTCTGAAAAAGGATTGGTTTGTGCAGTATATTTAAATTAAAGTGCAAAATTGCAATGTAATCAAAGACATTGCTTCGGAAGATATTGGCAATTCAAATACTTTAGATATAAATGATGCTGCAGTTTTATCTTGCATTTCAACTGGAATAGGACACTCCCAACTTGTTGAGCAACATGCTGCCATTAATTTACCTAGCTTATCTTTCAATGTTTATAATCAAAGTCACAGCAATATGTCGGATGTGATCAGAAAAGCGACATGGGATAGTATGGAAGCAGCTGGAAAGAAGCAGCAACAATTGCTAGGGAAGAAGGCAATGTAGACAAAAATGGAATTCCCACAATTTAGAATATTTCTGCATAAAAAATTCTCCCGATGAAGGTAGTAAAATTAATGAAATAAAAGAGACAGAGCTGTATAAAGAAGTTCTATACATTATTTATCGTCTAGTAAATAATGCGTACAGTTTGATTCTGGACATGGATAACAACTCTGCTGAGTTGTATAATTCTGTTGTGTGTAAATACATTGGAGGAAAAAGGGTCAATATCTCTTTAAAAGGGGGGTATCAAACTCGATGCGAAGCCGCCATTGTTTCTTATAACAGCAATGGTGAATATTATTACCAAATACATAAGACAGCAACAACAAAAAGTCCCGGAGTGCACACAAAGGAATTTATTAAACAAACAATAAAAATAAGAGAAAGAAACTGCAAGAGACAACTGTTCAAAAATAAAGTGAAAAAAACATTAAAACGTATAATCGAGCAAGCGGACGAAGACTATGGAGGTACTTCCGATCTTACAGAGCAAGAGTATGAGGAAAAACAGACAGTATTTTTGGAACAAATAAAAAATACTCCAGAAGAAATAGAAGCTTTAGAAATAAGTACACGCAGTCAAAGCTCCAGTATTCTGTGGAAGCAAGAACGGGCAATTCGTCTAACGGCTTCTGTGTGTTTGGAAGGGTGTGTAAAATGTTGCCCAAAACATCTTGTGCCAACATTGTTAAAAAAATCTTATATTCCAACTTTTTCGGCAACCATGCTACCGAATTTGGCAAGATAGCAATGAAAGATTTTGAAAAACAGACTACTCTAAAAGCATCTGAATGTGGACTGTTTCTTCATCCAATATACAATTTTTTAGGTAAAGTGCAATTTAAACTACGTTTCTAATTGAAATAAATATTGATATAGAAATTTAGAAATATGTGGATTGAATTTTCTACAGGTGCAAGTCCAGACGTCTGCTGAAAAATTAAGTATTGCAGAGACTATTCCTTTTAAAAAAATCAAGTTTGCGAAAATTGTGATTGGTCAATTAAAATTAAATGAAAATGATATTTACATGTACCAAATTCAAGGGAAATTACAAATAACAAACAAGAAAATTTGTTATTTTGTAGTTTGGACTCCTTTAGATCTAAAATATCAAATGGTTAATAACAAATTTTTAATTTTATAGATGTTTTTGAAATACATGTAAATTTTTTTTTAAGATTGAACGAGACGATATATTTTGGAGAACAAAAATGGAGCCAAAACTGATTACATTTTATATGAAATGTCTTTTACCAGAATTGGTGGATTCAAGGTGTACCTAGGAATGTAGGAATATGCCAATTAGAAATCCTTCTAGAATGTAGTTAAAATGTATTTATTTACTACTTCCTTTTCTATTTATTTTAGTGATTATGAAAGATAATAATTTTTGTTGCACATTGATTTGCATTATTTTCTTGTAAAATAATTTAGGATTTCGATACGTTTGGCAGTACAGGCAAAATTAGTCAAGTACTAGGTAATCACAATTATATTAGTCATATAATTATTAAAATTTTATTTTTTAATTTATTACTTATATGAGACTAGGTTTTTGATGTTTGATGTTTCTGAAACAAAAAGAATATTTGGACAAGGATTAACAAACACATAAAATACAAGTAAATAATACAGTTTTACAATTTTATTCAAAAAAAAAACAGCACAACAAAAACATGTTTTAAATATTAAAACTAGTTGTAGCAGTCTTTATTAAAAAAAAAATCAGATATTGTTAATATTTACAGGCATAAAAATTGTACAACATTTTAAATAAATAAAGAAATAATATAGTTAGTTGGTCGTGTTGGAGGGGAGGGGGTGCTGGGTGGATAAGGCGTAGTTGTCTTTGTAGATTGTAACACTTAGGTTTGATGATTAACACAAACGTTAGACAGACATCTGGAGCAAGTAGTCGGCGATACAGTATAAGTATCTATTTCTTTTTTACAGAATAACCAGACGTTTCACAGGACCGTTTAGTTAGTATGGAAGATAATCCCGATTTAGCTTTTTTGGCTACATTGTAATTATTGGTGTTAATATTTAAACTTTTGGCCTCGAGTAAAAGTTTAGATTTTAAATCTTTAATTTCTGCAGCTGTCAAAGACAGAACCTTTGAACCTAGGGTCCATAAACGTGCACATCCGTAATATGGTTGATGTATTTTCTCCGCTATACCTGACGTCCAGCGTATCTATTATTTGAATAATACGTTCTTTAATGTGTTTTATATCGTCAATTATTTCGGTTTCACTTTCAAAGTCTAAAATTTTATTTTTTATTTCATTGTACACTGGCAAAAGTACTGACGCTGTGACATAATTTGTGAACTATAAATTATTTCATTTAGATAATAATTTTTAAAATGCAACCCAAGGATCCAACCACAACGTTGTTAATCAATCATCACGCATAGCTCCGGATCGCCACGATCATACAATATTATTGTTTACTTGTTCCACTCACATACGGCGTAATCTCTTCATCAGAAAGAACTACAATCCTAGTGCAGATAACTCGGAGATTCCCAGTACGCCGCCGAAATTATATAGCGTACTGTTTATACATAGTATTTTTTTTGTTGCGTGAAAAATAATAGTGTAGTAATGTAGTAATAAACATAGCACAAGAATAAAAATAATTCAAATGATCGATTAATAAAGTAATCGATTATTCAATTGATCGATTAATAAAATAATCGAATTATCAAATTATTGATTAAATAATCAATCTATTAATCAAATAATCGATTAATCTCTCATTTAATTTCGAGATAGCTGCGTCAGTAAATAAAATAAAAATTAATTTTAAATTTTTTCATTGGGTCTAAAATGGGCTCATCTGTAGCCTCGTAATTAAAATGTCTTATTAAGGACGCGGACGAGCAGTTTCGGTAATTGTTATGTTGTAATGCTTCTTCTACTTTTGGCGCGCTACACACAAAACCAAGGCCTTTCGGCTTACACAACAAAATCAAAGGAAGCACCACATATACAATACCTGGCTAACTATGTTCAGCGGTGCTGGGCGTAGATTCCGGAGGCGCCACCTAGCTCGAAAAAAAAGAAGGGACACTCTAGTGAGCTAGGAACTAGTGACACAAAAGGTATGATGTGCATAACATAATAAATCAAAATCACAACTAAAATACAAGTTAAACTTTAATCTAATCTTTGTAACCAAAACAACAAACTAATTCAAAAAACAGAGACTAAGAGGTAACTTAACTGAGCGTTGGAATCTGCTATTCAACTAAGACTGTGTCAGACGTACGCTGCAAAAAATGGTAGGTCGGACTATCTAATCCTCTTCTTCTGAGACTCCTGGAGAGGAGGACGGAGACGAAGAGTTGAAGTAGACCGATCTTCTTGACTGGAGATCAAATATGGTGAGCTTCCGGACGTAAATAGATGTGGTGGTCCTTGGTAAAGTGCGTGAAGCCACTCAGTACACTGCTTGTCTCGACAATCGTCTTCAGAAGGTTAATGTAGGTCACTTCTCCAAGCCTCTCCTCTCTTAGGTAGCTCAGACTAAAATCCCTTACTGATTGCACCTAAAACAGGGTGTAAACCAGCAGCAAACCATACCACAAATGTACATACAAAAGCGCAAAGCGTATCAAGCAAAAATGACAAAGCAAAGGTTCCAAATCGAAATCGTTAACAAAGCTCAAGTTAAATAACAAACTGTAGGTTACAAAGCAAAACTTAATTGCAAAATCAAACAAAAGTATTACAAAATGTTCATAATCAAAATTCTCAAAAAAATACAAAATGTTTCAGAATTAATGTTACGTTACGCAAGCACATAAGAAAATGACGATGAAAATAATGAGAAAGGTGAAGAGATGGATAATGAATGACGGGGTTGTTGAGACAGGGACGTTGGACAGGAAGTAAGTCTCTACTTACACTATAAACAGGCTTCGCGGCTTTGTGGTGGTTGGTTTTGACTCAAAATATCAAAAATCACAAATGTGCTAATCAGCAACCAAAAAGTCAAACCAGACCAAACAAAACTTATACTAAATATCACAAACTTAATATCTAATCAAATAGCACAAAGCCAGCAAAGTATGTTCCAAAAAAAAGATGAGGCAGCTTTTCTAACTAAGTAGAAAAGTTCTCAAAAAACAAAAACGCCTGTAAATTCCTAAATTGTCCAAAAGAAACAGTCGGGTCTCAACACATTCTCACACACATGTTCTCAATGAATGATGATGAACGGACATGATATGAAGAGAGAGGGGATACAAGGATGGTGGCCGGAAATGAAATTCAGAAACAAAAATGAACCAACCAACACGTGGTTGAAATACACGTGAAGCATGTATTTCACAAAACAAAATTTTAAATCCCAACAAAAGCAAAAACCCTCCAAAATGTTTATACAGAATTACTAAAATGATAAGCTCCAAAAATGACAAGTGCATGTGGACAGAACATGACTTCATACACGAACTGGTAATCTAGCTAAGTTAAACAAAAAGTGCGATTCTGCCAGAGTTCAATCGATCTAAATACTACAATTGATCATAAGCTTCTGAGTCTAAAATTTTACTAAGATGATTGACGCTACGTTAAATTTAACCTAACAAAAGAGACACGAACATGTGCTCCACAAAACAAAATAAATGAAATCAAATATCAAAAATAAACCGTTTCAACTAATAAACTTCAAATCAGTAAAATCTTAGTTTGAACACTTACTCTCAAAATGCAGTCAGCACGGTGATGTTCATGGATCTCGTCGTTATCTTCACAAAATCAAAAAACTCAAGCCAACATGGCCGACAACAAAATAAGATCTCGGACAGAATCCACAAAATCAACCGATCACGACGAAGTCTGAAGGCAAAACCCTTGATCGACCGTCTTCGATGAAATCTCGAAGCCGAATCTGGATCGACCGTCGTCGATGAACTCTCAAAGCAGAATCTCGTTTGACAGCCAGCCAAAAAAAAAAACTCATCTCTCTCTCGTGACAAAAAAATGAACTACAGAAATAATCCAGCAAAAAAATTGAATCGTAGATCTGCTACTTGAGTTGCAGGCAAGCAGGGCGGGTGGTGGTGAAGAAAATCATTACACTTCCTCCTTTCTCTCCCAAAAAAAAATGAATAAGCTACAGCTTAGAATTTTTTTTTCTAGGTCAAGTACTACTCAGACTTAGATGTTTCGTCAGAGTCAGGATTAGTCTTAAGATCCTTGACATGCCATCTTCCAAGTTGGTTACCATCGAGATCAGTGAGTTGATAAAACCAAAGGTGAAATTTTCTTGGAAACTAAACAGCGAATATATTTGGGTGCCAGCTTTGAAGAAAAATAATTAGCTGCGTTAGACAGAACATAATTGCGCTTCCAAACAGTATCTCCAACATTAAATTGAAGTGGGCGACGGCGCAGATTGTAAGTACGAGTATTACGATGATGAGCCGCAGATAACTTGTGGACGACTTCTTTGTAAATATCGGAAAATTTAGCTAGTTGTTTAGCATATTCTTCACGTGAACCAAGTTCAAGTTGATCCGCAGGAGTACCGTAGAATTTTCCGGAGACAGGAACATGGCGACCAAAATTTAGAAAAGCAGGACTGTATCCAGTCACTTCATGAGTAGCGGTACGAATCGCTTGTGACAAAGCAGGTAAGTGGACATCCCAGTGTCGTTGATTCTTGTTGATAAAACAGCGGATAGCGGTTTTGATGACACGGTTGCAACGTTCAACAAAATTTACTTGAGGATGATACTTAGCGTTATACCATAACTTAGGTATATCGTACTTAGATAACAGACTGCTAAATACTTTACTACGAAACTGAGTCGCATTATCAACCAGAATAATTTGCGGGACGCCGTGCATGAGAAAAACGTCTTTTTCCAGGTAATCGCAAATTTTGGAAACGGTACCAGAACGCAAAGGAAACGTAAGTGTGAATTTCGTGAACCAGTCAGATATGACAAGGATGTAAGTATGTCCAGTCGTAGAACGAGGTAGGGGTCCAATAAGATCGCAGGCAATACACTGCCAGGGAAAGCGAACTTTCTTTTCTGTTCCCATTAAGCCAGCAGGACGCAAGTGAGAAGTTTTGTTAGCTAAACAAATAGCACAGCGAGTGACATACTTGTGCACATAAGAACGCATTTGAGGCCAGTAATAATGTTCGGCAACTCGTAGGAAGGTTTTCTGCACACCAAGATGAGCGCCAGCAGAAGAGTCGTGACATAGACGTAAAATTTCGGATCTTTGTTCATGAGGAACAACAAATTTCCACTCAGACAAGTTAGTAGGCAGTGCGCTACTGCGAGGAAGGTGTTTATAAAGAATGTTGTTCTCCAAACGCCAATCAGGGTACGAATTGGGCTGAGTACAGATCTTAGTACGCAAATTAGTGTACCATTTATCCGGAGTGTCAGAAGAGATGTCAAGTAACGCTAGTTCAACAGGAGCTCTAGACAATGCATCAGGGACGACGTTTCTTTTTCCAGGACGACGCTGTCGACAAGTGTTATTGGAAAAATGGAGAGACAAACGAAACTGTTGACAAAAATCAACGCCAAGAATAAGTGTATGGCGCAATGAAGGGACAACAGCCGTGTTAACTAACTTGGTGGTTCCATTCAGGGTGATCGGTAACAAAACATATCCTAGGATTGGTTGTGAAACGCCATCGGCAGTGAAGACGTTGCTGGGCGCGTGAGAGGTGAATTTTAAGTTCTCAGAAGATAACAAAGATAAACCAGGTTTTCCTAAGACGGTTAAATTAGCTCCAGAATCAAGTAAAGCGGTCACGTGCTTAGTATTGATAGTAACGTCAATATAAGGTCGTTGATCATGTTCCACATTTCGAAAAACAGGTGATATTGAAGCATTCATAAAGTTATTTATTTCGTTAAGCCATTGTGTCCAACGAAGTCGTTCAGCACAGGTGTTTGGCCGACGGTTTCGAGTGCTGATGGTTCGAGACCGGCCAAATCGTTTTTTGAAAGCTTACGCAAACAGCGCGGGCAAGTAACACGAGTTACATTTGGTGTGCCACACGTAAAACAATGTTTACGACGAGGTTGGGTGCAAGACGCTGATAGGTGGTCTTTTTGTCCGCAATTCCAGCAGGATCGAACTCGAGAATTGGTAAAAGCAAGAACAGAGTGATCGTTAGTGACTTCAGAAACTTGTCGCACGGGCAAACGTTCACGACGATATGCTAATTCAGGTTCTAATGTAGTAGAAGATCGAACAGGTGGATTTTTAAAGAGCAGGATTCTAGAACGGGTGTCTTCAATCTGACGGAGGTTTGAAATTAAGGCATCAAAAGTTTGAGAATTAAATAGAGAGCGATCTCTCTGAAAATAAGGTTGTAGGTTGCCAATAATGAACATAATTTGAGTTAATTCCTCAGGAGGTGATAAAAGATGGCTGAAGAGATTTCGCATGATTGCTACGTAAATTTCAACTTTTTCGTCGGGTCCTTGTGTTCGGTGACGAATTTCATCCCATAGACGCATTTCATAATCCGTAGGTAGGAAAGCTGCTTTTAAACGGAGCACTAAGGCATCCCAAGAATTAACAGATGGTCTTATTGATCTAAACCAAATTAGAGCAGATCCGGTGAAGAGATCAGAAGCTTGTTGAAAGAGCTGATGATTCGTAATTCCTCGAGCTAAGGCAACTTCCTGAATTCGGTCAAGAAAAGTCATTAAACTACCATGACCGTCAAATGTAATATTGAGTTTGCTAATCCAAAAAGTTCTTGAACTTGGCAAAAAGGGATTGGTGGTGGGTGACGGAACTATTTGAGTGCTATGCGAGAAGTCAGGTTGCACAACTTGTCTTACAGAAGCTTGTGGAAGCTGATGAACACTATTCGCCGGTGGAATCATAGCAAGTAAAGGTCGTGAAGCTACCAGAGAAGGTGGTGATGAAACTAAGTTATTCTCCAAATCTAATAAATTTTCGGTATTTTTACATTGTGAAGCTAATAATTCACTAACTGTAGCTAAATCTATTAAAAGCTGAGAACGGTATTCAAGAGTCGTAATACGCGAAATTCGTTTTTGTAAATATCCTAATCGTGTGGTACATTTAGAATTAAGTGATGGTGGGCAAAGATGGAATGATAACTCACCATAGATTTTCCTGAGTTTTTCCTTGCAAATTTCATACTCGGATCGAGGGTCAACAGGTATGGTAATGTTTTGAGTGAATGATCCAGATATACTTTCCATTCGTAATAATCCTCGTAATGTCTCGGTCATGTCAAAATTTGGTCCGTGGTTAACTATTCCTCTGATATTAAGCTCGTACTCTAGCTCGTCCTCTAACAAGTGATGAATATTCTCCATGGCCAGGGATATTGAAACAAAAATTTAAACTGGATTAGTGGAGGAAACAAAGATGAGAAAATGATAATGACGTGAAAGAAAGATGATAAGAGAAAGACAAACTCCAGTGCCGCTGTACTGCTATTTAACTTTACTTTACTCCAGTGAGCAACTAACAAAGCAAAAATTAACAAAATTACAGCCCCACGTTCGGGCGCTAAAACTTATATATGTAATGCTTCTTCTACTTTTGGCGCGTTACACACAAAACCAAGGCCTTTCGGCTTACACAACAAAATCAAAGGAAGCACCACATATACAATACCTGGCTAACTATGTTCAGCGGTGCTGGGCGTAGATTCCGGAGGCGCCACCTAGCTCGAAAAAAAAGAAGGGACACTCTAGTGAGCTAGGAACTAGTGACACAAAAGGTATGATGTGCATAACATAATAAATCAAAATCACAACTAAAATACAAGTTAAACTTTAATCTAATCTTTGTAACCAAAACAACAAACTAATTCAAAAAACAGAGACTAAGAGGTAACTTAACTGAGCGTTGGAATCTGCTATTCAACTAAGACTGTGTCAGACGTACGCTGCAAAAAATGGTAGGTCGGACTATCTAATCCTCTTCTTCTGAGACTCCTGGAGAGGAGGACGGAGACGAAGAGTTGAAGTAGACCGATCTTCTTGACTGGAGATCAAATATGGTGAGCTTCCGGACGTAAATAGATGTGGTGGTCCTTGGTAAAGTGCGTGAAGCCACTCAGTACACTGCTTGTCTCGACAATCGTCTTCAGAAGGTTAATGTAGGTCACTTCTCCAAGCCTCTCCTCTCTTAGGTAGCTCAGACTAAAATCCCTTACTGATTGCACCTAAAACAGGGTGTAAACCAGCAGCAAACCATACCACAAATGTACATACAAAAGCGCAAAGCGTATCAAGCAAAAATGACAAAGCAAAGGTTCCAAATCGAAATCGTTAACAAAGCTCAAGTTAAATAACAAACTGTAGGTTACAAAGCAAAACTTAATTGCAAAATCAAACAAAAGTATTACAAAATGTTCATAATCAAAATTCTCAAAAAAATACAAAATGTTTCAGAATTAATGTTACGTTACGCAAGCACATAAGAAAATGACGATGAAAATAATGAGAAAGGTGAAGAGATGGATAATGAATGACGGGGTTGTTGAGACAGGGACGTTGGACAGGAAGTAAGTCTCTACTTACACTATAAACAGGCTTCGCGGCTTTGTGGTGGTTGGTTTTGACTCAAAATATCAAAAATCACAAATGTGCTAATCAGCAACCAAAAAGTCAAACCAGACCAAACAAAACTTATACTAAATATCACAAACTTAATATCTAATCAAATAGCACAAAGCCAGCAAAGTATGTTCCAAAAAAAAGATGAGGCAGCTTTTCTAACTAAGTAGAAAAGTTCTCAAAAAACAAAAACGCCTGTAAATTCCTAAATTGTCCAAAAGAAACAGTCGGGTCTCAACACATTCTCACACACATGTTCTCAATGAATGATGATGAACGGACATGATATGAAGAGAGAGGGGATACAAGGATGGTGGCCGGAAATGAAATTCAGAAACAAAAATGAACCAACCAACACGTGGTTGAAATACACGTGAAGCATGTATTTCACAAAACAAAATTTTAAATCCCAACAAAAGCAAAAACCCTCCAAAATGTTTATACAGAATTACTAAAATGATAAGCTCCAAAAATGACAAGTGCATGTGGACAGAACATGACTTCATACACGAACTGGTAATCTAGCTAAGTTAAACAAAAAGTGCGATTCTGCCAGAGTTCAATCGATCTAAATACTACAATTGATCATAAGCTTCTGAGTCTAAAATTTTACTAAGATGATTGACGCTACGTTAAATTTAACCTAACAAAAGAGACACGAACATGTGCTCCACAAAACAAAATAAATGAAATCAAATATCAAAAATAAACCGTTTCAACTAATAAACTTCAAATCAGTAAAATCTTAGTTTGAACACTTACTCTCAAAATGCAGTCAGCACGGTGATGTTCATGGATCTCGTCGTTATCTTCACAAAATCAAAAAACTCAAGCCAACATGGCCGACAACAAAATAAGATCTCGGACAGAATCCACAAAATCAACCGATCACGACGAAGTCTGAAGGCAAAACCCTTGATCGACCGTCTTCGATGAAATCTCGAAGCCGAATCTGGATCGACCGTCGTCGATGAACTCTCAAAGCAGAATCTCGTTTGACAGCCAGCCAAAAAAAAAAACTCATCTCTCTCTCGTGACAAAAAAATGAACTACTGAAATAATCCAGCAAAAAAATTGAATCGTAGATCTGCTACTTGAGTTGCAGGCAAGCAGGGCGGGTGGTGGTGAAGAAAATCATTACAATGTGTGTAGTAATAAGAGCTATTTTAACTTGTACATTGTGCGCGGTATAACAAGTGCCGAAAGCGGTATGAGGTGTGTTTAATAAAATAATTTAATATTGGTGTCTATATTTTTATTTTGTGCATGAATTTGACCTAACAAAGTGTACGAAACGCTGCAATGACGTTGTTATTGAATGAGTTAGGGTTTAATGAAATATCGAAATTTTTAGCGCTCGGCTTGTGGCAGAGCATACATTGGTCAAACATGTAGCACTGTTCATACAAGATTATCAGAACACAAGAGAGCCATTCGTCTCAATTATCAAAATAAATCTTCAATTGGTCATCATGCATTATAATTTCTACATAAAATTATCTTTGAAGAAACCAAAATTTTAGCGAAACCTAAAGTTTTACTGGAAGACTTATAAGAGAAGTCATTTAAATTTGCAAGGAGAAAAATAATATTAACAATTGTGATGGGTTGGAATTAAATAAGGCTTGGTTTCCGTTGATATCAATTTATAATTTTTTAATTTTTAATTTCATATTTTTTTCTTTTTACTTGTCATTTGTATTTATATGTCATTTGTTTATTTTTATGTCATTTATGTGTTATTTTATTTTTACTATTTCTGTCCTGATGATGGTATTTGTATAAAGTACCGAAATGTCGAGTTTTTAAATACATACATAATTAAACCAGAAGCCCCTTTTATTCTTATTTTTTCCTTATCTTTGTTCTAATCCACAGCAAACTTAATTACATGAAACAGCACAACAAATATATATATATATATATATATATATATATATATATATATATATATATATATATATATATATATATATATATAATATTTTAATTTAGATATCTCGCTTATACAAAAGGCTAATTTAACAATTCTTAATGTGCTGGACGCAGAATTTAATTCTCTAAAACTTTTATTTGCAGCATTTATTTCTTAAATCAAAATAATACCATTTTTTTTAAGAGTCTATTTTAACCAAACCCTATTATGTTGTTTCCATTGGTATAGTAGCCTTATATATCAAATTTGAAAAGGTTTGGATTATATTTGAATATAGTTTTTCATTAAAATCTATTATAGGATTCAAGTAAAGTACCACATCCGGAAGTTATATAATGACCAAAAAGGGAGGTTCATAACTAGATGTTATAACAGTCCTAAATACAAAATTTCAATTTTCTACGGTTTATCGTTTTTGAGTTATGCGAGATAAATACGTACGTATATACGTATGTACAGACGTCACGACAAAATTAGTCAAAAGGGATGGTCAAAATGAATATTTCCGCTGAAATCTCAAAACCGAAAATTTTCGCGATTACAATACTTCCTTTACTTTGTACAAGATAGTAAAGTTGAGAAGTCAGAAAATAAGCTAGATGATCTGCTTCAATGCCTGTCATTTGCTAAAGAATTGGGCCAAGAAGAACAAGAAACTAGCAAAAATAGTTCTGATAATGATATTAAATAGACAGAAACGTTAACATACGAGATTAACATTGATTTTGATTTATTCCTGTCTACTGTCCGACAAAAAAAATTTATCATTTCAATTATTTGGACGCCATTCTTAATTTTATATTAATTTTAATAATGATTATTTAAGTATTAATATTTTTGTTCAATTTTATTATTTAAATAAATATATTTATATTTCAAGTGGACTTTTTTTAAAAAACAAAGTTCTGTTTAAAAAGTAGGGGGAGGGGGCTAATGATTAATTTGGCTCCAGGTTGTCGGCGTGTCGACAATGTGTGATTTGTTGTTCAAATAAAAAATACAGTAACATGTGCTATCACTGGAGTCCGGATTCTAGGCATATGCCTATTTTTTATCAGCATAGGCATTTTATAGATAGTCACTACAAAATTTAAATTGGAAGATTTGATTTCATATAAACTAAATTTTATTTTGCCGACTTTGCCTTTTTATCAAATTTAAGTAGTTAAGTTTAATTTTACCTGCATTTATTTAAAATGCCTTTTTAATTAAAAAGATAATATTGCTTAAAAATAGATGAATTTCAACTCTGTAGTTGCATTTTTATCTATTATCCGTGTTTAATGCATTTGGCTATGGATATACAGAACGAACAATGTAGCGTTGGTCTTGGTACATGTCACTCGCTTTTGTGCATATTATTGTTGTGTTGTTATTTTCTGAAGATTTAAGTGGTGCAAAAGTTGTGAAATATTTATATTACGATGCCGAAAATCCCGTTTTACTGAATTATTTCAAAAATGGAATACAAGGGAAAAAATGTTATGCAATCAATGACAAGAACATTTTTTGTACTAATTGCGCCCAAAAGGTATTGTCAGAAGTTAAGTTTTAATTTTTTAGGTTATGTTATTTATATATATACAGGGTGAGTCTGGGAAGACGCCCCCCCCTTTAACTTTTTTATTATGAGTAATAGAAAAAAATGGTTCATATGAAAGTTTTATTATTTTAAATATACTATTTGATGGCAGATGTAGATATTTTTTATAAAGTCAGGTTTACAAGATACGACTATCAACTTTTATTTTTTAAATAGCAACCTATAATTATTTTACTAAAATAAAAACCGCCATTTTTTTCTCTTTTCAACGGTGTATTAGTTTTTATTAATGTATCTGAAAAAATTCGAGAAAAATAAGAAAATTGAGAAATACTAGAAATAATTTTTATACAAATATTATAGGTGGCTATGTGAAAATAAACAAAATGTAACAGTGTTATACAACTTAACAAACTAAAGCAACAAATTCAGTAACAAAAACAACTTAAAACAAATGTTCAAAATTACGACCATGTTCTGTAATACAAAAATTTAAGCGTTGAACGTGATGTGTTCGAACATCTGCCAGCATGTTTCGCTAAATATTTTGGAAAGCATTTCGAATACGCTCTTTCATGTCTTCTGCATCTGTAGGTATCTTCTGGTAGACAAGATCCTTGACGTATCCCCAAAGAAAAAAGTCCATAGGCGTAAGGTCAGGAGAATACACCTTTACCACCTGAACCCATTTTAACGAGGTGGACGTTTAGGATAAAGGCAGCCGTTTATTACCAAGAAAATTTTTGTAGTATTAAAGAAGTGTGTATTTTAAATTTTTATTATAGGTACAGGAATAATATTTTTTATTTAATTTCTAGATTATCATGGCATTTGGAGATGAAAGTGCTGCCATAAAAAAGGCAAATGAATGTATCCAAGTTACTTCTGCGTTTATTATTGCTCATTTTAAAATAATAATTAATATTATCGAAAAGCATGGAAAAAATTGGATTGCCCCTAACAGAATCAATAAAAACAATAGATGATTTAGAAAATCATTGAAGAAATATTCCTGGAGCTGCTAGTAAAATAGAAATAACTAAATTACAAGATGTTTTAACCAAGAACCTCCAATATTTAATTATGAAAAACATCTAATATTTTAAATGGTTCGTCACTGGATTTTCTATCCGAGTTTAGAATTAACAGAAAAAAATGTATCATTATCTGCAATACATGGTAATTTTATTTTATTTTGTGTAAGTAATAAAAGCCTATTTAGTTTTATAAAATATAAGTACCGTATAATATTGTTTGTATAAAGTATACAGTTTATTCTATTAAATAATTTATTAATATGCTTCTTATTTAACTTTCCTGTGCTCACATTTGTATTTTAAGTAAAGTATGATGATTTCTTTGATGGCTAAATATAACCAACAAAAACTTCATTATAAACTTATATAGTTTAAATAAGCAAGAGTTCCATTTTATGTGGCATTCATTTGTATTTTATTTACTACTATTATGTCCACTATCTTAACTATGGTTGTTTCAATCGTAGTTTAAATAAATAAAAGCAAACCGATATGCTTTTATTTATTTAACCATTGTTTAAAGTTTAACTCATAGTTGAACAGACCAGTGGTGGGACTCTGCCGTATCGCTTGGCGATCGCATGACGTAAAAATGACGTCACTGTAGCAATTCGGTACTCTGCACACCAAAGCGATCGTATTTTTGTATCCCCACTATATCATTAAACTGCGATCGCATTCGAGTGGTCGCAAACGTCTTTCTTCCTTTTTTAATAATGTGAAAGACAGAAATAGAGATATTGGGACAACGCACAACGCGCAGTGCTTGTAGTTTTGTTTGTTTATGTTTATGAATTGTGATTTAGGTTAGAAAAAAAGAAACGAAAATGAAACTGATAAGTTAGGACAATTTCAAAACGAAATAATGGAAGTATTAAGTAGAATGGCAAACCATTTAGGAAAAATAGCTGAGTATATGGGAACTATATCTAAATATCTTACTAAATAATTTGCAATTTATATTTGATACTTAGAATATAGACATAATGTTTATTTATTTATAGTTTATTTTGTTCATAAGTAAACGTATAGTGTTTTACAGTGGATGTATACTTAGTTAAATCTTAAATTAAATTATAATTAAGTACTATTTAAAATAAAATAATATATTATTTACATAATTAATCAGTAAAATATCTCTTCACTATTCCCTCTCGTATTACGAATTCCACATCATCGGTAGTAAAAGGATCGCTGTCATTTCGAATCATTCTTCTTTCGATATTAGTTTCTTTTAACCGTTGCCTTCGCTCATAAATTTCTTGTAACAATATTCTAACAGGCAAAATCTTAAAAATAAAACAATTTTATTTAAATACATAGCTACTATACTTAACACTTATATAAAATATACTTACTTTATACTTTGTATATTGCTGATTTGATATTTATTAATATTTATAATCTCTTGTTTGTTGTTTGCCAACTGTTACAACCATTTAGTTACAAAGTTTTACCAACACCAACGAAAAACACTAAATAGAGTCAAAATTGTAACTATATTTTTGTAATTGCTAGTACACGAATGTCAATCGCATCGCATATTGCCGAAAGTATCCGAACGCTAAGCGACCCATCTACAGAGTACCAAAAACGTCTGCGATTGTCTGACGTCACAGAATCGCCAAGCGATACGGCCGAGTCTCGGCACAGGCCTTTATAGTAATCCCAATTTTTGTAGATGCGGTCAACTCCTGAACTAATTCTAAAAATATTGCTTGATAAAAATATTTAATTTTGTCTGGAATAAAATAAATAAATATTGTACCATATTTACATAATTATCTTACATAATTTTACAATATACATATCGATTTTTAATATAATTAAATTTCGTAAAATAATGAAATTAAATAACAAACATACAAACACAAAATTACAAATTTCTGTATTCCCGCCATCTATTGAATTTATATAAACTTAAAATGGTCCCGGAAATGTATTTACTCAGACGGCTATTAAAATACGAATTTCTAAAAAGTATTCCAACAAAAAATCTTATTTTTTTGCAAGAGTATCAAGGGCCGTGGTGTGCATATTCTGTAAAAATATCATTCAAATATAAATTTTGGCCTCGAAATGATTGGTCTCAGAACTGAACAAAAACGTATATATATATATATATATATATATATATCATGTGATATACCGCAGTTTGCTCCCACATCAGTTTAAAACCCACGTTAAATACAGTAGGTATGTTTGATTTTATACACGTAACTAATAAATACTGTTACATTGCATCGTATATTAGTGATATAATTTCGTATTTCAATATATTTATATGAAAAATTGATAGTTTTGTAGTCATAATATGGCAATGAAGTTTAGACCCCAATTTTTATGCTATTGTATGAGAGATGGCAGTCTTGATGGGTAAATAAGAAATCTGTTATTAGGGTTCTGCTTTGTGTTCGCGCGTTTTAGTTCTCTAGAATAATATTCCCAGAAGAACTTGTACTACTCAACCTACAAATGTTGATGGTATTAACATATTATTAGTCGCACCAAAAACATTTGACTGATTAATATGTAAAAGTTAATCATTGTATTGTTGTTCTTTAAGATATGGAACAATTATATATGTATTTAAAATATCTGATGCGGACACCACATGACTTCCTTGTAAACATATTAAACTATAGATATTTTATTAATTGCTCATATTTGACGTAATTTGCCATTGCCATTAAAATTTTTATTTTTTTCTAATTTTTAATCCTAATTTAACCTAAACCTAAACCCTAAACTTAATTACAAAAACCAAAAAATTATCTAACTTTTAAATTTACGTATTTTGCTTTTACAACGGCGTAATTTAATTCTTGATGTGCTAGACGCAGAATTTATTTCTCTAACACTTTTATTTGTTATTCCATTTTAACAAAAATCTATTATGTTATTTCTATTGATATAATAGTCTTATATACCAAATTTTAATAATTTTTGATTATATTTGAAAGTAGGTAGTTTAACATTAAAATCTATTATAGGCTAAATTTTCTACTTTTTTATATTCATCTTCTATCCTTCTTTTGCCTGTATGACTGTTTCTTTCCCAATTATTCAATAAACACAAAGAGAGGTGCACACCTAGATGTTACTCTAATGCAACAACATTGGCATTAATTTTTCTATTTTATTCTAATTTTTTGTTTTAATCCATTGCAAACTTACAAAAACAAAAAATATATAATCTCGCTTATACAAAAGGCTAATTTAATAATTTTTGTAACAGACGCAGAATTTAAGTCTCTAAAACTTTCGGTTTCCAAATTTCAGCGGAAATATCTATTTTGACCATCCCTGAATCCATTTTGACTAATTTCGCCGTGACGTCTGTACGTCTGTACGTACGTATATACGTATGTATCTCGCATAAATCAAAAACGGTAAACCGTACAAAGTTGAAATTTTGTATTTAGGACTGTTATAACATCTAGTTCTGCAACTTCCTTTTTGATGATTATATTACTTCCGGAAGTGGTATTTTACTTCAAGCCTATATTAGCTTTTAATGAAAATCTATATTAAAATATAATCCAAAACTTTTCAAATTTGGCATATCAGACTAATATATCAATAGAAATAACATAATTGATTTTGGTTAAAATGGACTAACCGAAAGTGATACATTACATGAAGCTGGTAACAGTTTTTCTTGAAAAAAATTGGTATATTTTGATTTTAGAAATAAATACTGCATATAAAAGTTTTAGACAATTAAATTCTGTGTCTAGCACATTAAGAATTATTAGATTAGTCTTTTGTATAAGCGAAATATGTAAATTTAAAAATTATATATTTTTTGTAATTAAGTTTGCTATGGATTAGAACAAAAATAAGAAAAAAATTAAAAATTCATGTCAATGTCAAATTACATCAAATATGTGCAATAAAAAAATCTATAGTTTAATACGCGTACAAGAAAGTCATGTGGTGTTCACATCAGATTTTTTAATTACACGTAATTGACATAATTGATCATTGACATTAAATTTATATTTTTTTAAATATTTTTTTCCTAATCCATAGCAAACCTAATTACGAAAACCAGAAGGTATATAATATTTAATCAAAATGGATTCAGGGATGGTCAAAATGGATATTGCCGCTGAAGCCTAAAAACTGAAAATTTTCACGATTACAATACTTCATTTACTTCGCACAAGGAAGTAAAAATTACATACCTTTTGGTTTTGGTAATTAAGTTTGCTATGGGATTAGGAGAAAAAAAAAATCATAAATTTAATGTCAAAAAATATGTTGCTTACAAGTATCTATCAGGTCTATTTTTCTCATCAGTTAAATTTCCTTCCCGGTTTTTTTTTATAACAAAAATTTGTTTCCCTCAAATGAAAGATGTCAATTGCAAAATGCTTGTCAGTTTCTCAAACTGTGAAATACATGAAAAAAGAATTTGTTATTCCAGAATAAAAATATGTTTATTATTATCGAACTCATGGTAACACAGGTTTAAAAAATAACTCTGGATTAACTAATCCCGAAATAAGTAAATATTTATTATTACACATATAATTAAATAAAAACATTTTTTTACTAATAGTAATATTTACTTCTTATACGAAGTAATACTAAAGTATAGCAATAGGGCCAATATTAGAAAAATTTCGCAATGGATTGTGTGTGTGTATGTGTTAATAATAATTTGTTTAACTTCAGATAATTTCTGTGTAATAGTAATACAGAGTGATTCAAAATGATTGACCGTCACGAGATAATTATAATGAATCAGTTATGAAGGTTTATAATAATATATTATATTTATAATTAACTCAGAATCTTTTATTTAAACAAATAGGTACATTATTAAAAAAAGCCAAGACACCGACTTGTAAGTACTACTTTCAAATCTTAACAAACAAACGACAAATGACAAATACTTCTTCACTGTAAATACTTTGAAAACTAGAAGCTTTTGCATAAGCGAATAAATGTATTTATGTCTGTTTAATTAGATATATTGAAATGGTAAGGCAATGCTTTATATTTTTGTTAGCTATAATACTTATATGGTTATGTGTATATTATTCTGGTTGTTAATGTACAAAAAATATTGTAAATTAGTCTATAATTAAACACATGGATTTATTTAATTACTTTGTTAATATAATTTTAACTAGAAAATTAGCCCGCCAATCTATTTGTAAAGAATCTATTCTAATGACATTAAAATTTATCTATTTATCTATATTATTATAATAATAATATATTAGACAACAGATAAATAGCACTATGGTAGCTTTGTTTTGACCGTTGGTAACAGAATCTCAGACGCAAATATATATGTTAAAACTATGTATCTTAAAAATTATTCAAGCTGTTCCCGTGATGAACAATTATATTTCATTTTCATTGTTACATTATTTGGTCTATTTTAGTACTGAAATTTTTATGAATATTACATTTTGAATTCACAGCGTTCTTGAAAAAGAAATTCAACTTGGATTTTTGTTCATTTTGTTTGTCATATCTGACAATGGCAACGATGCTTTGAGTAAAAACTATACAGCTGTCAACACCGTGCGAACTCGTCTTGTGGATCGCCATGGAATGTTTGCTTCCGCCACCGCATCCCCCCAACATTAGCACATTGTACAGGGCAGTACTTGTGAAAATGTGTAATGTGTCTACCCCGCTTTTATTCTGTTTATCCAACAGCGTGTGTACAGGGGACAGTAGCCCCTGTCCCATTGAGTATCTTCTGTCGAAAAACTTTCCACACTAATTCGTACATTCATAATGAAACCATATCTATTAGTTTAAGTTAATTTTACTTGTTATTTATTTTATGTAATTGTGAATGGCTTAATTCTGATTAATTTTTATTAATTATGACAAGTCATTGTAACTTTGTTAATTGTTTTAATCATAATTTGTTAATCGCTTTATTTTCAATATTATTTAGTGTGTACTCGACATTAAAAAGTTGCTCGTTTACTACTTATACGTTCGCTTAGTTTAATCTATTTTGAGGATTAAATACTGAAAAATTTAAAAACAAATTACATTAGGTACTGAAGAGTGTCAATTATAATTATCACACTATGGTTTTGTATAAAGGTAAAAAATATACTACATAGGAATAAAATTCGCGACCCGTCTTTTGTCAATAATATACAATTATCTCACTCGCCTAATTTGTACAGAATGTCTTGTGTCATAAAAAGTAATACCTATAAGCTATGTCAATATAAATTCGAGATATTATATATTTTATGATGAACTCAAATAGCACAAATTTATTAATATTATGTCTATGTATTTGTTAATAACTACTATAACTATTAACCTATATGTTAATATTTGTAGAAACTAAATAAAAAATTTCAAGTAAATTGATCTGATAAAATATGAAAATTATACAATTTAGCGTGTGTCTCGTTATAATGGGATGATTTAAAACTTTTCTATAATAATTAAAACAATAACTACTCAATATGCTATCAAGCTCTGATTTTTTACATTTAAAATGTTGCATCAGCTATAGTTATGTTTATGTATGAATTACTGTAAATATGCTTATGCCCGGTTTTATAATGAAAAATTTAATCCTCACTTAACAAAGTGAAACTTAAATTAAATGGTCAGTTAAATTCTGTTACCGTTTTATAAAACAAATTTTGCATCAGGTAACCAAGAGACGGTTATTTGCAATTATTTAAAAATTTTATCGTGTAAATAAGAATTTTGACATTTATGGCTATCTTCACTGTTATTTTAAGATTGTATTATTAGTTATTTACATAAGAGTCAGGAAAATGGTACATTACTGTCGAGGAGCAATATTGAAATACGAGGCACTTGGTCCCGAGTATTTTACGGTTCCGAGTCAAGTGTAGACATGTTACTGAAGAGTTAAGTATTAATTTTTTTCTGAAACCTATGGTTATAATAAAAATTAATTTTAAATTTAATAATTAAATCTGATTTTCTATAAATATCTAGTAGTTTTTCTCTCGTTACTAAGGTAACGGAAAAAATAATAACGAAATTATTTGTGTAAAAAAATTGCCAAAGAAGTAGGATTTTTAAATATAATTGGTAATTATTTATCTATTGAAACGAGAAAATTAATTTACAACACTATCATTCTCCTTCATTTTACTTATGTTTCTATAATTTTATATATGTGCAAACAAACTGACATAAATAGATTACAGTTTCTTCAAAGTCGAGGAAAGCGAATTATATTAAAATGTAACAAATACACTAGCATTTGAAGTATGTTGCAAATATTAGGCTGGTTCAATGTTAAAACGTTTATCAAGTTCAACTGCTTAGTTTTTGTGCATAAAATAAAGTTGAATTTAATGCCGCAATACATTGTTGATAGTGTGCAATATATGAAAACAGTATATAGTACTAGAAGTCAGGGTAACTTCTTTCTAATAAGAACGTGAAACATGTTCACAATAGAAAGAAGAAATAATGATTTAAAAACACTCTCAATATAAATTAGAACTTTATTTAGTTAAATTTCAAATCATATCGTACATCAAGGATATTAAAATAGTATTTCATATCTTTGCAGGGGTATCCCGAAACGTTCAAAAAAATCATCCGTTAAAATTTAATACTAGGCAATTTTTCACTTCATTTAGGAGAAAATTTACTTAGCAACTAAATTTAAGTGAGCTTTATAAAACCCAAATTTCTACTTAAGTAAATTTACTAGGCTACTAAATTATAAGTGGGGAATATATTTGTTTATAAAACCGGCCTTTAAAGTTTTAAATCAGTTAGAAGATATTCAGAAGCAACATATATAACAACTGTAAACTTTATTCGAATACTGGTCGCCGTGAACATCAAGCCTACAGCTGAGAATATTTTGTGCGACACAATTCCAGCGCCGCGGTATCAGGGCCGTATTTATAAATAGGCGCAGGTAGCGCGCGCTTCGGGCCTCATCGTCAGGAGAACCTCCTCACACAAAATAGTGAACTGAAATACATGTGAAACTTTATATTAATACTAAAAAAATCCGTCGCGCAACACAGTACTTCCCCGACATTACAATACTTATAAATAATAATACAGACCGCTTTACGATCATGTTTTTAAGTTCGGAAGTATCTAATCATATAGGTTTGAATTTGTAAGTAAATAAAATAAATAATATTTAATCAAAATTAAAGCTTCTAACTGTATTATACAAGTTATGGAACAGCTTCCCACAGTAAAGTGCTGATAACAGCACTACTGCAGCCATGAACCCAGAAGAACTCTCCTATTACATTTATATTATATTTCATTTTGTCTTTGTAAACGTAGTTAGTAAGTTAGTTACAAGTTAGAATCCAGTCTGTAAACATCTAATCTTGAGTTGTACTTTTTCGTTGTTTAAAAATAAATTTTTTTATAGTAAACTCTAATTCGGTTTACGTAATTGGCGCAGTCGGTAGGACTCCCAGACGAATTTAAGCAAAATAAATCCGTTTCGTTTTAACGATTTACTGGGAATTTGCAACGAAAATCGTCGCTGAGTACTTCGCATCGTAACGAGTGTATATCGTGCCACACCGCAGAAGTCTCCAGCCCTGAGGAACACAGAGCTGCCAGTCGACATCCCAGGACTCCTGTTACGCTGAATACGAAGCAGAAGCCCATGGACAAGCTGATAATATTTCTGTAAGTACTAATGTCCTTTAGAAATATCAGTGAAAATCAATCAGATTCAGAGAATACAGACACAAGTTCAATAGTTTCTTGTAACTCACCAACCCCTAGTTTAACAGAAAATAATATAATAGTTGAAAATTTAATCGAAGAGATAAATAATTTAAATATAACAGAAATGACGACCCCAACACTTAAAAAAGAATTTCTTGACATGGTCCCCGAATTTTACGGAGACGCAAAACTCTTATCAAGATTTATTGAAGTTTGTGAGAAGTTAGTGAATACATTCTATAACGTAACTAACCCAAATGACTTCCAAAATGAGTATTTAATGTCAAGCATATTATCAAAAATCAAAGGTGAAGCTGCTTCCAATATTGCAACTTGCACTATTTCTAGTTGGGCTGTCTTAAAAAAGGCTTTAATAGATACTTATTCTGATAAACGCGATTGTTATACGCTTAATATTGAAATGTCTGAATTAAAACAGAATAATGAAACCGCGTTTGAATTTTATAATAGAGTTAAAGAAGTTTTGAATTTACAAATCGCGTACATATCCACGCAAATAAAAGCTGAAGAACAAGCCGTTCTAATAGGATATTTTCAAAATTACGCAGTAAGAATTCTCTTGAGAGGGCTTAAAGAGCCCTTAGGTAATTTAATGCGCACTAAAAATCCATCAGATATGAACACCGCGCTTAATATGTTAACTAACGATTTTCAAATAGATAGTTACTCACGCACACATCAAAAATTTAACACAATACCCAAACCAAAACAATTTATCAATAACACACATAACAGACCACCGTATAGACAATCCCCTCAATTAATGTACCGACCGATTCCACATAATACCAATCAATACCAACATAACTTCCAACACCAGAATGCAAAACAAAATAACGTATTCAAATCTAACCCTAACCAAAAATTCCCTAAACCTACACCAATGACTATCAGTACACGGCAAACATTTGCACCTAAGCCCGGACCTGCAGGCTACAGTTCAGGTTACAATCAACCGCGATCTCAACAATTCGCGTACCGTCAATACCCACAAACGCAACAGAGACAAAACTTTACATTCGAAGAACTTCATAACACAGAAGTTAATGACATAAACGACGAACCAGACACTGACGAACATAACACTGCTAATTACCAATCAAATGTCGATACCGAATATTACGAACTAGAATCAGACTCCGATCCAAACTATTTTTTAGAAATAGCCGCCTCGGAAACGCCATCGAACTAATGAATCTTGCCTATAATCAAAGCGAGCTACCTTTCCTTATTTTTCCAGAACATAACTTAAAAGTCCTACTCGACACAGGAAGTACACGTTCATTCATTAAACCAGAAATTGCAAATAAATATTTTAATAATGAAATTAAATATGATCCTTTCAAAATTACTACTGCACATGGAAACTCAACCGAAAAATTCAGCTTAGTACTACCCTGTTCAAAAATATTCAAAAAACATAATATTAATCTTAAATATTATTTATTCGATTTCCATAACCAATTTGATATTCTATTAGGACTAGATAACTTAAAAACATTAGAAGCGATCATTGACTTAACACGCGATAAGATAATAACACCAACAGCTGAGATAAAAATTCACTATCACACTGTAACACCGCGTCCTCACTATGTCACGATCCCACCTATGTCTGAGAAGATAACAAAGTTCTATGTTGATAACATTGAAAATGGCGAAGTGTTTGTCCCGGAAACACATATTAATAACATCATAATCCCCGAAGGTATCGCAAAAATCGAAAATAATGTCATTTACTACCCAACGATAAATCCAAGCGAAAAAGAATATATTATAGACACCACAAATAATATCTGTGCTGAATCGTTACAAAATTTTGAAATTAATAATATCAATCTTAATTTACAAAATTTAAATAATAGCTTTGATTTTTCTAAAATACGAACTGGTCACATGAATTCAGAGGAAAAATTCGCAATCACGAAACTAGTGAAAGAGTACACCGATATCTTTCATACGGAAGATAAGTCGTTATCTTTTACGAACGAAATAAAACACCATATACGGACAAACGATGAAATCCCGATTTATTCAAAAACGTATAGATACCCGGAAGTACATCGCAATGAAGTAAAAGATCAAATACAAAAAATGTTGAGTCAAAATATTATTAGGCCGTCACATTCCCCCTGGTCATCCCCTGTCTGGATTGTACCGAAAAAATTAGATGCAACGGGAAAGAAAAAATGGCGCATCGTTATCGACTATCGTAAATTAAACGATAAGACAATTGACGATAAATACCCAATTCCGAATATTAACTCATTACTAGACAAACTTGGCAGATGCCAATACTTCACAACCCTAGATTTGGCCTCCGGTTTCCACCAAATCGAAATGCACAAGGACGACATTCAAAAGACCGCGTTCAACACTGAAAATGGACATTATGAATTTCTCAGAATGCCATTCGGTCTTAAAAATGCACCCGCCACCTTCCAGCGCGTTATGGACAATGTATTAAGGGGTTTAACAAATGAAATTTGTATTGTGTATCTTGATGACGTTTTAATATTTAGTACCAGTCTACAAGAACACATGGAAAACTTAAGAACTGTTTTTAAACGACTTCAAAAGGCTAATCTAAAAATACAGCTCGATAAATCCGAGTTTCTTCAAAAAGAAGTTGCATATTTAGGCCATATAGTAACTCCCGAAGGCGTCAAACCTAACCCTGATAAAATTAATGCAATAAAAAATTATCCATTACCAAAAACCACAACGCAAATAAAAGGATTTTTAGGACTATTAGGATATTATCGAAAATTTATTAAGAACTTTGCTAAACTCACCAAACCATTAACTAAATGCCTCAAGAAAGGCGTAGAGATCAAAATTAATGACCCCGAATATGTTAAATGCTTTAATACTTGTCAAAATCTACTCGTAAATGAACCAATCCTTCAATACCCGGACTTTACTAAACCATTTAATCTTACAACCGACGCTAGCAACCATGCAATTGGTGCTATTTTATCCCAAGGTAATGTTGGCTCAGATTTACCTATCTCATATGCTAGTAGAACTCTAAATGATTCGGAACAAAATTATTCGACGATCGAAAAGGAATTACTCGCCATAGTTTGGGCAGTAAAATACTTTCGACCATATCTTTTCGGCAGAAAATTTAAAATTATAACGGACCATAAACCATTACAGTGGCTATTCTCTCTGAAAGAACCCAACTCTAAATTAGTAAGATGGAGATTGAAATTGGAAGAGTTCGATTATGAAATTTTGTATAAAAAAGGAAAATTAAACACGAACGCTGACGCTTTGAGCCGCATTCCATGTAAAAACGAAAAACTTGTTCAAAATTCAAATACTGAAGAAGATTCATCACCTTCGACTCAGTATAAAAATTATTTAGACAGTAAACTAAGTAAATCAGATAAAGAGTATAAAATCTTTGAAGTAGAAGCAGACCTCTTTGATTCACCTTGTAACGAAAGCCTAGCACATTGTGTTAGCAAAGACCTAGTAATGTTAGATGGAATAGCAAAAGACTTCGCACAAAAATTTCAAAGTATAGATAAACTAAAAAATCAAAACCCTAAATTATATAATTTAGTTCACCTAAAAGACCAAAATAATAGATTCATTATTTACCTAATAACGAAAAACTATTATAAGCAAAAACCTACGAATCAAGATTTATTCTATACCCTCCTAAATCTAAAATCATTTTGCTTGAAAAATCAGATCAAATATTTAAATATACCAAAATTAGGTTGCGGACTTGACCAACTGAATTGGACTAACGTTAAACCTATGATAGAATTTATTTTCAGAAATAGTAGTACAGTAATAACCGTGTATAATAAACCAAATAATAAAATACCACCGTTCGAACTTAATGTTAATGAAACTAAAGATAATTGCGATGATTTCTTTAATTATATGGACGAATTTAATAAACAATTAGAACAGAATAAAACCAACGAACACGACAACGAATCCTTAATTGTAGAAGTGGACGCCAGAACTCAAATTTCAAACGATGAGTCCGACGATAGTGACATTACCGTACATTCCAACCCCGAAAACCCTATAGTTGGAATACCGATCAGTGAATTACCAGTAAATGTAGGTAAAAATCAGTTGATTATTACGGAAGTTGAACATTCACCATCTAATCCAAAAGTAAAAAAAATTACACTTAGATAAAAGGAGAGTTAATGTACAATTATCCCAAAATAACTTTGAAAATGACGTTGTAAATTTTGTTAAAAATTATGTAGTTCCAAAGGTCGTATATTATTTATATTTCGAACAACCTATATATGAAAAATTTAGTCACATTTTACAGAAACACTTTAAAAATTCTGAAATCAAATTTATAAAATGCAATATTAAATTAATAGATATAGAAAAGGAAGATGAAATCACTGATACTATCCGAAATTACCACGAAGGTAAAACCAACCATCGCGGAATTAACGAGACCCATAACCAGATAAAAAGAATATACTATTGGCCAAATCAAATTAAAACTATTACAGACTTTATTAACCAATGTGAAATCTGTTTAAAATCAAAGTACGAACGTAATCCTTTAAAACTTAAATTTAATATTACACCTACCCCGAATAAACCTTTTGATATCATACACATTGACTCTTTAAGTTTAGAAAACCACAAGTTTCTCACAATAATCGACGCGTTCTCTAAATACGCCCAAGCGTATGAAGTTAGTTCAACTAATGCAATCGAGATAAGTAATAAATTAACAAAATTCTTCTCACACCACGGTATCCCTAAGACGATTATATCAGATAACGGACTAGAATTCAAAAACACTGTTCTACGTGAATTGCTAAGTTTGCACAAAATAGACATCCATTTCATCAGTTCCCAACATCCCGATTCCAATGGCCTCATAGAACGATTTCATTCTACGTTGATAGAACACATTCGCTTATTTAATTTACAAGACCATTTCAAAAATGAAACGATAGAAAATAAAGTTCACTTTGGCTTATTAGCATATAATAACACTCATCATACTTCCACAGGTTTAAAACCAACAGAAATTATTAACGGGCACTTTGAAACTAACTCACCTCTTGAAGTAGAATTAGAGAAACAAATTACACAAGACTATGTTCAAAAGCATAAAGAAAAAACAAAATTAGCCTATCAAAATATCAATGAGCGAATGCAAAATAAAAAATCTACTCTAATTAATAAACTAAATGAAAATCGTGAAAATTTACCCAACATACCCGAAACAGCCTATATACAAAATAAGCAAAAAGTTAATAAGACACGCCAACCGAAATTCAAAAAAGAAACTATTAAAACAATAAATAAAAACTTAAAAACGGCAGAAATTAAAACAGATACGAAAGACAATAGAAAACAGACTAAAATTCACCTATCTAACATTAAACGACCAAGGAAACTTTATAAAACTATTAATAAAAATCCCAATCTTCCAGGACCAAGTACTTCACGTACACCCGCGGACTAGACATCAGAAACGATAAAACATAACGAGTTAGAATTGAAATTAAAAATAGAACAATTGTTGCATATTGTTGTCAGCGGAACTCATAATTTAAATAAATTCAGTATTTATGATATTTACAATAAATTATAAACATTGTTTAACAAGATATAGAATGTTCATTAACCTTTTGTAAACTTCATGCAATGCATCGAAGCATTATCAAAACTAACAAATTTTATTCAGAATCAAATAAGATTTATAAAGATTATAATAATGAATTCCAGTTAGAACCCACAAAAAATATACCAAAAATTTAAAAATTAATTACAGTAAATTGTAAGGTTGATTTAAATAAAACTATTTATTTGTTTAGAACTTCCATTAAATCATGAAACTAGTTTGAATTATTCCACCTTTTACCTATTCCTAGTAAACTTGAAACGGAACTTGTGAATGTTATTTTTAATAAAGAATACTTTTTGAAATCTTTTATTTATCAAATTAAATATCTGAAGGACAGATGTACTAAAGGAACTGTTTATCAATGCTTAAATATGATCGACAACACGAATGAGAAGTCCTGCGAGAAGAACATCATCCTGCATAACAACAAAACCTGCCAATACACTAAAATAAACAACAAGAAGACACCACATAGAGACCGATAATATTAGACGACTTCAAGATAAAATTTGATGAATTACAAACACCAAGATCGATAGTAGAATTCAACTGCATACAAGACCTTAAACTACCCATAAACAAATTTGAAGACATCGAAGACTACGACACTACTGCCGATATCTCAAATTACTCAATATTATACGTAATTTTATTTATAAGTTGCAGTTACAATACTTGCAGCTTTCCTCAGAAGTCCAGAAGAATCCACGACCATGAACTCCAGCCTAGGCGTTCAACCCCCCAACAGCTGCAGCCCCAGCTGAACCTTCCCGGGGATGCTCAATTCTAAGGAGGGAGGAGTTATGGAACAGCTTCCCACAGTAAAGTGCTGATAACAGCACTACTGCAGCCATGAACCCAGAAGAACTCTCCTATTACATTTATATTATATTTCATTTTGTCTTTGTAAACGTAGTTAGTAAGTTAGTTACAAGTTAGAATCCAGTCTGTAAACATCTAATCTTGAGTTGTACTTTTTCGTTGTTTAAAAATAAATTTTTTTATAGTAAACTCTAATTCGGTTTACGTAATTTACATATGAAAATATAATACATGTCAGAATCAAATATGTTATTTATGAAACAATATTCAATTTTTCTGAAAAAAACGGGTTAACCAGATTATTAAATAGAAATTATATTTATTTAGAATTCTTATATGGTCATAGAGAAAAATATCTGAAGTAGAGATTGTAGTTAATCGTTTTATGGTTCATTTCAATTATTACGTATTTTGTAATATCCACTAATATCTTTGGGGACGGTTATTTGACGGCTGGTAACCGCACTTCACGCGAAAAAATATATCACTTACCGAGATCTGCTTAGGCAGAGTGCCACACCCAATAATGGGTAAAAAGGCTTGATGATATATATATTTTTTATTTATTTATTTGTGATAAATACTATCGTTTATCAAATAAATGCAAATTTAAAAAAAAGTCAATAAAGTTATGGTACCTATTGTTGTATAAAGCTCATCAACGGATTGAAACTAAGTTTTTTCCTTAAAATCTTAAATATAATTTCGATCTAAAAATGAACAAATTTGACCTGTGTATGTTTGTACATATACTCTATCTGTATCATTCCCCCAATTTCAACTAATAATATTCCTTATTTCAAAAATCCAATTAATAAAAAAGACTCCTTAACTGTTAGTGCCCATGGCTTCATTTATCCTTAAGACGGCATTGGAAACACTGAAACTATATTCTAATATTTTATAAAATTAAAAACTATAACTATCAAATCGAATCAAAGTCTCACAAATATTTATTTTTTTGGCATAGTATTATTTAATGTTATAATTTATGTATTCCAATGTGTAGAAATCGTTATACGCTTTCGTGTAATTCGTATTTTATTTTAACCAAAATATACCATAACTGACATCTATCATCAAGAAGTCATAAGAAATATATACTCGCATAATAGTTCCTTAGATTCCTGGCCCAGTGCTGCCATGAAAAAAAGTTTGGAACCCCGTGGTTACAAATTTTTTAAACTAATATTTAAACAACTAAACGTAATGCGAATAAGTACTTTTTTTAAATTTAGGTTAAGAATACCACAACGATTTCGTCTGGCATCGTTTTATTCATCATTAAATACTAATTAAACAGATATTTGTTAAAAACATATCAAAGTTTGGAACTCGGGCTCCGAACTTATTTTGGGGTTCAAACTTCGGTTACCTATTATGACTTCGGGCTCCATAGTACCGCGAAGCACAACCTATATATATATATATATATATATATATATATATATATATAGGTTGTGCTTCGCGGTACTATGGAGCCCGAAGTCATAATAGGTAACCGAAGTTTGAACCCCAAAATAAGTTCGGAGCCCGAGTTCCAAACTTTGATATGTTTTTAACAAATATCTGTTTAATTAGTATTTAATGATGAATAAAACGATGCCAGACGAAATCGTTGTGGTATTCTTAACCTAAATTTAAAAAAAGTACTTATTCGCATTACGTTTAGTTGTTTAAATATTAGTTTCAAAAATTTGTAACCACGGGGTTCCAAACTTTTTTTCATGGCAGCACTGGGCCAGGAATCTAAGGAACTATTATGCGAGTATATATTTCTTATGACTTCTTGATGATAGATGTCAGTTATGGTATATTTTGGTTAAAATAAAATACGAATTACACGAAAGCGTATAACGATTTCTACACATTGGAATACATAAATTATAACATTAAATAATACTATGCCAAAAAAATAAATATTTGTGAGACTTTGATTCGATTTGATAGTTATAGTTTTTAATTTTATAAAATATTAGAATATAGTTTCAGTGTTTCCAATGCCGTCTTAAGGATAAATGAAGCCATGGGCACTAACAGTTAAGGAGTCTTTTTTATTAATTGGATTTTTGAAATAAGGAATATTATTAGTTGAAATTGGGGGAATGATACAGATAGAGTATATGTACAAACATACACAGGTCAAATTTGTTCATTTTTAGATCGAAATTATATTTAAGATTTTAAGGAAAAAACTTAGTTTCAATCCGTTGATGAGCTTTATACAACAATAGGTACCATAACTTTATTGACTTTTTTTTAAATTTGCATTTATTTGATAAACGATAGTATTTATCACAAATAAATAAATAAAAAATATATATATCATCAAGCCTTTTTACCCATTATTGGGTGTGGCACTCTGCCTAAGCAGATCTCGGTAAGTGATATATTTTTTCGCGTGAAGTGCGGTTACCAGCCGTCAAATAACCGTCCCCAAAGATATTAGTGGATATTACAAAATACGTAATAATTGAAATGAACCATAAAACGATTAACTACAATCTCTACTTCAGATATTTTTCTCTATGACCATATAAGAATTCTAAATAAATATAATTTCTATTTAATAATCTGGTTAACCCGTTTTTTTCAGAAAAATTGAATATTGTTTCATAAATAACATATTTGATTCTGACATGTATTATATTTTCATATGTATAATACAGTTAGAAGCTTTAATTTTGATTAAATATTATTTATTTTATTTACTTACAAATTCAAACCTATATGATTAGATACTTCCGAACTTAAAAACATGATCGTAAAGCGGTCTGTATTATTATTTATAAGTATTGTAATGTCGGGGAAGTACTGTGTTGCGCGACGGATTTTTTTAGTATTAATATAAAGTTTCACATGTATTTCAGTTCACTATTTTGTGTGAGGAGGTTCTCCTGACGATGAGGCCCGAAGCGCGCGCTTCCTGCGCCTATTTATAAATACGGCCCTGATACCGCGGCGCTGGAATTGTGTCGCACAAAATATTCTCAGCTGTAGGCTTGATGTTCACGGCGACCAGTATTCGAATAAAGTTTACAGTTGTTATATATGTTGCTTCTGAATATCTTCTAACTGATTTAAAACTTTAAAGGCCGGTTTTATAAACAAATATATTCCCCACTTATAATTTAGTAGCCTAGTAAATTTACTTAAGTAGAAATTTGGGTTTTATAAAGCTCACTTAAATTTAGTTGCTAAGTAAATTTTCTATATATATATATATTAGGGTGGCCCTTATTTTGGGTAAGTTCGAAATTTGTCGGTCTCCACCCGAAATCTGGTTTAAAATCACAAAAAAGTAATAAATTATTTTTTTGAGATTTTTAAAATAAGTTTAACCCGTGCCTCTAGGCCACTTTTACTTTTGCCTTCAGATCCCAAATCACTGCGAGCAGTGACTATTCAAAATGCAATAACTTGTTTGTTTTTCAATATTTTGACACAATTCCAAGCGGGCATTAAACTAGATGAGATAACGAATCGATCGATTACAATAAACAATAATTTTATGTGAGTGTATATTGCTAAACGGGTGCTCAAAAACTAACGAAAATTGAGTTTTTTTAAATACGCAAAAAGTGATTCACAGAACTGATTCTTTTCCAACAATTTTGTTTTTTAAACTTGTTTTGATTATTTTAGACTGTTTTTGAATGATTTTCATATTATTATAACATTTTTATTTTATTTTATCATATTTTTAGCCACATATATTTTATCATTTGTAGTGTTTATTTGTAAATGTGTACAAGTGAAAGTGGTCTAGAGGCACGAGTTAAACTTATTTTAAAAATCTCAAAAAATTAATTTATTACTTTTTTGTGATTTTAAAATAGATTTCGGGTGGAGACCGACAAAATTCGAATTTACCCAAAATAAGGGCCACCCTAATATATATCGGGTGTAACACGAAAAGTGAAACATAGGCGTTTAACATGGAAAATCAGTTTTTCCGTGCGCATTGCTTCCCTAATTATTTTAGGAAAAAATGTTTCAATTAAATGTTGTAAAGCATAAAATTCTACATCCGAATCAATAAACAAAATTCATTTTGACTACTTCATTTCTGCAGAAATTAAATTTGAAAATTCACGTAATTTCAATTTAATAGTAATAGCCATGGAATTAAAAACAAGAGATGAACAAATGCGTAACGTTTTATACGTCAATGTCAGAATAAATTGTCAAAATCATTTTTACGTTCTAAATATTTATTTTCTAATTAAAAATTTAATAATAATAAGGCAAAATATTTTTTAGATTTATTATTTAAAAATAATAAAATAATAAACTCGATAAAATATTGGTAAAACTTGACTTGAGGGCCAAACCTGAAGTTGGCTGCAGAACAAGCTGCTTCTGGCTTGAATTCAGGAGTACCAACTTAAAAAAAAAAACACCCCTAACCATGCCAAACCTAGTACAGAACGCATTTTTATGATAAATATACTTCGCGTTTCAAATTGCTCGGCTTTTGACGTTAAGTTGGTATTCCTGAATACAAGCCAGAAGAGGCTTGTTCCGCAGCCAACTTCAGGTTTGGCCCCCAAGTCAAGTTTAGCCAATATATTTAAGGTAGGTTGTTATTTTACAAATTAATTAATGTAACATAAATTTAATTCAATAAAAACATCAACAAACTAAATATTCTTAAATTGTTAAATTAGATGTTCAAATAGTCCACCGTTTTGAGCTAAACAATAACCTAATCTGTTGTAGAAGCTTTCTCGAGTATTCTTTAATTGTCGATTATTTATTTTTTGGCATTCTGGTATCTTTTTTTAAAAACATAAGATTTTAAATGGCCCCATAAAATAAAATCGCACGGATTTAAATCTGGCGACCGTGCTGGCCAGTTAACTGGTCCATTTCGTCCTATCCAGCTTTCAGGAAATACATGGTTTAGATATTCCACAACTTCTCTAGTGCTATGTGCAGGGCAACCATCATGCTGGAACCACACATTTTCTTTGTTTGTTTCAACAATTTGTGGTCCAACAGCATTAATTAATAAATTCAAATATGATGCTGAATTTATTCGTTGGATGAAGAATGGGCCAATGATTGTATCACCAAAAATTCCTACCCACACATTGACAGAATGACGATATTGTGTCCTCGATTCTACAATATTATGTGGATTATTTTGTGACCAGTACCGATAATTATGACAGTTTGGTTCGCCATTCATTCATGGTAAATGTGCATTCATCTGTGAATAAAATACTACTTAAAAATTCTCTATTACAATTTGATTTCTCCATCATTATTTCACAGAATGAGGCACGCAGTTCAAAATCTCGTTCCAAAATATTTTGGTGGTTTTGAAATTTAAAAGGAATGTATTTATGTTTTTTGAGAATTCTATGCACTGTCATAAAATTTATATTTAGTTCTCTGGAAATTTCCCGCACACTCATTGTTGGCTCCAGTTCTATTAAAGCAAGAATATTTTCTTAATTGTTATAAATTCTTTCATTTATTTCTTTCTTGAAATTTAGTGTTCCTGTCTTTTCAAACTTTACTATAAACCTCTGAATAGTTGCCGTACTAGGAAAATCATGATGCTGCCAAATAGCGCTAATATAGTCACGAATTAGTCGTAAACTATGGCCAGAATAATGCCATTTAATTATTTGAAACTTTTCTTCATCTGAATAATTATTCATTTTTGATAATAATAAACCCTACTATTGATTTAATATCACAGTTGGTCAAAATAAATACTAATAATTTGACGTATAAAACGTTACGCATTTGTTCATCTTTTGTAAAATAAACAACAACAAAAAAACGTACGGAAGCATGGAAATAAAACAAAACTGTAGAATACGAAAAAAAAACCGTTACATATTGTTCGGGGTGCTTTTTGAATATAAATTTTGTTATCTACGTTAAATAGTTTTGATACAGGGTAATTTTGTTTTACTTGCTTGGCGAATCCTTGTTCATATGTAGATCTTTTGAAACACAGTGTACTAATGGGTTGTCTGATTTGAAGATGTCGGCGTTATTATATCGAATTTTGGTTTTATTCGCGAGAAGGCGTCGGCGATTAATTTTGGCAACCTTTTTTATATTAGATTACATAATTCTTCTAATTTGAGGCGCCACCTGATAAGTTTTTGATTTGTTCCTTTAGTGATTTTAGCCAAACGAGAGGGCGGTGATCGGTGATAATTTTGAATGTTCGGCCTAAAAGGTATGGGCGGAATTGTTTGGTTGCCCAAACAATAGCTAGCAATTCTTTTTCGATAACAGAATAATTGATTTCGTGAGAATTAAGTGTCTGTGAGATGTAAGAGATGGGGAGATCTTTGTTGTTTCCGTCGCGTTGAGAAAGTACAGCGCCGATTGCGTTATTACTAGCGTCGGTCGTTAGTATGAAGTCTTTGTTAAAGTCAGGATATTGGAGGATGGGGTTATTTGATAAAAGGGTTTTGCATTTCTCGAAACATTCCGTATAATTTTTATTAGTTATGTCTATTTTATTTCCTTTTTTCAAGCAATTTGTAAACGGTTTTGTTACCTTAGAAAAGTTATCTATAAAACGACGGTAATAAACGAGTATCTCAAAAAAGGATTTTATTTCTTTAGGTGATTTTGGTACCGTAGAACGGGGCGTGTAGGAACTAGGGGGTGAATAGGAACAAAAAGACGGAAAAAGTTTTTTGTGCCTATATAAATCTTAATATTCAAATAACTAAACATATATACAACATAATTAGTAGGGAAATGTCTTTCGAACTTACTTTATGTTGTGAAAACTTTTTGGTTTGTACCACTGGCATGTAATCGCAAGCGCAATATAACCTAAAATTTGGCCTGAATTTCAAAGTTGTCAAAACTTACATGCGTAGAGCACGTTCAACAAAGGTATGTTATTTTTTTTATTAAATTCTAGTAACTTTATCTATTTACTACGATAAGTGACTAGTGGAGACATATAATAATTAATATGCTTCTCGAAATGATTTTTTGTGTGTTATTACGCACTTTTCTAGATTTTATGGGGTGAATAGGAACGCCACAATGAGGACATATAAACATGACCCGCATTCAAAGGTTTATAAGAAACACGACCCTGATACGATCAAAAAAGCAACTGATGCTATAAAGGCAGGTATGAGTTATCGAAATGCTGCAAAAAAATTGATATTTGAAAAAGTGTACTCTTTCGTCACAAAAAATACGGTAATAAAATGTTAAAACATGGCGGTCAAACGATTTTACCCGAAAAATTAGAGACTAGTCTTGTAGATCGATTAATTTTGTGTTCTTCTTGGGACTATCCCTTAACAATTTATGATATACGTATACTTGTAAAAAGTTATCTAGATAAACGAGGAGTCCAAGTTGCGAAATTTAAAACCAATCTACCGGGTATCGACTTTGCTAAGTCATTTCTTAAAAGACACAGTGTCAAATTGACTGAACGTCTGTGCCAAAATATTAAGCGCTCACGGGCTGGTGTATCACCGCAAGAAATTAAAGATTATGCAAATAGATTAGAAATTTTGTAAAATACATGCCTACTTTGTTAAATAAAGGATCAATTTTTGTATGGCCTAATATGGAAGATATTTCCGATTTTCCAGTGGAAGCAATAATAAAAATAGTTCACGCACAAATCGTACTACGAAGAGGTGAAATAAAATTTTATTTGAATTTTGAAAATTGGTAAATGTGATATTTACTGTTAATTATAATTGTTATTTATATATTTTTTGTGATTCCTGTTTATACTTAATACACCTACTTGACATTTTTAAAAGAATAAACATTATTTTGTTATCTTTTGTACGCATTTATGAAAATAAAAGAAGTTAAGAAAATATACACGTTCTTTTGTAGTTTTTTCTAATTTTTAGGCGAATAAAATAGAGTTAAACCGCGCTAACAGGCATCATTGTAGGGTAAAGTCTTTTAAAAACACAATTCCTGTCCCTATAGACCCCTAAGTATGCCTGTTTAGGAATAAGCACTTGAAATTGTAAGGTGTTCTTTTTCACCCCTACTTAGAGGTGAATAGGAACACCATATAAAAATATATATATAGGGTTGTTGTTTGGGTAAACTAAAAAAAAAATTTAATAATATAGATAATTAAATTGCTTACTCATATAATACAAAAAAATTGAAAATCCTACTGCAAAAAATATGAAAGATACAGGACATCAAACTTCAAAACTGTTCCTATTCACCCCGTTTTACAGTATCGAAAATTTTTTTATCGCTTGTATTTTTGCGGGATTTGATTTGATCCCCTCAGTAGTGATGATGTGGCCTAAATATGCTACTTCCTTACGTAGGAATTCACATTTATCCAATTGAATTTTGAGCTTTGCTTCGCTCAATTATTTGAAAACTTTTTCAATATTTATTAAATGTTTTTCTAAAGATGTACCGATAATAATGTAACGTTTATTACAATTTCGGGTTCGGTGAAGTTTATTATTAAATAAAACACGAGTAATGAAAACACTAAAAAAATATTTATTTAAAACGAAACTAATGTAGTACAACTACTAAGACATATATTTATATTCAACACGTATTTATATTCACAACAAAGTATTTAGCAACGACTTGCACTGTTCACACTTCGAATACAGAATGCCTCTTCCCGGCCGAAACTCTCCTTTATATACTGCAACAATGTACTCGAGAATATTCGAGAGCTTCTGGCACACGGTAGAAGCATGACGCAGAGCGAACAGGTACGGACTTGTCTATTGCGTCTGAGACAGCGGTGAATCGTGCAGCAGACATGTCGACTGTTCCAGACGGAACAGGGCCGTACTCGCTACACTGCCCCCTCCTTAAGGATGTTTCGTCCCGAAACTTTTCTGCGCCATGTCGATATCTGCACGTTGATCCCCGCGAGCACTGTGACGTTTGGTGGAAATAACAGTCCACAGTTCTTTTCACTACTGTTGAACCACAGGGATTATAGTTGCACATAAGGATCTCAATTCCGGTATATTGGAAAATAGTTTCCAGCATGTTTCTTATAATTCTCCAGCTCAATTCATCAAGGCCACAGCCTAGCTTTGGTACAGCTAATTTTAAAATATCCTGATCGAGCAGCACACCTCGTAGATCACATAGGGCGTCCCAGACGGCGCGATAAGTTGGTTTCTCGTTAGACAGATGTTTAGTCACCAGGTAAAAAATGCTTCTGTTTCGGCTCGACTGTTTGTCGGCTATATGTAGCACTGTGCCGACACATGGGTGTTGTTGCCGTAATTTTTTAAGTTGGCCGAACTTTTTCTTAAAAACCACAGCGATTCCTCGAGACATCTGTAGATCTTGGGCCACACAATGCGCTAATGAGTATTCTGTAGGCTCCCTGATGTTCCTTGGTCACACCATTTCGTACTTTATGGCCCGTAGAATAGGAGGCCATGAACTCGTCAAAGGTGATTTCCGGATCTTGTACATTAATTCGTCGTGCTCGAGATTCATTGGCATTGCCATCGTTGTTGTCACCGGCGAAAGGAGTAAACCGATTAAAATGAATCACTCTTGGTTTTCCTCCAGTCCTTTTCCGGATTCGATAGATGACGTCATTTATTCGCTTCAGTACCTCGTAGGGACCTTCCCAGGAATTTGGAAGCTTTGGGGACATTCCACGGCGACGCTGTGGGTTGTATAGCCAAACCAGATCCCCGGCTTAATATCCACCATTCTCAGCCTTGACATCATATTGGTCTTTCATCCTGTCACTAGCGCTCTGGATGTTGGAGCGTACTTGCTCATGGATGTCGTTCATCTTCTTCCGAAGTTCGGTGACGAAATCTTCGCCAGCTAAATTTTCACCTGGCTTGCTGCCGAACTTCAAGTCGCAGGGTAATCGTAGTTCATGACCAAAGACGATGCTAGCCGGAGTCTGTCCTGTTGTTTCATGGACGGATGATCGATAAGCTAACAGGAACATTGGTAGGTGACAATCCCAGTCTCTTTGGTGGCCGGACACAACCTTGGAGAGGTGTCTATTGATGGTTCTGTTCATGCGTTCGACCATACCATCTGACTGTGGGTGTATAGCAGTTGTCCTTGTTTTGCGAATGTTCAATAGCTCGCAGATCGCTTGGAACAGAGATGACTCGAAGTTTCTACCTTGATCTGAATGTAGTTCCAATGGTACCCCGAATCGGCAGATCCACTGGTTGACAAGTTCTTCTGCTACTGTAGCGGCTTCTTGATTTGGCAACGCATAAGCTTCAACCCACTTGCTAAAGTAGTCCATCACCACTATGATGTATTTGTTTCCCTTGCCGGATTCTGGAAATGGACCGGCCACGTCAATTGCGATTCTTTCAAACGGGCTCCCAACATTGTTTTGACGCATTGGGGCTCTCCGACGTCTTTGCGGCCTGTTGCTTGCGGCGCAAACTACGCACTTCTTGCATCACTCCTTTACGTCTTCTCGACAATTAACCCAGTAAAATCGCTCACGCAGCTTCTGAACTGTCCTCGTTACTCCTAAGTGTCCTCCAGCAGTTCCATCATGAATCTCCTTCAGTACCTCCGGTACTCTTCCTAGGGATTATGATCTGCATCTTTTGCTCAGTAGCCTCAGGACCTTCCAGGATACGTTTCAGTAGTTCATTCTCTATAACAATGGAGTCTCACAGCGCCCAGTACGATTTTACGGTTTTCGAGTGTCGTGCAACTTCTTCCCAAGTTGGTTTGCGTCCTTCTTTCTTCCATTCCAGTAGGTATTTCAATTCTGGATCGCCTTCTTGGTCTTTCACAATTTCTTCAGTCAGCCAATGGTCGTCTATCACTGTGGTCCGTAAGATTGGAGCGGACTTTTCCTCCACCCGGGTACAGTGTTTGCAATCTTCTGAGCATGGGCGTCTTGATAATGCGTCGGCGTTACAATGACTAATTCCGGCCCTATGCTCGATGACGAAGTCATATTCCTGTAGCCGTTCGATCCACCTTGCTACCTGCCCTTCCGGATTCTTGAATTGTAACAGCCATTTCAACGCAGCATGATCAGTCCTCACCAGGAATTTTCTTCCATATAGGTATTTGTAGAAGTGTTCAACGGCTTTAACTACCGCCAATAATTCTCGCCTGGTTACGCAGTAGTTACGCTCCGGCTTCGACAGAGTTTTGCTGAAGTAGCCGATGACCTTCTCTTGTCCATCTTGAATTTGCGATAGGACGGCGCCGATTCCGACATTGCTGGCATCTGTATCCAATATGAAGTCCCCGTTGGGTAGAGGATAACTCAGGACTGGTGCTGTTGTTAAAGCGCGCTTGAGGTTGTCGAAAGCGTCTTGGCAGTCTTCTTCACACACAAATTTCCGCCCTTCCTCCGTGAGTCGTGTCAGTGGCTTAGCAATGTTGGCGAATCCAGGGACGTATCGTCGATAGTACGTGCAAAGACCTAGAAAGCTTCGCAATTGATGTTTGTCAGTCGGTTCTGGCCATTCTTCTACTGATTGGATCTTCTGATTGTCAACGGCTATTCCGTTTCCGGACACAATATGTCCTAGGTACTGCACTTCTTTGCGGAAGAGATGACATTTCTTTGGACTAAGCTTCAAACCAGAACTTCGTAGTCTCAGGAATACCTCCTCCAAATTCCTTATGTGATCTTCGAATGTTCTTCCGACCACAATAATAGCGTCAAGGTACACCAAACAGGTTTTCCAAGATAGTCCTTGCAGTACCGTTTCCATGAGTCGCTCAAACGTGGCAGGGGCATTGCAGAGTCCGAACGGCATTACTGTAAATTGCCACAGTCCGGCTCCGACAGAAAACGCAGTTTTCTCTTTATCCGTTGGTGCCATTCCAACCTGCCAGTACCTACTTTTCAAGTCCAATGTTGAGAATATTTTCGACCCGGCCAGCGTATCCAATGTGTCATCTATTCGGGGCAACGGGTAGCTATCCTTCTTCGTCACGTTGTTGAGTTGACGATAGTCCACGCAGAATCGTGTTGACCCATCTTTCTTCTTTACCAACACCACTGGTGAGGCCCACGGACTTCTTGAGGATTCAATGACACGTTCTTTTTCCATGTCTTGAATAATTTTCTCGGTTTCCTCTCTCTTGGCCAATGGTAATCGTCTTGGTACTTGGCGGATGGGGCGTGCATCGCCGGTGTTTATTTGATGCTGGACTATGTTGGTTCTACCCTTGGTCTCACAGCTGGTGTCGAAAACGTCTTGATATTCCGTTATTAAATTTCTCATCCTGTTATTCTGGTCCTGGTTTAATTCCCAGGAAGATGTTGACAGTTCTGCGGGAAGCTTCTTTGATGGATTTTGTGTAACGGATGTTCGTCTGATAATCGAAGTTACTGATGCACAATGTCCTAAGATAGTACCCTTCTTTAGTGTAACTGGATAATAATTCACATTCATTACTCGAACTGGTACTACATTTCCAGTATGCACGAGAGATTTTCCCACCAGTATTCCTCGAGTAGTCGTTTCATTATGATTTCCAGCTTCTAATAACATGGTACATCCTGTTGGAAGTTCACGTTCCATGTGGGCATCTACAATCATCTCACTTCGATTTAACACTATAGTATCTTCATCTTAGGTTACACGTACTGTGTCTTCTCCTCGGGGATGTAAAACGATCTCTTCACCATTGATCTTAAGTGTGCCGCGTTTTAAATTTAGTTCCACACCATTCGCGTTCATGATGTCCATCCCGAGAATGAATTCGTCTTCAATGTCAGCTACCAGGGCTCGGTGTTTAATTCGTGTATTTCCGATGGAGATAGTAATGTCTGCTTCGCCATGGATGGTAGCCGCGGACCCTGTTGCTGTGCGCAATCGCCATTTTGTTGATTCAATCGTTATCTGTTTCTTGAGAGTATCAGGTCTAATGATAGTTTTTGTAGCTCCTGTATCGATCAGCAAGGCATGTGGTTTCCCGTCGATCAATCCATCCACAAAGATGCTATTTATTCTTGGTTGTAGGGATGCGACATGTCCAGTTAGCTTCAGGATATCTTGATGTTGGACAGACGTTCGCCCTCTTGCGTCGACCCGCTTTAGATTTTCCGCTGCCTTGTTCTTTATTTGTTCCCCGCAGCGGCTTCGCACATGCCCTAGCTCACCGCAGTTCCAGCATCGAAGTTGTCTCTTCTTTGGCAACATCTCAGTCATGACACGCCGTGCTGTTTCCTCCATAGACTCATTATGATTCTTCTCCACGCCCTCTATTGTGCGAATATTGCCTTGCCGTCTTGAAGCGTGTTCAGCCGCCTCGAATTCCAATGCGCTGGCCAAGGCAATGGGCAGGTTACTTGAACGAGCCAGAATCAGGGCCCGCTTGGTTTCTTTATCTCGGAGACCATCAATGAAGCCTTGCACAGCCAGTCGTTCCAACACACTATCTGGGGTGTCAGGATATGCCAGGCGAACTAGACGAGCGATATCAGATTCAAATTCTTGTAGAGTCTCGTTTGATTTCTGACATCTATTTCTCAGCTGCAAGTGATACACTTGCTGCATATGTGCGTGTCCATAACGCATTTCCAAGCGCTTAACTAGTTGATGATAGTTCTGCCGTTCTTCTGGAAGGATTGTTTGCAAAATATCCACTGCGTCACCACGCAGCGCAATTATCAAGGCCGTTGCCTTCTCAGATGATGACCACCCATTAGATACTGCAGCAGCTTCGAATTGGGCGTAATAATTAGGCCAAGATACCTTGCCATCAAATTCTGGTGGTTTCATGTTGAATCTACGCAGTGATTCCCGTCTGTCACTAAATATTCAACTTTCTCGTTATTTAATGGCTGGTCACTAGATGGAGTTTTCTGAATCAAGTCGTGAATTTGTTGGACATTTGGCTGTTCGTGATTCAATGTTGCCAATCTTGCTTCGATTTCTTCAATTTTTTCTTTAATATTTTCTTCAAAATTTCTCGAATGTTCTTCAATTTTTACAAACTTCTGTTCAAATTTAGTTTCTAAATACGTTTCCAAGCTTCTGGAACTTTTTTCAAATTTAGCTTCCAAGCTTCTGGAATTTTCTTCTAATTTAGTTTCCAAGCTTTTTGAATTTTCTTCTAATTTGGCTTCCAAACTTGTGGAATTTTCCTGCAATTCTTCCTTCAGAGTTTTGGAATTTTCCATAAGTTCCTTCAGATTTTTAGAATTTTCTTCGGTATTTCTGGAACTCACCTCCAATTTGGCTTCCAAACTTCTAGAATTTTCTTCAAATTTATTTTCCAAACTTCTGGAATTTTCCATAAGTTCTTTCAGATTTTTGGAAATGGAGTCCAAATCGCCCGGAATTTCGAATTCATAATTATCCGCTATTTCACCAGCTTCAACCAAAAATTGTCGAAGTCGTTCTTGCAGTATACTTTTCTTGCCTGTAGTATCCAAGATCACGTTCTTCTAATTCTCTCTTGAGATCAGTCACTTTTAAATCACTTAGATTTACTTTTCTCGAACCCATTTTGATTTATTTGCACTTAAACTTCACTTTTAATTCACAAAACACAACCCTAACACCTGACACCAATTGTAACGTTTATTACAATTTCGGGTTCGGTGAAGTTTATTATTAAATAAAACACGAGTAATGAAAACACTAACAAAATATTTATTTAAAACGAAACTAATGTAGGACAACTACTAAGACATATATTTATATTCAACACGTATTTATATTCACATCAAAGTATTTAGCAACGACTTGCACTGTTCACACTTCGAATACAGAATGCCTCTTCCCGGCCGAAACTCTCCTTTATATACTGCAACATTGTACTCGAGAATATTCGAGAGCTTCTGGCACACGGTAGAAGCATGACGCAGAGCGAACAGGTACGGACTTGTCTATTGCGTCTGAGACAGCGGTGAATCGTGCAGCAGACATGTCGACTGTTCCAGACGGAACAGGGCCGTACTGCTACAATAATAATACCGTCGAGATATACGAAGCATATCTTATTTATCTTTGAAAACAAAATTCATCAAGCGCTGGAAAGTAGCGGGGGCGTTCTTTAGCCCTAAGGGCATACGCTTAAATTCGTTATGTCCGCTGTTAGTTGAGAAGGCGTTTTTAGGAATGTCTTCGGGATTGACTTCTATTTGGTGGAAGCCGGAAGTTAAGTCAATGGTTGTAAAGTAGTTAGATTTTCCGAGTTTGTCGAGGATGTCAGTTACGTCTTGGATGAAAAATTTGTCGTCAATAGTTTTGCCGTTGAGTTTACGGTAGTCTATCACAACGCGAAATTTCTGTTTGCCCGATGCGTCAAGTTTTTTGGTGACTACCCAAATGGGGGACGACCAGGGGGAGTAAGAATGTTGAATTATGTCGTCGTTCAACATTTTTTCGATTTGTGTGTGTACCTCTTGTTTGTAGATTTCTGGGTACTTGTATTGTATTGCGTGGGAATGATGTCGGTTGTTTTTTTTTCTCATGTTTTATTTTATTTGTGAACGAAAGTTTTTGATTATCATCTACAATGAGATCTCTGTATTTATTTAATGTTACGAACAGTCCTTTTTGTTCCGACTCGTTTAAATGATCGGTTCTGATGGCTAGCTTATTTATTTCTATATTAAATGTTTTATTTTGTTTTTGGTTTAAATATTGAAATTGATATTTATATTTATTTAGAAACGTTGCATTTAGTTTTAAATAAATCGATGCCGGGTATGCCCAATAAAATATCAAAATCTTTATGAAAATTTAAAATGTAGTTTTTAATGTTTAAATTCTTCAATTGGAAATAGGTAAATTCAGTTCCAAACGATTTACCGTTACAAGTATAAATGTTTTATATTGGGTTTATTTAATTTTGGGTGTATGTTATTTTGAGTTGAGCCTGTATTTAAAAGTATTTTAAAATTATTAATTTGAATAAATGGGAGTTTGCTAAAATTATTCGTTAAAGATTCGATTCTTGTGAATCGAGTTGGGGAAAATTTTGAGTGTCGATTTGTTCGATATATTCATTTTCGTTTTCTGTATCATCATTAATTTGTTGTTTATCAGAATATTCTTCAATTTCGGGATTTTCGAATTCATTATTTTCAAGATTTAGATTAAATAGTTCCTCAAATTCGAAGTATTGTTGTGACTGATTTTGTTAGAAATAATTTTGTGGACGGACTGGTCGAGTTTGTGTACTTCATGTTGGATTCATGAATTGTGAGTTTCGGATATTTGCTCGTGGGGCGAATGGTTTAGGTTGGTACACTTGTGTTCTTTGAGGTGTTGGACATTTTTGCATCGGAGATTGATATTTTTGATATGTAGGTTGTGATTTTTGTTGGGCAGGAAGGTTAAAGTTATATGGTGTGGGTTTATAAGTTGGTTTAGGTTGATTTAAATTTTGGTGTTGGTTTTCGTATAAATATTGGAAGTCATTTGTAAGGAGGTTTTCAATTTCTTCTAGAGAAGAAGGGTTGAGAGTAGCGAGGTTGTTTCTGTAAGGATCTTTACAATTTGAAATGAACGAGTGTACGGCTATGGATTGAATAAAAGTAATTATGCCTTCTTTTGCGTCAGGCACAAGATTGCACAAGTTAATTTTTGGTACTACACGATAGTAATGTTTTTGAATTTCTTTCAAATATTCGAATGTTGTAAGTTTTCCTTGTTGGAGTTTAACCATGTTACATGCGATAGTTGGAGCCTGCTGTTTATCATCGTATTTTGCAATAAGAAATTCGCGGAGCTCTTTCCATGTATCGAATTTGTGATCGTTTATTAATTCTTCTGCGCGATTTGTTTGTTTCGCTTTAATTTGGAATAATATTAATTTTACTTGGATTGCGTTAGGTTGCAAGCTATTAATTAATTCAATCATTTCGTCTGTTCGAGTTATGAAACACGTAAGGGATTTAGGATTACCGTTATAATTAGATATAGCGCTAACTAAATCGTTAATTGTTTGTTGGTTTTTCAGGGGTTCTGCGGCGATTTGTGCCGTGCGCAGTCCCGGAAGTCCTGTTTCAGGCATTGTGTCAATGTTAATATTTAAATTATTTAATACTTCAAGTAAAGAATCCAGGTTTGGATTGGAATTGTGTCAGTTAATTTGTGTATACAGTGATTATGACAATTATGTAAATAAATTTACAGTAATAATAGTACTTCTCGTTGAGGTTGTTGTATTTATTCCGATGTTTGCTCGGCAGATTGAAAGACAAGGACGGATCCGCTCTTCTGGGGAAGTTGATGCCGGTTCCTTCGTTGTCGAGAATTCTGGTTCACGCTGGAGAATGGGATGATGCTCTGACTATGACGACGGCATTCAGGCCTCTCGGACTGCTTGAGTGATGAGATTTTTGATGTTTGAAATAATATCTTTCGCAATAACTTATGGCACTAGCTTTGCTGGCACTTATGAAGTTAGTTTCTTCGGGATACGATTATTTGATTATATTCGGATCGCGAATTAACAGTAGAAACTGACTATCGATATTTTATAACAAATTGAAATCTTGTAGAATTTTCGAAATATTGATATTTCACGATCCTACAGACTGCGCCAAATACATTGATTGTTTGATTCAATTTAATTTAAAAAATATTTATTATTTCAACACAAACAGTGCAGCGTGTTTACAGTACAAGTTACTAACAGAATCTGACTACTAACTACACGTGTTCTTGATAATATGCAGAAATTACCTTACTCAGCAATGTCTCTCATGTTTCACTGTGAGAAACAATCTGATGCAATGAAATATATATATATATATATATATATATAATATTTCATTCATGCATCTTTGAAATGGTGTAGGGGCGTTAATAAGATCGAAGGGCATACGCAGAAATTCGTAATGTCCTGAAGTTGTGCTGAAGGCTGTTTTTCTCTGTCATTCTTGTCAACGAGTATTTGGTGGAATCCCGAATGTAGATCAAGTGTAGTAAAGTATTTTGATTTATTTATTTTCTCAAAAAGTGTGTCAATGTTTGGTATGGGGAATTTGTCTTCTTTCGTTTTTTTGATTTAGTTTTCGAATGTCAATTACTAGTCTGGTTTTTTGTTTGGCGGAGGCATCCGCTTTTTTTGGTACGATCCATATGCGCGAGTTATATGAACTTCTTGATTTTTGTATGACTCCTGTTTTTAACATAGTTTGAATATGTTCTTCGATGTCTTGTTCATAAATTTGTGGGAGTCTGTAGGTTTTTGAGTATATAGGGATGTCATCTGAAGTGTAAATTTTATGTTGTATTTTATTTGTAAATGTCAATATCTCGTTTTCTTTTGGAAAAAGTGAATCATATTGTTCTCTTAAACTATATAATTTGTCTTTTATGTCTGATTGTAAGTGTTCGTCACGTATTTGTACGTAAGTTTCATTATTCTGCTTACTCAGGTTTTGAATATTAAATTTCATCTGTTTCATATAAATCACATCTTCCGAGAAATTTATAATAGTATTTGTTTCACGTAGTATTTCTGTTCCGAATAATAAGTTATAATTTACATGGAAATTTAGAATGAAAAATTTATATTTTTTATTAAATAATTTAATTTCAACATATTTATTACATTTCACTTTATTTGTTGCGGTTCTAAAGGTTAAAAATTATTCTAAAATTTTCATATTATTTTGTTTTACAGTTTGTTCTGTTATTAAGTTAATATCTGATCCTGAATCGATAAGGATTTTAAAATGTTAGAATTTAATTATTGGGATTGTTTTTATATTAGACAGCATTACGTATTTTCTTCTGTCTGTTCTAGGTCGTAATCTAAAAAGATTGATTTTCAAAAGTTTCGTCTTGGTTGTTTAATTCTTGTTCGTTCGGAGTTTCGTCGCTATTAGTCTCTATGTCGTTTTGCATTTCTAAAGCGTAATTTCGTTTTATAGTTTGTGTGGACATTGGTATTGTTGATTTTGTCATACCGGACATGGGAATTGGTATAAAATCGCGTCGTGTATCTATGCTATTTTTAATATTTTGTCTAGCGATTGTGTGTGGTCCTGAAGGGCGTGAGAACTGAGGGTTAAATGGGTGTGAAGGAAATTGTTGTGATGGAAATTTCTGTGGTGGGGGATTAAAATGTCTTTGTGATTTTTGTTGTGTATTTTGTGTGATAAGTTGTATAGACGTTGATGTGTATAGACGTGTTTTGTGCGCTCGCGATTCTTTTTACCATTTTTTTTACTTTTTTTCGTGTTTTGCTACTTCCTAATATGCCGGACACGCGTAGTAGAGTAAATGACGATGAATCATCATCCAAACGTGCAATTGAAAGTGCAGTGGCTACCTTAATAGCAAAATTTGAGTCGTGCTTTGAAGAACTGAGATATGAAATCCAGAGTCTTAAAACTGAGCTTGTTGAGTGCAAAAATACAATCTCAAAACAATCTGATATTATTGAAAAGCTTACACCGACTCCAAGCGCAATACCGAATCATTCCATTGGTGCTTCAAGGGTTCCTCATTACTCAGCTTCTCAACAAAATTCAAATAGAGCAAATAAATCAGTTAAAACCGTAGTGTCAAAATCAGCTGACACTGAGCCGAAACGTTGTGAGCTACCACCTGATTCACCTGTGACGCCTGCGCCAAGACTGAAGAGTGTGCGCAATTACATTTTCGGTACGGCACAGGGCCGTACTGAAACTAAGTTAATTGGTGCGCCTCGACGTGCTTGGCTTCATATAAGTCGTGTATCCAACAAAGATGCAACTGATGCGGATATTATCAAGCATTTAACGTTTTACAATCTGCAGTCTGACTGTGTTTGTCAAAAAATAGAGCACACCGGCGACTATAGCTCGTTCAAACTTGGTGTGCCTAACGATAAACTCTCCGATTATAAAAATTCCGAGATTTGGCCCGAAGGGATACTCGTACGGAGATATTGGTTTCCGAAAAAACGTAATGAAGATTTTTTAGGCAAGAAAACGTTAAATCAGCAAAATCCTTAAAATCTGTCACTTGCTACTATCAAAACGTCCGCAGCCTGAACAACAAGTTAAGTGATTTTTTTCTTTCTGTGATAAACTGTGATTTTGATATTATTGGTTTATCGGAAACTTGGTTACATCCAGTAACTTCAAACTCCGAACTATTTCCGACTGAATACTTCTCTGTTTTACGTCAAGACAGAGACTTTGCAGCGCTCAATGTCATTCGTGGTGGGGGAGTTCTACTGGCCTTCAGAAGCGAGTTCAAATTTGAATCCATCGATGTGCGAGATGTTCGTGCAGCTCTACCCTCAGTTGATGTTGTTGCTTGTAGAATCTTTCTCCAACAATATAGCATTATTATTTTTGTCATTTACATACCCGTAACGCCGAATATTGAAAATTTGAATATATTGACTTCATTCATTGAACATAAGTGCATTTCCGAGAAACATGTAATTATTATGGGTGACTTTAATATTCCCAATTACTGTGTAGTCAACACAAATGATACTTTACGAGTTCATCTTGAAAACTTTGCTTCTTTCTCTCAACTGTCACAGCGCAATCTGGTCTACAACAGCAATAACCGTTTGTTAGATCTAATATTTTCAAATGTTAACTGTGATGTAAATCATGATGATTCTCCACTTGTTAGGGAAGACCTATTTCACCCTGCATTGTCAATTAATTTGTATCTCTCTAACGATTTTGTAACCAATTTCAATTGTAATAATTATTTGAAGACGTATAATTTTAAAAAAGCTAATTTTCAGCACATGTATGAGTTACTGTTAAACTGTGATTGGTCTTTAGTTCTTAAGTTTGATGATGTTAATGAAGCTTGTGATATGTTCTATCAATTATTGTATTCTATATTTGATCAATGTGTACCTGTTCGTAGAATACGTAAGAAATTTTATCCGCCTTGGTTTACCTCTGAAATAATTAGTAATATTAAACTAAAATCTAAGATATACTGTAAATATAAAAAGCATAAGTCAGTCGAATATCTAAATGAATATAAGAAAATTAGATCTGAGACTAAGAAGCTCATTAACTTATCTTACAGTCAGTATGTGTCTAACATAGAAAATAATGTTATTAATGACCCAAAAAGCTTTTGGTCATTTATTCAAAATAAGAAAGGTGCTTCCCGAATTCCAGGAATAATGAAATTTGGTGATAAAACAGGTGAAAATCCACACGTTATTCTGGACATGTTTAGTGAACATTTTGCCAGTGTTTTTACAAACAATTCACCGGTATGTGCAAACAATCATGTTAATTCAAATTGTAGTTCAAGTTCTTCTTATAATGTAGATGTTCACATATCTGAAAGTGATTTGTATAAAAACGCGCTCAAATTGAAGAATTCAATGACAGCTGGACTGGATCAGATTCCTAGTTTCTTACTCAAAGATTGCATCTGTGCTTTGGTAAATCCTTTGTTATTTATATATAATAAATGTATATTTAATGGTACATTTCCATCTATTTGGAAACGTACAAAAGTTTGTCCTGTTTTGAAGTCAGGCGATACTTCATTGATTGTTAATTACAGACCGATTTCAATTATTTCAAATTTTGCGAAACTGTTGGAAATAATTTTGTATAATAAACTGTTCCCACAAATTAAACATCTCATTTCGGATCAACAACACGGATTCATGCCAATGAGATCAACTGTTAGTAACTTAAGTATTTTTACACAGCATGTCGCTGAAGCTTTGGATAAAAATGGCCAACTTGATGTTGTTTATACTGACTTCTCGAAGGCCTTTGATAAACTATGTCACGATATTTTGTTACATAAAATGGAGCAGTTTGGTTTCAACAAAGTTCTTCTAACTTTTTTTAAATCATACTTAGCAGACCGTCTACAAATTGTATCTTACAATGGATATCAAGGAGAGCCCTTTGTTGCCATGTCTGGAGTGCCTCAGGGCTCTAACTTAGGGCCCTTATTATTTGTTTTATTTATAAATGACATTTGTGAATCTGTTAATTGTGATATATTACTTTATGCTGATGATATTAAAATATTTCTGGAGATAAATTCTCTTGATGATTGTCAAAAATTGCAGGATAACGTTAACAATCTTCAACTTTGGTGCAATACTAATTATTTACCCCTGAACATTGCGAAGTGTAAAATTATGACCTATTCTCGTCGAAAAAATCCATTGCATTATGATTACTATGTTCAATCGGAATTATTATCTAGATGTACATTTACGAAAGATTTAGGAATAACTTTTGATCCTCATTTAACATTTGTTACACATATTATTGCATTAGTTTCGTCAGCAAATAAATTACTTGGTTTTATTATCCGTAACAGTAGACAGTTTTGTAAGTTAGAATGTCTCAAAATCTTGTACTATGCCTACGTTAGATCCAAGTTGGAATATGGAATATTAATTTGGTACTCACCATACAATATTTATAAAAGTATGATAGAAAATGTTCAACGGCGTTTCCTGAAATTCTTATGGTTTAAGGAATACCATAGTTACCCTGAAAGAGGTACAGAGCAAAATATTTTACTTTCATATTTCAATATAAAGTCAATTGAAACTAGGCACGATTGTATAGCTCTAAATACTTTAAGTAATTTGATAAAAAATAAGATTGACGCTCCGCAACTTTTAGGTAAACTGGCTTTTCATGTACCCAGAACATCGTCCCGCTCACGTAATACATTTTATTTGCCACACTATAAATCCTTAGCATTAAGTAAGTCACCTATTTTTGTTATGTGTACCTTATATAATAACAACTGTACTATGTTTGATATTTTTTCTTAATGTTATGTATATTTGTTTATTTTGTTTTGTTTCATGCTCTATAACTTTGTTACATTTACTTGTTTAGGGTTCGAACCTGTTAAGTAATAAAGAGATTATTATTATTATTATTATTATTATTTTGAGGTGATATTCTATTCATGGGTGATCTGTGTAGTTGCATTGAATTGTATTCGTTTGTTAAAAGTTGTTCGCAAACATCGAGTGTTTGCGGAGTTTTACTTATAAATGATGCTCTAAAGTTCATAGCTAATAATGAGATAAAATGAGCGATTACTGTTTTTTGAGTTTCAACTATTAAACATTGTCTTCCATATTGTACGTATGGTAGTAATTGAATTTTGGAAGTCATTCTCCGATATAAGTCTTTAAATTTCTTTAGAGTATTATTTATGTTATTTTCTATTTGTGTGATTTTAATTGTTGTTAATAGCAGTGTGTTATACGTACTTTTGTCTTCAAAGTTAGTTTGAAGGTGCAATTTGATATCGTTCCAAGATGTGAATTCTTGAGGGTCTAATATCTTTAGCTTTGTCAATGAATTTCTTTTGCAACATAGAAAAACAATATGTTTTTTTTGGATTTTGGATAAATTTAGTGAATTCATTATTGCATAGAAGTTGACAACTTCTTTTATAAATCTAGGGAGAGATTTTATTTCTCCATTATACTCAGGCACTCCATCGATGAAGTTTCTGATATCTGCATTAGTTGCGGTTGCCATGTTTAATTCTAATTGACAGTTATTTAATTCTTATATTGGATATGTCAAGGGTGTATTTATGTTTCCAGTAACAGGTTGTTTGACTTTGCTACTACTACCTAATTTACTTGGTTTAAGTGTAACCGGAATTGTATACAATTTGTTAGGTATTCTTTCAATATCTTTGTCGGAAGACATATATTAACATGTATGATTATTACAATGTGTAATTGTATATTTTGCCTTATGTCGGGGCTCGTTTTGTTTCCTAACAGCGTTAGCCGTTCCACAAAACCCTTGTGTCAATTTGTGTAACAGTATTTAGTCACAGACTGATTATTACGACCGGCAAAATATATTTATCTACTATGAAAGTGGACTTACAATAGGAGTATCGTGAAGTAGGCTGCTGTTTTCATAGTAGTGACGGTCTTGGTGCGCTTCAAGTGGGCGGAAATTTTGTTTCTGTCACGCAGCTCTTAGATTGATTGGATTGGTGGATCTGATTGGAGAGCTGACTTCACGTTGAGGTGGTGTCTCGTAGTATCGAAATGACGGTCTCGATGCGTAAAGATGGGTCGTGGTTAGACCCTGGTGCGACCACTTCTTAGGTCGTTTGACGATCGTAGATGATGTTCGGATAGCTCTTGTGATAATTTGAAAATTTTCGACAAGCGTTTCACACACTTACGAGGTTTATTTTCACTCACTGGATTCTTGTCGGCTATCCTACCGACTGCGCCAATTATATTTTTGATTTTGCAATTTGTTAAAAAAAACAAATTTTAATTTTCAATATTTATTCGTGACAATTTCCAGACTAGCGTACTTCCAGCTAGACAAGTTAACATAATCTGTCTTACATATGTCTTTACTCCTATTTATTACATTTCTTATCTTATATTCTAAGAAACACGAATGACATTGTTTCTAGTGTCGAATAACGAAACTGCAGCGTTTCGAAATTCATAATTTATATATATATATATATATATATATATAATATATATCGTGGTCTAGCATGTTAATGCACATCTCTTAACTTACTGTGCCGTCACACGTACCAAGGATCTTCAGTTCGAAACCGCCTGTCGAAAATGTTTGATTAGTCGTTAAATATAAAATGCAGTTCAATTATTTTATCAAACTCGGGCGCTATAACCTAATCATTAAGCCTTTAAAAAGAGTATAAAAACTGCGGCTCGTTGTGTAACACGTCTAAGTCAGCACAATTAAGACATACATATTAAGTAACTTCAATAACTGGGTCATGGTGTGACATGTGTAATATATAAACATTATAGTAAAGTGTAATACTTATTTTGCTGACTTAGCATTGTTCCAATATTATATAAGGAATAAATATTATACTCGGGGGATAGTTAGTGCGAAAGGGCTGACCGGTTGGGCCAGCAGAGTAGAGTGTAAATTCGTTAGAGTCAACACATCAAGGCTGTATCGAGTAGTGCTGTGTAAATGTATGTGAAACTATTTATTAAATATATTTATACTTTTATACTTAAATACTTGCGTCCTTCAATCTGACAAGAACCCGTATATTATTTGCTAACTCTCGTCATAACGAGGAGGGTTACAGTTGTGCCCGATAGACCCGGGTCCGATTTGGGCTGTAGGCACTACCATCAGCAAACGAAGATATATATTGTACAATAGACAAATATGTTCCATGTAACAAATTTTATGATTATGATTTTATTCGTTTACACAGAAACTACCAAATAGTAAAAGCTGTTTATACTTTCTTTGTTCAGGTTTCTTAATTTTAAATAATAATTTAATTTATTAAAATTATTAGTTTATAAAAGCTTAAAGACATTTTTCCTAATGGAATCAGGTAAAAAGAAAATAGTAGACAGTTTATATGTAACTTTATTCAATAACTAACATGAATTTTTACTTGATAACTCCAATTGGAATATTATATGTAATTTAGATATGCTCATGTATATATTTGTATGCACACATAGTCTATAGTTACGCGCAAAAAACACTGGGGTATATGTCACCTTAAGGTATAAATTTGTAAAAACATATATCTTAAAATATGAAAATAATACTTGTTCTTCAGGGAAAAAGGATGATGGATTGATGAACTACTATAGAGTTTTGAATAAAACAGAGCAGCAAAATTGGCTTGTGTTTACTTCATTGGTACAAAATCAATAGTAAAATAGTTAAATTAAACTGTCCTTCATTTTTCAAAATCCATAAATTAATAGCACACCAAATATAAACATTATATTAAGCAATACATATCAGTAAACATATTCCAAATTATACATTCTTTTTTCAAAAATAACTTAGCGAGGCGACTAAAGTTGATAAAAATTTACTCGTCGTATTGTTTGCAAATTTTGGCTCTATGCTCGTCACACATGTGTAAATCGTGGGATCTTTTTGAAGTGGGCAGAAAGCGCAATGCACATTTTTGATTAAAATAAGTAAAGGAGTTGTAGGTTTATCAATGGATAAAATGTCTCTGATAATTTCTTTTAAACCCCTTCTAAGCGTACTTGACTGTAATCGCCTCTTTAGGGCAGGGTCAATGAGATCATAAGCTAAACTGTTTAAAAGTTTATTCTGTTCATCTTTTCTTTATTATAGGACAAAGTAAATAACACCATAGATAGCATTTACACCACTGTGGTCCAGCATGCCACAAAATACTCTCATAGGCCAACGTCTAGTTGAGCGAGCAGTTGTATAACTATGGCACAGTTTATCAAAACTGTCAGTGCCGCCATTTGTACTATTATAATCCATGATCATTTCGGGCTTATTTGTTTCCTCATTTATAGTATATGAATAGTGCATGGTGGATATAAGCAAAACAACCTTTCTTTTTTTGGTGATAATGATATCAACGTTTTATTTTTGTCAAGTACAAATTTGGACAAACCTGCTTCTTTGGCTACCAAAAAGGACGGGGAAATCTCTTTTTTATTTTTTCTAACGCTACCTAACATTGTAAGATTATATTGACTGAGCATTATGTCAAACAACTGAATAGTACCGTAGATTGGTTCAGACAATTCTCTTACATAGTATGTGGGAACGGGTTCATTATTTTCTGTTGATACTTTCCTCACGTACAGTATTTGCATTTACCATATACCAAGTTCATGCATCATTGAGCATTATAAATCTGATACCGTATTTATCAGGTTAGATGCCATGTGAATACGAAACGGACATTTTCCTCTATAGTTCATCAGTTGTTTATCTATGGTGCAATATTCATGGAGCGTATAGATACCTTGACAGTTTGAATTTAATATTTCCCAAATTTCACGAATAGGTGCAAATTTGTCATCTTCTCTTCTCTCTTCTCTTGCAGTCTTGTCGTAGAATCTCAAACATGAAGTTAAAAAATCAAAACGATTCAGAGACATTGTAGCTCGATAAAGATTTGTTCCCAATTTATTCGACTATAGCTCTTTCAGACTTAGATGTGTTGATTTTTAACACCACACAAATATAAAAGTCCAACACCTCATTTGAGCTCCACAATATCTGTGGATTTATTATAACTCTGTAGCTTAGATAAAGTACTGCATCGTCGAGCTATTTCTTCATTGGTGTGAGTCACTATTAAGTTCTGGATTTCATTACTAAATAATAAATTCCACGCTTCCAGAGGATTTTGAATATATATTGCCACATCCTTTGGTCCAAGTAAATGGGTAACCAAATTTCGAAACTGATATCTTCCGCGTTTTTCGGATACATCACCACTCCACTTGTAACAATTGTTTTCGTTTACAACTGAAAGTCTTTTAGTTTTTTTAGGTGGATTTTCTGCATCTTCTTCTTCATATTCTTCACCGCTTTTGCTCATTTTCCGCATCTTCTTGAATTGTGATGTAATCAAGATCTTCGTCGGTGTCTTCACCACCAAACAACTCATCATCATTTTCTGTCAGTTAATTATAGAAGATGAAGATTTTCTAATTCTTTATCACTTAACGGTCGGTGACGGTCAAAATAAGTGGAGGCCATTTTGAAAATTAATCAGTAATGATTATCGTCAATACGCACTATTGTATAACATATAATAACTATAAAAAAAAAATATATGCTGCAAACAGCTCAACGAAATTTATTTGTATCAGTTTAAAAATAATTACGTCAAAACCACTGTGGGGTATTATATACCCCAGACGAACTTTCGGCGTTTAATTTAGCCTAATTGCAGCACTTCTATATTGACGTGCACATAACCATTTTAGCTGTAAAAATTTACTGGGATACAGTATACCCCAGTTCATGTACCGAAGTTTCAGTATACTAATACGTTATTCTCATATTTCACATACTTATAATACTGGTTAAAATTCTAATTTATATATTAATAGCTTTTTTATTAATTTTATAAGGATTTTCTATAAGATATCACTTTTTAAAATTATTATTATTTTTTTTTCCCAGTTTGTTTCATAGCCAAAAGAATTTAGAATTCCAATTATAACACGTTTTGTTACTAAGCTATAGTTAATTTATACCACCAGCAAAGAGTCCAGTCTCAATTCGGACCATACAATTTGGTGTATTTCTTGGACAGTGAATTATAGATTTTGCAAAAATAATCTGATATTTTTCCAAGGATGTTTGAATGCCCAGATTTCTGCTCTGTAAAGAGTTGTTGACTTGGCTACTGAACAATAAAGTTCAACTTTTTCAGTGTAACTTTGCTTTATTAAATATTTGATTAACTATTTGAATAGTACCTTTTGTATTTATATAGTGCTACTGGATACAACGTTCCCGAACAGGTGAAAGTTGTACCTAAATAAGTGAAATAATTTACTATTTCTAATAAGTCACCATATATGTGTTTTAAGGCTCCCGCAACAGAATTTTAAGATTTTTTGCTGCTTCGTATTGACTTTTATTAAATTTTGGTTACAGAAGTTTTTTAAGATATTTAGATTTGTTTGAGTTTTGATTGAGGACTCCTTAAGTATAATCATATCGTCTGCGTAAGCTAGTAAATTTACATCTTGGTTGTTATTTATATACAAGGCAGCAGTATGGAAATGTTTTTGAAGACCGGAAACAAATAAAATTTAGATTGATGGCCTATATATTTCTGCTTGTAATATTCTCTCTGTGCAAGCTACCGGGTTAGAGATAGTAGAATTAATTTTACCTTGAAGAATTGCATTTTTATATAAGGTAGATCATTTAATCCATAGTATATTGTCATTTATTGAGTCGTCGAATTCTCTTGAAAAGTCAATAAATGTTGCAAATATACTTTTTTCTTAAATGCATTGTATTCTGTTCTTTATTAATTGTATAAAAAAGTTGCAAATGCAATTAACTACAGCAATGCCCCTGTAGTTTAATAGGTCTTGTGTGTTATCGCTCTTATGAAGTAAGAAAAATTGTTAATTTGTCCGCGATTCGGGCATGTCTTCTTTATTTAGTTTGAAAATTCGTTATTTAGATCGCCTACCTCGGATGTTTTATTATTTTTTTTTACTTTTTAATTTGAAATACTATTACTTAAATCATCAATAGGAATGGGTACATCTAACATTAAATAAAGTTATGGATTTCTTGGTTCTAGTACATTTGTTTATAAACATATTCCCAATTTTACTGTTACTATAATTTATGTTTGGTTTTAATTGATTTATTGTTTTTCAGAATTTGATGTTATTTCTAATGTGTAACAGTTTTGTTTGTATGTGCTGACAGTATATTGTTTTGCATTCATTAATTTTCCTGATATATATGTTTTTTGTTTGTAAGTAACTTTGTAGATTGTTTTTTGAATGGTCTTATTGCTTTGCATTGTTTTTTACAAGTGTAACATTCTCCTGTGTAATCAGAGTTTTTTTTTTAATTTTGGATTTACTGTGATTTAGTTTTATTTATTTTCAACATGTCTGTTTGGAAAACTACCTTTCTAATTGAACATAATAAATTTAATTCATTTACATTGTCTGAATGAAGTTAATTTTATCTGAGTAATACAATAATCTCTGGTACAGAATTTCATTACTATAACATTACTGTTAGTTGGTTATTTTGAATATTCTTTTAAAACGCATTACTTCTATAGTCTAATACGATCTAGATATTTGATATTTCAGTCTGATAAAAAGCATTTTATTGGAATAGGTAGATTTTTTAAAGAATATGTAACTTAATATTTATTGCGTTAAATTCAATAAATTATATCACTTCATTCATTCAGTATGTTTTTCAGTTTTGGTATTTTTGTAGATCTCGGTAGATATATTTAATTGGTACGATATACCGGGTGTAACATGAAAACCTGGCCATATGCGTTTAACATGGGAAATCAGTTTTTCCTTGCGCAAAAGTGGCCAATTGATTTTAGACAAAAAAGCTTCAAATAAAAGTTCTAGTGCTTGAAATTATGGATCTAAATCAGTTTTCAGATTTTATTTTGCACGTTTTGTAAGCGAAATAATCGAATTAATATTTTATAAGAAATTCTACTTTATATTGATAGCCATGGAATTGAATGATAAACGAATGTGTGACGTTTTAACTGTCAGAAAAGTTTAGTTTGAACTTGAAATGTTATGGTGCGGCCAAATAATACTGATTAAATCACGTATTCTTCGATAACTTTCACCAGAATAATTCCACTTAATAATTTGTAACTTTTCTTCATGTGAATAGTTATCCATTTTCAATAATGATATAACAACAATCACCTGTATTGTGACTTAAATAAATCACAAATCCATTTCAAACTAAACTTTTCTGACAGTTAAAACGTTATACATTTGTTTATCATTTTGTCTCAATTCCATGGCTATCACTATAAAGTAGAAATTGTTATAAAATATTAATACGATTATTTCGCTTACAGAACGTGCAAACTAAAATCTGAAAACTGATAATTTCAAGCACTACAACTTTTATTTGAAGCATTTTTGTCTAAAATCTATTGGCCACTTTTGCACAACTGATTTCCCATGTTAAACGCCTATGGCCAGGTTTTCATGTTACACCCGGTATATATTTATCCGTGAAATACGGTTACCTTTCGTCGTATTAATAAATATATTAGAAACATATACTATGGGCAGAATAAATTTCTGTCCTGAAATAAATTTTTGATTTCAGGCAGAGTATATGACCTTGAATTGGAATCCAAAATATGCTCAGCAATTTGACATAAATTATTTAGTATTAATTATTTATTGGGCGTAAGTAAATATTTACGAAACAGGTGTACAGGAGCAAATGGGTGGATGTAAATGAAGGTTTGTTGCGTGATGATGAAATTTGGTTGTGGGGAAGTAAAGAGCTCGTATGAAGGAAATCTTAATGTGATTGAAACGAGTATCGTAAGTCAGAATGAGAATAGTGACGTGAACTGATTTTTTTTATGAATCTTTTAGTGGATGTTCTGTTAATGTTTCAGGGGTTCGAGCTACCCCATTTAATGGGATATAGCGTGGTGTTATGTATGTATGTATATCGAAATATTTAATCTTACAACCAAATAAATAAATATAGCTGGTTCATCTTCCACGAACAGCTTTACTAGGAAAAAATATATATTATTTTTTGAAATATAATTTCCACAATACAGAAAAGTAGATAATTTTTTATTTAATGTGAAATCTCAAATAATCAATAATTTGTTACTTATTTTGTAAAGTAAATAATTGTTTAGATTAGTTAGTACATACATTTTTGAAAATTAAATTTATTTTCAAAATTATATTTTTACTGTAACATTACGTTAAATTAAATATATAATTTAAATATCCAATAAAGGAACCATGTTAATATTAATCAATATTGCACTTTTTGTCAAACAATTGCCCGCGGGTTACATTTGCAATATTTTCTCCTTCATTAAAATTTGGTTTCACGTTACAAAACAAAGTTAAATACTGGTGATAAACATTTCAAATTATTTAAATTTTGTGAAACATAGCCAAGTGTTTATTTTATATTTTTTTATTAAACCTTGTTTCACCAAGTGTTGGATGACAATTAATTTTGTCTTTGTTGTTATTTATTGAAATATACCTACAGGTCATAATTTACAACAGAAAAGTTAAATAATTATATATGGACAGTGAACTGATATAGTGTTTTGACAAGATTTATATATTTATTTAGCATGCTGAACGACAGGATATTATTCCAATTATAGTAAGTGGAATCCGAACCATTCGATGCTGTTGTAATTTTAATTATACAGGCTGAGTTATTTTCGCCAGCATTTGAATTTCGAAAACCGTACAAAGATAGTTAAATTATCAAAATAATGTAATTTTACGAGACGATTTTGTTTAGATATTTGTTTTTACAAAATAATATGTAGAAGATTAGATCAAAGTGAAAAATAAGAAATGTCACAGAGTGCAACGGTTACGTTTTACTGCCAAACTGACAGCAAATATATAAGGTATTTAACTGATTTAATTTAACATCCTAATAAATCTTGAAACCCAAAACACAGACACTCAAGTGTTCCCTGAATTCCATATCCTATATACCCATAAATAAAATATCAAAAGATTATACCAATCAGATTTACAAGCACATGCTAGTGACATCTATTAAACAATAGCTTTATAACAACATGAAGATAACACAGCATTTTAAAAAGAAAAAACCAGTATGAATCAAAATAGTACAGAAACCAACAAGCTCACAAACTCGCAACAAACCACTAGATATTGTTACAAACTGCGACAGACAGCCTTTCCGTCAAAAGAACAAGCATTCGAAATCCTCGCAATTAACGAAATAAACTTAAAAATATACATAACAACAATAGAATATATAGTAGAATATAAAAAACATAATTTTTTCCTCTAGAATATCAAATAATCGTTTATGTATTGTAACGTTTATTACAATTTCGGGTTCGGTGAAATTTATTATTAAATAAAACACGAGTAATGAAAACACTAACAAAATATTTATTTAAAACGATAATAATGTAGTACAACTACTAAGATGTATATTTATATACAACACGTATTTATATTCACATTAAAGTATTTAGCAACGACTTGCATTGTTCACACTTCAAATACCGAATCCTGTTGCAGGCCTAAACTCTCCCTTATATACTGGAACTAGATATTCTAGAATATTCGAGAGCTTCTGGTACACTGTACAAGCATGACGCAGAGCGAACAGGTTCAGACTTGTCTCTGTATTGCGTATGAGACAGCGGTAAACGCGCTGCAGACTACGATGCGTCGACTGTTCCTGAGGTAACAGAGCCGTACTCGCTACAGTATTTACCTATCATCCAAAGAAATAGTTGATCACCTAATAAAAGAACGCAAACATATTAAAATCGAGAATAAAGTATTAGAAATCAGACGGTTCATCATACCCACAAAGAGAATTGTGATCTCAAACGTATGCCCATCAATCCCACACTACGTTATAGAACAAGTACTAAGAGAAGAAAACTTAAAACTAGCATCTCGTCTCACTTTTTTAAGAGTCGGCATGACGGAAAGCGAATATTCACACATACTAAATTACCGCAGACAGATCTATATAATAGATAATTAAAACACCAGAATCTCGGATTCAGTTCAAATAGTACACGAAAATACAGAGTACACATTCTTCATAACAGGCGAACCCAGACATGTTTCACATGTTACGAAATAAGTCCTTAGAAAAAAGTAGAAAAAACACTTTTTTTGGGTAGATTTTTTTAATTTTTCTACATAATCTCCTTTTAGCTCTATACACTTCTCTAATCGTTTTCCCAAATTTTTTAAGCCGTCCAAAAAGTAGGATTTCGGAAGCTCCTCAAAATAGGCTTCCGTTTGGGCGATGACCTCCTCATTGGACGTAAACCTTCGTCCGCCAAGCCATTTCTTTAAGTTTGGAAATAAGAAAAAGTCACTGGGGGCCAAATCTGGTGAATACGGTGGATGTTGCAATAATTGGAACTTTAATTCCATAATTTTGGCCATCGCAACTGCGCAGGTGTGCACACGTGCATTGTCTTGATGAAAAAGGACCTTTTTGCGTTTCAAATGAGGACGTTTTTCTTTTATTTCTTCGCTCAGCCGGTCCAATAACGACGCATAATACGCTCCTGTTATCGTTTTTCCCTTTTCCAAATAGTCGATGAAGATGATTCCGCGTGCATCCCAAAAGACCGTTGCCATAACCTTGCTAGCCGATTTCTCCGTCTTCGCCTTCTTCGGAGCCCGTTCGCCTTTAAAAATCCACTGTTTTGACTGTTCTTTTGTCTCTGGAGTGTAGTAATGTATCCAAGTCTCATCCACAGTTATGTATCGACGCAGAAAATCTTCACTGTGAGCAACCGCAGCACCCATCTTGCCGAGATTTTTTTCACACCTAATTTTTCGTGCAAAATTAAAGCGACTGTGCCTTGTGATATGCCTGTAGCCTCAACTATTTCGCGCACTTTGATTCGTCGGTCACTTAAAACCATTTCGTGGATTTGGTCAATCATTTCGGGGGTAGACACTTCTACAGGGCGTCCGGAACGATGTTCATCTTTTGTGGATGTACGGCCACGTTTAAACTCATTCACCCAATTATAAACAGTTGCAAACACAGGAGCAGATGTGCCATGAACTTCATCCAACTCAGCTTTAATTTCTTTCGGCGTTAAGCCTTTTAAATACAGATGTTTAATCACGGCTCGAAACTCACTTTTATCCATTATTATAAACAATCAAAAGTTTTTTACTACAATTGACAACAACAATGAAACTACGTGACGGCTAAAGCTAAAACTCTAACAGTTGACTAGTTAGGAGTGCTGCTTACTGGAAAAAATTCATTTTCGATACTACGAGCACCATCTCTTGGATTTTCTAAGGACTTATTGAACGACCATCGTACAAACAAGGGCACACAGCCACACAGTACCAGGCCACACCCACCCAAAATAAAAATAAACAACCATCCACACAGCAAATAAACAAAAACAAAACTCAGTCATAAACAACAAAAGTCAACGACACACAAAACATGCCAGAAAACACACAACTAATAGAAACTAAAGACAATACAGCAAAAAACAACCAACATACAATACAAGTAGAGGCAGGAATATATCAAAAATAAACATGAGCAACACTAGAATACCAAATAAAAACACACCGGCACTAACAAACACAGCAAGAGATTCAAACGAAATAAAAAAGAATAATTACGAGACCAAAAGATAACGATGATACACAAACACAAAATACAATGAATGAAGATATATACGACTCACAGGTAAGTATCACAGAAAACGGAAAATTTAAAAACCCACAATCAGTTAGTCCATCCTACAACTTATCAATAGATGAACTCCGACAAAGTACACGAAATGAAATAAACAAAAACCTTCATAGAAAATGTTAACGGTAAACTAGACCCACATGAAATCGCAAGAGACTATACACAAGAGACAACTAAATTATATCAAATGATAGATACCCACTACTAAACAGAAAAATTATAAAAGCAGGTGTAGAAGAATAAAAAACCGTCTAGCAATTCAACTGGAAAAATAACAAGAAGAGATACAATTACAACAACATTAAAATAAAAAATTTTGCACATCTAAACATGCACATTATACAGTGTAATGCGAACGGATTCCACGCTCATCTAGGTGAGCTCCAAAAATAATAACAGAAAGTAACCCAGAAGTAATAAGTATACAAGACACAAGACTACACATACACATACAAAAACACAAAACAAATTATCAAATATTCAGAAAAGACAGATCAAACATTATCAATTCAAGTAGAGGAGTAGCCCTACTCATCTCCAACATAAAACACGCAGACGAAATCCAACTCCAAACAGACATTGAAGCAGTGGCCATCACCATATACACACCAGAAAAAATTACAATCTGTTTAATATACTTACCACCAAACCAACAAATAGAAATAAACCAAATCGAAAAATAAACTGCCCATCTACCAACACCTTTCATACTATCCGGAGATTTCAACGCGCACAACACAATATGGGGAAGTAAAAACACAAATAGTAGATAAAGGGACGTAGAGACAGTATTAAACATTAACAACCGCCTAACATTACTAAACGTCGGAACGGCAACACATTTCTGCGCAAATACAAGCAACTTTTCAAACATAGACCTAACGTTTTGTGTCTCTTCACTACATACCCTCTTATCATGGACTGTATTACAACTCTCGTATGTAGGAAATCATTTCTCAATAAAAATTACAAACGAAACGAACACTCAAAAAACAATCAACCAACAAATCACCAGATTAGTAACAATTGGAACACGAAAACAAAAGACTGGGTAAAATTCACAGAACTAGAAAATTCAAACAAACAAAAGCACTATGCAGAAAAACGATACTGCAAAGGAAGAGAGCTTCATGGCAAGAATATACATCAACAATTAACACAGATACCCCTATGACAGAAAAGTGGAACAAAATAAGTAGAATCAATGGTAAAAAATAACTACAAGAAATACAAAAAGCCTTCACTAACAAACAATATGCAGCATCCACAATGCTCGACATATCCAATGCATTGTCTGGAGACACTACATCTTAAAGACCATAACAGAATACAAACTAGATGGAAATATATTAAATTACACTAAAAATTACCTTAGCGATCGTAAATCTCAAGTCAGATAAAACGGAATACTCTTAAACACAAAATCTCTAGAAAACGGACACAAAGGAGAAATAATTAGCGTCACCCTATATTTAATAGCGATGAATAAAATAACAGAGTATATCCCCAACATCTAAACGCATTACTATTTGCAGACGACCTCGCAATATACTACAAAAACATCAAAACACTAAAAAAAAATACTGCCCACAAACAAATATTCACAGAACACCAGAATCACTTATCACTACTCTCCCACATCCCCTCCAACAAAAATTAAATAACATTTAGAAAACCTAAATATAAACAGACCAAACCTTGAAATACACTACAAAAATAGCACCGCTCCTTGGAAAAAGAAGCCAATAAACTATATACTAGATCTGACAAAATATAAAAATCCGAAACACCACCAAGCATCATTATCCAAGAATTCAGCCGAATATGCAGGCAACAATACGCCCAGAAAATATATAGGGACGGATCAAAAACACGAGAAGGGACAGGAGGATCAGTAGTAATAAATGACAAAATAAAAAAAAAATATTTATTAGAAAATATAAATAAATAAATATATCATCACGCCTTTTACCCATTACTGGGTGTGGCACTCTGCCTAAGCAGATCTCGGTAAGTGATATATTTTGTCGCGTGAAGTGCGGTTACCAGCCGTCAAATCACGGCCCTCAAAGATATTAGTGGAGAGAGAGCCACAGGGGTAGATTTTTAAATTGGTGAAAATTGTTTGTCGGTTGTGGGGATCGAACCAGGGTTCTCAAGATCCACAGGCCGACTCGATACCACTGAGCCATCTACCCCACAATATATACAGCAGACGCATACAACAGATAAAAAATGACGCTACACACCAAGAAGAATACATCATATACACCGATTCGCTGAGTGTTATACAAGTAACAATGAAAATGTACTGTGTCCAACCCATTATCCAACAAATACCAGATTTCATACATGAAATCAACCAAAACAGCAGGATAACACTGATGTGGACACCGTCACATACCGGAATAAAGAAAAACGAGACAGCAGATTAAGCAGCTAAGGGAACCAAGGAAGAAGAAATAACACACATTCCCATTCCGATACAAGATTTTACAAAAATCGTGTAAAGAAAAATAAAACAACACTGGAACGAGACATGGGTCAACACCACAGGCAACAAATTACGATATATAAAGCAAGATACTTCTAAATGGACAAATATAAATAACAGAAAGGACCAAGTAAAGATTACAAGACTCCGTGTAGGATACACAAACATAACTCATAAATACCTATTACGAAAAGCAGAACCCGAAACATGTTACGTTTGTAACACTCAAATAACCACAGAATACATATTAGTACAATGCCCCAAATACACAATACACAGACCACAGACATACTTACCACCAACAATACAAGTAATACTCGGGAATGACATAAACAACCTCACAAACACAATTAAATATTGTAAAAATATTAACATATACAAACACATATAAAATAACAAATATTGTAAAAATAAATATACCATAATGTACCGGATACTAATGACCCAAGTAGTTGATGTACCCTTATTTAGTAAATTAAAAAAATAGAGGAGATAAAAAAAAATATCTTTCAGGCATATCCTGTTGTATAAATTTAAGATTTTTTTAAACAAAATCAATACCTAAAAATGTCTTCATTAAAATGCTTATTTTTTTTACATTTCAACAACAGTTAATCAAGTAACCTATGTATTTAAATTTTTAGGATTTGGTATACAAATTATTGTAACTAAGAAAATCTTTGGATATAAGCAAAATAAAACTTGTTCTTATCACTTGGTCTTATTAAATTTTTTTTTTTCAATGGAAATTATCATGTGAATTGAAAATTATTATATCCCGAATAATGTCGAAATTTTGGCTTAAATATCAATAATAAAAAAGTAGTTTGATTACGTTGATACTTAATTAACCTAAAATGAAAACTATTTTATGGCTTACCAATTACTATGTGTAAACTAAAGGTACCGAATCTGATGAAGTTCATTAACCATAGCAACCTTAGTATAGTTCAAATAAGAAAAAAAAATTGTTTTAATGAATATATTTATTTATTTATTATTCAACAGGAAAAAAAGATTCCCAATAACAGAATAATATTACAAATCAGATAAATAATAAAGAATATAATGAACAAAAAATAATAATTACATAAAATGTTACAAGCATACCTATTAATATTAACAACTTATATTTGTAGAGAAATAAATTTCTTTAAAAAACTAAACACATTTAATAAACGAGTATGATAGTAAATATTTAAAGAAATAACAAAATTACAACACCGCCAACAATTCCGTTACTTTCCTTTTAAAAGAACAAAAATTATCAGCCAAATCCAATTGCGAACAATAAATGTTATAATTCCTGCACATTGAATTTAACGGACAATTTTAGTGAGAATTAGTTCTAGCAAAATTGTACAGAAAAGTAGACGTATTGCGGGTGTTGCAAGGATGCACGTAAAAATTCAATAAACCTAAAAATTCAGATACACCAATCAGCCCATTTAGCATCTTAAAAATAAACAAAATTTGTTGCTTGATTCGACGGGTTGACAAGCGATCTAAGTTAAATTCATTCAATAGACAGTTATAATCTATGTCAGACCAATACGGAAAAAACAGTGTTTACAGAACTTTTTTTTGCACATTATCAAGTGCTACAATTTGGTAATTATAAAAAGGATGCCAAATAATACATCCGTACTCCAATTTACTGCGAATCAAAGCAAAGAAAAGCTAATCATACAGGATTTATTCCGAAAATTATGAGTGATACGCAAGAAAAATTCAAGTTTTTTATACGAAGAGCTAATAATTTGGTTAATATGAAGATAAAATGTATATTTTGATTATATGTTTCATTTCAAAAATCTTAAGTTTGTGTTATAAGAAAAAGATGTCCAGGAAAAAATTATTTTCCTACGCCGTTGAGTACATATTAATAGTATGTATTTTTTTTATTTGGAACTTTTTCTTTATTTTCATATTAAGATTAAATAAAATAAATATGTTCAAAAACAAAAAAATAGTGTTTGGGTTGATTAAGCCGAATGGGTAATAGTGAAGGAAAAAAACAGCGTGATTAAATATCAGGCTTGTTTAATTTTAATTTTTTTTTAGAATGACAACGTTATGGAGTTGTGGGTTGGCTCCATTCTCAAGTCAAAGAAGAAAAGTTAAAATTGGATTGTTACATATAATGTAAGAGTAATGTCATATAATTACAATCCAAAAATAATAATACATAGTATCACCAGAGTCAAACAACCACTCTCGTGTAACTAAAGCCTATAATATGTATTTCATTTTTTTATTTTTGGATTGTAATTATTTAACATTACTCTTACATTACCACTATGTAATAATCCATTTTTAATTTTTGACTTGAGAATGGAATCAATTCACAACTCTGAAACATCATATTTCTAATTATTATTATTATTATTTTAATGAAACAAAGCTGATATCCTGTGTTTTATTGTGATCTTTTTTTTTACTACGAGTACCTCCATAAAAATATATTGGTGGTTTTACTTTGATCTTATTTTGATAAAACAAACACGTTATTATAATGGTCTTTTAAAATGGCAATTAATCAACTTTGTATTGCATCTGGTTCTCGAGACTACAATGCTTTCCAAATAAAAACACTACCCTGGATTCCCTTACTCCTCCTGATTATGATATCAAAAATTGGGAGGGTAGATTGAAAATTAATGCACACATGCATGTAGAACACGAACGCAATGACCTTCAGAAGCGCGCTAGGTGACATGTGAAGTAACTTTCCCCCCCAATTCGCATGCGCAGTTTTAGTTCGTTGCGTTCAACCAGTGTATATAGAGTAACCGAAGTATGGAGATGTGTTATAATGCTATGTCAACGTTAGTTAAACAGCGTGCTGTTATCGAATTTTAACCTCCTGAAAAAATTACTCCTACTGAGATTTATCGTCGTTTAAAGGCTGTTTATGATGACGATACTGTTCAAAGGGCGAGGGGTGGGTTGACTAGTCAGCCCGCTCTTGGTAGCTGACGCAGGGGCAGTGGTCACGCTGTTGGGGAGTTGCAACCCCACGTCCCCAGCTACGCAAGGAGCAGTGAGACACCACTGTCAGGCGCTGTATGCGGCTGCTGGTGGTGCCGAGCTGTTTGAGATGCGGCGGTCTAACGTTCCCGAGCTACGCAGGAGCAGGGACACTTGGGGTGGGGACGTGCTCTATGCGGACTCGAACTGAGGAGAACTCTGGATATGGCAACCCCACGTCTTCAGCTACGTAGGGAGCAGGGAGACATCACTGTCAGGCGCTGTGTGCGGCTGCTGGTGGTATCGAGCTGTTTGAGATGTGGTGATCTCACGTTTCCGAGCTAACGTAAGGGGCAGTCGGGTGTCGTTTCGTCCCCGTGGACGGCATCAGGCTGTTACGGTGTGGTGGCCGTATGTCCCTTAGCAACGCAGGGGATGAGGAACTCCTATCGCTTCTATAGTCAGTAGGGATTTAGATAGGTCTCCTCTCACCAGAGACTCTAATGAACGACTTTGAAAGAAGTGAATATAGTAGTTAGCTGTGTATGTAGGACATAGCCACCTATTGGCAAGATGACAACTGTCATTTTTTTCCTCGGACACAAACCTAAGGGAATTATGACCGAACGGATACATTGTAATAACCCGACAAATGTAATAAAATTTACGTTGAAAATAAATACTATTGTAGGAAATAAAGTTTCTATAGGATCCAATAATTATAACTAAATAATAAAATAGATGCTTCAGAACCCACTTTTTTAATATATTATATATAAATATGGAAATACAAATGTAAGACGTTTCGAGTGTACAATTCACTCTTCTTCAGCTATAATACAATATAAAGTAAAAAAAAAACAACATATAAATAAAATAGTAAAACAAACCTTCTATAAAATACAAATGTCATCTAAATGCCCGTCTTCGATATCTCCTGTAACTGTAACTATATTCTATGTTTTGACATATATTTTTTTAAATGTAATTATACAGGATCTTCAGTAAAGCGAATCAAATTTACTCCACTTCAAATAACTATAACTCGTCATTTTCAAATGGAACACTTTATATTTTGTTATTCTGTTGTGTGTCTTTTTGTATTACCTTTTATATTTATTACGGGTATCCTATGCCTAAAACCAATAATTTCGTAGTTATTATATATATATATATATATATATATATAATCAGGGTATTGCGTCGGAAAGAGCACCATAGGGATTTCAATGTTAATTTTGAAATGTTTAAATATTTGCTCCCCTAATTATTTATCAGGAAAATAGTTTTATAGTTTTTGTAGAGAAAAAAAATAAATGGAAATATTTTTAAAAATGTATTTATTGTTGTACACTATTAAATAAAATATTTATTCTTTTCTGCTTTACTATGAATGTTTATTATAAAATGTCAAATGTATTTAATTGTAAGTATGTATTTGGTTTTTGTTTATTTCATGGCACTAGTGATTTGATTAAAATTAACATTTTTATTAAATTCATTTTTCCTGTTCCGGAAAAAAGTAAATTATAAGTTAGGATATTATTGGACAAAAAACTATTTGAACATTTCAAAATTAACATTAAAATTTCTATGGTGCGTTTTCCGACGCAACACACTGTATATACTATATATATATATATATATATATATATATATATATATATATATATATATATAACTGCGCATCAAATTAAAAAAAGTGGATTCTGCCTGTAGTTTATTACATAATTATTCTAGGAAATTGTATAGACGCATGTAATTTTTTCACTAATTGTATTATTTGCGACCAGTTTTTCAGTAAATAAATTTTATAAATTTAAGAAACAAAACATTGCAAATAATTTTTACTTCCATATACAGCGTGTAGAATTGAAATGTGGCGTATAGGGATGTCAATGTTATTTTTTAAATATTGCTTATCTCTTTACCTATTCACTTTAGAGCAAAAGCGTAAATAAAAAATTGTTCAGAAATTAAAAACGCTTCCTATTTCATTACATAAATGTGAATAGTTCACGAGATATTAATTAAATGAAATTCAAAGTATATTAAAATTTTTTGTAGATTGCGTTGGAAAATTAAACAAATGAACTGAATATTTGACATATTGTAAAAGAGTTTGACATTTGTTTGTTACAGTGTTGTAATATTTGTTGAACAAGTTTTTGAAGAATATTGTAAAGAAATAATGAATAAACTTAGCACGCAAGAAAAAATTCAATGTATTGAGTGGTATTTTGCGGGAAATTCTGCTGCGCAAGTGCGAGATCTTTTTAGTGCTTTGTATGTGGATCGGCCAATTCCATCCCTTACTACAATCCGTAGAATAATTCATAAATTTAGAACGACTGCAAGTATTTTACCATTATGTAGGAAATGTGAAGGGCGAAATCAACAACTTGTAAATAATGACGATTACAATGATAATAAACTTAATGTAATGTTAGCCGTAACCGAAAATCCAAATTGTAGCGTGCGTCAAATATCTTCTGAACTAAACATACATATTTCAACAGTTCATAAAATATTAAAATGAGAAAATTACAAATCTTATAAATACGCTACACAACAAGAAATCTTTGAAGCTGATGAAATGGCAAGAACTGATTTTTGTGAAACAATGATGAACAAAGCGAATTTAGATAGACAATTCTTAAATAACATTTGTTTCTCGGAAGAAACGTCTTTTACTTTGAACGGCGAGCCTAATGTGCAAAACCATCGATATTCGAGTAAAGATAATCCTCGTTTGGTTCTTCAAACTCATACCCAGTATCGCCAAAAAGTTAATGTGTGGGCAGGTATTTTTGGATCGCACATTATTGGACCGTTTTTTATTGATGGAGCTTTAGATGGAGTAAAGTATTTGAATCTTCTTCAAAACGATATTGGACCTGAATTGGAAGTAAATCCAGGGAAAATCAAATTATTTGGTACCAGCATGACGGCTGCCCAGCACATTTTGCAAGAGATGTAAATGCATACTTAGATGAATGCTTTCCAGATTCGTGGATTGGTCGTGGGGGTACAATTAACTGGCCAGCCTGTTCTCCGGATTTGGCGCCAAATGACTTTTTCTTATGGCCATATTTAAAAGAAAAAAATTATAAAACCGATATTGCAAACATTGATATTTAAAAAAATACAATTATAAGAGAATGTGAAGCAATCACACAAAGACAATTAAGTAATGTGCGCCAAGCATTTTATGATCGGTTAGGGCATTGCTTAGCAGTAAATGGAAACTTATTCGAACATTTCTTGTAAATTTATAAAATAATAATTTGTTAAAATTATAGTAGCAATATAATGTATTTTTCTTATTTTATAATAAATACGTCAAACATTTTGTCACTTGAAATTTATTCACTATTTCCTTACAATATTCTTCAAAAACAGGCGCGGTGGCCGAGCGTGTTAAGGCACATCTCTTAACATACTGTGACGTCACCCGAGCCAAGGTTCGTCAGTTCGAATCCGCCTGTCGACAATGTGTGATTTGTCGTAAAATATAAAATACAGCTACATGTATTTATCACACTCGGGCGCTATAAGCTAGTCACTTATACGCCTTAAATAATGTAGCATTCGACTACGAAAACCGGCAGTACGGCAGTATAAAAACTGCGGCTCGGTGTGTCCGGTAGGCCCAGGCCCGATTTGGGCTGTAGCGCCACAGATGATGATGATTCTTCAAAAACAACAAATATTACAACACTGTAACAAACAAATGTCAAACTCTTTTACAATATGTCAAATATTCAGTTCATTTGTTTAATTTTCCAACGCAATCTACAAAAAATTTGAATAAATTTTGAATTTCATTTAATTAATATCTCGGGAACTATTCACATTTATGTAATGAAATTTACTTTATAGGAAGCGTTTTTAATTTCTGAACAATTTTTGTATTTGCGCTTTTGTTCTAAAGTGAATAGGTAAAGAGATACAGCAATATTTAAAATATAACATTGAAATCCCTATACGCCACATTTCAATTCTACACTCTGTATAACTATGCTACTCGTATTTATTGCGTAATTTTTTACATTTTCAAACTAATTTTAGCGTTACAGAGCATACAAAATTGACTATTTATTGAGTTAGATGCAGAATTTAATACCATAAAATTTATATTTCAAAGTTATTTCTAAAATTATTGGAGAAGTAAAACATTATAAAAGTTTGTTTGAAAGTTGTAGACAAAATAAAAGATAAATATACATAACACAATGTTTCGATTGATATAATCTTCAATCGTTATCAAGTGAATACTATTATTATGATTATATATTGAAGATTATATCAATCGAAACGTTGTGTTATATATATTTCTAAAATATAAAGACAATGAAAGTTAGAAATTCATCTTTTAATAATTATCTAAATTGAAAATACGTAGGTATAAATGTTGCATATTTTGCGATATACTTGCATTATATTTTGCGTAATTTGGATGAGAAAATTTAATATCAAGAATATTATTTGGGATATAGGATGAAATCATAAATTATCTTCTTGCAGTCAACCTTTTTAATATAAATATAAATTTATATAAATTCTAAGTAAAATTGTACAAAGAAATTTTAAAATTACTAAATCTATATTTTTTTTCTTTCAAGACAAAAATATTTTTTTATTTTTTCCTATGGGTATTGTAGGTTGTTTTCCGCATGTCTGACATGAAATTCCAGACTTCTGGTCATATATTCTAATGCAAAATGAGACCGGAATAATTGGTCAGTTCAACATACAAAATTAAAAATATATATAATTTTAAAAATCAAAATAAAACATATTTTGGTTTAAAATAATATATCCACCTGCATACGGCGCATGAGTGTAGGAGATTGAATCGCTCTGAGAGCGTGCCATCAGCACGGCGATATAGTGTGGGATGTGCAGTGTAATATCGGTGGAGCAAGAGACGCAAACATAACAGAGTCGTGAAAGTAGTACATAATTTACCCACAGCTACTCATATCGCCTGTTGGCATGAATTTTTTTTCGAAGAGATATTAATATTCTCCAGAACATATAAAAACATGAAAAAAATAAAAGGGTCAGTTTTTGAAATATTAATTTTTGAAAATTTAGAGAGGCTTTTAAGAGACATTTTCAAATAGTTGTAAATATGTAAAAATTTTGAAAAAAAAACCAGCATATTTAGTATATCATTAAGATTGTATATCAATTATAAAAATTATAAAAAGTGAAAAAAAAAATTCAAAAGATTTTTGAAATATTTTTTCTCCTTTTTTTACAAGTTCAAATTATGATTTTTGTACACATATGTGTGGGGAATATAAATGTGTATAAAATATAAAAAAATAAAAGGAACAGAGTTTGAGTTATTTGGATTTGTATTATATTTTACTTCATATTTTCGTCGTTTTGCATGAATTTTTATAATTTAGACTTAAAATAAAAAATACTTATCCATTACTTAATTATTATTTAAAAATAAGTGCATATTTATACTGCTTAGATGTATAAAATGTTCATTGAAAATTTTTTATTCTGTATGCGTTTCAACGCGCGGCACGGTGGGTTACGTTTAACGTTAAACAATTGGGATACTGTGCACGATGGGCATCACGCCGCAACTAAAGAGGCTCTGCTAAACCTGAAGTTTGAACCGATTTTACACCGTCTTTATTCCTCCGATCTTGCACCTTGCGATTTTTATTCTTTTCCTCTACTCAAGAGAGACCTCGAGGGTAATAATTACACCTCGGACGATGAGGTAAGGGCAGCTGTCAAGTCCTGGATTCGAGAAGAATCGGAAGAATTTTTCACTAACGGAATAAAAAAAACTTGTTACACATTGGGAGAAATTTGTTAGCCTTAACGGTAACTATGTTGAAAAATAAATATATGATTTTGAAGCTTAAATATTGTACTTTTATGTAATTTTTATCCGATCTTGCTATTTGTTTTTGTTCGCGCTCTGCAAGCATGTGTGCATTATTTTTCAGTCTACCCTCGTACAATATTACTGCCCTTATGAGGAATTTTATATTTTAAGTCAAATGCGATAAATGGTTAGTATTAAAAGTTGAAACGTCAGAAATATAATTTAAATTGTAGTAACATTACTGAACAGGCTGATATTTCAATTACTTACGCAGTAATTTCATAGTTTAATTAATTTATCTATTTTCAAGTAAATTAATTCATGAAGTCTTGAATTTAAAGCATAACTATTATTTTTTATATATAATTCTGTAGTTACTAATAAATATTTTTTAAACTTTTCATATTTAACACCATGTTTATAATATTTTTTTTTAGAAATTGCCATAAATTTGATACATAAAATTTTCGCGATATTTTGCTATAATGAAAAACAAAATATTATAGTTTTAATTTGATTGCATTTCTTGTCAAAGACCCGTGATCATTATTATTACAATGACTACTGTTTTTGTTTTAAATGACTGTTATATACAATTAAGTATATAACATGAATTATTATTACCTATAAATACCATATCCATTCTTATTCTATTTACAATACTGCAAATTTAAATATTCCAAATTCAAGCTCGTCATATGGAAAATAATTTAATCAACTAGAATATATAAATAAATTAATAAATTCAGTTATACAACATCAGGGGCATATTTATCACTAGGCAAAATAGACACGTGCCTAGGACACGATGAAAAAAAAACAGACTTCGATTTCTAAAGTTAATTTAAAAATACTCGGAAGATAATATATTTCGCTCATTTGCAACAAACGTATCACAAAAAATTGTTTGTATTCATCTAATTCTTTAAGATTATTTTTAGTTATCTTTTGCAACTTTGTAATGATTTTCTTCACCACTACCCGCCCTGCTTGCCTGCAACTCAGGTAGCAGATCTACGATTCAATTTTGATTTCATTTATTTTGTTTTGTGGAGCACATGTTCGTGTCTCATTTGTAGGTTAAATTTAACGTAGCGTCAAACATCTTAGTAAAATTTTAGACTCAGAAGCTTATGATTAATTGTAGTAATTTTAGATCGATTGAACTCTGACAGAATCGCTTTTTGTATAACTTAGCTAGAATACCAGTTCGTGTATGAAGTCATGTTCTGTCCACATGCACTTGTCATCTTTGTAGCATATCATTTTATTAATTCTGTATAAACATTTTGGGGGGTTTTGCTTTTGTTTGGATTTAAATTTTGATTTGTGAAATACATGCTTCACGTGTATTGGAACCACGTGTTGGTTAGTTCATTTTGTTTCTGAATTTCATTTCCGGCCACCATCTTTGTATCCCCTCTCCCTTCATATCATGTCCGTTCATCTTCATTCATTGAGAACATGTGTGTGAGAATGTGTTGAGACCCGACTGTTTATTTTGGACAATTTAGGAATTTACAGGCGTTTTTGTTTTTTTGAGAACTTTTCTACTCAGTTAGAAAAGCTGCCTCATCTTTTTTTTTGGAACATACTTGGCGGGCTTTGTGCTATTTGATTAGATATTAAGTTTTGGTGATATTTAGTTTAAGTTTTATTTGGTCTGGTTTGACTTTTTGGTTGCTGATGAGCACATTTGTGATTTTGGAGATTTTGAGTCAAAACCAACCACCACAAAGCCGCGAAGCATGTTTATTGAGTAAGTAGAGACTTACTTCCTGTCCAACGTCCCTGTCTCAACAACCCCGTCATTCATTATTCATCTCCTCACCCCTCTCATTATTTTTCATCGTCATTTTCTTATGTGCTGGCATAACGTAAAGTTATTTATGAAACATTTTGTACCTTTTGAAAATTTTGATTCTGATACTTTTGTAATACCTTTGTTTGATTTTGTATTTAAGTTTTGCTTTGTAACCTACAGTTTGTTAATTAACTTGAGCTTTGTTAACGATCTAGATTTGGAGTCTTTGCTTTGTCGTTTTTGCTTTATACGCTTTGCTTTTTGTATGTACATTTGTGGTATGGCTTGCTGCTGGTTTACACCCTGTTTTAGGTGCAACCAGTAAGGGATTTTAGTGTGAGCTACCTAAGAGAGGAGAGGCTTGGAGAAGTGACCTACATTAACCTTCTGAAGACGATTGTCGAGACAAGCGGTGTATTGAGTGGCCTCACGCACTTTACCAATGACCAACACATCTTCTTACGTCCGGAAGCTCACCATACTTGATCTCCAGTCAAGAAGATCGGTCTACTTCAACTCTTCGTCTCCGTCCTCCTCTCCAGGAGTCTCAGAAGAAGAGGATTTGATAGTCCAACCTACCATTTTTTGCAGCGTACGTTTGACACTGTCTTAGTTGAATAGCAGATTCCACCGCTCAGTTAAATTACATCTTAGTCTCTGTTCTTTTATTTAGTTTGTTGTTTTGGTTACAAAGATTAGATTAAAGTTTAACTTGTATTTTAGTTGTGATTTTGATTTATTATGTTATGCGCATCATACCTTTTGTGTCACTAGTTCCTAGCTCACTAGTGTCCCTTCTTTTTTTTCGAGCTAGGTGGCGCCTCCGGAACCTACGCCCAGCACCGCTGAACATAGTTAGCCAGGTATTGTATATGTGGTGCTTCCTTTGATTTTGTTGTGTAAGCCGAAAGGCCTTGGTTCTGTGTGTAGCGCGCCAAAAGTAGAAGAAGCATTACAACTTATATGTACCAAATTTCGAGTTGTGATACTATTGCCGTAAATGAGCGATTTATATTAAGCCAGGAGTTACTGATTTATATATGAAGATGTACGTAATAAATTCAGATTTATATTGATTATAGCGAAGCAGCAATTGTGCACTCTATACGATATATTGATTGAATTTATATTAAAGACGTAAATATTTAGGAATTGAAAGGTGAAATGGATCAGTTTGATATATTAACTTCGGTTTCTGATAAATTAAACTTTATAACAGAAAATAAATTTGTTTCTACTTTTCTTTAAATCGGAATAATTTGAAGATATATTTTGCATTACCAATAGGCTATACCGAAGAAGAACGTCCATTTCCATACTGAAACTGGTAAAAAATATTTATGCAGTACTTTTATTTCGGAACAAAAGCGAATATAGAGAAGGAAATTTTTAAAATTCTTTGTTACGGGAATATTATTTAAATTTACAGATGTTAAAATTAGAAAACAAATATTTATAATGTGTTATAATTATTTAATATTTATTTTTTTATTTTATTTTTTTGTAATACAAACTAATAATATTAATTAACAAAACTTTAACAAATATCACTCTCACTCTCGTTTTTATAAGATTGGCCTTGACTTGTATAGGCATTTCTAAGTCTTGAAAACATCTCGACGCAGTCCTGTACACTGTTTATATAACGAGTACGGCACAGAATTCGTGTATTGTAATAAAAACTATAGTTAACAAGTCTACCAAAATATTCATTTTATTGCAGTATTTCATAACATATTCTTTTCATTAGTTATTCTATAAAGGTCTGCTAACCGTTGAAAAAATCGGTTCTGTTTCGATTTATAGTTCGTCATATTTTGTCGGTTTTGTTTTTGTTACGGTTTAAAGTAATTAAAATTTTGAACGGTTCATTAATCGGTACAAAAGTTCGATATACTTTTATATGTTGCTTGATTTTTATAATTTAATTCTTCAATTTAAATTTACAAATACATACGAGAATTTATCAAAATCTTATATTTATTTTTTCATCATTTTCTCTGTCACCGCCTCCTAGATTACAAACGTATATTTATTTTTAAACAAATTAATATTTCAAAACTATTATTGTAGTAATGGTAAATAAATCCTGAATCATCTACATATTTTATATTCTTGTATATATAATTACTGAAACCGAAATATTCATTTCATCATAATCTCCAAAAATCAACGCAGCGAAAAAGATTGCCACATGTTGCATTCCCAAGTATTGATTGAATATGACACGACTCATACTACGGATTAACAGATCACTGCTGCCCTAAAAGAAATAATAAAGTACGAACCTTACTTCATACAGCACGTTTCTAGAGTATGTACCGCCCGTGTGCGAAAATAATATTCCGAGAAATCCCCCTAAACCCTGTTGAGTAACTTTAATGTTTCTTTAATTTTTACCTTAAATAAACCACAGATACAGAAAATTTATTTATTTATTATTAAAATTATATATATACCCTGTACTGTAATTGGGATTAAATTCCTGTTGTACAGCGTAACATTAAAAAATAAATAAATAAATATATATATATATATATATATATATATATATATATATATATATATATATATATATATATAAACTAAATATATAGAGAAGTAATTTAGCTTTTCTTGTTTTTTTGTTTATGCGAACATATTTAATACATCTATATCTTAAAAAATATCATTTTAGTGTTCAACAATTATTATGGCAATCTCTAAAGTTGTAAACAGATAGATGAGATTATTTGAAAATATCTAATGCGTTCATTTCATAGCGTGTGTTGTTTTCAATTTCTTCGCATAAATCTTCAACTATATCTTTTTTATTTTTGGCTTATTCTCTAGAGACTTACATATTATAGACATATTTGCTTTATCTATCGAAACACACAACACAAACACAATAATTAATGACCAAAAAACAATTTTTTAAGTTGTTGAGACTTACAAACTTAAAATAACACATTATCCTGTCCAATGCATATTTATAATATCTGGCTTAAAACAAGTAATTTTTTGCAAAATTTTGCGCGTGTAGTCCGACGACCACGACACGCCGCGACTTGTCGACAAGACAAAATCATATTTCCCAACAAGTTACGACGTAACGAGACGCGCGACGTTGCGCTGTTAAACTCCTGTAACCAAATATATAGAATAGTTAAAAAAAAAGTTGATTACGAATAATTTTATATTAATTACTTTACTAGTAAATTAGTTTTGACAGTAGTTAGTAGACATTAGTTATTTATAACGCTCTTTAATTTTTTTTGAATAAAACTTAATGTAGGGCGGGCGACTATCGCCTCTCGTATGCCCCGCACACCTTGTACTACCGGGTCAAAACGGCCCTGAGTGCGAGTTCTGAAAGAAAATAAATATATTCGTAGTAATACATAGAGAGGCAACTGAAAGACAAATCTATAATTCTTTACTATGCACATAATAGGTGTGTTTCTTTAGACTGTGATCCGTTCTTGATTAAATATAATGTTACAGAAAATAACAAACAGAAATCCTATTACAAGTACGTTAATAACTTCTAACTTCAAATATATAAATTAACCTATTCTACAATTAAATAAATTTATGTTCGTATATGTCATTTAAAATGGATAGCGATATAAGCTAGTAAGCTTTAATTTCATGATTTATTCTGTAGTGACATTAATTAAGAAAAATATTTTCAATTGAAATTTATTTAACAATTGAATATTAAATTAAATTATAAAGAGAAAAACTGAGATGTTGCCAATTTAATTAAATAAGAGATTTGCATCTGGGGCTTTGAACTCCGCTTATATGTTTCAACCAACTAAGATACGGTTGCCAAGTAATTCAAATCTGATTTTATTCCAATTTCAACCATGACTCTTTCTTATCCTAAAAGACGATAGTCGTACTTAATTAAAATAATAATTAAATTTCAATTAATACATATTCTCCATATATAACAGTATCACTGCAGACTCTTGTGCAGCCTAGGTCACATAACAATATAAAGAAAAATTAAAATCAAATCAGATTTGAATTATACTCGTATGTTGATCTGAGCATAGGCGACTAAAGCATATGGCCGCAATTCGTAGGTCGCAGGTGCAAATCCTAGTGGCATCCCAATTTTTTTCTTAATTTAATTTTGATTTCATCCTTTGTTAAGTATTTACTTAATATAGTAATTAAATATTAGCAATTTTATGGTCCTAGCACATTTATTTTGTTAGTTTCAAATTCCTACTGCCAAATATCACAATTCAAAAGACCCTATACGTTCAAATAAACTAAGCCGGAGTGACCCTAACACATTTCCACATAGCCACCCTCAAATCACCATCACGTCCCGTTGGCCAATTACATCCCCTAACCAAGAGTTCACATGCTAGACAACGAACGAGCCACCCTCGTGATGTCGGTCGCCGACCGCTTTATTGCCGGGGTCTTTATATTGCTTTTTGCACACTAAGGTAAGATGAATACGAATAAAATACTGGGTAGTAGTAGATGCTGAGGTGGAAACTAGTGGGGTGCATTCTATGAGTCATTGTAGATTTTAGATGTATGATTATGTCAGGACCTTTTCATATTGATATTTATGTTTACGACACAAACAGAAATCAGAAGATAGTAAAATAAAAGTAAATAAAGGTAGTATTCAATAAAATATTACTTACAAATGATTTACATGTACATCAACCCATCTAAAAATGTGTACTTTTTTCATGAAAAATACTATATAAATCATAAAAATATATCAGCTGCAATGAACTAGATTATAATTTCGTCCTATCTCTAAAAATATATATCGAATTTATTACAAGTAATATCCTGATATTATCAATACATTTTTATTTTGCACGATTTTTTTGCTTATAAACAAGCACGAGAGCAAACTACATAGTAAAATCTTGTCCGCAAGAGGAGGGATTTTTTACCTAATGCAATGAGTGCTTGAAAATAAAAATTTATTTGTTTATAATTTTCCAAGATAAATAAAATAATGTGTCAAATTCACCCCATAAAACAGAACAATAGTTTATATAACAAGGGAATAAAGTTCGTAATTATTTATCGAGAGTGAAGATTGAATCCTGAGTAGGTAGCCCGAGGTATCGAATCGCTGGAGACAAATAGTGACACTATACTCACGTGTTATATACGATATTTTATATACAAACGGAAAAATTCGTGATTTAATCAAAGAAACTTGGCACTGTCTTGAATCACTTTATTTCTACCAAGATTTTAACCTAGAACCTATGAATTTCGGTTATATGCTTTAAACCAACTAAACTACGTTCACAGATTTTACTCCACTTTTTGTCTCTATTTTAGTATTTATCATATGCAACCTCAATAGCATGACTCATATAAGCATACTAAGAGACTAGTCACGAGAGTCGTTTTCAGTGACACTGTTATTTAAAAAGAGTATTTATCGATTAAAATTTAATTCATATATTAAGAAAATATTTGAATTATAAACAGAAAAATCCGGCTACCGCCAGGATTTGATCATGGGACCTGTGTAGTCCGGCCATATGCTTTAGAGACCTTAGCTACGGTGGCTATGTAAGTCAAATCTGATTTTATTCTAACTGTATTCTTTTAATAATATTAGATTTCATCATTGTTCGTTATTTTCTTGAAATAAGCGAATGCTGTTTTTAACAATAAATAAATAAAAAGCGTCAGAATACAATATTACATATTCTAAATGATATAAGTAGACAGCTTTTAATACCATTTGATCGTCATGTTCTCAATTGATGTTTCAGCCTTATTCCCGAGTATACCACAGGGGTTTGTAATTTCTTGTATTGAAAAGTTTTTGGATTCCTTTAGTATTTATACTGAATTTTATAATCTAACTATATGATGGTATTAAACTTTGTTTTGATTCTGCTGTTTGCTCTTTTCGACAAGAACACTTTCAACAAATTGATGGAACTCCTATCAGATCTAGACTTAGTGGTTCTCTGGCAGACTTAGTTTTACTTATGCTTGAAGAAGATACTATTCCTGATGATCAAGATGGCAACCTGTATTATAGAAGATATGTTGATGTTTGCTTATTTATAACTCCATTTCAAAATGTTAATTTTAAAATTGACCACAAATTTAATAAGTCTATAAATTTTTTGGATGTCATTTTATTTAGATCTAATAATAAATTATACTAATTGGTATAGAAAGATTATTGCATCTGGTAGACATTTAAATTTTCGTTCTTATACTAATAAATGACACAAAAAGATTGTTGTAATTGCTTTAGTTGACCGTTGTGTTAAGCTTTCTGAACCAAGTTATTAAAATTCAAATTTATATTTATATATTTATAACATCTTAATTCATAATTGTTACCCTTCATCTTTCTTAAACAAAAACAGATGAAAGACAGACTATATAAACTGGTTTATGGAACTAATAATGATAATTCTCATATTATGAAAATGAAGCTTAAAATGGTTATTTAAGTAATAACCACGTAAAAAGCAGAAAAGATCTATGCATATAATTTTGAAATATCAGTGGTATATATGGTGTAGCAGCTAAACCTTCCCCGCCAATAGTTTCTTTATTATTATAGTTACAAAAAATACTAGAGAACAAAGTTGCAGGAGACCAAGGGGAACCTCTGCTCAAACAAGAATTTTTTTAATTAGTGGTTCTCAAGTTAGAGTATAAAGTTATATTTTTTTAAATGGAATTGTACATATTTTTTATACCTATTCGATAGCGTATTTTTTTTCAGAATTCGACCATGCATTACTTTATTATCGTTACATAATCAAAATATTGAAAAATGCGATGATATTTAAATTATTGATTTATTTTTAATATTAATGTGCAGTAATCTTGGGATAAAAAACAAAAACAAAATAACAAAATCTAGCGCTGCTGTGAAGTAATAATTGCCGTACTAATAGTTGCCTATTGTTATTCTTTGTATTTTAAAATTATTCTGTGACCGTATTGCTGATATTTATACAAATGAAGATTTGTTTAATTTATTTTTAATTTATGGTAAGGGTAATAAAAATACCATATAAGCTTGCAATATTTATGCTACGAGGTATCCAAAGAAACCTTGTACAGGGAGAATAGTAATCAGGCGACAAAATTTAACAAAAACTATGGTTTATTTTCAAATAAACGTGAAAATTAGCATTCGGTGAGAAATAAGGAAAAAATAGAAATCGCAGTTTTAGCTTCTATTGCCTGTAATTCCAATTTCAGTATCATAAAAATAATAATATTCTTAGACAAATTAAGTGAATACATTAATCGAAGCTTTTATTAATGGAGTATTCAATAGAAATAATTAGCATATTTGAGCTGTAGAATATTCTTATTAATTTATAAAACAAATATTCGGATCTAGCTCTAATGTGTGGCTACGAATATTAGGAAATAAATTTTTTGGAGCACATTTTTATGGAGCGAATTTAAACGACGCATATTATTTACGTATGTTTAAAATAAAATATTAAATTATTTAGATAGTTTAAAATTGAATCAAGGAAAAATATGTTGTTTCAGCAAGCCGGCTCCCAACACTCGTCGAGTGTACAAACAGCTCGACGAAATGTTTCAGTATCGCTGGTTAGCAACAAACGGACCATGCAAATGGCCCGCTTGTTGCCCGGACTTGATACCCCTTCATTTTTTATATGAAGCTTAAATATAGAGTGTATTAAAAACCAGTAACAGTGAAATAAAATTTAATAGAGTTATATTAGCTTGTACTGCCTTGACAATAGAAGCAAAATTGAAAGCGACTAAAAGCTATTGTAATGACATTAAATTAATAAACGGTTGAATTTAGAAAAAAATACGCTATCGAGTAGATATGAAAAATATGTATAATTCCATTTTGAGAAATATAACTTTGTACTCCAACTGCTTTAAAAAATATTTTCTTCTTTAAGCAGATGTCCCCCTTGGCCTTCTACAATTTTCGTCTATAGTATTTTTTTGTAACTATAATAATAAAGAAAATATTGGTAGTGGTCAGTTTCGCAGTTACACATATATAGTATATTGAAAGGGTATCATTGGAAAGCGTTTACGTTTGTGTTTCATTCACACATGTTTGTCAATGGACTTTCAACACGTGTATAATATGTTAGTTTACCTATGATAATTTAAAGCTTTACACTACAAGAAACTATTTTCATCTATTTAAAAAAATTTCAACTAATATTGTAACGTTTATTACAATTTCGGGTTCGGTGAAGTTTATTATTAAATAAAACACCAACAATGAAAACACTAATAAAATTATTTATTTAAAACGAAAATAATGTAGTATAACTACACTGCCTTTTTGTATTAATGACAACCGAAAATAAGAATGTCATTATGTTGACACTTAAGTGCAGAAAATAATCACTTTGCGCATGTAAATGAGTGCAGAAAGTTAGTACTCTGCACTATTGTAAGAAAAGAAAGTATATAATATGGATGCTGATAATGTATCTAAAATGCTGTAAGCAGATATTTCGTGTTTCTGCGAAACATTAAACTTAAGTTCTAATATATCTACACTTATCTATTTTTTTTAGAATCATACGCTAATAATATAAACCTCAGCTTGGCATTGACGGAACGAGACAGAGGTGGAAAAAGTGAGGGGAAAATAATACTATTCAGTGAAACTAGACATCTCAAAACCAAGATACGTAATAGCAAATACCTTAACTTAAATGATTATAAATTTATACTCGGCATTGTATAACTCAAATCTAACCATAATTATGATCTCCATATCCAAATGTTATACTATACCCTTTTTATGACTACAGACATATACGACAACAAGGATTGTAATTTTAGGCGATTACAACACATAAGTCAAGGCAAAATGAATCAGCGTGACATAAAAGTATCGAAAATTATAGAAAACCTCAGTGTGTGCGCTCTGAAAGGTAAAATTATAAGTGAGACTTCAAGTTAGTTCACATTATTTAGTAAAAATGGCAAACTTACCATTAATCATATTTGGACAAATGTTAACTTTCTGAATAAGGTGACTTATCTAATTTTCATTTCCACTTTAAAATACACAAAGCATAGTCTGAGCATTATAAAATTTGATACTGGGAGTCATCTAAAGAGATGTAAATGTAAATAATATAGATAATATCACCAGAAATTAGTCAAATTACAAACCTTAATGATAACAATAAATAATCAAGGATTAACAAACCGTTGTACAAGAGTAAATGTCTCGATCTAAAATACTCAACTCGATATAATCTAATTTTTATTTTGAACCTCATATTTAAAATAGTTAACAATATATTTAATTTCAAAAAAGTTTGTCTAGAATATATAAACCAATGTAAAATAGGTTATACTCTTATGCTAGGCCTTACCAAATCACTTAATGAATAAAATTATTTTTTGTAAATTAAAAATAAATATAATATCTTAGAAAAAATTTAAATAACTCCTGGCATATTACAATGCGAAATTCTCTCTTGACTCTCATTCCCTCTTTGTAAATGATATAAATCACTACTTTAGGACCTTAGGTGCAAGAGATATAAATATTGATAACTAAAATGACCTAATTGTATATATGCATACGCGGATGATATCGTCGTTCTTTGCTACTTCTCAGTTAACACACAAAAATAAATATATCATCACGCCTTTTTACCCATTACTGGGTGTGGTAGTAATATATTTATGCACGTGAAATGTGATAACCAGCTCTCAAATCACGCGTCCCAAAGTTGTTAGTGGTATAGGTTTAGGTATAGTCGTTCCGATATCTGAACAGTTTAATTTGGCGGCAAAAAGGAGACTCCGAAAAGCAACAGTACTCGTAGCGAAAACGGGGTAAATGTAATAAGTGACATGAAAAAGTTAAATTACTAAATTCAGTGACTAACGTAACTGTATTGTATTGTCAATACCGAAAAATCACACCTAATTACATTATAAGAATCTAAATAGAAGCATCACTTTTAGCAATTGCCATATGGAGGTGAACCCTAAATGTATGGCGAAAAATTCTAACCAGGGGCTCGCAAAAATAATTTACAACCTCTTACTTAACCTAACAACGATACAGTAAAACAAGCAAGGGCAAAATTGAACAACCAAAGTAAAATTATTTTTGCATAAATTTAGTTGCACTGAGATCAGGGGCGGATTTAAACTCTTTTGGGCTCTAGGCAAAATCTTTATTTCGGGCCCCTTCATAATATATATATATATATATATATATATATATATATATATATATATATATATATATATATATATATATATGTATATATATATATTAGGGTGGCCCTTATTTTGGGTAAGTTCGAATTTTGTCGGTCTCCACCCGAAATCTGGTTTAAAATCACAAAAAAGTAATAAATTAATTTTTTGAGATTTTTAAAATAAGTTTAACCCGTGCCTCTAGACCACTTTCACTTTTGCCTTCAGCACCCAAATCACTGTTGAGCAGTGATTTTATTCAAAATGCAATAATTTTTTTGTTTTTCAATATTTTGACACAATTCCAAGTGGGCATTAAACTAGATGAGATAACGAATCGATCGATTACAATAAACAATAATTTGATATGATTGTTTATTGCTAAAGGATTGGTAAAAACTAACGAAAATTGAGTTTTTTTAAATACGCAAAAAGTGATTCACAGTACTGATTCTTTTCCAACAATTTAGTTTTATAAACTATTTTTGATTATTTTAGACTGTTTTTTAATAATATTCATATTGATTATAACATTTTTATCATATTTTTTTAATTTTATCATATTTTTAGCCACATATATTTTATCATTTGTTGTGTTTATTTGTAAATGTGTATAAGTAAAAGTGGCCTAGAGGCACGAGTTAAACTTATTTTAAAAATCTCAAAAAATTAATTTATTACTTTTTTGTGATTTTAAACCAGATTTCGGGTGGAGACCGACAAAATTCAAACTTACTTACTTAAAGTAAAACTATTTTCATAAAAAAATAAAAATGAGTGTAAACTAAAAGTTAGAAACCGGGCCCCAAAATTTTTGGGCCCTAGGCTATTGCCTCTTTAGCCTAGGCCAAAGTCCGCCCCTGACTGAGATATGCGCAACAAATGAATAAAAACGATATAATAGCTCAATGTATGATAATAATTTAAAAATATAAATATTTCACTGTTATATTATACTAGATATAATTTTCATTATAAACAATTTAACCTATCTAATATCAACAATAACTATCTATTCATTAAAATTTTTCAAACTTATTTATTATATCTACGATTAAACTAAAATTTCAATAACTTCATTCTTATACTAATTTCACTCAGAGAATAACCCAATGCATACTAGAAGTTGTTAGTTGTAACGAATTGACGCAATACATGTCCCTTTACGAATTTCTAACAACTAAATATTATACGAAAATTCACCAGTAATTTGCCGAGTATTTGTAGCTCAAGTGGTAGAGTGATATGTCAATCATAATCACTTCGCTCCATATCATTCATATCCATTCCATTAAACCATTGTTTTAAATTCATTTATGTAATTTTAACTTAGCAAGTAAGGCACTGGGTGCCAGGAATTGTAATATAAGTTCATGTCCTGTAAAACGCTCTATGTCTTCCTCGCCATGTGGAAAACCGATCGCGCTGACCGTAGCGCTGTGATGCTGAGGGTATCCGCTAATCAGTCACACATGTGCGAGGAAAAAATGCGTTGTTTGTGGTGTACTTAGAATAAAGAAAAATAAAGTCTTAAAAAAAAAGTCACCTTGCGTGTGAATGGTTCTGAGTTCAAATCCCGGTGAATGTTCATAATTTCTCAAAATTATTTCTTAACATAATATTGACTGAGATATCAAGGATTATTAACTACCATATTTTAAGTTTTCAATATTATTGCTAAGGAAAAACCTGCTAATCGCAAAATTTGTCAATAATTTTTACGAAATATGGTAAAATTTTTGAATATCTTAAATTGTATCTTTTAGTACAACTTTATAAATAGCAATGTTTATTACCAGTACTAACTCAACACATCAAACAAAACTCAGGATATCAAAATAAGTAAAGTTGATATTATATGGCAAATGCATAGTTTGTATAACTGATATGTCGGCGAACATTTTTGGATATGTTTACGAATTATGTGAAAACAAATCGTTTGTTATGCTTTTTTTGGCGCGCTATACAATAAACTCAGTGCCTTTCGGTTTACACAAAAACAATAGAAGCACCACATAAAATTACCTAGCTAGCGATGTTCAGCGGTGCTAAGCGTAGTTTACAGAGGCGCCACCTAGCTCGAAAGAAGGGAAGGACAAGCTAGGAACAAGTGACACAAAATATGAAATGCTTATAACTGAACCAAAATATCATAAATAAAAATTAAACTTTAATATGAGCTCATGCCAAAATAAACTAATATAACAGTAAGAAATAAGCATAAGACTAAAATGTCTCCAAAATCAAATTACAAATATAAGAATCAAAATTGTTAATGGTACGCAAACGCATGAAGAAGAAATAACAAAAGAATGTAGATGATGTTAAAATGAATAATGAAGGAAAGAGATGTTGAAACAGGAAGTAAGTCGAAACTAACTATTAAAAAAGTCTTCGCTGATTTGTGGTGGGTTGGCTTTGACAGAAACAAAAATGTGTGTGCTCAACAGCAACTAAAAGTCAAACCAATTCAAAATATCACAAAATACTAAATGTAATCAAATCACAAAGCATCAAAATATGTTGCCAAAAAACGAGGTGCCTTTTCAGACCGCTGCAGAAAAGTTCTCAAAAAAGTAAGTTCCTAATTTGTCCAAAACTGTCGGGTCTCAACACATTCTCACACATATTTGCCAATGAATGATGATGAAGGGCGTAAGAGAAATCAAAATAGTGGTCGGAAATAAGTATCAATAACAAAATTGACGAACCAAGACGTGGTTCAATACACGGGAAGCGTGTATTTTACACAAATCTAAAATTTATAACCCGTACAAAATCAGATAACATAACTCCTCTCCCCAAAAAATATTATACTGAATTATGATATATGGTAAACGACAATTTGAAGAGTACATGTGGACAGAACATGACTTCATACATAAGCAAAACCGGTAATCTAGCTTAATTAAAACAACAAAAGGAACTGTTCGAGTTCACAAGACCAGAAATAACCACGATTGAGGATAAACTATTATTTTAAGTAAAGGACTCTACGTGAAATTTACACTTACAAAGAGACACCAAATGTGCTCATTAACCAAAAGACAATAATCTAAAATAAACTAAGCAAATAAAATAACTTTAACTTATTAAAATCTTAGTTAGAACACTTACTCTCAAAACGCAGTCTTCATGACGATGTTCTTCGATCTCATCTCTGTCTTTTCAAACCAAAATCAAACTCAAACCAACATGGCCGACTCACAAACAAGATTTCGATCAGCATCCAAAAACAAAACCGATATCCCTCAACTCTAGAGACAAACTCTCCTGCATAGAAAAGAGACGTAGTAGGTGCTAGTCAGCAGATCACAAATAACACTATACGCCCTCGTGACAAAATCAAGAACTACAAAAACTAAACAAGCAAGACCGATTTTGGAATTGTTAGATAGTGTGATTGATTCGTGTGATCCAGGTGAAGAAGTTATCGTATGTGGTGATTTAAATGGTTCGATGGGAGTAAAGAGCAGTATTCTGGGAATGTATTGGGTAAGTTTAGTGATGCTGTAACAAGTCTGAGTCTGCACAATTAAGACATACATATTAAGTAATTTCAATAACTGAGTCATGCTGTGACATGTAATATCTAAATATTATAGTAAAGTGTAATACTTATTTAGCTGACTTAGCATAGAGGATAGTTAGTGAGATGGCTGACCGATTAGGGTAACAGAAAAGAGTGAATATAAAATAGAGTGAACACATCAAGAGAATATCGAGTAGTGCTGTTGTAACACGAGCAAGAGCTGGGCGAATAAGTTAATCACTTATTCTTAATTTAATCTTTATATTACGTTCAATATTTCCACTTACCTTGAGATGCAGCAACGTAACACTGGCACTCTTTATTACCGTGATATGAAATTAAATAAGGTTGAGAGCTAAAGTTTGAGGTTTGGTAGAATATTTAAAATTATATTTAATTAGTAAGAAAAAATGTTCTAAGGTATAAGAAAACACAAGTTGAACCGTTGAGGAGACGAACGAGACTGACTTCCACACAAGCAGCTTGCAGCATCCAGAAATCCACCCCCAGAGCGTGGACCCATTAAATCAGATAAGAAACCATCTGGATGCTATAACAGTTGGCGTATCAGTTAACCCCTGACCTCGCAGAGGCCCAGATAAGATGAACATGAAAATCTGTTGCATTTCTAAGAATTTTAGTTATTAATGTCATTCTCTTTTTAATTTAGTCTAAAATTAATAGCTAACAGATTTCCACTTAGTCGTCCTATCTGTACATGTGCGAGCCAGAAGTCGACATCTCGTGCGTTGCCTCAAAAGATAAAACTTTAAACTAATAATTTTACATTATTGTTACACTGTGTTATATAACGTATGTAACAACTTCAATCTGACAAGAACCCGTATATTATTTGCTGACTCTCGTCATAACGAGGAGGGTTACAATGTGAGAGTGAATAAAAACGATAGGAAAATGGTATTCTTCTGCTAAGCGCGTGACCTTTTCGTTTACAACTCAGTCTTTAAGCATAAATTAGCTCACTTGTATACATGGGAGAATGTGAGTGAGAATAGGCGGAGTGTGATTGATTTTATTTTGTATGATGAAAGACTAAGAACTTATTTTTAAATTTATAAGATAATGATTAACTTTGAATTAAAACCAATTTATTTTGAACTTCCATTATCTTTATTAGTGAAAAAAATACTTTTAACAATTTATAAAGTATTTTTTTCACTAATAAAGATAATGGAAGTTCAAAATAAATTGGTTTTAATTCAAAGACTAAGAAGTTTAGTTGTTGATACGCGTGTGAAACGTGGGGCTGAATTGGGTACGAAAGACCATTATTTGGTGGTGTCGCAAATACGCCTGGATAAATGTTGGCGAATGAGGGTAAAAGGCACCGAAAAAATATTTTGTGTGAAATATAGTGTACTAGAGATTGAGAATGTTGGAGGTATGTTTGTTGAGAAAATAATTGATTCTTTGCCTGTATGTGAGCCTAATTTTTAATGCAGCATAAATAATGTTTGGATGAAATTTAAGGATATAGTTCTTAAATGTACAAAAGAAGTTTGTGGTGAATGCAGATTAGGCTCTTGTCCAAGGAATGCATGGTAGAATGATGAAGTGAACGAAGCAATTCAGGAGAAAAAGACAACGTATTTGCGATTTCTACATGTAAAAGATGTACCTGGAAGGTTACGTGATGAATGTTTGCTAGAATATAAAAGATAAATAAGTATGTTAAGAAAGTAGTGAGAGAAAGTAAATCGCGTTTTGATAATTTGATGAGTGAAAGATTGACGAAAGATTTTACTATGAATAAAAGAATGTTTTGATTGAGTGTGAAGAGATTTTGAGGTGGTAATGTAAGGGCGGTGAAAGCGATTAGGAATACGATTGTTGAGTTATTGAGGATTGAGTTAGATGTTAGAAATAGATGGTGTGAGTATTTTAGAGATTTATATGGTAGCGTAAATAAATTGAATTGTTGTAGTGAAAATGCAAGGGAAAATGTAACAAGTGATGAATGGGATATACTCGTAGATGAGAGTGATGTTAGTTAAGCATTGTTACGTGTGAAGAATGGCAAAGCTCCTGATTTGGATGGTATATCAAATGAGATTTTGAAGTATGGTGGTGAGAGAGATTATTTGATTGGTTAGTTTATTTATTTAGATTTTGTTTGAAACGGTGTGTGGCTCCTGATGATTGGAAATGTGCTATCATTTGTTGAGTTTGGTAGTGAAGTTTTACGGGACGATTCTTATTCACATGATGCGAAACTTAACAATATCTAAGTTAAGTAATATGCAAGGAGGATTTTTGCCTGAGAGAGGGTGTGTAGATCAATTGCTTCCTCTTCGTATGACTGTTGAGAAATCACTTGCTAAGAACAAGAAGGTGTTCTGTAGCTTTCTCGATATTCAAAAAACATATGAGAGTGTTCATCGAGATATTCTGTGCGATGTATTTCTGGAGTACGGTATAAATGGTAATTTGTTGGGAGCGATTTATGTATTTTGCGAAGATAGCGAGGCTGCGGTGAGAGTTGATAATAGATTAAGTGATTGGTTTTGCATAGATGCTGGCGTGACACAAGGTTGTGGGATGTCTCCGTGGTTGTTTAATTTGTATATGGATGTGCTGTTACGAAAATCGCTGAATGGGGTGGATGGCATACGTATTGGTGGTAGTGTAGTGCCTGCGTTAGCTTATGCGGGTGATGTAGTTGTAATGGGCGAAACTGAGGAACAATCTAGAAGAATGATTCTAAGTATTGTGGCGAGTACGGCCTTTTTCCTTCTGGAACAGTCGACGCGTTGTAGTCTGTAGCGCGTTTACCGCTGTCTCATACGCAATACAGAGACAAGTTCGAACCTGTTCTCTTTGCGTCATGCTTGTACATTGTTCCAGAAGCTCTGGAATATTGTAGAAGATCTTGTTTCAGTATATAAAGGAGAGTTTGTGTCGGCAACATTCATTCTGTATTTAAAGTGTGAACAGTGCAAGTCGTTGCTAAATACTTTAATGTCAATATAAATACGTGTTGTAAATAAATATATGTCTTGGTAGTTGTACTACATTATTTTCGTTTTAAATAAATTTTTTGTTAGTGTTTTCTTTGTTCGTGTTTTATTTAATAATAAACTGTACCGAACCCGCAATTGTACTAAACGTCACAATTAGTGTCAGGTGTTAGGGTTGTGTTTCGTGAATTAAAAGTGTAGTTTAAGTGCAAATAAATAAAAATGGGTTCGAGAATAGTAAATCTAAGTGATTAAAAAGTGACTGATCATAAGAGAAAATTAGAAGAACGTGATCTGGATACTACAGGCAAGAAAAGTATACTGCAAGAGCGTATTCGTCAATTTTTGGTTGAAGCTGGTGAAATAACGGATACATATGAATTCGAAATTCCGGGGATTTGGACTCCATGCACAAATAATTAGAGGAAAATTCTAGAAGCTTAGAAGCCAAATATGAAGAAAATTCGAGGCAAACAGAGGAAAATTCTAGAAGTTTGGAAGCTAAATTGGAAGAAAGTTCCAGAAATACCGAAGAAAATTATAAAAATCTGAAAACTTATGAAAAATTCTAAACCTCTGAAGGAAAAAGGAAAATTCTAGAAGCTTGTAAACTAAATTTGAAGAAAATTCTAGAAGTTTGGAAGCACAATTGGAACGAAGTTCCAGAAATACCGAGGAAAATTACAGAAGTTTGGAAGCCAAATTAGAAGAAAATTCTAGAAGCTTGGAAACTAAATTAGAAGAAAATTCCAGAAGCTTGGGAGCTAAATTCGAAGAAAGTTCCAGAAGCTTGGAAACTAAATTTGAACAGAAGTTTCAAAAATTTGAAGAACATTCGAAAAACTTAGTGTGAAGAAAATTTTAGAAATGTTAAAAAAGAAATAGAGGCAAGATTAGCAACATTGAATCACGAACAGCTAAATGTCAAACAAATTAACGACTTAATTCAGAAAACACCATCAAGTGAACAGGCATTGAATAACGGAAAAGTAGAAGATTTTGTGACAGAGGGAAACGAATCATTGCGTAGATTCCACATGAAACCACCACAGTTTTTTGGTATCTTGGCCTAATTATGACGCCCAATTAGAAGCTGCCGCAGTATCTAATGGTTGGTCATCATCTGAGAAGGCAACGGCCTTGATCATTGCGCTGCGTGGTGATGCAGTGGATATATTGCAAACAATCCCTCCAGAAGAGCGGCAAAACTATCAGCAACTAGTAAAACGCTGAAATATGCGTTATGGACACGCACATCTGCATTAAGTGTTTCACTCGCAGCTGAGAAATAGAAGTCAGAAATCAAATAAATGAAATTCCAGAAGAATTTGAATCTGATATCGCTCGTCTAGTTCGCCTAGCGTATCCTGACACCCCAGATAGTGTGTTATAACGACTGGCTGTGCAAGGATTAATTGATGGTCTCCGAGAGAAAGAAACCAAGCGGGCTCTGATTCTGTCTCGTTCGAGTAACCTGTTCATTGCCCTGGCCAGTGCATTGGAATTCGAGACGGCAGAACACGCTTCAAGACGGCAAGACAATATTCGCACAGTAGAGGGCGTAGAGGAAAATCTCAATGTGTCTATGGAGAAAACAGCACGGAGTGTCTAGACTTAGATGTTGCCAAAGAAAAGAGAACTTCGATGTTGGAACTGCGGTGAACTGGGGCATGTGCAAAGCCGCTGCGGGGAACAAATGAAGAACAAGAAAATGGTGACTGTGCAAAGCAACAGGAGCCGCGGCTACCATCCATGGCGAAGCAGACATTACCATCACCATCCGAAATACACGAATTAAACATTGAGCTCTGGTAGATGACATTGAAGCCGACTTCATTCTCGGGATGGACATCATGAACGCAAATGGCGTTGAACTAAAATTAAAACGCGGAATAATTAAAATCAATGGTGAAGAGATCGTTTTACATCCCCGAGGAGAAAACACAGTACGTGTAACCTTAGCTGAAGATACGGTCGCGTTAAATCGAAGTGAGATGATTGTGGATGCCCACCTGGAACGTGAACTTCCAACAGGATGTACCATGATGTTAAAAGCTGGAAATCATAATGAAACGTCTTCTCGAGGAATGCTGGTGGGAAAAGATTTCGCGCATACTGGAAAGGTAGTACCAGTTCAAGTAATGAATGTTAATTATTATCTAGTTACACTAAAGAAGAGTACTATCGTAGGAAACTGTTCATCCGTAACTTCGGTTATACGACGAACATCCGTTATACAAAATCAACCAAAGAAACTTCCCGCAGAACTGGCCAACCTACTGTCAAAATCTTGCCAAGAATTAAACCCGGATCGGAATTGCAGAATGCGGAATATAATAACGAAATATCAAGACTTGTTCGACACCAGCTGTAGGACCAAGGGTAGAACCAACGTAGTCCAGCATAAAAAAAACACCGACGATATACGTCCCATCCGCCAAGTACCGAGAAGATTACCATTGGCCAAGAGAGAGGAAACCGAGAAAATTATTCAAGACATGGAAAAAGAAGATGTCATCGAATCCTCAAGTAGTCCGTGGGCCTCACCACAATTCTGTGTGGACTATCGTCAACTCAACAATGTGACAAAGAAGGATAGCTACCCGTTGCCCCGACTAGATGACACATTGGATACGTTGGCCGGGTCGAAAATATTCTTAACATTGGACTTGAAAAGTGGGTACTGGCAGGTTGGAATGGCACTAACAGGATAAAGAAAAAACTGCGTTTTCTGTCGGTGTCAGACTGTGACAATTTACGGTAATGCCAGTCGGGCTTTTCAATGTCCCCACCACGTTTGAACGACTCATGTAAACGGTACTGCAAGGGCTATCTTGGAAAACTTGTTTGGTGTACCTTGACGATATTATTGTGGTCGGAAGTACATTCGACGATCACATGAGGAATTTGGAAGAGGTATTCCTGAGACTGCGAAGTTCTGCATAGGCCAAAGAAATATCATCTCTTCCGCAAAGAAGTGCAGTACCTGGGACATATTGTGTCCGGAAACGGAATTTCCGTTGACAATCACAAGATCCGACCAGAGAATGGCCAGTACCCATTGACAAACATCAATTGCGAAGCTTGCTTCGTCTTTGCAGGTTCTACCGACGATACGTCTCTGGATTCGCCACCATTGCCAAGCCACTGACACGCCTCACGGAGGAAGGACGGAAATTTGTGTGGGAAGAAGAGTGCCAAGACACTTACGACAACCTCAAGCGAGTCATAACAACAGCACCAGTCCTGAGTTATCCTCTGCCCAACGGGGACTTCACACTGGCTACAGATGCCAGCTATGTCGAAATCGGCGCCGTCCTATAGCAAATTCAAGAAGGACAAGAGAAGGTCATCGGCTACTTCAGCAAAACTCTGTCAAAGCCGGAGCGTAACTACTGCGTCACCAGGCGAGAATTATTGGCAGAAGTGAAAGTCGTTGAACACGTCTACAAATACCTGAATGGAAGGAAATTGCTGGTGAGGACTGATCAGGCTGCATTGAAGTGGCTGTTACAATTCAAGAATCCGGAAAGGCAAGTAGCAAGATGGATCGAACGATTACAGGAATATGATTTCGTCATCGAGCATAGCGCCGGATTTAGTCATTGCAACGCTGTCGCATTATCAAGACGACCATGCTCAAACGACTGCAAACACTGTACCCGTGTAGAGGAGAAGTCCGCTCCAATCTTACAGACCACAGTGATAGACGACCATTGCCTGACTGAAGAAGATGTGAAAGACCAAGAAGTTGATCCGGAATTGAAGAACCTACTATAATGGAAGAAAGAAGGCCGCAAACCAACCTGGCAAGAAGTTACACGACACTCGAAAACCGTAAAATCGTACTGGGCGCAGTGGGATTCCATTGTTATAGAAGATGGAATACTGAAACGTATACTGGAAGATGCTGAGTCAATAGACATCTCTCTCCAAGGTTGTTTCCGGACACCAAAGTGACTAGGACTGTCATCTATTAATGTTCCTGTTAGCTTATCGATCATCTGTCCATGAAACAACAGGACAGACTCCGGCTAGCATAGTCTTTGGTCATGAACCGCGATTGCCCTGCGATTTGAAGTTCGGCAGCAAGCCAGGTGAAACTTTGGCTGGCGTAGGTTTCGTCACCGAACTTCGGAAGAAGATGAACGTCAACCATGAGCAAGTACGATCCAACATCCAGAGCGCTAGTGACAGGATGAAAGACGTATATGATGTCAAGGCTGAGAATGGTTGATATCAAGCCGGAGATCTGGTTTTGCTACACAACCCACAGCGTCACCGTGGATTGTCCCCAAAGCTACAGAACTCCTGGGAAGGTCCTTACGAGGTAATGAAGCGTATAAATTACGTCATTTATCGAATCCGGAAAAGGACTGGAGTAAAATCAAGAGTGATTAATTTCAATCGATTAGCTCCTTTCGAAGGTGACAACAACGACTGCAACGCCAATGAAGCTCGAGCTCGACGAATTAATGTACAAGACACGGAAACCACCTTTGACGAGTTCATGGTCATAAAGTATGAAATGGTGTGACCAAGGAACATCAGGGTGACCTATTCAAAGGGTCTACAGAATACTCACTGGCGCATTGTACACAGGTGTACAAGAGCGAATGGATGGATGTGAATGAAGGTTTGTTACGTGATGATGGATTTTGGTTGTGAGGAAGGAAAGAGCTCGTATAGAGGAAGTGTTACTTGTGGTTGAAACGAGTATCGTGTGTCAGAATGAGAATGTTGGCATGAAATGATTTTTTTTATGAATCTTTTAGTGGATGTTCTGTGAATGTTTCAGGGGTTCGTGCTACCCCATTTAATGGAATATAACGTTATTTTATGTATGTATGTCAATATTCTGCCCTCTAAATTTGAAATTCATCGTTTAATTCATTTGTGGAAAAGTACACTAAAATGCCAATACCCACGAAAACCACCTTAAGATACAAATTCGCAGATATAATATTTGGGGAAACAATGAGAGAAATTAAAGAAATAATTGACAACAACATCATTTCTTTTGTTGTAGATAAAACAACAGATACTTGTGGTCGATATATTGCCAATTTATAATCGGTACATTAGATGAAAGAACAAGACACTGCTACGAGTCCAATGTCAAAAAGAAAATTAACCTGGTTAACCAATTCCAACTCAATTAAATATTAAAAGGTGGAGTACTTGGCTGAATGCGGTTATTTTTATGTTGACAATTTCGATGCAATAAAACGAAATGTTAGTTCTTTCTCACTTGATTCAACACAATCGAAGATTGCAAAATAATTTTAAATTTAAATACACTGACTCAAGACTTGGGTTTTGTTAAAGCAAATTATGGTTTTATTACTGAAGTACTAAAAAAACTAAAGATATAAGGATTAGATCTCTCCGATTCTATAGATTGAAATAAAAATAAAAGTAGAATCAACAACGTTAAAGGAACAACTGCAGGTTAGGTTTTAAATCAGCTTATAAAAAGTTGTAAAATATTACAAGGAAACCTGGAAGAAAATATTTAACTGAAACCAAAAATAATAAGCCAATTCAAGTTCGCCCCAGTTACATCAATTGATGTAGAAAGAAATTTTTCCTGATGCAAACAAATATTATCCGATCGACGGCAATCTTTTTTAATTAATAATTTAGAACAACACATAATTATTAATGTTTTTAAAACTGTAAGAAATTAGAATTATTAATTTGACTTCTTTGATAAAGAATTTATTGTTTAATGATTACATGTTTTTAAAATTTTAATATAACCTAATAAAAATGTATTTTACTCTAAAAAAATATTTTACATTTTTACATTTTTTATTAGATATCTATTATTAAATAAGCTTATTTTATGCATATATTGTTATTTTCGGTGCATATTGTTAACAAAATTTATGTATATATATATATATATATATATATATATATATATATATATATATATATATATATATATATATGTAAGACATGCATTTTAATAATGCAATCCACTGATTTGGAAGCGCTGATGGTCATATATCTGTCAACGAAAAATATGACGAGGCAGCCTGAGGCGGCTGCCAGCGCTGAGACTCTCAGTCTATGTTTCACGGGTGTGACGAACAATTCGGGGTGGAAGTGAATAAGTGAAGTAAAGGACTAAAACATTCATTGTTATATGGACACTGTATTGGATTAGCAGTAATTAAAGGTGTGACCGGTACGAGGTGGTCACCGCCCGTTTATATCTGCTCATGTATATTATCCTGAACTCTGTATGTAAAATGTGTAGTATATTACAGTTAATACATGCAATGAGTTAACAAGGTTTGAAATCAATTTTATAATACATTTTCCTTGTTACCTAGTCTTTTAGTATGCCTTTATATATATATATATATATATATATATATATATATATATATATATATTCCGATGGTGTATCAACTGGACACCTATCCAAGTAATTTGTGTAGCAATTCGACACCCGTTTTCAATTGGGCCACGGCTCCAAATGATCTTGTTTTATTGTGCATTTTCTATTGTTAATAGCTTTAAATAATCAGAATTTTCTTATCTGTGTTATAGATATAGCAATTATTTATTAATTAAGACTGAAGAAATATTTTTCAAATGCTACATTATTTAGAAAATGTGAAATATGTATTACAGGTATCATTTCGACACGAAATTAAACTTTAGTGTAAAAGCCACCAACAGGAAAAATACGAAACTACGATGAGTTGCAATTGAATGTATAACAACAAGTTTGAACAAAAGAGGACGCTAGCATTTAATAAACAGGATTTATGTATTGCGGGTAATCATGAGTTACCTTTACATATTTTCAGAGAGAATCTGACTTACTCATGTACCCCCACTCCTCTTGTGTGTACTAGTGATGTTAATAAAGAAATGTTTTAATTGGGGAATACTTGGCTAGTGTATCAATTGCACACATCCAAGTAAATTGTATAGTAATTCGACACCTAATTTATATATTGCAAATAATCACTAGCTATATTTATATTTATCATATCTTTGGAGTTACTCTCACACTACCACCACTTCTCTTGTTTATGTTAGTGTAATCATCAATAATTATCTGCTTATTGCAGGTTCTATATGCCTTCTTCAACTTCTACTTATAGCCAGCCTTTCCATTTCCAAATAACTTCTTCCTTCTATCAGGTCATCTACCATTTTCCTTCTCCTCTTTCCTCTTTTACCTTCTTCTTCTACCGAAATCTGCGATATATACCCCGGATTCATTTGTAATACACCAGCCGCCGTTTCAGGAACACCGCCGTCGCGACGCCCAGTGTTGTGGTTTTCATAAAAAATTAAAAACCACTCCATGCGATCATTCATAGCATACCAGCCGCTATTTCGGAGACACCACCGTCGCGACGCCTGGCGTCGTTTTACCGAAAAGTCGCGGAATCACTTGTTACGGACTCACTAACCTTCGTTGTAAGTTTGGCCGTCATCCGGACAAACCATCCGTAATTTTCGGCACCAGCCGCCGTTTCAGGAACCCCGCCATCGCGACGCCCAGTGTTGTGTTTTTCATAAAAATTTAAAAACCACTCCATGCGATCTTGCATAGCACACCAGCCGCTATTTCGGAGACACCACCGTCGCGACGCCTGGTGTAGTTTTACCGAAAAGTCGCGGAATCACTTGCTACGGACTCACTAACCTTCGCTGTAGGTTTGGCCGTCATCCGGACACACCATCCGTCATTTTCGGCACCAGCCGCTAGTTCGAAGACACCACCGTCGCGATGCCTGGCGTCGTTTTACCTAAAACGTTAATTGATATTTGTGTTTCTAAATATTATTAACGTAAGTATTAAAATAATAATTGATATTTGTGTTTCTAAATATGTTTTCATTAATGACAATTTTCCAATATAATACGCTAAAGAAACTAAAATGGCCTCTACAATACGTAAACAAGTAAAATTTATTCATATTCAGAAAAATATGTTAAATAATATAAGAACAATTTTGGAAATAGTGCGACTGTAAACCTGATACAATATTTTAAAATAATGTTGTATCATCAATGGTACAAATATAGAAAATATTTTCGCCGACTGTTTTAAATTAGTTTACAGATATAATAAATATATCATCACTCCTTTTACTCATAATTGGGTGTGGCACTCTGTCGTAGCAGATCTCGGTAGGTGATATATTTCTTCGCGTGAAGTGCGGTTACCAGCCGTCAAATCTCGGCCCCCAAAGATGTTAGTGATGGGGGAGCCACAGGGGTAGATTTAATTTGGTGAAAATTGTTTGTCGGCTGTTGGGATTGAACCAGGGTTCTCAAGATCCACAAGCCGACTCGATACCACTGAGCCATCTACCCCATAGTTTACAGCGACAGTATAAATCGGTCAGTGAATATAAAAAAATAGTAACATATCACATTAATTTCAATATAATTGATTTTATTGGAGTAAAAATTGTAAATCCTTTAATATTGTAATTTGTAGAAATATTGGGACTAGGTTCAAAATAATAGAAAAAAATCTTCTGATTGAAATATTTAATTTAAGTTTCGGCTTTGTACTTTTTCAACGGTTGTTAATCTCACCGATTGTTTGTTGCAATTCCCACATTTTACTTGATAGACTATATTTTGTTTATCCTCAGGCTTGTTTTATTTATTAAGCTTTGATGGTGTGAAATCATAGTTAATGGTCCTGTCCGGGTAGCCATATTGGAATAAAGAGTGATAGTAAATTTCAGACATGGATGAAATTCATTAAAAGCAGCAAGAATAAATTTAATGCATCAGTAGGAGCTGTAACAAAACAGCCGTCAACGTATCTACCATCGGCAAGAAATATGATAACCGTTAAATTTTATCCCATTAGTGATGTTGTCCTTTTATACGTCACTAGATATTGATGAACATGTAAATTTGGTCAATTTTCATATTTGTTCACAACTTTTACAAATAAAATGATAAGGATTTTAGCTTGTACTGTTATTATTATTCATACAAATCTAATAGTACACTACGGCACAGTTAAATAGAGATTTTTAACGATATAAAACGATATTAAAACCACTAGAAAAAAATTATAGATTTATTTTATTTTCGCTATTCTTTACATTATTAATAATATAAAACGATCAAATATCACAAAGTGCGTATTTTATTAAATTAAACTAAAATTCAATAAATATTTAGTAACAAGGTAATTACAATAACAATTACGTCTACACGTAGATAGAATAATAACAAAATATGATTGTACTAAATCAAATGTTACTCCTCTATTAGTTCTCCATTCTTTTTTCTAATTATTCGTGGAAGAATTTGTCGTAAAAATTTCCATCACATCCAAAAATTAATCGATCTAACACTTCCTCAATTCAAAGATGGTATAATCTTGCGCTACACATCTTCTGTCTTCTCGTATAACGATGATGTATACAAACAGTTAGATGGCACTCCAATGGGCAGCAGTTTAAGCAGTAATGTAGCCGATCTCATGCTCCAAGTACTAGAATATATCACTTTGTATAAACTAGGTTTAAATATATTATATTGTGGTATAGAATATTCCATTCTTGCTGCATTCAATGAACTTCATCCACGCCTGGTATTTTCCATCACACCCGGCTGATATTTTAGACAGGAGACACTAAACAACGATTCCACACCATTAAAATTGAAACCTAAAAAAGAGCTTTCATCGCTCCGCCGCATAAGATCTATTATACTAAGATAGCATGCCACGCCTCCATCAACACAGGTATTAATTAAGAAGATCCTAAGGAATACAAATATAGTATCTTATAAATTACGGGATATAACATTGCTTGAGGATAAACAAAATGTAGTTTATCAAGTACCGTTGAAAAAGCATCTTTATAACCATAATTACCATGCTAAATCATTAAATCCTTGATATAGTGGCATTACCAAACACGTGCAAGAAATAGGACATAAAATTAAATATAAAACTTCCAAAATTACCGATAAAGAACCGCACAAATATAAAAGATTGATTCTGGAGATATTGTACTTTAACAAAAACAAACACAACAATTCAAACAATACTGAATGTAATTACACTTTGTTTCGCGTGCCTAGTATTAGACATTTTGCATACGTCATCTACAATTGACACCTGTTTAAGTTGTTTACAGTTTGAATTTTGTCTTTTAACATGCATTTTGTAACCATGTTGTACGACCTTGAGACCTACGATTTCTACAGATTATAATTGATGTTACGAAAGATATTGTTCTTGATAAATTTAGTTCAATAGATTCATATAATATTGCAGGCCCGAATGGAATCCCTTTACATGTTATTAAATTGTGCAGTGCAGCTTTGATTCTACCATTGTATCTGCTCTTTAACTTATCCTTATCATTTCAAAAATTCCCCAAAGTCTGGAAAACATACTTGTACTTCACTACTCCTCTCCACAAAACTGGGGACAGAAATGATATAAAGAACTATCGACCGATCTGAGGGTTTAAAAAAAGTTCAGCATGTACTGCAGCTAGTAATAGTTTATATTGAAGTAAGTAAGGTAAAATATGTAACGCAATAGTTGCCCAACTAAAAATTTCTACCGCTGGCCAATAAGAAGGCAGCATTTTGAACGTTGCGCAGAAATCTTTATTATCGATTTATCCACCATTCTCCATCTGTTTATCTGTCAGATTCCATTTTGTTATTCGAAATATTTTTCATTAGAAATAAATAATGGACCGAAGTATCATCGAACAGGTAGAAATGTATAGAATACAGTGTGATAAGTCATAAAAAGATTTTAGAGACGGTAAAAAGAAAAAGCGGGTTTGAAAAGAATAGCAACCATAACAAAACCGCAGCTACTACAATACAAATACTATTTAAAACATTTAAATAACCTCAAAACTCAATAAACAACAAGTAATCTAACAAACGTTATATTATACGACATAATTACAGAATTTCAAACTTGAGGCCCAAGTTAAACGAAAGATACCAAAATAAATATTGAATTTTTTATATTATAACCTGATTGGCTAGCAGTAGTGGATCTACTTTTTAATATAAATCAACTATTCTCGCTTGCTTTACTTTCTACTTTACTGCAATTACGTTACGTTTTACGTTACTTCATTATAAATTCAGCTTAAAAGCGGCCAATCTAAAAAACATTTGAGGGCGGCGAAACGAATTCTGCGCTACATGCAAGAGACTACGGAGTTTATGAGATACATCAATTAATAACTAGCTACACATTTACCAGAATCTATTGCTTCTGAAAAATATTACTCTTTTAAAATTTCTATGAATTTAATTGTAGACTTTTGTTGCTGACACCGACCTAAATAAATAAATAAATATATCACGCCTTTTACCCATTACTGGGTGTGGCGCCTTGCCGTAGCAGATATCGGTAAGTAATATATTTCTTCGCGTAATGTGCGGTTACCAGCCGTCAAATCATGGACCCCAAAGATGTTAGTGGAGGGGGAGTCATGAACTAGAATTATATCTTAACATTAAATAATGTTAATGACAAGTTAGATTATTTTCAAGACATTATTATTACATTGTACGACAAGCAAGCAACTATAAAAATCATTAAATTTTTTTTAAAATTTCTGCCGCTGGATCACTTTGGTGATAAAAAGTATGCAGTATTAGAGAGATAATGCGTTAGTTAATTTAATAAGTAGAATAGAATCGAATCATAACTACTACAAACATCTTTGTAGTCCGACAACTATATGTAGGGAATATCAAGTATTTCTTGAAGGTATAGTTTAAATAATATTTAACAAAGTTTTTTTTATTATGGAAAATAAAAAGCTTTGGAGTTAAATACTATGTGAACCAAATAATTATTTTTTGTATATGTTAACCCTTTCAGGCCCAAATTACAATTTTATAACGATATTTTATGTACTTTCTTAACTGCAAATAACATAAATTATCATAAATAAATTTATTAGACAATTTGGTCAAAGGAATTTTGAAAAAATGTGGCAGTTGTTCAAAGAACCTCTCGAAAAAAATACTTATCGTTAATCTCGTCGATAGACGAATAAAAAGCAATCGCTTGATCCCCATAAATATGTTTAATAATATTTTTACTACATAAAACTTCGAAATTTTAAACAATAAAATAAATTCATGAAACAAATGATCACTCATGGTTATCTGGTAATAAATTTACTTACCAGCCGTTTTTTCTACTAATTGTTCAAATTTTAACAATATATTGCAAATAACATCAATTAGTAGTACACAATTATAACCTTAAATTGTAGCTGATCAGTTCATTTGAACGCTTATATAATGCTACACGCCAAGAGACAGCGTTGTTAGCTATAAAGTATTGTAGCGAGTACGGTCCTGTTCCGTCTGGAACAGTCGACGCGTCAAAGTGTGCAGCACGTTCACCGCTGTCTCAGACGCAATAGACAAGTCCGAACCTGTTCGAACTGCGTCATGCTTCTACCGTGTTCCAGAGGCTCTCGTATATTCTGGAAAATCTTGTTTCAGTATATAAGGGAGAGTTTCGGCCGGGAAGAGGCATTCTGTATTTGAAGTGCGAACAGTGCAAGTCGTTTCTAAATACTTTGTTGTGATTATAGCTACGTGTTGAATATAAATATATGTCTTAGTAGTTGTACTACATTAGTTTCGTTTTAAATAAATATTTTATTAGTGTTTTCATTACTTGTGTTTTATTTAATAATAAACTTCACCGAACCCGAAATTGTAATAAAAGTTACAATTGGTGTCAGGTGTTGTGTTTTGTGAATTAAAAGTGAAGTTTAAGTGTAAATAAATAAAAATGGGTTCGAAAATGGTAAATCTTAGTGATTTAAAAGTGACTGATCTCAAGAGAAAATTAGAAGAACGTGAACTGACAACTACAGGCAAGAAAAGTGTACTCCAAGAACGACTTCGTGAATTTTTGATAGAAGCTGGTGAAATAGTGGATACTTACGAATTCAAAATTCCGGGCGATTTGGACTCCATGTATAGAAGCATGCAAGAAAATTCTAAAAGTTTGGAAGCCAAATTGCAAGAAAATTCTAAAAGTTTGGAAGACAAATTAGAAGATAATTCTAAAAGCTTAGAAACAAGCCTGGAAGCCAAATTGCAAGAAAATTCTAGAAGCATGGAAACAAAATTGGAAAATAAATTTGAAGAAAATTCTAGAAGCTTGGACGCCAAATTAGAAGAAAATTCCAGAAACTTGGAAACAAGCTTGGAAGCTAAATTAGAAGAAAATTCTAGAACCTTAGAAACAAGCTTGAAAAATAAATTTAAAGAAAAATTTGAAAAGTTTGAGGACCATTCGAGAAATTTTGCAGAAAAATTGGAAAAATTTGAAGAACATTCTATAAATTTTGAAGAAAAATTTAAAGAAAAAATTTAAGAAATCGTAGCAAGATTGGCAACATTGATTCACGAACAGCCTAATGTCAAACAAATTAACGACTTGATTAAGAAAACTCCATCTAGTGACCAGCCATTAAGTAACGAGAAAGTTGAAGATTTAGTGACAGAGGGGAAAGAATCACTGCGTAGATTCCACATAAAACCACCACAGTTTGATGGCAAGGTATCTTGACCTAATTATTACGCCCAATTCGAAGCTGCCGCAGTATCAAATGCTTGGTCATCATCTGAGAAGGCAACGGCCTTGATAATTGCGCTGCGTCGTGACGCAGTGGATATATTGCAAACAATTCCTCCAGAAGAGCGGCAGAACTATCAGCAACTAGTTAAACGCTTGGAAATGCGTTATGGACACGCACATATGCAGCAAGTGTATCACTTGCAGCTGCGGAATAGATGTCAGAAATCAAACGAAAGTCTACAAGAATTTGAATCTGATATCGCTCGTCTAGTTCGACTAGCATATCCTGACACCCCAGATAGTGTGTTGGAACGAAGGGCTGTGCAAGGATTCATTGATGGTCTCCGAGATAAAAAAAAAAAACAAGCGTGCCCTGATTCTGGCTCGTTCGAGTAACCTGTCCATTGCCTTGGCCAGCGCATTGGAATTCGAGGCGGCAGAACACGCTTCAAGACGGCAAGGCAATATTCGCACAATAGAGGGCGTAGAGAAAAATCACAATGAATCTATGGAGGAAACAGACCGGCGTGTCTTGACTGAGATGTAGCCAAAGAAAAGACAACTGCGGTGAGCTGGGGCATGTGCGAAGCCTCTGCGGGGAACAAATAAAGAATAAGACAGCAGAAAACTAAAGCGGGTCGACGCAAGGGGACGAACATCGATCCATCATAAAGATGCCCTGATGCTAACAGGACATGTCGCATCTCTACAACCAAGAATAAATAGCATTTTTGTGGATGGATTGATCGACGGGAAACCACATGCCTTGCTGATTGATACAGGTGCGACAAAAACTATCATCAGACCTGATACTCTCAAGAGACCGAAAATAAATGAATCAACAAAATGGCGACTGCGCACAGCAAGAGGGTCCGCGGCTACCATCCATGGCGAAGCAGACATTACCATTACCATCGGAAATACACGAATTAAACACCGAGCCCTGGTAGCTGACATTGAAGACGAATTTATTCTCGGGATGGACATCATGAACGAAAATGGCGTCGATCTAAATTTAAAACGCGGAATACTAAAGATCAATGATGAAGAGATCGTTTTACATCCCCGAGGAGAAGACACAGTACGTGTAACCTTAGCTGAAGATACGGTCGTGTTAAATCGAAGTGAGATGATTGTGGATGCCCACCTGGAATGTGAACTTCCAACAGGATGTACCATGATGTTAGAAGCTGGAAATCATAATGAAACGACTACTCGAGGAATACTGGTTGGAAAATCTCTCGTGCATACTGAAAAAGTAGTACCAGTTCGAGTAATGAATGTGAATTATTATCCAGTTACACTAAAGAAGGGTACTATCCTAGGACACTGTTCATCAGTAACTTCGATTATCAAACGAACATCCGTTACACAAAATAAATCAAAGAAGCTTCCCGCAGAACTGGCCAATCTACTGTCAACATCTTGCCGGGAATTAAACCCGGACCAGAATATCAGAATGAGAAATTTAATAACGGAATATCGACACGTTTTCGACACCAGCTGTGGGACCAAGGGTAAAACCAACATAGTCCAGCTTAAAATAAACATATTCGCCAAGTACCAAGACGATTACCACTGGCCAAGAGAGAGGAAACCGAGAAAATTATTCAAGACATGAAAAAATAAGGTGTCATCGAATCCTCAAGCAGTCCGTGGGCCTCACCAGTGGTGTTGGTAAAGAAGAAAGATGAGCCAACACGATTCTGCGTGGACTATCGTCAACTCTACAAGGTGACGAAGAAGGATAGCTACCCGTTGCTTCGAATAGATGACACACTGGATACGCTGGCTGGGTCGAAAATATTCTCAACATTAGACTTGAAAACTGGGAACTGGCATGTTGGCATGGCACCAAGACTCATGGAAACGGTACTGCAAGGACTATCTTGGAAAACCTGTTTGGTGTACCTTGACGATATTATTGTGGTCGGAAGAACATTCAATGATCACATGAGGAATTTGGAGGAGGTAATCCTGAAACTGCGAAGTTCTGGTATGAAGCTTAGTCCAAAGAAATGTCATCTCTTCCGAAAAGAAGTGCAGTACCTGGGACATATTGTGTCCGGAAACGGAATAGCCGTTGACAATCAGTAGAAGAATGGCCAGTACCGACCGACAAGCATCAATTGCGAAGCTTTCTAGGTCTTTGCACGTACTACCGACGATACGTCTCTGGATTCGCCAACATTGCTAAGCCACTGACACGACTCACGAAGGAAGGACGGAAATTTGTGTGGAAAGAAGACTGCCAAGACGCTTTCGACAACCTCAAGCGAGATTTAACAACAGCACCAGTCCTGAGTTATCCTCTACCCAACGGGGACTTCATATTGGATACAGATGCCAGCAATGTCGGAATCGGCGTCGTCCTATCGCAAATTCAAGATGGACAAGAGAAGGTCATCGGCTACTTCAGCAAAACTCTGTCGCAGCCGGAGCGTAACTACTGCGTCACCAGGCGAGAATTATTGGCGGTAGTTAAAGCCGTTGAACACTTCTACAAATACCTGTATAGAAGGAAATTCCTGGTGAGGACTGATCATGCTGCGTTGAAGTGGCTGTTACAATTCAAGATGCCGGAAGGACAGGTAGCAAGATGGATCGAACGGCTACAGGAATATGATTTCGTCATCGAGCATAGGGCCGGAATTAGTCATTGTAACGCCGACGCATTATCAAGACGACCATGCTCAGAAGATTGCAAGCACTGTACCCCTGTGGAGGAGAAGTCCGTCCCAATCTTACGGACCACAGTGATAGACGATCATTGGCTGACGGAGGAAGTTGTGAAAGACCAAGAAAGCGATCCAGAATTGAAATACCTACTGGAATAGAAGAAAGAAGGCCGCAAACCAACCTGGCAAGAAGTTGCACGACACTCGAAAACCGTAAAATCGTACTGGGAGCAGTGGGACTCCATTGTTATAGAGAATGGACTACTGTAACGTATCCTGGAAGGTCCTGAGGTTACAGAGCAAATGATGCAGAACATAATCTTTAGGAAAAGAGTGCCGGATGTACTGAAGGAGATTCATTATGGTACTGCTGGAGGACACTTAGGAGTAACGAGGACAGTTCAGAAGCTGCGTGAGCGATTTTACTGGGTTAATTGTCAAGAGGACGTAAAGGAGTGGTGCAAGAAGTGCGTAGTTTGCGCCGCAAGCAACGGACCACAGAGACGTCGGAGAGCCCCAATGCGTCAATACAATGTTGGGGGCCGTTTGAAAGAATCGCAGTTGACGTGGCCGGTCCATTTCCAGAATCCGACAAGGGAAATAAATACATCATAGTGGTCATGGACTACTTCAGCAAGTGGGTTGAAGCTTATGCCTTGCCAAATCAAGAAGCCGCTACGGTAGCAGAAGAACTTGTCAACCAGTGGATCCGCCGATTCGGGGTACCGTTGGAACTACACTCCGACCAAGGTAGAAATTTCGAGTCGTCTCTGATCCAAGTAATCTGCGAGCTATTGAACATTCCCAAAACAAGAACAACTGCTCTACACCCACAGTCAGATGGCATGGTCGAACGCATGAACAGAACCATCAATAGACGACACCTCTCCAAGGTTGTCTCCGGCCACCAAACAGACTGGGATTGTCATCTACCAATGTACCTGTTAGCTTATCGATCATCCGTCCATGAAACAACAGGACAAACTCCGGCTAGCATTGTCTTTGATCATGAACTGGGATTGCCCTGCGACTTGAAGTTCGGCAGCAAGTCAGGTGAAAATTTGGCTGGCGAAGATTTCGTCACCGAACTTCGGAAGAAGTTGAACGACATCCATGAGCAAGTACGCTCCAACATCCAGAGCGCTAGTGACATTATGAAAGACCAATATGATGTCAAGGCTGAGAATGGTGGATATCAAGCCGGGGATCTGGTTTGGCTATACAACCCACAGCGTCGCCGTGGAATGTCCCCAAAGCTACAGAATTCCTGGGAAGGTCCCTACGAGGTACTGAAGCGAATAAATGACGTCATCTATCGAATCCGGAAAAGGACTGGAGGAAACCCAAGAGTGATTCATTTCAATCGGTTGGCTCCTTTCGCCGGTGACAACAACGATGGCAACGCCAATGAATCTCGAGCTCGACGAATTAATGTACAAGATCCGGAAATCACCTGACCTGACCTGACGAGTTCTTGGCCTCCTATTCTACGGGCCATAAAGTACGAAATGGTGTGACCAAGGAACATCAAGGAGACTTATTCAAAGTGCCTACAGAATACTCATTAGCGCATTGTGTGGCCCAAGATCTACAGATGTCTCGAGGAATCGCCGTGGTTTTTAAGAAAAAGTTCGGCCAACTTCAAGAATTACGGCAACAACATCCATGTGTCGGCAAAGTGTTACAAATAGACAGTCGAGCCGAAACAGAAGCATTTTTTACCTGGTGACCAAACATCTGACCCACGAGAAACCAACTTATCGCTCCGTCTGGGACACGCTATGTGATCTACGAAGTGTGCTGCTCGATCAGGATATTTTAAAACTAGCAATACCAAAGCTAGGCTGTGGCCTTGGTGAATTGCGCTGGAGAATTGTAAGAAACATGCTGGAAACTATTTTCCAATATACCGGAATTGAGATCCTGGTGTGCAGCTATAATCCCTGTGGTTCAACAGTAGTGAAAAGAACTGTGGACTGTTATTTCTACCAAACGTCCCAGTGCTCGCGGGGATCAACGTGCAGATATCGACATAGCGCAGAAAAGTTTCGGGACGAAACATCCTTAAGGAGGGGGCAGTGTAGCGAGTACGGTCCTGTTCCGTCCGGAACAGTCGACGCGTCAAAGTGTGCAGCACGTTCACCGCTGTCTCAGACGTAATATACAAGTCCGAACCGGGATGGACATCATGAACGAAAATGGCGTCGATCTAAATTTAAAACGCGGAATACTAAAGATCAATGATGAAGAGATCGTTTTACATCCCCGAGGAGAAGACACAGTACGTGTAACCTTAGCTGAAGATACGGTCGTGTTAAATCGAAGTGAGATGATTGTGGATGCCCACCTGGAATGTGAACTTCCAACAGGATGTACCATGATGTTAGAAGCTGGAAATCATAATGAAACGACTACTCGAGGAATACTGGTTGGAAAATCTCTCGTGCATACTGAAAAAGTAGTACCAGTTCGAGTAATGAATGTGAATTATTATCCAGTTACACTAAAGAAGGGTACTATCCTAGGACACTGTTCATCAGTAACTTCGATTATCAAACGAACATCCGTTACACAAAATAAATCAAAGAAGCTTCCCGCAGAACTGGCCAATCTACTGTCAACATCTTGCCGGGAATTAAACCCGGACCAGAATATCAGAATGAGAAATTTAATAACGGAATATCGACACGTTTTCGACACCAGCTGTGGGACCAAGGGTAAAACCAACATAGTCCAGCTTAAAATAAACATATTCGCCAAGTACCAAGACGATTACCACTGGCCAAGAGAGAGGAAACCGAGAAAATTATTCAAGACATGAAAAAATAAGGTGTCATCGAATCCTCAAGCAGTCCGTGGGCCTCACCAGTGGTGTTGGTAAAGAAGAAAGATGAGCCAACACGATTCTGCGTGGACTATCGTCAACTCTACAAGGTGACGAAGAAGGATAGCTACCCGTTGCTTCGAATAGATGACACACTGGATACGCTGGCTGGGTCGAAAATATTCTCAACATTAGACTTGAAAACTGGGAACTGGCATGTTGGCATGGCACCAAGACTCATGGAAACGGTACTGCAAGGACTATCTTGGAAAACCTGTTTGGTGTACCTTGACGATATTATTGTGGTCGGAAGAACATTCAATGATCACATGAGGAATTTGGAGGAGGTAATCCTGAAACTGCGAAGTTCTGGTATGAAGCTTAGTCCAAAGAAATGTCATCTCTTCCGAAAAGAAGTGCAGTACCTGGGACATATTGTGTCCGGAAACGGAATAGCCGTTGACAATCAGTAGAAGAATGGCCAGTACCGACCGACAAGCATCAATTGCGAAGCTTTCTAGGTCTTTGCACGTACTACCGACGATACGTCTCTGGATTCGCCAACATTGCTAAGCCACTGACACGACTCACGAAGGAAGGACGGAAATTTGTGTGGAAAGAAGACTGCCAAGACGCTTTCGACAACCTCAAGCGAGATTTAACAACAGCACCAGTCCTGAGTTATCCTCTACCCAACGGGGACTTCATATTGGATACAGATGCCAGCAATGTCGGAATCGGCGTCGTCCTATCGCAAATTCAAGATGGACAAGAGAAGGTCATCGGCTACTTCAGCAAAACTCTGTCGCAGCCGGAGCGTAACTACTGCGTCACCAGGCGAGAATTATTGGCGGTAGTTAAAGCCGTTGAACACTTCTACAAATACCTGTATAGAAGGAAATTCCTGGTGAGGACTGATCATGCTGCGTTGAAGTGGCTGTTACAATTCAAGATGCCGGAAGGACAGGTAGCAAGATGGATCGAACGGCTACAGGAATATGATTTCGTCATCGAGCATAGGGCCGGAATTAGTCATTGTAACGCCGACGCATTATCAAGACGACCATGCTCAGAAGATTGCAAGCACTGTACCCCTGTGGAGGAGAAGTCCGTCCCAATCTTACGGACCACAGTGATAGACGATCATTGGCTGACGGAGGAAGTTGTGAAAGACCAAGAAAGCGATCCAGAATTGAAATACCTACTGGAATAGAAGAAAGAAGGCCGCAAACCAACCTGGCAAGAAGTTGCACGACACTCGAAAACCGTAAAATCGTACTGGGAGCAGTGGGACTCCATTGTTATAGAGAATGGACTACTGTAACGTATCCTGGAAGGTCCTGAGGTTACAGAGCAAATGATGCAGAACATAATCTTTAGGAAAAGAGTGCCGGATGTACTGAAGGAGATTCATTATGGTACTGCTGGAGGACACTTAGGAGTAACGAGGACAGTTCAGAAGCTGCGTGAGCGATTTTACTGGGTTAATTGTCAAGAGGACGTAAAGGAGTGGTGCAAGAAGTGCGTAGTTTGCGCCGCAAGCAACGGACCACAGAGACGTCGGAGAGCCCCAATGCGTCAATACAATGTTGGGGGCCGTTTGAAAGAATCGCAGTTGACGTGGCCGGTCCATTTCCAGAATCCGACAAGGGAAATAAATACATCATAGTGGTCATGGACTACTTCAGCAAGTGGGTTGAAGCTTATGCCTTGCCAAATCAAGAAGCCGCTACGGTAGCAGAAGAACTTGTCAACCAGTGGATCCGCCGATTCGGGGTACCGTTGGAACTACACTCCGACCAAGGTAGAAATTTCGAGTCGTCTCTGATCCAAGTAATCTGCGAGCTATTGAACATTCCCAAAACAAGAACAACTGCTCTACACCCACAGTCAGATGGCATGGTCGAACGCATGAACAGAACCATCAATAGACGACACCTCTCCAAGGTTGTCTCCGGCCACCAAACAGACTGGGATTGTCATCTACCAATGTACCTGTTAGCTTATCGATCATCCGTCCATGAAACAACAGGACAAACTCCGGCTAGCATTGTCTTTGATCATGAACTGGGATTGCCCTGCGACTTGAAGTTCGGCAGCAAGTCAGGTGAAAATTTGGCTGGCGAAGATTTCGTCACCGAACTTCGGAAGAAGTTGAACGACATCCATGAGCAAGTACGCTCCAACATCCAGAGCGCTAGTGACATTATGAAAGACCAATATGATGTCAAGGCTGAGAATGGTGGATATCAAGCCGGGGATCTGGTTTGGCTATACAACCCACAGCGTCGCCGTGGAATGTCCCCAAAGCTACAGAATTCCTGGGAAGGTCCCTACGAGGTACTGAAGCGAATAAATGACGTCATCTATCGAATCCGGAAAAGGACTGGAGGAAACCCAAGAGTGATTCATTTCAATCGGTTGGCTCCTTTCGCCGGTGACAACAACGATGGCAACGCCAATGAATCTCGAGCTCGACGAATTAATGTACAAGATCCGGAAATCACCTGACCTGACCTGACGAGTTCTTGGCCTCCTATTCTACGGGCCATAAAGTACGAAATGGTGTGACCAAGGAACATCAAGGAGACTTATTCAAAGTGCCTACAGAATACTCATTAGCGCATTGTGTGGCCCAAGATCTACAGATGTCTCGAGGAATCGCCGTGGTTTTTAAGAAAAAGTTCGGCCAACTTCAAGAATTACGGCAACAACATCCATGTGTCGGCAAAGTGTTACAAATAGACAGTCGAGCCGAAACAGAAGCATTTTTTACCTGGTGACCAAACATCTGACCCACGAGAAACCAACTTATCGCTCCGTCTGGGACACGCTATGTGATCTACGAAGTGTGCTGCTCGATCAGGATATTTTAAAACTAGCAATACCAAAGCTAGGCTGTGGCCTTGGTGAATTGCGCTGGAGAATTGTAAGAAACATGCTGGAAACTATTTTCCAATATACCGGAATTGAGATCCTGGTGTGCAGCTATAATCCCTGTGGTTCAACAGTAGTGAAAAGAACTGTGGACTGTTATTTCTACCAAACGTCCCAGTGCTCGCGGGGATCAACGTGCAGATATCGACATAGCGCAGAAAAGTTTCGGGACGAAACATCCTTAAGGAGGGGGCAGTGTAGCGAGTACGGTCCTGTTCCGTCCGGAACAGTCGACGCGTCAAAGTGTGCAGCACGTTCACCGCTGTCTCAGACGTAATATACAAGTCCGAACCTGTTCGCTCTGCGTCATGCTTCTACCGTGTTCCAGAGGCTCTCGTATATTCTGGAAAATCTTGTTTCAGTATATAAGGGAGAGTTTCGGCCGGGAAGAGGCATTCTGTATTTGAAGTGCGAACAGTGCAAGTCGTTTCTAAATACTTTGTTGTGATTATAGCTACGTGTTGAATATAAATATATGTCTTAGTAGTTGTACTACATTAGTTTCGTTTTAAATAAATATTTTATTAGTGTTTTCATTACTTGTGTTTTATTTAATAATAAACTTCACCGAACCCGAAATTGTAATAAAAGTTACAATTGGTGTCAGGTGTTGTGTTTTGTGAATTAAAAGTGAAGTTTAAGTGTAAATAAATAAAAATGGGTTCGAAAATGGTAAATCTTAGTGATTTAAAAGTGACTGATCTCAAGAGAAAATTAGAAGAACGTGAACTGACAACTACAGGCAAGAAAAGTGTACTCCAAGAACGACTTCGTGAATTTTTGATAGAAGCTGGTGAAATAGTGGATACTTACGAATTCAAAATTCCGGGCGATTTGGACTCCATGTATAGAAGCATGCAAGAAAATTCTAAAAGTTTGGAAGCCAAATTGCAAGAAAATTCTAAAAGTTTGGAAGACAAATTAGAAGATAATTCTAAAAGCTTAGAAACAAGCCTGGAAGCCAAATTGCAAGAAAATTCTAGAAGCATGGAAACAAAATTGGAAAATAAATTTGAAGAAAATTCTAGAAGCTTGGACGCCAAATTAGAAGAAAATTCCAGAAACTTGGAAACAAGCTTGGAAGCTAAATTAGAAGAAAATTCTAGAACCTTAGAAACAAGCTTGAAAAATAAATTTAAAGAAAAATTTGAAAAGTTTGAGGACCATTCCAGAAATTTTGCAGAAAAATTGGAAAAATTTGAAGAACATTCTATAAATTTTGAAGAAAAATTTAAAGAAAAAATTTAAGAAATCGCAGCAAGATTGGCAACATTGATTCACGAACAGCCTAATGTCAAACAAATTAACGACTTGATTAAGAAAACTCCATCTAGTGACCAGCCATTAAGTAACGAGAAAGTTGAAGATTTAGTGACAGAGGGGAAAGAATCACTGCGTAGATTCCACATAAAACCACCACAGTTTGATGGCAAGGTATCTTGACCTAATTATTACGCCCAATTCGAAGCTGCCGCAGTATCAAATGGTTGGTCATCATCTGAGAAGGCAACGGCCTTGATAATTGCGCTGCGTCGTGACGCAGTGGATATATTGCAAACAATTCCTCCAGAAGAGCGGCAGAACTATCAGCAACTAGTTAAAGTCGTTGCTAAATACTTTGTTGTGAATATAGATACGTGTTGAATATAAATATATGTCTTAGTAGTTGTACTATATTAGTTTCGTTTTAAATAAATATCTTGTTAGTGTCTTCATTACTTGTGTTTTATTTAATAATAAACTTCACCGAACCCGAAATTGTAATAAACGTTATAGTATGTACATAGATGGTTTCAGAATATAACCAGTAAAATGCATGTTTTTTTAATTATGGTTTCGTAGTGAAACCACTAGGAATGAAAGGGTTGCACAAAATCGTACAAACAAGAAATTTCATGAAAATAATTTAACACTGGACTATCCTGTCAAACTTTTATGTTTCACTGCATTAACAGTAATATTCTTCAAAAAATCTTATTTAGGTTGTGGGTGCAGATAATACTTCGCGTAAGATGATTATATAACTTTATATTTCAGATCCTAAATACTTGTCTTATTGATAGTTTCGTCCCTGATTTTCAAGCCAATTCTGAAACAAAAACATTATGCTAATTTAGATTACCCGCGTACCCGTGCTCCCTAAGGTTCTTAAGAATGTATGCTGTAATCAAATGATAATTTATATAACGACAATAAATATTAAACAATTAAAATCAAGCGAAATTATCTCTTCTTATCCATGCTAATTTTTCTATAGCATTTGATATGGTAAATTATAGCATGCTTCTTGTAAAATTTAAATTTTATAATTTTTCTGACAACGCTCTTCAGTGGTATACGAAATAATTTACTCCTTCAAGTTTGTGTGTCATCTAATGTAGATATAAATTTTGCATAAATTTTTTCATTTTACTGAAGTGTGCCGCAAGGATAAATTTTTGAACCTTAATTTTCCTTAATGTATGTGGCAGACATGCCTTCAGTTTTTAAATTTTGTTGTGTACATTTGTATACAGATGACACGCAAATTGTTGCTACTGTTTGTCCATGCTATACTGCGAGTATAAACTGGGTAAAATAAAATAAAATAAATATATCATCACGCCTTTTATCCATTACTGGACGTGGAAATCTGCCGTGGCAGATTTCCATATATATCGAATGTAGACTTGAAATATGTAACATAAGAAATACAATGGTATTTCTTAATATGATGATTGTTACTTCCTTAATTAAATTTAACCAAAAGTGTAAATATAAAACATGTATTAAGAACTGCACCTGATGAGTATCTACTGAATTGATTTTTATGTAAGATTAACAAGCTAACGAAAAATGGATTTTACAAAGAAATTTGGGATTGAGAGTGGTGTGAAAAACAACGAAGCAAAATAATTTTATTATAATCTTCGACAGTTACTGAAATAACAATGTCAAATGATTGAAAATAAACCAAAGTACGTGATCTAGTTAGTGCCTTGAATTCTGCTCTCATCTACTGCGATTAGTAGAGTTGTAAAACAATTTGAAGATACAGGTAGTATACTTAAACCAAGTAAAAAGTGTAAAGATAAGAATCGGAACAAAGATGTTAAAGATAATGAAAATAAATGTATTACTATTTATTGTGGAGAATTCAAATCATAGTGTGCGAAATATAGCTAGACAATCAAATCTGCATGACACGGCTGTGCATAAAATATTAAAAAGTGAACAATTTTATTTTTATAAGTATTCAAGACACCAAGAAATTTATGAATAAAACTAAATTAACAAGAATGATTTCTGTGAAACCAATGGAAAAATTATATTTAGATAGAGATTTTTAGAAACATATTTGTTTTTCGGATGAATCTACTTTTTATTAACATGGTAAACCCAACACACAAAATTTTAGAAAATCCACATACAGCATTCAGAAAACGTGAATGTATGGACTGGTATTTTTAATTCAAGGATAATTGGTCCATATTTCATTGACGGATTTCTAAATGCAAATATCTAGATTACCTCCAAAAAATTTTTGGGTCAGCAAGATGACCTGCACACAGTAGTATTGGATAGGGATTTGGTACATTTTTATGGCCCTATTTTAAACATAAAATTTATAAGCAAAATCACTCCAACATAGATGCATTAAAAATACAGTAAGACAATAATGCGACAATAACAGCACGACAATCGACATTTCGCCGGGAATTTTTCAACAAATTTGGCCATTGTTTAGCTGTGAGCGGAAACATTTTTGAACATTTATTATAAATAATAATTTGTGATACCTAAAAATTATTCATAAAGTGTTTTCATTACTATCCATTTCATTATTGTTATTAGCATTATACATTTATTGTTATTATAATTTTCATATATAATATAACAAGTAGAATGAAAATTGCTGAAAATATTTTGAAATAAATTATTAGTTGTTATGGAAATGGAAACATAACGAGTGCGAATCTAATCTAATATAATTATATTTAAATTAAAAAAAAATAAATACCTAAATGAATAAATTTTGAATAGGTGGCTCAGTGGTATCGAGTCGGCCTGTGAATCTTGAGAACCCTGGTTCGATCCCCACAGCCGGCAAACAATTTTCACCAATTCAAATCTACTCCTATGACTTCCCCTCCACTAATATCTTTGAGGGCCGTGATTTGACGGCTGGTAACCGTACTTCACGCGAAAAAATATATTATTTATCGAGATCCGCTTAGGCAGAATGCCTCACCCAGTAATGGGTAAAAGACGTGATGATATATTTATTTATTTTATTTATATTAATAAAAAATAAATATTATTCAAAAACACACGTAGTTTCGCAGTTATTTCAAGTCAAGTCAAATGTGTTACTTACAAATTCTGGCATAAAACGGAAGTGTTTGATGTATATTATTTATTACTTTAACAAAATATTTATGGGGTAGATGACTCAGTGGTATCGAGTCGAACTATGGATTTGTGATCCCAGATTAAATTCCCAATGTCGACAAACAATTTTCGCCATGTTAAAACTACCCCTATGGCTTCCCCTCCACTAACATATGTGGGGCCCGTGATTTGACGATTGGTAACCGCAATTCATGCCAAGAAATATACCTTTTACAGAGATCTGCTACAACAGAGTGCCACACTCAGTAATGGGTAAAATGCGTGATGATATATTTATTTATTTAAAAAATATTGAAACAAATAGGTGAAAATAATACTTCTTTATTATAAAATTTTTATTTAATAATTATCTCACTACCTTGTACATATTTATTTATGTTACACTGTACAACAGAAACTTAATCCCAATTACAGTACAGTGTCCGTACTCACCGAGCCGCGAAAAGCTACTTCAGGGTTACGAAGATGTGGAGCTGAGCAGTATATCATGTGAGAGAAAACATAGGGAAAATGTAAAGTAAGTGGTGTCTCGATATAAAAAAAATAAACTGAACAACTTGGTTACTAATCAAATCGTTAATGCGGATAAAATTAAATTCAATGCAAATGTATTTAAAACAACAATATTGTAGTAACTAGAAAATTGTAACAGAGTAATACACTTTGCAGATTCTTACAAATCTGATGCCTTGATGTTCAGGTAACTCCAAGAAGAGATCCCATTCGAATTGTTGTCATAACGACCGCATACGTACCTAACTGTAGCTAGAATGTTCTATTTGGGTTTTAAATAATTTATTTTTAATAATAATATATATAATTTCTATAAAAATTGTATTTAGTACACGGGTTTTTTAGCATATCAGTTAATTTCCTCCATTTGTAACAATATATGAAATAATTGTACTCATTAAACTAATATATTTGTAAAAATCAAGATCTCTTTTTACTTCGGTCACATGGTATGTATATCAAAAATATTTACCTCAAAATGTTCATTTTGTGTAATGTGGAGCTAACGGCAGATCAAATAATTTAATTTCGCTTCAGAAATGACAAACAGCGAAGAATAGAGAAGATAAATAATGATGAAAACAAGCGAAGTCCGGGAAGGTTTCAGATCATTGCTCAACTTGAAAAACTTTCTAACAAGTTTCAACATGGAGCATTGTCATAAAGTTTTATGTTATAGAAAATTGTTGATTTTATGGCTCTAAAATAGATAAGAAGTTTTTTTTTATATTATCAGTATCCAACAAGTAATAAGCAATATTCTTCTTGCGATAAAACGTTTTGTAAATGATACCGTTACCACAGACACAGCAAATATGTAGTATATCTGGATTCACATATTAGCTCTATTTCTTTTATCACATGGTTTACCTAAATCTGTTCAGATAAATTGGGTTTAGATTACTTGAAATAAATGATCTGATTCCTAAGTTAGATGTGATTCAAGTTGGAAATGGAATGTATGCATATAAGAATAATTATTGGTGCATAATATATCAAAAAGTGTCGTGTTGAATTTGATTATTTAATTAATAAAATTTTATTCGCAAAGCAATAAATTCTAAAACAAAGTTTAAAAAAATAGAATTTGTTAGTTTCAAGGTTATTTTCACATATGTGGCTACAATATAATCGAAGCCATACGTCATATAGCCATACCATGGTTTATTTTCAGAATATACTATTAAGTTATGGATAGATGTGGAAAGAATATGTCCAATTTTATTTCACCGATGTGTCACTTCATTCAATTGAAGTGATACTGACAAATGATGATTTAAACTTATGTACAGACATTTAGTAAATTTAATGACAACAGTAAATAGTAGGATTGTGACAGTGTAGCAAAATAGTTGTTGTCCTAAAAATCTATTGAAACATATGAGTACTCGTACAGCAATTACCTGAGATTTAGAAAATGGAATTTAGTGCATTTAGAAAAATTTAAGTTGCTTAAAATTATGTGTCATATTATTTTAATAAAGTAAATAAAGTATTAGCAGAAAGATTTAAATTTTAATAACAATAGTAATTATTAAATGTTAGCAATTTGTGTCAATGCTACCTAATATACGCATGAAAATGAAGAACATTACTTTCAAATCAAATATACAATTTTAAAATAAAATAAAACACTATTAATTTGTATTATGGTTTATGTCATCAAGGAATTAATTTCGAAATATTTATCTGGTATCAATAATTATAAATTTATTATTATTGAATTAAAAGATAGATTGTACAGAATAATTTATTTCAAAAATATTGCTATATACATAGGTAAATAATTACATATATATATATATATATATATATATATATATATATATATATATATATATATATATATATATATATATATATATATATATATATATATATATATTTATTCAAATACATAGCTCTCATTGTTCTCTATTAGTAATAATTGACTATTAATAATGGAATTAGTACTGGCAACAGTAACTGAGTCCAAAATATAGGATTCCATATATATACCGGGTGTAAAATGAAAACCTGGCCATAGATATTTAACATGCGAAATCAGTTTTTCCTTGCGCAAAAGTGGCAATTGATTTTAGACAAAAATACTTCAAATAAATGTTGTAGAGCTTGAAATTACGGATCTAAATCAGTTTTCAGATTATATTTTGCACGTTTTGTAAGCGAAATAATCGCATTAATATTTTATAAGAATTTCTACTTTATAGTGATAGCCATGGAATTGAGACAAAATGATAAACAAATGTATGACGTTTTAACTGTCAGAAAAGTTTAGTTTTAAATGGATTTGTGATTTATTTAAGTGACAATAAAGGTGATTGTTGTTATATCATTATTGAAAATGGATAGCTATTCACATGAAGAAAAGTTACAAATTATTAAGTGGAATTATTCTGGTGAAAGTTTTCGAAGAATACGTGATTTAATCAGTATTATTTGGCCGCACCATAACATTCCAAGTAAATTCAGAACTTTATTACCAAATTTGAGAATACCGGTACATTTAATAATCAGGTGGAACAGGAACAGGGACGTGTGCATGGAAATATAAATAATAATAGCATTAATAGAAATGGAACCAAATCTCAGTGTACGAGAAATTTCAAAAGAACTAAATATTAGTTTCATGACGGTTTATAGAATATTAAAAAAATACAAATACTATTCTTATACAATACAATACCACCAAGATATTTTTAGACACTATTGCGAACGACGCGCAACATTTTGCGAAATAATTATGGAAAAGGAAAACAATGATAGGAGGTTTTTAAAAAACATATTATTTACAGATGAGTGTACATTTACGCTGAATAGCGAACCAAATAAAAATAATTTTCGACACTGGTCTCAGATAAATCCGCGCATTGTTATTGAATCCAGAACACAATATCGACAATTAGTAAAAGTATGGGCAGGAATTTTAGGCAACAAAAGTTTTGGTCCTTTTTTTATTAAACGATTAAATGGAAACACTTATTTAGAATTGTTACGAGAAATAGTAGGACCAGAAATAGCCCACGCAAATAATGAGTATGTGTGGTTCCAGCACGTCGGCTGTCCTGCCCATAATACAAGAGAAGTTGTGAATTATCTGAATGATACGATTCCAGAAAGTTAGATAGGGCGTGGAGGGCCTGTAAACTGGCCAGCACGGTCTCCAGATTTAAGTCCCTGTGACATTTTTTTATGAGGACACTTAAAGTCTTGCGTTTATAAAAAAAGATACAATGCCATTCAAGAACTTAAAAACGCTGTTGTAGGCGAATGTAACAAAATAAATATTAGGCAATTGAGCAATGTTAGAAATAGTTATTACAATAGATTAGGCTACTGCTTAGCACAAAACTGAGAACTTTTCAAACATCTTTTGTAATTTAATGTTATTTCTAAATAAATAAAATAATTATTTGCGTAAAAATTCTATTATTTATTATAATAAATATTAAATAATTATAAAATAAAATTATCCATTTGAAATAATAATATAAAAACAATCATCTTTATTGTCACTTAAATAAATCACAAAACCATTTAAATCTAAACTTTTCTGACAGTTAAAACGTCATACATTTGTTTATCATTTTGTCTCAATTCCATGGCTATCACTATAAAGTAGAAATTCTTATAAAATATTAATGCGATTATTTCGCTACAAAACGTGCAAAATAAAATCTGAAAACTGATTTAGATCCGTAATTTCAAGCTCTACAACATTTATTTGAAGCATTTTTTTCTAAAATCAATTGGCCACTTTTGCGCAAGGAAAACCTGATTTCCCATGTTAAATGCCTATGGCCAGGTTTTCATGTTACACCCGGTATATATATATAATAAATTCTATCAGTAATAATATTTCATATTTTATACAAATTTATTAAATTTATATTAATAAAATATATAAGATAGCTTAGAAGCAACGTGTCGGACTGTGACAGATGATTTTCACTACAAAATCATTACCTTTGGGGCTCTCCTCCCACAAACGTCATTAGGTGCTGTCACTTGCCGAGATCTGCTGCACCAGCTATATGTTTATGATCCCACAATACTGCTCTGGATATATTAGAGATGAAAATGTAGCTAAAGAATTTGTTTTATGAGATAATTATAATTTTTAGTATTCTAACATAATTTGAGTTATCTCAGTGACATTCCGTTCTACACGGGTAATATGTAAATCTTTCGGTCACCGACTACAACCGCGTTACTTACGTGCCTCAATAACATTCCGGAATTTATTGGCGAAAAAATTCGTTCGCTCCATTCGAGCACAAGAATTAGATTGCGTTGATACGCTTACGTTACAGCCTCAAGCGAACAAATCGATGATTTTTTTCTTAAGTTTGTAGCTTATTTGGAATGTGTGATGGTTGGATTAACTGGAAATCGAAATAAATTAAAAATATTTACGCATGAAAGATTAATACGGAAAATAAAGAATATGATTCAAAAGTCTGCGTATGAGATTACTGTTAAAAAGAAAATTGATTTAGCAAGTACAACTTTAATTAATTAATTTTCTTGTGAAAACTACTAATGTTGCAGTTTTACAGGAACACAGATTAAAGTTTTCTTCTTGAGAAGAAAAAAATTCTTAGTTGCTTCTTGTATTTTCATATATAATACCATTAGTAACAATGATTTTGCCGGAAATTTTTGTCGTCATGATCACGACTGCTTGTTGCGACAAAAATCTGCACGAGTGTAAATTTTCTTAAAACAACAAACAGGATTGATCCAGGCAAAAATTACTAAAGGAAAATCATAGTCACGTATCGTATTTGGCTTGAAAATTCCTTGAAATATTTTATTTTTCTCCAAAAAAATTGTACCTGCAGTATTTTTAAAACAATGTAGAACATTACCTAGGTGACCAATTTACATTGTTAAATTTGTTGACATAAATAAGCAAAGTAAACAGTCAAATAAAATTCAACAATATTAATCTACTCAAGATATAATTAAAAATTACTTTATTGAGAAGTATTAACAAATAATAATTTTGTTACAGTTTACACATATTCAAATACCTAATGTAAAATTAAATAAAATTTTATATTCATGTTACAGTAAGATTCCTAATTCTTTTTACAATGGATTTAAATATGGGAATTAAATTTCCGAAATCGGTCGGCCATTTTGAATAATCCTAATTCTAAATAAGAAATTAAGTTAAGATGACGAAGACATTAATTTTTATTCCATTTCTCGATCATTTTCGTACAATATACGAAATTGCCATTAGAAATGAAAAATGTTACTTTAAAGAATGCTTGAAAAAATATGGAAAACAAGTTTATTATTAATCTGAGAAAAAAAGAAATACAAAATGTTTTGCCTCTCTTAAACCCCATATACCCGTATCAACCATGGAATCATAATTAGCAAATACCGAATGTTCAATCACATTTTTTTTAAATGTCATAAAAAATGTTAAACGCCATGTGCAGCAGAATTAGGCAAGGTACGTAGAAGTGTTATAAAATATTTTAAGTTATTTTGTAAAATTAAATACACAGTTTTCAGTCTTTTAAGCAATTTGTATTTACTACGTTAAATTGATTTTTTTAATGAAACTAATTGACGACGGCTTTTAGATTGAAAAAATTAATTTACGGGAGTATTACAAACATTTTTTACACATAAATTTTTTGTCAATCTCTAATAATTTGGATAATAGTACCCTTATCAGCATATTAAGAAAATTTTATTATTATACATAAAGTAATGTGAAATATATGATTTCATTATTTTAAAACAATTATTCTATATTTTTCACAAACATTCTGTGTAGTATGTAGTCACTAGCTGGTTCTAAAAGTTCATTTACTAAAGTACATTGCAAATAGATCCAGGTTAATAAATAGTAGGAGTAGGACTTGGACACCATATATAATTGTTGTATATTCAAAAATAAATAAGTTTATTCATTTCTTTATTCAATTAAACTAATATAATATAAATATTACGATAAACAAATGAAATACACATCCCTTTATGTAGATAACTATATACAGTAATAAGATACAAATTATGTGCATATCTACGTAGTGCATTTTTCTTTAGATAAGTACTTTTTATCGTTCGATATTGAAAATGGATTCAAATACGAAATAATAAACACGTAATAGAGTAATAATTAGAATGCGTATTATTTTCGATAGTTTAGCTCTTTAATTTAATGTGTTAGGTAATGTATTAGTTCATTAATTATTAAATTTATTTTTTCATTTAGAATTGAACTTCTCTAGTTAACCTATATAGCTTGAGTAGGTCTGGAAAATTCATCACAATGAATTCAGACCTATTTCTGTATAATTGATATTTAACAATAATTATAGATATCTAACGAAAATTAATAATATCTGGATATATTCACATGTAGAAATTATAGAAATTTATCGATACTTCTTTGCACTTTATTGATACTATTTGATATATCGACATTTATAGTTTCATTTGATACTACGATATTAGATAATAAATAATATTTACAAATATGTATTTATTAATTAAATCAAACTATCTATAAATAAATTTTTAAAGGTAATTGTCTAAAAATTAAAATCCATATTTATTTATTTTCTGAGCTGTATACGTATAGATTTATTAACTTTTGATTGATAACCTTATCAAAAATATAATTATTAATATTAACATTGATTATTTACTCTATAAAAGACAAAATGTAGAAACAAAAGTAACAATTATTGAAATAATTATTTACAAAAACTAAAATATTTTAAATAAAATTAACAAATTGCAATGATATTTCAAATAAATATTTGGTAAATCTGCAGGAGAGCTACGTACTTCACCTTCGATTTCGCTGAAAATTTGTGAAAAGTTTTCTCTCAGCGAGCAGAATATAGGAAAAATACTAACAATTGGCGGTCGAAATTATTTGACCTTGAAATCGAAAAAAACATTATTGACCATGCCTAACCTAGTACAGAACGCATTTTTAAGGTAAAAAGAAATGGTAAACCTACAGGAGAGCTACTTCACCTTCGATTTCGCTGAAAATTTGTGAAAAGTTTCCTCTCGGCGAGCAGAATATAGGAAAATACTAACAATTAGCGGTCGAAATTATTTGACCTTGAAATAAAAAAAAACACCAATAACCATGTCTAACCTAGTACAGAACGTATTTTTATGGTAAAAAGAAATAAACGTAAAGTAAAAGTGATAAACTGTGAAAAAAACACCCCACACACACACATACACACTCGCCATCACACACACAAACACACACTACATTGAATAATACGTATAAACACAAACAAACCCCGATTTCAAGGTAAAATAATTTCGATGCCAATTGTTATTATTTTTAGTATAATTTACTTTACGTTTATTTCATTTTTTCATAAAAATGCGTTCTGTACTAGGTTAGGCATGGTTATTGGTGTTTTTTTTTCGATTTCAAGGTCGAATAATTTCGACCGACAATTGTTAGTATTTTTCCTATATTCTGGTCGCTGAGAGGAAACTTTTTACAAATTTTTAGCGAAATCGAAGGTGAAGTAGCTCTCCCGCAGGTTTACCAAATATTTTATAAAAGTTCATATATAAATTTTTCACCGCCAGCAAAATGTGACTAAAATCACTATAATTAGAAGACTCGTGGTACAACTGTGACCCGAAGCTGGAACAATAAAACAGAATAGAATTAATATTAGTTAAATAAAACAAATATTAACTTTTTATGAAAGTAACAATTACGTAGACTTTCGCATTCTACTTAGGAACTTTACAAACTAAAATAAAAAGTTATCTTGCCTGCAACAATAAATTCGATGTCACTGTTATGAACTAAAAAAAAAATTAGCACACAATATATCTTCCACGATTAGAAACATAGGTACGCGAAATGGCACTCCGTCGTAGAAAAATAACATAACTCAAAATAACACAACCATCCTAAAGTTGTGTATAAATTTTTAAGTGATTTTACGATATAAATGTATATGGATCCTGGTATTATTATGATAAAATTATAGTACAAAAAAATCTCTATCCTTAGTAGCAACTATCAGAAAGAAATCTTTATTTTTCTTAAATTTGTACTATACTGCTGTCAAAGGTGTTCTGTAAAATAATTTTCTATTAAGATAGTTGTATCGCGAAAGTAATTCTGCTGATTTAGTCTATAGGGACATAATCTATTCGTACAATAGTATATATATATATATATATATATATATATATATATATATATATATATATATATATATATATATATATATAAATATAAATATATATTTATATTTCTACGAGTTTGTTAACTGGTTACAAAATAATAGAAAACGCTGTGTAATAAAGGAAGTTTCTGTCTTTGTGGGTGTTAACCTTTTTGTCGGTTTGCATTAACACTTTTATAAGTTACATATTTTGATACATATATATGTGTACATAATATTAGTAATTATAGTAGCAAAGTAGAGTCTAGACAAAGATGCTGGTAACGTCTGCCATCTGACTATGGGCTATAAATTAATTGATATTTTATAAACATATTTTACTGTTTGAAAAAGATATGAAATAGTTAATATTCGTGTTGTATTCGACAGTTCAGCTTTTATTTAATGTGATAGGTGATGTGTTAATTTATTAATAATATAATTTATTCTTTCATTTAATATTTTAATGCTCTAAGTAACCTATATAGCATGGATAGATTTAGGAAACACAACACACTGAATGAAATTTGAAGTTGTTAAACATTTATGTATTCGGATATAAATGTAATAACATAAAATACTAATTTTATACTCCAAATATTGAAATGCAATGACAATAAGAATATATTTCTATTGCAGTAGCAACAATTTATTAAATTATAGTGAGCGGTGCTGACATTCCAGCTGAGAGTTTATAATAGAGACGCTTCCATGACGTTACATCACCATACATTGATGCAAATTATTGTGAAAAGATGGCGGACGGACAAAATAAAGTTGCAGAGAAATCCTTCTCAAAAACGTGTTGAAGATGTCATAAAATATCGCAGAGTGGGCTCACATGTATAAAGTGTGGTATAGTGTTTCATACGAGTTGTGTGAATGTGTTAAAACTAAAAATTCGTAGTGATAATGCAATTAACTGTTGTGACAATCAAAATATCGACAGCGATAATGAGCTGAACACGTCTTTCTCAAGTGCCACGGAATACAAGGACCCAGAGAAAGACAAGGAAGTAAGGTACTTACGGAAACTTATAAAACAAAAAGATTCGGTAATTAATACTCAATAGGATACTATTAATATTGTACGTGAACAACTTAATGTTCTAAATAAAATAATAATGAAGAACTACAACGAGAGCCAGCAACCGCCATCTACCTCTAAAAACAATAAAAGTATTAGACAAGCAGCTATGAAAACAAGCTTAAACAATATACCGACCAAGTCGACAGAAAACACGAGAGCGAAGGTCAGCTTAAGAGGATATTATCCGGTACGAAAAATAAGCTATTTTTCTGGAACAAATGCTGACTGTATAACAGCACATATTTTATTAATTTTTTTACTATTATGTAAATAAAGGATGGAAATAGTGCGCTAACTCCGATTTTTTAATTTTTCATTCCTGGAAAATTTTTGTATTTGCGTTGGAAAATCACCTATTTTTGATAGTAAATTAACCACAAAAAAAAGGAAAATTTTGATATAATAGTGAGATAGCGGCCTGTAAGTAACCTTTATTTATAACTATAGCAAATTTCAAGCATATAGGTTCATGCTGTAGTTTGTTCCAGAAAATGATCGCTTTACGAATACACCTTGCCTACTTTACAGGCGCAAAAGTTGAGATTTTCACAGTGGGAGGAGTTAACTTGCGGTTATCGTTGACTGAATTGATGTTGGGAGCGAACCTGCTGCATTTGTTGTCAGAATTGTGAATTCGATTACTTCGTTATTTCTCTTTGCTCATACGCTCGTGTTTTATTGTTAAATATTGTTGTTAAATTAGTTTATTTTGGATTTTTCATGTTTTGTTGAAGTTTATATTTATTATTGTTTCGTTGCATTGTATTTTCGTTTTTTTTTTATTTTTGCTGTTGATATTTTATACACTATTTATAAGTACATATATATATATATATATATATATATATATATATATATATATATATATATATATACAGGATGTTTCACAACTTAGAGCAAAAAATTAAAGGGTATATTCTGTACGACGTGCTGATCATGAAACAACATGAATTTTTTTTAAATCGCAAAACTATTTTCCATGTTTCCCAGTCCAAAATTTTTTGTTGCCACTGCCACTGGGTGGATGATTATATTAACGTTATTAATTAAATAACATTCTATTATAAATAACTGCTAATAATTGAATTGTGTAATTATTCTTTCGTAGTTGATACCTACTTCATTGTTTCTGTTTAATAGAAAAGCGAATCCAGTGCAGTACTACAAAAAATTTTTAGGTTAACAACCCTTAATTTTTCGAATTTAAAAAAAATTCTTTTTGTTCATGATCATCACGTCGTACAGAATATACTCTTGAATTTTTTGCTCTAAGTTGTGAAACACCCTGTATATATATATATATATATATATATATATATATATATATATATATATATATATATATATATATATATATATATATATATACGATTTTGTTAAGTCAAATTTTACAAATATTTCAGATCTTTGTACCAGTATATATCTTGTTTTTTTAATATACCTGATACAAAAAAATAACAACTTACACAATGCAAATTACCATTTTTACATTTATGAGAAGCAAAAATATCATCAAAACAGATATAACGTCCCAACAACCAAAGTATAGTATTTTTATTTTTTATTGTTGTAATCTAGCATGGGTCTGAAAATATTGGTAATAAATTTAAGCCACTTATTCATAATTTTTTTATATAATTTTATAATTAAATATTCTACATATTTCTAATTCAACCAATAATTACTATATGGTTTTTTTTTATCTGTATCTGTATCGACAATGCGAGTTGATGATTTTAACTATTAGGAATAAGATAGATTACTGGAACAAAGAATCGATAACCTCTATATATAAAAATATAGATAAATATCATTTGTTTTTATTGTAGCAATTATATACATCCCTACAATGGGAAAACATTGCAATAAGAAATCTTAAAAACTTTCGGCTGGAAGAAAAAGTAAAAAACTTCTCGCGAAACATTTATTCAAAAAAGATGAAAGAGAAGGTAACTCTAACAATGTAAATGTGCGATCAACAGAATGTAAACGCGAACTATTTTCTATTGTTGAGGAAGATAATTTGAACACTGACGAGGAAATATCTCAGATAGTAGAAAGTGATATTGATAATATATATATATATATATATATATATATATATATATATATATACACATATTATGTGTGTGTTAGTGAAATTATGTCTATCTAAGAATAAAAAGACAAGAAAATGAATTATAATTTTTGTTCCAATAAAAATAAATTTACTATTTCTATACCTACAATGTAATGTAAATATCGGAAAAGAAATATTCGAATACATACAGTTTGAGTATTTAAGCACATGTGTCGTCTATTTTTTCCGCTGAATAAACTAACAGATATCCATAGGATTTTGAAACTATTCAGATATTAAACAAACATAAATACAAGAGAAAGTAAAGAGTAACGTCTGACATCGTTATCTACGCAGGGAACAACATATCCTTTTAAAAAAGTATCCTTTGAAATATAAAATAATAATAAACCAAAACCTTAACAAATTTCACATCGCATTTCGGACAACCGGCGACATCTAGCGACAGCTGCAGAGGGAGAGATAGTGCCGGCTAGTAAGCAACCAGCATAACACACAAGAAACGCGGAGTAATACGTCCAGGCGCTTTTAAATAAACAGAAGTCAACGCTGAAGATAACAAGAAAAGCAGGAAGAAAGAAATAGAAGATCCAAAACAGGATGTTGAAGAAAAAAACATGGAACCAGAACATATAAGAAGTAGCAATTCTAGCGTAAGCAGTGCAGGGGAAGGAGCCAATTTCAGTAAAAGCAGAAAAACAGCAAGATCAGCTACTATCAAAAGAAGAGCCATAGATACAACCGGGTCTCCTACCTCAGTCAAACGCAAAGGAATAGATAATGCCGAAGAGAAAATCATGGACATGCTGCGACTAATGAATAAAGAACTCATAGAATCACGGAGGGAAAACAAAGAATTCAAGTTAGAAATGGTGCAAAGAAGCAATCAATTAAATAATGATAACAAAGAGTTGAATAGGAAATGGGAAGAGAGTATAAACAGCACGAAAGAAACAGTAGAAGAACTTACAACAAAGGAAAAAAAATTAGAAAATGAAGTAAGAGATTTGAAACAAAAAATAATGAAATTGGAAAACGCAGAAGAAAGACTGGAGAAAAATTCTAAACGAAACAATATAGTTATTAAAGGAGCAAAATTTAAAACCGGGACAAATGAAGAGATAGAAGAATTTCTAGAAAACAATGTAAGTGAATGAGTAAAAATCATAAATACATTTAAAATTGGAAGAGACAAAGAGAGACAGACCGTAATAGCTACTGTAGACTCCTGGGAAAACAAACAAAAAATTATGAGAAACAAAAATAAACTCAGAGGAACAAAAATGTATATTGATAATGATATGACAAGTAATGAACTGAGAATTCAAAGAGTAATATCATCTAAGGCGAAAACAGCAAAAGAAAACAACAGCAGAGTAACAATTGGATACAGAAGATTAAAAATAGATAATAAGTGATTTGATTGGGTTGATGAAAAACAAGATTTAATTGAAAGGGTGCAGTCAAAAAACGATTAGATAAAAATAGTATAGAAAAAGACAATTTTAGAGTAGGATTTTGGAATATAGCGGGAATAAAGGGTAAAGATAAGGAATTTTGGCAAGAAATTTGTAAATATGATATTATTGGATTAACTGAAACATGGATAGAAGAGAAAGATTGGGATAGAATAAAAAAGGTAATGCCTCTAGAATTTAGATGGAAATGTAAGTACGCAAAGAGAAGCAGAAAGAAAGGCAGAGCAAGTGGGGGCATAATAACCGGGGTCAAGGCGCATATAGAAAAAATAGAACAAAGATACATATTCAAAGAAAATATCAATCTGAGACATATTAAAATAAATTCTGAATATTGGAAAATTGTAACACTTTATAATGATAATAGATTGAAGAATATTTTTAACGAACTAGAAGAGATATTGGAAGAAACCAATCAAGATAATTTAATACTCGGTGGGGATTTTAACGCAAGAATAGCCGAAGAAGGAGGATTAATAGATAAAGAATCAGGAAATTACATACCCAGGTACTCAAAGGACAAAGGTAAAAATAAAGCAGGCCAAGAATTGTAACAAAACTGCGAGGAAAACGCGTGGAACATATTGAATGGCAATACAAAAGGAGATGAGTGTGGACATTTTACTTTCATTAATAAAAGAGGAGAGAAGTCAGTAATTGATTATATTATTGCTAATCAAGAAAGCGCACACAAAGTGAATAGCATGGAAATAATTAACAGAGTAGAATCAGACCACCAGTTACTTAGTTTAGAATTACAAGGTAAAATAAATATACAAAGGCAAAATAAGGTAAGAATACAGAGATCAGTGTGGGGTGAAGAAGAAATAAAAATATATAAAGATAAAACTAAAGACCTAAAATTCAAAGCTAGCGATTTGGAGGATGAAATGAATGAACTGATACATAAAATACATGATTCTACGCAGAAAAGAGACATAGTTCTTAGAAAATATATTTCCCCTAAAAATTAATGGTGGGATAAAAGTTGTGAAGCAAAAAAGAAAGCAACTAAAGAAAAACGTAAACTGTGGAAAGACGGACAAACATCACAAGAGGAGTATAAACAAGAGATAAAAGAATATAAAGAACTATGTAACAAGAAGAAAGAGGCAAAGAAAATAGAAGTAGAAAAAGAGTTGAGAAATATAAAAACAGAATCAGACGCATGGAAATTTATAAGCAAGGAAAGAAAACTCAGAGAAAACATTCCTAATCATATACAAATCCAAGAATGGAAAAATTACTTCTGTGCTTTATTAAATGGAAGTGAAGAAAGAACACGCACAACAAGCGAAAATAATGAATTAGATTCATCTTTCGAAGAAGTCACGACCGAGCAGATAAGAACGCAAATAAAAAAATGAAGGAAGAAAAAAGCAGCAGGAGAAGATGAAATCACCAATGAAGCATGGATATATGGAAATGAAATAATAGTAGAGAGATTAAGGAACATTATAAACAGAATCTGGCAATCAGCCAAAATACCAACACGATGGAAAAAAGGCATAATACATCCGATTTTCAAAAAAGGAGATAGAGATAAAATAGAGAATTATAGAGGTATTACCCTTTTAGATACATCTTTTAAAATATATGCAATGGTATTACATAACAAATTGGAAGAAGAAATAAAAGAGAAGAACTTGTTACCAGAAAATCAAGCCGGTTTTCAAAAAGGAAAAAGAACAATGGATAATATTTATATCCTAAATCAGTTGGTCGAAAATGAATTATTGAAAGAAAGAGGAAAATTATATGCATTCTTTATTGATCTCAAAGCTGCTTTCGATAACGTTGATCGAAAAGAACTATTTAAAATGCTGAAATAAAAAAACATTGATAAACATCTGATAGCGAATATTGAAAATATCTATGAGGAAACGATATCAATAGTAAAAATAAACAACGAGCAATCAAAAGAATTTTGGACAAAAACAGGCTTGCGACAAGGCTGTTCTTTGAGCCCTACTCTCTTTGCTTTATACATAGCAGATATGGAAGAATATCTAGCAAGAGAACAGATGGGAGGAATCGTTATCGAAAAAAAAAAGATTTGGTCACTTGCTTACGCAGATGACGTAGTAATCGTAGCAAAAGATGAAATAGGAATGAAAGCAATGGTGCAAAGATTACAATCGTATCTAAAAAGGAAAGGGTTATGTCTGAATACAGAGAAATCAAAAATAATGATGTTTAGAAAAGGAGGAGGAAGAGAGAAAAAAGAAATATGGGCATGGGGAGATGAGAAAATTGAGAAAGTTAAAGAATTTAAGTACCTTGGTTACACATTTCAAATGAATAATGGCCACACAAGACATCTGGAGTACCAAAAAAAGAAAGCGATGATAGCAATGAAACAAATTTGGAGCATAGGGGAGCGAAAGTTTAAGAATAACATCAGAATACGGTGGATGATGTTCGAGTACATTGTCAAAAGCATAATAATGTATGGCGTGGAAGTATTCGGATGGGTGGAAAATCGAACAATAGAAGATATTCAAGTAAAATACATTAAATGGATACTGGGACTTGATAAATGTACACCAAACTACATAGCACTAGAAGAACTAAAAGTAGCAAAATTGATGATTGAAACCGGAAAAAGAGCCGTCAAGTTCGAAGACAGAATACGAGAAATAAATAATACCATCTTACAAGAACGCTGGAAGAACATAAAAAAGGGCGACGTAGGAAAACAGAAACTAACAAATTGGGGCAAATTACGAATAAAATATTACGATAGAAACGGCTACGCAACGTCAGAAATAGAGCGAAAAAGGCAAAATGGCGAGAAAGTGAATAAAGAACTACACCAAAGAGATTTAGAAAACCAAATACAACAACAGTTTAACAAGATACAAGAATCAACATACAATAAATGGTACAAACATATAATAACAGTAGGGATCCCGGAGTACTTATTAGAAGAAAACAATTGTATAAGATTAATGGCAAGATTTCGCTGCGGGAACGAAGAAAAAGCCAACAAGTACTGGCTTCCGTTAGAAGAAAGAATGTGCAGATTATGTGGAAGAGAAGCAGAGACAATTGAACATCTAATATTGTACTGTAGAGAACTGAATAGAGAGCATAGAAGCGAGGTAGTTTTGTTAGACGAGAAAGGAGCAGGAAAGGACTGGATGAGAAAGGTTGACATCATAAGGACGGAGGCGGAGAAAATGAGATATAATTACCTGTAAACCCAAAATTAGCAATAAATGTAAATGTAGATAGATTCAAAGCCATGTAGGTATGAATTAAATAAATACAATACAAATACAATACATACAGTTTGTATTTCGTACGGTAACTTTAACATTCAATATTTAGTAGTGGGGTAACCAATCACTGTCAATCTAGTTACTAACGTAGTGGGGGTTGGGTCAGCCCACTGGCTACCGGCCACCGTACGCTGGCACCCCTGTGAAACTAGTAAGTCGGAATAGTAGCCTCTTAAATGTAAACAAAAATAATGACAATGTCAAGAGTCAGCAGAATGACGATATAAAGGTAAAGGTAAATCCAACGGAAATGTCACAAACTCTTAAATGAGTAATGATAGAGGGACAAGGAACAAATCTGATTCAGAAAATAAAGTAAATTCAGCAGAGAAGGAACCAGAGTCTCAAACAGAGAATACTTATGCGGAAGCAACACGCAAATATCGTGCAAATAATAAAGCTATTGTAGGAAAAAAAGTCTGCAGCTCTATAAGTGATATTCCAAAAGCTACTTATCAGCACGTATTTGGATTACATCCAGATACAACTGCGGAGGATATGAAGAAATATCTTAAAGACAGCTTCCCAGAAGTTTTACTATACCAACTCCAATCGAAACATCCGGAATACTATTCCTCATTTAAAATCACTATCCATGACACTAATAGATCTCGTGCCATGTATCCTGATTTCTGGCCGGAAGGAATTTGCATTAATCTTTTTTTTTAACAAATCAAGAAATCACCAACCACCAAGTGACAAAGAAGAGCGTGACAAATTTTGATTTCCTTTTGTTGAATTGTCAAGCTTTGACAACGAATAAAATAAATAATATTACAACTGAATACGTTGACAAGTTGAAACAATTATTTTTTTATGTCTGACAGAAACATGGTGCAACTGTGTAAATTTACAAAACGTACATATTTACAATTTTAGCAATGTAGAATCCTTTTGCACAATAACCTGCTGCCAAGTATAAAAACTCTGAATATATCTAAGTACAGTATAGAAAAACATTTTGAGATTGCAGGTATCACATGGGTACAATTTCCCGGTTGCACCACTCAAGTTATTACTGCATACAGATCACCTTGTGCAAAAAACCAAATTTTCTTCTGTAATTTAACATTTGTTTTAGATAAAATTTGTAATTCAAAATATAACATGATTTTATGCGGAGACATTAATCTGGACCCAATTCGGGACAAACAGGAGTACGATTTCCTAAATAACATTTTACAGGCATATAACATAGCAAATAATATTATTAAAACTCCAACCAGGGGTAACTATATACTTGATCATTTCTATACTAATGTTGAACTTTCTAATTTTAGCGTACAAGAAAACTTTATTTCAGATCACAATACTATTCTGGTGTATAGTAAACTCCCTTGTAACAACTCCTACACGGCCACAACGATGTTTAGGAGAGTTTTTAGCGACGCTAATATACAAAGATTTAAACAAAGTATACAAGAGGAACCCTGGTCTAGTATATATCCATGTACAGATGTTAACCATGCTTTTGATACATTTCTACTTCATTTTAATCTTTATTTTCCAGTGAAAAAAATTCAAGCTAATTGTTCCAAGCCATGGGTAAACGATGCAATAAGACTTTCCAGTTATAATTTAAAGATTATTTTTGATATGAAAAAAACTTTTCCTAGTTTAACTTCTAAATATAGACAAGCCAAAATCGAACATTTCCGTCTAGTTGCCAACACAAAAAAAACTATAGTTTCAAAGATTATGAATTCAGAAAATATAAATAAAAGCACCTGGAGCATCATAAACAATAATAAATTAAAAAGTAGTCAAAACCAAGATAATATTAAAATAAATTAAAATAATCCTACAGTTCAAGAGCAAGTTGAAATTGCTAATTTATTTAATACTTTTTTCTGGGAAGCTCCAATCTAAATTATTAGTCAAATTCCATAATATTCCATATTGTCTTTATCTTCACGAGACGGACGTTTGTTCTGTGGCTCTGCACTTTTTTGCTAACTTCTTTGGTTTTTTCCTAAGATCACATATTGTTTTTCATATCAGTGTATTTGGCTATTGTTCGACTATTCGTTGGTGGTGGTTGTATTACAGGCTAATGTATAGGGGGTGAGTTTGCTTCATTTTTCTCTTTTTTTCTGATACGTGGACTTAGATATACATTTATTTCACGCTTAATTTGTTAGAACATGCTCGCTTGTCAACTTTTGCAAAAACTTAATTAAATTAGCGCTCAATGTCAATAACGCTACACGCTAGCCTGATAAGTTCTTGTTGTAAAATATTATACTGGGTGTTGTTTTTCCTTTTGATGTACTATTTTTTATGCTTATAGTTTAATAATTCTGATATTACAATGTCCGAATGTCATAAATGTCGAAGGAAGAAAAAAGACAACTTAATTGGTTGTGATGGCTCTTGTAAGCGATGGTTCCATATCACATGTGTTAATCTTAAAGAAGAATATTTTGAATTATTTGATAAATCTAAAAATATTTTTTTCCTGTGCGATAAGTGTAATGAAAATTGTTCTATTGTAGACAAATCTTACTCTGGCATTATTCCCGATATTCAAAATATAAAGGATAACATGAATGAATTAAATACAACTATTAATATTAATTCTCTAACTGATCTGTTATCCGATCTTAAAAATGAGCTATTTTCTAAAATCAATACATTAGTAACCGATACCATGAAGGAATTCCATACTAGTTTACTAACTCACCTAGATAAAACTCCAAATTTATTCAATCCAACTCCTACTTTCGACCAACATAATTCATACTCTAACATCGTAAGACCTGTTTTTCCAATATTGATAAAACCCAAAAATACAGACCAAACAATATCTGCTACGAAAAATGATGTCCGTCTATCAGTAGACCCTATCAAAACAAACATTAATATTGCTAATTCAAGAAATGCAAAAAATGGTAGTCTGGTTGTTAATTGTAGTAATTCGGCTGATACATCTAAATTTAAAGAAATCATGAATGATAATCATGGAGACAAATACGAAGTTAAACAATTATCGACACTTAATCCAAGATTAAAGATTGTAGGTCTTTCCGAATATCTTGAAAATGATACATTGCTTAATTATATTAAATGTCAAAATAAAAGTCTGTTATTAGAAAATAGTATATGCGACATTGTCTCGATTTCAGCACTGCATAAAAATAAAAATAGGTACCAAGCTATAATCCAAGTTGATGTTAATACTTATCACAGAATGTTAAAAGTGGGCAAAATCATGGTATGTTACGACTATTGTACAATTTATGATGCAATACAGTTAAGACGATGCTTTAAATGCTGCGGATTCCATCACTTCGCGAAAAATTGTACTCAAGAAACTCCAACATGTCCTAAATGTGCAGGATCTCATACTCAAGATGATTGTAAGGAGTCCACCTTGAAATGTATCCTCTGTTCAAATTTTAAATCTAGTAACAATTCTACCATAGATGTAAATCACTCTGTATGGGACCCTAATTGTACTATTTATAAGGAAACATTAAAAAAATTTAAATCAAACATCTTAGGATATTCATAGCAACCACTGCAATATCAAACCCTGCCGTCTTTAACCACATCAAAGAATTCGAGCATTTCATCTATGATATGTTATTATCAAAACGTGAGAGGACTTGGTTCAAAAACCAGTGAGCTCCTATTAAATTCTTCAATTAATAATTCGTATCATATATTTGCGTTAACTGAAACATGGTGTCATGCTGGTTTGCAAAATTCGGAAATCTTTGATCTGAATAATTTCAATGTCTATCGTAGTGATCGTAATTTCTCAGAAACAAAATTGAAAAAAGGTGGAGGTGTCTTACTTGCTATCAGAAAACAGATAAAGGCTATTCAACTTGACCTCAACTCCATGAGTGATATTTTCAACACAATAAAACACATTGACATTCTTGCTGTGAAAATAGCGTTAAACAGTAAATTCCTGTTTATCATCGTCGTATACATTCCGCCGTCTTCTAGCTCTGAACATTATGAAATACTATTTGATGCTATGTTATCACTATACTGTCTTTATGAAAATGATCTCATCATTTTTGGTGATTTCAACATCCCTGAATTCAAACACTGTATCGATACTAATAAGTCATCTGCGAACTATTCTTCAATCACTAGTATTATGAACTTCTTTGAGTTAAAACAGATAAACTCGATACTGAATGATAGTAACAGATTACTAGATCTAGTACTAACAACCAGACCTAGCATTGTTAATCGAGCCGCGGAAGTCATGTTACCGGAAGATAAATACCACCCAGCCCTAAGCATAGAAATAGATTATGTCGTTAACGAAACCTCTTGTCACACTCACAATAATAATTATTTCAACTTTTCCAAAGCCAATTTCCCTGCATTGTATTCCGAATTAGCCCATTGTGAATGGGATTTTCTTGATTGTGTTTCTGATGCGAACGAAGCAGTCAACGCATTTCATAATAAATTAATGAACATATTTACTCGCAATGTTCCAAAAAAATGTACTTCTTGCAAAAGTTATCCCTCCTGGTTTAATGGTCATCTTATTTATCTTATAAAGCGGAAAAATAAAGCGTGGTTAAAGTACAAAAAATCCAGAAGTGTAGAAGATCATACTCATTTTAAATATTTAAGAAACACTTTAAAAACAGAAACTAAACAAACTTTCATCAACTACTGTAAGGACATTGAAAATAATGTTGCTTTGGATCCTAAAAGATTCTGGGCCTTCATCAATAATAAAAATAAAACGTCGTCTTTACCTCCTATATTAACACATAATGATATTACATTTGACAATCCTCAAAGTATAGTTGACGAGTTTGCTAGATTTTTTTCAGATTCTTTCTCTAATCCTGCACACACAGATTCTCCTGATGACACGGAATTCATAACTAATTGCCCACCTTTACAGATTCCCGAAGTTTCGGAAAGAGCAATCAGCATAGCAATAAACAAGATGAAAGCCAATATGACCATGGGGCCTGACTTAATACCTGCGTTAATTATTAAAGACTGCAGGTCTATTTTTTTAAAGCCGTTGGTTAAAATCTTTAATTTAATCTTACAAACTTCCTGTTTTCCTGACTTATGGAAGATATCAAAAATTCGGCCAGTCCACAAAAAAGGGAATAAAGATGACGTTAACAACTACAGGCCAATAAGCATTTTATGTAACTTCAGTAAAATCTTTGAGTCTGTACTCCATTCTTCAGTATATAATCACATTGCCCCTATGATAACAACAGCACAACACGGATTTATGATCGGAAGGTCATCGGTAACAAATCTTCTTTGTAAAACGCAGTTTATTTGTGAAAAACTTGATATGCAGGGCCAAGTCGACGTAATCTATACGGACTTCTCCAAAGCATTCGATTCTCTAATCGAACTTTTTTCTTCCTATCTGAAGAGACGTTATCAATTTGTACAATCAAATGGTTTTCAGTCTAAACGATTTATACAGTGCTCTGGCGTTCCTCAGGGTTCTATTTTGGGACCATTACTTTTCAATATCTTCATAAACGACATTACTACCGGCCTTAAAGTTAACTACTTATTATACGCTGACGATCTAAAATTATTTTCTTCAATAGATTCAATTGAGGACTGTGAAACTCTCCAGTCCAACTTACATAAACTGCAAGTATGGTGCGCTTATAATAAGTTAACACTGAACGCAGCTAAATGCAATGTAATGTCTTATTCAAGGAAACATTATAAGCTTCAATATCACTATTGCCTCCATACCACTGTTCTACAGAGACCGGCCACTGTAATTGATCTCGGAATAACTTTTGATCCTAAACTCAGTTTTCTGCCTCATATTCTAAAAATTACCTCCTCTACGGCTAAAATTATGGGGTTTATTATACGCAATTCAAAAAACTTCACAAACGAATCAACACTACGATTGTTATTTATTACATTTATTCGCTCAACTCTTGAATATGCCTGCGTTATATGGAACCCTGTCTATAACAGTCATATCGTCGCTCTAGAGAATATACAGCGTCGATTCCTGAAATCGGCTACCTATATAATTTCAGGGATTTATCCATCCTTAGGTTGCGATCATGGTCAACTGCTAGAACGTTTTGGGCTGACAACATTAGAATCCCGTCGATCACTGCTTTCTATTATTTTACTTTACAAAATTATCCACAATTCTTTCGATTGTTTAGAATTCCACAATAGAATTTTGTACCGAGTTCCAAGATTAGCAGCAAGGCAGGGTAGTCTACTTTTCACACCCACACCACGGACAAACATTCTAGCAGCATCTCCATTACATCAGCTTGTTGCCTGCTACAATGAGGTTGAGCCACATTTTGATATTTTCCATCACACCATCAAATATTTAAAAAACACTTACTTTAATATTATATAAATTTAATCTGTTTATTTGTAATCACAAATTTGCATATGTTTGTACTAAAGGAATATTTCTATGTTGTTATTATATTTATTATATTTTTTTTCTTGTATCCTTACCCTTTGATCGGAGTCATCCGTTGGGTATTGTAATTAAATAAATAAATAAATAAATAAATAAATAAATAAATAATCGAATATTCCAGACAATACGTCGAATTCTATAGAAAGTAGACAAGTATCGAGCTTATACATTTTCCCCCTCAATGTTTCGGAAACTATGAATATCATAAATCACAAACTAAAGAACAAGATATCATCCGGAGACGAAGTTTTCTGTTAAAGTTAGTTAACAACATCATTACGACGCCTTTAACATTCATCATGAACCTGTCATTCGAATCGTGTGTATTTCCGCAAAAATTAAAATGTAATAAAGTAACTCCATTTCACAAAAAAGGAGATAAACACCTATTAAACAACTATAGTCCGATATCTCAAACTACCGGCTTTTCTAATATTTTTGAATATTGTTATCTATACAGATTAATGCCATTTTTGTATAAGACCAATACACTTGCTCCAAATCAGTTTGGGTTCAAACCAAACTGCTCCACCCTGAGCGCTATTCATCTCTTCTATGATACAGTTCTGTCGCATATTGAGAAAGGTGTACAGCCTGTTGGCTTACTTTGCGACCTCAGTAAACCTTTCGACTGTGTAAGTCATAGTCGTTTAATAGAAAAGTTAGAACACGTCGAAATTCTAGGAGTAGTACTAGATTGGTTAAATAACTTCTTAATCGATAGAAAACAATAAAAATAATAACACTCTACTGGTAGCAAATTCAAAATACATTCATATTAACGTTGGCTTGCCGCAAGGTACTTGTCTCTCTCCTATACCATTTCTAATTTATTCATCTGATTTACATCACAACTTAGGGGAGCACTGCACAAGTCATGTACTTAGACGATACATCACTGATAATTTCAAATAAAGACGACGCGGTATTACGAGATATGTGTAACTACAGCATCCAGCAATTATCCAATTGGTTTAGTGCGAATAATTTGTTTTTAAATGAAGAGAAGACTAAATTAATTCGTTTTCTCAATTACCAAAATAAGAAAAACCTTCAATTCAATATTAAAATTATCGGGAACTATAGAAAATTCAGATTATACTGAATTTTTAGGTTTAAATATAGAGGATACACTTTTGTGGAAAATGCAATGTGGGAAACTCACCAAGCAATTGAATGCGGCATGTTATCAAGTTAGATATTTAACTAATATCCTTCAATCACGTCAGCTTTCTGTTTTTATCATGCGTGTGTAGAGTCGCGTCTAAGATACGGGATATGTTTCTGGGGCTCTTCAGGTGCAGCACATAATGTTTTTATGGCATAGAAACGGATTGTTCGGTGTTTGGCAGGCACTTCAAGATATACATCTTGCAAGGAACTGTTTGTTAAATTAAAAATTCTTACGCTCACTGGACTCTACATCTTTGAAATCGCTTGTTACATTTACAATAAAAGAACAAATTTAGAACTAAATAGTAATGTGCATGGTTATAATACTAGACAAAATACCGATTTAAAAATCCCTGTTTCTAAATTGAACATCGTTAAAGGCTCTCCAAAAAGAATAGGCCTGAATATCTTCAATAAATTGCCAGAATTAATTAAAACTAAACGTACTCCTGCTAGTTTAAAAAAGCACTCAAATATGAATTAATTGAGAAAAATTTTTATACACTCAATGAATTTTTATAAGACTAAATTGGATATGTACCATGTACCTATATTATTATTAATATCTACCTGACTATTTTCTATACATACATGTGTCAAAAGAAATGTATATATATATATATATATATATATATATATATATATATATATATATATATACAGGGTGTTTCACAACTTAGAGCAAAAAATTAAAAGGTATATTCTGTACGACGTGCTGATCATGAAACAAAAAGAATTTTTTTTTAATTCGAAAAATTAAGGGTTGTTAACCTAAAACATTTTTTGTAGTACTGCACTGGATTCCTATTAAACACAAATAATGAAGTAGGTATGAACTACGAAAGAATAATTGAACAATTCAATTATTAGCAGCTATTTATAATAGAATTTTATTTAATTAATAACTTTAACATAATCATCCACCCAGTGGCAGTGGCAACGAAAAATTTTGGACTGGGAATCATGGAAAATAGTTTTGCGATTTAAAAAAAAATTGTTTTTGTTTCATGATCAGCACGTCGTACCGAATATACCCTTTAATTTTTTGCTCTAAGTTGTGAAACACCCTGTATATATATATATATATATATAAATAAAAAATAAACTTTAATACTTATTTACATTGCAAGACCGTTATACAGACATTTACAGGCGAGCATAGAAAGGTAACAGACGAGCGCCAGCGAGTCTGTTATCTGTGTGAGCCTATAAATATCAGGTAACCGGTCGAGCACTGTACAATGTTTTTTGGGCATTAGAATGGCAGTATATTTATATTTAATAAAATTATTTGCAGTAGTATTACGCAATAACTAAAATGTTCAATCAATGTAGAATTTGAAAATGTCAACAGGCCGTTTTAATTTTTACACGGGCTAGACCGTTAAAAGTCTCGTAACTCCTAGAGACAGAGTTAAATAAACAGTTCTTTACCATTCCAATGGCCATAAATATATTTTTTGAAGCTATACATTCAAAGCTAAACGGTCAATAAATTTAAAATTTGTATATAAAATCCGTATATTACTTTTAAATATCATAGTAGTGTGTCATTTCAAATATGATTATTTTGCCGTTGCCTACTCTTTACGTGTTAAAAAGGAGAATCGTGATTGTAAATATCTCTAGATCCGCTAAGTGTTAAAAAGGTAAAATGTGATTGTAAAGATCTCTAGTTCCGTATGGTCAATCTTCTTTAAATTACGGTAGCCCTTTGATACTTCAATTGAGATTTATTTTAATTTTTTAGATAATTCTAATAAAAACAGTTTTGCGATACAACTACCTTAAAATGATTAAATGTTTATATTACCGAAAAATGTTATAACTTGTTACAAAATGTTATATAAAATTTATTTTCGCTGTATTATATTATAATATAACTGCAAACAACCACAGGGACAAGTAGATATGGCACAAACAATTGTGATGTATTTCTACGACAGTAAAGAGCACATCTAGCCGATCATAGAATTAAAATTAGATATGTATTTTTTCACATAATAAAATTTAAATTTTGAAAACGTTTTAATGCGAGCAAATCAGCCCACAGATATGGACTTTTTTTTCTCAATCGTTGTCAAAATCTATTTACAGGTATACTGTATGAATTCCATTTATAGTTACTGTTTTTAAACAATATTGAAACATGTTTGATATTTGAAACTCTGAATGTGAAGATGTCATCATAACAAAGGTCAAAATATGACTTCAAAAAGGTTTCTGTGGTAGTGGCGCCAATATGTAATCAAAATCGTGCTAATTTCTTACATTAAATATTTTTACAATTCTAATTCGTGAGCTTTATCATTTTTCTATTAACGGAGCTATGCCATCTTATACCTATGACTATGCGTGCATTCATGATTCATTTGATTGTCATTTTAGTTAAACGGCAACATATTTCAGTACTATAAGTAATGTTGTTAGCAATTGTTTCTTTCTTATACACAAATTTTAAAGTTGAGGCCTACCTTTGCCATTCAGCTCACCGAGTTGCTGGTTGCGCTGCTGTTGATGCGTGGAGGCCTGCGGATCGAGCAACCTTGCGATAGCGGGCAGTGACACAAGGGGCGGTGCAGGTACGTCCAATGGAGGTGTAGCGACACACACCACCCGCAGAAGGTGGTCTGGTAGTGGGAAGTGTCGTCGCTCGGCGAGAAAGCGCAGGTCGCGAGAGACTATAATAAGGCCATGCTGATCAGGCGGCGACACGCGCTGCAGACCAGTAGACATAGGTGCGCCATTCAATAGCCAGGCAAGCGAGGGTGCCGGATCTGCGGCCGCCGCTGTGCAGTTGGCTTGCACTAGGTCTCCAGCCGCATACACTCCGCGCACACCCTGCACCTGCGGCTCGCTTCGTCCTATGGCCGCAACGGTGACGTTGCCGGCTCGAAAACCTACTCGGAACTTGGGCGCTTCCGTCGACACCTCACACTTGTACACGCCCCCGCTGTGTTGTGTACTGAGATGCATGAGCCGCACACTGCACTGCAACGAGTCGCACGGCATGCCTTGGTACTGCTCCAGATGTACACCCGCTACTGGGAATGACATGATATGTGGTTGCTGGCGTGGTGTGTAGCGGAAGAATTCCTGTTCATCTTTGTACCACTTCACCGAGTGCAATTCTTCGCCGCCCATGTCATAAACGCAACCCAACGAAAGCGGGTCCCTTGGATCCGCTAGTGCTGGCACGGAAAGCTCCGTCACCCTCACTCCTGAACTCCAATCTAAAAAAAATAATCTTACTAAAATTGCCTATAAATAAACTACAAAGCTCTTTCAGATGAGCACTTTCATCAAACGAACGTTATGCATTTGCATACCGGACAATTACACTCTAAATGGATGTTTCGTTTGTCAGAATCCAGGATGTGGTTTGAGTAGAAAACAGTGGTTCGATGTTCATTAGGGGTAAAAACAGAGCTGTATTACTGCCAGACATAATATGATAGAAGTAATGATATTTTTGCATTATTCGCTTTACTAGTTATAAGTGTTTCAAATTAGTTTTCCTATTTAATGAATGCTTATGGACAAATATTATATAATCTAAATAACAACAAAAAATTGTTCGGGGGCTTATGATTCCGGAAATTTTGGCAAAACCATATAATTTTTATCGATAACCATTGTCTTACAATGAAGAAGGACGATATTTTTCTGAATGTCATGCTATGTTTTTTTTATCACAATCCAAAGAATTTTTTTGAGAATGACAGCCATCTCTATGATTTTTGTTTATTTATAATGTTACTATGGTGTACCAACAAGAACACTGTATATATATATATATATATATATATATATATATATATATATATATATATATATATATATATATATATATATATATATATATATATATACAGAGTGAGTCTGGGAAGACGCCCCCCCCTTTAACTTTTTTATTATGAGTAATAGAAAAAAATGGTTCATATGGAAGTTTTATTATTTTAAATATACTATTTGATGGCAGATGTAGATATTTTTTATAACGTCAGGTTTACAAGATACGACTATCAACTTTTATTTTTTAAATAGCAACCTATAATTATTTTACTAAAATAAAAACCGCCATTTTTTTCACTTTTCAACGGTGTATTAGTTTTTATTAATGTATCTGAAAAAATTCGAGAAAAATAAGAAAATTGAGAAATACTAGAAATAATTTTTATACAAATATTATAGGTGGCTATGTGAAAATAAACAAAATGTAACAGTGTTAAATTAATGTCAAAAAAGTATACATTTGCTGGTTACTTTATTTAACTTATTTTGCAAACAATAAAAAAAACGTTTTCAAATAATTACTGTATCAGTATTTGACATTGATTTGCTTTGTTGGAAGAACAGTTTTTGGATGAACTTTGCTACTAATTTGATACAAATTATTTCGAGGCAAATATAATTATTCAAACTGTATGGATATCTAAAGAACTATAAGAGATACGAAGCTGACAAAATTAGACAAAAGGTGCCTCTATATTTAGGCTACTTTAATAATATTTTCGTTTTCCTAACAAAATTCGTCAATTAAAACTAACATTTTAAAATGTATCTGCCATTTACCTAATATTATTTACCTACACACAAATAATTTATGCTTCAAATAAATAATACAAACGCATAACTAACACTAAGGTGTAAAGTGTATCTTCACTATTTTTACTTGCAAACTATATAATTAAAGACACTTATCTTTTCAGTTTCTTAATTGTTAACTTACATCAAGACCTCTTTTTAAAAAGTAATTTTCTTTTATTAGGTATAAATCAAACTTTACAATCGACTACTAAATGGTGACTTTATACATCGAATAATTTTGATTGATTGTTTTGTTTGTCCAGAATTCATGAATTCGATTTAAAAGACAGAGAATCTCAATTCTTAATTAAGTTTATCAGAATAATTCACTAGAAGGGCAATCAGCTAGATGGTAATTCTTCAGACAAATAATCTTGACTTTAAATAATAATACATATTTATGGAACATAGCAAATTTTAAGTTTGTATTATTAAAATGCATTCCTAAATAGCACAAGCCTAATACAAAAAGGGCATATAATGTTGGAGCGCAGTAGTAATATTTATTTTTTGTGTCATTATTGATTCAAAATATGCCGTACTTTTTATCTGTACGTGAAACAAATGATAAAAAAGTAACATTTAAAAAATTGTAATATTAATTGACAGTTACAAGGCTTCTTTGAACACCTTTGCATTAAGTTGTCTAGATATATTTTTAATTAAGATTAAGTATGAAATATCCTTTGCAGAAAATAGTTTTATTTTTAAGAAGTACAAAAACAACAATAAAAATTACATCCAAAATTCTAAGAAAAGATATATCGGATTTAAATTATTTGTTATCACATATTTTCAGTATACTTTTGATGAAAAGTTTTCATTGATTTATGGATTTGTTTTAATGAACTTATGAAGAAATTTTAATATGTTAAAAATACATAAAATGAAATAATTAATAAATACCTACAGGTATATTAAAAATTATCTTACCTAAAATTAAAAGAATTTCCAAAAGAATGTATAAATTGATGACACAGGTTTGAACTATCATTTTATTTATTTATTTTTCTATCATTTTTTCACGTTATAATTTAATTTAAACTTTAGTCTGTTTTTCGTACTATTCACTCTTAACCTACGAACACTAAACTTTATTTATTTCATCTCGCATATTTTATATATACCTCCACATTTATATACTATTACACAAAAAAAAACAAAAACTTGATAGAATTCACACTAATTTCCACAACACTAATAGAATTTCTGATTCCGAGTGAACTCTGCAGTTATAGCGCTGGTTTTCTGTTCCGTTGGAGGGGTGTAACTCCGAACGATGCTAGTATATAAACTACGGCACTCTCGCAAGGATGTACGTACGAGTCCGGTGTTCAGCCGCGACTGACGCGCACTGGCTTAACACCGGGAATCTGCGCTACTGAATAACATGCGCACTTCGAAGAGATTTTAGGGATGTACATTGGGGTTGATTTGGCGAATTTAAGGTACTGAAACTTGTTTTATGTAATGAAAGAATATAAGGCATTTCCAAACTTGATGATCAAACATTAAGTGTATATAAATATTAAATGATGTACTGATAACGGAACAAAAATATTAAATTTACATAAATTAAATGGTTCTTTACTTAAAGCTACATTATTAATATATTGGAAACTAACTATCGAACCAGTATTATTAAAACTTTATATTTTTATCACCTAATTAAGCATTTTTTTTTAATGTTTGTTTCGTTAGCAGTACCTCATTTAATATACAGTGTGTTTCAAAACGTATATATCTATTTAACAGTATCATAGTTTACTAATATCTTCATATGACAAATAATAGTTAATACATATTTCTCGAAAACAGTTCATGATAGATTATTTTGGTGTAAACCTGGCACTTCTTTATTAAAAAGTACCTTAAGAAAGTGCAAATTAAAGTCCTGCATTATAAGTTATAAGAAAATTTAAAATTGACAAAAATATACATCTCCATCGATATTTAGTAATCTATGCATTTAAAAACAAAGTAAATCATCATTAAGTTGGTCTACTAATGGGGCAACATTCAACCCATATCGTATCTGTTACCGTTCTCGAGATCTTAATAGTGGTGAATACGTTTATTTGGACATGCTGTTGTTTACTACGAGATATATATATATATATTTTTGATGTGTCAGCGCGAGTAGACGTGTGTTTGCTGCTCCTACACTCAGTTTCAGTGCCGTTAACAATAAATCATAATTTACAACTTGCTAAGTAAATTCGAATATATTTTGCTATTAATTCTGTTCATAATTTTAAAAATGAGTTCTAATACTCGTAATTCTGCCATTGTTACCGAAGTGCTCTCCAAGTTACTTTGCGATGATAGTTTCATCTCGAAGTTAGTGGATTCTGTATTTGAACGTGTTGACAAAAAACTCATTGAGCAAAAGGCTTATTATGAGGCCATTATCAATGACATTGCTGCTGAAAATCGTGTCCTACATGAAGAAATCGATCGACTGGAACAGTACTCCAGAAGAAACTGTCTCCGTATTTTTGGCGTACCTGAGGATTCTCTTGAAGTCACCGAGCGCAAGGTCTGTGATATTTTCAAAGATAAACTTTCGCTTTCTCTTCCCCCTGAAACCATTGACCGATGTCATCGTGTTGGGAAATCGAAACAAACTAGTGATAGTGTAAATTCCTCCAACCGCCGACCAAGACCGATCATTATAAAATTTACATCGTTTAAGACTAGGAATCTTGTCTTAAATAATAGAACCAAACTTAAGGGATCCAATATTACTATAAAGGAAGATCTGACTAAAAAACGTTTAGATCTTCTGAAATCTGTTTCCGCTAAGTTTGGTTTTAAAAATGTATGGTCCTCTAATGGCAACATATTCTATAAAACTGATGATAAAATTAATCAAGCCTCACTTAATGATGATATTAACAAGATGTAAATTCTTATGTATTATTTGCTTAACAAAATCTATTGTTTTATATTTGTTATACTTTTTTTATATAGGAACAGCTTCTATGTATATTTAAAACTACTTTATATTCTTACATTTTGTAAATTCATATCTTAACAAGTTATTTTTGGTTATACTACTTGACTGTCAGGTCTATAATTTTTTATTATCTTTGTTGCGAGTCATAGCTATTTCAATTAACTATTTCACACTAGGTGTAGTTATTTATTTATTCTTTACTGCATTTATTTAATTCAGATTCTCTTTCATAGATGGAATTATATTATCAAAACATTCGAGGAATGAATACTAAATTGGTTGAGATTTACAATAGCACTTTATCTAATAATTTTGATGTTATAGCATTAACTGAAACTTGGCTCTCTGACTCAGTCTATAACAATGAGTTTATTGAATGCAATAATTACACTGTTTACCGTAAAGACCGAGACAAAATGAAAGTAGGCAAAACTCGTGGTGGTGGTGTACTTTGTGCTGTCAGCAACAAGTACAAATCGTCGTTAATAAAATTGAATGAAAACATTAACTCACTTGCTGACATTGTCTGTGTAAGATTGCAAATAAGTGCTAATAAATTTGTGATTGTAGTTGTTATATATTCCCCTCCACCTGTTTCTCTACAACAACACGAAATGATATATGACTGTCTTGAATCTTGTCCCTTTTTATTTAACTCTGATTACGTTATTATGGCTGATATGAACATTAGTAGACTTGCTGATTTTTACACCACTGGATATACCAATAATTGTATCACCAGGTTTGACAACTTCTCTAATTTTATTCATGCTAATCAATTTAATAATATCTTAAATGTCGATTCACGTCTTCTTGATATTGTATTATCAAATTTACACTGCACTATTAAACGCCATTCCTGTCCAATAGCTCCTGAAGATAGTTATCATCCTTCCCTATCCATTGTTCCGGATATAACTCCTCAAGTCCGAAGTAACGCGTCCATTAATAATGAGTTCTCCTTCAACTTCCGTCGTGCTAACTACTTACTTCTATATTCCCTACTTAATAACATTGATTGGGATATTCTTCTTTCATATACTGATGTTAATGCTGCTTTTACTAAATTCTTTGATATCCTCGCCAACATTCTTAATATAAGTGTACCAAAGACAAAAATAAAAAAGCGACGTTATCCTCCTTGGTTTACCAAGCAAATTATTTCTGATATTAAGCTGAAAGATAAATATCACAAACTTTTTAAAACTCACAATGATGTAATCTATAATACAACTTTCAAAAACTTAAGAACTAAAATAAAAAAAGATCTGAAAATAGCCTACAAAAATTACATGAACAACACTGAACACAACATTGCTAATGATCCACGGATCTTTTGGTCATTTATTAATAATAAAAAAAAATCCTCCCGTTTACCAAGTGACATGTATTTAAATAATTTCCAATATCAAGATACTCCCGCTATTGTTCAAGGCTTTGCGGATTATTTTGAGTCAGTTTTTTCATCTAATTCTGCAATCACTGATTTTAGTGGTATTTCTTGTAATTCTATAACTATAAATCAACTGTCAATTACTGAAATTTCAGAGGAGGACATTAAATTTGCAATCAATAACCTTAAAACATCCTGCTCTCCTGGACCTGATAATTTACCAGCTTATATCATTAAAGGTTGCAGGGATATATTTGTAAAACCGTTATTTATTCTTTTTAATTTATCTATCAAAACTAATACTTTTCCTGATATTCTCAAAAATTCCCTAATCTGTCCCATTTTCAAATCTGGTGATGTTCGTAGTATATCCAACTATCGACCCATATGCATATTACCCAACATTTCCAAGTGTTTTGAAAAAATTTTATATAAGTACATTTATTCTAGTGTTAGCCATGCATTATCACCCTATCAGCATGGTTTCCTAATGGGAAGATCAACTGCAACCAACTTGATGAACTTTACTGAATTTACTATTAACGCCTTAAATAAAAACACGCAAATCGATGTCATTTATACTGATCTAGCGAAAGCCTTTGATACTGTAAATCATGATATTTTATTATATAAATTACGAAATCAATTTAATTTTTCTCCTGAATTAATTCTTTTCATACAGTCTTACATTAGAAATCGTCGGCAATTTGTTTCTTATAATGGTTTCAAATCTGATTACTTTATACCATCGTCAGGAGTTCCTCAAGGATCAAATCTTGGACCGTTACTCTTCATTCTATTTATTAACGACATCACCAACTACATAAATTTTGCACACCCATTGTTATACGCTGATGATTTAAAAGTTTTTAGTATTATAAACTCACATACTGACTACGTGAATCTCCAGTCTGATGTTAATAATCTACTAATTTGGTCTTCTTCCTCAAAATTACAATTTAATATTAATAAATGTAAAATAATGACTTATTCTATGAAACATAACCCGTCTAACTATAATTATCATATGGGTGGTATATGTCTCGAAAGAATTAACCAATTTAAAGATTTGGGTGTGTTATTTGACTCTAAATTATCTTTCACATCACATATCAATAATATTGTACAAAGATCTTATAGAAATTTTGGCTTTTTAATCAGAAACTCTCAAAACTTCAATAAAATTTCAACACTCAAATCTTTATATTTTTCTTTCGTGAGGCCTGGGCTTGAATATTGTCTTACTGTCTGGAACCCTTTATACAATAATCTTAGTGTTGATATTGAACGAATTCAGAGAAAATTTGTTAATTTCTGCGCACGTAAATTCGGTTATTCGTTCAATATCTTGACTTATAGTTATTCACAATCTTTAATTGAATTCAATCTTATTACTCTAGAAAACAGACGTAAACTAATATCTTGTTTATATCTTTTTAAATTATTAAACAATAATATTGATGATATTTCAAGCCTATTTAGAATTTTCATTAATGTTCCTAGACCCTCCAGATCTTGTAAACATAAGGATACTTTCAATACCACTTTTATGAAAACCAACTATGAACTTACATACTTATTCTGTAAAAAATATTTTAACGACTCGTTATTTAACTACAGTAGTTATGGTTTTTTTCATAACGATTTATATAACGATAGTGACCAGAAAAGCTATTCTCTATATATTGTCTTTACGTTTGTCCTTGAGCGAGCTCCATAACGACGTTGCAAACGTTATTGAGATGTGTAGTATATTTACGGATAACTTCATATATATTTTGAACTGTCACTTTTGTCAGCACAATAAAAAGGTTAGTTATTTTGTGAGTTGTCAATAATGGATAAATCTAGAAAACGTGATTTTGAAACAACCACGAGTGATAGATTCGGTGAAGCAGTAAAGAAACGTGCGGGCAAAACTACTTCTCAGCAATATAAAATTATTGTGGAAGAATTAAAACATAATGTTGCATTCAAAACAAATAAAAATAGTCCTGAAAATCCAAATGCACTCCAAGAAACGTGGGACAAACTTACCAAACAACTCAATTCGGTTGGTGGACCCATAAGAACAATGGAAGCTTGGAAAAGAGTGAGCTCATGTTTTTTACATACGATCATTTTTACCAATTACTTATTTCCACACAGGTATTTGTTGACTGGAAAAGCCACGTAAAACGAAAAGCTAGGCAATATAAAGTTAATCAAAATAAAACCGGTGGTGGTCCTCCACCACCACCATTAAATGATATAGAAAATGAGCTTATTGATGCAATTGGGACTGTAGCAATTGATGGCCTCAGCAATGTACAAGAATTTGGTTTGACTTCTGATGAGGATCCTCCAATAATAATTGAATTTGGTGAATGTGAAGATGAACCATCTATGTCATTAACTGATATATTAAATCCCGCCGAAAATGCTTCTCAAGATGTACAATTATTACCCCAGGCTCAAGCGAAACAAAATAAACCGAAATCATATGTGAAAAAACATGGAATAGATGCAGTAGTGGACGCGTTTACCCAAAATAATAATAAAGGAATTGAAAACGAGCTGCATGGAATTAAAGAACAAATGCGTAAAGCAAATAAAATTAAAAAATTCAAAATTAAATTAGAATATGAGATAGCCAAAATAAAATACCCAAATTTGAATTTAGATCAAGCTATAGATAATTTTTTAAATGATTCAGATTAAATTGAATACGTTTTTGAGATTACATTCTTTATTTTTTTAGAAAAAAAATTTTATTTTAATAATTCTGCACATTATTACAACTTTTTCTACGATTGTAACAAAATAATTATAATAAACAAAAAATTATTGACAATGATTGCGTATGTATTGGTTTCGAACATTCCTCCCCTCCTGCAATAAGTCATTGTTGTCATCCTGGTGAAATAAATCTTCATTAATATTATTATTAATATCTAAAAAAAATTAAACTTAAAATTTTATCAAAAAACAAATATATATATATATATATATATATATATATATATATATATATATATATATTAATATATATATATATATATATATATATATATATTTAGTTTTTACCAATGATATCTAAATTTAAATCGTGAATTCGACGATCAACTAAAATGTTATGAAGTACTGCACAGCAGTTAATTATTTTCGCTACAATTGGCGGTTTATAATGCAGTACTCTGTCTTTTCTTAAACATCTAAAATATGCTTTTAAAACGCCATTACATCTCTCGATAGTATTTCTAGCACGACAATGTCTTGTAGTATACCTTCCCTCTGGAGTTGCAGGATCAGCACCTATAATAGGAGTTAAGAGAAATGGTTGAAGTGGATAGCCCGAATCACCTGTGGAATAAAAAAATATATAAATGCATGTGTCAATGGATAAAGAAAAGTAGTGCTAAAATATCGAAATTTCTTTAAATTTGTATAGATTTACCCAGAAGCCATGTCGTTGTATCTCCAGCGTGCCAATTGTTTTCTAAAAATTCCTTTATGGTGGACATCATCCATATCGCTGCGTCATGTACAGATCCTGGATAACGAGCGTTTATTGATAAAATTTTCAGATCTGAGTCACAAATCTGTTATAAAAAAACATAATTATGGTGTACTTATTAAAATTGAAATAGATACATACTATTTGACAATTAATACTATGGAAATTTTTTCTATTAATAAATGCATATCCTGGATATTCAGGATGTTCGGCCGGAGGTGGAAATATGGCAATATGAGTACAGTCAACTGTGCCCACAACACTAGAAAAATTATATTTCTGAAAAAATCTGCCGTACATATCCAATCAGAAAATTTGTGATCAATTAGTTATTGAAATTGTATTTACCCATTTTTGATTCTCAACATATCTTCGATAGTACTTGGAAATTTAATATAATGAGGTGCAAGATATTCTATTACGGTGCTGATTTCATTCACACATCTACTAACTGATGACTGACTTAAACCCGAATGGAAATCTTTCCCCACCGCCTTCTGGTAACTGCCATGGGCAAAGAAATGTAGAGCCGTGAACATCTAAACGAGAAAATAATATGAATATGAAAAATTACTATTAAAAATTAATTTTGCGACATAACTTTTACAATATTAGGTATAGCAGTAGTCCTTCTTATATTTTTTAAATGCGGCTCCACTTGTATAAAAAGATCCCTAGTACTTTCTTTATTCAATCTATAAAATTTTCTAAAAATTTCCTCTGGTAAATTAAATGGGTTACTTGCATCCCTTAACCTACGATTTATGTCACGATATTGCTGTCTAAAAATAATTAACTTTTTCAATAATAACTGTGTCACTGAAAATTAAAGATTTATATATTATCACTTACCTTCTTTCTAATTCTTCTAAATAAATTACAAATAAAAGTGGAGCTCCGTTAAATGCCATTTTATGAACACAAATCGTAATGTAACGACAGCATTTGACTTGTTGTTAAATTACTACTAAATATAACGATAAACTGAAAATGTCGTTGTAAAATAACGACATGTTAGAGTTACAGAATAGCTCTATTAGAATTGTCGCTATAATAACGATAATTCTCTTCATAACAGGTAGTTATATCGTAACGATATTATACAGAATAAGGGTATTAGAGCCCCTATTAGACGATTATGTTTCATCTTTAATAACTGCGAATGTGAAATAGATCTTGATATTTTCAGTCAGTCATATAATCAACTTAAATTTGTTCTATCTAGATTTTTTTTAACTATGTAAATTTCTGTTGATGCTTTTGTTTTCAAAATGTATTTTTCTCATACACAGTTCTGTAAATCCCTGTCTTATATATTGTTCTACTTGTAAATTAATATTTTGTATCTCCGACCCTCTGTTATTGGGATACTTTGTATCCTGTAGAGTGGTTGTAAATTAAATAAATAAATAAATAAATAAATAAATAAATAAATAAATGTGGTAGGTAGCTACATCTTATCGTCAAGATAAAAAAAAAGTTCCGAAGAGTATTAAAATACTACTGTGTAAATTAAATGAGGTTCGCTGTTCGTGTTTACGTGCGAAAATAATGTTATTCCTTTGACAAACAGCAGAATACCAGGATTCCAAAAATAAAGAAGTCCCAAAGATAAATCTACAGAGTGCATTTTATTCGTATAGATGTATGATAGTAAAAAAAATTAAATTAAAACCTAGGTACTGCAAACTGAATACCTCAATGTTTAGCGACTGTCGGCTAGATTTTAACTCTAAAAGGATAAAAAAAAACTTGTTTTGTTTAGTTTAGAGGTATTCATAAAATAAAATAAGTAATACTAATAATCTAAACTTATAACTAAGAGCTAATTACACATTTTTGTAAAACTAAAATTAGTTAAAAAAGGTGCAAACTTATATACCGTTTAGTCATATTAGTTTTATTGATTTATGTAGATTACTTAGGATTAATTTTTAATATATTCCATGCATATTTGCACTGTACTTCAAGTCTTTCATGTTATGGTTTTCTCCACACGTTGAATATGATTGTTCATGAGAATATTTCTCTGTCATGTTACAAATCTAAGAACTTAAAACAACGCAATATAATGTAATGTCTTCATTTACTTTACAACGGTACGAGTTAACATTTATTTTCCCTTTTCACATGACTTTAAAGAATGTAAAATCAAACAGTTTATGACTTAGTGAAATGCGTGCAAACCTCAAACGTTTCAATTACAATTAATGCGATAAGTAGAGGAGCATGCGTGGTTCTAACTCATTTCAAAGTCACCCACTTGAGCGCCGTGTTTGTTTCAAGTGTTTTGAATATTTTGCATTGATAAGAGTGGCAGTCTTTGTCCTTTTAAGATATTAAAACATCTTAGAAATGTTCTACATTTTTTTTATAAGGTATTATAAAATAGGAATACACACGCATACATTTACACTTGCTTTATATATAAATGTTACAGTGTATTACACACACACCATCACGGAAGAAGAGGTGCTTAAAGCCTGCTGCAAGATCGAGGTCGCAAAGGTGCTAAGCCCAGAGAGCGTACCAAATGTCGCTCTCAAAGTCACTATCAGATCCCGTCCAGACGTATTCCTTCGGACGTACAACACGTGTCTAACTGAGAGAACCTTCCCTATCCTGTGGAAGAAGCAGAAGTTGGTCCTCTTCCCGAAAGGGAATAAGCCATTAGATGAACCGTCATCGTACCAAACGATATGCTTGCTGGACACGACGGGCAAAGTGTTCGAGAGAATCATCGGCAACCGGTTAGAAGAGTTCACCGAGGGCGCACGAGGTCTCGCGCACCAGGCACCATTACTGGCAGACGGTGGAAGCGTGGGGCCTAGCAGTACTGTGCCATCGTCACCTTGGACGTGAGAAACGCGTTCAACTTGGTGAACTGGGATCGTATCCTGGACACGTTGATGAGGATGGAGGTTCTAGAGTATATCAGACGTATAATTATGAGCTATTTAAACGATCGAACCCTGGTGTACAACACGAACGCGGGACCCAAAACCTATATGATTACAGGAAGTGTTCCGCAAGGTTCGATAGTCGGGCCCTTGCTATGGAACATCATGTACGACGAGGTACTCAGATTGACGATGCCAGCGGGGACAACGACATTTGACTTTTTGGACGATGTTGCTGTAGTGGTGGTCCTAGAACAGATCGTACAAACTACAAATTTGCCGGTGGCTTTTATCAGCTGGTTTGCACCTCGCAGATCAAAAGACTGAGGCAGTTCTCGTGACCAGCAGGAGGGCCGAGGAAACCATCACCCTCACTGTAGGAGGCTGCAACATATCTTCACAGCCGTCACTACGATATCTTGGAGTCCAGATAGACACCAAGCTACGCTTTAATGAGTACCTGCAAATCGTGAGCGCAAGTGCTGGAGCAGTATGTGATGCATTAGTCTGGATCATGCCAAACATTGGTGGTCCACGGCAGACCCGGCGAAAGCTCCTCTCGAGTGTGGTCAGTTCGGTGATGCTATACGAAGCCCCAATCTGGTCGGCAGCCACGGCTGTATCATCGTACGTGCGACAAATGGCATCGGTCTACCGGAGAAGTGTCCTGCGGGTGGTTCGGCCATTCCGTACGGTGGCGTACGATGCCGTATGCGTTGTTGCCGACATGATGCCGATCCACCTGATGGCAGAGGAGCGGGCGCTGACCCACAAGCAAAGGCGCGAAGACCAGGCGACTCTCCACGGAGATCAGGATGGCCATGATAGAGCAGTGACAACAGCTCTGGGACGCATCAACTTAGGGACACTGGACTCACCGGTTCATCCCTAACATCATGGCATGGTCAGCAAGGCAGCATGGAGAGGTGGACCAATACCTCACATGTTTCTGACGGGACATGGCTACTTATAAATTACCAGCACTGATTCAAGTTGGACGATATTTCTTCGTGCCCCACCTGCTAACCACTTCATGGAGATATTGAGCATGTACTTTTTCAATGCCCGCGCTTCGAGGAGGATCGAGAGATCCTACAGAGACATCTCCGACAACTATCCTCAGAAAATATTGTTGTTGAAATGATATCCAGCGAGCCCACCTGGGACGCAATGACCAACTTCGCGGCTGTGGTCATCCGGAAGCTCCGACAGGCGGAGAAACTGAGGAGAGACCAGTCCATGGCTAGTCTGAAAGGCGTATAAAGCCAGTTTGCTCTCCGCGTAGTAATGCCTGACGGAGGTTCCACGGGGAGGATATAAATTGAAGAAACATTGAAAATTACACATACACACACCCCAGACGAACCGTCATCGTACCGTGCGATATGCCTGCTGAACACGGCGGGCAAAGTGCTCAAAAGAATCATCGGCAACCGGTTGGAGGAGTTCAGCGAGGGCGCACGAGGTCTCTCGCTACAGTAGATGCCATCAATGTTGTCTTAGATATCGTGCGCCAGGCCATTGCTGGCTGACGGTGGAAACGTGGGGCCAAGCAGTACTGTGCCATCGTCACCTTGGATGTGAGAAACGCGTTCAACTCGGCGAACTGGGATCGCATCTTGGGCGCTCTGAGGCGGGTGGAGGTTTCAGAGTAAATAAGACGTATTATTATGAGCTATTTTAGCGATCGAACCCTGGTGTACAATACGGATGCGGGACCAAAACCCAATATAATTACAGGAGGTGTTCCGCAAGGTTCGGTGCTCGGGCCCTTGCTATGGAACATCATGTACGACCAGGTACTCAGATTTCCGATGCCAGCGGGAACAAAGACGGTTGGCTTTGCGGACGATGTTGCGGTAGTGGTTGTCAACAAACACCTAGAACTGATCGTACAAACTGCAAACGAGGCTCTCACAACAATCCGCCAGTGGCTCTCATTAGCTGGTTTGCACCTCGCAGAGATGATGCTTCGTGCCCAACTGTCAGCCAGTCCAGGAATATGTTGAGCACGTATTTTTTTAATGCCCGCGCTTCGAGGAGGATCGAGAGATCCTGCAGAGACATCTCCAACAGCTGTCCTTAGAGAGTATTGTTGTTGAAATGATAGCCAGTGAGATCACCTGGGACGCGATGTCCAACTTCGCGGCTGTGGTCATCCGGAAGCTCCGACAGGCGGAAAAACTGAGGAATGAACAGTCCATGACTAGTCTGGAGGGCATATAACGCCAGTTTACTCTCCGCGAAGTAATGCATGACGGTGGTTCAGCGGGTAGGATATAAATGGAAGAACAAAGAAAATCACAAACACCCCATAACACACACACACACCATCACACACAAACACACACACACACACCATACTGTTTAATATAATTGTTTTATATTCAGAGATTTACACTTTGCACATATTTTCACTTTATTTTTTTTTATTTTAAACACTTAAACTTCGAATCTTACACATCTAGTAAGAAATTGCGTTCTACGTATACCAATCACTATTACCAACAAAGTGCAAAGTGTAAATCTCTGAATATTTTATACTTACAAGAAGTTCGATGTGATAAATAATTGTAAACACGTGAATGTGACAAAGCATAAAACAAACTCACAATTAATAAATAACCTTAAACACCTAATTAAACAAGTCGGCGCGGCGCGCTGATAGCGCAAAAACAGTGTTCCCAAATATATGTAAAATAAATAAACAAACAAAATCATTAAAATAAAATAAAATAATAATGGCATCCATAGATGAAATAAAAGAACTACTAAAACCCATGCAACAACAACTAAATATCCTCATAAAAAATGGAAATATATTAGACACAAAATTGGATAAATATAATGAACAAGTCACAAAAATAGAAGCTCGATGTAGTCATTTAGAAAGGGATCTAATAAATAAAGAGAAGAAAATAGAAGAACTAGAAAGAAAACTCAAAGAAAAAAAATCTCATTATATTTGGAATTAAAGAAGAAAAAACGAAAACATCATGAATACACTCAAATCATTTTTTCAAACCAAACTGAATATTAACATCGAAAACGAAGTTGACACAGCTAGAAGAATGGAAAAAAATTTCGGTAATGATATACCACGCCCAACAATTGTAGAACTAAAAACAAAAAGCATTAAATATGAAATACTGAAAAACGCTAAACTTTTGAAAAACCAGAACGAAAAAATAATAATAGAAGAGGATTATCCAAAAGGAATTGTAAATGAAAGAAAGAAACTCAAACCACATCTGATTAAAGCTAAAAGAGAAGGCTATAAAGCCTACCTAAAATATGATAAATTAATAATTAACAACGAAGTATACACCTATGAAGACCTCAATACTAAAGAAGAAAATTTAAATAAAATAAATGAACTACATAACATAGAAAATGAAAAAACGAATAGAAGATTATCAACATCCCTTCCAACAGCAATTCAAAATAACAAAAATGAACATGAACAACCGGAAGAAACAGAGCCACTCATATACCAAAACTTAACAGAAAAGTTCACAACGTCACGAAGCACACCTAAAACACCGAGTCATAATAATAACGATAAAAATAAAACTAAAGCACAAACCAAAGGTCCAATGGACAAACATGTCCAACAGAGAAGCTACATCTTGAGAAATACAGAAAAATAGTAATCAAAGACTCAAATGATTAAAATTATATACTGGAATTGTCAAGGACTTAACAATATATACAATTTAAATAAACAAGAAGAACAATCAATACTTACGCAACACATCATATGTCTGAGTGAAACATGGGCCAACTATATGGTAACAACAAAACAAAATTATTTAAACAACTATGAAATAATACAAAGTCCAGCGAAAAAAGAGGCTTCAACGGGAAGAGCAATAGGAGGCCTAATAATATTTATCTCGAAGAATATTGAATACAACATAATTACAAATAACCTGCATTGGATAATAATTAAAATAAAAATCAAAAGTCAAGAAATAATAATTGGTTCAATATACTTCTCTCCATCGTATAATTATGATACTCTACTGGACCTCTTAAAGCTCACATTAAGCGACCTAAGTATAGATAATACAACACAAAGAATTATAATTGGTGGCGATTTTAACGCAAGAGTTGGAGATCTTAACCAGTGTACTGAAGAACAACTGACATATACAAATCTCTCAAATATCCGAACATCAAATGATAAATATATTAACAAAGAAGGAATAAATTTAACTGAACTGATGGAAATTGAAGGTTTTTACCTTATTAACGGTAGAACAGATAAAGACTATCCTGGGAATTATACCTTCATAAACAAGAGAGGCAAGAGCACAATAGATCTAGCATGGGTAAATATATCTGCAGCCCATATAATTAAAACCTCCTTTATAAAAGATGATATAGTAATCTCAGACCATTTAATCCACTCCCGTATAATGTTATTAAATACAGAACAGGAAAAAAAGGACCAAAATAAATACAATAACAAATACACTCATAAAATAACTAAATGGGACGAAACTCAAAAGGAATTATATACCGAAAAACTAGAAAATAAAATTCTCAGCAACCTAACTAATATCGGAGTTTCAGAAACACTCACAGAGTTAAAGTCAGCAATCATGGAAGTCTCAGAAGAACTGAATATTACAAAGACCGTTAAAATACAATCCTGTGCAAATACCACTGTGAACAAACAGTGGTATGACAAGGAATGCTACCTATTAAAAAGAAAACAAGAGAAAACTTAAAACAATGTAAACAAGAAAACTTTAGTGAATGTACAGTAAATGTATATACGCAATCAAAAAGCGAATACAAAAAGACCCTGAAAATAAAAAAAACAAAATAACTTCAACAATTTAAAATATTTTATGGAAAATATCGAAGATCAGAAAGAATTTTGGACTGCCGTAAAGAAATTCAACTCGAAAAGTTAGCACCGATCTGCCCTAAATATTAATACGGTCACAGAGTATTACAAAATATGGTTCAACTGTAAAACAACTCCAACATTAATAATTGACGTAAGACACCCCTACCTGGATCAAGAAGTAACAATCCAAGAAGTTGAAATCACATTAAGAAACCTTAAGAACAATAAAGCGTCAGGAGAAGATTCAATCACCAACGAGCAATTAAAAAATATACCGCAGAGTGGCAAAGAAATACTAAGAAAAATTCTACAAAGCTTCATGGAAGAAGAAAAAGTTCCAGCTGATTTAACAAAAATAAAAACGACACTTATATACAAAAAAGGTATCCAGGAAGACCCGGAAAATTATAGAGCAATCTCATTACTCAACACCATCCTTAAACTTCTAACTAGCATCATCACGAAAAGACTAGAAATCTGGGCCGAAAGCTGGAATATATTACCAGACGCACAATCAGGATTCCGCAGAAACCGCTCCTGTACTGATAATATATTCACCATAACATTGGTTGCTCACATGCAACTACTTAAACAAAAAAAAGGATTATTTGCAATATTCATAGACTTTAAAAAAGTATTTGACTCTGTTCCTCATAATATTCTTTGGGAAAAAATCTTTAAATGCGGGGTGAGTGGAAAAATCACGAGAATACTGAGTAACATATACAATGAGTCTTACATGAAAGTAAAAATAAACAATGAATACACAGAAAGTATAAAAATAACAAAAGGATTACTCCAAGGAGATTGTAGCAGTCCATTACTTTTCGCAATATATATTTCAGATCTAGAAAAAAACCTAAAAGAAAACGCTCTAGAAGGCATATTTATTAACAGACACACAGACATATTATCTCTCCAATATGCTGATGATATCGTCCTATTCGCAACATCCCCGAAAGACATACAGAATAAACTTAAGGCTCTAGAACTATACTGTAATACACACCAACTTAAGATTAATGGACAAAAATCAAATATTGTTTTCTTTCACAATGGAAGACCACCTAAAAATCTAGCAAGATACGAATACTTCCGTCAAGGAGAACAAATTCAAACAACAACAAATTATACATACTTAGGGATAGCATTCACAACTTCCGGAATGTTCAATGACAGAGTTTCGGGCGCTATAAAAAGCACCTTAGCTAAAGCAAAAATAGTAAATTGGAATACTAAAATCAAAAGCATTCGCCGGGATTTGAACCCAGAACCTTTCATTCGCTAGGTGACTGCTCTACCACTTGAGCTACAAATACTCGGCGAATATTAATGATTTTTCGTGCATTATAATTTAGTTGTTAAGTAATTTGTAAAGTGACATCACTATGTCAATTCGTTACAAATCAACAACTGTAGTATGCAGCGGCCAACAGCCAAGGAAGAAATAGTTTAAGAATTATATATTCGACATCTCTGTCTGTCCAGTAAATATGTTAGAATTTTTGAAAAATCATGAGCATTCGCCGGGATTTGAACCCAGAACCTTTCACTCGCTAGGTGACTGCTCTACCACTTGAGCTACAAATACTCGGCGAATATTCATGATTTTTTCTACATAGTGATGTCACTTTACAAATTACTTAACAACTAAATTATAATGCACGAAAAATCATGAATATTCGCCGAGTATTTGTAGCTCAAGTGGTAGAGCAGTCACCTAGCGAGTGAAAGGTTCTGGGTTCAAATCCCGGCGAATGCTCATGATTTTTCAAAAATTCTAACATATTTACTGGACAGACAGAGATGTCGAATATATAATTCTTAAACTAAAATCAAACTTTATCATTCGATAGTAATACCGACATTATTATATGCATCAGAAGTATGGGCAGTAAACCAAATGGAACAGCTAGAAAAAGGACAAGCCAACTTCTTTAAAACAACCATGAATTGGAGAAAAACAACTGCCAACCACATCATTAGAAGAGAAACAAATCAACAGAAAATAGAAATTCACATTTTTGCCCGCATGCTGTCATGGTGGCTAAAAATCTTAGCTATGCCCGAATACAGATATCCGAAAATCTGCTACAACGAATTAACCCGATTAACAAATAAATGTAACTACGAAGAAAGTAAGCTAAGAAAATACAACTGGGCGTTTGCAATTAAAACAACGCTATATAAACTAAACTATTCAGAACTATGGAATTCACAAAACGCCACAGAAATTCGAGACGAACTCGAAAATATACTCACCCAATATAACCGAAAAATCTATGAAGATGATACAATAAAAATCAATAACTCTATACGAAATCCACATTTTAGAGAACTTCAATTCGACCACTCCTATCTCCTACTAGACATAAAATTCCCTATAATAAAAACCTTTAGTTTTTTAGAATATGCAGAGGTCAACAAGATTTCCTCTTCTACCACGGGGGTGCGGCTCACAAATTCCTTACTGAAAGCAACTGTACAATATGCAATCTCCAAGAAAAAGACGATCTCCATCATTTCTTCCTAAGATGTCCCATTTATACACCAGTGCGCACCAAATATTTACATAATATAATTGATACCCTGCCACAAAACCTAGACTATAACTACCTATTTATATGTAAAACTAAATTAGAAATACACAATATATACAATTATATCATAGCACCCATAAAAATAAGAGCCTTCGCGATGAATATGTAATTATATAATGCCATACTAGTGTCTTAATATATATGTTACCAAACTCCTTTGTTATAAACTGTAAGAGTTTTATAAACAAATAAATATTATTATTATTATTATTATTATATATATATATATATATATATATATATATATTTATTTTCATGCTTATATTTAATATTGGTACAGTGGGTTCTTACATTATATTTAAATACATTTTTGTGGGTGTGTTATGATATTATATGTGATCATACAGGTTTATTTGTTTTATGTATTCTATTATTCTCATCACTTGGTCCTGGTTTTCTTTTAGGGCTTCCGTGATGCCATTTGGTATGTTGTGGATTGTTCTCTGGTGGTTGTATTTGGTACACTCTGTGATTATATGTTTTACTGTTATCTTCGTATTACAGGTGTCACAGGTTGGTTGTGTTGATTTTTCTAGTATGAATTTGTGTGTGGTTTTAGTGTGTCCTAATCGTAATCTTGTGCTTATTGTTTCTGGTTTGTGTCCATATTTGTTTTCTATTGTTTTCTTCTTGAATTATGGTTTTATGTCGTTCTTGGTAGTATTTATGTTATTTATTTCGTCTTTGTTCTTTGCTTTTCTAGCGTGGTAGTCTTCCTTCTCGTTACCTTCTATTCCGATGTGTGATGGTATCCATATGAGTGTTATTTTTTTTTAGTATTCGTAGTTTGTCTATAAGTTCTTGGATTTTTGTGATTATGGAGTATATTTTATAAGACTGTTAAAAAGAAATTTTAACTATTATTAATTTCTTGTACGAATATGTGATATAGATATTATACAAAGTAGATATTCTTTTCTACATGATTCTAAATTCAAATTTGTTTTAAATTTGAGTAAACATCCTGGATACTCGATTTGGATCTCCTTATTAATTTATTTTGGACTAAAAAACAAAATACACCTGTAAAGAAATCATATGAAACCATAAATAGAAATACAACAATTAAAAAATTGTTGCCATTTGATATTTATTTTTTGAGGTTATGAATATTGAAATGTCAAACAATCCACCTTAATCCTATGGCACAAACATTAATTTTCATGTCTCCATTACTTATTATTTCGTTATAAAATAGATTTTCTTCATTACAATCTTATATAACTGATTTCTGACAGTTAGCTTTTTTTCTCTGGGAATATTATTTAGCAAACTTTCTTCATTTCTCTACAGTCATTATTTTATATCAAGATATTTTTTTATGAAATTAGGTAACCTAAGAATTTCGTTTTTTTTTTAGGATTGTTTAGTAAGTAGAAGACAAGTTTGCGTTTACAAGTATTTACATATTTTTCATTATAATATACAATTAATTTATCTGATTTTTATGTATTCCGCTACGAAGACAACTTTCACAGAAAATGACAACAGAGTGAATAGCTATTCAGTATGCAACATCAAATTTTAATATTTTCATTTTTCTGATGTATTATGTTTTATTTATTGTGCTTCTTTTATTTGTTTATCCTTAATTATTATAATCTTTTTTTTGTTCCTGATCAGTGCAAAATAAAATTATAGCATCCGATCGAAGCGCCAACTTCAATGAGAGCTATTTTGGGCGCTCTTTTCAGTTGTTGAAAATAATGTACATTTTTAACTTTTTTAGTAATCATCAATTAAAATTGTTTATAACAATCAAGGAAGTCTAACAAATAACACAAGCAAAATATATGTACGATAATACATCAGAAAAAAGCAAACACCAAACGTCAAAAATTTTACGTTGTACAAAGGTTACCTTCGTCGTTTAACAGCACGCGACCTATAATATAATATATTATGATATTGGAGAGTTCTGATAATTACTGGATATTGTTCTTACTATCATTTTTGGGAATTATATGACAGTATTCCATGGAAATTAATGTTGCTTTCAGTAAACTAGAGAAGTGTTTAACAAATTAATTAACAGGAAAATATTTTAAATAGGCATGATTAAGGAATCCATTTGCATATGTATTTATAGGATAATAGGACGTTCCGAGCATAAAACATGGTCCATCTTCAATTAGGTTACAAACAGAGTTGAAAAGAATACAATAAATTTCAGAAAAAAATTCAAGAAAATTTGGCCCAATTCAAACTAGAGCTGAAACTTTAAATACCAAAAACGGTACCATATCTTAAAACAACAATTTCCAGTGTGTTTTGTAGTCAGAGGGGTCCTATTACATACCTATTTTTGGCAAAAAAGTGATTATTAATTTAGAATATGTCTTTATTTGTTATAGAATGTATTTATTATTAAAATAAACTTATCTTGAAAATATTTCACTTCTAAGTGCATCCTTTTAGTTCACATATTAATTTTGATAATATTTTTCATTACCAACTACGAGTGCTACGTGATGCTTCACAATGAAATTACAGAAACCAGATAATAATAGCTGGTCTAAGGATCGGTTATACCGAAACAATACTAATTGTCTGTTAGATAATAACTTTATGAAATAAAGTTAAGTTGTACCAATATAATTAAGGGTCAATCTTATAAAAGAAAATAATCTATGATTATATTTTACTTGGCAACTAAATTAATTTTATTGGAGATACATTAAGTAATCAAGTAAGTCTGACAATAAAAGTAACTGTCAAAATTTATATACTGTTGTCGCAGGCTTGCTATATATATACAAGTACATTAGGAATACTTCTACATGTTGGTTGATTTATGGTCGTTTAAATAATCTCTAAAAATTGTTTGAAATGTAGCATAATAACGAAATGTAATGCATATCTGAATCAGAGCTGAGTCTGAAATTTTCAATCTCAATGTACATTCTTATTTGCTGTAAATATTTAGATATTTATTCGAACTGGTTCACATAGTCGGTTTGATTCTACATGAACGATCGATTCGGGGTTCTAGAAAATGAGTTGTTTCGATTTGCAGCCCAGGATATTCTAAAGTTAAATTCAATTTCATTATATATATTTTGTTCATACGAATTATTTCGTTGTCTTATTAAACGTAGTTTTTGGGTATATTTATTACGTTTAACTTTAATCCTGAATACGAATTTAATGAAGACGATGACATATGTATTAATAATGATAATATAATTAGGAAAAAGTATACAATTAAACAACTGACATGTTTACATAATTATAATGTCAAAATACTAAACAACCTCACTTTTATTAACATTTAATCTCTCTTTAAATATTTACATTGTCCAAAATCGTCAATTATTTTAATTTACAATTTAATTTGCTATAACACACTTTTGACTTAATGGATAAATTAAAAATGCTAAATAATGAATAACTTTTTAACTAAACTTAGTATAACCGGCCCTAAGGAATTTAAAGGTACTTCGAAATTATTCTCATATTGCAACATACAAATCAAATTTATTGGCAACGAAAACAATTTGTTAACCTTATAATTTTTTTGAAAATAAAAAAATATATATATTTTTTCTTTCATACCTACCTATTTCTTTTGATGTATTATCGTCAGTTTAAAGTAAAATTTACTTGCTTAATTAAAATAAAACTGAAATCATCAGTTAAATTTTTAACTAATTCGTAAATTGTCATATTTGTTATTTATTTGGTTTATTGTAGTACACCGCGCCATCTATGAGATAAATTTTGTACTGACTAAGTGACGCCACCCGTGACATCACCAATAATCGTCATCGTTCTGACGTAGCCCATGATAAGGTGAGACAGAACTACATTCGGTGTTGTGGACAAAAGTGGTGGGAGACTATATCGCCGGGTGGATTTTAGGTGGCGTGGAAAATCGGGCGCGTGGAATATCGGTGGCGTGGGATTCGGTGGCGCGAAATGCTTCGATTATTTTAGGTAAAAAAGTTTCAAATAATTGTTGTAGAATATAAAAATCTACATCAGAATCAATAATCAGAATTAATTTTACATTCCCTATAACGGCAGAAATTAATATGAAAATATTAAAAATTAGCTCAAAAATCGGGTTAGCCTTGGAAATGAAACAAATTTGTAAACAATTGGAAATGAAAATTGTATTTATTATTAATTATTATGATAAATTGCATAATTGAGTATAAAAATTATTATTGTAAAATTGTTTGTGGTCCTGAAGAAAACCGTTGTTTTTTGTTATTGTCATAACATTAGATTTTCTTGGATTTTAAATTTAAAAGAAAATAAATTAGAATTATCTTAAATTAAATGCTCAAATAAATATCCATTGTTTGCCAAACAGAACCCAAGTCTATCATAAAAATTGTGTTGCATATTTTTTAATTGTCGGTTTGTAATTTTTCTGCATTCTTCCACAATTTTTCGTTTCAAATGGCATGTCTAGTTTTGTAAATATTATTTTTCCGATGCCCCCATAAAAAGAGTCATTTGGGAACAAATCCAGGGATCGAGCTGGCCAGTTTACTGGACCACCGCGTCCTATCCAGCAATTTGGGAAACATTGGTTTAATAGTTATTTACATTGTAAGACCGTTATACAGAAATTTACAGGCGAGCATAGAAAGGTAACGGGCGAGCGCTAGCGAGCCTGTAAATATCAGTTAACGGTCGAGCATTGTACAATGTTTTATGTGCATTTGAATCGCAATATATATATATATATATTTAATCAAATTATTTGAAATAGTATAACGCAATAACTAAAATGTTCAATCAAGGTAGTCTTTGAAAATCTGACAGGTTTTGTTTAATCAAAAAATATTTAAGTGTCAAACGTTAAAAATTAGATATGTTGTCATGATAACCAATGTCAACAGCCTGTTATAATTTTTACACGGGCTAGCACGTTATAAGTCTCGTAACCCCTAGAGACAGAGTTAAGTAAACAGTTCATTACGATTCAAATGTACGTAAAAAGTTTTAATTTCATTTGTAGAATGAGCAGGACAGCCATCCTGCTGAAACCAAATCGTATTTCCCCCTGCAACATTATCCAGAGCAGGCCCAATCTCTGTTTCGAGTAACTCCAAATATTTCTTTGAGTTTAGTGTGCCATCTATAAAAAAAGGTCCTATAATATTGGAACCTAACATTCCAATCCAAACCATCACACTTTCGCGATATTGAGAATGGTGACTTAAAATTAAATGTTGATTTTGTTTGTGCCAACAACGTTAATTTTGAACATTTGGTTCTCCATTAATGCTAAATATGGATTCTTCAGAAAATCAAATATTTTTGATAAAATTTCTGTCAGCATTCGCCTTTTCCATTATCGTTTCGCAAAATATCACGCGGTTTACTCTATCATGTTCAAAAATTTCTTGATGGCGAGAATATTTAAAAGATTTGTATTTGTTTTTTTTTTTTAATATTTTGAAGGTCGTGGTGTGATGTATTCCTAATCCCTATGTAATTTCTCTTGTACTCACACTAGGATTATTGGATGCTGAAACTAGAACATTTTTTTCATTAACGTTATCATCAATTTCAATTTCTTCTTCTGGTGCAACATGTTTTTTAATGCAACTGTGGCATGGATGGAACACTGATCCATATTTAATTTGATTATTAATAACTCTTTGAATTGTGTGAATTGAAGGAATTGGCTTGTGAGGATACGAACCCGCAAATAAATCTCGCACTTGTCTTAAACTATTACCACCATAATACAACCTAAGAAATTAATTTCTTTCACTAATTGTGTACTCGTTATTGTCCACCATTTTTTCTAATAAGTAACTTTATAAATTGAACACTAATAAATAATTACTGGCAATAAACTCTTGAAACAAGAAAAATAATATTCTTCTGACAGAGAAATCGTCAATCTTTTGTTTACAATTTTGTTTCATTTCCAAGGCTAACCGATTTTAGAGCTAATTTTTAATATTTTCATATTAATTTCTGCCGTTATAGGGCATGTAAAATTAATTCTGTTTATTGGTTCTGATGTAGAATTTTATGCTCTAAAACTCTCATTTGAAGCTTTTTTACCTAAAATAATTAGGGAAGCAGGAAATTAATTTTACATGTTAAAGTGCTATGTTCCGGGGTCGCGGTCAACATCCTCTATATATATATATATATATATATATATATATATATATATATATATATATATATATATATATATATATATATATATATATATATATATATATATATATATATATATATATATATGTGGTGACTTGATTATTTACATTTACAAATGAAATGTTTATTTTTTGTGACTTGATTATTTTAAAATGAAATGTTTATTTATTTTTTGATAATTAACTACAATTGTTAAGTTGTTATATTTCTATGTTACGGTAGTTATTTACTTTTGAGTTGGTTACATGTTTTTGGTGAAAATAATAAAGACGTTAAAAGCTTATCTTATATTTCTAATTAATTCTTAATTTACTACATTGGTGACCCCTCATTACACGTTTACCTCGTACGCAGTTATGACTGAAACGAATCAAGTTTTCCCTCCGATTGCACTGGACTATTCCACGAAGGATGTGTCAACTTTAACTGGACCCTTCAAGTTACCAGACTATTGGCCTGCTGATCCAGAGTTGTGGTTCGCGCAAGTAGAAACAATTTTTGCTTCACGTAGAATATCATCAGAACTTTCGAAATTTAGCAAAATCGTAGAAATTTTAACACCACAGTTCGCAAATGAAGTCAGAGACATTATAGTGGCACCTCCAGCGGATCTACCTTATACTACTTTGAAAAATGCCTTAATTCAGAGAACGGGGCAATCTGAAAAAGAAATACTACAACAATTATTTAATTTTTCTTCATTAGAAGCCAAGAAACCTACTCAGATATTGAGATATTTGCGTCAACTTTTAGGATCTAAGCTTTTGGATGAAAGTATTTTGGAAGAATTGTTTGTACAAAAACTAACAATCAACATACAACTGATATTAACATCCATGCCTAGCAGTTCATTAGAAGACAAGGCTATAATTGCCGACAACTTCTCACTAATGCCAATCCATCTCTTCTTGCAATTTCTGACGAGTCATCAACCTTAAAAAAATTATCTCAAGAAATTAAGGACCTAAAACTGGAATTATCATCTCTAAGGAATGCTACCACAACATTCAACTCAAATTCATCTTCATCTTCAACTCTCTGCTGGTATCACTCAACGTTTGGGAAAAAAGCTAAAAAATGTGTTTCACCATGTTCAGGTCCACCCTTATTGACAAAACCTGAGGTGCTATCAAACTCTGAAAAATCATTTTATAAAAAATCTAATTATATAACTTTTGTTTCCAGTAATATTTTTTATACAACGTCTGCTAAGTTACTTTTTTTAACTGACAGACATACCAAACAGCGTTTTTTGGTTGACAGCGGTGCACAGGTGAGCGTTGTCAAAGTTAATAAAAATTCCAAAAATCAATTAAACCAACATTACCTGCAAGCTGCAAATAATACTAATATCAAAACCTACGGTTATAAAACAATGACATTAGATTAAGGCTTGTCAAAAAGTTTTACCTGGAAGTTTATCATTGCTGATGTCCAATATTCAATCCTTGGAGCTGATTTCTTAACTCATTACAAACTTTTAATTGATCTGTCATCAAAATGTGTTATAGAATCTAGTCATACAAAAAATATTAACAACATCCATAATCCAACAAACACTTTCGAACACGTACTATTAAACTACCCTAATTTAACTAAAAATTTAGATTTTAAACGTGACATTAAACATGCAGTCAAACATCAAATAGTTACGGTTGGCAATCCTACTTTTGCGAAGCCACGCCGTTTGGCTCCAGACAAGCTCTTAATAGCCAAAAAAGAGTTCAATCGTATGCTTGAAATTGGATTAATTCGTCCATCTTCAAGTGCTTGGGCTTCACCTCTGCATTTGGTTCAGAAGAAAACGGGTGAATGGCGTCCGTGTGGCGACTACCGTACTCTTAACTCTCAGACTACACCCGATAGATATCCATTACCCCACTTACAAGATTTCACATCAAACCTGCAAAATACAAACATTTTTTCCAAATTAGACCATGTAAAGGCTTATAATCAAATTCCGATGGACGAGGAATCTATTTAAAAAACCGCAATCACCACACCTTTTGGTCTCTATGAATACACAGTAATGCCGTTTGGTTTGAGGAATAGCGCTCAGACATTTCAACGCTTTATAGATAAAGTTACTAGAGGTCTAAATTTCGCATTTGCTTATGTTGACGATATTCTTATTGCAAGTAGCACGCCAGACGAACATTTAGAACATTTAAAAATTACATTTGATAGGTTAGAGCAATACGGTATTTTAATAAATAAAAATAAATGTCAGTTCGGTTTGCATGAAATAGAGTTTCTTGGACATTGTATTTCTTCAGCAGGAATTAAACCTTTACAAAGAAAAATTGATGTAATAAATAAATTTCCCCTTCCCACTTCACAAAAACAGCTTCGAGAATTTTTAGGTTTAGTAAATTTCTATCATCGTTTCATAAAAAATTGTGCAACAATTCTAAATCCGTTTAATAAACTATTGAGTCATTACAAGAACAGTTCGAAAACAGTTATTTGGTCAAACGAAGCAAAAGACGCCTTCAAAATTATTAAAATTAAATTATCTGAGCTTACCTGTCTAACTTTTCCTGAACATAACGCTCCCCTTAATGTTATGGTTGATGCATCCGATGTTGGAGTTGGGGCAGTACTGCAACAGTTCGTCAATAACAGCTGGAAACCCATCTTATTTTATTCGACAACCTTAACTCCAACCGAAAAACGGTACAGCACGTTCGGGAAGGAACTTCTAGCAATATTTTTAGCTATAAAAAAAATCCGTCATTTCTTGGAAGGACAAAATTTCCACATTTTAACTGACCACAAACCACTCACATTCACTACTAAATTAGCACACAATAATAATTATTCACCTAGAGAAATTCGCCAGTTAGACTTCATTTTCCAATTTACGCATGACATACGTCATGTTTCCGACTTACTGTCACGCATGTCTATTAATTTATTGTACAAAAGCACATATATTGATTATAATAAAATAGCTCTGGCTCAGTTAACTGATACAGATTTACTAAAATTAAAACAATCAACTAACACTTCACTTACATTTAAAGATTTGCCTTTACCCAAATCTAACCTCAAACTGTGTTGTGATATGTCAACTGGAAATTGTAGGCCATACGTACCAACAGCTTTTCAAAACACTATTTTCAATCATTTTCATTCTCTTTTTCATCCAGGGATAAACGGTACAATAAAATTAATTTCATCCAGGTTTGTTTGGAAAGATATGAACAAAAATATTACAATGTGGACTAGGAACTGTTTAAATTGCCAAAATGCAAAAGTAACCAGACACACTAAATCTGCAATTTCAAAATTTTGTATTTCTTCATCACGTTTTGCTTCGGTACATATCGATATAGTAAAGTTACCGATTTCAGAAGGTTGCTCCTACGTCCTAACTTGCATCGATCGCTTTACAAGATGGCCGGAAGTTTTACCCTTAAAAGATTGTTCAGCTAGGACTGTTGCGAAAGTTTTTGTTTCGGGATGGATTTCGCGTTTCGGTGTCCCTAAAACTATCACCACTGATAGAGGGCAACAATTTAATGCAGCGTTGTTTACAAATTTATTATTGTTACTTGGATCACATCACATAAAGACTACAGCCTATCACCCTCAATCAAATGGCATTATAGAAAGATTTCATCGTCACTTAAAAGATTCTTCAAAAACTTATCTAAATTCTTCCCTATTTATAGATTTCCTTCCATTTGTGCTATTAGGTATTAGAGCTACAATAAAAAACAATTACTGTAGTTCTGCAGAGTTAGTTTATGGTGAAAAGTTAAGATTGCCAGGAGAATTCATACCTACAAAACCATCATTTTTAGCACAGGATTTTGACACTGTTCAATTTTTGACGACTCTCACAACTGCAATTAAAAAACTGGAACCTTTTTCTTCTCAAACATCTACATCTGTACCAACTTACATTCCTCCAAATTTATTTCTTACTACTCATGTCTTCGTCAGAAATGATGCAATTGGACCGATTCTGAAACAAGCTTTTGATGGTCCATTTAAAGTTATAGACAGATATAACAAATTTTTCAAAATACTGATCAATGGAAAAATAGAATCAGTCAGCATTGACAGACTTAAACCAGCATACATAGACAGTACTTAATTTTGACATAATTAACAAAAATTTGGAATTTTATTACATTTGACAGCGTCACCTGAGTTACCGCTGAAACCTTAAAATTTCTATTGTTTGTATATTAATATTTTTGTACTAAGTAAATATTTAATTTTTTGTTTTTCCGTGCTATCCCGTTTTGGGGGGAGTAGTGTGGTGACTTGATTATTTACATTTACAAATGAAATGTTTATTTTTTGTGACTTGATTATTTTAAAATGAAATGTTTATTTATTTTTTGATAATTAACTACAATTGTTAAGTTGTTATATTTCTATGTTACGGTAGTTATTTACTTTTGAGTTGGTTACATGTTTTTGGTGAAAATAATAAAGACGTTAAAAGCTTATCTTATATTTCTAATTAATTCTTAATTTATTACATATATATATATATATATATATATATATAAATGTTACTCAAATTTGTCTGTATCAGTATATTATAATGTATTAAAAGAACATTAAAAGACATTCTAATTTAGTATGATTAAGTTATGGCTATAAAATTTACTTTTTCGAACAGTACAGAATATGATGCATTTTTGTATTATTTAAAACTAAGTTGTGATGGACATTTGGCACCAATGTAGTACATGAAACAAGATGATATAGACATTCTTCCTTTAATATAGTTTGAGAAAGTTGGAGGAGAACTTATTATGCTGTGGCAAATATTACCAAGTCATGCGAAAAATAATTTAAAGTTAAAAAAGTATGAACCTTGCTTGAAATATCCTGATAAAAGACAGATAGTAGCTGATTATAATCAGTCATATTATTCATATGACCGTCTTTTAGTGAGCAATTGTATACTTTGTTATAATGAACTTAAAGAAAAGTTTAAATATGGATTTGTTCGTTTGCAAACATATAAAAAGTGGTTAAATAAGTACATTAATGCTGAAGACTTAGCAAAAGATGGTTTAATATGTTTGAATGAAGAGTTTGTACAATGTGGGTTTGCGATATTGAAATAGGTAATTTTAATGGTTTTATATGTTTGAATGAAGATTTTGTACAATGTGGGTTTGCGATATTGGAATAGGTAATTTTAATGGTTTTATATGTTTGAATGAAGATTTTGTACAATGTGGATTTGCGATATTGAAATAGGTTATTTTAAAGAAGGATACGTAGTTTATGAAGAACATAAATATTTATCACCTAACTATTTATTTGTTTCGCAAAAAAAGTTTGGTAGTATCTCAATGTAACATGAACTTATATGATTGTATTAAAATATTACATCAATAAAATTAAGTATAGTTTACTCTACAGCCAAACCATCTAGATTAAAACTATTAGACCCTATACATAATACTGCTTTAAGGATAGCCACAGGAGCATTCAGAACAAGTCCAGTGGACAGCATACTAATCGAATCCGGAGAACCACCACTAGAATCCAGAAGGAAACAATTAACACTAAACTACATAACAAGACTAGCCAGTAACCCCAACAACCCAGCATATAACAAACTATATAAAAGCAAAACCGAAATAAAACACACCACCCCATTGCAACAAAAAATTAATTCTTACCTAAATCAATTAAATATAACTCTCCCTTACATAGAACAAGTATCCTATCACAAACATCCTCCTTGGCTACTAAAACAGCCAAACCTTATCCTAAATCTTACAAAATACCACAAATCTCAAACCCCACCAGAGCTCTACCGAAATGAGTTCAGAGACATACAAGAGAACTACAAAGACCACAGCTTCATATACACTGACGGTTCCAAATATTGCAACAAAACTGGAGCTAGTGTTGTGATTGAAGACAACACCTATAAATACCCGTTACCATCCCCCTGTAGTATATACACGTCAGAGATATACAGTATTAAAATGGCAACAAACTTCATCATTCAATCAGATAAAGCTAAATTCTCCATTTGCACAGACTCCCTCAGCACAATACAAAGTCTCTCAAACATGTATCCAAAAAATAAAGATATACAAGAAATACAAGACAATATTCACGTAGCTACAAGTAACCAAAGAAAAGAAGTAAACATCATATGGATACCATCCCATATAGGAATCCCAGGAAACGAGAAAGCAGACCAAGCAGCGAAAGAGGCAACATCGGAAGAACTACAAAGACTTCCAATCCCGAACGAAGACCTAAGAAACACAATAAAAATGAAAATAAAAGAAGAATGGCAATATAGGTGGTCACAAACAGTTAACAACAAGCTAAGGGAAATAAAAGAAGAAACCCAAGAGTGGACAGTACCCAAAGAAAGAAAACTCCAAACAATATTGACCAGACTAAGAATTGGGCATACTTGCCTCACACATAGCCATCTACTACAAAAAACACAACCCCCTCTATGCGACACGTGCAACACACAACTAACGGTAACACACATTATAATAGAATGTAACAAATACACTGCACACAGGCAAACACATAATATACCTTCCACATTAAAACTAGCGTTAGCAAACAACCCACAAAACATAAAAAATATCACCAATTACCTAAAACACTGTAACCTTACAAATGATATATAAATTAAATATGTGTAAATAACCAATGTACCGGGGTATTAGTGGCCTTAGCTGCCGAAATACCTTTATAATTGTCTTAAATAATAATAAAAAAAAAATTAAGTACATACTTTTTACTACATATTTCATGTATTGTTCAAATATTTTTACATTTACAAATGTACATAGTTTATAAGAGGATTTTATTGTACAATTTTATCATATATAATTAAATTAAATTAAAAAACACTAGGTTAGTTCCAAATAATGTAAAGTTTATTTTACAATACGTATTTCGGTCGACTAAACCATCATCAGGTGAACAAGATATGAATGAATATGTACATTAGAGTAAGACTTATAAATAGTATACACAAGAATTCTGACACAAGAAGTGGGAGATACATGATTGAAAACAGATGTTATAAGTACAATTAGTTTGGGAAAAATACATTTAAGACCATAGTTGAAAGAAAATAAGATATAATTATTTGGATGGAAATTACATTTTAAACCTAGTTGTAAAGAGATTAAAGCGGACGTATTAAAGGTGAACGGTACAAATCTATTTGTTCATTCATAACCGTTAGCTGGTCCTTAATGGCAATCTGAATTTCCAAGGATTCTAAGAAATCCAACTTTAATCCCTTTTTACAAATATGTTTGATTGACAAACTCTTATCATGTAACTTATGATTATTGTCAAGACAATGTTTAGCAACATTTGAAGACACATTATTAATTAGTAGCGCTTTCTTATGCTCATTGAATCTAATGCTGAAATTACGACCGGTCTGACCTATGTAAATTGCTTGGCAGTCACTATAGCTAATTTGATAAACTCCACTATTTTGAAAAATGCCTTTCTTAATTATTTTGTTATTTACTAGCAAATTTTTTAAAGTGTATGTGTTATAAAAGGATGAAATTATATTCTCTGAATGAAGTATTTTTTTAATTTTGAGGCTTGTATTGTCTATAAATGGTAGTCTTCTGTATACAAATTGATGTACTCCTTTAATATTGCTAGTGTTATAAATTAGTTTGTGAATTTTGTTTCTATTGTGGTGTTTTAAAATTTTGTCTACCAAAGTCGTAGGGTAGCCGTTATTAACGGCAATATGTTTGATAATGTCCAATTCTTTGAGGAAATTTTCTTGACTTAATGGTAAATGTGTTAAATGGTAAATGAAACTGTGAAACGCTGACATTTTTATATTAATAGGATGATGTGAATCGTAAGGAATGACTGTATCTGTATAAGTATTTTTGCGGTAAATTTGATAATCTAATTCGCCGTTATTGTGTGAAATTGTAATATCTAGAAAATTTAACGACTTAAGGGTTTCTTTTTCTAAAGTAAACTGGATATTAACGTTTAAACTATTTAAAAATTTTAGAAAAATGTCTAACTGTCTATCTAAGCCCGTCCATATACAGAAGACATCATCTACATATCTATACCAGCAGAATATTAGTTTAATTAAAGGATCTGAAGACTTAAATAATAACTTTCCTAAATGATCCATAAAAATGTCCGCTAAAAGAGGGGATAAGGGTGAACCTATCGGGAGACCATCATTTTGTTTATAAAAAACTCCATCAAATTGGAAATAATTCTGATCTAAACAAGTACAAACAAGATCAAACATTTCTCTTGCACCTTTAAAATTGATTTCCACTAGATAAGAAAAGATAATGTCTTTAAGCGGGTTAATCGGTATTGAAGTAAACAAGCTCACAACATCAAAGGAGACTAATTTGAACTTTTTTGGTGTCGGATTGGATTTAATTTTATCTATCAGATCAAGGCTATTTTTAACCGTGTGAGATGGTTTAAAGTTTATAAAAGTTGGGAGCAATCTATAAATTTTGTTATTTACTAGCAAATTTTTTAAAGTGTATGTGTTATAAAAGGATGAAATTATATTCTCTGAATGAAGTATTTTTTTATATATATAATTCAACAATAAGCAGTAGTTTTATCTGAAATATTTACATTTGTTTCAGAATTTAATTTCAAATCAACTGAACCATCTTTTAAAGATTCGTTTTGATTTCATGTATTAATAACGATAAAAGGACATTATTATTTAAATTCTGTTGGCGAAAAAATAGGTTCCCTTCGCTTATTATAGTAAAACATTGAAAAACTTTATATTTAAATTATCATAAGGATATGTTTGGGAATTTAATTCAGCTTTAAAATTAGTAACATTACAATGATCAAATCAGTTCATAATTTTTGTTTTTGCATTTCTACGATCATTTTGAAATCCGAAAATTATAAAACGGGGCTTTTCTTCGTAAATCGACAATAAGAATAGTCATTTGGAGTGAATAATGGTTTGTAAATGATGCGAGCACTTCTTTACATGTAGGTACGTCCACATCAACCAATCAGAAACCGTTACGCAATGTTATTTTTTTATATCTAACTGTTATGTGAACTATTTAAATCTAACCATTTATATCCACACATCAAAATATTTTACTTTTTGTAACATGCTCATAAAATCCGCTGTGAATCAGTTGACCAGAATAATCCTTCATAATATATATATATATATATATAAAGGGTGTTAATTAAAAATCTGGCCATAGGCGTTTAACATGGGATATCAGTTTTTCCTTGCGCGTTGATTCCCAATTGATTTTAGACAAAAATGCTTCTAATAAAAGTTGTAAAGCTTAAAATTCTGCATGTAAGTCACTAATCAGATTTTATTTGTGGCATTTCATAACCGAAAAAATAAATTTAATTTTTTTTTGAAAATTGCTTATTTGTAGCGATAGCCATGGAACTCAAACAAAATTACAAGCAATTGTATGATATTGTAACTGTCAAAAAAAGTTTGTGTTTTTTGTTTTTCGTTTAATAGAAGTTAAATATGACAATTAAATTGAATTATGGCCAGTTATACAGCCAAAAATTAAAATTTAGTTTAAATAAATAAGGGCAAATCGAATGTTTACAAAATATTATAATTTAAATTTTTATGCTTAACTCAATTGATGTACCTACGTATAAAACAAATCTGTTTCCTAAATACATTGTTTTAATTTTAGAATACCTACATAGCTCTCAACACATACAAAATAAAACAGAAATGAAGACAAGAATAATGTATTTATTTAATAAACAGAAAACAAGGATGCATATAATTTTATATTAAATTTTCGCATAACTCTCCATTTTTCGCTAAGTTATTATAAAAGCCGTCTCTAACATTATGCAGCTGTCTGGCATTTATTTTTCTACATTCATTGAAAATTGTATCTTTAAGTTGTTCAATATTTTCAAATCTTTCTCTGTTTACAATTTTCAAGTGTCCCCACAAAAAAAAATCGCACGGTGTTAAATCGGATGACCATGCAGGCCAATTAATTGTTCCTCCTCTGCCAATCCAACTGTTCGGGAATATATCAATTAAATACTGTCGTACTACATGAGCATTATGTGCAGGACATCAATCATGTTGAAACCACACATTTTCAAAATTTAAAGTAGCAATCTCTGGTCCCACCTTCTCGATAAGAAGTTCTAAGTATTTGTCAGAATTGATTTTTTCAATAAAAAACGGTCCAATTATATGGCTACCAAGTGTACCAGCCCACACATTTACCCTTTGTATGTACTGAGGATTAGTGTCTGCGGATTATTCTGTGACCAATACCGACAATTATGTAGATTTTGCTTTTTGTTAAAAGTAAACGTACATTCGTCCGTAAAACAAATATTTTTTATAAAATGTCTATTCTCATTTGCCTTTTCCATAATAATTTCGCAAAAGTTGGCACGATTTTCATAATCATTTGGAAGAAGTTCCTGATGGCAGTGGAATTTGTATGGATAGAATTTATATTTCTTAAAACTATTGTTTATTGATACATGGCTAATTCCGACTTCGGTAGCGATTTCCCTTAAACTGAGGGTAGGGTTTGCTTCAATTATGGCCAAGACATTTTCTTCACTATTATAAGACACTTGATTAATTTCTTGATTCTTAAAATTGAATGTACCAGTCTTCAAATTTTTTAATAAATTTTTCTATTGTGGTTTTACTTGGAATTCGTCGATGTGTCCAGACTACACTTATTAAATCACGTATTTTTCTGTAGCTTTGTCCAGAATAGCACCATTTTATGATCTGAAGCTTTTCTTCATGAGAAAACTGTTCCATACTTTCAAAAATATTTGTTTTTAAACGAAAATCACAAAACACACACTTTTTTTAACAGTTACAATGTCATATAATTGCTTGTAACTTTGTTTGAGTTCCATGGCTATCGCTACAAATAAGCAATTTTCAAAAAATTTTAAAATTTCTTTTCTCGGTTATGAAATGCCACAAATAAAATCTGATTAGTGGCTTACATGCAGAATTTAAAGCTTTACAACTTTTATTTGAAGCATTTTTGTCTAAAATCAATTGGGAAGTAACACGCAAGGAAAAACTGATTTCCCATGTTAAACGCCTATGGCCAGATTTTTAATTAACACCCTGTATATATATATAACAGGATTTATAAATTTTACTTGATCAGTAGTAAATATTTCATTAGACCATTTTCGTGTATTATCACTCACAAATGCACTCTGATATTAAATATATTCAAAAACTTTATTTAACCTTGCGTAGGTTATCATTTCCACAATATCTGTATATAATTCATCCACACCCTTAATAATCACACGTCTTCTTGTGAAATTTACACGTGCTGGTATGTGCAATTCTGCCACAACTTCTCGCTTAATTGTTAGCATGATATACAGCTGTTTCTAATATTATTTCCAGATACAAGTTTTGATGTCTTAAACCTACAGGATACGAAAATACACTTAAATAATCATTACGCATAACATTTTTATATTTGTAACGAACGTGGCAAATAGGTCTGTGCTGGCCGGTCTGCGTCATCTCACGTGTCCGCAAACGAGAAGTCTCTAGAAAGTTCTAGTAACAGGTTCTATACTGTAATGAACGTAACCGACAAATCTGTACCGCCCGGTCTGCATAATCTCGTGTGCCCGCAATCGACAAGTCTCTGGAATGTTCCAGTAACAGGCGAGGTAAGATAAAAAAGTACCGCGTCGAGGAAGTGGAAACAGATCATTGGTAGCTATCATACAGTGCAGTTGAAAATAAATTCATCATAGTAAATAAATATCGCTCGGCTAGTTTCAATAAATAATAGAGTATTATGTGTATTGTTTCATGTTGTGAACAGTGTAATAAGTCTGTAAGATTTTGTATACTTATTTTATTTATAAACAGAGTGTAAACCTATATTTACATTATTACATTTATTATTATTTTGTTGTTATTAACATTTTAGGTTGAAATAAAAAGTGTGACAAGGCAGCGCAGAAGGGATCCTGACAACAGCGCCGCAGAGGCTGCAGTTGCCAAATTGGTAAAGAAAAGGCTCAGACAGGCGATCGTCGCGTCTCAAAAAGCCTGCTGGAGGCAATTATGCACTGAGATCGATAACAATGTCTGGGGAGAAGCGTACAAGATTACGATAAGGAAAATTAGAGGACACTACCCGATCCAGACGCTTGATCGTAAACAAATGAAAGACACCATCGATGCCCTTTTTCCGAAGCATACAACGGTTAATTGGATCCCACTGGAGGTTATGCCAGCGGAAATTCCAAGGCTCACGACGTCAGAACTAGACACAGCCGCAACGAAGCTGCGTTCTGGTCGGGCTCCTGGTCTGGATGTCATCCCAGCTGTGATTGTGAGGAGAGCAGTTGGCCTTCAACCGGATACAGTTTTAGAAACGATGAAAAATATCCTTGTCAAAAGAGAATTCCGGGTGGATGGAAGCGAGCGAGGTTAAGGCTGCTGCGCAAGGGTGATAAGCCAGCAGATGAACCGTCATCCTACCGACCCTAATGCTCACTAAACACTCTAGGTAAGCTTCTAGAGCACCTGATCCTCGCTCGTTTGAAGACAGATGTCGTGGCTAGTGGTGGATTCTCTGATCATCAGTATGTATCAGAAAAGGTCGTAGTATAGTTGATGCGATATCCAAGATTGTGGAGATAGCAACAAAGGCTAAGTCTGGGACGTGGCGTACTAGAAGTATCTGTGCTCTTTTTGCTATCGATGTTAAAAATGGCTTTTACTCCACATCAGGGCGTAGAATAGGCGGAGAATTAAGAAGAAGAGAGGTAGCACCTTATATTATGAGAATCATACACAGCTACCTCCACAACAGGGAGATCCTGGCGGATAGTGAGGAGCGATGCGAGGAGATTAAGGTGACGAGCGGGGTTCCACAGGACCGTACCTATGGAACCTTATATACGATGACGTCTTCCGGTTGAACCTACCAGAAGAATGTTCACTAGTGGGATATACCGACGATCTTGCACTAGTTGTCTCGGGCAGAGAAGAGGGAGACCTGTTGGACAGAGCCAACCGTGCAACATAAGTGGTTTGTCTGTGGATGGGACAGAATGGCTTGCAGATTGCTGCCCAAAAAACAGATACAATAAAATTTTCCGGCTGCAGGCGGGTAGCACCCATTCAACTTCAACTTAAAGCCCGATATCTGCTCACTAGTTGCATAGTGCCGTCTATGAGTATTTGTTTGCTTCACATTATCAAAATAATTTTTATGAACATCTTTAGTATAACCATTGGGCTCATTTTTTTTAAAAAGTAATTCATACAAACCAGTTGTTCCAGTATATGTTAAATTATTTATATTATATAATATGAGGTAGGTGGCACATAAGAATCACCCCACCCTCAAGGAGTGGGTGTGTCTTATATTTTAATGTGGCGGCACCTGCCTTGCTGCTCTATCCGCCACGGCCCCCATGGGCTCGGGTTTGGGATACGCCCAATCAGCGCGACATCTGAGCGTACACCAGGTATACGATCGATGTCTACCAGAATGATTTGGGGGCAAGCCCCTCGGCCTCTCTGGTGAGACGGAACCTATCTAAATCCCTGCTGACTATGCGGGACAGTACCCGAGCAGTACGCTGCTCACCCGTCGTTGTCGTTGCCGATATCTAGCCTGCATAGGCTTTGAACCACACCTTTGTTTCTAAACCCATGATTGATCCGGGGACGATTTGAAGATTAGTGCTTTCATCGAATATTGTTATATTTGTCGGCTATGCCGGATTTGGCACTTTCACTTAAAGCCTGCTCAACACCTCAAGGTAATGAATCTGTATCATTTGCTAGTTTACAATTAGAATCTTGAACTGAAGAAGTAGCTTAATTTTAGAACCAGTGATTTACAATTAGTATAATTTCATTATTGCGCAAGACTTATTTGGCTTAACAATAGCGTACTTGACTTTTGCAAAAATATTCTAAACGATGCGTTATTTTAGGCTTAAATTTTCCCGTTTGGGAATAATAGATCAAAATCGATCCACGTGGTTGGACTGTGTGTGGCTGGCCACACATGTGGTTTTCCTCGATAGCCCGTGGTCGACATTTTGTTTAGCTGTACGAATTTCATCATCTGCGCAGCTGTTCGGTCCTATCTAGACGTCTGGCACTTTAAACATCGGAACGCTCCGGCCATAACCGAATTCAACTACTTCGCTACAGCTAAGACAAAATTATTTGTTTATTCTTAGTATTGTTTCACTTATTCTTTAATCCAAGTTGTACTTACTATTAGTTTTATTTATAACGTTCGGCAAACATTTACTATCCGTCAATTTTAACGCTTGCTTGTACAATCGCATCAATTTGTGTAATTTCAATTATTTAGTGCTTTTGCGCTTGCGGTACCATAGTTGGTACGTACATACATCGTTTAGGCGGGTAGAACTTACGCTGTTAGGATTGTCACGCTTACACATTCACGAACAACGTTGATCGATTATCGGTGTCCCCATGTCCTTGTGGAATTTATTTTTCTATCTATCCTCTGTAGTCCTCGACGCTTTATTTTTTACCATACATTAAGAAAAAACAACATTCGATTCGATTCTTGGATGAATTTGTGTGATATCATATTTTTAAATATTAGTCGCTGATAAATTTATATTACTTTACTTTGTTAATATAGTTACTTAATTCATGCCAAGTTGAGAGTTTTAATTTTGCTTCACGACCTTGTTACCGTGAGGTTAGTAGATCGCTTTTGGTTGAACGTAGGCATCGATCTACTGGCGCTCACTCACATCTTTCTGTTCTGACAACCCACAGTTTCACGAGCTTGCCTTAGTTCAATCGGATTTGACCGGGATCCTGTAACCAGGATCGTAGCAAAGTATAACATTTATATTAGCTATATCCAAGATATCATACTGAGCTCTTTCGAGTTAGCAGCTTTTTTCTTCGTTCTGCAGTTTTTGTGTGTTATTTTTGGTCTGTTTTAGCATATCATTTTGAATTTGGTATCACTATTTTCGGCATATTATTCTCTACGTATGTGTATTATTGGTTTTTGTGTTCTCGTAACAGGGGTGAGTTTTTTCGTTATAGTTTGATATCTATTTACTTAGCCTTGGAGAAATATTTAATTGTTTTCGTTCTCGCTGGTTGTTAATTAATTCAAATAAGTTGGTTTTTGTTTGCTTGAGTTTATACTTTACCCTTTTAACAACTATACAGGGTGCTGCTTTTTTACTATGGATTTATGCAATTGTTGTATGACTCAAACTGATGCACAAAATTCTGTAATCTGTACTATCTGCAAGAAACTTTTCAACGCAACTTGTGTTAAAGTCTCTGCTGGTGAAGCTAGAAGGATACATACATCGAGATGTGGTTTGAAATGGAACTGTTCAAACTGTGAAAGTTTAGGAAATGATTTTGATAGCCTTAAATCTCTCATAATAAGTCTACAGAATGATATAAAGGAATTAAAAAATAATTCTATTGCATCTTCTTCACAAACAACTATTTCAACTGAGGCAATTATTCAAGAAATCTCTGAGCGTGAACGTCGTAGTTCCAATATAATGATATTCGGTTTTACCGAGTGTAGTTCTAATTCAAAACAACAACAAGCTACTTTAGATAATAGCTTAATCTCTAATATTCTAAAGGTGTCAGAAGTTTCCGCTGGAAACATCAAACCTTTTCGTCTTGGAAAATATGATCCTACTCGTTCTCCACATCGTCCTCGCCCAATTCGAGTAGTTCTTAATTCTCGCGAAGATGTTGGCAAAGTTTTCAAAAATATTAAAAAAAATCAAATCTAATACCAACTGTGAAAGATTAATTATTACTCGAGATCAAACTCGAATGCAAATAGATTTTTATAAATCTGTTAAAAAAGAGCTTAATGATCGCTTAGCCAAGGGTGAGCAGGACATTATGTTAAAGTATATTTCTGGTGTTCCTAAAATAGTACAGTCTCGCTCGGAAAACTAATTTCGCCCAACAGGAATCTAATATCATTAAATTGTTTCTATCAAAATGTTCGAGGACTTAAATCTAAATCCTACACGTTTTATATTAATTGTTGCGCATGTTCTTATGATGTAATAATCTTATCTGAAACTTGGCTAGATAATTCGGTTATAAATGCAGAATTATTTCCTTCTAATTATAATATTGTTAGATTTGATAGAGATTTTTCTCTTGTTGGGCGCTCTAAAGGTGGTGGTGTTTTATTAGCTGTGAGCAATCTTATTACTACAACTACACTGGATACGTCCATGATTAATGTTCAAGTTCCGCTTATTGACGTCACTGCTATTAATTGTCATTTTGATAATTTCTCTTTTGTAATTTGTGTTGTGTATGTACCACCAAATATTCCAGTGAATGATTTTGAAGATTTTGTTGATGCTTTTGAGACTTTTCTATTTAACTAAATGTTCTACTTGTTGGTGATTTTAATTTAACTGAGTTATATAATGTATCAGTCAACTGCTCTAAATCTTCCTCTATGCGTAATTTATGTAATATCTTGGACCTCAATCAGTACAGTAATATTGCCAATGACTACGGCAACCAGCTTGATCTTATATTTTCAAATTTACCTGCTGTATTCCATGTTGAAAAATCTGATTTTCCACTTGTACCGGAAGACAAAAGATTTCATCCGGCAATTTCTTTCAGCTTTGAATTTTCTGCCGTAAAACGTGACAAATTTCCGCTAGCTAAGTGTAATCTACGGTATAACTTTCGCAGAGCCGATTTTCAGCAGTTATACGGTGATCTTTGTAATATTGATTGGACATATCTTGAACATTTTAATCACGTAAATGAAGCCTTACATAAATTTTATGATACTTTATATACTACTTTTGATGTATCTGTTCCCAAAAGTAACTTTAAAGCCAGTAATTTTCCACCGTGGTTCACATCAGCTATTAAATATAACTTGCGAACAAAAGAATACTATAGGAAGAAATGGGTTAAATATAAGGAAGAAAGTTATCTATTAGAATTTAGAAGATTGAGATGTTTAGTTAAAGAGCAAATAAAGGAAGCTTATGACTCCTACATACGTAAAGTAGAATCTGACCTTATAAACAATCCCACTGAATTATGGAAGTACGTTCAATTAAAAAAAGGTAATACCCGTATTCCCAGTGCACTTCATGATGGCCAATCTACTACATTCGACAATCCCCAAGACATTGTTAACGCATTTGCCACGTATTTCTCTGGATTTTTCATTCAAAGTTCACCATTCAATGGTTGTGATGAATACTCTAATTTTCCGACCTTTTCTATTAATTCAGTTACTGAAGATGAACTTATCTCTTTAATGTCGTCTCTCTCTAATAAACCCTCAGCTGGTGAGGATTTAATTCCAAGCTTCTTAATTAAAGATTCTCGATTTATTCTTGCTAAACCACTCTGCATTATAATTAATCTAGCTATTAATACATTTACCTTTCCGACAGCTTGGAAAAAAACTAGAATCACTCCAGTTCTGAAGAAAAACGATAAATCTAACATAAACAATTATCGGCCTATTTCTATATTGAACAATTTCGCAAAACTTTTTGAAATGGTTATTTATAACTCTATATATAGTTCTACTCGTTTTCTCATATCGTCTGATCAACATGGCTTTATGAAGGGTCGGTCGACCTCAACTAATCTTATTTGTTTCACGCAATTTATATCTGAAGTCCTAGATGAACGTGATCAAGCCGATGTGGTTTATACGGACTTTTCGCGTGCCTTCGGTTCTCTTGATCATGGTATCCTACTCGCTAAAATTAGCTCATTTGGTGCTTCTGCCGTTTTATTAAAACTTCTTGGGTCATATTTAAGTAATCGTCATTCTTACGTATTTTATAATGGTTTCACTTCGTTTAAATTTACTGCCACGTCTGGAGTTCCGCAGGGTTCTAACTTAGGACCGCTTTTGTTTCTACTTTTTATAAACGAGCTACTGTTATCTTTAAGCTGTCCTGTGCTCGCATATGCTGACGACTTGAAACTTTATTATAAAATTTAATTCAATCGATGATGCTGTTTTTCTACAAAATAATGTTGAGGGTCTGTTCCAATGGTGTCATGTCAACAAATTAATTGTTAATGTAGAAAAATGCTGCATAATGTCTTTTACCCGCCGAACTTCGCCTCTTATCTATGCTTATCATATGCATGATATTCCTCTTGTTAAAGTCACTTCTGTCAAGGATTTAGGGGTCACATTTGTTCCGAATCTGAGTTCTTCTGAACATATTGAAAACATCTGCGCTGCTGCCAGTAAAACATTAGGATACATAATGAGAATTTCTAAAATGTTTCATGATGTCAGTCTTCTCAAAACGTTATATTTTGCTCTAGTTGTCAGTAAACTAGAATATGCTGTACTTGTTTGGTATCCTCATTATACCTATCAGTGTCTTGCTATTGATCGTATTCATAGAAGATTTCTGAAATTTTTATCTTTTAAATTAGACAATGTCTATCCTGATAGAGGAATTGATCAGAATTCTCTTCTTCTGAGACACGGCCTTCCCTCCTTAAGTCAACTACGCGAATTGTGCACTGCGAAATTTTTATGGATGCTATTTCACAATATGGTTGATGCGCCTTTCTTGCTTTCTCGTATACCTATACGAGTCCCGCGATCTGTTTCTAGGATCACCAATACGTTCTATTTACCGACGCCGCATACTGATGTACTACAGAGGTCCCCCATTTACGTGATGTGCCGGAACGCCGAACTGCAGATTAGCGATATTTTTCTGTAATGTATTTTTACTTTGTTTTTTTCTTTGTATGTTTATTATTTTTTTTATATATAAACATTTTTGTATGAATTTCCCTGTAATTGGTTCTTGTTGGGAAATAAATATTATTATTATTATTATTATTATCCTTTATTTCCTTTTTCTCTGTTTATACAGGTACAATATCATACAAACGGCCCTGAACGGGCAAGGTAAGTACAATAAATTTTGTTTAGTAGGTAAGTCTAGTAAGTAATACATGTTATGTGTTTAAATATAACAATATATTTCAAGGGGTGGGGCGATGTTCTTCTCTCATTGTAAGGCTTGACTTCCTGATGTGGACAATTCATTTCCGCTTATATTACTGCATCTTCAGGTGCCAGATCTTCGGGCTCTTGGACTGGGTCTCCTTTCCTGCCTTCCCCTATAACTCTCCGGACTATTCTGCACGTGCCGAGAAGCGCTGCTTTCTGCATTTGTAAGTATAGGTTCTTGTTTACTTTCAGTGTTGACAGACTGTCATGGAGAGTTTTAGGTATTTCTCCTGTGACACCGATGATAATTGGTACGATACGGACATGGTTCATGTGCCACGTATCCTTTACTTCGTCTGCCAAAGGAATATACTTGTTTATTTTTTCTGCATGTTGTTTATTCAGGTTCGTTGGCCAGGGAACAGCAATGTCTATTATGTAGGTTTGACTTTCTTCCTTCAATACAAGCACAATGTCAGGGATATTATTTGCTATTGTACGATCTGTGATGATTTTCCTATTCCAGTAGATCTTCACCTGGGCATCTTCACAAATCGTCGGTGGCGTATAGTTGAAATACTGTATGTTTTCTCTTAGATTCATATATGTTTTCCTCAATTCTATATGTAAGATAGCAGCAACATTGTTATGCCTATCTAGATACTGTTTATGTGCCATGACTGAACAACTTGAGATAATGTGTTCCAGCCGTTCTTCCTCCTTCGAACACATTCTACATTTAGTGTTCTGTATTTGTTCTCTCATAATATTCTTCCTGTAGTTGCGAGTAGGTATGACCTGATCTTGAATCGCAGCGATGAACCCTTCAGTTTCGTTGAAAATATTTCCATGTGTTAGCCATGCTTGGGATACCTTACTATCGATGTTGTCTTGTTCAATTCTGGCTATAAGAAGCACCCCACCCTCAAGGAGTGAGTGTGTCTTATAGTTTAACGTGTCGGCACCTGCCTTGCGGCTCTATCCGCCACGGCCCCCATGGGCTCGGGATTGGGATACGCCCAATCAGCGCGACATCTGAGCGTACACCAAGTATACGACCGATGTCTACCAGAATACTTTGGGGGGCAAGCCCCTCGGCCTCTCTGGTGAGAGGGGACCTATCTAAATCCCTACTGACTATGCGGGCCAGTACCCGAGCAGTACGCTGCTCACCCGTCGATGCCGTTACCGACATCTAGCCTGCATAGGCTTTCAACCACATACCCGCACCTTTGTTTCCAAACCCATGATTGATCCGAGGGCAATTACTCACCCCCGGGGCTAGAATCAATCCCCGTGCTACCAGATAACCTCTGGTCGGATGCCGGCAGGTCTTGCACCTCCTCCTCTCCGGCCTAATAGCTTGAGGACGCGGGTTCGCTACACCCGATGAGATCCCTCCCTACCGCAAGCGATAGGAGTTCCTCATCCCCTTCGTGGCTAGGGGACGTACGGCCACCATACCGTAACAGCCTGTTGCCGTCCGCGGGGACGGAACGACACCCGACTGCCCCTTACGTTGGCTCGGGAACGTGAGACCGCCACATCTCAAACAGCTCGACACCACCAGCAGCCGCACACAGCGCCTGACAGTGATGTCTCACTGCTCCCTACGTGGCTGGAGACGTGGGGTTGCCATACCCAGAGTTCTCCCCGGGTCGGGTCCGCATAGAGCGCGTCCCCTCCCCAAGTGCCCCTCCTCCTGCGTAGCTCGGGAACGTGAGATCGCCACATCCCAAACAGCTTGACACCACCAGCAGTCGCACACAGCGCCTGACAGTGATGTCTCACTGCTCCCTACGTAGCTGGAGACGTGGGGTTGCCATACCCAGAGTTCTCCCCGGGTCGGGTCCGCATAGAGCGCGTCCCCTCCCCAAGTGCCCCTCCTCCTGCGTAGCTCGGGAACGTGAGACCGCCACATCTCAAACAGCTCGACACCACCAGCAGCCGCACACAGCGCCTGACAGTGATGTCTCACTGCTCCCTGCGTAGCTGGAGACGTGGGGTTGCCACGCCCAGAGTTCTTCCTGGGTCGGGTCCGCATAGAGCGCGTCTCCTCCCCGGGTGTCCCTCCTCCTGCGTAGCTCGGGAACGTGAGACCGCCACATCTCAAACAGCTCGACACCACAATCAGCCGCACATAGCGCCCGACAGTAGCGTCTCGCTGCTCCCTGCGTAGCTGGGGACGTGGGGTTGCAACTCCCCAACAGCGTAACCACTGCCCCTGCGTCAGCTACGAGTACGTGGAAGGCGCCAACTCTCCCAAGAGTGGGTTGACTAGTCAACCCACCCCTCGTCCGTGGCTCGGAAGGCGCGGGGTTGCCATGCCCGAGATTCAGCAGAGCAGGTTGCCACGAACCCACACCGCGTCCTCCACCTGCGCCACAGCCTTGTGCATTAGCACCACTCCTTCATCCATCACCATTCACACCCCTTCCCACCCCGCGTATATCCGCCGCCGCTGCCCGCCGCCCAAAGGCTTCGCGCGCGAAAGCCTCTCCCTCCCTATAACACGCCTCGCTGCCCAACATCCCCGCGACGTGGAGCCCTCCCCCTTGTCTAACTACTCCCAAAGCATGCAGATCCCGAATGTCCGCGTAAAGCGGGCACTCACCCAAAACATGCTCCCAGGTCTCCCGACCTCCGGCGCATGCGCATGCATCATCTTCCGCTAATCCCATCGGATGTAAGAAACCATTCATACTACCATGTCCAGTCAACAGAAAGTTCAGTCTAAGACTGGGGTCGAACCACTTCGTTCTTGCGGCAAAGGTCACATCCGGGATGAAGGAGTAGGTCACCCTACCCTTCTCCGAATGATCCCACCTGTCTTGCCAAACTTCAGTCGCTCGGTTCCCCAACAATGTCTTGGCCTGTCCAGGGGACAGACCAGCAACATCCCCATCTGTGACAAGGTCATGGTTTCCCATTCTCTCACCCCGCTTGTACTTATAGTACCCCGCTCTGCGTTTCGCCTCCAGCCACCAGGGAATTTCTCCCATGATGACTTGCATCGCTTCGGTCGAAACGGTTCTACACACCCTAACACATGCATATAGCGCCACCCGCTCGCACTTGTTCATCAGATCCCTCCCGTACTGGAACTGAAGAACTTCGTGCCACACACTCGCCCCATACAGCACGCACGCCTGAAACAACCCCTTGAAGATGACTCTACATGCTCGCCGGCCCAGTCCCCACTCCTTCCGCAGTACTCGCCGAATCATCCCCACGATTCGACCGAGTTTAGCATGCATTCCCTCCAGGTGAAGCCTGAAGTTCATCCTTTCCCCTACTTCTACCCCTAAATACTTAACCCTTGACACATGGCGCAAACTAACCCCGGCAGTTCTGACTACAGGTGGCCTGTTTGCAGACAACCTGCCCTTCAGGAGCATGGTCACCGACTTCGAGACCGAAACCGCAACCCCTGCCCACTGCCCCCACTCGCAAACGAGCTCCAGACAGCGGGAGGCATCACGCTCCAGCTCGAGCCGGCTTCCACCCTCCACAAGAAGGAGCAAGTCATCCGCATAGGCCACGAACTTGCCACCTACCCCAGCGAGGCGCCACAACAGGACATCCATACAGAGGTTCCAGAAAACTGGGCCACTGACGGAGCCCTGCGGGCAACCCCGCTCTACATCCCTCCATGCAACCCCAACTCTACCCGTAACACACACCCTTCGGTTCGCGAAGAAACTAGCCCAGAGACCAGTCTCCTCACACCCGATATCATGCAACCTTGTTAATATTCTACCCCACAGCAAATTATCAAAAGCTCCCTTAAAATCTACAAAAACCCCTAATACGTACTTACATGCAGATTCCCCCACTACACGCTTGACCTCTGCCCACGCGTCTTCGGTCGACCTACCTCGACGGAAACCGTACTGGTGACCACTGAGTCCGTCCAACAGGGGCTGGAGTCGCCCAACAAGCATCCGCTCGAGCACCTTACCGAGCACGCTCAGCAGTGTGATCGGGCGGTACGAGCCAGGCTCATCCCGCAACCTATCGTCCGACTTCAGCAGCACCACCACGCGTCCCCGCTTCCACAACGTGGGGAAGCAGTCCTTCCTCAGACACGCATCGAACAGGGCCTTCACGTAGCCCCCCAAACTAGCCCAAACCTGTCTCACCATAACTACTTCTAACCCATCTAAGCCAGGTGCTTTGCCTACTGCCATTGCTCTGACTGCAGTCTCAATCTCATCCCAGCTAAATTCCCTGTCTCGGTTCCTACCTTGTTCTACGTGCCCCTCCGCTCCGTCCCCTCTAGGAAAGAATGCCCGCAGAAGTATGTCCGCACTGTCGTTCCACGTTTCCGCAACTCTGTCTCCTTCCTTCAGTCTCAGTATGTCCACGTTTCGTTTTGTCCCCCTGCAGATGCGGTAAACCGCACCCCAAGGGTCGGCGTTCCCATGCTCCTGTACAAAGTCCTGCCAGTGCTTGTCCTTCTCCACGTTCATCGTTCGTCGCCACCAAATCTACAGTACAACGAGCAGACGTATAGCCTGCCCGCTGCACTCTCCAAGCATACGCACACTCCAGTTTCTGTGACCAGCTCAAGTATTGCCATGACGTCGAGAGCGTCATCATTAACGACGATCGCCGCCCTGGCTCCCCCCTCACCAGCGCTGGCGTAAACGCGCATCGCTGATGGCAAGCCACAGACTCTGCCTCCCCATACATACGGCTCCTGTAACAGAGCAACACCCACATTCTCACTGACTAGCCCTTGGCCGACATCGAACATGACTCCCCTACCCCTGCCACAATTCAGCTGAATAATGCGCATGGCCGATATTAGTCAGCCGTTATCCGCCTTCTAGCCCTCCTAGCGGCCTCCTCGTAAGCTGGGCAGCTTCTCGAGAACACCGAGTGTCCCGATGGCCTCCCAGCCTCCTTGCAGACCCTGCATGCAATCTCCCCCTTGCAATCCTTTATTAAGTGTCCCGTTTCCCCACATCTCCTACATGCATTAACCTTAAATTTGCACTCCCGCGCCATGTGTCCCATCCCATAACATCTAAAGCAGCGCTGTACGGTATCTATCTCCTTCACCCTACAGGCCGCAAAGCCCAGGTGAACCCTCCCGTATCCCTGGTCTATCATCGCTTCCTTAGCCTTAAAAGGCACCTCCATTATCACTATTCCCTTATTCCTACTTATGCTCCTAACCCTTTCCTTGAACTCCGCCTCTCCGAGTACGTTCCTCAAATTGTTCCCATAAAGCTCCGCCCTTACCTCCGCGTCGGTCAGATATTCGGGCACGTCGAATATCATGACCTTCGGTCCCACTTTCTTCGGGTCATCTAGCTTTAGCCCCACCTCCTTAAACTTCTTGCACCCCTTTATTTTCCACAGATCCTCCTCATTCGTTGTGACTATCGTCACTCCGTCCCTTACCCGCCGCACAGCGCTTACCTTTACACTACCCACCTCCTTCCGGCATTCCTTCATCACCTTCTCCTTGACTACATCCGCCGTCATTTTTTCCCCCTCCGCCCTGACTACAACCGCGTAGCTGGGAAGCGGCTGCCGCTTACCCTGCTCCGCAGGCTTGCCCCCCTTCACCGGAGCCCCCTGAGAGGTGGTTTTAGCCACCTCCTCCCTACTCTGCCTCACCTCCCTCTCATACCACTGTATAATATCCCTGAACTTATCCTGTTCCTGCAACCTACCCTTATTCCTCTCCCCCTCCACCAGCACTTCGAGGAACACTGCCTCCATCTCCCTCAGCGTCGCCGCCAGGAACTCGAAATCCTTACGCGACGCTTTGCTCCCCTCGAACCTCTCCAGCATCTTCGTCCCCAACGGCTTGTACTCTTTGAGGTAGTCCGCCTCTTCCCCCCCAACTGACACTACCCTCCTCTTCCTCTTTCCTACTGCGCCAATCTCTGGCCCTACCTCCATCCCCACCACCGACTCCACGTCGCTCTCCCTGCCGGAAGGAGTCTCCCCTACTGTGGCCTGAGGGGCCCTAACCCCCTCTAAAACCACCACCGCTTCCTTGGTACCCATTGAAGATGGGCACCCACGCAAACCTATCCCAAACACCCACACTACCTCCAGGGACCCTCGGAAGGCGCCCCGAAGAAAATCCCACTCTCGTGGAAGCTCTGGGAGCCGAGAAAATGGCACCCAAAAATTTCTCCACGGGAAACCCTTCTCTAGATTCCCCGGAACCTAATCCACCCGGAAAAACCCCGGAAAATTCGGGTAGAAACCCGGAAAAACCGAGGTCAAACTTTTTATTCCCCTACTCGAAGCCTCCCACCCTAGATCGGCGCCGCCACTCGGAAAATCCCCGATTTTCCGAGCAGAACCCCGGAAAAATCCACTTCCAAAATTCACCCCCTCTTAAACTACTTTTCCCAACGTGGCACACAAGCGTTACTCACCCGTTTGCCCCAAAACCGCCGTGCAACCCAAAACCCTGGGAATTTCCCGGAATTTCCCAGTCGGTGAAAACACCTTCCGCTACCGTCCCGGAAAAGCCAGCTACGGCCCGAAAACCCTAAAAAAAACAACACCAAGAAAACTACGCACTCACTCTTGTCACTTTCACTCAACCACTAAGTCACAACACTACGAGACTTCGCCCCACAGCGACTTCGCCCCAGCGAGCGTACTCCCCAATTCGCAAAAAACTGTCAAGCAGCAACTACAGAGCTCGATATAAACACGTCCGTTCTCTATCGCAGTATGCACAAGACTCCAATTCTGGCTATGTAATTACCATGAATGTAATTACCATGAATTTTCTTTTCCCTCCACTCCTGTTGTAGTTGTTGTATGGTGGGGACTCGTTCTGCGGGATTATAATTATCCGCCAGGCGTAAAGGCGTAATATTTTTGTCCGCTTTTGCTATTGCTTGATAGAGAGGGGATTTGTCTGCTTAATGTTGGCGTTGTGTTGCTCGGGAACCAACGGTCGGATAGCAGTGTCGGAGATCACAGGATTGTCAGAATAAAAACTAAATTATTGATAAAATGATGATGATAAACGGGAGGAGAGTCGGGCAATAAGGTGACGCCGATGTGTCCGGAGTGACGGTCGGGACCCACAGTGTAGGTCTGCGGGTGCGAAAAAGACGAAATCGCCGGGTGTCGCGACGGTGGGGTATCCGTAATAGCGGCCGGTGAGCTGTTAACAATCGCGAGGAGTGATTTTATTTTTTTTTCGAAAACCGACGCTGAGCGTCGCGACGGAGGGGGCTAGTACGGCGACGACGATCTCACGGCGCGTCGCGGATAATGCGGGTGATACGAGACGGACCGCGGCTCTACGGTGGAGACGCCGGCATAGCACGCAAAACGCTTCACTTGGAACGTCTCGGATTACCCACGACAGACGTCGAGGTGATTTGTTTGGTGATCGCACAAGCGTCCCAAAAGATGCGGGTGGCACGAGACCGGACGCGGCTTTACGGTGGAAACTCCGGCTTGTAACGCAAATGGTGCGAGTGACACGAGACAGAATTCGGCTTTACTGTGGAGACTCCGGTTTGTAACACAAACGTTTCACTGGGAACGTCTCGGACTATTCGATCGGTGATCGCACAAGAGTCTCAGAAAAAGACGGTGACATGAGACCTCGAGGAAGCACGATACGGTACGGTAATTTACTGGAATACTTTGCTTACCTGGAGATTGGTATCGTCGGTTTACTTGGAGATTCTGTGGTAGGTGGTGCACTTGAGACGGTCATAAGACGGTATACGGGTGACTGATGATGTTGACTGTCTGTCAGCGCGGTGTATATACTGTTTCCTTAATGAAACAGGTCCCGGAGTGTCGTAGTTCGTTCGCCTCATGTTAGCACTTGGGGCGGTTTCGTTAAAAATGGAAACTAGAATACCCTGTCCGCGATCTGGTTTATTTCGCGTTTTCAGATGTGTTCGCTGTTCGTGTGTTAGATGCCGAAGTTTCTCGTCTCGAGGGTCAGCGAGATAAAGACGTTATACAATTTCGTTTGTAGCGAACACACTTCGCCACAACGTATTTACTGATATTGTAAATTTATTGTTAACTTTTTAGGTTTTTTTTATTTGATCACTATTTTAATTCTGTATTTCATTCTAGGTTTGTATGTTTGTTTTGTTTAAAATTTATATTTTTACACTAAACTCTTTTTACTGTATTCTGTAAAATTATAATTTTTCTTATTAATTCGTGGAAACCTGTAATTGGTCCTTGTTGACTGTTGGTTTTCTTGATAAATAAAATTTTTAAAAATTATAAAACACACATATAAAATGTAAATTTTTCTCATATATTAATATGCACCGCAGGCGCGGTGGCCGAGCGTGTTAAGGCACATCTCTTAGCATACTGTGACGTCACCCGAGCCAAGGTTCGTCAGTTCGAATCCGCCTGCCGACAATGTGTGATTTGTCGTAAAATATAAAAATACAGTTACATGTATTTATCACACTCGGGCGCTATGAGCTAGTCACTTATACGCCTTAAATAATCTGACTAAAGAAACCGGCAGTACGGCAGTGTAAAAACTGCGGCTCGGTGTGCCCGGCCCCTATGTTCCGCAACGGAATGATGGGACTCATTATATATCTAATTAAACACTTTTTCATTTTTAACTTTCCCATATAGTCATCGTTTTCTCTATCTACATGTAAAGAACCTGCCTAGTTAAGTTGTTAAAATTTGAATTGCAAATGTGTTCGTTAGTCCACGTCATCAGTTTCTAATAAGATGAATCGAGTGTTTTATTTACCATATTGCGACGAGGGAGACGTACTTCAATGAGTGGCCTTGGATCAGAACGAAAGAGCTGAAATAGAGATAGGTAAAGCTTTCTAAACTGATTTTTTACTTTTATTGTTTAGGTAATTATTTTTCAATTACCTAGTTCATTTTGAATTATAACATCTATTTATTTTAAAATTCCAAGGATAAAATCTAGATTGTAACTAATTCATGAAACTGATTTATCCTAACCAAGAGTTATTGTAACTGTAAATTATTTATTTATTTTCAAATAAGTAGTAATACATACAACTAACCACATTAACTGAATTAAATGTCTTTTAAAATTAATTTTCCAAACCAGAAAAGGTAAAGTAAAACCAAATTTTGTCTTTTCCATATATCTATATTTATTTAATATCTTTTATTAAAATCTAGTGCAGCAGAAATGAATGTTGCTTTATGGCATAATTTTCCAGAAATACTAAAAACTAAAACATATTAATTAATTGTCCTATTTGGAAGTTAATAATAAAATAATTAAGTATATTTTATAACATTTTACAAGCTAAATTTGGTCATATATTAGGCTGTTAGAATATATACTAGGTTTTATTTAGTTATTTAGACAAAAATATTTAATGTTCCTCCCCATGGCCTCCTTTTGAAACCATTAGTGTAGTTCAAGCACTGTTCACTGCTAAAGTAATTGTACTTGAAAGTATAACTCTTTTAATAATACTACGAGAATATTTGAAATTTTAGGTTTGCTTCAAACTTTTAGAAAATATATTAACAAAGAGAACACAAAATCAATAAATAATTTAATATACCTATAGACAATTTTCCCCTTAATATTAACATGAAACATTCCATGTTGATTAATAAATGTCTTAATTCAGACTGAAAACTTTCTAAAATTCTGCAAATCGGTTTTTATTTAACATACTTCGATTAAATTCGTTTAGATTGAAGAAGTATTTACATAGAAAATGTTTTGAGCAAACACAAGTTCAAGCTATATCTCTGGATGTTTTGTTTTAAAAGTAACAGCTTGAGTTTCATTTGTGCACTTGGCCGAAAACTTTCGAATATTGATTTTTAATTAAGATGGTTCATCTATAACCGTCGCTAGCACTTGTGATGTAGCAAAAACTGTGGAAGTTAACCAAAAAAAGACTTGCGTCAGATTCCTTTATAAAATGATTTTTGATTTATATGTCCTATACTGCTAATGTATAAACGATCATACAGTTATTTGTAAAATGAGTTTAACATTATTACCATTTTGGTGTCATGTTTACAACTGTCACAGAATTAAAACACATAAAGTAAATTAAGTTTATATGTTAAATTTATCTAAATTGAAATATGCATGAAAGAGAAGATAATAAATAAATTTTTCACACAGTTTTACTTGCTTATTTGATATAAAGCTCAATAGTTATTTATGTACCTAGTGCGCGAAATAGTGTTTAGCACATTGAGAGTAAAAGAATACTAGACGAAGCTTGTCAGTCCAATTAATTACTCGAGGCTGCTTAAGGTTGCTCCGGAGCGAATACAATTTTCGAATTAGCCCCTAAATCTTATGCACCCGCTAAACTCAGCAACTTGCCGTGATGCTGTTCTTGGAAACGTGGTCTGCTGGCCGAGGGTCTATTTATTAGAGGTTGTAATATTGTTTTGTTATTGTGTATCCAAATATTCGTTGTATTAGATGATACGAGTTTCACAGACATTTAAGTTTTAGAGTAATTTGCACGTTATTTTGTATTTATTATCTATTCTTAAAATATTTATTAGATTAGAAACAACAATTAAAATAATTTAACTGTACTAAATATTAATATAAAAAAAAACTAAAATCATTTTCAAATCTTTTATAATACAGAAATGAGAAAATTCTTTGCTTAAATAAATATTAAGGAATAACATCATGTAGATATTACATATATATTATATATGATTCGCCACTGTACCACAGTTCTTAGAATCCCAATCAGTAACATTTACAGCATTAACTATATAATTTGTAACTTTCACAGAATCCTTGTCGGAAGATTTAGTAATAGAAGTAGATTCTCCTAAAATGAATGACGATGAAAATTGCGGTAGAAGAATCGTGAATATACAATACTCTTTCAATGATCTAAAATCTATAAAACATCGTAGTTTCGAGTGCACTTTTTTCGACATAAAAATTATTAAAAAGTATTTTTAAATACAAATATAATATTTGTAGCAAAGAAAATAAAATTCCCACTGAAAATTAAGAGATAACATCGGATTTCAATACATTAGTTGTTGTGATATGGCTGTTGTTTTCATGAATTCGAGAGATTTTTCATGAAAAAATTCAATTAGGTATGGGACGTAAAGTTAGCAAATATACACCGAAGTATATGTATAGAAAAAAGAGAATTAAATTAAGAGGATATTATCCGGTACGAAAAATAAGCTATTTTTCTGGAACAAATGCTGACTGTATAACAGCACATATTTTATTAATTTTTTCACTATTATGTAAATAAAGGATGGAAATAGTGCGCTAACTCCAATTTTTTAATTTTTCATTCCTGGAAAATTTTTGTATTTGCGTTGGAAAACCACCTATTTTTCATAGTAAATTAACCACGAAAAAAAGGAAAATTTTGATATAATAGTGAGATAGCGGCCTGTAGGTAACCTTTATTTATAACTATAGCAAATTTCAAGCATATAGGTTCATGCTGTAGTTTGTTCCAGAAAATGATCGCTTTTCGAATACACCTTGCCTACTTTACAGGCGCAAAAGTTGAGATTTTCACAGTGGGAGGAGTTAACTTGCGGTTATCGTTGCCTGAATTGATGTTGGGAGCGAACTTGCTGCATTTGTTGTCAGAATTGTGAATTCGATTACTTCGTTATTTCTCTTTGCTCATACGCTCGTGTTTTATTGTTAAATATTGTTGTTAAATTTGTTTATTTTGGATTTTTCATGTTTTATTGAAGTTTATATTTATTATTGTTTCGTTGCATTGTATTTTCGTTTTTTTTTTAATTTTTGCTGTTGATATTTTACACACTATTTATAAGAACATATATATATATATATATATATATATATGTATATATATACAGGATGTTTCACAACTTAGAGCAAATAATTAAAGAGTATATTCTGTACGACGTGCTGATCATCAAACAAAATGATTCTTTTTTTAAATCGCAAAACTATTTTCCATGTTTCCCAGTCAAAAATGTTTTGTTGCCATTGCCACTGGGTGGATGATTATATTAACGTTATTAATTAAATAAAATTCTATTATAAATAACTGCTAATAATTGAATTGTGTAATTATTCTTTCGTAGTTGATACCTACTTCATTGTTTGTGTTTAATAGGAAAGCGAATACAGTGCAGTACTACAAAAATTTTTAGGTTAACAACCCTTAATTTTTCGAATTTAAAAAAAATTCTTTTTGTTTCATGATCATCACGTCGTAACAGAATATACCCTTGAATTTTTTGCTCTAAGTTGTGAAACACCCTGTATATATATACGATTTTGGTAAGTCAAATTTTACAAATATTTCAGATCTTTGTACCAGTATATATCTTGTTTTTTTAATATACCTGATACAAAAAAAATAACAACTTACAGAATGCAAATGACCATTTTTACATTTACGAGAAGCAAAAAATATCATCAAAACAGATATAACGTCCCAACAACCAAAGTATAGTATTTTTATTATTATTTTTACTTTGCAGAGAATGAACGGGCAAAACATGGTGTAGGAGTGCTTGTTAGTGAAAGGATGAAACCGTTTGTAAGAGATTATAGTTGTATTTCATCGCGAATTCTTTGGCTGAGACTTAAGGTAGGCTTTCATAGAATCTTCGTTGTGTCAGTTTATGGCCCAACTGAATCCGAAAGTGATCTTGAGAAAGATCAATTTTGGAATTTGTTAGATAGTGTGATTGATTCGTGTGATCCAGGTGAAAAAGTTATCGTATGTGGTGATTTGAATGGTTGGGTGGGAGTAAAGAGAAGCATGTCTGGGAATGTATTGGGTTAATATGGTGATGTGAGAGTGAATGAAAACGGTAGGAAAATAGTATCCTTCTGCTTAGAGCGTGATCTTTTCGTTTCCAACTCTGTCTTTAAACATAAATTAGCTCACTTGTATACATGGGAGAATGTGAGGGAGAATAGGCGGAGTGTGATTGTTTTTATTTTGTATGATGAACGACTAAGAAGTTTAGTTGTGGATACGCGTGTGAAGCGTGGGGCTGAATTGGGTACGAATGATCATTATTTGGTGGTGTCGCGTATACGTCTGAATAAATGTTGGCGAATGAGGGTAAAAGGCACCGAAAAAATGTTTCGTGTGAAATCTAGTGTACTACAGAATGAGGATATTAGAGATATGTTTGTTGAGAAAATAAATGAATCTTTGCCTGTATGTGAGCCTAATTTTGAATGCAGCATAAATGATGTTTGGATGAAATTTAAGGATACAGTTCTTAAATGTGCAAAAGAAGTTTGTGGTGAATCCAGATTAGGCTCTTGTCCAAGGAATGCATGGTGGAATGATGAAGTGAAAGAAGCAATTGAAGAGAAAAAGAGAGCGTATTTGCGATTTCTACATGTAAAAGATGTGCCTGGAGGTTTACGTGCTGAATGTTTGCTAGAATATAAAAGGTTAAATAAACATGTTAAGCGAGTAGTGAGAGAAAGTAAGGCGCGTTTTGATGATTTGATGAGTGAAAGAATGACGAATGATTTTACTATGAATAAAAGAATGTTTTGGTTGAGTGTGAAGAGTTTGAGAGGTGGTAATGTAAGGGCGGTAAAAGCGATTAAGAGTGCGAATGGTGAGTTATTGTGGAATGAATTAGACGTTAGAAATAGATGGTGTGAGTATTTTAGAGGTTTATATGGTAGCGTAAATGGATCGAATTGTTGTAGTGAAAATTCAAGAGAAAATGTTAGAAGTGATGAATGGGATATAGATGAAAGTGATGTTAGTTTTGCATTGTTACGTTTGAAGAATGGTAAAGCTCCTGGTTTGGATGGTATAACGAATGAGATGTTGAAGTATGGTGGTGAGAGATTATTTTATTGGTTGGTTTATTTATTTAGATTTTGTTTGAAACGGTGTGTAGCTCCTGATGATTGGAAACGTGCTATCATTTGTCCTTTATTTGGGCAAAGGTAGTTCGAGTGATTGTACAAATTTCCGTGCGATAAGTTTGTTGAGTGTGGTAGGGAAGTTGTACGGGAAGATTCTTATTCACAAGGTACGAACCTTAACAATCTCCAAGTTGAGTAATATGCAAGGTGGATTTTTGCCTGAGAGAGGGTGTGTAGATCAATTGTTTTCTCTTCGTATGATTGTTGAGAAATCACTTGCTAAGAACAAGAAGGTGTTCTGTGGCTTTCTCGATCTTAAAAAAGCATATGATATTGTTCATCGAGTTATTCTGTGGGATGTACTTCTAGAGTACTATATAAATGGTAATTTGTTGGGAGCGATTCGTACATTATACGAAGATAGCGAGGCTGCGGTGAGAGTTGATGGTAGATTGAGTGATTGGTTTTCTATAGATGTTGGCGTGAAACAAGGTTGTGGGATGTCCCCGTGGTTGTTTAATTTATATATGGATGTGTTGTTACGAAAGTCGCTGAATGGGGCGGATGGTGTACGTATTGGTGGCAGTGTAGTGCCTGCGTTAGCTTATGCGGATGATGTAGTTGTAATGGGTGAATCTGAAGAACAATTGAGAAAAATGATTCTAAGTATAAATGAAGTAGGAAAAGGTTTAAATCTATTACTGAATGTTGATAAATGTAAAGTGTTAGTGTTTGAGAACAGTGATTTGGTGACTGATTGCAATGTTTCGGTGAATGGTGTGAGATTGGGTCAAGTAAATGAGTTTGTATACTTGGGGAGTGTGTTTTCGAGGGATGGACGTATTGATCGAGAGATTGAAAGAAGAGTATCTGCTGGATGTAAGATATTGGGTGCTCTGGGAACCTTTACTCGGAACGTGAATGTATCCAGAGATGCTCGATTGAGTGTTTATAATGGTGTGTTAGTGCCTACGTTGATGTATGGTAGTGAATGTTGGGTATGGATGAAGAAACATGAACGGCGTATAACTGCTGTGGAAATGAGATATTTGCGGGGTGTGTGTGAATATACTAGAAGAGATCGTGTCCGGAATACATTGGTGTATGATGAATGCGAGATTGGGAAGAATGTTGTAAGAAGAGTGGGAATAAGTCAGTTGAGATGGTTTGGTCATGTAGAACGTATGTCGAATGACAGATTGGTGAAACAGGTGTATGTTGGTGAAATTGAGGGTGAAAGTTTGCGTGGACGGCCTAGGAACAAGTGGATGAATATGATTGAAGGGTTGTTGCGTGAGCGAAAGATTCTGAGCGTGAAGAATAAACGAGCTTGTATGAAAAGAATTATGAATGTGGTTGAAGCAAAAGTGGTGTGTCAGGATAGGAATGTTTGGAGAAAATTAATTGCGGGATAAATATGATGAATGAAGACAAGCGTATGATTCTTGATTTTAGATTAATTGGTTAGATGTTTCGAGTGTTTACCTGCAATTGTGTGGAGACCATCTTCAGAAACAAGCGCAGTGTACACTAGCGATGGATGAATGTTTGTTGTGTGTTGATGGATTTTGGTTGTGAAAAAGAAAGAGTTTGTATGGAGGAAGTGTTAATGTGGTCGAATCGAGTATCGTGTGTCAGGATGAGAATGTTGACGGGTTCGTGCTATCCCATTTAATGGGATATAGCGTGATGTTATGTATGTATGTATGTATGTAATCTAGCATGGGTCTGAAAATATTGGTAATTAATTTAAGCCACTTATTCATAATTTTTTTATATAATTTTATATTCTACATATTTCTAATTCAACCAATAATTACTATATGGTTTTTTTATCTGTATCTGTATCGACAATGCGAGTTGATGATTTTAACTATTAGGAATAAGATAGATTACTGGAACAAAGAATCGATAACCTCTATATATAAAAATATAGATAAATATCATTTGTTTTTATTGTAGCAATTATATACATCCCTACAATGGGAAAACATTGCACTAAGAAATCTCAAAAACTTTCGGCTGGAAGAAAAAGTAAAAAACTTCTCGCGAAACATTTATTCAAAAAAGATGTAACTCTAACAATGTAAATGTGCGATCAGCAGAATGTAAACGCGAACTATTTTCTATTGTTGAGGAAGATAATTTGAACACTGACGAGGAAATATCTCAGATAGTAGAAAGTGATATTGATAAAAAAAAATATATATATATTATGTCTATCTAAGAATAAAAAGACAAGAAAATGAATTATAATTTTTGTTCCAATAAAAATAAATTTACTATTTCTATACCTACAATGTAATGTAAATATCGGAAAAGAAATATTCGAATACATACAGTTTGTATTTCGTACGGTAACTTTAACATTCAATATTTAGTAGTGGGGTAACCAATCACTGTCAATCTAGTTACTAACGTAGTGGGGGTTGGGTCAGCCCACTGGCTACCGGCCACCGCACGCTGGCACCCCTGTGAAACTAGTAAGTTGGAATAGTAGCCTCTTAAGAGCAAGGTGAAACAGCAGATATGATAAAAAAAATACATGTTGTTAATAACCTAGTTATGAATTATAGTCCAAATGCCAAAAATCCGGAACCTGATATGAGCAACGACATTAAAATTTTATTTTATTTTATTATTTTTTATTCTAATCCATAGCAAACTTAATTACAAAAAAAAATATATATACATAATTTTTAAATTTACATATCTCGCGTATACATAAGGCCAATTTAATCATTCTTGATGTGGTAGACACATAATTTATTTCTCTAAAATGTTTATTTGCAGTATTTATTTCTAAAATCAAAATGTAACCATTGTTTTCAAGAAAAACTGTTAGCAGCTTCAAGTAATTTTAACTAAAATCTATTATGTTATTTCTATTGATAATATAGTCTTATATACCAAATCTGAAATATTTTGGATTATATTTTAATATAGTTTTGCATTAAAATCTATTATAAGCTAAATTTTCTACCTTTTTTATATTCATCTTCATGTCGTTTTTTGCAATATATTTCTTCATTCTATCCTTCTTTTGCCTGTATGACTGTTTTTGTCCCATCTTTTAATTATGACAATTAATACAAAGGCAGGTCTATAACTACATGTTACTCTGATGCAACGGTATTCATATTTTTTGCTCTAATCCATAGTAAACCAAATCAAAAAAATATATAATTTTTGAATTGAAATATCTCGTTTATAAAAAAGGCTAATTTAATCATTCTACTGTGCTAGACACAGAATTGAAGTCTCTTTTATTTGCAGCATTTATTTCTAAAATTAAAAAAAAGCAACTATTTTTTCTAGAAAAACTGATAGCTTCATGTAATGTATTACTTCCGATTAGTCCATTTTCACCAAAATCTATTACGTTATCTCCATTGATATAATAGCCTTATATACCAAATTTGAAAAGTTTTTGATTATATTTTAATACAGTTTTAAATTGAAATATATTATAGGCTTGAAGTAAAAAATAATTTTGGGACGAAGTAATGGTTCCAAAACTAATATAAAATTATTTGTTGCACAAATTAGTTGATCCTCGATTTTATTTTTCTTGTTCAGTTCACATTTGTTAGAAATATCGTGAGTCTTCAGACTATTTTTGACAAAAATATTCTGAACCGTAGTATTAAAAGTTTATGGTTAGGTACCCCGCAATAAAAATATACATGCTTTGCAATTATGCGAGAGCACAAGATGTTAGTTTGGTTGCATAGTTTTGTACATTTGGGAATTAAAACATGAAAATATGATGTAAAAATATAAAAGAAATATAGTGTTTTCTCTCGAACGGGACATTTTTAAATAAATTCTACTGACAAAAAGTTTTATTTTTTCATAACCTTTCATTTCATATACAAATTGTATATTGAAATGTTGTAATCAGTGAAAAGTTTGATAATGTCACAACACAAAAATGACTGTATCTTGTTTATTATAAACTTTATCAAAAACCTGACTGACAAATGTTAATATTTTTATATTATCATTGTTTATATAAAAATTGAAAAAAATTGGTCTGTTAGAAGAGCAGATAAGTTGATAGCATTTTTGAGCGTTTTCGCATGTACTCCGGAGCGGCCTTAACACATTTCGCGTACGAGGTGCAAACACAATTTTTCATACAACTATATTATTATATTAAAGAAGCACGCTATTAGTTTTTAATTTTTATGCACAAAAATGTATAAATTTTGGTGATAAATGAAAGCAGCCTCTAATAACTAGTACACTGAATTTTAATTTTCTATAGAAAGTTGCCTTTTGTGCTGCTTGTTGTTTTGGATACGATAAAATTTGCAGTAATTATTATCATTGATAATGTTATTTGAGCTTGAATTTTTCAGTTATTTTCCATAATGGAGATTAGTCATAGTGATGAAATTTTTAATATTAAACTACCAGTCATATCGATGCTGCCAAGGTAGTAATATCCAATCTTAAAATATTACTCGACATTGGCTACACAATAAATGACAATCGTCCGTTAAGTTAGAAATTTACTTTTATTTTTGAATGGAAATTTTTAGTTAAATTAATATCTACCGTTTGTCACAGTTTAGATATCTGTAGTATTTTGTATTTATTTATTTATTTTTGAACATCGTTGCATAATAGTTATGTTTTGTATTTTTGGTAGATTAGCCTGGTAAATTACAATACTACTTTCTTACCAAGAGAACTCTATTTCTAAACATAAAATACTTTCCTAATACTTGATTTCTCGTAACCATTTATCATAAATATCTCTTTAAATCTGTTCTCCTCGTCTTGAAGTTTATCTACGTGGTAAAATCCATCTATTTGCTTGTAATATTCATTATTAAAAAGAAAAAATTAAGATGTCAAGTAGTAGTTAAAAAGTATATTAATATTTCTTGAAAAATGATGCTCCAATAACTTTAGGATATTTTGAATACGGACTCTTGTAAATTAAGGGACAACATCAAAACTTACTAGAATATCATTACCTGCTATTTGTAGATTCTTGATCAATAAAATGTTTAGAATTTTTGTCAGCTGCTGGAATAACAATGTCCTGTAGGCAATGAAGTCCTACGAAGGTGGTTTCGAATTTTTTAAAGTTCATATATTTTCAATTCGTATTTCCTATACTTCATCCTCTGGAAACCTATACAGCTGTTAAAATCTCTTCTACTTGTACACATAGAGGTGAAGTATCATTAAATGAGAGTCCCTATTCAAGATACCCTGCAGTTCTGGAACGTAATTTTTCTAGAAATATGATTAATCCTTTTTACTACTGCTTGACTTCTTCATGTTTTATTTTCAATAATGAATATTACAAACAAATAGATGGTGTAGGTATGAGTTCTCCAATTTCACCGTCGATTTGTAATTATTACAAAAAATTATTTTATGACAAAGCTCTCGAAACTTCTTTATTTATTTAAATCTTCTTTCTTTTTGAGCTTGCCCACGGTGCAATGCCAGATTTGTTATGACTACAATGGTCCACGATAGGGCTTCAAAGTTGTCACACCACGAGCAGTCAAACTTGCCACGCTCCCTGGGAGATGAACCCGGGTGGAACGGTTGAACCACGGCTAAAACTCAGTGAAGCTGGGTGTGAGTCGGATTGAAGTGATCGGTAGACAAGAGGGCGCCAGCCGACCTGAGCCACGATCGGTTCAACGAAAGTACGACGACCGACAAAAATCGGGATACTTCCCAGGAAAGGGATACGAGGGGTGCACAAAAGTACTGACAGGCCAATATATTGAATGCCTGATATTATGGGGTTGCGTGTAGTTTTTGTATTTGGGATCAGAACAGATACGCCTTGGTAACTTTACTAAACATTTATTCAACAAGTGTTACATGTATATTATCATTTGCCGAATGTCTCCGCGTACGCCCTCTGAACCACGGCTAGGCGGGAGTCCGCTGGATGGACTCGGCTGCGGTTGACGTCGTGGTACTGCGGGTCCGGGGTGCTGTACGGCGTCAGATGGTAGCGATGAGTCGGGCTGCACTGGCGTGGACAAGTTGGCGGAGCTTCTCCCAAAGATAGGTCCGGGCTAGTGAGCGTCTGATTTCTGCGCTGTCCTCGAAGGCGGTGGTTGCCGCACGAGAGCGACGGACAGCTGAAAACTCTGGCCTTGCGGCTGAGCAGAGTGCGTGTCTAAGTATGAATTCTCTGGCCTTGCGGCTGAGCAGAGTGCCTTAGTGTGAATCCTCTGGCCTTGCGGCTGAGCAGAGGATGAGAGTGCCAAAGACTCTGACTGTGTTGTCCCAGGTACGCTCTTATATACCCGATCACTGACGCGACTGGTGGGGGTCGCTCACGTGATTGGCTGAACCCTGGTTGTTGCGACTGGTGGGGATCGCTCATGTGATTGGCTGGATCCTGGTTGCCGCCACAGGTGGGGGTCGCTCACATGATTGACTTAGGTGTGCGTGGCCTGAGGCCGCCACAGTACCCCCCTGCCAGTGATCGAGTCTTCGATTACGATGAAAAATGTACAGGTGGGCGCGATGGTCTGCCACTTCGCGTCATCCTTGGGTTTGCTGGGGTTGGAGCTGGGCTTTCCTGCTGCTGCCCAGAATATGGTAGTTCTGATGCTTGGTAGGCTGGTTTGAGCCGGTTGTGCTGATAACGTTGGCGGACGCGTTGTCCGGCATGGCGTATCTGTCTGATCACGTCGGGGTCACCAATTTTATGGGGTTGCGTGTAGTTTTTGTATTTGGGATCAGAACAGATAAGCCTTGGTAACTTTACTAAACATTTATTCAACAAGTGTTACATGTATATTATCATTTGCCGAATGTCTCCGCGTACGCCCTCTGAACCACGGCTAGTCGGGGGTCCGCTGGATGAACTCGGCTGCGGTTGACGTCGTGGTACTGCGGGTCCGGGGTGCTGTATGGCGTCAGATGGTAGCAATGAGATGGGCTGCACTGGCGTGGACAGTTGGTGGAGGTTCTCCCAAAGATAGGTCCGGGCTAGTGAGCGTCTGATTTATGCGCTGTGGGCGGTGGTTGCTGCACGATAGCGACGGACAGCTGAAAACTCTGGCCTTGCGGCTGAGCAGAGTGCGTGCCTAAGTATGAATTCTCTGGCCTGGCGGCTAAGCAGAGTGCCTTAGGTGTGAATCCTCTGGCCTTGCGGCTGACAGGGTGTGTGCCTAAGTATGAATTCTCTGGCCTTGCTGCTGAGCAGAGTGCCTTAGTGTGAATCCTCTGGCCTTGCGGCTGAGCAAAGGATGAGAGTGCCAAAGACTCTGACTCTGTTGTCCGAGGTACGCTCTTATATACCCGATCACTGACGCGACTGGTGGGGGTCGCTCACGTGATTGGCTGAACCTTGGTTGTTGCGACTGGTGGGGATCGCTCATGTGATTGGCTGGATCCTGGTTGCCGCGACAGGTGGGGGTCGCTCACATGATTGGCTTAGGTGTGCATAGCCTGAGGCCGCCACAATATATTATGCAACTAAAGAGAAATTATACTGGACACGATAGCTGATATCACAATTAAAACTGGATCGTAAATGCACTTAAGGTAGACGATTCAAATGAATACTAACGTAGACGAAGGCGGGGTGCTGTGTCCCACAGTAGTGACTAGGACTGCGGCAAAGTCAACACCTAAAATGGCGCTAAGTATACTGGCGTAAACCGACGTATGACGTCTCGTTGGCCAACGATGCGTTTTACGCGGCACGACCGACCAAACGTGACTACAGAATCGCAGACCCTAATGACTATCACGTCGCACAAGCGTCACACCTCGTAAGTGACAACAACGTCACCACAAATGACTCTATGCAAAATCTCCTTAACTGGATTTTCACAAATAACTCTGAATATACTATTATCAGGAACTCCAATCCACAATGGGGTGGAATACGGAATGGACAACCAATCCTGCGTTCTGGAGAGTGCGGCCAACCAGGCGGAATGCTTCAGTGCAACGCCAGCGAGCAAGCACGCAAACAGCAACGCGTATGCCAGTAACACGGCCATACAGAACGAACCAAAATGGAACGAACAGGCAGACCAAAATGGAACGAACAGGCAGACCAAAAAAAGACGAAAACGAAAAATAAAACTTAAAAAAGAAAAGTGAAAGCCTAAAACAAAGACTGCAATTAGGACCATGTATGGGAGAAAAATTACCAACAGACTAACGTTACTTGACAAAGACAGATTATATATTGATCGAATCGAAAATATGTTTACCTGAGTTCTTGGGCGGCTTTCAAGTAAAAGAGATATTTTGAATATGTATCGGAAACTTAATCCGGACTAACTCCGCTGAATAATACAATATATATTCACTGCAATAGTACTATATCGGTAAATCCAACAATGGCATTCGCAAACAAAACCAGTTTGCCGAAATATATTCGATATAGCACAACTTCCGATATCAATCTTACTTCTCAGAAAAAAACGTTCGAAGGAAGAATTCGTTCAAGTCGAACCTGTAAAAGTCTGCAAAAAGAGCGAGAAGAAAAGCACGAAGACAAGGACAGAAGCAATCTAAATTTGAGAGGTGCCGGTAAGAAAGCGAACCTAGTAGACAATAATATCGACAGAGCTAATTTCACGACGCATGACCACTAATTGACTGACAGCTAACAAACAATGTGATTAACCTAAAAAAAAAAACAAGTACAAGGGAAGGTGAATTTAAGTTTTGGCTACTAAATTGAAGACTGCTAGAAGGAAATCTAAATGATACTAAGTATTATGGAAGTTGATCGGTCAATAATTAATCGATAATTAAATTTCAGATGCCGATACACACAAAAAAATGAACAGAATGAAATTCAAATGAAGGCTCAAAATAAAATGTAACAATTATATGGATGATGAATTTGCTATTTGGCCTCATGGACAAGATAACTTAAATGCATTCCTAGATCAACTAATATGTATTAATAAGAATAATCAATTTACAATAAAAATGGTAAAAAATAGTATTGTAACTTGTCTAAATATTCTCTTATAAAGGAAAAACGACGAAAACCATCTTCATCCTGTATACATAAAACCAATACACAAATCAGTATATTCGTGCTTCATTACATTATCATCCTGCTTAGATAATTGGAACAATAAAATGCTTATTTAATGAAGCATTGACTACTTATAAAGAATGGTTACGAGAAATCAACTTTTAGTAAAGTATTGTATGTTAGAAAGACTAGACAATTAGAAGAAAAGGATAATGATGTCGACAATTATAATAACATCTTTACATCCTCGCCTTTGTAGAAAACGTTATAGATAAAATAGACCGAATATTAAAAAAGAAGAACATCAAAATTTATTTTTCACCTAACATGCAACTTCAGTAAATATTGAAGAGTCCTCAATATATTGTCCCTCTTCAGTCATCAGGAATATATAATTCCTTGCGATGCGGCAAAATATACATTGGGCCAAACGGGAAGAACTATTTCAACAAAACTAAATGAACATAGGCGCTTCACTATTATTTTGAAGACACAAAAATAATAGCTAAGCCAAAATATATGAATGGTCAATCGAACAGAGAAGCTATTGAAATTTACAAGAACAACATGAACAACTGTGATAGCTGTGAACTGAATAAAACTTGGCTTCCGAGATCAAGAAATTATAATTGCTTGTTATTTGTTACTTAGTTACTTGCTTTTAGCTGTGTTTTGTTACTTATTATTTTCTGTCGTGACGAAAAAACACGTTGAATGTATCAAAACGTCAAAGTAAATAATTTAAACAGAATTGAAACCAAAAAGTATTTTATTAATTAATTATGAATTCTGATAACTTTTTCCATCTATTTCTTTTATTTTTATTTATTAATGTAAATATAGAACGTAATATAAAAAGATTTGATGAATATAATGTGTATATATATATTAATTTTTTTTATGTGCACGTGGCTGATTGGACAGGCCGTATTAAGAAAGAGGTTAATGGATTGTTTTGCTCAGATTTAACGGGCAAGACATAGTATATATGTGCTTGTTACTGAAAGAATGAAACCGTTTATGACAGATTAAGATTCTAAAGCGTCAAGATTTCTTTGACTGAGATTATAGGTAGGCTTTTTTGGAATCTTCGTCGTGCTCATGGAGCAAATGAATCCGAAAGTAATCTGAAAGAACGACTTTGGAATTTGTTAGATAGTGTAATTAACTCATGTGATACAAAGTTATCGTATATAGTGATTTAAATAGCTGGCTGGGAGTCAAGAGAAGCATTTATGGTAATGTATTGGGGATGTTTAGTGATGTGAATAAAAACGGTAGGAGCTACTTCTTTTTGCTTGGTGCGTGATTTCCACGTTTCCAACTCTCTTTAAGCATAAATTATCTCATTTGTATACATAGCAGAATGTGAGTGAGAATAGACGGCATGTTATTAATTTTATATTGTATGATGACCGATTGAGAGGACTTTTTCGTGAAAATGCATGTGAAGCGTGGTGCTGAATTGGTGGTGTCGTGTATACATCTCAATGTTGGCAAATGAGGGTGAAAAGCATAAAAAATACGTTTCTTATGAAATTAAGTTTACTGCAAAATGAAGTTGTTCTTAACAATACAAAAGAAGTGTATGGTATATGTAATAAAATGTTAAAGTATATGTATTAATTTCTGTGCAATAAGTGTGGTAAGTGAAATTATACGGATGATGTTTATTCATAAGGTACGATCCTTAACAATCACCAAGTTTAGCGATAAGCAAAGTGTTTTTTTTGTCTGAGAGTTGTCTAGATCAATTATTTTCTCATCGTATGATAGCTGAAAAGTCTCATTCTAAGATCAATAAAGTGTTCTGTGACTTTCTCGAACATAAAAAAGCATATAAAAGTGATCATTTAAAGACTTTCTGTAATTCTACAGTACGATATGGATGGTAATTTGTTGGGAACGATTCGTGCGCTGTAAGAAAGTAGTTATGGAGCGGTAAGAGTTGATAATAGATTTAGTGATTGGTTTTGTATAAATGTTGCCACGAAGGTTGTGGGATGTCCCTGTGTCTGTGTAGTGCTTGCATTAGCTTATGCGGATGATGTTGTATTAGCTAAATCTGAAGAATAATTGAGCAAAATGATTTAAAATGTAACTGGAGTATGAAATTTTTTATTCAGTTATTAAATGTTGACAAATGTAAACTGTTAACTGACTGCATGTTTCGGTGAATAGTGTTAAATTGGGAAAAGTGAATGAGTTTGTATACTTGGGTACTATGTTATCGAGGGATGGTCGTATTGATCGAGAGATTGAAAGAAGAGTAACTGCAGGATGCAAGGTATTGGGTGCTCTGTAAACCTTTACTCGAGACATGAATATATTCAGAGATGCTCGATAATGAACGGCGAAAACTGCTTTGTGAGATTGAGAAGAATGTTAATAGAAGAGTTAGTAATTCAGTTTAGATGATTTAGGAATGTAGAACATATATCGATTTAAAATTAGTGAAAGATATGTATGTTGGTGCAATTAAAGGTGAAAGATTGCGTGGACGATCTACGAATAAATAGTTAAATATGATTGAATACACGAACTTGTATGGAGGGAATTATAAATGGGGTTGAAATGACAGTGGTATGCCAAGATAGGAACTTTTGGCGAAGATTAATTGTGGGAAGAATCTAAGGAATAATTGTTGGTCAGTTGTTTTGTTAGAGTGATATCCTGAAATTATTTTAAAAACAAGTTTGTCTTCCTTATTATCAGATAAATTTTCAGTTTTTACTAAAGAGTGTCTAACTGAAATTGTATGGACTTTACTTTCATAAAAAAGTGCAAAACAAGTACCTGACTCAAAGATCTATGCTCCACGTACGCCCAAAAAAAAAATTGAACCCGAGCCGTATCTGAATCCATTTTTTTATTCATGTCTGAACCCGTATTCAAACTGAATCCATTTTTCTACAGATTAAGATTCCTGATGTAGTAAATTCACTTATACCATTAATATTAATATTGTTAATAATTGTACTGACAACAATTTTTTTTATTGTAGCTTTATTATGCATTTATAATTAGATTTGTTTTTAATTTTATGACTGATTCCCGCCTTAGCACCATGGGAAATACACGTTACGTTAACGATGAAAAAAATTACCTGCTTCGCACACAAAAATAAGTGCAATAATGTGTTCATTTTTGACAGTTATTTTTTACCATTAGCATTTATTGTCTCATTGATCTCAATTATCATTTATTTAGTTTAATAATTTGTCAAAGCAGATCTTAAAAAGTAATCGATTTTTGCATGTGACGTGTAATTACTTTCCGTCAGATTCCACCTCCACAACAACAACAAAATAATAATGTAGTGGGCGTCACTGAAGTAAATTTTTTAATGTGATAAATATCAGTTGTCTCATAATTATTTAAGCAATTAAATTTATTATAAGAATCAAGTACTCACTAATATAATGTGAATAAGATTATGTAATTAAAAAATGGTTAAAAGTGTTATTATATTTCATTAACAATAATTATGCATAAGGCACAATCCACTATGATAATTTGATAGGTTATCATGTTAAGCAACTATGTTTCGTCATTAATTCGACAGTGTTATATAAATAATGTAGGTAATTCTAGAACTGTCAAACTTGGACAACATATTTTTTCACATTTGTCAAAATTAGAGGCCATTAATTGTTTACAATGGGTGAATTATTAACTGGCTTCAATAATAATTCTCTTTAGGGTTGATATGTGTATATTTCAAATTAGCAGTTAATAAAAATAGCGATTTGGAAGAACATTGAATGCAACAGCACGAATGAAGCATTCACAGTAAAAGTATAAAGTAAGTATATATATACAGGGTGAGTCTGGGAAGACGCCCCCCCCTTTAACTTTTTTATTATGAGTAATAGAAAAAAATGGTTCATATGAAAGTTTTATTATTTTAAATATACTATTTGATGGCAGATGTAGATGTTTTTTATAAAGTCAGGTTTACAAGATACGACTATCAACTTTTATTTTTTAAATAGCAACCTATAATTATTTTACTAAAATAAAAACCGCCATTTTTTTCTCTTTTCAACGGTGTATTAGTTTTTATTAATGTATCTGAAAAAATTCGAGAAAAATAAGAAAATTGAGAAATATTAGAAATAATTTTTATACAAATATTATAGGTGGCTATGTGAAAATAAACAAAATGTAACAGTGTTAAATTAATGTCAAAAAAGTATACATTTGCTGGTTACTTTATTTAACTTATTTTGCAAACAATAAAAAAAACGTTTTCAAATGTTTACGAAAGAAGAATTAATAGATATGATTCTAATAATTGGTGAATCGACTGGAATCATGAGAAGGGCAAAAAGAATTTTTTTTTTTATTGTTTGCAAAATAAGTTAAATAAAGTAACCAGCAAATGTATACTTTTTTGCCATTAATTTAACACTGTTACATTTTGTTTATTTTCACATAGCCACCTATAATATTTGTATAAAAATTATTTCTAGTATTTCTCAATTTTCTTATTTTTCTCGAATTTTTTCAGATACATTAATAAAAACTAATACACCGTTGAAAAGAGAAAAAATGGCGGTTTTTAGTTTAGTAAAATAATTATAGGTTGCTATTTAAAAAATAAAAGTTGATAGTCGTATCTTGTAAACCTGACTTTATAAAAAATATCTACATCTGCCATCAAATAGTATATTTAAAATAATAAAACTTTCATATGAACCATTTTTTTCTATTACTCATAATAAAAAAGTTAAAGGGGGGGGGCGTCTTCCCAGACTCACCCTGTATATATATATATATATATATATATATATATATATATATATATATATATATATATATATATATATATATATATAAATATATATATATATATATATATATATGTAATGGTTGTAGTTCACAACCAGAATTATATTTAATTTTTGACGAAAATAAGACAGCTTGATGATTGTCTGTAAACAATTTATTTTTTTATTAATTATAATTATACATAAGATTAAAAAGTGTGTAAATATATACCTGTAAACAATAATCGAAAGTTTTGCCGTTGTTTTCGTCTTCTTATTTTAGTCTACTTGAAATTACTTAATTTATTCCGTATGTAGAAATAGTTTGACAGTTTTGTTATCAAAACTCACCGTTCAACGAGCCGGCGTTTTTCGCTTGTCATCGGTGCGTTCTTTTGTTTTTGAAGCCAGGTGTGTTTGTTTGTTCTTGAAGCCTGGCTTTACATCCCCCCACCCGAAGTCTGAGGATCCCCCCAGGGGAGTACCTACATCCATTCATCCATAAGGCAGAAGTTTGGAGATGTGGTAGTAATTGGACTCCTTTTTTTATGTCCTGTGTTTACTTCGAATATAGAGTTTGAAATTTTCTTTGTAATTTGATATGGACCAATTTTTACTTCATCTAGTTTATTTCTGTTAAGTTTTGATCCATTTTCGACGTATACCCAGTCGTTTTCATTGAATTCATGGTGTCGTCTGTTCTTGTCTATTCTTTTTTTGTTTTCATTGTGGTTTTTTATTGTTCTTTCGAGAGCTAGTTTTCTATCTTTTTCGAGTTCTGATTTTTCGATGAGTGATTCTGGTATGATGGGAGAGATTTTTCCAAAAAGTAGATATTCGGGACTGAATCCCGTTACAGAATGATTTGTCTGATTATACTCTTCGATGCATTCTGTGGCTATACTTGACCATGCCCGGTTTTTTGTTTCGTTTATTTTACATCGGATACGATTTACCAAGGTTTGATTTAGTCTTTCATTAAGTCCGTTTAAAAAAGCAGAATTTACAGCTGTGAAAATTAATTTGATGTTCTGACTTTTTAGAAAGTTTTTGAACTCTGTTGAGTTTATACCGCTATATTGGTCTGTCAAAAGTGTTTCAATTTGATGTTTATCCTGAATTTTTTTTGTTATCTTGATAAAGTCATTAGTAGTTTGATTTTTTGATGTTGAGTAGAAAGCATATCTTGAGAAATGATCTACTATTAAGTGTAAATATTTTTTTGAAGATCGGTTTCCACCAAAACCTCCTATTGTGTCCAGGGAGACAATTTCAAAAGGTCTTGTTGCTGGTCCTAAGTGCGAAAGGAAGCCAAAAAGTTTACCTTGTCGTGTTTTGTTTCGGTGACAGACTTCACAATTTGAGCAGTAGTTTTTGACATGCTTTTCTAGGTTTGGAATAAAGTAGAATGCTCTTAATTTCTCTATGATTTTCCTTTGTCCTATATGTCCATATTTATGATGAATTTTTTGTATGATTGTCTTTCCCAGATTTTCGGAGATTATGATTTGTTTTTTTTTTTTGATTTATTAATTTTGTAGTAAATATCATGTTCGATTTTTGTTTTTCGTCTTTTCGGTGTATTTTTTTGGTCCTGTTTTATCTCTTCGATTTTACAATTACAATTTTTATATATTCATCGGAGTTTTCAAAGTTCTCGAGAACAGGATTTCTAGAAAGGCAATCAGCCTCTGAGTTTTGAGTACCCGGTCTATATTTAATTTGAAAATCGAATTGAGACAGGAAAAACATCATCTCACCTAATTCTTCATCTGTCCTGGATCGGATTCGGAGATTTTCTAGTGGTTTATGATCTGTGATAATTTCAAATGGTGTCCTCATAAGCCAATGTTGCCAGTATAGTGTGGAGTCGTGATAGTGTTTTATTGAGTTATGATGCGTGTGGGATGAGTGGTAAGCGAAGACTGTCCTGGTTAGAAGGAAAAACATGGTGGATTTGAGGGTGAACAAAGAAGTTTGGGATGTAGGTACTTGAAAAACAGATGTTGTTAAGTTCGGAGAAATCGGGCGAGGGTACATAGCAGGTAGTGGAGAAACATGAAAATTGTACAGAATGTTGCTTAGAAACTACAAAAAATGAACGAATATATACAGCGTGTTTTGCTAAGACTATTACAGAATATATATACAAGGTGTGTGATTATTTGTGCTATTACAGAATATATATACAAGGTGTGTGATTATTTGTGTATACATGTATTTTTACATATGTATGTATGACTGTGTATGCATGTGTGTGTATGTGTGGTGATGTACTGGCCGCCACATGACCCCCCTGCTAGTGATGGAGTCACTAAAGTCCAGCCTGGAGACGATCAGGAAATCGAACTCGCCTGCCGGATCGTGTAGCGTACGTCGATGTTGTGTTGACTGGTGGCGGTGCTGTTTTGGTAGCAGGTTCCTTGCTACTCGCGAACGCTGTTGGTGGCAGCGCGGGAGTTGCTCGCTGTAGATTTACTGCTGTGGTTGTTGTTGCAGCTGTTGTTGATGTTGTGATTGTTGTTGTAGCTGTTGATGAGCTGTGATTGTTGTTGTAGCTGTTGATGAGCTGTGATTGTTGTTGTAGCTGTTGATGAGCTGTGATTGTTGTTGTAGCTGTTGATGAGCTGTGATTGTTGTTGTAGCTGTTGATGAGCTGTGATTGTTGTTGTAGCCGTTGATGAGCTGTGATTGTTGTTGTAGCTGTTGATGAGCTGTCTCTCTTGTTTTTATTTTTTGTACTTGCTTGTTTCCGGAGGGTTGAAAATAATTCCGCGCACTTCTGTTGCGTACGCGTGATCGAGAGATCCGAGGATGTGACCGAATTTGCTTGAATCATTCGTAACTCTGGATGCTTCGAAGCTACGTTCAACCAATGCGAACCACATTTCGGGAGCGGCCGGTGAAAATGGCGGAATTTTAACCGTGACACGGTCGACTTCCGTGGGCTCTGTTGTAAAGCACGATTAAAACAAGTCACTATTTCACTAAACAAGTCACTGAATTAATATTTCACAGACACGTGTTAACTGCGAAGTTTTTGTATCACTATCACTAACCACGATAAATTAAATCACGTCGGGGTCACCAATTTGTGGAGTCGTGATAGTGTTTTATTGAGTTATGATGCGTGTGGGATGAGTGGTAAGCGAAGACTGTCCTGGTTAGAAGGAAAAACATGGTGGATTTGAGGGTGAACAAAGAAGTTTGGGATGTAGGTACTTGAAAAACAGATGTTGTTAAGTTCGGAGAAATCGGGCGAGGGTACATAGCAGGTAGTGGAGAAACATGAAAATTGTACAGAATGTTGCTTAGAAACTACAAAAAATGAACGAATATATACAGCGTGTTTTGCTAAGACTATTACAGAATATATATACAAGGTGTGTGATTATTTGTGCTATTACAGAATATATATACAAGGTGTGTGATTATTTGTGTATACATGTATTTTTACATATGTATGTATGACTGTGTATGCATGTGTGTGTATGTGTGGTGATGTACTGGCCGCCACAATAGTATTGATTCTTTTATGGCTAGGCATTCAAGGAATATTGCTTTTTTTTTGTTTTTGATGTTTGTTTAATTTGTTTGAAAAATATGCAACCGGTTTTAGTTCTCCATCTGTTTGAGGTTGTTTTAAAATTTCTCTTATTCCTTCAATGCTCGCATCTGTGTATATATGAATTGATGCTTTTTCATTGAATATAGCTAGTATTGGTTCCGAGCACAATAAATCCTTTACTTTTTCAAAGTTTTCTTTGCAATCCTCCGACCATGAGAATGCTGTATCTTTCCTTAGTAGGTTGTGTAAAGGCTCCAATATCTTTACAGAGTTTGGTATAAACTTGTGATAGAAATTTATTTTCCCCAAAAATTGACGTATATTTTTCTTTGTTTTTGGTTCAGGAAATTCGCGGATTGATCGTAAATTATCTTTCATTGGTTTCACTGAGTTTCGACTAATAATGTGACCAAGGTATTTTACTTCATTTTGAGCGAAATTACATTTAATTAATTTGAGTCGGAATCCTTCTTCAGAAATTGCATTAAATAGTCTAGTAAGATGGTGTAAGTGATCTTCAAAAGTTTTAGAGAATATTAAAATATCATCTATATAGTTTATGCAAAATTCATCAAGATTATTTCTTCTTATATTTCGTAATATTCTTTGAAAAATCGCAGGTGCAGTTTTCAAGCCGAAGGGAAGGCATCTCCATTGGTAGTGGCCATCCTGAGTAACAAAAGCTGTTTTATATCGGTCTTTCAAACGAATTGGAATTGACCAGAATGCTGAGTTTATATCCAATGATGTGAACCAAGTTGAGCCTCCGATTTTTGTTACTATTTCCTCGATTAGTGGAAAGGGTTGTTATTCAGGGACAATTAATCTGTTTAAATCCCGAAAATCAATACATAGTCTTGATTTCGTATTTTCCTCTCTCTTATAAGCGAGTGTGACTGGAGCAGCAAAAGGTGAGCAGGATTCTTCGATTAACTTTCCATTTAAAAGTTCGGATATTTGTGTTTCAATTTCTTTTTGATCAGTAGGTGTACAGCGATATGGTTTTTTTGAGACAAACCGGTGTTCTAACAGCTTGATATGTGCCTCGTGGCCCTGTACAGTGCCTACGTCGAATTTATTTTTCGCAAAAATATTTGTATATTTGTTTATTAGTTTGTTTATTTCTTCTTTTTGTCTGATCGGAAGGTGATTTAGTTTTGCTTCGAATTCTTCTACTAGAATACCCTCATTAAAATTTATTCGAATTTCATTTTTTTCATCAGATAAGATATCTTCATTTATCCGAGTAACTGATTTGTTGTTTGTATTTTGATAGATTTTTAAATCATAATCCTGTTTTAATTGGAAATTTTTTATGGTGTCAAGGCCGAGTAGGATATCATACTTAAAGTGCTTGTTATCAACCACAAAAAAATTTACTGTTTTTTCAAGATTTCCGATTTTTGCTGTCGTAGACAATCTGCCTACGGATTGTTGACTGCCACTAATATAGTACAGATTGGATTTTTCATTGGAAGTTTCTAAACCAAGTTTCGGAAGTATTCTTTTGTTTATCAAGGTAGCCTTTGCCCCTGAATCATAGATTGCGATAAATTTTCTTGAATTTAGTATGACTTCCAAGGTTATTAGTGGCAGTAATTCTAGTTTTTTGAATCCGGTATAACTTCATTTAGTTTGTCTTGGATCTCACTGTTATTTATGGATTTTATGTTTTCGGATTTTTCTTTCTCATATTTGAATTTTAATCTGCATTTTTCCTCTGGATGGAATCGATTTCGATAGCCCTGTTTTTCGCAAAAAGGACATGGCTTATGTTCTATCTTTCTTGTAGTCTGTTTTTGAAATGAAATACCAGATTGTTGTGGCTCGGGGTTGGTTTTTTGTGTATTTGCTTTGATTTTCGGATTTTGTCCTTCCAGTTTTCGTAATTCTGTGAGTAAATCTTCCATTGAAAGTACCTTGGATTTATCAATCTTTTCTTGTATGTAGATTGGAAGACCAACTGCTGTTAAATCTGTCAACATGTCTATTGGAATATCCGGTTTGATATTAACAAGCAGGTTTTCTTTTCTTAAAGCATAATCTGTAAGGCTACCACCTAGGTATCGGAAACAGTATGCTTCTCTCGTTTTTTGCCAACCCATTTCTTTAAAACTGTCTAAAAAATTTTGTTTCCATTCATCGAAATCTACTTGTAGTCCGAGCGTTATCATTTTGGAAGAAAACCACTCTTTCGCGGTTCCTTCTAAAAATAAGCGGAGAATTAAAATTTTGTCTTCATCTTTACTGATATTACACCGAGTGCATTCTCTTTCAAAAGTTTCTATCCAGTAGGTAGCAGAAATTTTTTTTCCATTAAAATGTTCCAGCACAAAATCGTTTTTTATTTTTGTTAGGTTAAGTTTTCTTTCCAGAATGGGTAAAGAATGGGAGGTTTGATTTTCCTCTTTTTTTATTTTTTCTTTGTACTTCGGAGTATTAGTTTGTGGTAAATAAATATCCTCAAACATCACATCATTATCAGTATCAAAGTATACAGGTTTTAGGTCATCTGTTAATTTGAGTGTGAATATGCGGAAACATCCCCGACTTTTCATGGAACTGAGAACTTGTTTTACCTTAGGTAGTGATATAAGTTTTGTATGTAACTTTCCTTCCTGAAGGTTTATTGGAAATTCATAGTAAGTATCAGAGTCTACTTGTTTGATCCATTTGATTTTGTTTACATTTGTTTTTTTATCAGCTCCTTCTTCTACGGTTATGTAAAATTTAACATTGATGTCTGACATTTCGATCTCTAATTCGTGTAGCTTTCACTTTCGATTTGTAATGGTTGTAATTCACAACCAGAATTATATTTAATTTTTGACGAAAATAAGACAGCTTGATGATTGTCTGTAAACAATTTATTTTTTTATTAATTATAATTATAATTATACATAAGATTAAAAAGTGTGTAAATATATACCTGTAAACAATAATCGAAAGTTTTGCCGTTGTTTTCGTCTTCTTATTTTAGTCTACTTGAAATTACTTAATTTATTCCGTGTGTAGAAATAGTTTGACAGTTTTGTTATCAAAACTCACCGTTCAACGAGCCGGCGTTTTTCGCTTGTCATCGGTGCGTTCTTTTGTTTTTGAAGCCAGGTGTGTTTGTTTGTTCTTGAAAGCCTGGCTTTACATATGTATATATATATATATATATATATATATATATATATATCTAAACAACGGTTCTTCTCAGAACCAAACCAGACCAACGCGAGAAGATACCCGGAAGAATTCAAGTTACATATATATATATATATATATATATATATATATATATATATATATATATATATATATATATAATATACATATATGTATGTATATATATATCTGCCTCAGCAGATCTCGGTAAGTGATATATTTTTTCGCGTGAAGTGCGGATACCAGCCGTCAAATCACGGCCTCCAAAGATATTAGTGGTGGAGGAGCCACAGAGGTAGATTTTTTAAATTGGTGAAAGTTGTTTGTCGGCTGTGGGGATCGAACCAGGGTTCTCAAGATCCACAGACCGACTCGATACCACTGTGCCACCTACCCCATTGTTGATATATATATATATATATATATATATATATATATATATATATATATATATATATATATATTGCGACGAGTTATGGCGAGTTGGCGTGAAGTTGTTCGGGCGCCAACGGTCGGATAGCGGTTTCGGGGTTTTCAGAAAGAAACACAAAGTTGGTGAAAAATGATGAATTGGGTCTTTATTAAGCACTGATGTCACTACAGAAATGTCGTTGATTGTCAGGAGGTGCAGGATGTACCGGGGAGGGATCGGGGAATACAGAGGCGACGTTTTTGGAAAAACGACGCCTGGCGTCGGGACGCCAAAAATGCCGGAAATGGCAGGCGGAGGTGCAGAGGGGATAGTACGGGGCGTGTGACGTAAATCCGCGGGCTTTCAAGAAATTGACGCTCAGGGTCGAGGCGCCGGTATGTCCGGAGTGACGGTCGGAACTCACGGTGTGGGTCTGCAGGTTCGAAAACGGTGAAATAGCGGTTATTCCAAAAATCGACGCTGGGCGTCGCGGCGATGGGGGTTCCAGTAATAGCGGCTGGTCAACTCGTAATGATCGCGATGAGTGGTTTTTAGCTTTTTCGGAAAATAGACGCCGGGCGTCGCGACGGCGGGGTTCCCTGGACGACGGCTGGTGTGTCGGAAGTGATTCTGCGACGCGTCTCGTGGAATTCGGCGTGGTGAACTCCGGCCGAGCACGCAAAACGGCTCACTGTAACGTCTCGGATTACTCACGACAGACGCCAAAGTGATTTGTTCGGTGGTCGCACAAGAGTTCCTAAAACGGAAGGTGGCACGAGACGAAATCGCGAAGTTACGGTGTGAACTCCGGCCGAGCACGCAAAACGGCTCACTGTAACGTCTCGGATTACTCACGACAGACGCCAAAGTGATTTGTTCGGTGGTCGCACAAGAGTTCCTAAAACGGAAGGTGACACGAGACGAAATCGCAAAATTACGGTGTGAACTCCGGCTTGTAACGCAAACGGCCCACAGTAACGTTTTGGATTACTCACGACAGACGCCAATGTAAGTGGTTCGGTGATCGCACAAGAGTTCCAAAAACGGAAAGTGCCACGAGACCTCGAGGAAGCACAGTACGGTACGGTAAATAAACAGGAGTACTTTTCTTACCTAGAAGTCCGTGTAGCCTGGTAACTGGAAGACGGTAGCGGAGATGTCGATTCATTCAGAACGAAAATCTGACTGTTTCTGCTGTTTCGGCATTGCGGTTTATATACTGTTATTACTAATTAGACGGGTCCTTGGGTGTCATAGTTTGTCCGTCCTATGTTAGCATATAGAGCGGATTGGTTATAAACGGAAACTAGACTACCCGGTCCGCGATCCAGTTTATTCAGCGATTTTTCGATGAGTGTTTTACTCAATTACTCGGAGTTGAATTTTCGCGTCTCCCGGTGGTTGCGTTCGCGAGATATCGGTGTTTCCGCGATCGTGATCTAAATAAGCATTGTGACGAGCACACTTCGTCACAATATATATATATATATATATATATATATATATATATATATATATATATATATATATATATATATATATATATATATATATATATATATATATATATATGTAGGTTATGGTGATTTCAATAATGATAAAACACTGGCTCGGATATTTTAACAGAATATAATTATGTCTAGGGTTTAATACAGTTTAATAAAGAAAAGAAAGTAACTATTATTATTAACAACAAAATAATAACGTCTTCGTTCACAATAAATTACGTCTCAACTATTCGTCTGTTTGTGTACACACGCTCTCGCACGCACGACTGACTACTGACTGCTGATGGTCGGCTGCCCGGGCCGGGGTGAAGGCGGGTAACGGCTAGCGCGCGCCCCACATATATATATATATATATATATATATATATATATATATATATATATATATATATATATATATATATATATATATATATATATATATATATATATATATATATAGTCAATAATCATTCAAGGTTGAAAAAATATTAAAATCATGAACAAATCCGGTGGAAACACACGTGGTCAAAAACAGTTAAATAGGAGTGATAAGTTAACAACAAAATATTCCATTAACATATATCAGAACAAGGATGAGGTTTCCCTGTAAGGGTGCGTTTATGTTGGAGTAACTATAATACATTGATTCAACCTCAGTGCTGAGCCTTGTCGTGGTTGTGGCGCTTGCGTGGTTCGAGAAACCCTGAGGCGTGATCTGTCGGGTGTAACCAGGGAGCTAACCGGGAGGTAGAAAACTTTGCGGTGTCGGCTCGTGACATATGACGACTTGCGTGAGCAAAATAACTGTTTATAAGCTGCACAAGCTCTTCATAAACGGCCGAGAAGATGTTAACGATAATGCCCGCTCTGGACACCCCAGCCTGTCAACAACCGATGAAAACGTTGAAGCAATTTTTTATGGAGAATCGTCGAATCACTATTAGAGTAGTTTCTGAGGGTATCGGCATATTGGTTGGCTCATACCATGTATTTTTACGGATGTTTTGAGTCGTGTCGCACCGGAAGGTATAATTACTGGCACCCATCTTATGTACCATGCCAAGAGCTTGTTTAGCACTAAGATCCGTACCAAAGATATGGAGACAAATGAAACTGGTATTTATACCCAAGCGAGGGCGATAATCCTATGCCCAAGCAAAATCTTTAAGGACAATCAGCGTACATCTTTCCCACTCAATCTTTTGGAAAGACTGATTGAGAGGCACATCAGGGATACTGTTCTGAGGGAAATTCGCTCCATAAGTACCAGTACGCTTATCAGTCAAGAAAATCATGCGAAATGGCAATATGCGAAGTCGTTCGCCGAGCCGAGAACACATTGTACAATCCTCCTTTGAATCCATTAAAAAGAAGCCAAGACAAGGGAAATACATTCCACAGTGTGCGGATGGATCTCGAACATGCTGCTATAAATTTGTGCTTCTCTCAACAATCAGTTCATCTGGGGTATTATTATTATTAAAAACAGCATTTTACCATTCACAAAACGACGTAAACTTGGTGGACTACAACAGATACATCTGTATGCAGAAAACTTAGTGATGAGAGAAAAGGTCTAATATTTTGGAGTAACATTACATAGCGGATTAACTTTCAAACCACATGTAGAATAAGTATCAAACAAAGCCATCAGAGCTCTATAGACCTGCAGACGAATGTTCGGGAAAGCTAGGGTCTATCTTTGGCGATGTTTTACTGGATTTATACCATAATCATCAAGCCAATAATTGAATATGCCAGTCTTGCCTGGTGGCAACGAACACTGACGCAACTCTGTAAAGATGAACTAAGCAAGGTTCAAAGATTGACCTGTTTAGGAATCACAGGACCTATGTCAACTATACTAAACTTTCCTCCATTACACTGAAATGTATATTCCTTAGTTTTTACCATTCTTTGAAGACCCTGTATGTTTATAATATTAAGCTGAGTGGAAAATCTAACAGTGCTTGCGCTCTCATTCATGCTTTGTAAAATTAAATTTAAGCAATGCTACGATAAAGATGGCATAATATAACAAATGTATCACAAATTGTATATTTTTATACTGTTGTATTATCTAATCATGCATTTTAGTATATCACCACTGGCGCACACAAAAGCAAGCGGTCTTCACTTTTATTTCATCTTTATTTAAATGTAATTAAATTATTTTCTATAGTTTTATATATATATATATATATATATATATATATATATATATATATATATATATATATATGTAACTTGAATTCTTCCGGGTATCTTCTCGCGTTGGTCTGGTTTGGTTCTGAGAAGAACCGTTGTTTAGACGACGTTTCGGCAAGGTCTCACTTGCCATCTTCAGGTCTTGGATTGATTCCGTGTTCTCGATCTGGTGTTAGGTCTTGAACTGACGTTTGTTGGTGATGCAGCAGGCTTATATTTAGTGGTCATAGTTGGATGCTTCACTGAGTTGTTCCGGGTTGTTGGTTCTGGTTGCTTGGTTTGGTCTTTCTGCGTCATTGATTCCGTTGCTGGTGTAGGATTCGGTGTATGCTTTTTTACCTTTTGTGCCAATTTGTTAAGTGCTGGTTTCCATGTGGGTGGTAATCTTCGTGTGTCGTCCCTTGTATTCAGGTTATTTGGTCGTTTTTCGATTTCTATGGCTTCTCTGATGATTCTTTTAGTTGTGTGTCCGATGCTAGCTATCATCCTTGTGTTCTTGAAATCGATCGTGTGTGATGTAGTTTTCACGTGCTGAGCCAGAGCTGAGGTTTTCTCGTCTTTTTTCACAGAGTTTTGATGTTCGTTTCTTCTGATGTTGATTCTTCTGTTAGTTTGACCGATGTAGGTATTGTCACAGTCTTGACAAGGAATTTCGTACACTCCTTGGCTCTCCAGGTTGATCTTGGTCTTCGGATTTGGCAGAATCGTATTAATTTTCCTATCTGTGGTGAAGATGGTCTTGATTTCGTTTTTCTTCAGTACTCTGCTTATTTTGTCGGTAGTGCCTTTAACGTATGGAAGGTAGGCGTAAGTAGGTAGTTTTTCTTCATCAGTTTCTCTTTTTGTTTTTTGTGGTCTAAGAGCCAATTTTATGTTTCTCTGGTTGTAACCGTTTTGAAGTAGTGCGGCCTTGATAGTTTCCATTTCTTTTTGTCGGTTTTCGTTGTCCGTTAATCGTTGTGATCTTGTGATGAGTGTTTTCACTACTGACTGTAGCTGGGCTGGATGGTGATGAGAGTCAGCATTTAGATAGCGATTAGTATGTGTTGCTTTTCTGTAAACTGTGTGGTTCAGGCTTCCGTCTGCTGTTTTCTTTACAAGTACATCTAGGAACGGAAGTTGGTTTTCTTCTTCTACTTCCATGGTAAACTTGATGTTGGGATGAATTCCGTTGAGATGGCCCAGAAATAATTCCAGCTGCTCCCTTCCGTGGTTCCAGATTACGAAGGTATCATCGACGTATCGTAACCATAACTTTGGTTTCTGGTTAGCGGATTGAAGGGCTCTAGTTTCGAAGTCTTCCATGAATAAGTTTGCCAGGACTGGTGAGAGTGGAGAACCCATGGGAGCGCCTGCCACTTGTTTATATCGCTGGTCTTTGTATATGAAGTAGGTGTTCTTCAGGCAGTGTCTCGTTAGTTCCAGGATGTGTTCTGCAGGTTTGTGCTTTTCCTTTATAATATTCAATGTTTCTTCCACTGGTATGTTAGTGAAAAGTGATACTATGTCAAAACTGACTAAGAGATCTTCTGGTTGGACAACTTCTTTCTTCAGTAGCTCGATGAAGTGGCTAGCATTCTTGACGTTAGATTCCGCTTCTTCGGCGTATGGTTGAAGTTTTTTAGCCAAATATTTTGCCAGTTGTTGTGACGGAGATTCTATGCAGCTAACTATCGGTCTCAGTGGAGTTCCTTCTTTGTGGATTTTAGGTAATCCGTAGAATTTGGGACATTTAGATGATTTCTCTCTTGGAATTAGTTGAACTTGTGTGTCGTTATCAATTGGACTGGCTTTGATCTTCATCCTTGTGGTCTTCTCCAGGTATGTTGTTGGATCGGAGGAAATGCTTTCATATGCTGGATCGTCCAGGAGTTCTTGTATTTTACGGTCGTAGTCCTCTTTGTTCATCACAACTTCAACCATACGCCGAAGAAGCGGAATCTAACGTCAAGAATGCTAGCCACTTCATCGAGCTACTGAAGAAAGAAGTTGTCCAACCAGAAGATCTCTTAGTCAGTTTTGACATAGTATCACTCTTCACTAACATACCAGTGGAAGAAACATTGAATATTATAAAGGAAAAGCACAAACCTGCAGAACACATCCTGGAACTAACGAGACACTGCCTGAAGAACACCTACTTCATATACAAAGACCAGCGATATAAACAAGTGGCAGGCGCTCCCATGGGTTCTCCACTCTCACCAGTCCTGGCAAACTTATTCATGGAAGACTTCGAAACTAGAGCCCTTCAATCCGCTAACCAGAAACCAAAGTTATGGTTACGATACGTCGATGATACCTTCGTAATCTGGAACCACGGAAGGGAGCAGCTGGAATTATTTCTGGGCCATCTCAACGGAATTCATCCCAACATCAAGTTTACCATGGAAGTAGAAGAAGAAAACCAACTTCCGTTCCTAGATGTACTTGTAAAGAAAACAGCAGACGGAAGCCTGAACCACACAGTTTACAGAAAAGCAACACATACTAATCGCTATCTAAATGCTGACTCTCATCACCATCCAGCCCAGCTACAGTCAGTAGTGAAAACACTCATCACAAGATCACAACGATTAACGGACAACGAAAACCGACAAAAAGAAATGGAAACTATCAAGGCCGCACTACTTCAAAACGGTTACAACCAGAGAAACATAAAATTGGCTCTTAGACCACAAAAAACAAAAAGAGAAACTGATGAAGAAAAACTACCTACTTACGCCTACCTTCCATACGTTAAAGGCACTACCGACAAAATAAGCAGAGTACTGAAGAAAAACGAAATCAAGACCATCTTCACCACAGATAGGAAAATTAATACGATTCTGCCAAATCCGAAGACCAAGATCAACCTGGAGAGCCAAGGAGTGTACGAAATTCCTTGTCAAGACTGTGACAATACCTACATCGGTCAAACTAACAGAAGAATCAACATCAGAAGAAACGAACATCAAAACACTGTGAAAAAAGACGAGAAAACCTCAGCTCTGGCTCAGCACGTGAAAACTACATCACACACGATCGATTTCAAGAACACAAGGATGATAGCTAGCATCGGACACACAACTAAAAGAATCATCAGAGAAGCCATAGAAATCGAAAAACGACCAAATAACCTGAATACAAGGGACGACACACGAAGATTACCACCCACATGGAAACCAGCACTTAACAAATTGGCACAAAAGGTAAAAAAGCATACACCGAATCCTACACCAGCAACGGAATCAATGACGCAGAAAGACCAAACCAAGCAACCAGAACCAACAACCCGGAACAACTCAGTGAAGCATCCAACTATGACCACTAAATATAAGCCTGCTGCATCACCAACAAACGTCAGTTCAAGACCTAACACCAGATCGAGAACACGGAATCAATCCAAGACCTGAAGATGGCAAGTGAGACCTTGCCGAAACGTCGTCTAAACAACGGTTCTTCTCAGAACCAAACCAGACCAACGCGAGAAGATACCCGGAAGAATTCAAGTTACATCAATAACACTCGCGGAAATTTAAAATTCAACATATATATATATATATATATATATATATATATATATATATATATATATATATATATATATATATATATATATATATATATAAATTAACTGTCTTTTAGCAATTATCCAAGTTCCCTCCAAATGTATTTTCTCGGTTCGCCACTGATATTTAATGAATTTTAGTTTGGTTTGATTATCCATCGGGTCGGGAATCGATCAAGTCAGGTTGGATACCCACCAGAGTCGTGTCGGGTCAAGTTACATTTTTCTTTTAAATACGCATCTCTAATTAACAGTTTAATATAATACACGAATAACATCATGGACTCACGTATCATAGAGGAATTGTAGCCACTTATCAAGCCTAAAAGAAAAATATTACTGACCCAACTGAAACAAAGATATAATTTATAATACATTAACAAATGTGACGTTTGTAAAGCAAATAAACATAATAGACAACCTATTCAACAAAACGCAAATATAACACCTACACCAGAGAAACCTTTCTATATTATTAATATAGACATTTTTACATTAAATAAAAAGTATTTTGTAACATTCTTCGATCATTTTTCTAAACATTGCCAAGTGGAACCTTTAAACAATAAGTGACATATTTTGAAACATAAAATTCCAAGAAAGATAATTTCCGATAATGTAAAAAACAATTATAATATTTCAATGGTACATTTGTTAAAACGAAATAACATTCCAATGCATTCATTTGCATTAACAACCCCAAAGCAAATGCAATTGAAAGATTACATTTTACTCTAATCGTATCTATTAGAATTATGGAAGATAAAAGATATTTTAGTAAAAAACTCTAGATGAACATACTCAATATGTAGTCATTGAATATAGGAATTTTAATCACTCCATTATAAAATTAACAGATAACGAAATTAATTGTACAGATTACCAGAATAATTTGTAATATAATGAAAATAAAGGAAATGTTACTTTACTAGTCCAACAAAATATTAAAAATGAAAAGAAATGGAGACATGAACCTAACATAAATCCCCAAAAACTTCCCAAAGAAGTTGGGATAAAAGAAATCCCAAGAATAATTTCTAAATATAAAGCCCCTTTATTTAAACGAATTAATGTAAAAAATATGATAAAAATTTAAGTAAAATCACATCCAAAAATAAATTTGGAGGTTATAATGTAAAATTAAGCAAAATAAATGTCTGATCTTTTGTTTCAGACAATGCGGCTCTAGACAGAACCAGAATATATCAAATAATAATGGAATTTTACTATTTGTACGTGGTGAAACAAAAATTAAAACAATCCAGAGCATCCTTTATTATAATTATAACATATCTCCCATATATGAAGAATATATCAAAATAACTTAGTTTAATAATTCAATTATTGAGCAAACTAAAGATAGTAAACATTTTGAAACACTTATTAACGTTTTAAATTACTCTTATAACGATTTGAGTGAACAAATAGGTAAATTATTTAACAAATTAGGCTCTACTGTTAAAACAATATCTGGAAATTTAGACGCTTTCGATAGAGAGTGCTATGATCGGTTGTTTGAACAAATAAAAAGGAATGAAAAAATAATTGCAAAGCCAAAACAATCAACTTTTAAATATTCAGAACAAATGGTTTCTAAATTAAACATTAGATCATATTAACAGTATAAGCACACTTTAAAGAAAATTTCTAATTGACAAGGTTTAATAGAAGTAGAATCTAAATATAACAATATTATTCATATAACAAATAGTTTAAACAATTTTTTAAAAACATTGACACAAGTCTCACGTTTTGTTCAATTCATGAATTACACAATAGCAATATTAAATTAAAAGATCTCCAAACAATTACTAATAATGAAGATATTTTCCAGATTAATGAATTTTTAATGACATTTGTCATAAAACCAATGAACAAATAATTTTTCTCATCGAGATTCCTACATTTCTCCAATCAATTTCCCTATATACCAGTTCAACCCCATTCCATTTTTAGATAAGAACGATAATCTTATAGTTTTAGAAAAAGAAACTGTTATAGTTTAAAAGTGAAGATAATATGTATATTGTTAATAATTTTAGTGCCGCGTGTTGGCCGCGCGGGTTGAGGGCCTGAGTCACAACCAAAAGGTCGTGGGTTCGGGTCCGCCCGTGGCGGCCATACAAAGTGTATATCGGCATATGACCTGAGTAGTTGTTTCGATATAAAAATGAAAAGAAAATAATAATTTTAAGAAAATAAACAACTAATACTTTAGTGTAACTATTTAATTTTGTTGTGAAAGAATGTATTAATGATCTTATAGAAGGAAATAATAATAACAACAGTCACCTTCTGCAATTAACTAATAGTAATGTTTTATATCAAATAATTAACACTAATAAATTAATATTTATTAGCACTTTAAATCAAAATATTGAAATTAACTCTTTAAATAAAAATATTATACAAACTATTCAAGGAATATTCATAATTGAAATAAATCCTAAGCTTAATTAATGGTTTACAGTTTACAAATATTTACGATAACTTATAGAAATTCAGTTTGATGATTATCAAATAGCACAAGATAACAAAATATTTAATAAAACAACTTAGAAATATTTGCATTCAATAATTATTTCGAAACCTATTTTTGCCAAAATACAACCAATAATCGATACAAAAAGTGACCATTATTATAATTATATAATATATGTTTTAATTTTTATTATCGTAATAATGTTATTAGTAAAATACGTAGTAATAGGAAAAATGTAAAAGAAAGTCAACAATTCTGTTAAAGAAATGGAAACTTTAAAATAGAATAAAATATTACATTATTATTGTTCATATTTGGAAGAGAAGAATTATGTAATTGTATTTCTCATAAAAAAAATCATAATAAAATGCGATGTTAGATATCTTTATCAAATATTATCATATTCAGGCATCATATTCAAAATGCTGCAGTTATCTGTTGTACGTTAGTTTCTAATTCAGTCTTATTGCATTCGCCTATGTAAATACACGTTGTGTTAATTGTTTTCCTAAAAAGTGAATAAAGTCTATTTCATTAATAATTCAATTCTGAATTATCTAATTTATGCATACATGATGAATTTTGTATTTAATAAATGAAAAATATATGTCAAAGCAGTGTAGGAAATTGTTAATAAACGTCATTTACATCATTATCTTCCTGGAATGAATTATGAATGTTATGATATTGTCGAGCTGTCGAAGAAAGATAAATTACTCCGGTGATTACGTCAAGAATCGATCACGGAAGCAGCAACGCATTTGCAACGCCCTAGCGATGTTTCCTGCTACATACGTCATGTCCGGATCGCCGGTCATGTGTACATGTCACATATTACCCTGATATACTCTAAACTTTAATGCATTCAGTGATTTGGATTAGGATAAATGATATTTAAATTTAAATTAATTTTCTCTTGTTATATACTTTATATGAAATAAACTGAATATCTGCCAATAAATATAAGACTAAACTAAATCTTTAATTTATGTGATATCTAAAGTAAATACGTATATAAAGTTATGTGTAATTAGCATCCAAAAAGTACCTATATTGTATATTTATTATTATTTATTTGCAAATTTTTAGGGCAAACTGCCCATCTTCTGCGCTAAGAAACAATAAATTGTACTATCTTTTTGGTTTATAGTATTTTGTTAATTATAACTATAATGTATAATGTATAATGCATAATGTATAATGTATAATGTATAATGTATAATGTATAATGTATAATGTATAATGTATAATGTATAATGTATAATGTATAATGTATAATGTATAATGTATATTGTATAATGTATAATGTATAATGTATAATGTATAATGTATAATGTATAATGTATAATGTATAATGTATAATGTATAATGTATAATGTATAATGTATAATGTATAATGTATAATGTATAATGTATAATGTATAATGTATAATGTATAATGTATAATGTATAATGTATAATGTATAATGTATAATGTATAATGTATAATGTATAATGTATAATGTATAATGTATAATGTATAATGTATAATGTATAATGTATAATGTATAATGTATAATGTATAATGTATAATGTATAATGTATAATGTATCAATGGGGTAGATGGCTCAGTGGTATCGAGTCGGCGTGTGGATCTTGAGAACCCTGGCTCGATCCCCACAGCCGACAAACAATTTTCACCAATTTAAAAATCTACCCCTGTGGCTCCCTCACCACTAATATCTTTGAGGGCCGTGATTTGACGGCTGGTAACCGCACTTCACGCGAAAAAATATATCACTTACCGAGATCTGTTTAGGCAGAGTGCCACACCCAGTAATGGGTAAAAGGCGTGATGATATATATATATATATATATATATATATATATATAATGTATAATGTATAATGTATAATGTATAATGTATAATGTATAATGTATAATGTATAATGTATAATGTATAATGTATAATGTATAATGTATAATGTATAATGTATAATGTATAATGTATAATGTATAATGTATAATGTATAATGTATAATGTATAATGTATAATGTATAATGTATAATGTATAATGCATAATGCATAATGTATAATGTATAATGTATAATGTATAATGTATAATGTATAATGTATAATGTATAATGTATAATGTATAATGTATAATGTATAATGTATAATGTATAATGTATAATGTATAATGTATAATGTATAATGTATAATGTATAATGTATAATGTATAATGTATAATGTATAATGTATAATGTATAATGTATAATGTATAATGTATAATGTATAATGTATAATGTATAATGTATAATGTATAATGTATAATGTATAATGTATAATGTATAATGTATAATGTATAATGTATATGTATAATGTATAATGTATAATGTATAATGTATAATGCATAATGCCTAATGCATAAAGTATAATGTATAATGCATAATGCATAATGTATAATGTATAATGTATAATGTGTAATGTATAATGTATAATGTGTAATGTATAATGTATAATGTATAATATATGTATTATGTATTATGTATTATGTATTATGTATTATGTATTATGTATTATGTATTATGTATTATGTATTATGTATTATGTATTATGTATTATGTATTATGTATTATGTATTATGTATTATGTATTATGTATTATGTATTATGTATTATGTATTATGTATTATGTATTATGTATTATGTATTATGTATTATGTATTATGTATTATGTATTATGTATTATGTATTATGTATTATGTATTATGTATTATGTATTATGTATTATGTATTATGTATTATGTATTATGTATTATGTATTATGTATTATGTATTATGTATTATGTATTATGTATTATGTATTATGTATTATGTATTATGTATTATGTATTATGTATTATGTATTATGTATTATGTATTATGTATTATGTATTATGTATTATGTATTATGTATTATGTATTATGTATTATGTATTATGTATTATGTATTATGTATTATGTATTATGTATTATGTATTATGTATTATGTATTATGTATTATGTATTATGTATTATGTATTATGTATTATGTATTATGTATTATGTATTATGTATTATGTATTATGTATTGTGTATTGTGTATTGTGTATTGTGTATTGTGTATTATGTATTATGTATTGTGTATTGTGTATTATGTATTATGTATTATGTATTATGTATTATGTATTATGTATTATGTATTATGTATTATGTATTATGTATTATGTATTATGTATTATGTATTATTTATAATGTATAATGTATAATGTATAATGTGTAACACGAAAAGTGAAACATAGGCGTTTAACATGGCAAATCAGTTTTTCCGTGCGCATTGCTTCCCTAATTATTTTAGGAAAAATGTTTCAAATAAATGTTGTAAAGCATAAAATTCTACATCCGAATCAATAAACAAAATTCATTTTGACTACTTCATAACTGCAGAAATTAAATTTGAAAATTCACGTAATTTCAATTTAATAGTAATAGCCATGGAATTAAAAACAAGAGATGAACAAATGCGTAACGTCTTACACGTCAAATTATTAGTATTTATTTTGACCAACTGTGATATTAAATCAATATTAGGGTTTATTATTATCAAAAATGAATAATTATTCAGATGAAGAAAAGTTGCAAATAATTAAATGGCATTATGCTGGCCATAGTTTACGACTTATTCGTGACTATATTAGCGCTATTTGGCAGCATCATGATATTCCTAGTACGGCAACTATTCAGAGGTTTATTTTAAAGTTTGAAAAGACAGGAACACTAAATTTCAAGAAAGAAATAAATGAAAGAATTTATAACAATGAAGACAATATTCTTGCTTTAATAGAACTGGAGCCAACAATGAGTGTGCGGGAAATTTCCAGAGAACTAAATATAAATTTTATGACAGTGCATAGAATTCTCAAAAAACATAAATACATTCCTTTTAAATTTCAAAACCACCAAAATATTGTAATGATTTTCTTCACCACCACCCGCCCTGCTTGCCTGCAACTCAGGTAGCAGATCTACGATTAAATTTTTTGCTGGATTATTTCTGTAGTTCATTTTTTTGTCACGAGAGAGATGAGTTTTTTTTTTGGCTGGCTGTCAAACAGATTCTGCTTCGAGAGTTCAGCGACGACGGTCGATCCAGATTCTGCTTCGAGATTTCATCGAAGACGGTCGATCAAGGGTTCTGCCTTCAGACTTCGTCGTGATCGGTTGATTTTGTGGATGCTGTCCGAGACCTCATTTTGTTGTCGGCCATGTTGGCTTGAGTTTTTTGTTTTTGTGAAGATAACGACGAAATCCATGAACATCACCGTGCTGACTGCATCTTGAGAGTAAGTGTTCAAGCTAAGATTTTACTGATTTGAAGTTTATTATTTAAAACGGTTTATTTTTGATATTTGATTTCATTTATTTTGTTTTGTGGAGCACATGTTCGTGTCTCATTTGTAGGTTAAATTTAACGTAGCGTCAATCATCTTAGTAAAATTTTAGACTCAGAAGCTTATTATCAATTGTAGTATTTAGATCGATTGAACTCTGACAGAATCGCCTTTTTGTTTAACTTAGCTAGAATACCAGTTCGTGTATGAAGTCATCTTCTGTCCTCATGCACTTGTCATTTTTGGAGAATATCATTTTAGTAATTCTGTATAAACATATTTGGGGGGTTTTGCTTTTGTTTGGATTTAAATTTAGTTTTGGTGAAATACATGCTTCACGTGTATTTGAACCACGTGTTGGTTGGTTTATTTTGTTTCTGAATTTAATTTCCGGCCACCATCCTTGTATCCCCTCTCCCTTCATATCATGTCCGTTCATCATCATTCATTGAGAGCATGTGTGTGAGAATGTATTGAGACCCGACTGTTTCTTTTGGACAATTTAGGAATTAACAGGCGTTTTTGTTTTTTGAGAACTTTTCTGCTCAGTTAGAAAAGCTGCCTCACCTTTTTTTGGAACATACTTGGCGGGCTTTGTGCTATTTAATTAGATATTAAGTTTGTGATATTTAGTTTAAGTTTTGTTTGGTCTGGTTTGACTTCTTGGTTGCTGATTAGCACATTTGTGATTTTGGAGATTTTGAGTCAAAACCAACCACCACAAAGCCGCGAAGCCTGTTTATAGTGTAAGTAGGTACTTACTTCCTGTCCAACGTCCCTGTCTCAACAACCCCGTCATTCATTATTCATCTCTTCACCATTCTCATTATTTTTCATCGTCATTTTCTTATATGCTGGCGTAACGTAAAGTTATTTATGAAACATTTTATACTTTTTGAAAATTTTGATTATGAACCTTATGTAATATTTTTGTTTGATTTTGTATTTAAGTTTTGCTTTGTAACCTACAGTTTGTTAATTAACTTGAGCTTTGTTAACGATTTAGATTTGGAATCTTTGCTTTTTCATTTTTGCTTGATACGCTTTGCGTTTTTGTATGTACATTTGTGGTATGGCTTGCTGCTGGTCCAACCCCTGTTTTAGGTGCAATCAGTAAGGGATTTTAGTCTGAGCTACCTAAGAGAGGAGAGGCTTGGAGAAGTGACCTACAGTAACCTTCTGAAGTCGATTGTCGAGACAGCCGAGTATTGAGTGGCCTCACGCACTTTACCCAGGACCAACACATCTTTTTACGTCCGGAAGCTCACCATACTTGATCTCCAGTCAAGAACATTCAACTCTTCGTCTCCGTCCTCCTCTCCAGGAGTCTCAGAAGAAGAGGATTAGATAGTCCAACCTACCATTTTTTGCAGCGTACGTTTGACACTGTCTTAGTTGGATAGCAGATTCCACTGCTCAGTTAAATTACATCTTAGTCTCTGTTTTTTGATTTAGTTTGTTGTTTTGGTTACAAAGATTAGATTAAAGTTTAACTTGTATTTTAGTTGTGATTTTGATTTATTATGTTATGCGCATCATACCTTTTGTGTCACTAGTTCCTAGCTCACTAGAGTGTCCCTTCTTTTTTTCGAGCTTGGTGGCGCCTCTGGAACCTACGCCCAGCACCGCTGAACATAGTTAGCCAGGTATTGTATATGTGGTACTTCCTTTAATTTTGTTGTGTAAGCCGAAAGGCCTTGGTTCTGTGTGTAGCGCGCCAAAAGTAGAAGAAGCATTACAATATTTTGGAACGAGATTTTGAACTGCGTGCCTCATGCTGTGAAATAATGATGGAGAAATCAAATTGTAATAGAGAATTTTTAAGTAGTATTTTATTCACAGATGAATGCACATTTACCATGAATGGCGAACCAAACTGTCATAATTATCGGTACTGGCCACAAAATAATCCACATAATATTGTAAAATCGAGGACACAATATCGTCATTCTGTCAATGTGTGGGCAGGAATTTTTGGTGATAAAATCATTGGCCCATTCTTCATCCAACGAATAAATTCAGCATCATATTTGAATTTATTAATTAATGCTGTTAGACCACAAATTGTTGAAACAAACAAAGAAAATGTGTGGTTCCAGCATGATGGCTGCCCTGCACATAGCACTAGAGAAGTTGTGGAATATCTAAACCATGTATTTCCTGAAAGCTGGATAGGACGAAATGGACCAGTTAACTGGCCAGCACGGTCGCCAGATTTAAATCCGTGCGATTTTTTTTTATGGGGCCATTTAAAATCTTATGTTTATAAAAAAAGATACCAGAATTTAGAAGAACTTCAAAATGCTATATTACAAGAATGTCAGAAAATAAATAATCGACAATTAAAGAATACTCGAGAAAGCTTCTACAATAGATTAGGTTATTGTTTAGCTCAAAACGGTGGACTATTTGAACATCTAATTTAACAATTTAAGAATATTTAGTTTATTGATGTTTTTATTGAATTAAATTTATGTTACATTAATTAATTTGTTAAATAACAACCTACCTTAAATATTTTATCGAGTTTATTATTTTATTATTCTTAAATAATAAATCTAAAAAATATTTTGCCTTATTATTATTACATTTTTATTTAGAAAATAAATATTTAGTACGTAAAAATGATTTTGACAATTGACATTGACGTATAAAACGTTACGCATTTGTTCATCTCTTGTTTTTAATTCCATGGCTATTACTATTAAATTAAAATTAAGTGAATTTTCAAATTTAATTTCTGCAGTTATGAAGTAGTTCGGATTCGGATGTAGAATTTTATGCTTTACAACATTTATTTGAAACATTTTTTCCTAAAATAATTAGGGAAGCAATGCGCACGGAAAAACTGATTTGCCATGTTAAACGCCTATGTTTCACTTTTCGTGTTACACCCGGTATATATATATATATATATATATATATATATATATATATATATATATATATATATATATATATATATATATATATTGTGATGAAGTATCATGCTATTTTACGTACCGCAGTGTGTTTGTCATCATAGCTCAGTGACCGAGGTGGCTAGAGTGTCAGAGCGGTGATGCTCAAGTCGAGCGAAGGTTTTATATTTATACAAGTCAAAACCATGTTGAAGACTTAATTTAATTTACGAATTTTGCGATTTTTGGTAACACGGGCCTTATGGAGGTTCAGATGGTATATAAACCGGCCAAAAATCTCACAACGGCAGATTGTTTGTGTCTTCCGAACAATCCACTAGCTCTTGAGCCTTTGCGACTTCCGAAGGTTTCTTCTAGTGCCAATCCGACCGTCCGTTATAGTATAGAGGTGAGAATATTAAGACTGTTTATTATTATTGTTGTTAGTTGTATTGCTGATATTGTAGCGCCTTCCTACAATTATCAGTAGTCTATTGCGTTAGTCAGCTCGATTGTTGTTATTGTAGCGTCTTCCTACAATAGTTAGCAATCAGTTTTGAGATTATTTTTATTGTTGGGATTGTAGCGTCATCCTACAGTTGCCAACAATTAATCTAATCAGTATTTAGCTCATTTCATTTAAAGTCCGCTCGATTGTTGTTATTGTAGCGTCTTCCTACAATAGTCAGCAATCAGTTCTGAGATTATTTTTATTGTTGGGACTGTGGCGTCTTCCTACAGTTGCCAACAATTAATCTAATCTGTGTTTAGCTTATCTCACTTAAAGTTGGCTCGATTGTTGTCATTGTGGCATCTTCCCACAATAGTCGACAATCAGTTCTGAGACTAGTTCAATTATTGTGATTGTGGCGTCTTCCTGCAGTTGCAAGTAATTGATCTAATCAGGGTCTAGAAGTTAGACAGATTTACGCTGCATTTTACGGTATCACTTTGTATAACTTTGTACGTAATTGTCATTTCTTTGTTTTATTTGTTTAAATAAACCATATAAACCAGTGTACGCAGTGTCATTTAAAAGCCACCTGGGCACGTAGTGAACCTCCTGGAATCTTTTTCTCCACAGAGCTATCTAGGCAAACGACGCCGTCGCCACCGTCCGTGTTAAATTTAATATGTGAAAGATAAGAATAAAGAGATAGTGCACAATACATTGGATAAATATCATCCAGAAACGAAGCAACCAAAAGAATGATAATTTCAACGGAAAAAGTTTAGTAAAAATTGCTGAAAAGGGGTAATTGAGAAGGGATGAAATTATCAAGAATTAATTAAAACATTACTGAAAGAATTTAAGAAGTATTAGTAGCACTAGATTGGCTTTAAACTAAATGTCACACAACACAACATTGATATTGATGAAAATGGAAAGGAAATAGCAAGAAAAAGCACGTAACACATAAAGTAATGTAGTGTTTGGTGATGTTGAAAATGTGTTGCAAAAGTAATAATAATAAAATTGTCTAATCAAGTAAATCTGATTAGTTAATTGTGTTAGCGTACGTGTAAGTGAACAAATGTATGTTATGTGTTACGTGTTGAAAGAATAGAAATAGAAAATAGTTACAGTTACATTAAATACTTAACAAAATAATATAAATTAAAATGTTCATATTTCTTGAAAGATGGGTAGACTGGCAGAGTTGGAAAGACTGGTAGAATTGGGAAGACTGGTAGAATTGGAGAGACTGGTAGAAGTGAGTAGACTGGTAGAAGCGGGTAGACTGGTAGACGTGGGTAGACTGGTAGAAGCGGGTAGACTAGTAGAAGTGGGTAGACTTGAAGAATATCAGGAAACGTTGGGCACTTTGTTAAGCACCAATGTAAAGCATTTAAATTTAGATGTATATATATATATAAGACTTTACTTTATTTAAATAAATAACAATAATAATATTGAATGTAGAAATAAAATATAATATATGATATGGAAGATGTTTACACTATGAAATTTGGAAGAAGAATGAAAATAAATAAATAGTTGACAGAAAAGAAAACATAAACAATAGAGTAATAATTAGAAGTTACTTGGAGACGAAACAATGTAACGTCGCCAAACTACTTGATAGCGACGCTACATATATATATATATATATATATATATATATATATATATATATATATATATATATATATTTATTTAAATAAACAAAAATCAACTAAGACAAAATTAATTGTCTTTGAATGCTCACTTGGTGAAACTAGATTTAATAATAAAATATCAAATTAAACACTTATCTAAGTCTCACACAATTCAGCCTCCAAGTCAACTTAGAGGTCATCGTCAGAGGCTGGCCAGCACAGTTAGTAACCATAGACGCGTTTCGCTCTTATTAGAGCTCATCGGTATGGTATAACTCACTCTTTCACCTAGAACAAAGTTCACATGAAGGAGCTGTGTGACGAAGAACTGTGCCAGCAGAGAATAAGATCCCTAACAAACAGTAAAATGACATGAGAAGTTCTGTCGAACCGGAAATGCCATCTACCGAAAAAGCAAAAGCTACGAAATACAATTTAAATGAACAAAAAACAAGAAAGACAAAATTTATTGTCTTTGATTGCTCACTTGGTGAGACTAGATTTAATAATAAAGTATAAAACTAAATTTTGTGCTCAATTCTGGTATATCTGCAATAAAATGTTTATATATTCAGAGACAGTATTGCTTGCGTATTTCGTTGAAATATCAAAAACGAAGAAATCTTCAACAATATGGTTTATATTTGCTATACTCAAAACTACTTTATCAGTAACAAATAATGTAGACATAAGAAAAAATAATAAATTGATTGCGGTTTTGAAAAAAACTATCAGTGGGTTATCGAATTATCCATTAAAATTGTCCATTTTTCTATCCTCCTAGAGACATTTATTCTGCTGCTCGCCAAGCGGGAAAAATCACATCAACTTTCTGCTTGCAACTGACAGTTGGAAATGGCTATTTTCTGCTAAGTCGTAGAAAATTTTTTTTTTGTTCCTTACAATTTGTTCACCTATATTCACATTTTATTTCAATTTCGATTAAATAAATAAATTCCTGTAAAACATAACCAATGAGTATATAATAGGCTTAGCCGATCATATTATCTAAAGTAAGTAATCTACCTTCTCTTGCTGAAAATTTTGAGCTACTAAAATGTGTCATTATCATTGTTTTCATATTTTCTGAGAAGGCATAGCTCTGATGGTAGAGCGCTCGCTTAGCTGGCGAGAGGTACCAGGATCGATACCCGACGCCTCCAAATTTTTCGATATATGCAAAGTCAAGAAAGATACAGGTAATTTGCAGTTATTACGTAATCCGATATAGATCTCAATACGAGATTTTATCAGACAATAGCGTATAATTTTAATGTATCTAATTTTAAGCACTGCAGTCTCCAAAACAAAAAATCTTATAGTGTGACCAAAGTTATACAGACTTCGGGTACAAGTCTTAATAGGTAGGCTAAAATTATAAATAGTAGGACTTTGTAATATTGAGCAAAAGCGAGTAGATATTGGATGTAATTAGGATTTAAATATTCACTGTTATAGTAACAATACATATCCCAGTAATACAAATTTAATGTCGGAATTATATGAAAAAATTTGCTTTTTATTTAAATTCCTCTGTAAATATGATACTGCAAAGCAATGTATTTTATAAATGTCACATCTCTGTTCATCAGTAGCAAGTTGCTTTGCCTCTCCTGCCGCCCTTAATTATAATTTTGGACGTTTTATATCTATTTTATCGCTACTAGTATATTTGGTAGTTTTAAAACGGAAACTTTTTGTGAATAATATTTTAAACCGAGACAAATTTTACCTTTTAACTCTTCATGCACTGCTGTCTCTTCCTAACGTTCTTCGTCTAAATTTCTACAGTTTTTAATAATTTTGAATTACTTCCAGGTTCGTTAAATTGTTGACTTATCCCGCAAATGGCCGCAATGGACCGAATAGAACAATTTTCATAGGTAAATATTGCTGAATAAATGTTTTACTCAAACTACCAACTTTAGAGCAAAATGCCATTTTGTACACAGAACTTTTTTATTAGTAGTTAGTAGATCCATTGTGTTTAATAATAATAAAATGAAGATAATTTACAATCTGTATAATACTATTTATTATATACCAGATACGTACGGTATAGAATGTATATCAATATTATCCAAATATAAACAGGATTCGATTAAAAGTGACTGGTGTAAACAGGCGTACGAGTAAATCGTGTGATTAAAACCGTTTCTTTTTAACGTACCAACAACGAGTTCATCCCCAGGACGAGCCAAAACATCAACCAAGGTAGTGTTCTCTTTATTAAAACCCTTTGGGGTCCCCAAAGATACCCTATTTACCTTTAAGTTTAAAAAAATAACCTCAACCTTTTTAGGAAATGCCAATACCTCAAATATTAAAATAAATTCCATCTATTATACAAAAGCCAAAGATCCAAACACAATTAATCAAAATAACTAACTAATTAACCATCTAAAACAAGCAAAGACCTCTGACTTCAGAGGCCGCTGCACATTACAAAACAAACAAAATGCAAAACTTAAATCAGCTAAACCAAAACATAACTTTCGCTATGTAACAAGAAGAAAAACGACGTGTTTCCCAATAAAAACCAAGCCATAATACTACAAGCAGTAGAAGGACTTAAAATACCCCATTTGGTATCCGAAAAATTCTGGAACCAAAAAACATACTATTTGCATCACATATTTCAAACTACCGCATCTGCATATATTTACAAATCACACAAATAGTACAAAATCTACTCGTAATAAAAAACTACTCTACCGTAAAAAACTTAGATTATAAAATAAATATCCGGAAATTAGTAACACCCGCAGAATGAATAATCCTTTTTAATGTAAGCCCGACAATCCCACATGAGATAATAGAAAAGATCCTCAATGAAAAATAATTTAAAATGGTATCCCCCATCTCCTTTCTTCGAGTAGGAATGCTAGAAAACGAATACTCACATGTAAAAAGTTTCCGAAGGCAGTTATATATAATTCCCGACGAACAAAATCCACTACTAAATACATTGACAGTAAACCACGACTAAATAACATACCGTATTTTCATAACAATTAAAACTTTAGAAAACTTAATACACTTAAAGAAAGCAAGAGCAATTTCACGTCGCACTATCAAGAGGAGTAAAAAACAATCCTGGAGGAAATTTGTTTCAGAAATCAACACATCAACACCAATTACCACTATTTCGAACAATATTAGGAAAATTAGACGGAAAAACTCTATACCAACGATAACACTACTAAAAAAACGAAATACCACTATGACGAGTTATGGCGGACTCGTCGACAAAATGTTGGCGTGAGGTTGCTCGGGCGCCAACGGTCGGATAGCGGTTTCGGAGACAATAGGGTTTTCAGAAAGAAACACAAAGTTGGTAAAAAATGACGAATTGAGTCTTTATTAAGCACTGGTGTCACTACAGAAATGTCGTTGATTAACAGCAGGTGTAGGATATACTGAGGCGGGATCGGGGAATACAGAGGTGACGTTTTTGGGAAAACGACGCCTGGCGTCGGGACGCCGGTATGTCCGGAGCGACGGTCGGGGCCCGCGGTGTAGGCCTGCAGGTTCGGAAACGGTGAAATCGCGGATTGGTCACAAATCGACGCCGGGCGTCGCGGCGGTGGGGTTCCCGTAATAGCGGCTGGTCGACTCGTAATGATAGCGATTAGTGGTTTTTCACTTATCCGGAAAATCGACGCCGGGCGTCGCGACGATGGGGTTCCCTGGACGACGGCTGGTGTGTCGGAAACGATTCCGCGACGCATCGCGCGGAATTCGAAGTGGTGAACTCCGGCCGTACACGCAAAACTCCTCACCGTAACGTCTCGGATTACTCACGACAGACGCCAAAGTGATTTGTTCGGTGGTCGCACAAGAGTTCCTAAAACGGAAGGTGGCACGCGACGAAGTCGCGAAGTTACGGTGTGAACTCCGGCCGTGCACGCAAAACGCCTCACTGTAACGTCTCGGATTGCTCACGACAGACGCCAAAGTGATTTGTTCGGTGGTCGCACAAGAGTTCCTAAACCGGAAGGTGGCACGCGACGAAGTCGCGAAGTTACGGTGTGAACTCCGGCCGTGCACGCAAAACGCCTCACTGTAACGTCTTGGATCGCTCACGACAGACGCCAAAGTGATTTGTTCGGTGGTCGCACAAGAGTTCCTAAAACGGAAGGTAGCACGCGACGAAATCGCGAAGTTATGGTGTGAACTCCGGCTGTGCACGCAAAATGTCTCACTGTAACGTCTCGGATCGCTCACGACAGACGCCAAAGTGATTTGTTCGGTGGTCGCACAAGAGTTCCTAAAACGGAAGGTAGCACGCGACGAAATCGCGAAGTTATGGTGTGAACTCCGGCTGTGCACGCAAAACGCCTCACTGTAACATCTCGGATCGCTCACGACAGACGCCAATGTGAGTGGTTCGGTGATCGCACAAGAGTTCCAAACGGAAAGTGGCACGAGACCTCGAGGAAGCACAGTACGGTACGGTAAATAAACAGGAGTGCTTTTCTTACCTAGAAGTCGGTGTGGCCTGATGACGGGAAGACGGTAGCAGAGATGTCGATTCATTCACAGGTGAAATCTGACTGTCTTGTCTGTCTCGGCAGCGCGGTTTATATACTGTTTTGTTAATTAAACGGGTCCTAGGGTGCCAAAGTTTGTCCGTCCTATGTTAACATATAGGGCGGATTGGTTATAAACGGAAACTGGACTACCCGGTCCGTGATCCAGTGTAATTAGCAATTTTCCGATGCGCGTCTTACTTGTGAACCCGGTGTTGATTTTTCGCGTCTCTCAGGTGTTGCGTTCGCGAGATACAGGCGTTTCCGCGATCGTGATCTACATAACAATCTTTGTGACGAGCACACTTCGTCACATCCCCGGGATACTTCGGGATGAAAAAAAAGGGAATGCTACAGGGTCTTTTATTGTTAAATTACCACTCTATCTTAACTTAATTTTTATCAACTAGACTTAACAAAATTTACTTACAAACTAAAAAAAATTAACAACCCAACTCATGATTACAAACTTAACTTACTAAACCCACTTAACAAAAAACTTAACTAACTTAATATAACAAACCCACTCAACTAAAAAAACTTAACTAACTTAACTAAACTTATGAACTAAAACTTAATAACTTGTCCGTAAGCGGCACGAATGTCAAACTTAGGCAACAGGGGTGGGACACTGCACTAGTGGGCGAGGGGTCTACGGGGGATAGAGACACGTTGCCCATTGGGGAGTCGTACCCTCAGCCGTTTGGTCCTGGAGGACCGCGGGGGACGTAAGGACTGGAGCCAGCTTCCGTAGTCGGCTCCGGGTGGGGCGGCGACGCTCTGGGTCCTGTTGTCCTCGGGTGGGGGGCTGCGGTCCGAGCTGAGGGAGGAGAGAAGGTCCACCAGCTCCTGCTGGGCATCCACCACGCTGTTCCGGGTCGGGATGGGGTCCGCCGGCGCTTGACGGGGTAGTCGGTCTGGACTCCGCGCCGGGGTTGGGGCCCGCCGCGCCAGGGTGCCTCCGGGCCTGGACGGGACCTGACTCACGTCGTCCTCGGTGTCGGACGGTATGGGCGACGTGGTCAGGTCAATGGTGTCGCCTTCCGGAGAAGGCGACCGGTAGGGCCGGATTACTGGCGGGGCGCTTATCCTCGCCGGGAAGGGTCCAAACCTGGCGACCAGGGCCACTCGCAGGGCCTCGTCGCCGTCGCCAGGTTTCCAGGACGGTGCGGGTGGTGACTCGGGTGCTGTAGCCGGTGGTGGTGCAGTGCGGGCGGGACGTACTAACTGGCTAGCTAGTACGTGGATGACGGGGCGAATCCGGGGTCCGCGGCGGTGGTGGCCGACCCGCCGGATATCTGGCAGCGGCAACGGTCCGCTGCCAGCCCAACCTGCCACCCTTACAGGGGCTCCTGCCCGCGGGGCGTAAGGGTGACTTCCCGCCCTAGCTGGTGGATCCGGGATACTCGGCTGTCGCGGCCGACCCGCCGGATACCTGGCAGCGGCAACGATCCGCTGCCAGCCCAACCTGTCACCCTTACCGGGGCTCCTGCCCTCGGGGCGTAAGGGTGACTTCCCGCTCTAGCTGGTCGGGTCGGCTGCCGGATCCACGGAGCGGCTGTTGTCGGCTTTTCCATTGTCTAGAAGTCGGAGTGGCCTGGTGACTGGAAGACGGTAGCGGAGATGTTGATTCATTCACAGGTGAAATCTGACTGTCTTGACTGTCTCGGCAGCGCGGTTTATATACTGTTTTGTTAATTAAACGGGTCCTAGGGTGTCAAAGTTTGTCCGTCCTATGTTAACATATAGGGCGGATTGGTTATAAACGGAAACTGGACTACCCGGTCCGTGATCCAGTTTAATTAGCAATTTTCCGATGCGCGTCTTACTTGTGAACCCGGTGTTGATTTTTCGCGTCTCTCAGGTGTTGCGTTCGCGAGATACAGGCGTTTCCGCGATCGTGATCTATATAACAATCTTTGTGACGAGCACACTTTGTCACACCACATATACAGACCCCCAAGATATTACAAACATACTAGCTGAAACATTCGAAGAGCAAACCCAACATTAAACACCAACACTCCAATAAATGACCCCATATCGGAAATAGAACTAAAAACAGCAATATCGGCTCTAAAAAACCAAAGTAGCCCTGGTCTTGACAACATATCCTTTGAATTAATAAAAATTCTCCGGACAAAATTCACTAGAATATCCTACAAATGTATAATCCCATTTGGTCTACCAACACATTTCCACTCCAAGTACAAAACATAATAAAAATTCCAATTCCAAAACCAAGGAAAAACTTAACAGATCCCTCAAATTACCGTCCAATCGCTCTATCCAATAGTCTATGTAAATTGATGGAGAAAATAATAAACAAAAGATTGACGTGGTATCTGGAAAAAACAATCTTCTAATAAACACACAATGTGGTTTTCGACATAGAAGAACAACAACCGACCACATACTACACCTAACATCGGAGGTCCAAAAAGCATTCAAAAATAAACAGCACCTATTAGCAGTATTCTTTGACTTGCAAAAAGCATACGACACGATATAGATACAACTTCTCCTAGATTCATAAAAAACTTTCTAACGGATCGAACGTTTAATGTTAAAGGCAATGAACACATATCACAGAAATAAAACACAACAAAATGGACTTCCACAGGGAACAGTATTCTCAGTCAAACTATTTCTACTTGCAATAAACAACATCAGTGACTCCATAGAGCTACCAATAAAAGCACATGACCTAATAATTATATGTAAAGATAAAAATTTAGATCGTGTGAAACACAACCTGCAAGACACCATAAATAAATTGGAACAATGGTCATCAAAAACTGGATGTAAATTTGCATTAAAAAAAAAACGCAGGTAACACACTTCACTAGATATCAGCCCAGAACTTAAAATACACAACAAAATAATAAAGTATAAAGAAAAAGTCAAATTTTTAGGTATGACTATAGACTAAAAACTAACATAGAAACAACATATAATCGACTTAAAAACGGAATGTAACAGAAGACTGAATATAATAAAAGCACTTGCAAGTCATGAATGGATAGTAGACAGAAACATGCTCATGAACATCTATAAAACTGTAATTCGATCAAAACGGAACCGCAAAGACGACATATATAAAAATCATTGACACAATACACACGACAGCGTTAAGAATAATTACAGGCGCTTTCAGAACAAGCCCTACACTGAGCATCTTAGTGAAAGCGGGAGAGCTACCCCTGGAAACACGACGTGCCCAACTAACACTAAACTATCTAATTAATATAATACAGCACAAATCCCATCCTTCACTTAAATGCATTTTCGAAAATAATAACCCTGACTCCAGCCAAACTCCGTTGCAACAACACATTACCGAAAGAATCGAACAATTAAACATTTCCCTACCTGATACTCCAAACCAATACAACACTCTTATCCCATCTTGGTATTAAATTAACCATACCTTTAACTCTACCCTCACAAAATTTCCAAAGGATTGTACTAATGTAGAAGTATACAAACAATTATCTAATGAAATACGAGAATAGCACAAACATTATAAATTTATCTATACGGATGCATCAGTCACAAAGAACAAAGTAGGAGCAGCCGTAGTGACAGAAGAAGATATCTCGAAAAAAAGACTGCCAAACTATACAAATAGATACAACGCTGAACTTTTCGCCCTCCACTTCGCATTAACACACATTATTGACCAGCATCCCCGTAAACGTCACATCATATGTACAGACTCAAATCAATAATAAACTTACAACAAATATACCCTACCCACCCTATTATTTATAATATACGAAACAAATTACAACATCTATCATCCCTAAATAACAACATAGTGGATACCCTCCCATGTTGGCATACCCGGAGATGAAATAGCAGACACTAGCGCAAAAGAAGCCACTACTCTGAACCATATAACTAAAATTACGAACAATAAAGAAGAATTCAAAACCCAAATAAAACAAAAAGTACGAGAGGTGTGGAATGAAAAATGGCAACAAACAACAAATAACAAATTACGACAAATCAAAGGAGATACAAGGCCATAGAAAGTAATAGAGACCAGAAAAAACAAATTTGTATAACTAGGTTAAGAATTGGTCATACAAAATTAACCCATAGCCATCTTTTCACAAAAACCAAGCCAATCCAGTGCGACACGTGCAACACTACAACGGTAAAACACGTAATAGAATCCTGCCAAAAATATGACCTGGAAAGAAACCGACACAAGATACCACCAAACACACTGCCGCTCTAGCTAACGACGTAAACACGGAAAACGTCATAAATTACCTAAAAGATATGCAACTACTTGAAATATTATTTATTTATTTTATTTATTTATTTATGTTAGGATGTACAACAGGAACTTAATCCCAATTACAGTATAGGGTCCGCAATCACCGATCTGGAGTGTAGCAGTTTCTTTATTTTTTAGCTTGAGTGAGATTCGAACTCGGAATCTCCGCATTATAATCCCGTATTGCTATCCACACCACCGTACTGACGGACGTCTAAACATACCTATGAATTAAAATTGAGAACAAAATGAAATATATTGTATAAACCTACACCCAAATGTAAATTAAATCAAATGTAATGTAAATGTAATTTAATGATATGTAATAACCACGATGTTGACGGACTCATAAATAAAAAAAAATATAAACAAAAAACATTAAGATATTTAAAGGTACATCAAAACATACGTTATTTGACATGTGATGTATTACAGATAATAAAAAATATATAATCACATATGAATAAAAAATATTAGTATGCAATTAAATTGAATTTTGAAACATTTCATTCATAATTATTAAAAATTTTACAGTGGCTCAAAACATTATCCCAGTGACTCGAATCACTGTAGAAAAGCCTAGATCCGCCACTGGTCGTTTCGCAATGGTTTTTGCAATAAAAAAATATTTAGTTAACACGACAGAACTTAGTTCTACCCTAACATATATTGAATTAAAATATATAAGTAAAACTAGATGATACTCGTACGCCAAATTAGTTTTAAACAAATTATGACTAATAAATATATTTTTAATTAATGAAGAATTTTATGAAGCCAAAAATGTTAGTTTGTTTTATCTTCAATTGTCTTTGACAGTGATTTTGTAAGTTTTTATTATTTTAGTAAGATATAATTTTTTGACTTGTTACTCAAGTTTTACATCACTATATTGTTTTGATCCCAATCATAAAATCTAAATTAAGAATTATAAATTTATCAACTTTTTTAACTACCGATAATTCGGAATATGAATAATATTACAATGCATGCTGTTGAGACGCCACTGCTTCCTCAGCCGACCACCGGTTTATCACCAACACCCAGCGCTAACTATTGAGCGCCAACAACTAACTTCAGTTTTAGTTATATTTCTTGCTGTTAATTTATTGTAAATTTGACTTGTATTGTAACTCGCTTTCGCTATGCACCAAGTCGCACGTTTGTTCTATTAACCTGTACGCCTCTTACGGCCACGTGTTTTTACACAATTCGCTTTTTACGCTAAATAATTACGCTCAAGTGTTTAGTGCTAATATCAAACATTATTTCAGCTTTCCGAATACGCATTTATTGTTATTCCAATTGGGAAAGATTTTGTATTGCTACCAGCAAACTTTATGTCACTAAGTATAATTTATGAATAATTTGTATTTGCTACTGTATCGTAAGTACGCTTTATTTATTTGTATTATTGCACCACATCAATTCATATCGTTTTTTGGTTATAAGTTAATTCAGTTTTGTAATTCTGGTTTATTTAAAGTGATTTATTCATGTCTGCTATTGTACAGTATTTAGATATTTGGGTATTAAAATAGTTCCTAGTTTGTGTTTGCAAATTTACCTCTTGATTCCCATACTCGCCTCAGGTTGTTCAGCCCTTCAGGCACCTTCGTTTGCGTTATTTGGAAATTCAATTACTCCTTTGGCTTTCTTTTATTTAACTTGTTGCAATAGCTTATCTTTCCTTCTCTTTGTTGATTAGACCACGTGATCACAGCTAGCTTTGTCACTCCCTGACGCATTATTTGTGGGCCTGCCCCTATTACCCTGTCTCTCCTTCAGCAAAGAGCTACCATCCTTGTGTTAAGTCTTCCAGAGCAGCTCCTGGAAGTGAAGAACGTCCGTACCTTCTCCTTCCAGCATTGCATCACTCTGCCTCACTTTCTGCTCTCATTTGCCTCTCTGCGCAATTCCCGCGAAACGACCTCTCGGTCGAACAAATGCAAATAAAACTATTCTGAACATACAATTTTAAAATGATATAATACAATAGTTATTTAAGTTTTAAAGGCAGTAAGTGTTTCCTACTATTTGATGATGATTTTGCAATACATCCAATAACGGTAGGACACTTACTGACCTCAATGATTGCTATGTATTTGTGATTTACACGATCGACACAATAACGAAATTAAATTTAGAAATATTTGTATGTAATGATAGTTGTTATGTTTCCACACAGGAATGTTGAATTTATATTTACTTACTACTATCACCCTGTCAGTAAGTACCTTTAATTTACTGTCTCCAGTCAGTAAACATTTTGCAAAAAATATATTAGCAAACTATTAGCAATATTTATTAACTATGAAACTGCACCATGAAAACAATGAAAAGAATCTTAAATTACATATATAATTACATATTTTTTATTTACAACTTTATAAAAATATTGGCGCAAAAAAACATAATTTGGTGTATGTAATTTATCGAATTACCGATAAAAGATTGGTAAATTATAAATAAAAATTAATTTTTGCGGTTTATCGGTAAACTAGTGTACAATTTCTAATCGAAACGTCGGCAATAAATATTAAAATTTTTAATCACAATTATGCCAAGCATTCAAACATCAAAGGATATTTTTTTCCTTATAAAATAACTTTTTGAAGTGATCTTACTATACATATACCAGTAATGGTAATTCGTTTTCTAAGGTATTACATAGTATACGGTAAAATATAATTATAAAAACATTAATAAATGCATGATCTAAGAAAACGGTTCTGTAAATAATTATAGTTTGAAATTACACAGACCGGCAAGAAAAGTCGTTTGTCTCCACAGATCCTTTGGCCCCTCCGCTTATCTGACTGTTTACAGTTCGCGGCGCTGCAATAGTAATCTGCCGTTGCCAACCCTTGCGACAGTATTTTGTGGTTTTATTTATTGTCAAAGTCCACTTTATTTATGCGAATTTAAATTGAAACTTATTTTGTGATGCATTCATGGTAATATAAATTAAAAAGTTTATGTTTCATTGAAATCCCTGTCCGAGCACAATGTAATTGAATATCAGGGACATCGACACAAGTACATCCACAGGTAAACAATTATTTATTTACGTATAACTAATATTTTTGATAAGGAAAACAAATAACTGCGACTAAATATATTCTTCTCATCAGGTTAGTTTTAATTATTTTGTTGTTATTATAAATCCAGCAATTTTTCTTTTTTCACAATTGAACTTATAACTATTTTTGTTCTTTTGTCCATATTTATCATATTTCCCAAGACAAAACTTGTAAAATGTGACAAATTGGGTATGTAATTGAGTGCATAGTATAGCATAAAAAGAAGTAGCATTAGCGCAGCTAACTCTCTTAACAAGGACGAAAGACTATATCGTAAGTATAAAGTGTGTATTTATACGCAACGAGAAATATAACGACTATTTGAATATCAAAAACAGTGACTATGTTAAGATGTGGAAATGTAGCTTAAGGTAGTTGTATCGCGCAACCATTTTGTCAGAATAAATCTTAACTATAAACTATATCTCAATTGACGTATAATCTAAAGTCTGCCGTAATTGAAAGAAGTTGACCGTAGGATATTAGAAATAATCGCAATAACATTTTGCCGTTATAATATGTACAGATTTTGCAATGGTTGAATTTAAACTTTCAAATTAATAACACTTGAATGGAAACAACTTTGTTATATAAGCTTAACATACGGATTCTATATAAAAATTTGAAAATTATTGATTGGTTAATTTTGATTCTGTAGCCTTGAAAAGTTTGTAAGCGACACTTGATACAAATTCGTTAATTTATACTTGGCATTATTGTATGTCAATGAAACGACATACAAACCTTCTACATAGCTGAAATGTCAGCACGGTCCTCTATAGTTTAATAAATTGTTGTAACAAATATACATTCTTATTGATATTGATTTTCTTAATATTCCGAACTCTAGTATGCGTGTATCGGAATACAGAATTTGTGAATTTATTTGTTCAAATGAGTACAAACCCATTAAAAATTTATATTTGTAACGACAGAAACTGTTACCATGATTTCTATTTATGTTAACCAAATAATATACATTTTACAGGTTGGTACGAATGGCTGGCTAGTAAAGGTGTCTTTTCTAAGTGCGAAGCAAAACTGAAAATGATCAATTAAGTGATTGATTTAAATAAATACTTTGGTAAAGTGTGTTAATTTATAAACATCTCATCAAGTATTAATAATAATTGTATATCTGACCGGTCCCACTTTGCAAATATGCGAGTAAGCAGTCGCCACTAGTCTGATGGTTAAGTCAGTCAATTAAGCATAGCGCACCGAACAGTTAACTACCACCGTGCGCAAGTCTGCTAAATATACAAATAAAACTAATATCTCTCCTCCAGTAAACAATGGCATAAATAGTGGATATCAAAAAATATGCACAAACCAACACACTTAGCACGAAATTTTAAACTCTGGAATCCTCTTTTGAAAACAAATATCATGAGTATTCAAAAAATAAAAAATAAAAATTTGATAACCCGGAAAATAAATTAGAAATTCAAGATAAACAAATAAAATGGTTAGATCGTAAAGTGCGTGAAAAAAACATTATCATATTTGGGATATCTGAATCAGAAGAGAAAACGCTGGAAGATCAAATCATCAATCTGCTAGAAAGTACACTAAAAATATCGTTTTCTAAATCTGACCTTGAAGAAACAATAAGACTAGATAAGAAATGAATAAACAAAAAAAGACCAGTATTATTGGAACTAACTCAAAAAGATTGAAACGAGAAATTATCAATTAAACAAAAAATAATATCTTTTAAGCAATGAAACCGTAGATTGTTGCAATAAATAACTACTTATTAGTTCTGAGTACATGGTAAGTAGAAAACATGTGTTTTGATAATTTAATATATTTTTTCATTAAATCAGTGAAGCAGTGTCTGGTTTGCTTGGTTTGCATGGTTCTCTCCAAACTTGTGCCACGGTATGTAAATAGTTCAGCATACTACTTGTTCTTTCTGAGTGAATATTTTATCTTTCTGCAAAATGGCAAGCGTTATCCGCCACCAGAAATTTATCAGACTGTTGTTATAGTGAGAAGCGAGCATTAGGTGACTTTTAAATATAACAAAGTTTATAAAACTTATATTGTAAATATAAATTCCGGGAAAAGAACTAAATTGCAATATATATATATATATATCAAAAATAAATTTCTAACATAAATGGAAAGACAATTAAGCTAACAATTAATACATGCATAAATAACAGAAATCCGCGCTAATTTCAACTTGCATATTGATTCTTACATAGTAAGTTATAAAATATTTCGTGATGACTTGGCGATCTGTTTGAGCATGTTTAATGTTTTATTTTACGTTTGTAAATATAATATCAATTATATTATTGTATTTTTTCATTATTATAATTTATTTATGACTAATATCTCTGTGATCTTTTTTATTTCAAAAACATAAACTTGGAAACTCCTATTTCCTTGTCATAACTAAAAAAGTTACTTTTAGATAAGATATCAACTCCATACATATGACGTAGAACAGTAAGTAGTATGGATTTAACTGATGGCAAAATCATAATTTGTGTAATGAGGATGAGGCAACGCATCTATTGTTCGTATGGTAATATTAATAATTCAAATCTGTCAGATATTAACAAAGCCGTAGAACTGATTCATGCAACAAAATTTCCTATCAATGGTTTGGTCGCAGATTTACAAGTACTGAAATCATTTCAATTCCATGCATCATATAAACCTTAGTTTTCAAAGAGATTAAGTTACACCCACTTGTGATAAATCTAAATTAAATTTTGACTATAAATAAACCTTCCCTCTGCTATCCCAAATGGGAGGATCTTCTATAGTTTTTCGAGTCGCGCTGTTCATTCATAGTTTGTAATTTACTGTATTATTTTAAAGTCCATTAAAATAGCTTCAGTTATTAACATCAATTAAATTAATTGCATCATGAAACTTACTTAAAAAGGAATTTCAGAGACATAAACCAACTACTCAACTACTCAACTAGATATAGTAAAAAAAGGTCCTATATTTGAAAAGACATCATATTTTATGCTAAATTTATGTGTGTCATTCATTTCTAGTGAATACCTGCAGTGCCGTAGTATACGTCTCCGAATGTAAGTACGAAATTAATTAATCACCCGATGATATCTACGCCATCATAAAGTAAGCTCAAATATAATGAATAGTATATTAATTTCCCTTCTTTAATGCGACAGCTTATTAATTAAATTATCAAATTATAATTTAGGGAATTACATGACATTTCATGGTTATTAATGTTCGAAATGAAAACATATATTAAATTTTCATTTATAATATTCCCTTTCCTTTATTTTATAAGTGCCAACAAATTCTTGATAGGAAAAGACGATCTTATAAAAAATTTCTAATTTAAATAGTTATTTTAAGTGATGTATTGTCACAGATATTTTATGAATGAGCAGGTATTATATAATTTTAATTTGTATTTATCCAATTTACTACATGACCACAAAAGTACATATATACATACATAATTGATATCACAATTAGTAGGAGTAGTAGTGTTGTTTTTTTTTCTTGCTGCTTGTAATTGTTGTTTTTGAGTGGAATTTGCGAGTAATATTCTTTGTAAGTTATACTAAGGTGTAAAGTTTTTCGAACTCTACTGTATTGTGATACTTCAAAATTAATAACACTCTTCACATACTTGTAATCCAGTTTAATGTTTTTTAACGCTTCATTTTAAGTTCAAATTTCAATATATTTAATTAAACAAGTAAAGTCGGTTCACTGTGCGTCATCCAAGGTTGTGGCGATGTCGAGACTGTGTGGCAAGTGCCAACGAGCTGTCAGCAAGAGGAATGATTCTGGTGTCTATTGTTTTAAATGTCAAACAGCGTATCACGTGACGTGTGCAGGTATCAGCGATCAACAGCTGACTCTGCTTAAGGCAGATGATTTCGTATGGCGCTGTAAATCATGTCGCGCACTACCCAAAACTAGCATTGATGCTGATGATGATAACGCTGCAATAAAGTCTGATAACACTGTAAGTCAAGATATTCGTGCCCTTTTTGAGACTCTTAAAAGAGAACTAGTTGCCGAATTTAACAATAAAATGGACACTATTATTAAATTCATTGAATTTTGCTCGGACAAGATCACCGAATTTGAATTAAAATTAAAGACATTCGATGAAAAAATTAAAGAAATGGATGATATTAAAACTGAAAATAGTGAATTAAAAAATATAATAAAACATCTCAATAATGTAGTTATTGACCTAGAACAATATTCTAGATTAAATAATATCATAATACATAATGTACCGTTAGTGAACAATGAGAATGTAAATAAAGTTGTTAGTGATTTGGGAAAAGTGATTGGAGTTCAACTCAATGATACAAACATTAATGCCGCGCATAGACTTCCACAAAACTAAATCTCCATCGTCGTTAAATTCACTTCCCGATTATTGAAAGATAAATTTTTGGCATCTGCTAAGTTAAAAAAAGATTTAAATACGACTATGTTATATCCCGGACAGTCTGAAGCAAAAATATTTATGAATGAACATCTAAGCCCTATTAATAATAATCTATTTAAATCGTGTCGGGAAGTATTAAAACCCAAAGGCTTCAAATTCATCTGGACAAGAAATTGCAAAATCTTTGTGAGAAGAGATGAAAACTCTCAAATCCACTTAATACGTTCAGCTGAAGATTTAAATAAATTCTAATAAATCTGATCTGATAATTAATAAAGTGCTAATTAAAATCTTTACTTTACAATGTCTGTTTCCTTTTATTATCAGAATGTAAGAGGACGTAGATCTAAAACGTATGATATTCGCGTGAACTCTATTTTGTGCGGATATGATATTATTTGTTTAACAGACATTTATGATTCGGAAATATTATGTGACAAGTATAACATCGTTCCGCGCGATAGGAGCGGAGATACTTCTAAAAAACTCGATGAAGGTGGCGTACTGATTGCTGTTCATACAAAACTTTCTTACATTGAAATAAATGATTGGTCTACTAGTGCCGAGGACATCTGGATAAGTGTTCTGTTTAATAATACTCGTTTGTTGTGTCTACATTCCCCCTGATGATAACGCTGCACTGAATACTTTCTTAAATAAATTATCTTTCATTGTTGATCAAGAACCTAACGCCAAATTTATTATCTGTGGTGATTTTAATTTGCCTTGCCTTCAATGGGAATGGCATAAAAAATATAAACAGTTCAAAACACAGATATATTATAACATATTCTCTCTATTGAGAAAAAGACTCAAATCTCTAACTTATACGTGTTTTAATAATTATATCTCTAACGAGGAAAAACAAATTTTAATTAATTCTAAAAAATTTTGGTCATACGTAACTTCGCTAAAAAAGCAACATTCCACAACAAATGAAGTACTGCAACAGGGTGTCTAATAGCGGCATTGAAACATGTAATCTCTTCTTTGACTATTTCAAATCGGTGTACAGTGATGGCTCTTTGGACCAGAATTTAATAAGATCGCTAGAAACTGAACCTGCAGTTGATAATTGCGGATTATCGAAAATTTATGTTGATAAAATTGTATATAACATATTGTCACAATTAGATGTAAACAAAGGGTCTGGTCCAGATGCTATACCATGCATCTTCATAATAGAATGTGCTACATCATTATGTAATCCACTTGCCACTATTTTCAATAAAGCTCTTCAAGAGGGCTGTTTTCCGCAAATTTGGAAAAAAGCTTATGTAGTTCCGGCATTCAAGTCAGGTAACAAAAATATTGTTGAAAATTACAGGTTTATTTCGAAATTGTGTATTCTGGAAAAAGTATTTGAATTAATTGTATATAAGCAGCTACTTTCCAGCGTCAAAAACTTTATTGTTCCGCAACAACACGGATTTTTTCCAGGTAGATCAGTTGAAACTAACCTACTTGAATATACAGACTATATTTTGAGAGATATGGATAAAAGAATTCAGGTTGACGCCATTTACACCGACTTCAGCAAAGCATTTGATAAAATTGATCATAATATATTAATGAGAAAACTTGTTGCAGCCGGTGTAAGTGGTCCATTATTGAATTGGTTTTCCTGTTATCTAACTGATAGATTTCAATGTGTAGTGGTGAATGGATTCCATTCTGATGACGTACGTGTAACTTCTGGTGTCCCGCAAGGGTCGCACTTAGAGGACCTGCTATTCAACATTTTTATAAACGACATAGCTTCTTGTTTTCTTTTTCTAATTTTATCTTGTATGCAGATGATCTTAAAATTTATAGTTCTGTTAAATCGGAACGTGACTGTCTTTTCTTGCAACATGATATTGATAAATTTGCTGCATATGCGATTAAAAACAAATTATTAATTAACGTCTCTAAATGTTATTCTATTAAAGAAGAAACTTTGATAATCGGAATATCAGTTTGATATATTTTAAAATTGTTACAATTCCAACTTTTCGGTGATAACCATCGCCTTCTTCAGTAATTAACAAAGAACTTATTTTTTATAATAACACAGCAACAAAAAACATACATGTAACGGCTAGTAATTAACATAAACAAAATGTTTAAAAAAACTGAACATAATTAGTCACAATTTAAAATAATAAATAGTCAAAAATGTTTAAAATTACAACAACTCTTAACACTAACAATAAAACACATTAAAAAGAACATTACAAAAAATCATGATCACAGTTTTAAATCTAGTACAAGAATGAGAACAAAAAAATGAAATAAATTTTTACAACCAAATTAAACAAACGAATCAAGCATGGAGTGGAAAAATAACGAATTAAAAGAGAATGATAAAATGTAGTTAGGCAAAATAAAATACAAAAATGTATGGTTATAGTTCCCACAATACTTTTTTCTTCATTATTTAAACAGTCGATCATCGTATTTACTCTACGTTATTCTATTACATTTACTAGAAACAGAACTACTTTTGATTCTGAGTACTCCGTACAGGATAACATTATTAACAGTACTAGCCATGTTAAAGATCTTGGTGTAACATTGGACCATAAACTGTTATTTGATTTACATATAGATAATATTATTAAAAAATCCTACAAGATGTTATGTTTTTTAATTCGTACTTGTGTCAAATTCAAAAATCCCAGAACATTTACAATATTATATTATACACTTGTCAGGAGTCAACTAGAATTTGTCTCAGTTTGTTGGAACCCCCATTATTTAATTTATATTAATCGCCTCGAGAATATACAGAATAAATTCTTATCATTTTGTAATCGTAAATTTACTAACTTCAGTTTTAATTGTCTCAGTCTAGAAAAGAGACGAACTTTATTTGATATGAACTTTTTATATAAATTATTGAATAATTTAGTGGACTCTCCTATCTTACTATCACAATTATCCTTCAGAGTTCCTGGTTATGTAACTAGAATGACTTGTATGTTTGACATTCCTTTATGTAGGACTAATTCTGCAGCAAATTCTCCTATCCATAGAATAACTTATGTATATAACAAACTTTGTGAAATGGGTAAAATTCCTGATATTTTTACTGTTTCTTTACAAACATTTAAACGTCACATGTCTATTATTTTAGTATAATTTTCAATTTTACTTGTATCTTATATTTCAATTTGGTATGTAAATTATGTTTCACTATGTAATATTTCTTTTATCTGTGTATTTTTATTTATTGTATATTATAATTGTAGTGCCATTCTATTATTGGGATTTATCCTGTTGAGTGGCCGAACTTCTAATAAATAAATAAATAAATAAATAAATAATGGCACAACTCGTTGATACTGATCCAAGCGATAACGCGAGTTAAGCAACGTTGCGCGCGGGGAGTATTTGGATGGGTGACCGTCCAGAGAAACCCGCGTTGCTGTTGACAGAAGACCTAAAACGCGGATCAGGGCGTAATGGCGGCATATGACCTAAGTAGTTGGTCCGCCAAGAAGCCACAAAAAAAATATCACGCTATATCCCATCAAATGAGGTAGTATAAATCCCAGAAACATTCACAGAACAGCCACATATCAGATTTATCAAAGAATTAGTCCATGTCCAACATACACACTAGTCTCAATTTAACCACATTCATAATACCTTTCATACAAACTCGATTGTTTCTCACACTCTGAATATGTCGTTCACGCAACAATCCTTAAATCATATTTATCCATTTATTCGTAGGACGTTCACGTAATCTTTCACCCTCAATTTTACCAGTATACATATGTTTCATCAATCTTTCTTTCGACATACGATCCACTTGCCTAAATGATCTCAATTGACTTATATCCATTCTTCTAACAACATTCGTCTCAAACTCATATTCATCATACACTAATGTATTCCGACTTCGATCTATTTAGTATATTTACACACATCCCGCAAATTCCTCTCTTCCACAGTCAGGGCCGCAACTACACATTTTTCCAGGAGGGGCAAGACCTAATTTTGCCGCTCCCCATGCCCCACACAACTACAGTAATTTGCAAATAACTTTTAGTCCTATTTAAAAATATTTGGGATGTTATATACCATTATGATGGAATTGAAGTTAATAAGTATGGTTTATTTGTAAATGAGAACGAAACAATTCATGTAAAAAAAAATTATACCACAGGAAAATATTATACATAACACTATTATATAAATTTGACTTTTCTTGATTTTTTGGCTGCAAAAGTTTTGATTATGTCGTCAAATAAAGATTGATGACGCTCTTTGATGTTCAATTGATATGGGACTTAAATTGGTGAATCTCTGTTATTTCATTGTGCTTCTTAAATAATTGTTTCTACGATTACTATGAAAAGTTGACAATTACGCTCTCATTTATCATCGTAAAGTTGACGTTTTCTGTGGAACAATCGAAAAATATCTTTTTTCTACGATTGATATGAAAAGTTGACAATTACGCTCTCATTTGTCATCGTAAAGTTGACGTTTTCTGTGGAACAATCGAAAAATATCATTTTTGCGCGTCTCCAATGGCAACGCGCGAAAAAGACGTTAAATACGCGCGTTTCCAATGGCAACGCGCGATAAAGATTATAAATGCGCGTTACCAGGGATACAAACAAAACAGAAACTTGTCATATTGACAGTTGACAGAACGAATTTATTTTCAGTACGTATACGTTCTTAAATAATTTTAAGATGCAATCGTAGAAAAAATTATGTGTGTATCACGAGCGTAAAGTGTCTTTGTTCCTCTTACACTATTGCAGCTCTCGCATTCGGCTCGCGCTGCAATTACCGTGTTCGAGTAACAAAGAATCACTTTACGCTCTTAATACACAAATAACTATTTTGTGCGTCTCCAGTGGCAACGCGCGAAAAAAAAACGCTAAATGCGCGCGTTTCCAATGGCAACGCGCGAAAAAGATATTAAATGCGCGCTTATTTCAATAGTTACCAGGGATACAAATAAAACAGAAACTTGTCATATTGACAGTTCACAGAACGAATTTATTTTCAGTACGGATGCGTTTTTTAATAATTTTAAAATGCAATCGTAGAAAAAATTATGTATGTATCACGAGCGTAAAGTGTCTTTGTTCCTCTTACACTATTGCAGCTCTCGCATTCGGCTCGCGCTGCAATTACCGTGTTCGAGTAACAAAGAATCACTTTACGCTCTTAATACACAAATAACTATTTTGTGCGTCTCCAGTGGCAACGCGCGAAAAAAAAACGCTAAATGCGCGCGTTTCCAATGGCAACGCGCGAAAAAGATATTAAATGCGCGCTTATTTCAATAGTTACCAGGGATACAAATAAAACAGAAACTTGTCATATTGACAGTTCACAGAACGAATTTATTTTCAGTACTGATGCGTTTTTTAATAATTTTAAAATGCAATCGTAGAAAAAATTATGTATGTATCACGAGCGTAAAGTGTCTTTGTTCCTCTTACACTATGGCAGCTCTCGCATTCGGCTCGCGCTACAATTACCGTGTTCGAGTAACAAAGAATCACTTTACGCTCTTAATACACAAATAACTATTTATTAATTTTAGTTTGCTGAAGCTCATTTCACCTGAAACAACAGAAACTGGAATAGTAAGGAATAATTGCAGAGCTGTTGTTATATTTGGGTAGCCCTCTTGGAGGTGTTGCTCATAAATAATTTTTAAAGTAGATTTCAATTTCAATTGCATTTTTCTCGATTTTTTTTAAATATATAAGTATAATTTTTTTACATGGTTAAATTCAGAAAAAAATATGCTATCGAATAGTCCAATAATATGTATGTATCATGCTATTTCAGAAAATAGAATTTTGTGCCATAACTTGAAAACCATTGGTTTAAAAAAATATTTTACTACATAGTCTAGTGTACCCCTCAGATATGAACATACTTCCCAAATAACATGTTTTAATATGACTAATAATAAATAAAATAATCGCGATGACCTATAAAAAACAACCTGTATATTAATTGTTAAACGTTTAATGTTGAATGACAAATGATATTCTTAATTCTTAACCCCGTAGGTTATAAAATTGCCGAGCGCAGTGTCTAGTGCATGGTGCATACTAGACTATCTATCGTCTAGGGATGCGGAGAGGCGAAGGCGGTCATAGGGAAAGAAGACGGACTACGCGTATACAGTAAACTGTACTGCCCACAGATAGTTTAGTATACTGACTGACACACACGCGATTTTAAAACACAGGTCATGTACTGTGCCAAGTAGTTACTTAAGAACTTTTTGTTACATATTACAGATTACAGGTTTGAAATTAGTTTAAAATATTTGAATTGTGTTCATAATTTTGCCGCCCGGGGCAGAGGACCCTCCCTGCCCCCCCCCTCAAGCTGCGGCCCTGTCCACAGTAGTTATACGCCATTTATGGTTCCTCAATCTTAACCAATACGTCACTAACAAACCATTATTAATTCGTAATCCAACATCTCTGGATACATTCATGTTTTGAGGAAAGATTCCCAATTATATAAATATTAAGGGCAGTAAGTGCTTCCTATAGGTTGGGGATAAATTTAGAGATCTGGAAGAAATTTAGATCTCTAATACATCCGATACCAGTAGGACACTTATTAACCGCAATGCTAATTAAGTTTTTTTGGACTATTGACGCAATACCGAAATTAAAATTTAGAAATATTAGAAAATTATTTTGACACTAAAAGGAATTTGTTAGAATTTAACTTTTTTTTAGTATGTTTTTATAGTTGCTATATTACTACGGAGAAATGTTTAATTTTTATTTAGGTACGTGCCGCCGCCCGATAGGTAAGTAATTATCACGATTCACTACACATGTTTTTTCATTTTAAAAAACAAACATAAAACATATTCACTGTGCCTCGTAGCCTCTCTAAATTTAAATAGAGTTCGAAAATGTATCAAAATAAGTATTTATAATCATAATTATGTTAACTTTATAGGAATTTTCCTTAAATATGTATACATTACGGACATGCCAACGGTCTGGAATAACCCACGTATTTGAATTGCTCCGGGACCATTAAGAAATATATTTTTATTTTTAAATTATTTTATTTTAACGATAGTTACTAAACGATAATTACTAAACGATACTATCGATAGTTTTTTCTTTTAATTACTTATCGATACTACTTTTTTTTTAACTATCGATGTATCGATATTACTATCGATAGTTTTTCATCTCTAGTCTGGATTACTAATCTCGAAGAAATGTGCCATCTTATACGCGTTATCGTTCTGTGTAAGAATTTGCAGGCAAAAACACACGTACTTTTTATCAACACTTGAAACACAGACGGAGTTCTTCACGTGGGTATATATTTTTAAAATTGAATATTATTTAGATATTTCATAGTGAGAAACTTGTATTTATTTTATTATATAAAGCAAAGTATTTGACTTAATAATCATATTCATATTTATGTGGTCTCAAGAATTTACAAAAAATTTGTACCATTGTCAAAATATTATACAAAACAAATAGAAATATTTCACACAAAAAGTAAGGTGCTACATAAATAAAATTAGACAAATCAATGTAAATGAGTAATACATGATTAAAAGATAAAATTGGTAGTAAAATATTGAACATATTACATATTTAAATAAATAATAAATTAATTTAATTGAAAACAGATTGACATGCAGGTACGCATGCAGGTACTCCTCCACATTGTAGAAGCTAGTATTTCATAGTTTTTCTCATATGGTTTACAATTTACTAACATGATCATGCTATGTATTATAAAGTATGATATTGAGGCCCTTGTTTGAATATTTCTAACCTGTGTCTCTGTATAAATATTATTATTATAATCTTTTAAATCTCGTTTTATACCCTTTCGAGTGTTGAGATTATTTTTATTATTATTTCTGTTTGTTTATTTTATTCTATTGTATTGATTAAATCTTTCCATTCTTTCCTATTCCGTGCTTTCTTCTTTGCTTCTTGACAGTTGATTTGGTTCCTGGTTAGTATTTCATCTATATTGTTCTCCCATGTCTTTTTTGGTCTCCCTCTTTTCTTCTTTGGTTTTATTCTTGCTTTCCACGCTATTTTTGTTTGTCTCTCTTCTGGCATTCTTAATAAGTGTCCGTACCATGCTAATTGTTTCTTCTCTATAGCGTTTTGAATACTTTCTATTTGCAAATTATTTCTTATATACTCGTTCCTTACTTTATCCATTTTCGTAACTCCTTCCACCCTCCTAAGATATTTCATTTCCGCAGCCTGTATCTTACTTTTCGCTCTTTGACTCATCAACCATGATTCACTACCATATATTAATATGGGTCTATGAACTGTTTTGTATAAAGTCATTTTTGTCTTCTTCGTTATTTGTTTGTTATTTAGTATTAATTTGTTCATGGTGTGAAAGTTTTTGTTTGCTTGCTGAATTCTCATGTTAATTTCCTGTTCTATGCTTCCTTTATTGTTTATGGCTGCCCCCAGATATTTAAATGTTTCTACTTGTTCTAATTCTTCTCCATTCAGTATTAAGTTTGTTATTGTGTCTTCTCTTGCTACCACCATTATTTTTGTTTTTTCTACGTTTATTTTCATGTTATGTTTTCTTAATTCTTCGTTCCATATTTCTAAATTGTGTTGCATATCCTCTTCACTCTTTGCCATCACTGTTAAATCGTCTGCAAAGGCGCATTCCGCTATCGTTTTTCTCTCCAAATTGTGATAACCAACTTCAACTTTTTTTGTTTTGTTCTTGATGTTCTTCATGATTTGGTCTAAAAATATGATAAACAGTAACGGACTTAAAGCTCCTCCTTGTCTTAAACCTTGTGTTGTTGCAAACTCTTCCGATGTTTCATTTCCTCTTCTTACGTAGTTGGATGTTCTTCTGTATATGCTCCTTATTGCCGTTAATAACTGTTCTCCTACTTGTCTTTTTTTTAATATGTTCCACATCACATCCCTCGGTACTCGGTCGAACGCTTTTTCCAAATCTATAAATGCAATATATAGTTTGCTGTCTTTTTTCATTGTATTTTCTATTAAACTCCTTATAGTGAATATATGGTCTTGTGTGGAATGTCCCCTCCTGAATCCGCTTTGCGATTTCTCCATTGATGCTTCTATAGCTAGTCTTAGTTTATTTTCAAGTATTGCTTCGTATACTTTCGCTGCTGCACATAATAGCGAGATTCCTCTATAGTTATTGCAGTTTTTACTATCTCCTTTTTTGTATATCGGGAATATTACAGCTTTTTCCCAATCGGAAGGTATTTTTCCTATTTTCCAGATTCTGTTTAATATCAGCAATAGTAGTCTTTCTCCTTCTTCTCCCATATACTTTAGTTGTTCTGCTTTAATCATATCATGTCCTGTTGCTTTTCCATTCTTCAATTTTTTTATTACAACTTCTAGTTCTGCTTCAGTGATCTTTTCTATTTCTCTGTTTTCTCTTTTATTTGCTGTTTCTGTTGTTCTTTCAGACTCGACTTCATTATTGCTTTTATTATCCTCTAATAGTTCTTCGAAATGTTCTTTCCATCTTGTCATTATTATATTGTCTTCAATCAATATCCTTCCTTGTTTATCCTTTATCTGTTTTAGTGTTATTTGCTTCCCCTTTTTACATTTTTTGAGTGTTCTATAAAATAATTTTTGATTCTCTTTGAAATTTTCTTCTAATGTGTTTCCAAACTTTTCCCATGTTTTTATCTTTTCTTTTTTTATAATCTCTTTAACTATTTTCCTTTGTCTTTTGTACCCTTCATAGTCGTTTACACTCTTTGTTTTCAAGTACTTTTTCCACATTTGTTTCTTTTTGTTTACTTCTTCTCTAACTTCATCATTCCACCAATGCGTTTCTTTCCTGTTGCTTGAGTTTTTTGTTGTACCACATGCTCTTTTGGCTGCTTCTACTATTATGAATTTGAACGTATTCCACATTTCCTCCACGTTATTTATGTCTGGCGTGGGTGTCTTGATAATTAGTTCCTTTATGCTTTCCTGATATTTATTTCTTATCTCTTCGTCTTTTAGTTTGTCTATTTTTAATTTTGTTACTCTTCTCTCCTTGTTTACCGTATTTGGTTCCTGCTGTGCCTCTTCCTTTTTTATTTTTATTTTTGCTATAGTCAGGTAATGGTCGCTTCCGATTTCGCTACCCCGTTTCACTCTTACGTCGCTTATTACCTTTCTCTGTGCCTTGTTTGTTAAAAAGTAGTCGATCAGAGATCTCTCATTCCTGCTCTTTACTTCCCTCGTATATTTATGTATCTCTTTATGCGTGTATAGTGTATTTAGTATTAGTAGGTCATTAATTATACAAAAATCTATTAGTCTGTTTCCATTATTATTTTTGGTTTGTTCTCCATTTGTTCCCATTATTTCTTCTAATCCCTTGTTTTGGTTTCCTACTCTTGCGTTAAAGTCGCCCATCATGTATATTGGTTCTTCAAGTTTCTCGTATTCTAGTTGTAGAATATCCCAGAACTCGTCTTTTCTTGCTTTAATTTCGTCTTTGTTTGGGCCATAAACTACCATTATGTTCGCGGTGAGATTATTTCGGTCTTGTAATTTGATTGTCAGTATTCTTTCGTTCACATATTCCCATTCTTTTAATGCTTTTTCTAGTTCGTTATTAATTATACATCCTACTCCCGCCTTTGCTCTATCATTTTCTTCAACTCCGCTATATATTAATATGTGGTCGTTTCTCATTCTCATTATCCCTTTTCCCTTCTTTTTTGTCTCTGTTATAGCAAGTATTTTTAGATTTATTTTCTCAAATTCTTCTATTAACTCGTCTTCTTTTCCATTTAAACTTTTAATGTTCCATGTTCCAATTTGCATTGTCCTGTCCGTATGTCTGTCCGTCGTCGTTTGATTAGTTTCTGCTTTTGTAGTTTTTAATCGTTTTTTGATTCTCCTTTCCCTTTTAGGGACACCCCATTTTCTTTCTTATCCTATACAAATTCTTCCTCGTCTACCGTCAATTTTTGATAGCCAACTTTTACACTTTTTCCTTTCTCCTTCTCTACTCTCGCTATAGCTCTTATCTCTCTCTGATTTTATCTCTCTTCCCACGTCAAGTCGTTTTCAATGTAAATACTTGTTTTACTTAGATGGTTTTTTGTTGCCATTACCTTCCTTTTCTCTTCCCAATTTGCCATTTCTGCTAATATGACTTCGTTCCTCAAGTTTACTATCTTGTTGACTTTGACTTTTATTTTTAGTTGTTCCTCAAATAACTTCTTGACTTGTGTTTCAGGTTCTGTAGCGTATTTTATACCTTTAATTATTATATTGTTCTTCTTTCTTTCTTTTTCGTCCTTCTCTTGTTTCCTTTCAAGATTTTCTATTCTACCTACTAGTGCTTCTTTTTCTTCATTCCAAGTTTTCTCCTTTTTCTCCATTTCTAGTTTCAACATTTTTATTTCCTGCTTTATTTCTTCCATACTTATATCCATTTTTGTCATCATTAATTGCATCATTTCCTTCAGATCATCCATCTTTTCTAAGTTTCTATTTGTGTTTCCTTCTGGTGGATCACTGCTCTCCTGCTTTCTTGCTAATTCTTCTTCTTTTCTTTTCTGTTCTGGTGATCTCAGTATTTTCTTACTTTTATTAAATATATGAGCTTGTTCTTCCTCTGTTCTTTGTCTTTTATACATTCCCCAGTTTTCGCTTCGAGACTTCGAGTTATGTTCACTTTATTTATTTATTTTTTTAAACTTTATTTTTAACTTTGCTCTGGTTGGCAACACTGATTATATTTAGTTTAGCGAACGCGCAGTTTGTTCTATGGCTCGAGGCCGCGCGTGACCTTCTACCACTGGCCGTTAGTTTAAACGCTTCTGTCAAATTTTAACTAACTGATACGCTCTTATTCCCCAATAACTTTTCCGCACTTTAATCTCACAATTACACTGACTTTTAAAGTACACTAAAATGACACTGTGCCCTCTTGCAGAGCGATAAGACCCGTTAAACGAGAGATTTTATCGGCTTACACTTTAGACACATGTACCGCACTTAACTGTCAATGAAAACATTAACAATGTCAGAATTTTATTTTGACAGATTTTTTTGTGTACTTCTAATATTTAAAAATCATATATAAATTATGTAGTTGTATTTCTCATAAGAACAATATTTAAAAAATGCGCAGTTAGATTTCCTTATCAAATAGTACTCGTATCATATTCAAGCATCATGTTCCACATGCTGCAGTTATCTGTTGTAAGTTAGTTTCTAGTACAATCTTGTTACACTCGCCTAAGTAAATACATGTATTGTATTCCTCAAAAATTAATAAAGTTTTTTAATTAATAATCATTACTGAATTATCTAATTTATACATGACCTTTTGATGAATTTCAAATAAAAATGTCTATATACGGTAGATGTAGAGAAACGTGTGATAAAATATTTGATTATTTTGTTGATACAATAATACTACTACTTTAATATATTACATTTTTATTAAAAAGTTTTCTCACTTATTTAGTACTATTTTGCATGCAAATTCGTACTATATATATATATATATATATAGAATCTTCGTTGTGTCAGTTTATGGCCCAACTGAATCCGAAAGTGATCTTGAGAAAGATCAATTTTGGAATTTGTTAGATAGTGTGATTGATTCGTGTGATCCAGGTGAAAAAGTTATCGTATGTGGTGATTTGAATGGTTGGGTGGGAGTAAAGAGAAGCATGTCTGGGAATGTATTGGGTAAATATGGTGATGTGAGAGTGAATGAAAACGGTAGGAAAATAGTATCCTTCTGCTTAGAGCGTGATCTTTTCGTTTCCAACTCTGTCTTTAAACATAAATTAGCTCACTTGTATACATGGGAGAATGTGAGGGAGAATAGGCGGAGTGTGATTGATTTTATTTTGTATGATGAACGACTAAGAAGTTTAGTTGTGGATACGCGTGTGAAGCGTGGGGCTGAATTGGGTACGAATGATCATTATTTGGTGGTGTCGCGTATACGTCTGGATAAATGTTGGCGAATGAGGGTAAAAGGCACCGAAAAAATGTTTCGTGTGAAATCTAGTGTACTACAGAATGAGGATATTAGAGATATCTTTGTTGAGAAAATAAATGAATCTTTGCCTGTATGTGAGCCTAATTTTGAATGCAGCATAAATGATGTTTGGATGAAATTTAAGGATACAGTTCTTAAATGTGCAAAAGAAGTTTGTGGTGAATCCAGATTAGGCTCTTGTCCAAGGAATGCATGGTGGAATGATGAAGTGAAAGAAGCAATTGAAGAGAAAAAGAGAGCGTATTTGCAATTTCTACTTGTAAAAGATGTGCCTGGAAGTTTACGTGATGAATGTTTGCTAGAATATAAAAGGTTAAATAAACATGTTAAGAGAGTAGTGAGAGAAAGTAAGGTGCGTTTTGATGATTTGATGAGTGAAAGAATGACGAATGATTTTACTATGAATAAAAGAATGTTTTGGTTGAGTGTGAAGAGATTGAGAGGTGGTAATGTAAGGGCGGTAAAAGCGATTAAGAGTGCAAATGGTGAGTTATTGTGGAATGAATTAGACGTTAGAAATAGATGGTGTGAGTATTTTAGAGGCTTATATGGTAGCGTAAATGGATCGAATTGCTGTAGTGAAAATTCAAGAGAAAATGTTAGAAGTGATGAATGGGATATAGATGAAAGTGATGTTAGTTTTGCATTGTTACGTTTGAAGAATGGTAAAGCTCCTGGTTTGGATGGTATAACGAATGAGATGTTGAAGTATGGTGGTGAGAGATTATTTGATTGGTTAGTTTATTTATTTAGATTTTGTTTGAAACTGTGTGTAGCTCCTGATGATTGGAAACGTGCTATCATTTGTCCTTTATTTAAGGGCAAAGGTAGTTCGAGTGATTGTACTAATTTCCGTGCGATAAGTTTGTTGAGTGTGGTAGGGAAGTTGTACGGGAAGATTCTTATTCACAAGGTACGAACCTTAACAATCTCCAAGTTGAGTAATATGCAAGGTGGATTTTTGCCTGAGAGAGGGTGTGTAGATCAATTGTTTTCTCTTCGTATGATTGTTGAGAAATCACTTGCTAAGAACAAGAAGGTGTTCTGTGGCTTTCTCGATCTTAAAAAAGCATATGATAGTGTTCTTCGAGTTATTCTGTGGGATGTACTTCTAGAGTACGGTATAAATGGTAATTTGTTGGGAGCGATTCGTGCATTATACGAAGATAGCGAGGCTGCGGTGAGAGTTGATGGTAGATTGAGTGATTGGTTTTCTATAGATGTTGGCGTGAAACAAGGTTGTGGGATGTCCCCGTGGTTGTTTAATTTATATATGGATGTGTTGTTACGAAAGTCGCTGAATGGGGCGGATGGTGTACGTATTGGTGGCAGTGTAGTGCCTGCGTTAGCTTATGCGGATGATGTAGTTGTAATGGGTGAATCTGAAGAACAATTGAGAAGAATGATTCTAAGTATAAATGAAGTAGGAAAAGGTTTAAATCTATTACTGAATGTTGATAAATGTAAAGTGTTAGTGTTTGAGAAGAGTGATTTGGTTACTGATTGCAATGTTTCGGTGAATGGTGTGAGATTGGGTCAAGTAAATGAGCTTGTATACTTGGGGAGTGTGTTTTCGAGGGATGGACGTATTGATCGAGAGATTGAAAGAAGAGTATCTGCTGGATGTAAGATATTGGGTGCTCTGGGAACCTTTACTCGGAACGTGAATGTATCCAGAGATGCTCGATTGAGTGTTTATAATGGTGTGTTAGTGCCTACGTTGATGTATGGTAGTGAATGTTGGGTATGGATGAAGAAACATGAACGGCGTATAACTGCTGTGGAAATGAGATATTTGCGGGGTGTGTGTGGATATACTAGAAGAGATCGTGTCCGGAATACATTGGTGTATGATGAATGTGAGATTGGGAAGAATGTTGTAAGAAGAGTGGGAATAAGTCAGTTGAGATGGTTTGGTCATGTAGAACGTATGTCGAATGACAGATTGGTGAAACAGGTGTATGTTGGTGAAATTGAGGGTGAAAGTTTGCGTGGACGGCCTAGGAACAAATGGATGAATATGATTGAAGGGTTGTTGCGTGAGCGAAAGATTCTGAGCGTGTAGAATAAACGAGCTTGTATGAAAAGAATTATGAATGTGGTTGAAGCAAAAGTGGTGTGACAGGATAGGAATGTTTGGAGAAAATTAATTGCAGGATAAATATGATGAATGAAGACAAGCGTATGATTCTTGATTTTAGATTAATTGGTTAGATGTTTTGAGTGTTTACCTGCAATTGTGCGGAGACGATCTTCAGAAACAAGCGCAGTGTACACTAGCGAATGGATGAATGTTTGTTGTGTGTTGATGGATTTTGGTTGTGAGAAAAGAAAGAGTTTGTATGGAGGAAGTGTTAATGTGGTCGAATCGAGTATCGTGTGTCAGGATGAGAATGTTGACGGGTTCGTGCTACCCCATTTAATGGGATATAGCGTGATGTTATGTATGTATGTATGTATGTATATATATATATATATATATATATATATATATATATATATATATGTATATATTGTATATTTAGATATATTTATGTAAATTAGTTAGGATCTTGCTCTGTACCGGGCAGCACCTCCTTTTAAAAACTCCTATTAAATTTATTGATTGGCAATTTTTATATATACCGGGTGTAACACGAAAAGTGAAACATAGGCGTTTAACATAGCAAATCAGTTTTTCCGTGCGCATTGCTTTTTAGGATAAAATCTTTCAAATAAATGTTGTAAAGCATAAAATTCTACATCCGAATCAATAAACAAAATTAATTTTGACTACTTCATAACAGCAGAAATTAAATTTGAAAATTCACGTAATTTCAATTTAATAGTAATAGCCATGGAATTAAAAACAAGAGATGAACAAATGCGTAACGTTTTATACGTCAATGTCAGAATAAATTGTCAAAATCATTTTTACGTACTAAATATTTATTTTCTAAACAAAAATTTAATAATAATAAGGCAAAATATTTTTTTGATTTATTATTTAAGAATAAAAATTATTCACGATAACTAGCAATATTGTTCAATATAGTATTGCTGCTTACAAAGAGAAACCTTTATTTATCACGACGCGCAATTTTTCACACGGTAACATTTCAGTGGCAGCAAAAGGGATGACTCGAAATATTTGGTGATATATATTTGTTTATTATTTTGCCACAACCTTCCGGCCTATAAATGTTCCAATAATGGATTTCCTGAGACCTTTTCTAAACCAGCCCGAGTTAACAACGAAAATGTTGACCTTCAAATATAAACGATTATGTTTGTCAATATATTGGAAATAACAAGTTTTTAAAATTATTTATCTTTTTATAAGCAACTTGGTACACGAAAATTTGTTTTTGAAATAAATGTGCAAAATGCCATGTTATAATACCGAAGTATAATATATTGTCAAAAGCAGATTTGCCCACTAAGATAATGCATAATTCTTTTTTTTAATCCTTGGTTTTGCAAAACAAAGATCAATGCAAATAAATTGTGTTGTTATGTGACTATATCCCTTATTAAAGTATAGCAAGTGGAAACCAGATTCGTTCTATTAATTTTGTGTATTTTTTTATAGATTATAATTTATTGAGAACCATATCATACAATAACATTTAACATCATATCTTATTATTTGCTGAAAAATAGAAGATATTTTATATTTTAATTCAATTCTTAGGTACCTACTTAATATTTCGCGTTTTGTCAAAAATAAGTCAATGTAATTGTAATTTACATCACAAAATAACATAATTAAATTTGAGGAAAAATATAGATACACAAAATCTAGTGTTGAAATTGTAAAATTAAGATATTTTTAATATATTTAATTAAAGTTGGACCTTGATAAAATAACCGCTGTCAGATTATCGATTTTGGTTATATGACGGATAGGAAGAATATATAAATGATCGACCATATTATTGTTTGAAACTTTGCGCAAAACAATCGTACATTGGTTTAATATTCAAATAATAAACTATTTTAATTATTTTTTTGTTTTTGAGAAACAAGATTTCATTGTTTTGTTTATCTTTGTTCAAATTTGTTACATATATTATCATTATATACATTATCGTCCGTCAGTACTGTGGTGTGGATAGCAATATGGAATTCGAATCCGGAGATCCCGAGTTCGAATCTTACTCAAGCTAAAAATTATATAAACTACCACACTGCGGCTCGGTGAGTGCGGACCCTGTACTGTAATTGGGATTAACTTCCTGTTGTACAGAGTAACATAAATAAATAAATAAATAAATTTTACAATGAAATTTGACTTCATTACAATTAATCAAAATTACCGCATAAAACTTGCGACCTTAAATAAATACTGAAATTTTTGTTTCAATCAAATAATTATTTGAACAATTTTATATACGTTTTCAGTACAAACATAATGTACAAATGATATGTCATTAATATATGATGATTTTCCAAACATTTGATTCTGTTATGTATGACCGGTCATTTTAGCAATTTATAAATTACCGTGGTTTGAGTACCGCTGGTGATAGTGCAACACGCAGTGTGAAGGTGATAATTGGAATTTGTGATTTGTGAGAAGTTTCTACGAAGCTGAAAATTTAAATCTGTATATAATCCAAAAATTTACAGTGCGTAGTTAGAGCAATTGTTATAATAAGTGTAAGAAAGTGGAATTATAAACATTAAGACTATGTGCAAAACAGTTTCTTGACAGTAAACGCTGATCAGCTGCGAGCGCAGAGCGAGAGACCACGTAGCGCACGCGTAGTCAAGACAAACTGAGCAAGGCCAGAGCGCCAAAGAACGTGAGAACCAGCGAATATCAAAAGTATCGACACGGCAACAGTGAAACTCGAATTCGAGACCTATTACGTGGAAACTTATTCAGGAAAAAATAAACTAAGATAAACTAAGTTCATAATAGAGATATATATGTCTAACAAAAACAAAAGAGACATATCCAATATAACAAGCCCTGAGTCACAAGAGGACATTTTTAAGAAAAGTAAATTGATTGCGCGAAGTCCCAAAAAGGAAGGGCAGGCACTAAATCTAGAAGAAATGGATAAAATAGAGAAAATGTTTGAGGAATTGAAAGGTATGATAAATAGAAATACTGAAAATAACGAAAATTTGAAAGTAATACTAACAAAACAAATAGAAGAAAATGAAAAGTTGAGGGACGAAATCAGGAAAAAAGGTGAGGAGTGGCAAGATTTAACTACTAGAATTGAAAGGCTAGAAAAGAGAGCAGAGATGTACGAAAGAGAAAGGAAAAAGAATAATTTAGTAATTACGGGATTCAAAACAAATCAGGATAAGTTAAAGGATGTTGAAAAATTGTTTAAGGAAAGCCTGCAGGTGGATTTGAAAATACAAACAGTCAAGCAAAAAAAAATAAGAGTAGTAAAGACATGCTACTAGTAGAATTGAAAAACTGGAATGAAAAACAGTTGATAATGAGAAATAAGGGGAAACTGAAAGGACAAAACATATACATAGACCACGACCTAACAATTAATGAACAAAGAGTGCAAGCCGAATTAAGGAAAAAGGAAAGAGAAGAAAAGAAAACAGGTAAAAAAGTCACAGTGGGATATAAAAAGTTGTGGATTGAAAATAATTTGTACATCTGGAACGAAACAATCAACAAAATTGTCAAAGATGATTTGTCAAAAAAGGTTAGTAAAAGAAAATAAAACAAATCGGAAAAATGGAAAAAAGAAAATGGCAATGGAGACGGGCATAAATAGATTGAACAAAGTAGGTAATAAGGGTAAAAAATATGATAAAGTAAAACAAAAAGATTCAAAAATTAATAGGATAAAAATAGGAACATGGAATGTTAGAGGGATTAAAGATAAGGAAAATGAGATAGTGTATGAAATAGACAAACTGAATATAGAGTATATAGGGCTTACTGAAACGAAAAAGAAGGGAAAAGGTCTAATACAAATTGACAATGGATATTGGCTGTACTGGGCAGGAGTAGGTAACGAAGAATCTGCGCAGGCAGGAGTAGCAATGGTAATAAAGGATGAAAATATGAAACAAGTGCGAAAAGTGAATTACAGAAATGAAAGAATGCTTACGCTAGAAATAAGAATCGAGCAAGAAAATATATCATTATTGCTAGTGTATGCACCGAATGAAGATGCGACAAAAGATGCAAAAGAAACCTTTTACTATGAATTACAGCAAGAAATAGACAGACTAGAAGGCAGAATAATAATAATGGGAGACTTTAATGGAAGAGTGGGCATGGTAAATACGGGTTTTACATGGTGTCTAGGCAAACACGGTGAAAAAGAGAAAAATAAAAATGGCCAAAGACTAATTGAGTTGTGCATAGAAAATGAACTAATAATAGCAAATTCCCACTTTCCGCACAAAGAAATTCATAAAATCACAAAGGAAATGAAAAGCAGAGATGAAAAATCAATTATAGACTATTTTTTGGTAGACAAAAAAACAAAGTAAGAAGAGACCCAGAAATAGGAAGTGACCACTACTTGCTACAGATGACGCTGACGTTAATAAACGAAAAAAAAGAACAAAGAAGAAAAACAATAATAAATAAAAAGATTAAGTGTTTCAAGTTAAGAATTGCTGAAACTAAGGAAAAGTACAAAAATATACTTATAAGTAAAATACAGAACATGATAGAACCTACGCTAATATAAGACGAATGGTTAGCACAGAAAAATAATATCTTGGAAGCAGCAAAATTAAGCTGCGGGGTAAGCACAATAAATAATAAAAGAGGAAAGAGAACGGCGTGGTGGTCAGGAATTGTAAAGAGGGCAGTGCAACAGAAGAAGAAAAAGTGGAAAATTTATATCGCAAGTAGAACAAATGAAAATTACGAATTATATAAGAAAGAGAGAAAAAATGTAAAAAACGTGATAAAACAAGAAAAAAAGAAAAGTTGGAGAGAATTTGGAGAAAATATGGACAGGAATTATAGAGAAAACCAAAAACTGTTTTATGGGGCAGTAAGAAACATGAGGAAGAAAACAGAACCCACTTTAAAAAATATAAAAGATAAAAACGGTAATATTTTACAAAACGAAGAAGAAATAATGGAAAAGTGGAAACAGTACTTTGAAGAGTTGGAGGATAATGATGAACAAGTAGCACGTGAAAATATGAATGAAATAGAAACCAGTTGTAAGGTATATATTTCTATGGAAGAATTGGAAAAAACATTAACTAAGGCTAAATTAGGAAAAGCTCCGGGAATTGACATGATCACTATGGACATGATAAAAGCAGCCCCAGAAGAAGTCAAAACAAAGTTACTCAAGCTAATGAATAGAGTACTAGAGAATGGAGAAGCCCCGGAAGACTGGAAAGTAGGCATAGTCACGCCAATATTCAAGAAAGGAAACTAGAGAATGTAGTAATTACCGAGGAATTACTCTACTGAGCACAGTAGCAAAGATCTTTGCAGGAATAATAGAAACAAGACTAAGAGGAAAATTAGAACCAACAATAGAAGAAAACCAATACGGATTTAGACCACAACGTGGAGTATTGGACGCAATATTAATGCTACGTCAAATTAGTGAGAAAGTACTTAAAGAAGATAAAGAGATACATTTATGCTTCATCGATCTAGAGAAAGCATATGACAGAATAAAAAGAGAAGATGTATGGCAGGCACTTAAGTTAAGAGGAATTGAAGAATATCTCATAGTTGCAATTCAAAGCCTATATAATGGAACTAAAAGCTATGTTCAAGCAAATAATAACAAATCTCATTTTTTTTAAACGAAAATTGGCCTAAGACAAGGATGCATACTGAGCCCACTACTCTTCACACTTGTTCTCGATACCGCCATCAAAATTGCAAGAAAAGAAATAAAACAATATCTATTAGGACACTGGAAAATGAAACAAGTTACTCTCTCAGAGATATGCTATGCAGATGATAAAGTATTATTAGCTAAAGATGAAAAACAACTGCAAAGAAACTTAAACACCTTCAATTACTGGCTGAACAAAATAAATATGAAAATTAGCTGTGAGAAAACCAAAACGATGGTTATAAGTGCAAAACCAATGAAACACCAAATAGAATTAGAGGAAATAGAGTTACAGCAGGTAGAAGAGTTTAAGTACCTGGGCTCCATGTTCACAGCGAATGGTAAAATAGAGCGTGAAATAACGGAACGAGTTGGAGCGACTGGAAAGTTATTCAATGCTATATAGGCACCGTTTTTAAATAAAAAAGAAATACCCATAGGAGCAAAAGTTCAGATATTCCGAAAAGTGGCTGTCCCTGTATTAACATTAGGATCAGAAGCGTGGACTACAACTGAAAAACTGTAGCAGGATTAGGAGCACTGAAATGAGATTTTTGAGAAAGATTAAAGATAAATCAAAACTAGATCGGATAAAAAACGTAGAATATAGAGATGAATTAGGAACAAAACCGGTGGAACAAGTAATAGAAGAAGGTCAGTTAAAATGGTATGGCCATGTACAAAGGATGGAAGAAAGTAGAGAAACAAGAAAAGTATATAAGGCTAAAACAGGTAAAAGAAGGCGTAGAGGAAGACCCAAAAAACTGGAATGAGGAAATTAAGAAAGTGGCAGAAAGGCGAGAAATCCACTGGAATGAAGTGAAAAGTAGAACGCAAGACATAAAAGGTTGGATCTGTGGCGGGCTTCGCCGGCACGAGAGGAACTCAAATTCAAGTGAACTCAAACTCAACAAAGCCCGACACCAGAAATGGTAAAAGGGCTCAACGATTAAGTAAAGTTAAGTAAGTATAAATTACCGTCTTTTTTCCAGCTTCATAATTCACAAATAAAAATTTTGACAGTGTATAGGTGTATATAATTTGGTTAATATTTATCAGTTGTTAAAATTTTTAACCAATGTATTCTAGCTACTATAATTTTCTGTTTCGATTGTTCATTATAAATTAAAAGTTAAAAAAAAAGCAGCAAAATAATAAATCTGACCTACCATTCTGTATGCATTGAGATACAAGGTGATGGGAGTAAAATTACTTGTAAACATAGGCGCCAACAGACATTTTTACGGGAGAGTCGATATTATTGAAGGAGGTAAAATATCGGAAATCAATGCTATCCATCGGTAAATCTGTATATCACCAAGCACTTCTACTATTTCCTATAAGTGATAAATTTGGAATATAAAAACTTTTAGGATGTTGAGTGTTCTTGTTGTTTCGATTTTCAGTTCTTGTAAATGTGCTCTCCATGTCACCTTCGAGTCGAGAATAAGGCTCAGAAATTTAAATGTGTTGGTAAACGGGATTTGAGAACCATTCATCGTTAATACTGGTTTATTTGCTGGTTTTTTGACTTTTCAAACTGCATTGCCACAGTTTTTGTGGTTGAGATTTTGAATCCAGTTACTGATGTCCATTTTTCGAGGGTTCTCAGAGTTGTGTTTAGGATGTCTCAAATGGAGTTTGTATTTTTCCCTTTGCAGTAGACACACAGGTCGTCAGCAAAAAGTATTGGTTTTACGGGTGCGGGAATGGAATTTATAACTTTATTGATTGCTATCAAGAAAAGAGTCGTTGATATAACAGACCCTTGTGGAATTCCGTTTTGTAAATGTTTAGTATCTGAAAAGCTGCCATTGTATTTTACTTTGAATGTTCTATCCGTTAGATAGTTTTGGATGAAATGTAGCATGCTGCCGTCTACGTAATATTCTTTTAATGTTTTAATAATGTACCGCCAAGTAGTATCATACGCTTTTTCTATGTCAAAGACAATAGCGATTACCTTCTGTTTATTTTTGAATGTTGCTTGTTTGTCATTTCCTAAAGCCGCCTTGATATTTATTAATTAGTTCTTTGTATTCTAAGTACCAGCTTAGTCTGTTGTTGACTATTTTTTCCAGGATTTTGCACAAGGCATTTGTTAGTGCTATTTGTCGATAACTTTGTGGGTTTTGTTTTTCTTTGGTTTTAAAATTGGTAATATTACAGACTGTCTCCATTGTGTGGGAAAGGAGTGGGTAGTCCAAATGTGGTTATATATGTATAATAGGTGGTCTATAGCTTTGTCGGGTAGGTTTTTTATAATTTCGAATTGGATGTTGTCTGGTCTAGGACAGCTATTATTTTTTTGCATTTTGAATTGAGAGTGTTAGTTCTACTTTATGAAATTCTCTGTTTATCGGATTTATGTGGTCGTTATTTATGTTTATTTGTGTTTTTTCTTGTATTTGTTTATGCAGTAGAAAGTTTTTATCGTAGAATTTCATTGGATTGTTTCTGCTATTGTGTTTGCTATATCTCTAGGGTTTGTTATCTTCTGGTAATTTTTATTAAGACTGAAGTCGGTAAGGTATAATTTTTATTTTTAATTTTGCGTATTTTATTCCAGACTTCTGATGTAGGTGTTTCCTTGCTAAGTGTGGATACATAATTTCTCCAGGATAGTTTTTTTTTGCTGAGTTTAGTTGTTCTGCGAGCTATGGCTCGTGTTTTCTTAAAATTTTAAAATTTTTCGGTGTTTTTATTTTTGTTACATTTATTGAATGCTGTTTTGTTTTTTCGTATAGCTTTTGCGCAGTTTTCGTTGCACCATGGTACGCACTTTTTGTGTGTATTTTTAAAGGCCTATTGCTTTTTGACACGCGTTATTTATGTTATTTATGAAGTTTTCGATTAGTTTATCTGTGTTATTAAACTGACTAATTAGATTATCTATTCTGGCTTGGTCGGAGCATCTATTTGGTGATATGTATATGTTACAAGTAGTGAATTCTTCTGGATACAGTATTTTGGTAGCTACTGCTTCAATGTTGGTTTGAAGATGTATTTGTTGTGAGGGTGTGGAATTCTTGACTAGTATTGCCACTCCTCCACTAGCATGGGGGCAGTCTCTGTTGTTTCTATATATTTCGTAGCCTTTTACTTTAATTTTTTGGTTTTCTTTTAAATTGATTTCTTGTAGAAATAATAAGTTTGGTTAATGTTATGTTTTTATAAGTTCTATTTCTTCGCAATGGGCCCGAACTCCATTACAATTCCATACTATCATTTTGTTGTTTAGTTTGTTCTTCATCTGTATTTTCTTTAAGGTAGTTTATTAGTTTGGTGAATCTGTATTTCATTGATCTGTATTTTAATTGTTAATGTATGGTTAAGAGGGTTTCTATTAATTTGTGTATATCATTCGTGTATTCCTTAACTACGTTGAGTGGGTCATTTGATTGATGAGTATTTTCAATAAGATCTTTAAATAAGTAATTAATATATAATAATTTTTTGGGGTTTGCGTTTATAATATCTTTTGTCGGGGCTGGTAGTTCGTCTACGTTTAATTTATTTTGTGGACTTATGGATCTATCTTTCTTGGGTTGTAATGATTTTCTTCACCACCACCCGCCATGCTTGCCTGAAACTCAGGTAGCAGATCTACGATTCAATTTTTTTGCTGGATTATTTCTGTAGTTCATTTTTTTGTCACGAGAGAGAAATGAGATTTTTTTGGCTGGCTGTCAAAAGAGATTCTGCTTCGAGAGTTCATCGACGACGGTCGATCCAGATTCTGCTTCGAGATTTCATCGAAGACGGTCGATCAAGGGTTCTGCCTTCAGACTTCGTCGTAATCGGTAGATTTTGTGGATGCTGTCCGAGATCTTATTTTGTTGTCGGCCATGTTGGCTAGAGTTTTTTGTGTTTATTGTGTAAGTAGAGACTTACTTCCTGTCCAACGTCCCTGTCTCAACAACCCCATCATTCATTATTCATCTCTTCACCATTCTCATTATTTTCATCGTCATTTTCTTATGTGCTTGCGTAACGTAAAGTTATTTATGAAACATTTTGTACTTTTTGAGAACTTTGATTATGAACCTTATGTAATACCTTTGTTTGATTTTGTACTTAAGTTTTGCTTTGTAACCTACAGTTTGTTAATTAACTTGAGCTTTGCTAATTATTTAGAGCTGGAATCTTTTGCTTTGTCATTTTTGCTTTATACGCTTGGCTTTGTGTATGTAAATTTGTGGTAGGGCTTGCTGCTGGTTTAACCCCTGTTTTAGGTGCAACCAGTAAGGGATTTTAGTCTGAGCTACCTAAGAGAGGAGAGGCTTGGAGAAGTGACCTACCTTAACTCTCTGAAGACGACTGTCGAGACAAGCAGTGTATTGAGTGGCCTCACGCACTTTACCAAGGACCAACACATCTTTTTACGTCCGGAAGCTCACCGTACTTGATCTCCAGTCACGAAGATCGGTTTACTTCAACTTTTCGTCTCCGTCCTCCTCTCCAGGAGTCTCAGAAGAAGAGGATTAGATAGTCCAACCTACCATTTTTTGCAGCGTACGTTTGACACTGTCTTAGTTGAATAGCAGATTCCACCGCTCAGTTAAGTTACCTCTTAGTCTCTGTTTTTTGATTTAGTTTGTTGATTTGGTTACAAAGATTAGGTTAAAGTTTAACTTGTATTTTAGTTGTGATTTTGATTTATTATGTTATGCACATCATACCTTTTGTGTCACTAGTTCCTAGCTCACTAGAGTGTCCCTTCTTTTTTTCGAGCTAGATGGCGCCTCCGGAACCTACGCCCAGCACCGCTGAACATAGTTAGCCAGGTATTGTATATGTGGTGCTTCCTTTGAGTTTTGTGTAAGCCGAAAGGCCTTGGTATTGTGTGTAGCGCGCCAAAAGTAGAAGAAGCATTACAGGGTCTTTTCTGTTTGGTTGGGTTTCCTGTTATTGTTCCTTGTGTATTTATGCTTTGTGATAATATTTCATTATCGTCTTGGATTTGACTTTGGCTTGTACTTTCATCATCGCCATCTTCGAGGTTTGTTGCTGGTCGTTTTTTCTCTTGTTCGTTATTTGAATTTGTAGGTTGTGTACTTTTTGTTTGATGGTTAATGGTTTGAGTCTGGGGTAGTGTTTCTATTTGTAGGGTTTCTTTTGTGTTTTGTGTATGTAATGTGGGATACATTTTAGCTCCATGCCCCTGTTTTCCGCATTTTGCGCATGTTGGTGCTTCAGTAGAAAGAAATATTCTATATGGTGTATCTTCGTGATTTATGATTAAGGATGTTGGTATGGTTTCCTTTCCGTTTTTCTCTTGTTTGATGTAGACTTGTCTCCGGAAACTTAATTCATGCGCGTATTCTGGGTCATGTAGTAAGCCTTGTTTTAGGTAGTTAACTATTGACATAATTTTCAATCCTGCTTCTTGCAGTGTTTTTAGTAGTGTGTCGTTAGGTATAGTTGGGCAGATGTTAGAAATTACGAAGTGTTGTGCTGGTGTTATTAATCTACTGATAGTTATTTCTTTATTTTCTATTATTAGGCTAGAAGATTTGGAAATTAAGTCGTGTACTATCTTTTTGTTTTTTAAATAAACGCACATGCATTTGTTAGATATTCGAGATACGTAGCTTATATTTATTGGTTTAACTAGATTTCCTATAGCTTTGATGTATTCGCCTAGCTGGATTCTGTGTACTATGTGCATAACGATCGCCTGTTCTTTTTTGTGATTTAGATTACTTGTCTTTGTAGCGTATGTAACCTGTGTTATTCCGTGTGATGTTGGTTGCAAATTTTCTAGTAAATTTTGATTCTTTTGCATTTGGTTAAAATTTTCTGTTGGTTGAATTTGAGAGACTTACATGGTATTTTCTTCATGAGAGTTCATTTTGGGTTATTTTATTTTGGTTTAGTAGTAAGATGCTTCATTTAAGTTATTTGTATTTAAATTGGCTTTGGTAGACAAGATACAGCTATTGTCCGCTAGACAGCGCTTCGATAGTCTCTGATATCGTTATCGCTATTGGTTGTTAGATGGCGCTGTTGTACAATGAATGAAGATCACTAGTTAAGTTTTATAGATGACTTTGCTTTAGTTATTTTTCGGTTATAAATACTATTTCGATATTATTTGTGGGAAGGTGGTGTAGGACTTACAATAAAAAGATGTATGGATGGCTTCACAGATTACCTTAAACTGGTGTATCCGTCTCTGCAACTTATGCGAATTTTATTTCACTTTTCACTTTGATTTAGACCGGAATGGAATCACGATATGTTCACTCCGTTCAATAAAAACAACTCTGAACTGATAATTTTATTTCAAATACATATTTAATATATTATTATTTCATAATTAATGTTTATATTAGGTAAAATGGTCGTTAAATACTGCCTAGTTCGAAACTTTGATTAGGTTTATACAAAACGTCTTTATACATTTAATATAAAAATAATCAAATTATTTTTTGTTACAAAATAAATAGTTTTTTTTGCAAAATTTCTGTATATAGGTACTTAACAATTACAGAAGAGGAAAATGTGGACCGGTTGTATAACAGCGTGATAGAAGAAAGCTCTAGTCCACTCTTGACGTAGCTCGAAACATTAGTTTATTTTCTGCTACTCCGTATTTCTTGTAATGTAAGATGAATTATTTCCACTTGCTACATTTGTTCTGGAAAATATGCTAAATGTTTCCATATAATTTGTAAATAATAACATAGAATAGTTTTATGCCGTATGATCAAATGATTTGTGTTCATATGTACAGCAAATGGACTTAAATAATGCAATAATTTAATAAAAAAGCATGAAGATATTCGTATATTACAAATATACGCGTAGCGTAAATTATTGACAGGTACATATTTACTGACTTAATATCTTAAACAACACTTTATTTTTTCATATGTTTCCAAATTCCTATTCATTTATTCATTTAGTGGCATATATTACTTTATTTTTATGAATTGGTAATGTAGGAGTACACGTTAAAATTTTGATATAAAATGTATTTTAGCCGTGCGATTGATTTGCAATTGTTCATATTTATTCTAATCCAGAACATGTCAATAGTAGATTGAAATGTAATCCTCCTTACAAAAAATATATATTAAATTCCTTTTAAAATGTTTTAGAACATATGATTTTACATCTGTCTTGAATTTATGTATTTTTGAAGTATTTGACAAATATTCCTTACAAATTTTATTATTACTTTTTTCCACTTTTAATTAAATATTAGTATTTTTCGTCCATAATACAACTTTTATAGCATTGCAAGCTGGTATTTTCGTTTTGTATATAATTTTTCTTCTCGACAAATTACGTATCAGTCAATCACTGTCATTACAAAACAAATTCCAAGACCACCAATAAAAATTAACTAGTTCCTTGTACATACTTTTAGTTCATCCAGTTAAGTCATTACCTTTACTCTAACTTCAGCTTTTTACATTCATTTGTCTTTGTATAAAACATTAATGTTTCTGTAGGTGTCAACGTGATATATGAAGAATATAACTGTTAGGATTTAATTGTCTTTAAAAAATGTATAATACATTATAATTTTCAAGAATTCAAAATTACATTAGAAAGATATTTTTATATTCTAATAACAAGGGAGTTTTTTTTATTCATTAATTCTTATATGGTATAGGTTTCTTATGCCTAGGTACATATTAAGTTATTCAATTGTAAAAGAATTAAAAAAAAGTAGGAGACATAAAAAAACTGATACATAATCAAGTTTCTGAACAAAAACATAAAACAATCAGCTCTGTAGATTTAATTTTCTTAAAGCACAATAATAGAGCAGTTCTTGCAGTGACCACAAACCCTGGCTTTGTTGGACATAATAGATAACCAAATTAAGTTTCGAAATGAAATTTCGCGTAGATACTGACCGCAAGAACAGTTTCAAATAACCGCAATGAATTGTTTCGCTTCAGTTGAACAATAGTTCTTGCTCGTGGGGTCAGTTGATTTTATGGATTTGAACTATTCTTGCACAGATAGTCGGTTCTAACTCTGTGAATATAGGTTACTGTAGAGTTTAGAAAATATCTATAACATCAATTATAGCGGATGTAAAATTACGATATACTGAGAATTATAAAATAAATCTAAAATTTAAATTCAACGAACTGTATTTTATTACAATTTAGTTATAAATATACTGTAACACATGTTGAACCCAGGTTCGAATCCCACAGCCGACGAACAATTTTAACCACATTAAAACTACCCTTGTAACTCCTCATCCACTAATATCTTTGGGGGCGATTTGACGACTGGTAACCGCTCTTTACGCGATGAAAAATGTAATGTCTTGAGATCTGTTACGGCAGTGTTCCATATCCAATAATCTGTAAAAATCGTGATGATTAATTTATTCTTATTTATATTATGTCAAACGATTTGATACGTAGTTGTTGATATATTTTTATTTATATTTTAGTTATAGAGAAATTATTGTACGTAACACATGCGTAAAATGTCTTTCTGAAACGATTATGTGGTTTCAGCATGAACCGTAAGATAATGTTAAAATACTTTCAGAAATTATATACAATTCCATTTTAAAAATCTATAATGCCATCGCTTTCTACAAAGCGGAAGTAAATTTCAATACCTTTTTACAGCAAAAAGTGCCATTTTCACCTCAAACTTTGTAATTTAAACTACCTATAGGTCTAAAAAAGGAAATAGCCATTTGTTCCTAGTTTTTCAATTACTTGTATAGAAATTCCATATTATTTTTAATTATATTGAAGTGATGATGGTTGAAGGTCAATGCTTATTTATTTTTCTAGTTTTAAAAAAATAGTGCAGCGTACTTGATTATATTGTCACTTTAAAATCAAGTCTGTTGAAATATTTTCCTTATTTATATATCGCAGTACGTATGAATTCGATGTCTGTACACGGAGGTGTGTAAACGTGTTCTGTGCACCTCTGCTAGTAGCTAATAATATTCAAGTGCTATATTCAGTTGTTTGCAATTTTTGTAAAATATATTATATTAAAATAAATAGATCTATCTAAAATCTACGTTATAATAAACGTCATCTATATTAATTTTAAAATACCGTCATACAACAATGTCTCCGCCCAATAAAAATACACGTTCTGCATCTGCATCAAAAGATAAAAACGTGAGTGGTGATTCTACTACTGATCGTGATGAAAGCTTAATTATGAATGTAGTGCAAAAGTTATTACTTAACTAAGAGTTTATCAAATCCATAAAAACTGCTATTTGTGAAATTATGAAGGATGAACTCGACTCGATACTGGCAGCGCATGAAGTTCAACTCAAAAATCTGGAGGAGTCAGTTCAAGTGAAAAATGAAAACATTTTGAAGTTAGAAAATGATGTGGACAATCTGGAGCAATATTCACGAAGAAATAATATTCGCAATTTTTGGTGTTAAAGAAGTACAAGGTGAGAACATTAAAACTGTTGTTGCTGACTTGTTCAAGGACAAAAATATTATTGTAAATATGAATGACATTGATCGATGTCATAGTGTAGGTTTTAGCCAGTCCAATAAACCTCGCGCAATATTAATTAAATTTATCTTGTACGAATCTAAAATCTCAATTCTGAATAAAAAACACATGTTTCGAGGCTCAGGTGTCACTCTTAAAGAAGATTTAACAAAAAATCGCTTAAATCTAATGCGCCAAATATCATTAAAAATTGACTTAAAAAATTTATGGTCCATCAATGGAAATATCTTCTTTAAATATAACGAAAAGACACACAAAATTAAAAATATTGATGAATTTAATAAAATTGTTAACAAGTAATATTATTGAAATTTATAATCCTTTGTACTAATTACTATTTTATATTATAATGTTACTTATTGTTCGGAATATATTGTCTAAATTTGGGTATTGTTATATGTTTGGTTTGTTATACTAGATTCAATTTCTGTAGATTATTTATGTCGCAATAATAAATTGTAAATAACTATTTATAAATAACACTAGCATTGGGGCACATACTCTATACACATAGTTGTTACCTTTTAGTTTGTTTATTTTAGAGTAAATATATGATAATTTAAGTAACAATGCCGTCATTGTTGTTTGGGCATTTATATGTTAGACCATTGAGTACTGGATTTGATATATTGTATGATAATGTTACTGGAACTAATTACGACATTTTTGCTATTTCGGAAACGTGGTTAAGTGGAAATAATCCTTCTGATACATTTAAAATACAAGGATATAATTTACTGAGATTAGATAGAGTTAATAGAGGCGGATGAGTGGTATTTTATATTAAAGATTCTTAAAAATTATAATAAGTTAACAATTTCTGATGAACTAACATCGGATTTGGAACAGCTTTGGATACGAGTTAAAATTAACAATAGAAAACTTGTATTTGGTGTTATTTATCGCCCTCCTAAAGGAAACATGCTTGAAGCTGTAAATTTACTAGATAATTCCTTATCACTTATAATTCCAGAAAATGATGATTTACTGTTGGCAGGTGACTTGAATGTAAATATGTTGGATTTAGAGAAAACTGGAACAATTCTTCTTTATAATATGATCGAGTCCTATAGTTTATCATTAATTAACAATCAGCCAACTAGAATTAATAATAATAGTTCCACTCTTTTGAATTTGATTATCTGCTCCAATCCAGAAAAGGTGAGTGAAATTGATACTTCTGATGTTAACATTTCTGATCATTTACTAGTTAGTTGTAAACTTGAGATACATAGATCTGTACAAGGACGAAAGGTAATTAGGTATAGAGATTTCAATAATTTAAACTATGATGAGTTATACCAAGATGTATATAACGTTAATTGGCGTTCTATTTACTTGTTGTCATATATTGAATCTAAAATTTCCTTTCTTAATGAAAATTTAACTAACTAAACTCTTTGATAAGCACCTACCCTTAAAATACCTGAGAACAAGGAAGACATATACACCTTGGATAACACCGGAAATAAAACAGATAATGAAAACACGTGATAACTTTCTTTTACTTTATAAGCAAACGAATATGATGGAATATTTAGAACAATACAGAATACTTAGAAATAAAATCACTAATTTAATTAGAAATCAAAAGAAAACTTACTTAAATAACTTATATTCCAATAGACACAATAAAAACTTATGGAGAACTTTAGCCAAAAATTTAAGTAATACATCAAATAATAATGTTATTCCTGAACATCTATATAATCCTCAGAATATAAATAATTATTTTGTTACTTCCGTTCAAGATTTAATTCTAAATAACAATCCTGAAGAAATTTGTGAATTTTATGACGGGCATGTTGATGCTAAGGTGGCAGATAAATTTTATTTTCAATTAGTAACTAGCTCTGAAATAGAAAAATGCTTTGATAACTTGAAATCTAATTCTGTTGGCTCTGATGGTTTTTGCTTGAATATGTTAAAAACAGTCTTAGCTTTTATTAAAAAATACATCACACACATTATTAATTTCTGTTTGATGCATAATGTTTTTCCAAATTGCTGGAAAATCTCTCATGTAGTTCCTATTCCTAAAATAAGAGTTCCTAAGGATTACAAAGACCTAAGACCCGTTAGCATATTGCCAACACTATCAAAAATTATTGAAAAAATTATTTTTAATCAAATTATTTGCTTCCTAAATAAATACAGCCGGTCTCCTTAATGTTACAGATGACATATTTCATGAGCTTGATAATAATAGAATTTCACTATTAATTGGATTGGATTTCTAAAGCGTTTGCCACAATTAACCATAAAATAATGTGTTCTAAGCTTCATTATTTCGGCTTCACAAATAATGCAATTAAACTGATTGAGAATTATTTCAGCAACAGGTATCAAAGGGCTGTTATGGATTCACAAATGTCTACCTGTGAAAAACTGTTTTCCGGGGTTCCACAAGGGTCAGTGCTGGGTCCTCTTTTATTCAGTGTTTATACTGCTGATTTTCATTAAAAACTAGAGCACTGTTCATACCATTTATATGCAGATGACACAAATCAGTTCATAAGCAAGATTTGATACAATCGTCTGCACAAATAAATCAAGATCTTGATGCTATAGCGTGTTTTGCAAAAAAGCATCAGTTGATTACAAATCCTGAAAAATCATCATTAATTATTTTTTGTAAAAAGAAAGACAGAGAATACTTAAACTTAAATTGTCATTTACAGATTTTAGGAGTTAGAATTACTTCATCGGATTGTATAAAAATGCCAGGTGTACACATTGATGAGGATTTACGATTTAAGACACATATTAATCTTTCAATTCAGAAAGCTTTCAGTAGTTTGAAGCTTCTCTACTCAAATAAGAGTTTACTTGATTCTTCATTGAGAAAGGTTTTGGTGGATTCACTGGTACTTTCAAAGTTTAATTACGGTGATATCTTATACGGACCTTGTTTGGATCTGGTAACTCAGAAGCGTATTCAGAAGCTCCAAAATTCTTGCATAAGATTTATTTTGGGTATTAGAAAATATGATCATATTTCGCACACTTTTCCTGGCTTGAAATGGTTGAATATGGAAGATCGTAGAAAACTAAATTTTTCTTCATTTGTACACAAAACTATCTTAACTAAATTGCCTCCTTATTTACATTCTAAATTAAAATTATCTGCTAATACTCATTCATTCAATGTGCGTAATCAATTTATGCTTATCATTCCTCATCATACTTCAAATATGTTTCAAAGATCATTCTCTTACTGTTCTTCTAAATTGTATAACTCCATTCCTAAGATATATAAAGGTTTTAATTTACCACGTTTCAAGAAAGAATTTCGTAATTTATTATTGTCTAATTATCTCTAGTTTCATTATTAATAATGTAACCCTGGCTGTAACATATCTATGTATTATGATTGTATTCTATATAGAGGTTAAGTGGAAGAGCAGCTTAAAGCTGAACTTTGCCGCAATAAAAGTATTATTATTATTATTATTATTATTATATTATTATGTAATATTTATATAATAACAATACAAAATATTACTAAATTTGTTATACATTTTAGAATATAAAATTTTATTATAAATTTTATTATAAATATTTTTCTACAAAAAAAATATATAATATTTTCATATATAGATTTCGCAACTAGCGCTAAAAAAATGAATTAGACGTGAATTTTAGTTCTGTTAATGAAAAACATAAACTTTTTGTTTGTGAGATAAATTAGTTACCGGCTATTCGGGCGATACCTACGATCCGAGATCTCTGAAACTTTGACCTCATTGCAGAGCCAACCATTTGTATGATTCTATAAAAACATAATTGATTATTAACAAGCAGTTCAATACGAAACCGCAATATCCGTTCTTTCTATTTGCCAGACAAGGTATAATTAATTCATCTACTATTAGTACCGACACTGAGAAGTAATTAAAAAATTGAAAAGTATCAACTAAACAATTTCATAATCTCTAGAAACTCGCAGTCATAATGTAGTTTTAATATTTATGAGCTTGTGTACAATTTATTGAGAGATATTATTTATATTTTATCTTGTTGGAATTTTAATAAAATGTTACCAAAATTATGATTTTATTTTCATGGTATCATTTTCAATCAAAAAGTATTTGCAAATATAAGTTTCACATGAAGAAAACTCCTTGAAAAGGGGAGGATTATAACAAGTCAAAGAACGCACATTCCTAGTGAATACAATTAATTAATTAGGTTTTGCTCAAATGAGGCCAATTATTCATAATTTAATTATGTATTTATTTATAATTTAAGGCTGTACAGCAGGGCGAATTTTAATAACAGTACAGCACAAAGTAATAAAATAATAATATACAAACAGATCAAAAGAAAATTATACAATTATATAGAATTTAAATAGAAACAAAATCAACAACAGATATTTATACATAATATTATTACATTAGCGAGAGACAATAAATTCTATCAAATGTTTTAAATTTTAAAAAACTAGAAGAAAATATATCAAGACAATGTGACACAGATAAAATTTTGTTGTAGGTATGAGATAATCCATAAATTGGAGAATTCATTGCCGTATTGGTTCTATAATGAGATAGTGAAAAGAGTTCAAATGTCTTAATAGAATGAAATTTTAAATATAAATTTTCTTAAACGAGATTGACTAGCCACAAGGTTATTTTATATAAAAATTACATTTTGAGAATAATTCGACGTTTCTCTAACGGTATAAATCTAGTTGAGTTATTAGGAAATTTATTATTGAGAACAAAAATAAACTTACGTTGAATACTCTCAATTCTATGAATGTATATTTGGTAATATGGTGACCAACATACATTAGTTGGAGTCAACTAAGATCGCACAAACGCGTAGTATAGTGAAATAAAGTCTTAGGACAATTGAAAGTTTGTGCAATTCTCAGAATAAAACGGAGCATTATACAGGTCTGTTTCCCTATTAAATCAATATGATTATCGAAAATTAGTTTACAATCAAGTACAATGCCAAGATATTTGATATACGACAGTCTATCAACAATAATTCCAGAAATATTGCATTCAAAATTGTAAGTAAGTCTATTTCTCGTAATCGTGATACATGTGCATTTATTGGTATTTAAAGTAAGAAGATTATCGTTAATGTTAAGATATAATTGTAAAACTCGACAATTGGGAAACGTATTAATAGAGGTGTATATTTACAAATCATCTGCGTACATCATGAATTTGGCATGATGAAAACATTTAGAAATGTCATTTATAAAAAATAAAAAAGGGGACACAGATGGGATTCTTGTGGTACACTCGAAGTAACTGGCAAATATTCAGATGTGAAACCATTCACTGCGACACATTGATATCTATTACTAAGGTATGATTTGAACCACTGCAGTGGACAGCCAAGATTGCCAAGCATCACTAACTTTTTAACAATAGTTTGTGATTAATTCTGTCGAACACTTTGCTGAAGATTGTGTAGGTAGCATCAACTTTAGTTCTGTTATTCATTGATTTAAAAATGTTGAATATAACCCATGTTCTTCAATATTTATCATGTGTTTAACAGTAACGTATAAATAATTATAAATAATACGTTCGACTATTTTTTCACATATGCAAAGTTTTGATATTTGTCGATAACTTTCAACCGAATTACTACTACTATTCTTAAGCTTTTGTCACAGATTAGGACAATGGCCTTCAGCAAGTGATTTATTATAAATTAATTGCAGTAGAAAGCATAGAAATGTAATACACATATCTATGAGAATATTGGCAATACCATCTGAGCCTGTACCTTTAATAACATTCAAAATACACACAATTTCGCAAATCTCATTCTAACAGATATATTACAAAGGTTAATGTTAGTGTCAACAGATTCAATATGTGCAGTATTTGCGGAATTATTCTTTGAAAAAACATACTAAAAATAAATTGCGAACATATTACAAATTACATCGCCATTATTAGAACAAACGTTATTATATTTGAAATAAAAAGGCATTTTTTTGATTTTTTAACGGAGGATATATAGGTATTTTTTTTTCTTTTTCAATATTATTAATTTAAGACAAATAAAAATTTTGACTAAGATTCTTCATCCTTTTCCTCAACGATGAAAATTCAATGTAATCTGAGTTATGTTGAAATCATTTATATTTACTCTGTACCTTATGCTTCAATTTTATGAAACTAATTAATTAGGTGGCTTAGTGGAATCGAGTCGGCCTGTGGATCTTGTGAACCCTGGTTCGATCCCCACAGACGACAAACAATTTTCACCAATTTAAATCTACCCCTGTGGTTCCCCCTTCACTAATATCCCTGGGGTATCGTGATTTAACGGCTGGTAACCGCACATCACGCGAAAAAATATATCAATTTCCGAGATCTGTTTCGGTAGAGTGCCACACCCAGTAATGGGTAAAAGGCGTGATGATATATTTATTTATTTATTTTAATTCCGCTGAATACCAGCATGGATAAGATTTCCTATTAATATCTTTTTTGGAAACAAAATTTTTAATTGCGACCAGTACAGTTTCATAAAATTTTGAAAGTGTATATTCGGTATTTAGATTACTAAAGTTTCCGGTCCAATCTACGGCGGAGAATTACTTATTCAATTTTGTTATAATCAGCTTTTTTGAACAGTATAATTCCCTATAGTATAGTGGGTAAGGGCAACTAACAACATTAACAGATTTAGAATGAGATAGACCTAAATCCAAAATTCTATTATTAAAATTAAATTCACCATTGTACTGCTAAAGATAACAATACGAAATACTGTCTATATAATCTGATGAAGCAGAATTAAAATATTACTTGCAGTGTAATGACCGGTTATGTTTACTTGCTGCCCCTGAAAATGTGATAAGTTGTAATTACCACAAATCAGAAAAGCATCGTTGGGTACAGACCCAACGATATTTGCTATATTTCTTAAGAGAATATTTAACACTTCCGTGCAGTTTGGTGGTATACACAAACAACAAATGTTTAGTTTAAAGGATCGCGACAATGAGAATACAAAGACACTAAAAATGATACATTTTACAAAAAAAGTTGTGCAGAAACAACAGGCTAAAATAGCACCGAAAATAAAATAATTGATACGGAAGAACTACGAGTAAAAGAGATGCAGGGTATTACGTGGCTCTTTAATATATTGAGAATGACAGCATTAGTTTAATGCGTCATTGTTTTACGGATGGAACTAGTTATACTAGTGTTTAACATTATTGTTTATGTATATGTAGTTAACTGAAAGTTTATAAATATGAAGGATACAAAAAGAAATATAACAAGAAAAACAGGGTTAATGATTAAATGTGATAATATAAAAATTTTACCCTTTCACGGGAAGCAAATTACTCGAAAAGGGGAGGAATTTAACAAGTTTAAGTCAGCACATTCTTAGTGAATACAAATAAGTAATTAGGATATGTTGTAATGAGGTCACTTATCCATAACAGTTGTGACGAAGTGTGCTCGTCACAAATATTGTTATGTAGATCACGATCGCGGAAACGTCTGTATCTCGCGAATGCAACACCTGAGAGACGCGAAAAAACAACACCGGGTTCACAAGTAAGACGCGCATCGGAAAATTGCTATTTAAACTAGATCACGGACCGGGTAGTCCAGTTTCCGTTTATAACCAATCCGCCCTATATGTTAACATAGGACGGACTAACTTTGACACCCTAGGACTCGTTTAATTAACAAAACAGTATATAAACCGCGCTGCCGAGACAGCCAAGACAGTCAATCTTTCATTGCGAATGCATCGACATCTCCGCTACCGTCTTCCAGTCACCAGGCCACTCCGACTTCTAGGTAAGAAAAGCACTCCTGTTTATTTACCGTACCGTACTGTGCTTCCTCGAGGTCTCGTGCCACTCTCCGTTTAGGAACTCTTGTGCGACTACCGGGCAAATCACTTTGGCGTCTGTCGTGAGCGAATCCGAGACGTTACAGTGAGGCGTTTTGCGTGCACGGCCGGAGTTCAGACCGTAACTTCGCGACTTCGTCGCGTGCTACCTTCCGTTTTAGGAACTCTTGTGCGACCACCGGACAAATCACTTTGGCGTCTGTCGTGAGCGAATCCGAGACGTTACAGTGAGGCGTTTTGCGTGCACGGCCGGAGTTCACACCGTAACTTCGCGACTTCGTCGCGTGCCACCTTCCGTTTTAGGAACTCTTGTGCGACCACCGGACAAATCACTTTGGCGTCTGTCGTGAGCGAATCCGAGACGTTACAGTGAGACGTTTTGCGTGCACGGCCGGAGTTCACACCGTAACTTCGCGACTCCGTCGCGTGCCACCTTCCGTTTTAGGAACTTTTGTGCGACTACCGGACAAATCACTTTGGCGTCTGTCGTGAGCGAATCCGAGACGTTACGGTGAGGAGTTTTGCGTGTACGGCCGGAGTTCACCACGTCGAATTTCACGAGACGCGTCGCGGAAACGTTTCCGACACACCAGCCGTCGTCCAGAGAACCCCATCGTCGCGACGCCCGGCGTCGATTTTCCGGAAAAGTGAAAAACCACTCATCGCGATCATTACGAGTCGACCAGCCGCTATTACGGGAACCCCACCACCGCGACGCCCGGCGTCGATTTGTGACCAACCCGCGATTTCGCCGTTTCCGAACCCGCAGGCCTACACCGCGGGCCCCGACCGTCGCTCCGGACATACCGGCGTCCCGACGCCAGGCGTCGTTTTCCCAAAAACGTCACCTCTGTATTCCCCGATCCCGCCTCAGTATATCCTACACCTGCTGTTAATCAACGACATTTCTGTAGTGACACCAGTGCTCAATAAAGACTCAATTCGTCATTTTTTTTACCAACTTTGTGTTTCTTTTTGAAAACCCTATTGTCTCCGAAACCGCTATCCGACCGTTGGCGCCCGAGCAACCTCACGCCAACATTTTGTCGACAAGTCCGCCATAACTCGTCACAAAATTTGGCGCCCGAACAGGGACACAGAAGAACACAACATGCCGGAGTCTACCACGGCGAAGACGAGTTGGGTCTACGAGCTGACCAAGGAACCACTACAGGAAGAGTTACGACGTTTTGGCCTCAGCTCCGAAGGCACAGTTGCCGAACTCCGGGAACGAATGGCAGCTTTTGTCAGAACAGCTACGGCCGAGAAACTGGCCACTAATCCACCCGTCCCACCAGCTCTCGACTCCAAAGAAAGCGTCCGTACTAACGCGCAGGTCTGTGAGACAGTACGCAAATGGAACGTGCAGTTCGACGGGAAGACCGACCCCATTATGTTCCTCGAACGGCTGGCAGAACTCCAGGCCAGCTACGCCCTCACCGGGGAAGAATTGCGCTCCGCCCTGCCCGAACTCCTTCGAGGTAACGCAATCCTGTGGTACCGCAACCACCAGGACACGCTTACCACCTGGGGCGATTTCCTCATGCAGTTTCGCGAGTACTATATCCCCGACATGAACGACCAGCTGACGGAACAAATATCTCGACGGACGCACCGAACTGGGGAAACTGGCCAGGATTATGTCACCGCGCTACAAACCCTGATGCGACGCCACGGAGGCTTCAGCCCCGAACAACAACTCCGCCGGCTATACAAGAATCTACGGCCGGAGTACCGGCAACACATCCGCCGCCAGAATTGCCCGACCGTCATCGCCCTACTGGATGAAATGCGGGACTTCGAAGAACTACAGAGGGAGCTTAAGACGACCACACGACCAATCCCCGAATTCTCCCCTCGTGGCCGGACCCCCGCCAATCACGTGGTTACGTACGAGGCGCACAAAGTGTGCTGGCGATGTGGGGAAGTAAACCACTTCCGACGAGACTGCCGAAACCCTCCCAAACGGTTCTGCTCTCGCTGTGGGAAGAACGGTATCCTGTCCCGCGACTGTACCTGTCCGGGAAACGCCAGACCGGCTGGAACACACGACGGCCACCCCAGTCGGCCCTACCAGCACACCCAGTAATACCCGCCGTCCACCAAGGCGACGACGGCCGACTCTACCTCCCGGTCGTTGTCCGTAACCTAACGATCAACGCGCTCCTCGACACCGGATCTTCCTTGTCATACGTCGATGCAGAAACCGTCCACCAACTTACACTACGAGGGGTGGCACACCGGCCGCCACCCGTCCGTCAAGCACAGATGGCCAACGGAGAAACCACCAGGATCACGGGTCAGTACCACGTGTCCGCCAACATTCAGGGGACAAAAACCACAATCTCCGTACTGTGCCTGCCGACCCTGGCACTTCCAATGATCCTGGGGATGGACGCACTGCGCGCGTTCCGCATGACCCTCCAAGCCGGGCCAGACCGGGTGCACTGCCACGTGCCCACTCAGCTGGGAACCATCAACACGCCCCGCACGGGGTCTCCAATACTCGACGCCGTGCTCCAAGAGGAGCTCCCCCGGTTCGAGGAGCTACAGGGCTGCACCTCCCTCGTAACGCATCACATCCGTCTGAAGAAAACTACACCTCTAAAACAACGATATCAACCGCGAAACCCCAAGATTCAGGCGGTAATAAATGAGGAGGTAGATGAGATGCTCCGAGCCGGGGTAGTGGAGCCCTCCCGTAGCGCATGGAGCTCACCCGCCGTGATCGTGCGGAAGAAAGATGGGAAACCACGGTTCTGCATTGACTTCAGGCGACTTAACGAGGTCAGCGAAAAAGACGCGTACCCCCTCCCGTACATCAACAACATCCTGGAGAAGTTACGTCAGGCGACGGTGTTCAGCACCCTGGACCTAAAACAGGGGTACTGGCAGATACCTTTGTCCGAGGCCAGCAAACCATTAACGGCATTTACGGTGCCGGGTAGGGGGCTCTTCCAATTTCGGGTGATGCCGTTTGGCCTCCATGCCGCCCCCGCAACCTTCCAACGGCTTTTGGACACCGTCATCGGTCCTGAGATGGATCCGTACGCCATCCCTTACCTGGACGATATCATCGTCGCCAGTCGCACCATCGAGGAACACGTGATCCATCTGCGGGAAGTCTTCCACCGACTGCGTGCCGCCAACCTACGGCTCAACCCCGACAAATGCGAGTTCGGGAAGACCAGCATCCGGTACTTGGGGCACGTCATTAGCCAAAATGGCATCGAAACCGACCCCGAGAAAGTAGAGGCCATCCAGTCCATGACCGCCCCAAGCAATCTGAAACAGGTACGCCAGTTTCTGGGAGCCGCATCCTGGTACCGCCGTTTTATCAAAGGCTTCTCCCAGATAGCTCGGCCACTGACACGTCTCCTCCACAAGGACATGAAATGGAGGTGGGGGCAGGAACAGACCGACGCCTTCAACACGCTAAAACAAGCGCTCACCACCGCCCCAACGCTGGGTTGCCCGGATTTTACCCGGCGTTTCTTCCTCCAAACCGACGCTTCCGACGACGGACTAGGAGCGGTCCTTGTGCAACACGGCGATCAGGGGGAACAAGTGGTCGCCTACGCCAGCCGAACGCTCCGAGGAACCGAGCCTAAATACTCCGTGACGGAGAAGGAATGCCTGGCGATAGTCTGGGGAATCCAGAAGATGCGACACTACCTCGAGGGGTACGCCTTCACCGTCGTCACCGACCACCAGGCGCTGAGATGGCTCAACCGGCTGGAAAAACCCCCGGTCGACTGGCCCGTTGGGCCATGTTCCTACAGCAGTTTGACTTCCAAGTACAGTATCGGAAGGGCAATCTGAACCGCGTCGCAGACGCTCTCTCCCGTCAACCACTGACGACCGACCAGCCCTCCGCCACCATCACCCCGGTTCACACACTCGCGGCCGTCTGTCCCTGGTATCAAAAGCGGGTCGAAGCAGTGCGAACCCATCCACGCACATGGCCAGACTACCAGCTACGCGGCCAGGAACTCTACCGGCGCATCGAGACGTCCAGCGACACGGAGCAATCCGCATGGAAACTCTGTGTACCCCGGAGTGAACGCCACCGCGTGCTGCAGGAGAGTCACGACCACCCCACCGGAAGACATGGGGGCATCGCCAAAACCACCGCCCGGGTCGCCACCCGATACTACTGGCCCGGGATGTTCCGCGACATCACGGCCTACGTCCGTCGATGCAAACCGTGCCAGCAGTTCAAAACCTGCCAACAAGGGACAGCGGGCAAGATGTACCCCCCGCACATCTACGAACCCTGGGACACCGTCGCCGCAGATATCATGGGCCCTCTACCCCCATCGAAGAAAGGGCATAGCTACCTGTTGGTCCTCCAGGATAGGATGACGAAATGGGTCGAGTGCCGGGCTCTTCGACGCGCCACCGCCGCTACCATCACTCGCGCGATTCAGGAGCTGGTTATCTTTCGGTACGGCTGTCCTCGCGCCATCATCACTGACAACGGGACGGAATTCTCAAACCGGGTGCTCCGTGAGACCCTGGCCGCATTGGGGATCCGGCATCACCAAACACCTCCGTACACGCCGCAGTGTAACCCGGTGGAGCGAGTAAACCGGGTGTTGAAAACAATGATCGCCCAATACTGCCAGGAGAACCAGCGCACTTGGGACGAGCACCTGCCGGAACTCACCATGGCCATCAACACCGGTCGTCATGAGTCAACCGGCTACTCGGCCGCCTTCCTGAATTATGCTCGGGAACCCGTACTCCCCGGTCTTTACTACGAGACCACCCAGAACCGCGAGGCCAATGACCCTCTCCCCGCCAGTAACCATGTCCCTGACGACCTGAAAACTCGCCTCATCCGTCTGGCCGATCTGCGGAAGCTGGCTAGACTCCACCTCGCCAGAGCTGCCCAGCAGCAGTGCCACTACTACAACATGAGGCGGAGGGAGTGGCAACCTCAACCCGGGGACCTGGTGATGCGTCGGGAACATCACCTGTCCTCGGCCGCGCGGGGTTTCGCGGCGAAATTGGCTCCACGGTATTCCGGCCCGTGGACCGTCCAAAAACGGCGCTCGGGAAACGTATATGACCTCAAGGGAACCCGTGGCCAACTCCTACGAAAGATCCATGTTAAAGATCTAAAACCTGTGATTCCAGACAATGGAAAAGCCGACAACAGCCGCTCCATGGATCCGGCAGCCGACCCGACCAGTTAGGGCGGGAAGTCACCCTTACGCCCCGCGGGCAGGGCCCCTGTAAGGGTGGCAGGTTGGGCTGGCAGCGGACCGTTGCCGCTGCCAGGTATCCGGCGGGTCGGCCACCACCGCCGCGGATCCCGGATTCGCCCAGTCATCACCGTACTAGCTAGCTAGCTAGTACGTCCCGCCCGCACTGCACCACCACCGGCTCCAGCACCCGAGTCACCACCCGCACCGTCCTGGAAACCTGGCGACGGCGACGAGGCCCTGCGAGTGGCCCTGGTCGCCAGGTTTGGATCCTTCCCGGCAAGGATAAGCGCCCCGCCAGTAATCCGGCCCTACCGGTCGCCTTCTCCGGAAGGCGACACCATTGACCTGGCCACGTCGCCCATACCGTCCGACACCGAGGACGACGTGGGTCAGGTCCCGTCCAGGCCCGGAGGCACCCTGGCGCGGCGGGCCCCAACCCCGGCGCGGAGTCCAGGCGGACTCCCCTGTCCAGCGCCGACGGACCCCATCCCGACCCGGAACAGCGTGGTGGATGCCCAGCAGGAGCTGGTGGACCTTCTCGCCTCCCTCAGCCCGGACCGCAGCCCCCCACCCGAGGACAAAAGGACCCAGAGCGTCGCCGCCCCACCCGGAGCCGACTACGGAAGCTGGCTCCAGTCCTTACGTCCCCCGCGGTCCTCCCGGACCAAACGGCTGAGGGTACGACTCCCCAACGGGCAACGGGTCTCTATCCCCCGTAGACCCCCCGCCCACTAGTGCAGTGCCCCCCCCCCTGTTGCCTAAGTTTGACATTCGTGCCGCTTACGGACAAGTTGTTAAGTTTTAGTTCATAAGTCTAGTTGGGTTAAGTTAGTTAAGTTTTTTTAGTTAAGTTTGGTTTATGTTATTAAGTTATGTAAGTTTTTGTAGTCATAAGTTGGTTTGTTAATTTTTTTTAGTTTGTAAGTTAAGTTTATTGGTAAGTTTTGTTAAGTTAATTAGGCTAGTTGATAAAAATTTAAGTTAAGATAGAGTGGTAATTTAACAATAAAAGACCCTGTAGCATTCCCTCTTTCTTCATCCCGAAGTATCCCGGGGATGTGACGAAGTGTGCTCGTCACAAATATTGTTATGTAGATCACGATCGCGGAAACGTCTGTATCTCGCGAATGCAACACCTGAGAGACGCGAAAAAACAACACCGGGTTCACAAGTAAGACGCGCATCGGAAAATTGCTATTTAAACTAGATCACGGACCGGGTAGTCCAGTTTCCGTTTATAACCAATCCGCCCTATATGTTAACATAGGACGGACTAACTTTGACACCCTAGGACTCGTTTAATTAACAAAACAGTATATAAACCGCGCTGCCGAGACAGCCAAGACAGTCAATCTTTCATTGCGAATGCATCGACATCTCCGCTACCGTCTTCCAGTCACCAGGCCACTCCGACTTCTAGGTAAGAAAAGCACTCCTGTTTATTTACCGTACCGTACTGTGCTTCCTCGAGGCCACTCTCCGTTTAGGAACTCTTGTGCGACTACCGGGCAAATCACTTTGGCGTCTGTCGTGAGCGAATCCGAGACGTTACAGTGAGGCGTTTTGCGTGCACGGCCGGAGTTCACACCGTAACTTCGCGACTTCGTCGCGTGCCACCTTCCGTTTTAGGAACTCTTGTGCGACCACCGGACAAATCACTTTGGCGTCTGTCGTGAGCGAATCCGAGACGTTACAGTGAGGCGTTTTGCGTGCACGGCCGGAGTTCACACCGTAACTTCGCGACTCCGTCGCGTGCCACCTTCCGTTTTAGGAACTCTTGTGCGACTACCGGACAAATCACTTTGGCGTCTGTCGTGAGCGAATCCGAGACGTTACGGTGAGGAGTTTTGCGTGTACGGCCGGAGTTCACCACGTCGAATTTCACGAGACGCGTCGCGGAATCGTTTCCGACACACCAGCCGTCGTCCAGAGAACCCCATCGTCGCGACGCCCGGCGTCGATTTTCCGGAAAAGTGAAAAACCACTCATCGCGATCATTACGAGTCGACCAGCCGCTATTACGGGAACCCCACCACCGCGACGCCCGGCGTCGATTTGTGACCAACCCGCGATTTCGCCGTTTCCGAACCCGCAGGCCTACACCGCGGGCCCCGACCGTCGCTCCGGACATACCGGCGTCCCGACGCCAGGCGTCGTTTTCCCAAAAACGTCACCTCTGTATTCCCCGATCCCGCCTCAGTATATCCTACACCTGCTGTTAATCAACGACATTTCTGTAGTGACACCAGTGCTCAATAAAGACTCAATTCGTCATTTTTTTTACCAACTTTGTGTTTCTTTTTGAAAACCCTATTGTCTCCGAAACCGCTATCCGACCGTTGGCGCCCGAGCAACCTCACGCCAACATTTTGTCGACAAGTCCGCCATAACTCGTCACACAGTATTGTTCTATGTTATTCATTAATCTTTGCTGACTTAGTACTATTGTAATTAGCTATATAGTAGCATTAGATCAGTTCGATCATGGCAAGAAACTTAATACAGTAAAGGCTAACTTCAGTAGTATCCAAGTGTACAAATTCACAGACGGTCTATATGCAAATAAAAAAAAATACAAGTAAAACTATTAAAAACTAAACTTCTAATTTTATATTCATTCGTTTATTCCTGTTATTATTTTAAATTAAAGGATAATGGCTTTTTTGTTGGCTACATTGTTAATAAATTTAGCTAAGACTACTTCCATGAAGACTTATTACATAATTGAGTTATTGTTGAATTAGGTAATATAATTTTTGTTTACACTGATTATGTAATGTACTCTTTAGCTGACGCATTTTTATTAACAAAAGTTTTATACAAAAAGGTAGGTAGTTAATATTGATTAAAATTCTAACTGTACTAGAGAAATACCTATTTATTACAAATATTAAATACATTTCTTGCATTTTAATAAGATCATTCCAAATGAGTTCAAATGTTAAATCTGATGTTTTAACATCACCTCCTTGTGTACAATTTTTCAAAATCATAGTGCAATAATAATGGTTTTATCTCACTAGTAATATAAATAACTATTACCTGCTATAACTTGTTTGTGATTTAGAACTACTGGATGAATAACAAATGAAATCATCCCCTCCATGCTGATGTACAAATGCAAGACTTTATCTCATTTCCTCGTATATATCCAATAAGTATCTGTATTAAAAGAAAATAATACAAGAAAAATTTCATTTCTACAAACCTGTAGAAATGCAGAAGGACAACTTAATTTATATTTATTATTTATATATATATATATATATATATATATATATATATATATATATATATATATATATATATATATATACAGGGTGTAGAATTTAAATGTGGCGCATAGGGATTTCAATGTTATTTTTTAAATATTGCTGTATCTCTTTACCTATTCACTTTAGAGCAAAAGCGTAAATACAAAAATTGTTCAGAAATTAAAAACGCTTCCTATAAAGTAAATTTCATTACATAAATGTGAATAGTTCACGAGATATTAATTAAATGATATTCAAAATTTATTCAAATTTTTTGTAGATTGCGTTGGAAAACTAAACAAATGAACTGAATATTTGACATATTGCGTTGGAACTGCGGTGAGATAGGTCATGTGCGAAGCCGCTGCGGGGAACAAATGAAGAATAAGACAGCGGAAAACTAAAGCGGGTCGACGCAAGGGGGCAAACGTCGATCCATCATAAAGATGCCCTGAAGCTAACTGGACATGTCGCATCCCTACAACCTAGAGAAAATAGCATTTTTGTGGATGGATTGATCGACGGGAAACCACACGCCTTGCTGATCGATACAGGTGGGACAAAACCCATCATCAGACTTGATACTCTCAAGAAACCGATGACGATTGAATCAACAAAATGGCGACTGCGCACAACAGGATCCGCGGCTATCATCCATGGCGAAGCAGACATTACCATATCCTTCGGAAATACTCGAATTAAGCACCGAGCCCTGGTAGCTGATATTGAAGACAAATTCATTCTCGGGATGGACATCATGAACGCAAATGGTGTCGTACTAAATTTAAAACGCGGCATACTTAAAATCAATGGTGAAGAGATCGTTTTACATCCCCGAAGAGAAGACACAGTACGTGTAACCTTAGTTGAAGATACTGTCGTATTAAATCGAAGTGAGATGATTGTGGATGCCCACCTGGAACTTGAACTTCCAACAGGATGTACCATGATGTTAGAAGCTGGAAATCATAATGAAACGACTACTCGAGGAATACTGGTGGGAAAATCTCTCGTGCATACTGGAAAGGTAGTACCAGTTCGTGTAATGAATGTTAATTATTATCCAGTTACACTAAAGAAGGGTACTATCTTAGGACACTGTTCATCAGTAACTTCGATTATCAGACGAATATCCGTTACAAAAAATCCACCAAAGAAGCTTCCCGCAGAACTGACAAATCTACTGTCAACATCTTGCTAAGAATTAAACCCGGACCAGAATATCAGAATGAGAAATTTAATAACAGAATATCAAGACGTTTTCCACACCAGCTGTGGGACCAAGGGTAGAACCAACATAGTCCAGCATCAAATAAACACCGGCGATACACGCCCCATTCGCCAAGTATCAAGACGATTACCACTGACCAAGAGAGAGGATACCGAGAAAATTATTCAAGACATGAAAAAAGAAGGTGTCATCGAATTCTCAAGCAGTCCGTGGGCCTCACCAGTAGTGTTGGTAAAGAAGAAAGATGGGTCAACACGATTCTGCGTGGACTATCGTCAACTCAACAACGTGACGAAGAAGGATATCTACCCGTTGCTCCGAATAGATGACACACTGGATACGCTGGCTGGGTCGAAAATATTCTCAACATTAGACTTAAAAAGTGGGTACTGGCAGGTTGGCATGGCGCCAACGGATAAAGAGAAAACTGCGTTTTCTGTCGGTGCCGGACTGTGGCAATTTACAATAAATCCGTTCGGGCTCTGCAATACCCCCGCCACGTTTGAAAGACTCATGGAAACTGTACTGCAAGGACTATATTGGAAAACCTGTTTGGTGTACCTTGACGAACATTCGATGATCATATGGGGAATTTGGAGGAGGTATTCCTGAGACTTCGAAGTTCTGGTTTAAAGCTTAGTCCAAAGAAATGTCATCTCTTCCGCAAAGAAGTGCATTACCTGGGGCATATTGTGTCCGGAAACGGAATAGCCGATGACAATCAGAAGATCCAATCAGTAGAAGAATGGCCAGTACCGACTGACAAACATCAATTGCGAAACTTTCTAGGTCTTAGCACGTACTACCGACGATACGTCTCTGGATTCGCCAACATTGCTAAGCCACTGACACGACTCACGGAGGAAGGACGGAAATTTGTGTGGGAAGAAGACTGCCAAGACGCTTTCGAAAACCTCAAGCAAGCTTTAACAACAGCACCTGTCCTGAGTTATCCTCTACCCAACGGGGACTTCATATTGGATACAGATGCCAGCAATGTCGGAATCGGCGCCGTCCTATCGCAAATTCAAGATGGACAAGAGAAGGTCATCGGCTACTTCAGTAAAACTCTGTCGAAGCCGGAGCGTAACTACTGCGTCACCAGGCGAGAATTATTGGCGGTAGTTAAAGCCGTTGAACACTTCTACAAATACCTGTATGGAAGGAAATTCCTGGTGAGGCCAGATCATGCTACGTTGAAGTGGCTGTTACAATTCAAAAATCCGGAAGGGCAGGTAGCAAGATGGATCGAACGGCTACAGAAATATGATTTCGTCATCGAGCATAGGGCCGGAATTAGTCATTGTAACGCCGACGCATTATCAAGACGACCATGCTCAGAAGATTGCAAACACTGTACCCGTGTGGAGGAGAAGTCCATCCCAATCTTACGGACCACAGTGATAGACGATCATTGGCTGACGGAAGAAGTTGTGAAAGACCAAGAAGGCGATCCAGAATTGAAATACCTACTGGAATGGAAAAAAGAAGGCCGCAAACCAACCTTGCAATAAGTTGCACGACACTCGAAAATCGTAAAATCGTACTGGGCGCAGTAGGACTCCATTGTTATAGAGAATGGAGTACTGAAACGTATCCTGGAAGGTCCTAAGGCTACAGAGCAAAAGATGCAGATCATAATCCCTAGGAAAAGAGTACCGGAGGTACTGAAGGAGATTCATGATGGAACTGCTGGAGGAGTAACGAGGACAGTTCAGAAGCTGCGTGAGCGATTTTACTGGGTTAATTGTCGAGAGGACGTAAAGGAGTGGTGCAAGAAGTGTGTAGTTTGCGCCACAAGCAACGGACCGCAGAGACGACGGAGAGCCCCAATGCTTCAATACAATGTTGGGAGCCCGTTTGAAAGAATCGCAATCGACGTGGCCGGTCCATTTAAAGAATCCGACAAGGGAAATACATACATCATATTGGTTATGGACTACTTTAGCAAGTAGGTTAAAGCTTATGCCTTGCCAAATCAAGAAGCCGCTACAGTAGCAGAAGAACTTGTTAACCAGTGGATCTGCCGATTCGAGGTGCCGTTGGAATTACATTCCGACCAAGGTAGAAACTTCGAGTCGTCTCTGTTCCAAGCGATCTGCGAGTTATTGAATATTCGCAAAACAAGGACAACTGTTCTACACCCACAATTAGATGGTATGGTTGAACGCATGAACAGAATCATCAATAGACACCTCTCCAATGTTGTCTCCGGCCACCAAAGGGACTGGGATTGTCACTTACAAATGCTCCTGTTAGCTTATCGATCATCCGACCATGAAACAACAGGACAGACTCAGGTTAGCATCGTCTTTGGTCATGAACTGCGATTACCCTGCGACTTGAAGTTCGGCAGCAAGCCAGGTGAAAATGTAGCTGGCGAAGATTTCGTCACCGAACTTCGGAAGAAGATGAAAGACAACCATGAGCAAGTGCGCTCCAACATCCAGCGCTAGTGACCGAATGAAAGATCAATATGATGTCAAGGCTGAGAATGGTGGATATCAAGCCGGGGATCTGGTTTGGCTATACAACCCATAGCGTCGCCGTGGAATGTAACCAAAGCTACAGAACTCCTGGCGTCATCTATCGAATCCGGAAAAGGACTGGAGGAAAACCAATAGTGATTTATTTCAATCGACTGGCTCCTTTCGCCGATGACAACAACGATGGCCACGCCAATGAAGCTCGAACTCGACGAATTAATGTGCAAGACCCGGGAACCACCTTTGACGAGTTCATGGCCTCCTTTTCTATGGGTCATAAAGTACGAAATGGTGTGACCAAAGAACAACAGGGAGACCTATTCAAAGTGCCTACATAATATTCAATGGCGCATTGTGTGGCACAAGATCTTGAGGAATCGCCGTGGTTTTTAAGAAAAAGTTCGGCCAACTTGAAAAATTACAGCAACAACATCCATGTGTCGGCACAGTGCTACAGATAGCCGACAAACAGTCGAGCCGAAGCCGAAGCATTTTTTTCCTGGTGACCAAACATCTGTCCCACGAGAAACCAACTTATCGCGCCGTCTGGGACGCCCTATGTGATCTACGAGGTGTGCTGCTCGATCAGAATATTCTAAAACTAGCTGTACCGAAGCTAGGCTGTGGCCTTAAAGAATTGAGCTGGAGAATTATAAAAAACATGCTGGAAACTGTTTTTAATATACCGGAATTGAGATCCTGGTGTGCAGCTATAATTCTTATGGTTCAACAGTAGTGAAAAGAACTGTGGACTGTTATTTCCACTAAACGTCACAGTGCTCGCGGAGAACAACGTGCAGATATCGGCATGGCGCAGAAACATTTCGGGACGAAACATCCTTAAGGAGGGGGCAGTGTAGCGAGTATGGCTCTGTTCCGTCCGGAACAGTCGACGCGTCATAGTGTGTAGCACGTTCACTGCTGTCTCATACGCAATAGACAAGTCCTAACCTGTTCGCTCTGTGTCATGTGTTCCAGACGCTCTCGTATATTCTCGAATATATTGTTCCTGTATATAAGGAAGAGTTTCAGCTGGCAACAGGCATTCAGTATTTGAAGTGCGAACAGTCTAAGTCGTTGCTAAATACTTTGTTGTGAATATAAATACGTGTTGTATATAAATAACAGGCGCGGTGGCCGAGCGTGTTAAGGCACATCTCTTAACATACTGTGACGTCACCCGAGCCAAGGTTCGTCAGTTCGAATCCGCCTGTCGACAATGTGTGATTTGTCGTAAAATATAAAATACAGCTACATGTATTTATCACACTCGGGCGCTATAAACTAGTCACTTATACGCCTTAAATAATGTAGCATTTGACTACGAAAACCGGCAGTACGGCAGTGTAAAAAAACTGCGGCTCGGTGTGTCCGGTAGGCCCAGGCCCGATTTGGGCTGTAGCGCCACAGATGATGATATAAATATATGGCTTAGTAGTTGTACTACTTTAGTTTCGTTTTAAAATAAATATTTTGTTAGTGTTTTCATTGCTCGTGTTTTATTTAATAATAAACTTCACCGAACCCTAAATTGTAATAAACGTTTCAATATGTTTCCTGTTGATAAATTCCATTCTTATTTTATCAACAAATCAAAACCCAAAAGTTACTTGTAGCTATCTTTCTATTGAAGATTCCAATTTATAGTTTTATTTTCTATATAATATTTATAGTTAAATTAAGAAGCCTATTGCTTTAATTGTGATGAAGTTTGTAATGTTTATAAGGACTAGTATGAATAATGACGATGACACATATATAGTTTAAACTATTAATTTTGTAAGAACCTGTAGAAACTGACAACTTTGTTGAAAGTATATGACAGATATACAGTTAGTGTTTCTCACTGTCAGAAATAAATTTTAATCTTTTTTTTATATTTGTTTTATATTTTTCATCTTAATGAGATATGAAAACTATAATCTGGGAAATATAAAACATATAATAAAATTTTTAAGATTTCTACAAAAGCTATAAAAGTAAACGAATTTAACTAAAAAAGTGAATAAAAAATTATGATAAAACAGAATGTTTGATACTGCAAACAATACATTGACGATAGTGAACAAGCTATGATCACACTGATAAAAATAGCGGCGTTTCTATTTTTTATTCACGAATAGATTCACATTTCAAGCTGTATATTCTATAGTATGATTTTTGTCATTTTTGGAAAAAAGTGTAGATGAAAAAATATAGGATAGAAAATACATTACTTATTAAAATTAAAAAGAAACTTTAATCGATCTATACCCAACTAACAAAGCAGCGGTGGCGAAGAACTTTATTCAATTAATATTCAACGGTAACCGTAATTTTATTTAAATTCTAACCACTTCATTATTACATCTGTTAAAATTAATTAGTAATTTGTACTTGTACCGAAAGACAAGAGAACAAGAAGAGCAGTCGCAGTTTTCATTTCATTCAAATTACAAAAATTCAATTACAATGAATCTGGTGTCACAAAGAGAAAACCGTTAATTAAATGGTTTGTCGATTTTGTTTATTCAAATTTACTGTCGGGCAGTAAATGTTAATGTGAACTCTGTTTCACCAAATATTTACAAATTATATAGTATAGGTCTCACTAGACCTATATATATATATATATATATATATATATATATATATATATATAATATATATATATATTTTTTACAATTTTGTTTCATATCCATGCTAATCCGATTTTTGAGCTAATTTTTTATATTTTCATATTAATTTCTGCCGTTATAGGGCATATAAAATTAATTCTGATTAATGATTCTGATGTATAAGAAATACAACTCTTATTTGAAGCTTTTTTACCTAAAATAATTAGGGCAACAAGAAATTAAGAATGTATGATTTTACATGTTAAAGTCCAATGATGTGGGATCGCGGTCAACACCCTGTATATATATATATATATATATATATATATATATATATATATATATATATATATATATATATATATATATATATATATATATATATATATATATATATATATGTTTTTACAATTTGGACAACCTAGTGTTTTGTATTTGTGTAAATTAATAATAGTGGATGAAAATTAAATTATTGCTTATATTACCATAGTTTCAGGGATGTGCGCGTAGTCTACTGCAAGTAATCTACGCCATTCTCTACGTGTAAACAATCATGTAGTCTACGTCTTCATTTTTCATATAAACAATGTAGACTATGTAGACAAAGAAAACACCTGTGTTCACTTAAGTCAAATTAGAAATTTTATCCCTAGAACTAAAGAATTTTAAATGTTGTTAGAGATTTTATTTTTAATCTAGGGATTACATGAAAAAAAAACTAGTTGTGCAGGGCAAAACGTTCAAAATTTGTCAACTGGTTACTGTTAAAAATAGCGTCAAAGAAAACTCCGTCTGGTGAGATAGCGCGTTGATCGATTTTAAAAATATGACAGTTCGCCCAAGACCCAAGACAGACATTCGTCTAGTAATGTACCAGCACTTGCTTTATTAGTTTTATTATATAAAGACCGAAAATGACACGAGCTCATGAATACGAATACATGTAATAGTTACAAAGGAATAAATTTAGGTTATGTTGAATTTTACAACTGTCAGATGCATTATCTACATTGTTTACATTGTCTACGTCGCTAGAATTGTCGACGTATTGTCTACGTATAGATTAGAGATGAAAAAACTATCGATAGTACTATCGATACATCGATAGTTTTTAAAAATAAAGTATTATCGATAAGTAATTAATAGAAAAAAAACTATCGATAGTATCGTTTAGTAACTATCGTTTAGTAACTATCGTTTAGTAACTATCGTTTAGTAACTATCGTTTAGTAATTATCGTTTAGTAACTATCGTTTAGTAACTATCGTTTAGTAACTATCGTTTAGTAACTATCGTTTAGTAACTATCGTTTAGTAACTATCGTTTAGTAACTATCGTTTAGTAATTATCGTTTAGTAACTATCGTTTAGTAATTATCATATAGTAACTATCGTTTAGTAATTATCGTTTAGTAACTATCGTTTAATAACTATCTTTCAAATAAAATAATTTAAAAATAAAAATAAATAAATAATAAATAACACGGGCTGGACTGTGAATAATGACAAGCAAATTACCTTATGTTCCCGGAGCAATTCGAATACGTGTGTTTTTTACGGACCACGTGGTAGCTTATGTGTTAAGTATGACTTGTCAAGATTTCATCTACATTTAAATGATATAATTCAAATTATATTCAATATCGTTATTGCACAATAACTGTACACAAATGTTAGCTGTAAATCGATTGGTTGTCGGAAGACTTTAAAGGGATAAAAGACAAAGTGAGATTTCTAAGAAATGTATTATAGGGTAACAGGTACGAGATAATTTAAATTCAATTGTTCTCTGATGTTCATTGTAGTTTGTGCTGTAGTGAATATTATTGGGTCATGTGGCGGCCAATACATCACCACACATACACAAATAATCACACACCTTGTATATATTCTGTAATAGTCTTAGCAAAACACTCTGTATATATTCGTTCATTTTCTGTAGTTTCTAAGCAACATTATGTACAATTTTCATGTTTCTCCACTACCTGCTATTGTACCCTCGCCCGCTTTCTCCGAACCTAACAACATCTGTATTTCAAGTACCTACATTCCAAACTTCTTTGTTCACCCCAAAATCCACCATTTTTTCCTTCTAACCAGGACAGTCTCCGCTTACCACTCATCCAGTATGCATCACAACTCCAAAAATACAAACACAACACCACATTTCTTTTTTATTTGATCTAAATTAATATAAAAGGTGTTTAGAATTGCAATTAGTTTTTCTAATATCTCGATCTCGACAAATATATAAATTAATGTAAGAAATGATATATACCTAGGGATAGAAGTACATATTTGCATTGGATTTTTATTTTTCACATTTGTAACTTCTGAAATCTTGTTATTAAGCCTAAATTTTAAAAAAATAAATTTTTGACATTTATTGTATATTTCCTTATTTTCTATTTCTCCCATATTACATACCTTAGAGCGGGTAATATTAACTGTAACAAAATCATATTCACAGAAATTATTTAGCACATATCCCTTAATATAGAGCAATATTAACAGTTTAAAATTTTAGGGGATGAGGCTAACATTTAAAAAATTATAAATTTTATTTTACCTCTCTCTCAAAAATGGAACAAATTTAATAAATGATTTTAATCTCTGTATAGGCAAAGATTTTTTAATTTTGAAAAAAAAATTATTTATATTTTTGTACCAAAAATACTATCGATAAGTAATTAAAAGAAAAAAACTATCGATAGTATCGTTTAGTAATTATCGTTTATTAACTATCATTTAGTAACTATCGTTTAGTAACTATCGTTTAGTAACTATTGTTTAGTAACTATCGTTTAGTAACTATCGTTTAGTAACTATCGTTTAGTAACTATCGTTTAGTAACTATCGTTTAGTAATTAAAACTATCGTTTAGTAACTAAAACTATCGTTTAGTAATTTAATTGACTATCGATAGTACTATCGATATATCGATAGTTTACTGATAGCACTATCGAACAATCGATAGTTGAAATTACCGATAGTTTTTCATCTCTAGTATAGATGTAGACAATTAAAGATTACACGTAGATGCACATCTCGGCATAGTTTACATTTTGTGCTTTAAGCAAAATGAAAGACGCATATTTAATATAACATCTTTCAACATACAAAAATTGGTACAAGAAAAGATTTTACAAGAATTATTTTCTAAAAATTAATATCAGGATGAAGAACAATTTCAAATAACGTATGTCTAGGCAAATGTATGATACCACAGATAAATAGTTCCGACTTAAATTGAAGCCTGTCGAACTTGTCCGCTAACGCAAAGATCGAAAATTACAGTGAAGGTTCTAAATCTTATGCTTAAACTAGTAGTTATTATAAAAATAATAACGAAACGTGCAAAATAAAATTTAGTAAAGTATTCACGATTTAAATTAAGATTTATGTATATGCAACTTGCATTGCAGTGACGTCATGTCGGGGATAAATTATTATTGTCTGGTGTTTTCATATGGCAGTAGCTGTCATTCATTTAGTAAATCTTGTTTTACTTGATTATTGTTATTTAACAAGTTGTTTTGAATTTAATTATTAATAATACTTATTACAGGTAAGTGTAATATATCTAATTTGTACTTGATATATGTAACTTTCATAAGTTTATTAAGCATGTAAATTTAATTCTAGGTTATCATGAGATTACAGTTTCAGCAATATTTTGAATATTTACGTGCACAACACAATTCGAGATGTGTTGCAGGACAGGAAATTATCAATGCAGGGCACATTATTTCATGTGGTGTGGTAAAAAAACTGAAAAGAGCATACATGCTCTATGTGTGCAAACATCTGCCTTGAACGCAAGTCCACATGAAGTACAAGGAGTATTAGTTATATAAAATGATCAACCAAGTACAAATATATCCGTGCAAAAAATGGCTTGTTCATGTAAAGCTGGGCAAAGTGGAAGATGTATACATGCATTTGCCGTTTTTATATACTGCACTAGGTGTATTTTTTTTTATTCTATATGAATAAATAAAACTTATCAGGAGCTAGAGATTGTGATTGAGATTTCGCAAGAACTCCTACAAATTTTGTGTTCTCGTTTTTTAAAATATTATTTCAGAAATTTTAATATTTTATTTACTTAAAAAAGCTGTGTAATAAACAGCCTTATTACTTAGGTACTATGTTATATTTATTATGACAGTTCTTTTTATTCTCATTAATTTTAGAGTATCTTGAGAACAGGTACAAAAATTTCGTATTCTCGAAACAAAATTCACAACCTCTATCAATAACTAACGATTTATATTTTAGGGATTTCCCAACTCAGTGCCTAATGTTAACGTGACAATTAAAACAAAAACAACATAGTTTCTTCTGATTAAATTGATTAGATTACACTTTATTTTCTTGCTTGGGTTTGTTTTCATTTTAGGAATGATGTGTCTGAACTAAATTTAATTTCCCAAACTGATGTGAAATGTGTTTGAGCATGTAATTTTTTTTAGAATTGGTAGAAATGTTATTATTATGCAAACAAATATGTCCTCTTCAACCAAAAGTACTCCTGGATTTCAGTATTTTGAAGAAATTTTAAAACATAGTGTGCAGTCTACTGTAACACGAGCAAGAGCTGGGTGAATAAGTTAATCACTTATTCTTAATTTAATAATTATATTAAGTTCAATATTTCCACTTACCTTGAGATGCAGCAACGCAACACTGGCACTCTTTATTACCGCGATATGAAATTAAATGAGGTTGAGAGCTAAAGGTTGAAGTTTGGTAGAATATTTAAAATTATATTTAATTAGTAAGAAAAACTGATCTAAGGATATACGAAAACACAAGTTGAACCATGAGGAGACGAACGAGACTGACTTCCACGCAAGCTGCTTGCAGCATCCAGAAAATCCACCCCCAGGGTGAGGACCCATAAAATCAGATAATAACCATCAGGATGTTATAACAGTTGGCGTATCAGATAACCCCCTGACCTCGCAGAGGCCCAGATATGATGAACATGAAAATCTGTTGCATTTCTAAGAAATTTAGTTATTAATGTCATCCCATTTTTAATTAAAAAAACCAAAAATTAATAGCTAACAGATTTCCACTTAGCCGTCTTATCTGTACATGTGCGAGCCAAAAGTCGGCGTCTCGTGCGCCGCCTCAAAAGATAACACTTTAAACTAATAATTTTACATTATTGTTACACTACTATTATATTACATATATCGTCAGTTTCAGTTGAATTAAAGGAATGTTGTAAAAGTGTATTTTCTGAATTTTCAGCTACATCTATTTTCTCGCCATGTTTTGGAAATGTGTGATGTACTATATTATCTTTATTTCTAACTGATTTGCAACCAAATACACAACAATTAACATTGCTCTTACTAACTTTTCGTTGTTTTTCCATTTTTTTAGCAGTAAAATTTTATAACAATAAACTTTACACGTCTACACACGCAAATAGAGTGTAATGACAGTAATTGTATCCCCGAGGTGACGTCACAATTGTTAGTTAAAAAATTTGCCGCATGTTGCGTATCGCTTAGCTTAAATCGCGAATACGAGTATTAAACTGTGACGAAGTGAATTTTTGATCTTTTCAATAACGTTAATTCTTCTCTTTTCTTACCTGCAAATATTATATATGTTAGGTTAAGAAATGATGTTAGAAATGTAAGTACCTATTTTATTGGGTTAATTTTTTCAGTAATTTTATTCTAAACAATACTATTGAACAGTTTTTTAAAGGAATTGTCCCTGAAAAGTTAGTTAAGAATATGTTGACAGTATTTTAAGTTATTCTTTGACGTACCTGTAGTTGGTTAGAATATTAGTTTTATCTTCTTTGATTTGATATATTTTAAAATTATAGATTAATTTGTATTTAAAATATCATACATTAAGTTCATAGATCAATCCAAAAGGATTTAACCTGGAAAAGAGATCAGAATAATTAGTATTTGTATATAAAATATGTAATTAGTGTCAGCTGTCAAACAACTGTCAAATAACTGTCAGAATTACCCAGAGTTCTGTGCGATGAATTCATTTTCAAGAACCAATCAGATGTACAGTTGATGGAGAGCTTTATTTAAATCCATTGTTGTCACATTATTAACCTATTAGGATATAGACAATTGAAAACATTTTTTTGTCATTTGTCTGCATCTGTCGGGTATAAAAGCCGGGTTCCGAGCTCCGGGACGGCACTCTTTCAAGAGTCTCTGATGTGTGCGGATCTCGCTGAGAGTATCCTGCTATCTATCAGATTTTCTTTTTCACTGTAGTGGAATTTTTGCTACGATTAAAATAATACACGGTGAGTGTGTTTCCTTCAGAAAATTTCATTGTACAGAAAACTAAATAGCTCATTCTTGAATCTTTGTTGTGTGCTGGTCCACTTTGGATTACATGCTGGCTAACAAATTTATTCTGAATGAACAATAGTGTGTTGCCTTCTTTAAGAAGTTTTGCTTGTTACTACTGACATCTTTGTTGTGTGCTGGTCCACGTGGGATTTCATGCTGGCTAACAAAGTTATGAACTATAGTGTGTCGTCTTCTTTAAGAAGTTTTGCTTGCTACTACTGTCATTTACACAAAACTAAATAGCTTCTTCTTGAATCTTTGATGTGTTCTGGTCCACTTTGGATTTCATGCTGGCTATCAAGGTTATTCTGAATGAACAATAGTGTGTTGCCTTCTTTAAGAAGTTTTGCTTGCTACTATTGACATTTACACAAAACGTTAAAACTCAATTCTTTGATGTGTGCTGGTCCATTTTGGATTTCATACTAGCTGTCAGAGATTTTGTTTGAAAAAGGAACCGTAGTGTGTGCCTTCTTTAAGAAGTTTTGCTTGCTGCTACGGACCTCTTCGACACGACAAACATAACCCTTAATTTCTTGAAGAAAACACACCAGTGTAGTAATTTAATAAATCTTTTCATTTTGTTTCTAACCTAAAAATAATATTCGACTAAAGAACAATCCTAGTAAAAAATTCGTACCTACCTTGTCACAAATGTTGTCCTGTATGGTTTATAAAGACTGATACGTCCTGTCTGATTATTTGTTAATGACAATAATATTGTTAGTTGTATAAATTAGCAATTGTTTAGAATAAATTTACGAGTTCAGTCATCGACATTTCGTTGATTATATCCCAAATATTATTTTTCAGAACCGGACCAAATCCGTGACAGCGATTCACTAAACTCAGTTGATAATTAATATTCGATTTGTAAATTTTTCTTATAAATTTACTGACGCCCGAAACTACCCTCTTTCTGTCATCTCTGATTACAGGTCATTTTGTAGCTGTCATGCGTAAAAGTTTCCAGTAATCTCAACCTTCTGAGAATTCTATTCCGGCACCAAATTTCCCAAGTCAAATTGTGGCGGGAAATTCAAAAACTTATTACATTAATTAAATCGTAATTCTTTAAAAATAAAATAAGTAGCAGTTAGTAAAATATTACTGTTACAAAACATAAAATCACATTATAAAATCCAACTTTCCGGAAATTGGGACACAGTAGTTGGCTGCCAGAAAGAAAGTTAATTTAAATCATAATTTTGTGCATAATTAGTTAATATATAAATAAATAAATTGTTGCATTTTACATTATTAAAGTAGATATTGTGAATTATAATCTTTAAACAAACTGAAATTATTAAAACCAAGACGCGTTTCGGTCAATATCTATTATTTTCAAAACATTACCACAAAATATGTATTATAGAACTAAACGTGCTATTTCAATTTAAGGAGAAAGACAATTTCAACTATCCATATGTAACTTTATCAGCAATTGCCAATCCTGTGGAATCAGTTTGCATATTATACACACCGCGTATGACGCACATCTCCAGGGATATGTCTACATTGTCTACCCATTTCTCTAGCCCTCTAGTGTTATTACTATCGCGGCGGTTCATAGCGTCATCAATGCATCGCAGAGAATAGTTTCACCGACAGAGCAGATGTAACTTGATGGCAAAGCTGAATCGGTGAATTTACTGAATTGGTGTCCGGTGTGATGTTACATGTTATGTTTGGGGATTTGCTTCTCCATTGTATTATACCACCGGTATGTACAGATTGATGGTTGTGGTTGTAAATGGTTTTAATCATCATAATTTTATTCATTTCGAACCCGATTCATTATAAGGGAAAAATTGTGAAAGTGGCAGCTCTTATCTAACAGAATATCAGAATTTTTCTTCATTATTTTCATTTTGTAACTCTTCAAAAAAATTTATATTAAATGATTTTGATGAATAATTATGAGTGGAGTTAATATGAACAACAATAAGTACATGTAATTATGCTCAACATATTATTCTATAATATTCTGAAAGATGTTAGCATACGTATTACTTTTTTTGTACATTTTGATATTTGTAACATTTCTTGTATTTATTATGCGATGGATAGCTCAATGGTATTATGTGAGACGTTTAAAATTAGGGAGGTTTTGTACGAAACTTTTTTTTCGATTCGCGATAGATGGTGCTGTAATTGAAAAAAATTATTTAACTTCCCCAACAAATTTCAATACTTTTTTCTAAATTATAAATCTCCTGGATTTTTTAATTCTATTTTCAGTTTTCGTTGGTGAGAGGAGAGGTGACACACCTAAATCGAGCACTCCGTAGGTGAGAGGCGAAAGAATCTGAATCTCCAATGAAAGTTCTCTTTTGAAAGATAAATTTTACGCCCCCAAAACCACCCCCACCCTCAGAGCGAGAGGACTTTAAATGTAGCACCATTGGTTGTCCTTTGTCAAATTAAGGTACACGTACTTTTTATTTTCCACTTGCCAGTGTAATTTCTCGAAAACAGTACGATAAGTCGATTTTTTGCGATTACAGCGCCATCACGCATCGAGAATCGAAAAAAAGTTTCGAACAAAACCTCTCTAATTTGAAACGTAGAATCCGAATCTGTAATAAAAAATGGGAGTTCCTATTTAAGATTTTAATGTTACCCCCCACAGCACCACCAGGGTGGTGGGGTTGGGAGATCGACTTTGGTGTCAGTGGATAGTCTCTTTAAAAATATTTGATACGTATTTTGTACATTTTTGATCCGATGCGTAGTTTTCGAAATATTTCCAAACGCAACTTAAAATGGACCACTTTGTATATAACGGGTGGGCTGAAAAGTTCGTAGCCTGACACATACATGGCGACACTAGAATTAAATCCATATGATTTTTAGTTAGTACTAACCTTCAAACAATAGGTGTATAAATTTGTCAGCTTTCGGACAATTTATTCGTGAGATATAGCATTGTGAGAGAAGCAACTTTTGTTATTGTTAAACAAATGGATAAAAAAGAATTTCGTGTGTTAATAAAGCATTGCTTCTTGGTGAAAAAAATACTGTTGAAGCCAAAACTTGGTTTGATAAACATTATTCGGACCCTGCAGCAGCGAAATCAACCATTGAAATATGGTTTGCTAAATTTAAACGAGGTGAAATGAGCGTCGAAGACGATGCTCGCAGTGGACGTCCGAAAGGGGCAGTTACCGACGAAAACATCAATAAAGTTCACAAAATAATTTTTAATGATCGTAAAGTGAAGTTGATCGACATAGCTGAGACTCTACAGATATCAAAGGAACGTGCTGGACACATCGTGCATGAATATTTGGACATGCTAAAGCTGTGTGCAAAGTGGGTGCCGCGCGAGCTCACAATCAATCAAAAGCAACAACGTGTTGATGATTCGGAGCAATGTTTAGCGATATTTAACCGTAATAAAGACAGATTTTTCATACGATATGTGACAATAGATGAAACGTGGCTCCATTACTTCACTCTAGAGTCTAATCGACAGTCAGCCGAGTGGACTACACGCGATGAACCGAATCCAAAGATTGGAAATACGCAACAGTCGCCTGTCAAGGTCATGGCATCAGTATTCTGGGATGCGCATGGTATAATATTCATTGATTACCTCGAAAAGGGTCAGACCATCAACAGCGATTATTACATAGCATTTTTGAAGCGTTTGAAGGATGAAATCACGAAAAAAACGGCCCCATTTGAAGAAGACAAAAGTGCTGCTTCTTCAAGACTAAAAATAAATCGTACTATAAAAATGGCATCGGATAATTGTATGACCGCTATAATCATTTTAACGCCCTCGAAGGTAACTACATTGAATAAATAAATCGAATTTTACCAAATAAATGTGTTTTACTATGATAGCCTACGATCTTTTCAGCCGAACTCCTCGCAAAGATTGCCACACTCAGTAATATATATATATATATATATATATATATATATATATATATATATATATATATATATATATATATATATATATATCTCGGACTAACTACTACGGTCATATGCCGATATGTCCTTTCTAAATGACCGTCACTACTAGATCCCGAACCCACGACCTCATGGTCGTGTGTCAACCCCTCAACCCGAGCAGACATCAGGCGTGACAATAGTTTAATTATTATTAGAGATGTTTTCTTGTTGTTTGTATGATATTATAAAGAAGTATGAAAGAATGTAATAGGGATTATTTAAAAATTAAAACTTGACATTTGAATATTTTTCTGTAATAATCAGTTCTAAAACTTTAAAGATTTTCAAAACTAGAAATTAAATTGTGTTCGGTTCATGGTAGTAATATCAAAATTATTTTTTTTAATTAAAAACTTTTTACATGTACTAGATACTCATCTTTTCATCAATATTTTGCATTGTTTCCAATAAATAAATCTAAATATCAAGGCCGTCTCTACGTTACAACCAATTTAAGTTAGGCATGTTGACAAGAGCAACATTTCAAATATGATTTTCGCGAAAAGTAAGATTGAAACTAAAAAAAAAACGAAATATAACAGATATCAACACGAATAAACATACATTTTCAGAGACCAAGAAAGATGAAAGACAAACGTAGTAGATCTCGGGAGACCCTGTCACGTCTTATTTATTAGCACGAATCCGTTTGGGTCTGGTTAATCAATAGCAGCTCGGGGATTCAGAGACTTCAAATAAATTTCTTTGGATATTTCTTAAATCGCTGAACGAAATTGACTCGTAGAATAATGTTAGCCTAATGGCCTTTTTATGTTTTATATATTGTTTCACTGACATATTGTGGTACTCTGATCGTCGTGTGTATATAATTGTATCATCCATCTTTTACATTATCTATAAAATCTTATTTTAGACTAACGTATTTTCTTATAAAAATATATCACTTACCGAGATCTGCTTAGACAGAGTGCCACACCCAATAATGGGTAAAAGGCGTGATGATATATTTATTTATTTTATTTTGTATTTTCTTATTATTTCTTATTTAAAAAGAACGATATTGGAAATTGAATACTATAATATATCATATTTTACATCCATGTATGTTGTTAGATTTGTTCAAAGTCACTGCAATCATATATTCACCTGTTTAGAAGTTTTTTTACTGAGGAGAACAATATACGGATTCGAAAATGCTGTAGAAAATAACGGAAAGATTATAGTTTTGGTGAATCGTAATCATTTAAACACGAGTTCCGTTTAATCATAAACTAAGGAAATTAATCAAGTTGAAAGCAGAGCAAGCAAAACAAAAATTAAATAACGTTCTACCAAACATACATTTTAGAAGGTTTAAATATATTGGGCTTATATTATAATATTGTATTTGTTGTTAAATGCTAGAAAAACATTCGATTGTAATAGTAGAAAATGTTTAGTTTTCACTCAACATATTTTAAATTAAAAGAACAGATTGCTTTTTAACAACTAATAAGAAAACCCGATGGAAAACATTTCGTCTACTACTAAATTGTTCCATTTGTTTAACTCAAAGCAATTAAAGTCGAAATAAGAGAATACAAAGTTGATTTGAAAAAATTTACTCATCTAAAGGTATTTATTGACATAATTTCTGAATAGAATTATTTATTGTCTTCATATTTAGGATAAAGATTGTAAATAAAAACCATATGATGTCATTCAAGCGGTGATTTTTGCAAAATTGTTACATTTTTAAGAAATCAAAAATTTAAATATGTATTTTTTATCCCAGTAAACACAAACGTATACATATGATATACATTAAATATTGCTTTTATGCAAAAAGATATAATATGTATATATCTTATTTACATTATGTATGTTATATTCATATTGCGCGAATGTACAATTGTCCCGAACATTCGCATTCAGTGAATCTCCATTACATATACATAGGTATGTCTGATGGATATGAAACGCATATTCAGTTTATTTGTTTTATCTTATATATATGTACATATAACATCTCTAAAATATACATACCTAAAACTTTTGTTCGTATAATCTCCATTGCATAAATGAGGGTATGTCTAATGTATGTTAAATAAACATTTAATGTACGTACCTTAAATATTAATAAATGATCCTATTCTATATTCGCCTCCAATACACTACCAAATTATTATTTATTTAAATATATGTATAAGCATGAATGTATAAATAATATATATATATATATATATATATATATATATATATATATATATATATATATATATATATATATATATATATATATATATATATATATATATATATATATATATATATATATATATATATATATATATATATATATATATATATATATATATATATATATATATATATATATATATATATATATATATATATATATATATATATATATATATATATATATATATATATATATATATATATATATATATTGTATAATGGGAGTTTTAATTCCCTTCTGTTAGGTATATAAAATACCAAATTATGTTAAACTGTTAATTTCTTTGACAAATTACAGTACATAGGTACTACGAAACATCAGATTTAAATTAAATTATGGAATAGGTGGCTCAGTGGTAATTGCAAACCCGAGTTCGATTCCCACAGCCAACAAACAACTTTCACCACGTTAAAATTATCCCTGTGGCTCTCCGCCACTACTATCTTCGGAGGCCGTGCTTTGACGGTTGGTAACCGCACTTCTCGCAAAGAAATATATCACTTTCCGAGATATGCTACGCCAGAGGGCAGCACCCAGTTATGGGAAAAGGTGTGATGATATTTTTAATTTTTTATTTAAATTAAATAATTTATTATTCAACATCAGTTAAGGGATTAAATAATTCATTATAATTTTTATCATATATCTCCTATAGATCAGTGGCATTACAAATCTTCACTTTAGGAACCCTGGCCTTAATTTTGAGAATTATGACAAAAATTCTTTTTTATTGGGGATCAGGACATCGAAACGTATATATCCTACAAATTTTACCACCTTTTTAATACTCTGTATATTCCCTGTAATGCGTAAGGAGAACTTTAAAATTAATATAAAGTATTACATATGAACCTATTACAATTTGGCACTGTTTCTGATAGACAGAAAAAGCATTATTACTGTGTCAGCTAGTATAAATTTTTCGTAAGCTTTAAATAGAAATCAGTATGTCCTTGACGGGTTGACTGGCAGTCAACTACCATGACAACTGACATAGGGAAGTGGTGAATCGATGGCCAACTGTTCAGCAGTTCACGACTTCGGCCATCTGCTGAGTAATTATTGTAATCGATTGCGTAGCACGGATATGTGTTCGACAACGTTCGTGAAGGCATACATGCATTTGCATTTAGGATAGGTTAGCTAAAATTATATGTAGCTTAATTATTACAAACACTAGCAAATGCTGTAGTTTCTCTAGATATGCAACGGTATTACCAGTACTTTTTATTGGAAAAGTTTTATTTACTAGAATATTGTTGGTTGGTAGCAATTTACCAGAGTAATTGACATGAAAATATAGCGACATCAAAGATAAAGAGATTTTGTTTATTGTCAAATTGATCTAATCTTTTAACATAAGTTAAGAATGAAGGAAATAAATATTTGACCTAAAAACCTATACCTCTATTGGTATTATTGTCGAATGATGTATTCTATTATGGTTATTTATGTAACTAGTGTTGAAAGTGTCACTTTATAGTACGAGGTTTGTGCTACAATTCCATGAATACAAAACACTGTTAACATAAGTAGTATGCACTACTTTGTATTAAAATTTCTTTAATGCATCATAGCAATTTGGTAAATCAATTTCTGAAAGAAGCAAGCAACACTCACTCATAACATTTATAAAGAATTTTTCCTTATTTAAAATACACTTAACATTCTATTTCGACGTGATGAGTTACATTATGTGTAGACAGGTTTTGCAAATGCTTATTGAGGTGGCGATGTGATTACTCGTTGGTCAATAACGGGGTACCTCTTAAATGTTTACGAAAATCTTGTATCATGGACAAGGACAAAACGCAACTGTAGCGTTAACTTCAATAAAAGCTCAATGGGTACCTTTCAGCTCTTACTGATGTGAAGCTGTGAGGTTAAAAATACTACTACTTATAATAAATTAATAATTAATATAGTAATATATGAGGCAATCATGATTAAAGAAGGCAATTTTGTATTGCTATTGCGAAAAATTCAACAAATCATCGATGTGTTAAATATATCGAATTAACATTATATTTCATCACACACCATCAACTAACAGAAGATCAAGTTACTAACATGAACTACATCTTTAGTTTGTCAAGCATTTGTCAAATTAAGGAAGTGTCTAGGTTTATTTAAACTGGGCAAGCCTGCTAAATAATCAATTTAAATGTGAAATAAACTATGAATTTCTACAATTACCCCTGTAGCTCACCTTTCACTAATATCTAGAGTTCAAATGCTGTGATTTTTTTTACTAGTAACTGCAATTTACGAACATAATATATTACATACCTGTAATCGTGACGATAAAGTATCGCAACTAGTAAACTAAATGACTATTGGACTAATTGAAAACAAATATCAGTCTTGTGAACTAATTATAATTGTTTTACTTTTTAAAGAAGGCTACTATATGTTTCCATGTATCTGTAATAAATTTAATGTTTTTATACCTCGGGAAAAAATTAAGGATATATATTATGTGACATACTGACCATATAACTTTTTTTCCGCAAAATTAGGAATGTACATATTAAGTGCCACTGGCCGAAATTCCTTGTCAAGACTGTGACAATACCTACATCGGTCAAACTAACAGAAGAATCAACATCAGAAGAAACGAACATCAAAACTCTGTCAAAAAAGACAAGAAAACCTCAGCTCTGGCTCAGCACGTGAAAACTACATCACACACGATCGATTTCAAGAACACAAGGATGATAGCTAGCATCGGACACACAACTAAAAGAATCATCAGAGAAGCCATAGAAATCGAAAAACGACCAAATAACCTGAATACAAGGGACGACACACGAAGATTACCACCCACATGGAAACCAGCACTTAACAAATTGGCACAAAAGGTAAAAAAGCATACACCGAATACTACACCAGCAACGGAATCAATGACGCAGAAAGACCAAACCAAGTAACCAGAACCAACAACCCGGAACAACTCAGTGAAGCATCCAACTATGACCACTAAATATAGGCCTGCTGCATCACCAACAAACGTCAGTTCAAGACCTAACACCAGATCGAGAACACGGAATCAATCCAAGACCTGAAGATGGCAAGTGAGACCTTGCCGAAACGTCGTCTAAACAACGGTTCTTCTCAGAACCAAACCAGACCAACGCGAGAAGATACCCGGAAGAATACAAGTTACATCAATAACACTCGCGGAAATTTAAAATTCAACATATATATATATATATATATATATATATATATATATATATATATATATATATATATATATATATATATATATATAAATTATGTAAGGCCTTGAAGGTATTTCACAAACATTGTAAGTTGTGACTTGCTGCATCAGCCAAACACCCAGTAGTTTGCCAGTAAGTTAGAAATAGGATAAAAAGCACGTCTCATTAGATAAGATTATTCACTTGTTCCTGTAACTTCTTGAATGCACACGTACATGTCAGTGTAGTGCAACAAAAAATTAATAAAAGATTTTTGTATTAAATATTAAATAAATCAATATTTAATTTATATATACACATATATATATATATATATATATATATATATATATATATATATATATATATATATATATATATATATATATATACCGGGTGTAACACGAAAAGTGAAACATAAGCGTTTAACATGGCAAATCAGTTTTTCCGTGCGCATTGCTTCCCTAATTATTTTAGGAAAAAATGTTTCAAATAGATGTTGTAAAGCATAAAATTCTACATCCGAATCAATAAACAAAATTCATTTTGACTACTTCATAACTGCAGAAATTAAAATTAAAAATTCACGTAATTTCACTTTAATAGTAATAGCCATGGAATTAAAAACAAGAGATGAACAAATGCGTTACGTTTTATACGTCAAATTATTAGTATTTATTTTGACCAACTGTGATATTAAATCAATATTAGGGTTTATTATTATCAAAAATGAATAATTATTCAGATGAAGAAAAGTTGCAAATAATTAAATGGCATTATTCTGGCCATAGTTTACGACTAATTCGTGACTATATTAGCGCTATTTGGCAGCATCATGATATTCCTAGTACGGCAACTATTCAGAGGTTTATAGTAAAGTTTGAAAAGACAGGAACACTAAATTTCAAGAAAGAAATAAATGAAAGAATTTATAACAATGAAGAAAATATTCTTGTTTTAATAGAACTGGAGCCAACAATGAGTGTGCGGGAAATTTCCAGAGAACTAAATATAATGTGTGTATATATATACATACATAACATCACGCTATATCCCATTAAATGGGGTAGCACGAACCCGTCAACATTCTCATCCTGACACACGATACTCGATTCGACCACATTAACACTTCCTCCATACAAACTCTTTCTTTTCTCACAACCAAAATCCATCAACACGCAACAAACATTCATCCATTCGCTTCTGTACACCAGTTTCGTAAATCTTCACTTACGCCCACTTCTCTAACAACGAATCTATAAGAAATGAAGGCAGCATCGCCTGCGCTTGTTTAAAAATACATTTAACACAATTGCAGTTACCCACTGTATAGTAAAAACTGAAATATATATATATTTTTTTCCTTTTTCGTTTCTTGTGTAACAATGGGGGGCGGAGGGTCATAATCTCCATCAGTTACCAGTCGTTTTGGGAGATTTAAATTATTATGTTTTGACTTTAGATTTTTGCTATTATTTGTTGTTTTATTGGGGAGAGGCTTATTGTTCTTGTGTAAGTTTATTTGCAATGTCGTCGCCAACAAATAATAAAAATAAGATTACTTATTAAATGTCTATATATTTATACCCTGAAGTATGATTAAAAATTAATTAACATTACTGGCGTTCAGTATGAACGTATAAAAAATTATCTATTCGGAGTTTTATAATTTTTTATGTTACCTTGTTACGATTTAATTATTTATTACGCCTACATTAAGCAACCCTTCTAACCCGGGTGATATTCATAGTTGTAGACTCTAAAGATTTATCTCACACGAAATTCTACTGGTCATTGACAAATTTGCAAGAGATTTCTTGAAAACTGAAAATATCCGAAGGACAGTAGAATCGAATTTCTAGACGAGTCTGATCATAAATTCTGGTGGATAAAGTTGTGCAATTTCTGCTGATTTCGTTTTGGGAAGATTTGGTTTATTTGTAACGAATTCTATATTCGGATTTGTGATAACACCACTAGAGATTTGTCTAATCAACGGTATAACCGAATTTGTCTTAAGTTTTAGTATTGTCATTATCTTCCCGATTTCTTATTTATTGGATAACAATACTACTATCACTGGATTTTATCCTCACGCGTCACGTGACGGTTTGGATGCTGTGGATACCCCGTGACGCCGCCACTGGCCATGCGGTCAAGATTTCGTTTGCGGCAAACACCGCACAAGCGTTCAACGATCATCTCAACACGTCGCAGATACAAGAACGAAGAAACGTAATTATTGTTTTGTTAAATCTGATCAAGCTTTGTTGTTTTGTTTTATGCAAATTGTTGGTGTAAACTGAATCTCGTAGCCCGTATGCAACGTGTTTAGTAGGTAGGGAATTCGTACTTCATTTTGGTTTAGGCGCGACGCGAACTCGAAACAGTACTGCTTCGGCCCAATCGTGTTTTGTGCGCTCTTTTCATTATTTTAACCTACGTGTATCGAACTCCTGCGTGCTACACTGCTCGGTCGCTACCTGAGCCAATTCAAATAGATGGTCATATTCTTGCAACGTTTGATCTGATTATTTGAGGTTTATTACGATCATATATTTTTTTTTACTGATTGTTTTTGACTAGTATGTAGATATATATTTTTCCCGTACTTCTTGTATTTAACACCTACGCTTCGATTAATGTAAATTGCGAGTAACATAAGTATTCAGTCACTCTACATTCATTTATTGGGATATAGATGATACACCATAACTGTAATATTCGCTTATACTTATATTCATATTTTTTTAATGTTAAATTCCACATTAAAGTACTTTGATATTCAATATTGTTATTTTTCTGCCAACGTGCTAGCAGTGATTTTAGGGTTGTGTAATTATTTGTCCGGTGCCCCAACGAGGTTACAATCGTGAGGCAAGTATTTTTTCCTATTATTTATTTTTATTTCCTCTGTCGCGACGGACTTTTCCGCATCGGTTTGTCGGTCAACTGTTAGAGTTGGACAAAATTCGGCATTGGCTGGCTGGCGGCCAACCCAAACATCCTTTCGAGTTTATACGACCCACCCCGTCTTCACTAAGTATTTAGTCGAGGTCCAGCGGTCTCTACCGGGATCTTCTAAAAGGATCGTAGCAACCTAATACAATTTATCTAAAACAATATTTTTAGTGTCGATCTAAAATTTTTTGCTAGTAATATTCCTTTTAACATCTTAACATTTTAAAGAGACAGAAACATTGAAAGAAACTCAAAAAAAAATTGTTATAAAGTATAATGTTTTTTTTTGCATCAATCCAAATGTATCAAAAAATCTCTATCTGCATTTAACCATAATTATTATTGGTGTTATAATAAATGCGCAGCCGAACTTGTTAAAACTTGTCAAATTAATTGTGCGAGTCCGATACCGACTCAATGAACTTGTAATTACTTGTTAAGATTGTTCTATACTGTACTTATTCGTACACGGGCATAGTTTAGCAAGTTCAAACATGTTTTAAAAATTTTGGTATTTATACGAGTGATGACAATTTCAATGTTCATTCGTTAATTTGTGGTGAAAGAGTAAAGTAAAAATAAATTTGAAGCGCACAAATAATATAAAAATTTATTTTTTATCGGAATCAAATAAAAAAAATAAAACTGATACTTTCCTGCCTTCGACCAGTATCGGCAGTACAAGCGGAAATTTAGAAAATATATTAAAAACGTATGAAATCGTGACATCTTGTAACTTAAGTGCTACTGAAGAATGTGATAGTGAGTCTAGTTCCTGTGATAATAAAACTAGTGAGGATGATATAAGTAATGATAATGAAACTGGCGTACATACTTCAACAGTGAGACCTGAACCAGTACAAACAATTCTTACTGTTTATTGACCTAGCGACTTGTCACAGACTCCTGAAGAAGAACCACGTCAGCCGATACTAACGCAGTATCCAAAAGTTAAACAAGGAGAACGAATGAGAAGCTTTAAATCAACGTGGTTTAAACATTTACATGGTTGGAGTATATGTTTTAAAAGACAGTGTTTTTTGTATATACTGCCGATTTTTCCATGGTGTAAATTAAGCAAACATTTTTGTGAATGAAGGGTTTCGCAACTGGAAGAATGCACTTGAATCAAGTAAAGGACTAGTAAAACATGATAAATCTGAACATACAATGTGTGTTATAAAATATGTAAACTATATGAATTTAAAGAAACAAAAAACAAATATTGAACAAATGGTGAATGATCAATACCAAAATGAAATTAAAGAAAATAGACACTACATCAAAATTTTATGTAAGTATTTATTATTTACATTTACGCAAGATATTGCTCAATATGGTCATGATTAAAGGTTTTTATGTTTAAATGAAGGTAATTTAAGAGAATTAAAGTTATTGATAAGTAAACATGACGCCATTGTTAAAAAAATACAGGATAGTTCAAAGAATGCTAAATACCTACATCATGATATTAAAAATTTATTAATTTATATTATTGTGTCCATTGTACGTACAAAAATTTCAGACGATGTAAAGGGATCAACATTTTTTGCAATTATGTCTGACGAAACAAAAGATTTGAGTAAATATGAACAAATAACTGTTATAGTCAAACGGTATGCTAGATGCTGCTAGTTTTGAAAATTATATAAAATCAATATTAGATGAAAATAATATTTCAATAAGCAAATGTATAGCACAAGGATACAATGGTGCTGCTGTAATGAGTGGTCATTTAGGTGGCGTGCAAAATCATATTAAAAATATTGTTCCACAAGCAGTATATATTCATTGTTTAAACCATAAATTAAATTTAGTTGTTGTTGATAGTTGCAAACATTTGAAAAAGTCTGCTATATTTTTTTCTAATCTTGAAAGATTGTATACATTTATGCCAAACTCTACAATTCATCTTCTATTTTTAAATAAGCAAAAACAAATTTATCCTACAAAACAGGCTCGAGAATTAAAAAGGATATGTGATACGCGATGGACTGTTCAGTTCAGAGCATGCGAGACTGTTTTAGAAACAATTTGAATCTATTTTTGTAACATTAAACAATCTTATTTCTAAAACTGATGTAAAAAAGGATAGAAGATGTAAAGCAAAAGGTTACTTTAATAAATTGATAAAGAATTGATTGTTTTACTTCTTATTTTTATAAAATTTTTAAAATTAGTTACAACTGTATTTAATTATCTCTAATCCCCTGATATGAATTATGTAAAAGGTTTAACTTTAGTTCGAGAAACAATTAATGAATTTCAAAACTTACGAAACAATGATAATGAATGGAATTCTATCTGGAAATCTGCAAATAACATTTTGTTTGTCTCTTGGTTTAAATAAAACAGACTTTTTTGACAAACCAAAAAGAATTAAATCTATTCCAAAAAAGTTACAAGAGTTTATAGTAGATTGTGAAATAGATGATTCTGTGGACATAGAAGTAAAAAATGAAAAAGATGTTGTTAAACTTAAGTTATACATCTCTATACCAGATAAAATTATAATTGAATTAAAAGTAAGATTTACATAAAATGATACTATTTAAAAATCATTACAAGCTTTTGAACGCACAGATGATTTATTGCTCCATAAAATTCATTTAACTAAAATAGCAGAATATTATAACATAAGTTTTGATTGTTTAGACTCGGAAATAACACTAATTAAGAAACTTTTTTGCAGGGAGGAAAATAAAAATATTAAATCACTCTGCCATTCGTTGAACAATATAAGCAAGCATTTGAATGCATTTTTAATTTGGTAAAAAAAAATATTTTAATGCCTGTATCAACAGCTTCTAGTGAAAGACAGGGATGTGCGTGTAGTCTACTGCAAGTAATCTACGCCATTCTCTACTTGTAAATAATCATGTAGTCTACGTCTTCATTTTTCATGTAAACAATGTAGACTATGTAGACAATGAAAACACCTGTGTTCACTTAAGTCAGATTCGAAATTTTATCCCTAGAACTAGGGAATTTTAAATGTTGTTAGAGATTTTTATTTTTATTCTAGGGATTACATGAAAAAAAAATTAGTTGTGCAGGGAAAAACGTTCAAAATTTGTCAACTGGTTACTGTTAAAAATAGCGCCAAAGAAAACTCCGTCTGGTGAGATGACGCGTTGATCGATTTTAAAAATATGACAGTTCGCCCAAGACCCAAGACAGACATTCGTCTAGTAATGTACGAGCACTTGCTTTATTAGTTTTATTATATAAAGACCGATAATGACCCGAGCTCACGAATACGAATACATGTAATAGTTGCAAAGGAATAAATTTAGGTTATGTTGAATTTTATAACTTTCAGATGTATTGTCTACAATGTTTACATTGTCTACGTCGCTAGAATTGTCGACGTATTGTCTACGTGTAGATGTATACAATTAAAGATTACACGTAGATGCACATCTCTGGTGAAAGATCATTTTCCTCTTTAAAAAAAATTTAAAGTTATTTAAGAACAAGAATGCGTACCAAACTTGTTGAAATATTATTTATTAGACAATTACATATTATAAGATAACTGAAAATGCAACATAAATATTAAACATTTACTTTTAAATATATATTACTATAAACTATTAAGTTTAGCGAATTAGACCTTTATAATACAATCATCGATATGTCAAGCAATGAATTTTTGATTAAAATTTCCAATGCTGAAAACTGTCTTTCGTTTTTATACCAATGTAAGAAGTTTAACCTTTTACCAAATTTTATCAAGAATTGTATTAAATCAACTCTTAACTATACATCTCACCGTATTGAACAAAAAATGGATAATATTGTCCAAGGAATGCATGGTGGAATGATGAAGTGAAAGAAGCAATTGAAGAGAAAAAGAGAGCGTATTTGCGATTTCTACATGTAAAAGATGTGCCTGGAAGTTTACGTGATGATTGTTTGCTAGAATATAAAAGGTTAAATAAACATGTTAAGAGAGTAGTGAGAGAAAGTAAGGTGCGTTTTGATGATTTGATGAGTGAAAGAATGACGAATGATTTTACTATGAATAAAAGAATGTTTTGGTTGAGGGTGAAGAGATTGAGAGGTGGTAATGTAAGGGCAGTAAAAGCGATTAAGAGTGCGAATGGTGAGTTATTGTGGAATGAATTAGACGTTAGAAATAGATGGTGTGAGTATTTTAGAGGCTTATATGGTAGCGTAAATGGATCGAATTGTTGTAGTGAAAATTCAAGAGAAAATGTTAGAAGTGATGAATGGGATATAGATGAAAGTGATGTTAGTTTTGCATTGTTACGTTTGAAGAATGGTAAAGCTCCTGGTTTGGATGGTATAACGAATGAGATGTTGAAGTATGGTGGTGAGAGATTATTTGATTGGTTAGTTTATTTATTTAGATTTTGTTTGAAACTGTGTGTAGCTCCTGATGATTGGAAACGTGCTATCATTTGTCCTTTATTTAAGGGCAAAGGTAGTTCGAGTGATTGTACTAATTTCCGTGCGATAAGTTTGTTGAGTGTGGTAGGGAAGTTGTACGGGAAGATTCTTATTCACAAGGTACGAACCTTAACAATCTCCAAGTTGAGTAATATGCAAGGTGGATTTTTGCCTGAGAGAGGGTGTGTAGATCAATTGTTTTCTCTTCGTATGATTGTTGAGAAATCACTTGCTAAGAACAAGAAGGTGTTCTGTGGTTTTCTCGATCTTAAAAAAGCATATGATAGTGTTCATCGAGTTATTCTGTGGGATGTACTTCTAGAGTACGGTATAAATGGTAATTTGTTGGGAGCGATTCGTGCATTATACGAAGATAGCGAGGCTGCGGTGAGAATTGATGGTAGATTGAGTGATTGGTTTTCTATAGATGTTGGCGTGAAACAAGGTTGTGGGATGTCCCCGTGGTTGTTTAATTTATATATGGATGTGTTGTTACGAAAGTCGCTGAATGGGGCGGATGGTGTACGTATTGGTGGCAGTGTAGTGCCTGCGTTAGCTTATGCGGATGATGTAGTTGTAATGGGTGAATCTGAAGAACAATTGAGAAGAATGATTCTAAGTATAAATGAAGTAGGAAAAGGTTTAAATCTATTACTGAATGTTGATAAATGTAAAGTGTTAGTGTTTGAGAAGAGTGATTTGGTGACTGATTGCAATGTTTCGGTGAATGGTGTGAGATTGGGTCAAGTAAATGAGTTTGTATACTTGGGGAGTGTGTTTTCGAGGGATGGACGTATTGATCGAGAGATTGAAAGAAGAGTATCTGCTGGATGTAAGATATTGGGTGCTCTGGGAACCTTTACTCGGAACGTGAATGTATCCAGAGATGCTCGATTGAGTGTTTATAATGGTGTGTTAGTGCCTACGTTGATGTATGGTAGTGAATGTTGGGTATGGATGAAGAAACATGAACGGCGTATAACTGCTGAGGAAATGAGATATTTGCGGGGTGTGTGTGGATATACCAGAAGAGATCGTGTCCGGAATACATTGGTGTATGATGAATGTGAGATTGGGAAGAAAGTTGTAAGAAGAGTGGGAATAAGTCAGTTGAGATGGTTTGGTCATGTAGAACGTATGTCGAATGATAGATTGGTGAAACAGGTGTATGTTGGTGAAATTGAGGGTGAAAGTTTGCGTGGACGGCCTAGGAACAAATGGATGAATATGATTGAAGGGTTGTTGCGTGAGCGAAAGATTCTGAGCGTGAAGAATAAACGAGCTTGTATGAAAAGAATTATGAATGTGGTTGAAGCAAAAGTGGTGTGTCAGGATAGGAATGTTTGGAGAAAATTAATTGCAGGATAAATATGATGAATGAAGACAAGCGTATGATTCTTGATTTTAGATTAATTGGTTAGATGTTTTGAGTGTTTACCTGCAATTGTGCGGAGACGATCTTCAGAAACAAGCGCAGTGTACACTAGCGAATGGATGAATGTTTGTTGTGTGTTGATGGATTTTGGTTGTGAGAAAAGAAAGAGTTTGTATGGAGGAAGTGTTAATGTGGTCGAATCGAGTATCGTGTGTCAGGATGAGAATGTTGACGGGTTCGTGCTACCCCATTTAATGGGATATAGCGTGATGTTATGTATGTATGTGTATTAATACCACTTACTTTTTAAAGATTTTGAAAGTTAATATAGATATTATCAACTCATGATCAACTTAGACATCTTATATCACGTAAAACTTTTGTTGTTTCTTATTTGATTGATAACTTGCCAATTGATGTTTTATACTACATTATTTACAATGCTAATTATATAGCTATTAATGAAAAAATAAAGCATTCTCATGTTATTAGCAAAAAATTGACTCAATTGACGAAAAATTCTTTAAACAATAGCATTTGTAGTTTTATTAAAGAAAATTTTCATGGTTGGATTACTAATTTAAGTAATATAACAATTGATGACGATATTCTTGCTTTTTTGTCCCTTGGCCCTAGATTTTGTTATGCATCCAAATATCCAAAATTATTAAAGAAGTTATTTTTCTATACTTGTACTAATCTATCAACTACTATTGATCGTAGTAACATTTGTAATAAAGATGACATGAAACAAAAAATTTCTAAACTCTTGGACTATCATATTAGAGAATGGAAGAAAAGTAAACTTTTATTTGCAAATCAAGAACTTTTACAATGGATTTAAAAGACGAGAAAGTTTGTTAAATTACATAATAATAAACTAATTATTAAAAAATCTGATAAATGTGCTAAAACAGTTATGTTGAACCGTAAAGATTATAATCAGAATGCGAAATTAATTTTGGAAGATATTACAACTTATCGTAGGCTCAAGAAAAATCCTGTACATCTTATTGTCTCCAAATGTATTTTTTTTAAATAATTATTTATCTCATTCCTATAGTTGGAAGAATGTATGTGTTACGTAAAATTCATAAACCTGATATCCCTTTAAGACAAATCATATCTACAATTGGCACACCTACTTTCAAGCTTGCAAGATTTTAAAATGATATTATAAGTAAAGTTACTTCTGTTTCACCGTATCGTGTAAAAAATTCTATTTATTTTGTAAATTATGTTAGACAGCTATTTATACCATTTGATCATGTTATGTTCTCGCTTGATGTTTCAGACTTATATCCTAGTATACCACAGGAACTTGTAATTTCTTGTATTGAAAACTATTGGGATTCCTTAAGTATTTATACAGAACTATCTAAATCTTAATTTATTGATGGTATTAAACTTTCTTTAAATTCTGCTGTTTTCTCTTTTGGACTAGAATACTTTCAACAAATTGATGGAACTCCAATGGGATCTAGCCTTAGTGGTTCTCTTGCAGATTTAGTTTTACTTATGCTTGAAAAAGATACTATTCCTGATTGTCAATATAACATACTATATTACAGAAGATATGTTGATGATTGCTTATTTATAATTCCTTTTCATAATGTAGAAACAATCTAAAAGGAATTTAATAATTTCCATCCACATTAAAATGTTATAATTGAGCATGAATTTAATCATTCTAATAATTTTCTGGATGTCACTTTATTTAGATCTAATAATAAAATTTATACGAATTAGATTAGGAAAAATACAGCATCTGGTAGATATCTCAATTTTCATTCTTATATTGATATTTAATACAAGAAGAGTTTTGTAATTGTTTAGGTGACCGTTGTTTTAAGCTATCTGAATCATATTATCACAATTCAAATTTACAATGTATTAATAACAAAAAAAATTAATTTGTAATTGTTACCCTCCATCTTTAAAAACAAATATATAAAAGACAGACTATATAAATTGGTTCATGGAAATAATAATAATAATAATAATACTAAAGTTAAATTACCAAATATTGGAGATAAATTTGTTGTAGCTTTTGTTCCTTTTGATAACAAATTATTATCTGGAATTAGAAAAAAATTGGTAATTGCAATATTAAAATTATAACTACTAATTTCACTAATATTATTGCACTTTATACACAAACTAAAGACAAAACTGAAAATATTATATATAGAAATGTTGTATACAAAATTCCATGTGATTCTTGTAGAAAATGCTACATTCGAGAGACTTCACAGCTGTTATATAAAAGTATATATCAACATTATGATTATTGCAAGCTTCTTGATCCAAATCATAGTGCATTAACCCGTCACCATCAGGAGGCTGGACATATTATAAATTTTTCTGAAACAAAAATCATTGATGTTATGGATAATAAGAAGCATATACTTATTTTAGAAACGCTGCATATAAATTTACACCATAATACCTCGATTAATTATCCAACTAATGCGTATAATAATTTAAAATATGCTCAAAATTTTTTAGGGACTTTAACAATTTTATTTTTACATATTTAATTATTAATTATGTTTTTATTCTATTTTAATTTTTTATATGTATCTTGATTTGTTATTATTGAAATTTTACAAACATTGTTTTATATTATTGCGTTTTTTAAAGGTTTGTTTGGCATTTTGATTAATTTGTTAGTTTTATATTATAATTAGTGTATTTGTATTTTAAGGTGCTGATGATGAGCTAGTATTTTAGCTTTTTTTTTTATAAAAGATAGGTAATATGTATGTACCTATTTAGGATAAAAATTAATGTTAAATAATTTTTCTCAATAATCTAATTCTAAAACCGTCATTAGATGGACGATTCATAAAAATTGCATCTATTCACCGCATTTCAATTTCATATGCCATAAGATAAGTACACAACATACCGCTTTTCGATAAATACTTCATGTGAGTAGCGGTTGAACATTTTATTCGTTCACAGACAAAAGTTCGTAGCCATGATAAGTTTGAACGACTTCAACTCCAGAATCGTGTTATAGAAGTGTTCGACAAACATGCTAAAAGCAGAAGATTTGCAAGAGCTCTAGGTTTAGCAGAGAGGCAGAAAAGGTTTCATTAACGAATACTGTAAATGGAGTAAAATGGAAATTTACTGAATTTATAAAGAATTATCATATTAATAATGATGTCCCATCATTCCGTTTCGGAACATAGGGGCCGGGCACACCGAGCCGCAGTTTTTACACTGCCAAACTGCCTGTTTCTTTAGTTAAATTATTTAAGGCGTATAAGTGACTAGCTTATAGCGCCCGAGTGTGATAAATACATGTAACTGTATTTTTTATATTTTACGACAAATCACACATTGTCGACAGGCGAATTAGAACTGACGAACCTTGGTTCGGGTGACGTCACAGTATGTTGAGAGATGTGCCTTAACACGCTCGGCCACCGCGTCTGTAAAGAATTATAATAATTATCATCAAATTTTCCTAATTTTATTCAGGGTTTGACAATTTGCAATTGTAATCTTCATGCATGATACTTATTTAAAAAATATATATCAAAAAACATTAGTACTAGTTTTCTTGTACAACATTTATTCCGTGTTCGTTTAAATTTTAGATACAATTGGTTAGGTAACGCTCATATTTGATCTGCCTCAAAATTAAAAGAATTTTGAATTTAAATCGAACTGCATACATTATTGCCAGTTGAGAAAGTATGTATCTACACTTTCACCAGAATTTCAATGGAAGTGTTACTTAAAATTTCATTAAATTCATTTTGAATATCCATAAATTAGGAAAGATCTCGAGTTTTAAACTGATTTCAGAATGATAAATTTGTAGATTGGTAATTTTTTTCCACTCGTGCTGGATTCAAATCTTGGTTTATTTATATTTAAAATGTTAAAAACTTTAGGTACAGATAACAAAGTATTTTAATCATCAATTTTGAGAGTAACAAATGTATAAAAATGTATATTTGTCCCGTTAACTTTAATTTAGATTAAATTGCAACACCAAAGTTCTAACACCGAGCCTGTTCGCGTGTACCGATTGTAACTTTAACGATGATCTAACATAAAATGTCTTCATCGCGATATTAATGCCTTCAGAAGGCAGCCGTTTACAAATAGAATGAATCCCGATAATGAATTCATACTGTGTGATCGTCCCTGAGGCAACGACGAATGGGGGGTTTTCCTAAGTTTCTTTTATAGGTAACCATTGTCCATTATGGGGGGTTTTCCTAAGTTTCCGTTATAAGTAACCATTGCCCATCTGGGTGGTTTCATTCAACGGTAACCAGTGCGCAGTGTTATATCGTTTTGCAAACAATTAGCAAGGAATACTTGATCAGTAAAATAAATATAAATAATAGAATGATATCATTGTGACAGTCTTTCCATATCAAATAATAATAACATTTACTCAGTTAATACTATTTTCCGATCATGTCGAATTGCTACTCTTGTGAAAGTGTAACAACAATTAAACACTGACGTATGTCACCAAGCTCAAAGTTCATATAGAGGATATTCTGGGTAAAAAAGAAAGGTTCTCCTTTGTCCGGTTGCCGATAGCACTGAGTGGTTAGGTGGAGGGTGATACGCGTGCCCGGATGCCAATAACACTGCGTATAGATTTAGAAATGTGTCACCCGTGTCTGCATAAGCTAGCACTGATAGTGAAGGTTGGAGGGTGATATGCGTGCCCGGACGCCGATAGCATTGCGTATAGATTTGGGAAGGTGTCACCCGTGCCTGCACAGTAGCACTGATAGTGAAGGTTGGAGTGTGATATGTGTGCCGGGATGCCGATAGCACTGCGTATAGATTTAGGAAGGTGTCACCCGTGCCTGCATAAGCTAGCACTGATAGAAAAGGTTAGAAGGTGATAGGCGTGCCCCGGATGCCGATGGCACTGCGTATAGATTTAGGAAGGTGTCACCCGTTCCTGCATAAGCTAGCACTAATAGTGAAGGTTGGAGGGAGATACGCTTGCCCGGATGCCGATAGCACTGCGTATAGATTTAAATAAAAAGAGTTGACAAGTTTAAGAAGAAACAAGGGAAATGGAACAAAGAAAATTAAACAATGAAAAGGAACAGTGTAAATATTCTGAAAAAATAGAACAGAAGTCATAGAATGGGAGAAAATGGCATAGAGGAAGAATGGAGAAAAATAAAAACATGTATATTGAATACTGCCGAAGAACAAATAGAAAAAAGAAAAGCATAGTAGAACGAGGAATGCAAAAAACACTATTAGAAAGATAAAGACAAATAAGACTAAAATGGATACAAACAAAAAAAGAAAGCGACAATGAAGAATATAGAAAAATAAGGAATGAATGTAGTAAAGTATTAAGAAGATGCAAAAGAGAATGAACGGAGGACAATGTAAAAATAATAGAGGAAGAAAATAAAAATAGAAATACGAAACGTTTTAATCAAAATATAAAACAGCAAAAATATACGAATAAGATACAGCAATTATGTTTAATAAAAATGGAAAAATTGCTGAAACGGAAGTACAGCTAAAACAAATATGGGAAGAGTACTTCAAAGAACTTCTTACTGAAAAAGGCATATATATACATACAGGCTGTTTCACAACTTAGAGCTAAAAATTAAAGGGTATATTCTGTACGACGTGCTGATCATGAAACAAAAAGAATTTTTTTTGGGTTGTTAACCTAAAACATTTTTTGTAGTATTGCACTGGAATCGCTTTCCTATTAAACACAAACAATGAAGCAGGTATCAACTATGAAAGAATAATTACACAATTCAATTATTAGCAGTTATTTATAATAGAATTTTACTTAATTAATAACTTTAACATAATCATCCTCCCAGTGGCAGTAGCAACGAAAAATTTTGGACTGGGAAACATAAAAAATAGTTTTGCGATTTAAAAAAAAAATCTTTTTGTTTCATGATCAGCACGTCGTACAGAATATACCCTTTAATTTTTAGCTCTAAGTTGTGAAACACCCTGTATATATATATATATATATATATATATATATATATATATATATATATATATAATAAAGAGTAATAAAATAACATCTTTAAAGGCACAGTTCATGTCTTAGTTTATTATTCAGCTTCAATGATGTCGACACTTGTTCTTACTAAATATCAAGTCGCAGTGTTGTGTAGAGAAAATCAGAACTACTATGTTGCTAGATATAAAACCGCTAATATTTAAATTGGAATAATTTCAAAATCATATTACTTGTACTACCTCTGGTAAATAATAAGTATATTATTCCTGAAAACAATAAGAACATATAAAAAAAAGCTTTTGGGTTTTAATTCTGTACAAAATAGTTTTTAAAGGTTCTTCCATTCATAAACATCCATTAATTGAATACCATAAACGGCCTAGGTTCATAACTTGCTGAGTAGAAAGTTATATGAGTAAACATTATTTATACGAACTTAAATATCAATTATTTCGCTTTTATTATCATCAGCTACTACAACTACAGATACCACAACTGTTTGTAATACGCAAGTTTTATTTTCGGATAAAAATTATTTCAAAAGCGAGCGGGTTGCGCTATTTACGCACAATTAAGCATCAATCGATATTATATATGACCTTGACCGTGAAACGTGGATCTAAAAAAGATTGCGTGAATTGAAATCACAATGATTTAATTTCGTATAACCCATATACTAAAATGGTTGAATATTTCACTATATTTTAGCAAGTTTACCTTATATATTTTAATATCTAATACTGTAAATAAACTGATATAAATAAAATAGATACATATTAATTGTGGCGTTAAGCATAAAATGCATATACGAGTTGTTCGAATTTCGAATATTCTTCCATGATATTTCTGCTCTGTGGATAATAGGAGCGTCGCTTACCAATTAAAACATGCATTTTGTGTTATATAGTTTTACAATTACGACTTAAATACTGTAAATTTTATCAATAATGCGTTAAGTTATTAATTTTTGAAAATAATGTCAAATATCATATATTAACAGTGCTCCGTTTAAAATTAAATTCAATTCAATATTCGGTGCACAGTGTAATGCATTATAGATATTATGATTACTTTGAATTGGTTTTAAAGAATGATTTAAAATATCCAAAAATGACAAATAACATCATTAAAAATTATACAACACATCGTAACTGGAAACTTGATTGAATTCACTTTTCATCAGCGCAACAACAAACTTGTCTAAACTACGCCTGTACTCGCGGCTCGCGATAGATCTGATGACCTTCAACGAAGTTAGAAGTTGCAGGGGAGTTAGCTGATATTTTATGCGGCGCATTCTCGCATTATTATTACATGAATTTCAATTAATGATTTATAATTAACACTTATATTAAATTAATTATATTGTTGTTGAAATAACACAAAGCACTTGGATAAATATAACATTTCAGCGATAGTTATGAACAAATTACACTAAAAATACATAATCAATAATTCCACAAATGTTTTAAAACATCTCAGAGAGTCACAAACTAATTGTTAATACCAGTGAAAGCTAAATTCGTCAATATCTTGCCCAGGGCCGTCTTAAGCATCTCCTGGGCCCTAGGCAATATAATATTTAGGACCCCAAAACATATATATACGTTGATGTTTTGACAGATAAAACGTCAAGCATTTATTTATTTCTTTTGTTCAATTCCATGGCTATCAATATTTTCAACGTAATTTTCGACATTTTCATATTTAATTTCTGTCGATACAAAGCACGTAAAAGTAATTCTGTTTATTGATTTAGATGCAGAATTTGATGCCCTAAAAACTTGTATATGACGCGTTTTTGCTTAAAATAATTAGGGAAGCAGGAAATTGCAAAAAACTGATTTCCCATGTTAAAGTCCTATGACCGGCTGAGTGACTCATCACCCTGTATATAAATACATTGTATCGGAGTGTCAGTCTCACATTATAATTATTGTATTATTTTGCATTTGTGTTACTAGCTGCCATCCCTCAATAGAATTCATATCAAATGTAGTAATTATTAAAAATATTTTGGTCAGAAAATGACTTAAAACTTAAAATGTGTATATTTTTTTTCTATTTTTTTCATTTTAGTCGAACGAGTCGGGCCCCCCAGAGTCACGGGACCCCAGCACTTGCCTAGTTTGCCTAGGCGAAAAGACGGCCCTGATCTTGCCGTAGAAATAGTATTACTGTTAAAAAATTAAATATGACCGCTAAATGTCTGTGCGTATTTTGCAACTGATTTGAATGAATTGCATTATTTTAGTTCAACAAATTAATTAATTTACTTATGAATACTTAATTATTATTTATTTATGTATATTCTATACGAAATGAAAAAAAAATATCTGTTTTAATAATACTTTGGTTAAAAAATCAAATAGACCTTAATCGAATGACCACAAAAGAGAAGACCGTTGCTTATTTATATTCTTGGTCTGCCAATGGTCTTGAACCATGCCGGCAACAGATACAGCCGCTCGCTGCGAGAACAAAAATCACATACCGTACATTTGCATGACTTCATCAAATAAATTAATATATATGGCAACATACCATTTATATTAAAAAAAACTTATGTAATAATTAATAATACATTTGAACAACATTTTAGCCCCTGTGGAAATTCCAATTTTTTAATAAGCTTAAAAATAGTTATTTTCTATTGATAAAAAAATATTTGATTTTATTAATATTATTGCTAAATAATCAAATATAACTTAATGTCTGCACGTATTTGCCAATTGATTTAAATTAACCGCGTTATTTTAAATCAACAAATGAATTAATTTACAAATGCACACTTACTCATCATTTGTTTATGTATATTCTATGTGAACTGGTAAAATAATATTCGATTTTAATAATATTACTGTTAAAAAGTCAAATATAATCGCTATATGTCTGTGCGTATTTTCCAATTGATTTGAATTAATCGCGTTATATTTGTTCAACAAAGGAATTAATTTACTAATGAGCACTTATTCATCATTGGTTTATATATATTCTATGTGGACTGATAAAAAAATATTCGATTTTAATAATATTACTGTTAAAAAGTCAAATATAATCGCTATATGTCTGTGCGTATTTTCCAATTGATTTGAATTAATCGCGTTATATTTGTTCAACAAAGGAATTAATTTACTAATGAGCACTTATTCATCATTGGTTTATATATATTCTATGTGGACTGATAAAAAAATATTCGATTTTAATAATATTACTGTTAAAAAGTAAAATATAATCGCTATATGTCTGTGCGTATTTTCCAATTGATTTGAATTAATCGCGTTATATTTGGTCAACAAAGAAATTAATTTACTAATGAGCACTTATTCATCATTTGTTTATATATATTCTATGCGGACTGATAAAAAAATATTCGATTTTAATAATATTACTGTTAAAAAGTCAAATATAATCGCTATATGTCTGTGCGTATTTTCCAATTGATTTGAATTAATCGCGTTATATTTGTTCAACAAAGGAATTAATTTACTAATGAGCACTTATTCATCATTGGTTTATATATATTCTATGTGGACTGATAAAAAAATATTCGATTTTAATAATATTACTGTTAAAAAGTCAAATATAATCGCTATATGTCTGTGCGTATTTTCCAATTGATTTGAATTAATCGCGTTATATTTGGTCAACAAAGGAATTAATTTACTAATGAGCACTTATTCATCATTTGTTTATATATTCTATGTGGACTGATAAAAAATATTCGATTTTATTAATATTACTGTTAAAAAGTCAAATATAATCGCTATATGTCTGTGCGTATTTTCCAATTGATTTGAATTAATCGCGTTATATTTGTTCAACAAAGGAATTAATTTACTAATGAGCACTTATTCATCATTTGTTTATATATATTCTATGCGGACTGATAAAAAAATATTCGATTTTAATAATATTACTGTTAAAAAGTCAAATATAATCGCTATATGTCTGTGCGTATTTTCCAATTGATTTGAATTAATCGCGTTATATTTGTTCAACAAAGGAATTAATTTACTAATGAGCACTTATTCATCATTTGTTTATGTATATTCTATGTGAACTGATAAAAAAATATTCGATTTTAATAATATTACTGTTAAAAAGTCAAATATAATCACTATATGTCTGTGCGTATTTTTTAATTGATTTGAATTAATCGCGTTATATTTGTTCAACAAAGGAATTAATTTACTAATGAGCACTTATTCATCATTTGTTTATGTATATTCTATGTGGACTGATAAAAAATATTCGATTTTAATAATATTACTGTTAAAAAGTCAAATATAATCGCTATATGTCTGTGCGTATTTTCCAATTGATTTGAATTAATCGCGTTATATTTGTTCAACAAAGGAATTAATTTACTAATGAGCACTTATTCATCATTTGTTTATATATATTCTATGTGAACTGATAAAAAAATATTCGATTTTAATAATATTACTGTTAAAAAGTCAAATATAATCGCTATATGTCTGTGCGTATTTTCCAATTGATTTGAATTAATCGCGTTATATTTGTTCAACAAATGAATTAATTTACTAATGAATAGTTCTTTATCATTAGTTTATGTATATTCTATGTGAACTGATAAAAAAATATTGTCTGAGTTTTAGTACATAAAATTAACATTGCGTATGTCTGACGTACTGCTAAAATTTGTGAAAAAGACAATAATAGGCTCATTTGTTATTATACTTTTACATCTGACGTTAAACTTGATCTACATATTTTGTCCTTGAAATGCTGAAAAATCTAGGTGGCTCAGTGGCTTCGAGTCGGCTTGTGGAACTTGAGAACCCTGGTTGGATCCCCACAGCCGACAAACAATATTCACTAAATTAAATCTACTCCTTTGGCTCCTTCTCTACTAACATCTTAGGGGGTCATGATTTGACGGCTGGTAATCGCACTTCACGCGAAGAAATATATCACTTACCGAGATCTGCTACAGTAGAATGCCACATCCAGTAATTGATAAAAGGCGTGATGATATATTTATTTATTTTAGTATTTAAAAAGGTATCAAAAATATAAGTATGTGTAATATAAGCCAAATAAATGTAATTGGAGGCATTCTGGGAAACTGTAAGATAAACATAAATATGTTTTGACCGCGTAACAAATGATCCTTACAGCCATTCCGTTGTACCCGCGTCCTCAGATGTCGGCCAGTACAAACATGTGTAGGTGTCTGCGATTGTGTCGGCAATAACTAGTTCTGTAGAGGTTTGTACGAAAATATCTTAACCAATTACTTTGATATGACAGTGGCTCTTATTTACATACGTTTTATCATTTTAATTTATTCCTTTCCCCATCCCCCTTAATATCGTGCGTACGCTACTGAATCTGCTTCCCGCCTGGGACCTTGAAACCAATGCTATGGATCTTTGGTGTGATTGCATTGTTAAACTTACAAGGAGAAAGGGGATTTTACATGCCCGTCACCAAATTTTTCTTTAAATAAATGCTTATTATTAAAACTGTGAAATCGATATTAAAAATATTGTTCTTTCTTCTATCTTCCTAATATATGTAGAAATATAGATATTAATAATTATGAACTATGTGGCAGATGCATATTAACTAATAATAATGACTTATGTTGAATTATAAAAACATAAAAAGCAAATAATTTTATGCAGCTAGTGTAATCTACTCATTATCTCTTATCTCAAATTTATGTACTTATTTTGCTATAAATTTAAATAAATTCTGTCTTGTGTTTTAAAGTACATTAATATATGCAGCCAAACTAAAACTAATAAAAACTTAATATTTAAAAAGTTAACCCTGATATATCCCAACTAGAAAACGTTAAAACATAATTGCTGCATATTCTTATAAAAAATTTAAAATTTTATTTCCTAAGTAGCCCACAGACAACTGCTATAAAATATAATAGTTTCATACAAGACGCATATAAAATTGAAATACGTGGAAGAACTGTGAGTCATGAAAAAAATAATTAATTACAATATTTAAGGGCTAATAGTAGAGAAACTAATCCATTAATAATAAATTTAAACTCTGATGATTCTGACATAGATATTTAGTAATAATGTAATTTAATTGCCGATTCTTTTAGTGATGATTTTAGCTCAGATTTAATAATTAATTGTATTGACGATTCTGCTAAAGATATTTGGTAATTTATTATAGTATAACTCTGACGATTTTTAAAATGTAGCATAAGTATTTAAACATCAACTTTCAGTCGCAACTATACTCCAGGATTGTCAGTTTAACTTTGTAATTATCGCATATGCGCCAAAATATTATCGTTTCAAAAATTAATTATCGTACACATAAAAAATGTAAATTACTATATCAATAAATAAACTTTATTGGAAACATAAGGTGCAAAAATTATTGAAATTTAATTCACAACAAAATTTACAATACATCTCTTATATTAAAAATAAAAAATCTGATGTGGACACCACATGACTTCCTTGTACGCGAATTATAATTTTCGATTTGTATTTAAGGAAAAAAATACAAATTCTTTCGTTTTGAAAATTATATTTTATTTATTTAGAATCTAATTACAACTGACGTGAATACGTTCAGCAACAGTACAAGAGTGTTCTAATCTAGTTTTTTCAAGCTTATATATCATTCTCTTATCATAACATAGTTCAAAGAAGTATGAGTCAGACAATGGAACCATTGTCTAATATAATAAAACACTTCGTCATCAAAATACAGATATCATAATCAAAATACAGATATCATAATTAAAATACAGATATCATAATTCCTCCCCTTCAAGTTTTTTATTATATTACTCGAGAGGGTGAGTCTTTATTAATTCTAAATCTTTTAAAGCAATTAATTTCAGTTTTCTTTCTTTTATATACTTATAAATCTTAAAACATATATAACTAATTATCATTATACTTATAAAGGAATATATAATAAAAAGATGATGATCGTTATTCTTTAAATTTAAATTTTGTATTTCTTCCAAATGATATTCAATATTATTTACTTTATGCAATTCGATTAATTGTCTGCTTTTAACGTTTAACCCATTTATTTTATCAATTTTTCCTTCATAGATTAATTCTTTATAATTTTGTTCTATCTTTTCAAAATTATAATTATTTAATGTGCATTGTTGATCGTTATTAAATTTGTAAATTCCTATTATCTTTTTGTGAATTTCATTACTTTTACAATAAATTATGAAATTTTGTAAAATTGGGCTTATTATAATGATTTCATTTGTATTTGGTATTTGTTCGATATTATTTTCATTATCCATTAACAAGTAAGAACAATCATCATTTTTATATCTTATTGTTAAATCATTAATACATTTCTTTATTTCTACATTATCAGTTTTACAATAATAATTCTTATTTCTAACACAGTTATTGACAATAATATTCTTATTCATTTTATTAATATACAATATATTGGGTTCATCAAGGATATACATTTTTGTGTTATTCATAAAAGGTATTGACGTAAATTGATATAAAGGGTATACGGTGGTGCTCATAATAGGGATCTCGATAATATAGTAGATCATTTGTCCATCGTATTGACAGTGAGTTGTTATAAGTGACATAATTTCAAAGATATTTTGATTTTTGATAAAGTTCTGGAGTCTATTCATGGAAATTATAGTTGAATGTAATTTATTTAAGGAACAGAACGTAAGACTAGTTTCAATTTGTATAGCAAAATTTTGGATATTGTTCAGAATATTTATTATTAACTGGATTTTTCCTTCAGATTCTATTTTTGTTTCCCAAAGTTTATTTTTCTTCAAAATTTCTTTTATAAAGGTTAGTTCCTTTTTCATTTCTTTTTCGTTTATTTTAATATTTTCTAATTGTATATTAAATTGTTCCGTTACTTCTTTTAAGTTTTTAAATAATTTATTCTCATTATTACTTAAAATTTTTTCGTTCTTTTTTATAGTCTCAAATAATTTATCATATCGTTCACCATCTGAACTGTCCAAGTTACCGGAAATTGATTTTATAACACTTCCTAAACCGTTTATTAAGCCTCTTTTCCTTCTTTTGTTAAGTTTTAATTTGTTTAATTGTTCTTGTGTATTTTCAAAGGTGGAATTTAGTAATTGTATATAATTTGGGTTTATGTGTTGAACTGTGTGTATTTCGGTTAGGAGTTCGTTAATTATAGTTTCTATTCTATTAAAGTTTTCGTATAAAGGTGTTACGTTATAGTAAAAGTATGTATGTAATTTTTCCTGTTCAATGTGTGTCGATCCTAGGTTTGTCAGATGATATCCGTTGCCGTGTGTTATGTCTGTCAATTGTTGACCCTGCGCACTGGGAACAGAGATAAAGTTATAATTTTATTCTGTTGATACGTATGTTTCTAATTTTCTTTAAGGTTTTACTACGTTGTTTATATGGTTTCTCGACTTTTACAATACCTAATTTTGGGTTATATGCTAAGACTTTGCTTTTTATATACATTGGTTTTTTAAATTTTTGTATTCTCCTTACTTCTTCTTTTACGTATACGTCCTTTGGTAATGCTAACGGGTTTATGTTCTCTTGGTGACGTTTCTCTTTTTCTTGTTGTATCTTATTATTTATTATTTTGTATAATTCTTTTTGTTCTTTCAGATGTTGTTGTATCATTTCAGAGTTAGTTCGTATTTCTTTGGGGTATTTATACTCATGTGTCTCTCCAAATATTATTTCTGTTGGAGTTTTTTTCGGTTATGGTGTGTTTTGAGTTATTGTAACTAAGTATGCATTTCTTTATTTTTTCATTTTGATTAAGATGTTTGAATTCTTCGTTATTTTGAATTAGTCTAAGGTGTTCTATTAATGTCGAATGAAATCTTTCGACCGCGTTACTCTTTGGATTGTTAATACAAATATAATGGGGTTTTACATTTAATGTTTTTAAATAATCTTTTAGTAATTCGTTGTTAAATTCTAGTCCATTATCCATAATGATTAATTTTGGTAGGGTATATGTCTCGAAATATTCTTTTAATGCTTTTAATACGTTTACTGAGTCAACATTTATTGCTTTTATTTGTCCGAATTTGGAAAATTGGTCAAATATTGTGAGGTATTTTTGAGTATTTAATGATAGTATGTCTATGTTAATTGTCTCGAAAGGTCTTGTCGGAGTTATAGTTAAATTTTCATGAATTTTTATAGGTTTTCTATCGTATTTATTTTCTTTACATATTTTACAATTATTAATAAAATTTTGGATAGTTTGTACCATTTTTGGCCAGTAGTATTTCTTCTTCAGGTATCTGATTGTTTCCAATATTCCCCTGTGGTTTCTAAATCCGTTATGATCGTCAGCTACAATTTGTTTTTGTTCATCTATTGTAAAGATATCTTGTACAAATTTATTTACTCCGATTAATTTTAAAGAATTTGGTTCGAAATTTTTCTGTAGTTCTTGAGATATTACTTTATCCAGTTCGTCATTAAATATAGCCAGATATCTAACTTTAGGTACTAAATAGTCTTTCAGAAAATTATTTATTTCGTTTTTTAGATTATTCTTTGAGAAGGTTATATGAATTCTTTGTTTAGGTTGTACTGTTTCGAAAGGTAGTTTTTCTATTTTTAATTTTGAATATTCTCCTAATTTGAATATAATTTGGTTATCGGCAATATTCAGTCTATCTTCTTTATATTTTATACCGTTTACGATGTTTTCTGGGGAACTATGTATTGTTGCGTTTGTGTCATCGCTGGTAAGGAAGTTTTGTGGTAATGAATAGATATTCACGAGGATATTAGTTTCCGTGAAGGTTAATTTTAAATATTTTATTAAGTCTTTATAGTCCATTTGGTCTAAGCCGCAGGCAAGTTTTGGGATATTAATTTCATACAATTCATTTTTTATGCAGTAATCTCGAAGTTCCATTAATGCCTTTTTAAAGTTTTTTACAGATGGTAAGTCGTTGCATTTCTGCTTAGTAACTAAGTGTAATATAGTTTTGCCGTTTATAATTTGTGGTATTAGTTGAGAATTTTGATCTATATAATTTTGACAATATTTTTTACTATTATATGTTTGGTTTACTTGGAGTGCGAGTCCTTGACTCATAGCATAATCTCGTGATATGCAGTGTGAAAATATTGTTGTTTCAGTTACGTCTCCTATTTTTTCTACGATTTTAAATGGATTTCTTTGTCTACTAAGAAAGTCTGCAATTTTATTAGTTTTTCCCATGATGTGTTCAATTTCGAAATTGTACTCTCCGAGTTCGATCTTCCAACGCATTAATTTTTGATTACCGTTTTTCATATTAAATAACCATACTAAAGGTCTATGGTCGGTTTTTATTCTGAATTTTTGTCCGTAAAGGTAAGGTTTAAAGTTGTTTATTGACTAGACGATACTTTTTAATTCTTTCTCTATAGTAGAGTAGTTTTGTTCGGCGGAGTTAAATGTTTTTGAGGCGTATGCTATAGGTTTTTCTTGGTTTTCTTGTACTTGTGACAAAACGGCTCCCATGGCGAAGTCTGAGGCGTCTGTAGTTAGTATAAATGGTTTAGAGAAATCTGGTGATATCAATATAGGTGGGTTTGATATTAATTGTTTCACGTGTTTAAAGGCTTTCTGATATTCTTCATTTTCTATTTCTATGTGTGAACCCTTTTTTAAGCTATTTGTGAAAGGTTTTATTATTTTCGCGAGATTTGGAATAAATCTTCGGTACCAAGAAAGTTTTCCTAGGAAACTTTTAATTTCTTTACTAGTTTTTGGGATGGTGATTTGATTTATTGCTTCTATTTTCTTTTGATTGGGTTTTAAACCTTCGGATGATATTACGAATCCTAAGTATTCGACTTCGTTTTGAAAAAATTCAGATTTATCAATTTGGACTTTAAGGTTTGCTTTTCTAAGTGCTTCGAATATTTTTGTGATATTTTCTATATGTTCTTGTTCAGTATATCCGAAAATGATTATGTCGTCCATGTAGACGAGACATATTTTATTTATATATTCTTTTAATATTTCATTCATCATTCGTTGGAATGATGCCGGTGCATTTACTAAGCCGAAAGGCATCCTAGTGTATTCATAATGTCCAGATGGTGTGGAGAAAGCCGTTTTTTCCCTGTCCGATCTTTCCAAGGGTATTTGGTGAAAACCTGAGTGGAGATCTAAAGTCGTGAAGTATTTTGGTTTTCCTATTCTATCCAATAAGTCGTCTATATTAGGAAGAGGGAATTTATCTTCTCTGGTTTTTTGGTTTAATTTTCGGAAGTCTATTACCAATCTAGTTTTCCGTTTCCCTGACGCATCTATTTTTTTTGGTACTATCCAAATAGGTGAGTTGTATGGTGATTTAGATTTTTGAATGATCTGTGCTTTTAATAAGTTTTTAATGTGTTCTTCTATATCTTCGTCATAACATTGGGGTAGTCTGTAGTTTTTTGTATATATGGGTGTTTCGTCTGTGGTGTGAATTTTGTGTGTGGTGACGTTAGTGGCGGAGAGTTGTTCTCCTTCTTTGGGGAACAAATCCTCGTATTGTTTTAGTAATTTAGCAATTTTTAGTTTTTTATTAATATCTAGATTTTGATCTCTAAATTGTATATAGTTTAGTTTATTATTGAGTTTATTTTGTGTTGTAAATTTCATCTTTCTGTTTTCAAAATAGATTTCATTTGTTTTAAAATTTAGTGTTATATTTAGTTCTTTTAATATATCCATACCGAATAATAGGTTACATAAATAATGAAAGTCTGTAATATAAAACTTAAATAATTTTTTATTTATTTTTAGATTAACTGAATTTGTAAGTGTTTTCTTTCCATTTGCTGTGTGAAAGGTAATTTTATCTTGATTGTTAATTTTCAGATTTCTTGATTTTGCGTAATCGGGTGATATGAAATTTATGTTTGATCCAGAGTCAATTAAAATAATGGAGTCGTGATCGTGTAATATCGGGATCGAATTTTGATAATTAGCCATTACGTATCTTCGTTTTCGACCAATGTGTCTTGAAAATCCTCGAAGGCGAATTCTGTTTCGTCTTCTTGTTGTTCATTATATTCGTTATTTGGTTCATTAGTGGTTGTTACGTCGTTTTCGATGTCTGTTTGGTAATTCTGTCTTGGTATGATTGTCTGTGTTGACATTGGGCCGGTCTGTCTAGTTTGTGTGGACATTGGGTGAGGTGTAAATGTCCTTCTTGTGTTTATGTCATTTACTATGTTTTGTCTGCCGAAGTTATTCCTACCGTGTGGTTGAAAGTGTCTTTGAATCGTGACTGGTTTTGAAGGAAACATTTGTGCCGGGAATTTCTGTGGTGGTGTATTCTTCTGTATGTTATTATGTGTTGTTTTTACTTGGTTTTCAAATCTCCTTAGGGGAGATTGATGTTGGGCGTAATTAAAATCGTTTACTAATAGCTGCTCACATTCTTCAAGAGATTTAGGATTTTTGACCGTGAAGGATCCTCGAATGAAATGAGGTAAACAATTTATGAAGTGAGATACTACGATTTTCTGATTTTCCGCGATAATTGCGTTTTTTGTTACTAATTGATGTTGTGTTAGCATGATTTTGTTCTTATATTTATTAAAATTATTAGTGATGTCTTTGAGAAACAAATCGGAATTGTTATTTTTGGTATTGTATATGATTTTTAATAATAAAGTTTCGGCTGTTGTTTTATCTTCGAAATTTAGTTGTAAGAATGATTTTAATGTTGGCCAATCAGCAAATGAATTCTCTGAGAGATATGTTTTTGCAGGTCCCTTTAATTTATTTTTTATTAATTGAAATAAAAATATTCTTTGAACGTTTGTCAATACAATTCCTGTAAAACATAATATAAATTCGTCTACAGTATTTATAAAATATGGTAGATCTTTAATATTACCGTCGTATTCAGGGATACCTTTAGAGAGCATTTGAATTTCGTTGTTTGTGGTTGTGGCCATTTTTGAGTTGAGTTGTAATTTACTGGGCGTTAATATTAAATTTCTTATAACACTAGGTGTTTGGTTTGTTTCTGAATCAGAATCTGATGGGTTTGATTCTGGTTCACTATCGCTATTGTACATATGATTTGTAATGTGTGTGGAACTGTGCCGGTTCCTCGGTGTCTTTATTACTAGTTATTACTAGAGACACCCCTTTTGTGTAATATATTTAGGTTTATAATTTGTGTTATGCCTTGTGCTGGGGCTCGTTTTGATTCTTAAAAGCGTTAGCCTTTCCTCAAAACCCTTTAGTGTATTTTGTTACATATATTTTACTTACAGTTGAAGTAAAAGGATGATTAACAAGATAATCATGTTTGTTGAGAATCAGCTAGAGATTTTCTTCTGGTTTTCTCTGGTAATCGGGATCAGCGAAGTTGTGTTGTCCTGGTTTCCCGGAGAGATGGAGTCAGCGAATGTGTGTTGTCCTGGTCCTCCTTGACTGCTTGCCTGGATGATGGTTAGAGATGGGTTGTTCAACCTCTGATGGGCCACTGTTTAGGCCTGAGCTGGTGTTTCGCTCATAGATTCTTGTTCGGATGCCAAATAAATCGATGGAGATCGAAAGAGATTTATTTATTTTGCTTAAAACTCTTTTGGCATCCTACCGACTGCGCCAATTATAATTTTCGATTTGTATTTAAGGAAAAAAATACAAATTCTTTCGTTTTGAAAATTATATTTTATTTATTTAGAATCTAATTACAACTGACGTGAATACGTTCAGCAACAGTACAAGAGTGTTCTAATCTAGTTTTTTCAAGCTTATATATCATTCTCTTATCATAACATAGTTCAAAGAAGTATGAGTCAGACAATGGAACCATTGTCTAATATAATAAAACACTTCGTCATCAAAATACAGATATCATAATCAAAATACAGATATCATAATTAAAATACAGATATCATAATTCGCGTATTAAACTATAGCTATTTTTTTAATTGCACATATTTGACATTACATCTTTTATTTATTAATTTTTGTTCTAATCCATAGCAAACTTAATTTAAAAAAAATATATATATATATATAATATTTAAATCTCATTTATGCAAAAGGCTAATTTAAAAATTCTTAATGTGCTCGACGCAGAATTTAATTCGCTAAAACTTTTATTTGCAGCATTTATTTCTAAAATTAAAATAATACCATTTTTTTCAAGGAAAACTGTTAGCAGCTTCATGTAATGTGTCACTTCCGGTTAGTCTATTTTAACTAAAATCTATTATGTTATTTCCATTGATATAGTAGTCTTATATACCAAATTTGGAAAGTTTTAAATTATATTTGAATATAGTTTTTCATGAAAATCTATTATAAGCTTCAAGTAAAGTACCACTTCCGGAAGTTATATAATGACCAAAAAGGGAGGTACACAACTGGATGTTATAACAGTCCTAAATATAAAATTTCAATTATCTACGGCTTACCGTTTTTGAGTTATGCGAGATACATACGTACGTACGTACGTACGTACGTATAGACGTCACGACGAAATTAGTCAAAATGGAATCAGGGAGGGCCAAAATGCGTATTTCCACTGAAATCTGAGAACCGAAAATTTTCGCGATTACAATACTTCCTTTACTTCGTACAAGGAAGTAAAAAGGGACGAAAATATGTAATTAATCAAAATCTATATCACAAATATTATTGTACATGTAGCTACTTATTTGCTATATTAAATCATTTGGTGGATTTAATTTACTGCTGCCGCCATTATTACATACATATTGCGAAGCAAGCATTGTACCGTTAATTGTATTAATAACGAATCTGTTTCTAGTTTTGTATTTATTGAATTTAATTTATTGAACATTTTTTTGCATATGTAAGTATAGAGGGTTGCAGAATGCACAAAAATGTATCCAGTTTTGAAGATGCTGCGCTAATTTTGGATGTAAATTTAAATTGCGATAAAAAATGTAAAATGTTTCAAAATATCGTGCAAAATGTGTACGATAATGGGTATTCCATGTGTTATCATCTTACAAGGATTGAAATAATCATACATGTACGATAATTATCGTACGTATGGCAACCCTGTAAAGTACCGCTATATTTGCTGTTATGCGCATGCGCGGACATTCTCCCAGCGCTCAAGGTTGCTAGACCGAAGCCGTGTTTATTCGTTTCATACGTTAAATAGTGCATTTGTGGTTCTGTTCTGTATGCAATTCCGTGTTTGTTGTAAACTTGTAAAGCAGGGTTTAGTGTTATTTATTATTCCTAGTCTCTATTATTAGAAGTTTTAAGTAAGTTAAATAACGAGTTATATGCAGTCTTCATGAAGGTACGTTTTATACATGTTATTTGTAGATATGGTATTTATTTCTTAAATCTAATAATTTACTTGTAGTAAAGTTTTTGTATTTCTCAATTTGATAATGAAAATATTACTATGTAATTAAGTGACTATTTTAATAGACTGTTACATAACCAACGTTTCGGTTTACACGTCTTAATCCTTGTTCATAAATATATTCAATACATTTACTGGTAGGATCTTACAAACAATAATTATGTAACAGATACATATGTGAAAACATTAAATCAGTTTATAAAACTTCGTACATACAAAAGTATAAAACATACGCATCCATTAACTTTCGGAAGATTCTGGTGCACAAACTGTGGCCAGTTTCAGTTCGTATTTAAAATTAATATTTCGTTACGATATAATATTTGATATTATTTACTTACAGCCAAAAGCTGCTAATATGTTTCATTTAGTGAAGTTCGTGGATGATGGAGTATTATACATCTGTAATGATACACGGTTGAAAAGCAGAGACAATAAATATTTCGTACGCTATAAAAGCTATGGAATTTGGGAAGCAAATATTTTAGCGTCTGGAGGTAAGTATTTCATTCATTATAAATTATATATTTTATTTCGTACTTGATGTTAAGTAGGCTTTTGCGTTCATTTTTGTAGATAAAGAAACACTTTAACATCTGTAGATAAAATAAAATTTTATCTATTCTTCATTATATAAAATAAACTACAATAATTGCTAACACGATCGGAATTATTATAACATAAATTATTATTTATCAGCTCGTACGAAATGAAATAATATATTATACACGACGGTAAAGAGTCTTTTTTCGACTTTTGAAAGATAGCTCAATTGCTCCTTCATCGGTCATGAACTAATATCTTTCACATGTCAATAAAGTATCTCTTTATCCTCTTGTATAAGTAACTATTTTTATGATTTTATCTTATCATAATACGTTAGTTACTTATAATACATTAGTTACGAACTTATACGTTAGATACAATCATAATACACTAAGTAAGTACAATATTAATAAAATTTCACAGAGAAAAATTGTTGATTTGCCTCAGCATTGCCATCGTCAATGTTATGATAAAACTTTTAATATAATGCGAATATATGCGATTTAAACTCTCTCGGATGTTTAAGAAGACTGTGCTATGCTTCGGCTTTTTGCAGCATCCTCGAATATTATAAATCGCATAATATTCATGTTGTACTCTGTACTGTAATTGGGATTAAGTTCCTGTTGTACAGCGTAACATAAATAAATAAATATTAATAGCTATAAAAGTACATACATTATATTTTTTATGTATGAGATTTTACAGGATTAGTTGAAATCCGTGAACATATTTATTTAACAATTAACAAGTTATTAATCAACAAATCTATGCTTGAAACACTTCTTTCGATTTTTGACGCTTATAATCTTTTCACAAAATCATTTGTTTTTTTCTGCTTGAAATTATTCGCATTTCCAAACCATATATATCCATTTACTCACTAGAGATAATTATTATTATTGGATACTCGCTATCTCAGTTGCTCATAATAGCCTTATCTACGACTAATGTATAATATGGATATTAAATGTGATTTTTTATTCTTAATGTCATATATAAATATCGCGGGGAATAATAACGAGGCTATTATAGTTATTGTTCCCACTTCTGTACCAATCAGAAAATTATTGTGCCTGGGAGTAAATTAATTTGGACAAATTATAATTAGGTTAACATTGTTTTGTAAAGTAACTGTGGTGACAAAGAAATGCTATTTTTAAATGTCGAAATTTTTGCATTGGTATTTATTTTATCAAAATCTTGCATGGTAATAAATTAGTCGTAGATAATACTCGTATGCAACTCGCTATAATGATTAATTTGGCTTCAAGTTTCCGATTGGCTTAATCCGGCTCTGCCCAAACCACTTGATTTATTCTTATTCTTTCAACTTCATACTTGTAAAAATCTCATTTCAACTATAGTAAATGTCATTTTTGTTAATATAATTTTATATTTTTCTAATGCAGATAAATATTCTATGGAAAAAATTTTGAATCAATGTTCTGAAGAACATGTAGTTGCGTCTAATGATGATAATAAACACAATGAACTGATACCGGAATATTGTGATAAACAAAAGCCCACGAAATATTTGGAACAAAATGAAAACATTGAACAGGTACCAGAATGTTCTGGTATACAAGAGCTCCCGAGTTGCTTAGAACAAAATGGTAGGTATTTTAAAGAATTTATTGCATAGTAAATTTGTAATTATTTTTAATTACGTGTTTAGATGATTCACATTTGTACATAAATGAGACAATAAACGAAGAAAATAAAATTAATATGTTCCAAGTGGATGATAAAAAACACAATGAACAGATACCAGAATATTGTGATAAGCAAAAGCCCTCGAAATATTTGGAACAAAATGAAAACATTGAACAGGTACCAGAATGTTCTGGTATACAAGAGCTCCCGAGTTGCTTAGAACAAAATGGTAGGTATTTTAATGAATTTATTGCATAGTAAATTTGTAATTATTTTTAATTACGTGTTTAGATGATTCACACTTGTACATAAATGAGACAATAAACGAAGAAAATAAAATTAATATGTTCCAAGTGGATGATAAAAAACACAATGAACAGATACCAGAATATTGTGATAAGCAAAAGCCCTCGAAATATTTGGAACAAAATGAAAACATTGAACAGGTACCATAGTGTTCTGGTATACAAGAGCCTCCGAGCTGCTTAGAACAAAATGGTAGGTATTTTAAAGAATTTATTGCATAGTAAATTTGTAATTATTTTTAATTACGTGTTTAGATGATTCACATTTGTACATAAATGAGACAATAAACGAAGAAAATAAAATTAATATGTTCCAAGTGGATGATAAAAAACACAATGAACAGATACCAGAATATTGTGATAAACAAAAGCCCTCGAAATATTTGGAACAAAATGAAAACATTGAACAGGTACCAGAGTGTTCTGGTATACAAGAGCCTCCGAGCTGCTTAGAACAAAATGGTAGGTATTTTAAAGAATTTATTGCATAGTAAATTTGTAATTATTTTTAATTATGTGTTTAGATGATTCACATTTGTACATAAATGAGACAATAAACGAAGAAAATAAAATTAATATGTTCCAAGTGAATGATAAAAAACACAATGAACATATACCAGAATATTGTGATGAACAAAAGCCCTCGAAATATTTGGAACAAAATGAAAACATTGAACAGGTACCAGAGTGTTCTGGTATACAAGAGCTCCCGAGATGCTTAGAACAAAATGGTAGGTATTGTAAAGAATTTATTGCATAGTAAATTTGTAATTATTTTTAATTCCGTGTTTAGATGATTTGCACTTACACATGACAGAAATATTAAAGGAAGGAGACATAATTCGTATGTGCGATGTGGATCTGCTTTATTCACCTGTTGAAAACTTGATTGGAAATAATATCGTTACAGTAAAATGTAAACGAAAATTAGAATTTCAAACTATGGAATACATTCTGGAAAAAAATGTGCTCGTATTTGATCAAGATAAACACGAGAAACCTATTCAAGAAACATGTTTTACAACAAAGATATCGGCAAAATCTCAGAGAAAACAACATTTTTGCCCTTTTTGTAAAAAACATCAATTTGCTTTTGGAAGACATGTCTTAACAATACATAAAAATGAACATACTGTTCAAAATATTTTGCAACATCCAAAAAATTCTCTACAAAGAAAAAAAGAACTGTCTTTATTGAGAGGGAAAGGTATGCATATTTACAATATGGAAAACAAAGAAAAGAATGCACCCTTAGTTGTTAGAAATCCAAAGAAAAGCGATGTGAATACTTTTGTTCCTTGTCCAAATTGTACGGCATATTTTTTGCCAAGAAATCTTGCTCGTCATCACAAATATTGTATTAAGAGACCACCTAACCGTATGCGTGTGTTAAAGATGGCTATAAACTTACGCAATTCTGTTGATGATACACTTCTAAGTAAGTTATTATCCGATTTAAAACAAGATGTTATTACAGAAACGATCTTAGGAGATAAAACGTTGTTGCTCTTAGCGTCTTCAATGTCAATAAAATACGCCAGAGAAAAACATCTTGGTTCTTTTATAAGACAAAAACTAAGACAATCATCTAGATTGTTAATTGTGGTAAAACAAATTGATCCTACCGTGAAAGATTTCAAATCTTGCTTGATCCCACATAAATATGACACTATTCGTGATGCTGTTTACAAATTATGTGAACTAAATACAGAAACTTTTACCTACAAGAGGCCTTCAATGGCAGCCCAATTGGGAGCTATGATAAAAGATTGCATAGATGTGTTAAAATTATATAATATTAAAAATGGGTTGAATGATACAGTGCATCAGAAACATCTCGATGATTTTTTACTAGTCCACGAAAAGGAATACGGTAGTTTAGTAGCTAAAAGCGCTTTATCTACGTTAGCTCAGAATAAATGGAATAAAACTCAAGTTCTTCCATCAGTAGAAGATATACAAATATTTCAAGAATATATTAAAATAAAAGCAGAAAGGAGTTTTAATTATTTAAAAAATGGCGGATTTAAATTTGATGAGTGGTTATGTTTAGCACAAAGTTGCCTTCTAATGTTATTAACCTTTAATCGACGGCGAGTGGGAGAAATATCTCGTGCATTAATCACAAATTATGAAAATAGACAATCTGTATCTAATGAACAGCTTACAGGATTAAATAGATTAGAATGTATACTTGCTAGGACATTTGAGCGTATGGAAATTCGTGGTAAAAAAGGTCGTCGTGTACCTGTATTGTTAACAAAATCACACGTTGAATATATAGATATGATTTTAAAAATGCGAGATAAAGCTGGGGTACCTCAATCAAATCCATTTTTATTTGGAGTAAATAACAAAGCAAAATATATAGATGCAGGAGTTGTAATTTGCGAATATTCAGTAAAATGCGGAGCTTCCAGTCCAGATACTTTGCGTGGAACTTATTTGCGAAAACAAGTTGCTACAATTTCACAAATATTAATTTTAAACGATAATGAGATTCAGCAACTGGCAGATTTTATGGGCCACGATGTTTCAATACATAGATTACATTATCGGCAACCAGAGATTAGCTTACAAATTACCAAACTAGCTAAATTCTTCATGGTTGCTGGTGAAACAAATATAGATAAATACAGAGGAAAAACATTAGATGAATTACAAGCCTATAATGATAAAAAAAAAAGAGGTGAGTAAATTTTATTGAATGTAGAATGAAATGAAATAATTTTTTTTTGTTGCAGGTTAATGGCAAGGATGATAAAAGTAGCTCAGAAGATGAAGACAAAGATTATAGTTATGATAGCCCTAAAATATCTTCTCATGAACCATCACCGAATTTGAAAGAAATTTGTCACAGAACAACATATTACGACAGCTCATCGCCAAGTTCGAAATCAATGTATCGTAGAACACCAAGAAAAAGACTTCTAAAATCTCCTCATCGACCATCGCCAAATTCGAAATCAGTTTATTATACAACACCAACTAAGAAACGCCAAAAAAATTATCAGGATTCCGATTATTCTCAAAATGAAACACCACAGAAAAAAAATACTGTTTTGAAACTTGGGATTCTATTCCAAGTCCTGTGAGAAGGGTTCATCACAAAAAAGTACCATGGTCTAAGGTGGAGAAAAATATAATTTTTAAAGAATTTAAAAATTATCTTGAAACCAAAACTCTTCCTTCTCAATCAGAATGTAAAGCAATAAAGCAAAAGTACAAGCAACAATTTGATCATAGAACTAGTGTTCATATTAAAGCTTTTATCAATAATACAAATAAAACGAGAATATTTGATTAATTCTGTTCGGTAAAATAAAGTAGACAATCGGGTATAATAATTACATTCCAGTTGGTTTTGGATAATAATCTTATTTGGTTTTGGTTATGCTAATTTTTATTTCTATATTTTCTTAAAAACGGTACCAAACGATTGTTTTTGAAATGATACAAATACTTAATTGTTATTGAAATAATATTATTTTATGTTTATTAAAAAATAAATAATATTTTATTCAAAATGTTACAAATTCTTGACTTATTACAATAATATTTATTTTATGTTTACTATTAATAGTATATTGTGTATCAAAGGCGCAAAAGATGCTGGCGAGTTACAGCTTACAGCCAAGCTGAAGCGAAACGAGGTCTGCAGAGGCGAACTGAATCACCTGAAATACAAAGATATTATCATTGAATATAGAAACACTTAGTGTCTATCTATATATATATATATATATATATATATATATATATATATATATATTTATATATATATATATATATATATATATATATATATATATATATATATATATATATATATATATATATATATATATATATATATATATATATATATATATATATATATATATACTGTAAACATCTTCTATATTATATATTTCTAAATTCAATGTCATATATTTAAATAAAATGAATCTACATACAACTAAATTAATTATATTACATATATATATATATATATATATATATATATATATATATATATATATATAGAAGATATTTACAGTATGAAATTTGGAAGAAGAATGAAAATAAATAAATAGTTGACAGAAAAGTAAACATAAACAATAGAGTAATAATTAGAAGTTACTTGGTAACGTCGCCAACTACTTGATAGCGACGCTACATTACTTACATTAAGAGAGGAAAAAGAAAGGACAATAAAAATGTTGTTCTCAACATCTAAAATGTTAAATTTAATGTGTGAAAGATAAGAATAAAGAGATAGTGAACAATACATTGGATAAATATCATCCAGAAACGAAGAAACCAAAAGATTGATAATTTCAACGAAAAGAAGTTAAGTAATAATTTCTGAAAGGGGTTATTGAGAAGGGATGAAATTATCAAGAATTAATTAAAACATTACTGAAAGAATTTAAGAAGTATTAGTAGCACTAGATTGGCTTTAAACTAAATGTCACACAACACAACATTGATATTGATGCAAATGGAAAGGAAATAGTAAGAAAAAACACGTAACACATAATGTAATGTAGTGTTTGGTAATGTAGAAAATGTGTTGCAAAGGTAATAATAATAATAATAAAATTATCTAATCAAGTAAATCTGATTAGTTAATCGCTATCAAGTAGTTGGCGACGTTACAGTATTTCGTCTCCAAGTAACTTCTAATTAATACTCTATTGTTTATGTTTACTTTTCTGTCAACTATTTATTTATTTTCATTCTTCTTCCAAATTTCATACTGTAAACATCTTCTATATTATATATTTCTAAATTCAATGTCATATATTTAAATAAAATGAATCTACATACAAATAAATTAATTATATTACATATGTAATGTAATATAATTAATTTATTGTATATATATATATATATATATATATATATATATATATATATATATATATATATATATATAAGAAAATTTTGAGAGAGGAGAAGATGCCATAAGAATGGGATAGGACAAATAATAACAAAATATAAAAAAGTGATCCCAAAATATGTAAAAACTACAGAGGAATAACACTGTTACACAACACATACAAAATACTATCGTCAATAATACAAAGGAGATTAGCGAGAACAGCGATAAATAAGGTAGGACAGTACCAATGTGGATTTGTGAAAGGAATAGATGCAATACACACGCAAAAACAAATAATCGAAAAAGTACACGACGCCAAAATGTAAGTGGAACTACTCTTCATAGATTTTCAACAAGCATTCGATTCAATAAAAAGGACAAAAAACTGATAGAAGACTCATAGAGATGACGATGCAAAATTCCAAAGTATGCTTAAACACGGGAAATGAAAATACAGATGAGTTCAACATAAACAGAGGGGTGAGACAAGGAGATGCACTATCAACCACGCTATTCAACTTTGCATTAGAACATGTAACAAGAAAAATCAACAGAAATACAATCAGAAAAAATGTAGGACAAATTATAGTGTATGCAGATGACTTGGTCACTATAACAAAGAGAACGGACATAATGAAGAACATGATAAATGAAATAGAGGCAGAAGAAAAAAATCGGATTAAAAATAATTGACAGCAAAACAAAAATGATGGGATATGAAAAACATAAACAGAACAACAACATAAAAATAGGGGAGAATGAGTTTGAGGAAGTAGAAAGATATAAATGTTTGGGTGTAATAATAACAAACAAAGGAGATAGAGAAGCTGAAATAAAAGAAATTTTATTTACGGGAAACAGAGCACTGCATATACACAAAAAAATGTTAAAAAGTAAAATTCTCATTATAAATACTGTAATTAAAATGTACAAAACAATGATAAGACCTCTACTGATGTATGACGCAGAGACACTAACAGTGACAAAAAAAGGATAAATGCCTGAGAAAAGTAATTATATGAATTTAGCGAATACAAAACATTGCGGTGGTAAGAGTCCATCACACAGATCTCCGGGAGGGGAGCCGGTGTTAGAATGGGGTCGAAGGTTATGGGAATATTTAAGATACGGATTCCATATTACATAACCATATTTTAACTTAGACAAAAGTCAAGATTAAAATAATAATATTAATATTTTATTAATCCATATAGATCATTATTGAATTAATCGAAAATCATAGATTAATATGGATTATCAGTATATTCATTAATATAATAATATCGCATAGAAATACAGTTCTTTTTAATATAATTTACAATTTTTTAAAAATAATTCTCGTTTTTAAGTTCTGCAGGCAGTTTATTGTACTAGAAACAATCTTTATAGTACGTGTTTTGGTTAGCATAAACAGTTTTACGTTGTTTCTGCACAACAACATGAGAACCATGACGTGTATTATAATTGAGTACATCATGTAGTTTCACAAAAGTATGCACATGTTTCTCTACAAGTACTAGAACTTCCAAAATATATAGCCTTAGTACAGTCAGAAAACCATGCGTTACAAAGGAATTTTTAAAGGATTCATACAAACTTAAATTTAAAATAATTCTAATGTAGTGCAAATAAACGTGCTACATATGTAAGTAGTCCCATAGAGTGATTCCATAACAAGAAATAGACTCAAAGCATGCATAATAGAATGATATACTGAAGTTTCACTTAACTTTCTAAGAATGAATTATACAGTTCCCAAATACTTTGCTATTAGGTACTCTCTTCAAATTGCATGAATTATAATAATGATTTTAGACAGTAAAGGTTTCTAATATATCATGAACTACGCATAAAAAAATCTAAAACTTTTATATGAACAGACAAGATAGCAAATACGGTCTGTAAATATAATTTTTTTAACAAATAATATTTCAATTCAATGCAATCATCTATCTATTTTATGAAATAATTTAGGATATTCCGCGTATAACAAATATTGTGCATTATAAATCACATTAGTAAAGTCATTTAAAAGTATAAAAAGTGTTGGACCAAGCACTTTACCATGTTTCTACACCTCTGATCAGGGTGAAACTTAATTTGATTTAAATTCTTTACCAATTATATATTATATATATATATATATATATATATATATATATATATATATATATATATATATATATATATATATATATATATATCATCATCATCATTGTAGGCATTACGGCCCTTATAGAGCTCTTGCCGACTCCACAATCTTCCTCCATTGGACTCTGTTTTTGGCTTTTTCTTTCCAATTTGTTATATATATATATATATAGGGTGATTTTAGGAAGACGAACCCCCCTCTCTAACTTTTTTATTATAAGAAATACAAAAATTTTCTTCATATGGACATTTTAGTATATTAAACATACTATTTTATAACTATCAACTTTTCAAATGGGAACCTAGAATTATTTTATTAAAATAAAAACCGCCATTTTCTCTTTTCAACGATGTGTTCCTTGTCATAAATGTATATGAAAAAAATCGAGATAAATAAGATAATTGAGAAATGTCAAAATTTATTTATATTTCTTCAACTATTCTAGGTGGCTATGCGAAATTAAACAAAATAAAAATAAAATTAATGACAACAATGCAGATATTTATTACTTGTTTCACGTGTTTCAGCATTCATTTTACATTGAAGTGAAGTTTATTATTAAATGGAACACGAGCAATGAAAACACTAACAAATATTTATTTAAAACGGAAATAATGTAGTACAACTACTAAAACAGATATTTCTTTACAACACGTATTTATATTCACATTAAAGTATTTAGCAACGAATTGCATTGTTCACACTTCAAATACAGAATGGCTGTTGCCGGCCCAAACTCTCCCTTATATACTGAAACAAGTTCCTCAACAATATTCCAGAGCTTCTGGTACACTATAGAAGCATGACGCAGAGATAACACGATCGTACTCGTTACAGTATTGCGTATGTGATTGCGCTAAACGCGCAGCAAACTACGTTGTATCGACTGTGCCAGAGGGAACAAGGCCGTACTCGTTACACTGCCCCTTCCTTAAGGATGATTCGACGCGAAACTTTTCTACGGTCTGCCGATTACTGCACGTTGATCCCCTCGAGCACTGTGACGGTTGGTGGAAATAACAGTCCACAGCTCTTTACCATACTGTTGAACCATAGGAATTATAGCTGCACGCCAGAATCTCAATTTCGGTATATTGGAATACCGCCTCAACTCATCAATGCCGCAGCTTAGCTTTGCAACAGCTAGTTTTAGAATATCCTTATCGAGCACGATAAGTTGGTTTCTCGTGCGACAGATATGTGGTCACCGGGTAAAAAATGCTTCTGTTTTGGCTCGACTGTTTGGCGGCTATCTGTAGAACTATGCCGACATATGAATGTTGTTGCCGTAATTCTTCAAGTTGGCCAAACTTTTTCTTAAAAACCACTGCGAATCTTCTAGACATCTGTAAATCTTGGGCCACACAATGCGCCAATGAGTATTCTGTAGACACTTTGAATAGGTCTCCCTGATGGGCCTTGGTCACACCATTTCGTTTCTTATGACCCGTAAAATAGGAGGCCATGAACTCGTCGAACGTGGTTTCCGGGTCTTGTAAATTAATTCATGGAACTCGAGCTTCATTGGCGTTGCCATCGTTGTTGTCACCGGCGAAAGGAGCAAATCGATTGAAATGATTCACTCTTGGTTTTCCACCAGCCCTTTTCCGGATTCGATATATGATGTCATTTATTCGCTTCAGTACCCCGAAGGGACCCTCCCAGAAGTTCTGTAGCTTTGGGGACATTCCACGGCGACTCTGTGGGTTTTATAGTAAAATCAGATCTCCGAATTGATATCCACCATTCTCAGCCTTGACATCATATAGGTCTTTCATAATTGCTCATGGATGTCGTTCATCTTCGGCAGCCAAATTTTTACCTGGCGTGCTGCCGATCTTCAAGCCGCAAAGTAATCGTTATTCATGACCAAAGACGATGCTAGCCGGAGTCAGTCGTGTTGTTTCATAGGCGGATGATCGATAAGCTAACAGGAAGATGACAATCCCAGTCCCTTCGGTGGCCGGAGACAACCTTGGAGAGGTGTCTATTGATGGTTCTGTTCATGCGTTCGACCATGCCATCTGACTGTAGGTGTGGAGCAGTTGTTCTTGTTTTGTTCAATAGCTCGCAGATCCCTTGGAACAGACACGACTCGAAGTTTTTACCTTGGTCCGAGTGTAGGTCCAACGGTACCCCGAATCAACAGATCCACTGGTTGACAAGTTCTACTACTGTAGCGGCTTCTTGATTTGGCAAGGAATATGATTCAACTCACTTGCTGAAGTAGTCCATGACCAATATGATGTATTTATTTCCCTTGTCGGATTCTGGAAATGGACCGGCCACGTCTATTGCGATTATTTCAAACGGGCTCCCAACATTGTATTGACGCATTGGGTCTCTTCGACGTCTTTGCGGTCCGTTGCTAGCGGCGCAGACTACGAACTTCTTGCACCACTCCTTTACGTTCTCTCGACAATTAACCCAGTAAAATCGCTCACGCAGTTTCTGAACTGTCCTCGTAACTCCTAAGTGTCCTCCAGCAGTTCCATCATGAATCTCCTTCAGTACCTACGGTACTCGTTTCCTGGGGATTATGATCTGCATTTGTTGTTCCGTAACTTTAGGACCTTCCAGGATGCGTTTCAATAGTCCATCCGCTATAACAATGGAGTCCCACTGCGCCCAGTACGATTTCACGGTGTTCGAGTGTCATGCAACTTCTTGCTAGGTTGGTTTGCGGCATTCTTTTTTCCATTCTAGTAGGTATTTCAATTCCGGATCGACATCTTGGTCTTTCTCAACTTCTTCAGTCAGCCAATGGTCGTCTATCACTGTGGTCCGGATGATTGAAACGATGTTCTCCTACACACGGATACAGTGTTTGCAGTCTTCTAAGCATGGTCGTCTTGATAAAGCGTCGGCGTTAAAATGACTAATTCCGGCCCTATGCTCGATGACGAAATCATATTTTTGTAGCCGTTCGATCCATCTTGCACCTGCCCTTCTTTTGAAATGTAATAGCCACTTCAACGCAGCAAGATCAGTCCTCGCCTGGAATATCCTTCCATACAGGTAGTTGTAGAAGTGTTCAACGGCTTTAACTACTGCCAATAATTCTCGCCTGGTGACGCAGTAGTTACGCTCCGGCTTCGATACAGTTTTACTGAAGTAGCCGATGACCTTCTCTCTTGAATTTGCGACAGGACGACGCCGATTCCGACATTGTTGGCATCTGTATCCAATATGAAGTCCCCGTTGGGTAGAGGATAAATTAGGACTGTTGCTGTTGTTAGGGATCGCTTGAGATTGTCGAAATCGTCTTGGCAGTCTTCCTACTCAAATTTCCGTCCTTCCTCCGTAAGTCGTGTCAGTGGTTTGGCAATGTTGGCGAATCCAGGACGTATCGTCGGTAGTACGTGCAGAGACTAAGAAAGCATTGCAATTAATGTTTGTCAGTCGGTACTAGCCATTCTTTTACTGATCTGATCTTCTGATTGTCAAGGACTATTCCGTTTCCGGACACAATATGTCACAGGTACTGCACTTCTTTTCGGAAGAGATGACATTTCTTTGGATTAAAATTCAAACCAGAACTTCACAGTCTCAGGAATACCTCCTCCAAATTCCTCATGTGATCGTCGATTGTTCTTCCGACCACAATAATATCGTCAAGGTATACCAAACAGGTTTTCCAAGATAGCATTTGCAGTACCGTTTGTATGAATCGTTCAAACGTGGTAGGGGCATTGCAGAGCCCGAACGGCATTACTGTAAATTGCCACAGTCCGGCACCGAAAGAAAACGCAGTTTCTCTTTATCCGTTGGTGACATTCCAACCTGCCAGTACCCACTTTTCAAGTCCAATGTTTAAAATATCAACGTATCAAATGTGTCATCTATTCGGGGCAACTGGTAGCTAGCCTTCTGTGTCACGTTGTTGAGTTGACAATAGTCCACGCAGAATCTTGTTGATCCATCTTTCTACTTTAGCAACAACACTGGTGAGGCCCACGGACTGCTTGAGGTTTCGAAGACACTTTATTTTTTCATGTCTTGAATAATTTTCTCGGTTTCCTCTCTCTTGGCCAATGGTAATCGTCTTGGTACTTGAGGGATGGGGCGTGCATCGTCGGTGTTTATTTGATGCTGGACTATGTTGGTTGTATCCTTGGTCCCACAGCTGGTGTCGAAAACGTCTTGATATTCCGTTATTCAATTTCTCATTATGATAACCTGGTCCGGGTTTAATTCTTGTCAAGATGTTGACAGTAGATTGGCCAGTTCTGCGGGAAGCTTCTTTGGTGGATAATCGAAGTTACTGATGAACAGTGTCCTAAGATAGTACCATTCTTTAGTGTAACTGGATAATAATTCACATTCATTAGTTGAACTGGACACTACATTTCCAGTATGCACCAGAGATTTTTTCACTAGTATTCCTCGAGTGATCGTTTCATTATGATTACCAGCTTCTAACATCACGGAACATCCTGTTGGACGTTCACGTTACAGATGGGCATACACAATCATCTCACTTTGATTTAACACATTGATCTTAAGTATTCTGCGTTTTAAATTTAGTTCGACGCCATTTGCGTTCATGATGTTCAATCCGAGAATGAATTCGTCTTCAATGTCAGCCACCAGGGCTCGGTGTTTAATTCGTGTATTTCCGATGGTGATGTTGATGGTAATGTCTGCCGCGGCCCCCTGTTGTTGTGCGCAGTCGCCATTTTATTGATTTCTTGAAAATATCAGGTCTGATGATGGTTTTTGTCGCACCTATATCAATAAGCAAGGAATGTGGTTTCCCGTCAATCAATCTATCCAGAAAAATGCTATTTACTCTTGGTTGTAGGGATGCGACATGTCCTGTTAGCTTCAGCGCATTTTCATGTTGGATCGACGTTCGCCCCCTTGCGTCGACCCGCTTTAGTTTTTCCGCTGCATTGTTACTTATTTGTGTTCCCCGCAGCGGCTTTGCACATGCCATAGCTCACCGAAGTTTCAACATCGAAGTTGTTTTTTCTTTGGCAACATCTCAGTCAAGACACGCCGTGCTCTTTCCTTCATAGAGTCATTGTGATATTCCTCCACGCCCTCTATTATGCGAATATTGCCTTGCCGTCTTGAAGCGTGTTTTGCCGCATCGAATTCCAATGCGCTGGCCAAGGCAATGGACAGGTTACTCGAACGAGACAGAATCAGGGCCCGCTTGGTTTCTTTTTCTCGGAGACCATCAATGAATCCTTGCACAGCCAGTCGTTCTAACACACTATCTGGGGTGTCAGGATATGCTAGGAAAATTATACGAACAATATCAGATTCAAATTCTTGTATACTTTCGTTTCATTTCTGACATCTATTTCTCTGCTGCGAGTGATACACTTGCTGCAGATGTGTGTGTCCATAACGCATTTCCAAGCGTTTAACTAGTTGCTGAAAGTTCTGCCGCTCTTCTGGAGGAATTGTATGCAATATATCCACTGCGTCACCACCCAGCGCAATTATCAAGGCCGTTTCCTTCTCAGATGACGACCAACCATAGATACTGCGGCAGCTTCGAATTGGGCGTAATAATTAGACCAAGGTACCTTGCCATCAAACTGTGGTGGTTTCATTTGAAATCTACGCAATGATTCTTTTCCCTCTGTCACTAAATCTTCGACTTTTCCGTTATACAATGGCTGGTCAGTAGATGAAGTTTTCTGAATCAAGTCATTATCTTTCTTGACATTTGACTGTTCGTGATTCAATGTTGCCAATCTTGCCTCGATTACTTAAATTTTTCCTTTAAATTTTGTTTCAAAATTTCTCGAATACTCTTCAAATTTTTCAAATTTTTCTTCAAAATATCTCGAATGTTCCTCATACTTTTCAAATTTTTACTCAAATTTAGTTTCCAAGTTCGTTTCCAAGCTTCTAGAAATTTCTTGCAATTTGACTTCCAAGCTTCTAGAATGTTCCTCGGTATTCCTGGAATGTTCTTCTAATTTGGATTCCAAGCTTCTGTAAATGGAGTCCAAATCGCCCGAAATTTTGAATTCGTAAGTATTCGCTATTGCACCAGCTTCAATTGACAAAGTATAATTTTTTTTTGCCTGTAGTGTCCAGATCACGTTCTGCTAATTCTAAATCTTGATATCAGTCACTTTTAAATCACTGAGATTCACCATTTTCGAACCCATTTTTATTTATTTGCCCTTAAACAACCCTAACACCTGATACTAATTGTATTATAATTTAAATACTAACAAAATATTTATTTAGAACGAAAATAATGTAGTACAACTACGACATATATTTATTTACAACACGTATTTATATTCACATTAAAGTATTAAGCAACGACTGGCACTGTTCACACTTCAAATACCGAATGGTGTTGCCGGCACAAACTCTCCCTTATATACTGAAACAAGATCTTCTACAATATTCCAGAGCTTCTGGAACACTATAGAAGCATGACTCAGAGAGAACACGTTCGACCTTGTTTCTGTATTGCGTATTAAATAGCGCTAAACGCGCAGCAGACTACGACGTGCCGATTGCAGGGTCGTACTCGCTACAATACCATATACTTTGTATTGTATCATTTATTATGTCATTTATTGTAAAACTCGGGAATTTATTCCAAATATTTTTTTTTTTATTAAGATTAAAAACTCTTCGACAACTCGGTCATTTGAGTCTCGGTACATTAATCATACAAGCATACGTATACAGTGCGTATTATATAGTATTGTACAGTTCAGTGTCTTTAAGAAATCTGATCATATTCCTAATGTGGTCTTCTTTGTTGGATAACGCTTCGGTGATACTGTTGGGAATGTGGTGTTGTGTTCTCCATCTGTTATATTTGGGGCAGTGTTCTACTATGTGTTTTACTGTTAGGTTGGTGTTGCAAGTGTCACATTGTTTTGGGTCTGTCTTTGTAAATAGGTGGCTGTGTGTTATTTTGGTGTGTCCAATTCGTAGTCTGGATATTAATACTTGTTCCTTCCTGGTTCCAGCTGCTTTCCATGGTCTTGTTTCGTTTTTAATGGGTCTTAGTTTGTTATTTGTTATTTGTGACCAGTGATTTTTCCATATTGCTTCACCTTGTTTTTTTTATGTGTTGTTTGAATTCTTCTTTGGTTATGGGGATAGTTGTTATGGTGTGTAATATTGTGGCTTCTTTTGCGGCGCTGTCTGAAGCTTCATTTCCAGTAATGCCGGTGTGTGAAGGAACCCACAGGAATATGATGGTGTTGTTACGACTTGTTAATAGGAGTAATTGAACCCGGATGTTGTTGATTATTGGGTGGGTGGGATAGATATTTTGGATGCTTAGTAATGTACTAAGGGAGTCTGTACATATGATGTGAGGGGTTTGGGGGGAGTGTAGTATAATGAATTGTAGTGCTTCGTGGATTGCGAACAGTTCAGCGGTGAAAATATTTGCTGTCTGTGGTAGATGGTATTTGAAGCTTCTTTCTTCTGTGACGAAGGCAGCTCCAGTGTTGTTGTTATTGCATGATGCGTCAGTGTAGATAATTTTGTGTTGGCTGTTGTCCTGTCGTATTTTGTTAAAAAGTTTTTTGTATAGTTCTGGGTTAGTGCTCTCTTTTGGATGTGTTGATAGGGACGTGTTGAATATGTGATTTATTTGTTGCCAAGGGGGGTTTTCTGGAGGGCTTTGGGGCAAAGTTTCAGTGATTGTGAGGTTCAGATGTTCAATGATTTTGGATATGTGATTTTGTAAGGGAGTTGGTGTGGTGTCCGGAGGGATAACTTGTGTTATGTGTTTGTATGTTGGGTGGGTTTTGTTCTGCATTATCCTTATTACGTAGTTCATTGTTAGTTGCTCTCTTCTAATTTGTAGTGGTGGTTCTCCAGCCTCTATCAGTATGCTCTCTACCGGGCTCGTGCGGTACGCTCCGATAATTATTCTTAATGCAGTTGATTGTATTGTATCTATTATCCTTATGTGCGTCTTTTTTGCTGTTGCGTATGCAATGCTACCGTAATCTAGTTTGGAGCGGATAATATTTCTATAGATACTCATTAAGGTGTCCCTGTCCGCGCCCCATTCGTGGCTGGCTAGAACTTTAATTATATTTAGTCTTTTATTGCATTCAGTTTTGAGTTCTGTTAAGTGGTTTTTCCAAGTGAGCTTATTGTCTATTGTTACCCCCAGAAATTTTACTTTGTTCTTGAAACTTATGTTGATTTTGTGGATTTTGAGTTGTGGCTGGATGTTTATTTTCCGTAGTTTGGTGAAATGGATTGCTTTTGTTTTTTCAGGGGAAAATTTGAAGCCGGTTATGGTTGACCAATCTGCTAGTTTGTTGATAGTTGTTTGTAGGTTCTTTTGAACGTTTTCTATATTTTTTCCTTTGCATATAATTAAAAGGTCGTCCGCAAAAAGAAGTGCTTTTACGGGTGCTTGTATGTGGTCTTTTATATTGTTGATCGCTAGTAGAAATAATGTGACTGACAGTACTGCACCTTGAGGTAGTCCGTTTTCCTGTTGTTTTGTGTCTGATGTATGTCCGTTCGCTTTTACGTTAAACTTTCTATCAGAAAGGAAGTTTTTTATAAAGAAGTATATGTTCCCTGTTATGCCATGATTTGTAAGTGTTTTAAGGATAAGGTGTTTCCATACCGTATCATAGGCTTTTTGCAAGTCAAATAGGACTGCTATGAGATGTTGTCTATTTTGATAAGCTTTTTGGACTTCAGATGTTAGGTGTATAATATGGTCCGTTGTAGTGCGTCCATGCCGAAATCCACATTGTGTGTCCATTAAGATGTTGTTTTTTTCAAGGTGCCATACAAGCCTTTTGTTAATGATTTTTTCAAGTATTTTGCATAGGCTGTTGGAGAGGGCAATGGGTCGGTAGTTTGAGGCGTTTGTTTGGTGTTTTCCTGGTTTCGGGATAGGGATTATTGTGGCATGTTTCCATTGTGTTGGAAAGGTGTTTGTGGACCACATTTGGTTGTAAGTAATTAGAATAAATTCTATAATTTAGTTTGGGAGATGTTTTATCAGTTCGAAAGGAATGTTATCGGGGCCGGGGCTACTTTTGTTTTTCAACTCGGCTATTGTTGTTTTTAGTTCAATTTCAGTGATGGGTTCATTCAAACTTAGTGGCGTGTTTGGGGAGATTTCTTCATTTAGTTCAATCGATTCAATTTGTTCTTTGTATTGCTGAAAGTTGTGAGTATATTGTTTGTTGCTTGAGTGTTCTTCGAACGTTTCTGCTAGTTTGTTTGCAATTTCTTGTGAGTTTGTGATATTGCTGTCGTTGTTGATAATTGTGGTTATGGGTAGAGTGGTTTTGTTGCCTCTGATTTTTCTGATGTTGTAGATGTATTAATTTCTGATACAAATTGTTTCCATGATTGTTTTTTACTAGTTTTGATGGTACGTCGAGCAATGGCTCTTGTTTTTTTGAACATAATTAGGTTTTCTATGGTTTTGTTTGTTTTATATGTGTATAAGGGTTTCTTATTCGCCTTTATTGCTCTTTTACATTCTTCATTCCACCTGGGGACATTTTTGTTTTTCATGGTGTTAATTTTTCGGTAGCCTATTGCTTGTATTGCAGAATTTGTTATATTTTCTGTAAGAGCTTCTATGGCTTTATCTGCGTTGTTGTACTTTCTTGTAGTGTCCATGTTCTCCATGAGCAATGCATAGAGATCCCAGTTTGCTTGTTCTAGGTTCCATTTGTTAGGTTGAGGATTGTTTGTGTTCTGGTGTGTTTTGTTTATATGGGTTATTATGATGGGGTAGTGATCGCTGCCGTGTAAGTGGTGTTCAGTAAGCCATTGGAAGTTTGGTGCTATAATGGGGTCTGTAAATGTGAGGTCTATTACAGATTCTGAGCCTGATCTAGTAGAGAAGTGTGTAGGGCTGCCGTTATTGAGTAGTGTATAGTTGTTCATTACTTGTTCTATTATTTTTCCTCTATTGTTCTCATAGTTTGATCCCCAGCTGTAGTTGTGTGCATTGAAGTCTCCTAGTACTATTCTCGGTTGGGGTAGTTGTTGTAAGAGTTGCTCGATGGTATTAGCGTCTAGGTCTGTGTTTGGAGCGATATATATGCAACATATTGTCATTTTTTGAGGGTAGTGAGTTTTAATAGCAACTGCCTCCAGTGTTGTATTTAATGTTATTTGTTCCGCTTGTACTGATGTTTTTACGAGTATTGCGACTCCACCGCTTGCATGCTCGTGTAGTCTATCATTTCTGTAGAATTTGTAGTTCTTTAGTGTTGTATTTTGGTTGTGTTTGAATTTTGTTTCCTGTATTGTTAAGAATTCGGGTTGGTACTTAGATATTAGTATTTGTATATTCTCTATATGGGCGTAAAACCCGTTAGTGTTCCACTGGATTATTGACATTTATGTTTTCTAATGATAGTGTTTTTTTGTGCGCTTGGGTTTTTTTTAGTCGCTTGGTTATTTGCTCTTTTATTTTGCCTTGCAATCTTGTAAATTTTCTTTTTGTTGTTGTATCTGTCAGTACTTGGTATAGATCGCGTAGCATGTTTAGCAATTTACTGGGATCACTAGTGTATTCCTCTGCTACGTTTAGTTGTTCATTCGAGCCGTGTACGTTTTCCAGGAAGTCTTTTAGTTGGTTGAAATTTAGGATGTATTTTTCAGGGTTATTTTCAATTTCCGTTTTAATTGGTTCTAGCGGGTCTTCGTAGTTAGGTTTGTCTGTATCTTGCTTTTTAGCTTTTTTGCTGGTAGCTGTTTTGCTGTGCTGGCTAGTAATTATGTCATTATCGGAGTCTGATATTGTTTGTGTATTTGAGGGTAATTGTGTGCTGTTAATGTCCGGTTCGTTATCTGTGTTTTCTGTTATTTCTGAATGCGTTCTTTTTACTGCCGGTGTTTGGCCATTTTCGTCATTTCCGGTATCTGTTATAACTTGGGCGGGTGTAGTTTGTGTCAACATGGGCCATTCTTGCTGGTTTGTGTTTGTTTGATCGCATTGCGCGGCATTATGGCCCGCTCTTTTACATACGAAGCACGTTGTTATTGCGTCTGATACAAATATGCGGTATGTTGTTTCTTCATAGTCAACGGTGAATGAGTCCGGGATTTTGTTTTGTTCCTCTGGTATTATGTACAACTGTCTTCTGAAACTCATTACATGAGCATACTCGGTATCCATCATCCCTACACGTAGAAATGTGATCGGGGATAACATTTTTATGTTTATTTGTTTAAGTATATCTTCTATAATATAGTGTGGGATGGAGGGACACACGTTTGACAGTATTATTCTTTTTCCCGGTGTTATCATTCTTCGAATATTTATTTCATGTTCTAGTATTGTCAGAGTAGAGTGTTCACTAATTATTTTGTCGACTGTTTCTTTACTATTTAGGTAGATACAGATGCGGTTATTTGGTATGCGTGAGGCAAATAGGATGTTTTTTGCTCCGACTACACTGCCGATGCTTACTATGTAGTCTTTAATTTTTAGTCCTTCTATACCTTGCATTAGTATAGCTTGTTCTTTTTTTGGGAATGAGGCTGGTGCAGTATAGTTTTTTTTTGTAATATTTGCAAAGGTGTTATTTTTACTTAAGTTGTTTAAATTTGTCATTGTGTTTGTGTTAGCTTCGTTTGTTGATGTTTGAATTGGTGTCGGTAGCGGACGGCCCCTGTAGTCAGGAGTCGCCATCTACTTGTTCAAGTTGGTTGGTAGGTGTGGGTTTGTTTAATTAGGTTTTAAATTTTTTGGTGTTTGGTGTATTTTGTTCTTTTGTTTGATAGATGGAGTATGTGGGATGATTTGTGAAGTGGAGTTTTGATTTATCACGGAGTGAAAAATGTAGGTTAGGTTTTTGGTTGGTTTTATTATCTAGTTTGTGGTTTTTGGGCATACCTGGGTATGCCCCAGTGTATTAGGATTAAGAGAGAGCACTACCTTATTTGATGTCTTATTGCATTCAAAGGGCGGAACTCGTTGATGGTGCAGTATGAAAGTAGAAATTCACTACAGTAATTTGTCATCTGTCACTCACTCGTATCTGTCAATCACATCCCCTCCCAAATATTTAAACTCTACTAAAGGTTACAGCAATAGTAAATTTTATGTTGTAGGCAATCGTTTGTAAAGAATAAATATTATTATGTCATCCTCGGAAATGTGTGATATATTTACAATATTAAAATTTGTGTTTATAGAGAATGAATCATCCTGTATCAAATTGTTACTCTCAATATATACATTTCAGAAAATTTTATAAATCCTTGCACAATATCAGCAGTGTTGTTAAAGTTTTGATTATTCATGTACATTTGTCCAGGGATGCGTGAAGCACGTTTTTTTGTGTTGACAAAGTTTCAGAATTTATGTGGATCAGTAGAGATAGATTCCTCAGTCTTAGATAAATATTTGGCGTGTTCAATTTTAATTTCTTTTTTTAAATACTGCTCTCAAACGTTTAAACTCACTTAAGGGGTAAGGCCACTCTAAAAATTTTTTAAAATGCATTTTTTTTTATTTGCTTAAATTATAGTTTAAACCCTTAGGAATAAGGGACAATTAATTTAAATGCTGCGCATATATCTATTAGTACTAGTATTATATATATATATATATATATATGACTCGAAACTTGAAACTCGTTTTTCTCGAAATCATATTTTCAAAATCGGGCGAAAAGAAATCTGAAATACAAATTAATGGATCGGGCTGAATCTTTTTATTTCTTATTCTAGATATAAAATACTCAAAAACTACGGGGGCTTTTTTTAAAAGTGCTTCATTCGTTTTTTATGGTCGATTTTATACAGAAATTTAGTCCCGAATAATGAACTTTTTTTCAAACGCGCGCCATTTTGTTAAAAATCTAAATTTTCAAAATCCAGTCCGTAGTTTTTTAGAGTATACATCAGAGATTAAGAAAACATATCCCTTTTTCATCCAAGTCTATTTCTGTTCCCGGAATGTTTTCGCCCGATTTGCGCCGAGAGGAGTCGCCATTTTTTTAATTTCTGACGACAATTTTGAAATTTTGAATATTTTCTTTAAAAAAAAAATTAAAATAAAGTTTAAAGAGCACTAAATAAAGATCCAAACACAATTCTTAAGCAGCACGTTTAGATTTCGTTAAAAAGATCTTGAAAATGACCCTTTTTTTCCTTGTCTAGAGTGGCCTTACCCCTTAAGTATATTACATTATTATGAGTCTTATAGAAGCTACGAGTATGATATTCAGATTTCAGTTTTATGTTTTTAATTATTTGACTATTGAAACAAGGAGAATATTTGGAGGACTTTCGTTTAGTACGCGGTACATATTTATTTTTAATAATATTTTAAATCTCATAAAGTTTTGTGAAAGGTATCATCATTGAATTGAAAAAGACAATCCCAGCTAGTTTCAGACTGTATAGTAAGGCAAAGTTAGCAGAGCGAAAGTGTAAACATAGTTTTTGGTTGTTTATTATTGATGAATATTACATCTAATGGAAATATCAAACAGAAAAATATCGTTTAGTTAAATAAACTATGCTATTTAATTCTAGTGAAAATCACTACCACATACAAATTTTTTGAAGGACGTATATGTTATTAATAATTAATAACATAAATACAATTTAGGATATTAAAATGTTTAGTTCTGTTCTGTTTTTTTCAAACCAATTTCGATAATTAGTACTGTAAAGAAAAATATATGGAAAATTTAAAATGTTCTAGTAAAATATAACATATTAAAAGAATTTAAATGCCAACGGTTTAATCAATGATCAACAAAAGAAATAGTTATGGTACTCGTATCAAGAATATAATATATTTCCGTTTTAACAGTCTTTGAATTTGGAATTGAGCAATGAAGTTAATTCGAACAAACCCGGCATAAGAAAACTATTTCATTTCTAACTATGAATCAAATGATTGTATATGCATGTGTCGAAATTTGAATGTTAAACAAAGATAAACGTTCATATTTCGTAAAAGTGGAGCAGGTTGAACAAAGACAGATTCCCTTTGAGACACTGCAGCTTTCCTGTGAACTATAGCTGCTACTTAGCGTGCGACACGAGACAGGCGGAGTGAGATTTTACGGTTCCTACTCCCATCACCGCCAACTACCATGATTGCAGCCTCTATCACACGACTCTAAACGTATCTTATGGGATCTCAACAAATCACAAAAGCATTACGTTTGCTTTTTCGTTTTGGTAAGTTGAACAAGCCATGGCGATTTTCATAGTAGCTGTAGTTTATCTTTGTTTCCACTGGTGTGTAGTGTACAGGACCGAACATAGGAGATAATTGTATTGAAGGATATCGATAGTATACTCTACTGTTTTATTAAAGAATTAAGACGTGTTTATTGTTTAATAATGTGCGCTGTTCACAACCTAATTAATTATAATTTGTACTATGTAATCTTTTAAGAATAAAATGTATCCCGATAATGGACTAATTTTATAAGTGTATGATTGTATGGTATAAAAACAATATTTTATAGAGCTACGTTTTCTTTAAATTATACTATAACACAATATAAAATTATTTACGTTGCGTTTAAAGAAATGTAATCCTCAATAGTTTTTAACACGAAATAGCTGTCAATGATGGCGAATTCGGGAAAGGTTGGGTGAAGTGTAAGATGTAAATTTCCTCCAAAAGACAGAACGGCAACGTCATATCTTGTGCATTTATTGAAAATGAAGTAATTAACAAAACATCAATTCTAGTACAGTTTTAAGTAGGTACCTAATTTGAAAGGAAATTGTAACAAAAAACTTTTGTACTTGTTCAGAAACAGATTTAATTTTTATATACTTCTATCGATTGGTAACATTGCTTTTGAATGATCAAGGTGTGTGTCAAGTAGTGCTAAACGAAATCTATAGTTAAACCATAAAATCTTTGTTAAATTATTATAGTTTTACATACAGTGATCAATATAACAAATTACTGTCATTTTGACATAATTTCGAAACATATAAATCATAAACTCGTGCCAGAAACAGTGCTATAAAAGTTAAAACGTCATCAAGGTCACAGACAAATAGCTGAGTAACTAACCAACTCGCGCGCCGTTCAGTTTAAACAATTTTTAATTGTCAATGTTGCCAACTGTAGTAAAAATAAATAAATAATATATTTCAAAACCTCATTGTTATGGCAACAATAGACGACATTAAGAAGTTATTAGAGCCAATTGAACAAAAAATCAGCAATATAGAAAAATACCAAAGTATAGCATTGAATACCAAAAAAATAGTGGATGAAAATTCAAAAAAGATTATTATATTAGAAAATAAACTTGAAGAAAAAGAGAAAACTATAGAAAATCTAGAAAGAAAATTAAAAGAGAAAAACCTAGTGTTCTATGGTATAAAAGAGGAATCTAATGAAATCCTTGATAATGTCATAATTTCTATAATAAAAGACGAGTTGAAAATTACAAATGTATATAGAAATGATATTGAAGACGCTAGAAGAATGGGAAAACGTAGAGAAAATAATAAACCGAGACCAATCATTGTAGAGTTCATGTCAAAAAAATTAAAAAAAGCAATTTTATATAATGTAAAATTTCTCAAAGGCTCGCATATATACATTGAAGAGGATTTCCCGAAAAAAGTACTAAATGAAAGAAAACTCTTGAGGACGCATCTAATTAATGCAAATAAACAAGGATTTAAAGCATACTTAAAATACGATAAAATAGTTATCAATGGTACAGTGTACACCTCCTCTGACTTGGAAAACAATGAATGCATAATACCAGAAACCGAATCTCCCGCTGAAGAAAACACTAGTAACCTTGAAAATACAAGAAGGAGGCTATCAACATCATTACCGGAACAACAATTAACCGAAGTAAACTACACTGAAAAACCTAAAGAAAATGAAAGAAAAAAGATCCAAGAAGCAAACAACAGCAAAACACATAACAAAGTAGGCATTCAGACTATAAACACGCCAAAAGAAGTCTCTATTCAAACAATACAGAATACTAATACAGAAAATAAGAAAAATGGAAAAAACATCACAGGACCATTAGACAAACACATTTCAACCAGACTTCGCTCTCAAGGCACTCCAAAAAACTTAGAAGGAAAACACTAAATAGACAGATTGACAACGACGCACATATACTATACTGGAATATACAAGGCTTTAATAATATATATAACCTAAACCAAGAAGATGAAACTCTTCTACAAACTCATCATATTATTTGTCTAAACGAAACATGGCTTAATAATGAACTTAAGCACCCTCCAAAATTTCTAGAAGATTACACGATAATCCAACAAACTGCCAACAAAGAAGCAAGCTTAGGAAGGGCAATAGGCGGGCTACTTATATTAATTAAAACTGAAAAATAAGAAATAAATCTGATCGACAAAGACCTACATTGGATTTTTGTAGAAATCTCTACCTCACAGCAAAAACTAATATTAGGCAACGTATATTTTTCACCTTCATACGAAAGACAAAGCCTACTTGAATCTTTTACAGTTACATTACAAGCAATTAAAGAAAGATACAGTACACACGCATTCATAATTGGAGGAGACTACAACTCGAGAGTTGGTAACTTAAACCAAAGCGAGGAAATACTCTTTTCAAACACCAATTTGACATACATCCGATCCACACAAGACAACACAATAAATAAAAAGGGGAAAGATCTAGTAGCGACCATGGAAAACGAGAATATGTTCTTAATAAACGGAAGATCTACTAGCGACTCAACAGCTGATTTTACATTTATAAGCGCAAGGGGCAGAAGTACAATAGATCTGATATGGATCGATACAAATGCGTTACACATCATAAATGATTTTACAATAGATAAAACAATACTTGTATCTGATCACATGATATGTAGACTTACCATCTCCAACATATGGACTTCACAAACAAAAATACCACAAAAATCAAACATTCAACAAAAATACACAAAACTATCCTGGAATAATGATAAAATTCCAAACTATCAGAGTCTAATAGAACAATATTTGCAGCCAATAACTAACACAACCTGTCCTGTACTAGAATACGAACAAATAATCAACGCAATCAAAAGAGCATCCGAAGAACTAGAAATGAGCAAAGAATTTACAACATCAACTTCACGCAAAAACAAACAACATAAAATATGGTATACTCAAGAATGCAGGGATAACAAAAGAGAGATGCAAAAGAATTTCCGATTGTGCAAATTACACAACTTTAATCAAGAACACCTTAACAAATACTTGACTTCAAAGAAGGAATATAAAAACGTAATACTTAAAGAAAAAACTGCTCATAAAAAAAGCGTCAAACAAAAATTGGAGAATGTTACAAACCAAACTGAATTCTGGAAAACTATCAAGTCTCTAACACCTAAGAAAACTATCGGAAATAATATAGATATAGCAGACTGGGCACAACATTTCAGAGAATGGTATGGAACAAGAATAATAATAGACACAGACTTTTTTAATGTAACACATCCATACTTAGACGAAGAAATAACTATGACAGAGATAAAAATGGCAATAAAAAACCTAAAATCGAATAAGTCTCCAGGTATAGATGGCATCATCAATGAACAGCTTCGAAGTCTTCCTCAGACCGGACTGATACATATAATAAATCTTCTAAATAATATATGGAACAAAGAAACAACACCAGAAGAACTCACAAAATTAAAACTTACCATGATTTATAAAAAAGGAGATCAAATGAATACAAACAACTATAGAGCTATAGCCCTAATCAATAGTATTACTAAATTGTTAACCAATATAATCAACTCCAGACTACAAATATGGGTAGAAAGCAACAATATACTTCCGGAAGCGCAGTCTGGTTTTCGGAAAAAACGATCCTGTGCTGACAACTTATTTATATTGAATTCAGTTATACAAACCCGCCTTCTAACAACAAAAGATGGCCTTTACACAATATTTGTAGACATACAGAAAGCATTTGACTCAGTCCCACACAATCTTTTATGGCCGAAACTATTTCAACTCGGAATAAGTGGAAAAATTATAAGAATACTGATGAATATGTATAACCAAGCAACGGTACAAGTTAAATTTAGTAATGACCTCACGGAGCCAATAAATGTAACAAAAGGCGTGTTGCAAGGGGACTGTACGAGTCCCTTGCTGTTCGCACTGTACATATCAGATTTAGAATCTACACTTAGATCTAACAATCTAGAGGGCATTTACATGAGTCATAACACTGACATCTTAACTCTGCAATACGCAGATGATTTAGCTATTTTAGCCACCTCTGAAAGGAATGTTCAGAAAAAACTTGAAGCACTTGAAAGCTATTGTAATAGCGTAGGCCTAAAAATTAATTCAGAAAAGACAAAAGTTGTACATTTTCACATAGGGCGGCCACGAAAACAAAAAGTTAGATTCAAATGCCAACAAAAAGAAATAGAATACACTAACACATATACTTACCTAGGAGTAACATTCTCCACCTCAGGTACATTTAATAAAAATGCCAATAACTTCATAGTCAAATCAAGACAAGCTACCGGAAAAATTAAAAATATTTTAACACAAGAAAAAATATACAACTGGAATACCTTAATCAAATTATATAACTCCACAGTAATTCCAACTTTACTATACGCCTCGGAAATTTGGGCCCTAAACCAAAGTGATTTACTAGAAAAAGGTCAAACTAATTTCTTCAAGATTGTACTACAATGGCAACCTTCAACTCCGAACTATATAGTACGAAGAGAGACAAACCAGGACAAAGCAGAAGTATTAATTGTGAAGAGTATGGTAAATTGGTGGTACAAGATACTTCTTTCATCAAACAGCAGATATGTTAGAATCTGCTACGATAAATTATACCAGATAAACAACAAAAACACAATACCAGACATTAAACAAGCGAAATATAACTGGGTCAGAGGAATTCAAAATATACTGCAAAAGATTAATTTCACGAAAGTATGGGAGGAACAGAATTTTCTACATGTTAAAACAGAAACCTCAAATATACTAAATGCTTACAACCAATACTTGTATGATATTGATATCAAAAGGATTATTAACTCGTCCTCCAATCCAAATTTTAAATCCTATATATACAATAATATTTTCCAAATGTCAGAAATTCCTTTCAGAATCCTGAAACTTGATAGTCAACTGAGAACACTAAATACAAAAAATCCCTCCCTACTATTAAACGGAATAATTTACAGGTTCAATTATCAGGAAACCTGCACAATCTGCAATACTTTTCAACTAGACGATCTAGACCACTTCCTGTTCAAATGCCCCTTCTACAAGGAACCAAGAAAAGTATACTTACAGAAACACATTGCCATTGCTGAACCAAATAATTTAAATAAAACTTTGTTAGCAGACCTAACAGAATATAATGTATACGATATTTTCAACTATGTAAGCACTGCTCTCAAACTCAGAGCATTTGCTCTAAATATATAATTATTATTGTCATTAATCAAAATTAAACTGTAAATATATACTTAACAATGTTATCAACCTTTGTATAAGATTTTTCTTAAAACAAATAAACATATTATTATTATTATTATTATTATATACTTCTATCATGAGCACTGCCATATTTTTTCTCTGAGTATGGCTAAGTTTTTGATAAATTGGTAAATTAAACATTGTATATAAATAGATTTTTATTTCTAATACAGGATTAAAAACTTTGAGGGTATTCTTAATTTGATCTGCTGATTATCGGTAAAAAAATATTTTTTTTATTCGGAAATTGTTTTAAGGTTTCACTTAATGCCACTGGCCGACACGAAATTTTTAATGAAAACAACAATGAATTATTTAATAACGTACCTGATGTAATTGAAATCAACAATCAATTATTTTTAAGCCCGTACCGACTAAAATAGAATCTTTTTAAAAATGCCTTCACCGACTCTAATCATTTTTTTACACTTAGGTCTTGTCTTTGCATACTTTATACTGTTAAAATGTAATATTACTCAAAAGTACTACTCAATGTACAAATTTGATAATTTGTACTCATACCTGAGTACATTTAATATATCAATACTTATACTTACTCTCTAAAAAAATTTGCAATGATACTCGTACTCAATACTCTAAAATGATATTCTACATTAAATGTACTCAAAGAATTTTTAGAGTTATGGAGTACTTCAAATACTTATACTCTCTATGTTTTTCTATAAAAGTATGAATATGAGTTTGAAGTAGGTGGCTCAGTGGTATCGAGTCGGCCTGTGGATCTTGAGAACCCTAGTTCGATCCCCACAGCCGACAAACAATTTTCACCACTTTAAATCTACCCCTGTGGCTCTCCCTCCACTAATATCTTTGGGAGCCGTGATTTGACGGCTGGTAACTGCACTTCACGCGAAGAAATATATCACTTACCGAGATCTACTTAGGCAGAGTGCCACACCCAGTAATGGGTAAAAGACGTGATGATATATTTATTATATTTATTATGAGTACAACGCTCTAGTTAAATCTTGCAGAAAAAATATAATGAAAAATTTTGATGCATTTGACTTGAGGTCGTCTAGCGTTGCGCATATTGCATCTATCTTGGATTAGTCACCTACTTGTTTTCTTAGTTTTTGAATGTTTCTTTAATAATGGTGAGTTAGTTATGAATATAAATATAAAAAACATAATATTTGTATGTAGATGTCGGACTCTAATTCTGAACATGATTTGTTTTATAAGACTACGAACAGTGATCAAGATCCTGCATACAGACCAGATTTAGAAAATAAGAAGCGAGGTATCGAAGATTATTTACAAACACTAAATGAGTCAGCATCGAGAGATACATTGCCTTCATCATTATTTATGAAATCAAGCTCCCCAAACAACAATCGAATCTTATTTCATGCAAAGTCAAGACATAGTAAAAAAATCAAAAAAGTCCATTATTTGATGGTAAATACTTTGTTATTATTAATAAAAATCATACTGATATGAATGCAATAGGCGAATGTTAATTCGGCAAGCCAAAAAATTATTAAAAAAGGTTTTGCTACAACGACGAATTCTATCAAACATTTAAAGACAAAACATTAAAAACAGTACTTAAGCAGAATACTTAATTTATAAGGCATCGAAAATAAAAAGTTATAAATCCTTTAAAAATCAACCAGAAAGATCTGGAAATTCTACGTCCTCTTTGCCTTCTTCGAAAATTAAACAAGCTAAATTAGTTTTTGATCACAATCAAAAATTTTCACAAACTGAATTGGATAACAAGGTTATTAAATTTGTCATAGAAACAGTGTCGGCTGTCTCTATTAAAGAATCTTCCAGTTTTAAAAACTTATTTTATGGTTTCAATGTAAGTGTGATGAGCCGGAGAACGTGTCTTCGAAAACATTATATGTTTCTTGACAGTCAATAATCATTAATGCAACTCTTGTCATCTGTAAGCTATATTTGTACAACAACAGATATTTGGTCTGCTAAAAGATGGAGTTTTTTAGGAGTAACAGTTCATTATATTGATATTGAACTCTAGAAACACTGTTTTGCAATCGCGTGTAAGCGTTTTATTGGTACACATAGTTACAATACAATTACATCAATGCGATATACACGCTCAGTATTGGCTTCAACATAAAATAATTGCGACTACAATTGATAACGGCAGTAATTTTGTAAAAGCATTTCATGAAATTGGTATAACTATACAAACTATTGTTCAAAATGAAGGCGTATACGATAGCGATACTGTATATCCAGACCCAGACGAACAATCTGACGACAGTACTTTAGATTTTGTTTCACTTCAATCGCTAAAACAAAGTACTGTAATAAGTTTACCGCATCACGTAAGGTGCGCGACTCATACTCTAAATCTAATTGTTACAACTGATCTCAAAAATTTATTTAATTCAAACACTGCTCTAAGAACAAAACATACGGCATGCATGCAAAAATGTAGTATTCTTTGGGGTAAAGCGAGTCGCTCAAAAACAGCTGAAATTATTCAGGATACTTAAGGGTACTTCCTGTATAACCCGCCGAAATTCATTTTACGATAGTATTTCACAAATTTTAAAAATCAAGGACAAATTAAATATTTTATTTGCGAAATTAAACATGCGTAAGAAAACAAAATATTAATAAAGATAATGAAATTCAGTATCTCTAAGTTTACTGCACATTATTGCTGACACTATTGGTGTTCTGCAAGGTGAAGGTCATACTTTCTTTGGATATTTAATTCCTTTTCTTACCTCTTTAAAAGTTAAACTCAACAAAGTACTATTATCAGATTATCATACAAAATTATTCTATAAACATGCATTGATTCCCTAAAAACACGCTTTAATTATTATTTTTGCCTTAATGACGCTGGTGACGATGCTGTTATTGCAGCAATAACTACGCCCCTGTTTAAACTAACGACATTCCAACCAACCGACGAACCTTAGATACCAATTTCGGCACTGGAATGTCTAATATAGCGCGAACTTTGTCTGGGTCGAAATGACACTAATCGCGCCCTAACGTCAGTCCTGCGTCGTGAAGTCGATTGGAGACTTCCTCCAGTATCTCCAAGTATTTATCAAAGGTAGACGTAACTATGACGATGTCGTCTAGGTAAACAAATACGTGTGGATCCAAGTCTGTACCAATAACGGAGTTAATAAAGCGTTGCCATGTTGCAGGTGCGCTGTGCAGGCCAAAAGGCATGCGTCTAAATTGAAATAAACCACGATTTGGTACGGTGAAAGCTGTGTATTGCTTTGCATCTTCCGCAACGGGTATTTGCCAATAGGCGGATTTAATATCCAGCGACGTGAGATACTTTGCATCACGCAACTTGTCAAGCGTATCGGAAACATACGGAATCGGGTAGGCATCGCGACGACTAACTTTGTTTAATTTCCTAAAATCCACGCAGAATCTATACGTACCATCCTTTTTAGGTACTAGCAGAATTGGAGACGACCATGGGCTCTGCGATTTCTCCACAATCCCATTTGCCAACATAAAATCTAGCTCGCTGTTGACCTGCTTCTGCATCGCAGGAGAGATTGGATAGTAGCGTTGCTTGATCGGCTCGCTATCCGTATAAATTTTAAGCTCAATCCTGTCCGTACATCCTATCCGATCCTTATCCATTCCCATAAACATTTTATCCACGACCTCCGATAATCTACCTTCCTGCTCCACTGACAAATGACTACGAGGATAAATCGCGTCAACTGAAACTACCGGGAAGTGAGAAAATGACCATTCCCCGCGACAAAGATCTGGCACAATACCCATAATATTCCAAAAATTTGCCCCTAAAATCAACAGATGCGGTAGCTCCGGCACGACGAGAATGTCAATGACTCTCACACAGTCACGTAACCGAACTGGGCCCGAGATACTTCCGATGCTAGCGCAGCGTTGTCCATTCGCGACGGTGCAATGCATGAATGATTTCTGTAATGGTAAGTGTAAGCTATTTAAAATTTCCCAACCCATTTTCCCGACGATTGTGCATGATGCACCCGAATCTAATAATCCTTTAAATGAGTTCTCGAATATAAAAACTTCTAAATATGGGCGTTCGTCACCCTGAACATGAGCTAAAATAAATTCCAACCGTGCATCGTATATAGAGGTCGCTATGTGTAGTTGTTGGTGCCGTTCACGACCACTTACGGCATCCGTCTGGCGTTTCCCGGACGATAATTCGGACAAGAATTGCTGGTAACGTCAGGTTTACCACACTTATAGCAATGAAGCTTGCGTGGAGCATTGCATTTTATAGCGAGATGCCCCGCTTTGCCGCAATTCCAACAGCTGTGAGAACTGATATTGCTGACGGTAGTCAAGCGAGCTGAAGAAGCTGAAGAAGTGGATGTATGCGAAGGTGAGGGAGCGTCAACATAAGCTAAATCTTGTTCTAATGATTGGTTTTTTCTAGGTGGTGGCGTAAAACATTGAATGGACTCTTTCCTCTGATCGAGTGTCCTACAAAGCCGTTGCAGTTCGGTGGCTGATTTCACTTCGATCAACGCTAGTTGATTCTGGTAGAACGGTAGAATATTACGAAGTAGTATGCTGACCTTGTACTCGTCTGACAGCCTAGATTTTAACCTGGCGAATAACAATGTCATACTCGCAAGGTATTCCCCTATCGATTCATTTGGACCCTGAGTACGACGCTTAATTTCCTCGAAAAGTTTTTCTTCGTAATTGACTAGCAAGAATTCCTCGCGCAGTCCCTCGACAAGCTCATTCCAAGTTCGATACAAGTGTCGATTTGCCCTAAACCATACCAAGACACTACCTTCGAATACATCTATCGCCGAAACAATTAACTGCGACTTAGTGACATTACGCGCACTACGCAATTCCTTCACACGCTCAAGAAATGCGTTAATTGACATTTGTCTCCGATCGGCACTAAATTTAAGTCCCCATTTCTCCAATGGAACAGATTTACAGCCTAATCTAGCCCTCTGACTCACCGTTTCGCCCTCTGACGAATCCGAGTCTGAACTCTGAAAAAGATGCGTCTACTAACGGATTAACTAAGGTGGACGAGTGCTTCACCAGTTTTGCTCTCGCCAAGAGATTTGATTCTAATGTGACAATTTTCAGTTGGATCTGTGCCCGCTTTTTGACTTTGTCATTGTTGGCTGGCATGCAACGAGAAGCTCCGACCTACTGCTTGTGGTATCTTAGTTTCGATCTTCTTGTATGCTGACGAATTTTTCACATCAGTAAATGCGCTAATTAAATCAGAAATTTGTTTAATTTGTGCTTCCAAAGCTGCGTGATCCTCTGCGAATGCAAACGGATAATCCGGAAAAACAAAACTAGAGCTTTTCTCCAATTTGAGCAACGCACTGAGCGATTGTTTCATGAACTCAACCGTACCGACCTCATCAACACCTCTGAGCTTTAGCTCATAAACTAACTCATCCTTGCCTAGCCTATTTATCTCCATTTTAGCCTCCATCGTACGAGAACTCAATGCTAACCAGATGTAAAGTAAAATTAAAGTAAATTTCAAAACTAGTTGTAGAATAATTTCCACACCGGAAATTTAATTCCCTAAATAAGAGCCAATTTCCAAAAACGAGCAAAGAAAAAAAATCACAAAAACAAGCCAAACATGAAAACGACAAAAACAAAATCGAGTCCCGCTTTGGGCGCCAAACTCTTTTGCTACCCTCTTTTGCTCCGGCTTTACAGCGGCTAGCTTGAACAGTCGAGACGGCGTGCGGTTTACGTTGCCAAGTGTCCAAAGTAAAAAAAAATAAGAGGGGCGCCAGTTGGCCTGGCGGCTGGTGTACAATACCCAGGAGTCGGCCAACAGACTCCAAGGAGGTCGGAGCAAGGTTTCAAGGCGTACTCGAATGAAACACAGCAATAACAACAGGTAACAAAGTATATTGGAAACTCCAAATAAACAATACAAAAAACCGTAACCGGTGACGTCGAAAATATCGCCGGATTCACCAGCCTGGTCCCGTGAATCGGCAGGTTGAAATAAAACTATCGCGTAGTGCGCGGACGCGGAGGCAATTAGGACTAGCGTTAAACAAAACAGTTACGCGCTCAACGGAATCACGGGGCATTCGATGGTCGACCACGGAACTCGTGACGCGCTATCCAAACTAAGACGCAAGGCCCTAACCACTACCCGACGTGCGGCTAACTACGGCGACTTGTGCCAACAGTGCACACACAAGGAAAGTTAATCACGCAGACCAGTCAAAAGAAAACAGACGATATCAAGTACGGAAAAAAATAACAAAGTTCAAATGGTGAATTTACAACACAAGAAATATATAACGCAACAACGTAAGTACGCTTATAAATACAAATATACAAATAAACTAAATAGAATATAAGTTGAGACTTAACATCAACCAGAAATAAAATAAATAAAAAAATATTTCGCTTAGCTGCAGGGGGAGAAGGGGTGATGTTGGTTCCCCACCACGGAAGACTACGCAGCGCAGGCGCGTCGCTGATGTGGCTGCCACGCGGCGTTTTGATCTCCAGTGGCGTAAATCGCCAACTCGCCTTAGCCTTCAGTGTCCTCTAGGACTTTTATCCAGCACGAACACAACAGGAATATAGGAGGAACTCCTTTAATGTCCGATCCAAAAGGACAACCCAAAATTCAACAATAAAAAGCCTGAAAGAGATAGAGAATTAGGATATTCGAATGTGGACAGTACGCTACTGGCTTTATACTAATTTGACGTAACTGAAAAACTGACGTTTTCCCGAAAAGTCGCAGAATCACTTTTTACGTACTCACTAACCTTCGCTGTAGGTTTGGCCGTCATCCCGACACACCATCCGTCATTTTCGGCCGTTTCGGGAAACCCGCCGTCGCGACGCCCAATGTTGTGTTTTTCATAAAAATTTAAATACCACTCCATACGATCATTCATGCACACCAGCCGCTATTTCGGAGACACCACCGTCGCGACGCCTGGCGTCGTTTTACCGAAAAGTCGCGGAATCACTTTTTACCTACTCACTAACCTTCGCTGTAGGTTTGGCTGTCATCCGGACACACCATCCGTCATTTTCGGCATCCAAGTTCCTCGAGAACCGGCGTCATATTCGTACAACCGTTGACAACTTGTTTCGACCATTCCCGTACGCTTTGGCACGCGACGAAGATCCAGCCTGGGTCACCTCGGCGTCCCAACGCCCGGCGTCGTTTTTCCAAAAAGTCGCGAAATCGCCTTCTACGTGCTCACTGACTTACGCAGTAGATCTGGCCGTGGTTCCAGACACACCATGCGTCACTTTCGGCACCCGGTTCATCGAAATCCGACATCACGTCCGTACAACCATCGACAATCCGCTCCGACCATCCCCATACGTTTTGACACACAACGACGACCCAACCGAGGTCACCTCGGCGTTGTATTTCTAAAAGGCCGATGTTTATATTTCCCGACTTGTGCCGTGGATATCTTGCACCATGCCAATATCAATAACACATTTGTAGTGAGTTAATAAATACATCATCCATCATACGCCAACATTTCGTAGGCGAGTCCGCCATAATTTGTTACAATGCTGATAGTAATGTTTTAGTTCAGCAATATTTGAATAGTACAGTGGCGAATTCAGGGAGAGTAGCATACCCCCTCCCTTACGGTATTGTGTTATTAATTTTCTTATACTTATATAATAGCAGTTAAACATTTAACGTTAATATTGTATTTTCGTTTGATGATAGGTACATGAAAATTATTATAATCACCTTTTTCTTGTATTACTTTAATCATAAGTTCTGATTGCAAAATAATGTAAAAATAAATTATGCTAAGGTATACATATATTTTGTATTTAATAATTTTTTATAATTTAACATGATTTTTATTTGTGGTTTGTGACTTGTGATTTTCATTTGTAATACTAGTTAATTAAAAGTATTTAAAATGAGATTTATTATAATTATTTATAATAGCCCCTTCATTTTAATTTTTCAACTTAAAACCGCTTTTACATAGTGTATAGTTACTTTTCTGTTGTTTACTAAAATATCCTTTTACTTGTCAACATAAAACTTTCCTATAGTACAAAGAATAAAATTCCGCGTATTTTGATCATCTTGGTTAATAATGTAGACCAAGCCTACTTTTGAAAAAAATCCCTCAAAATATCCCTCCCCATAACAATTTTTCGGAACCACCACTAGAACAGCGTATGATTGGACATATCTAATAGTAAGTATAACTATTTGAGTCCGATTTAGTATTGCAGCTCATTAGCTAAATTTATATTTATCACATCTTCGGAGCGGATCTTAATTTACTCATTTCCCTCACACCACTAGTGTGAGTCAATGTTGTAGATCAGGGGTCATCAAATGGCAAACCGCGGTCCGAATCCGGACCGTAGACCTATTTTATGCGGACCTTGTGTTAACAATACAAAATATCTTACATTATGTAATTTGAGTAGGTACGTAATTTGTTAATTTTGTTGTTTGTCTTTGCTGGCGTCGATTTGCCAACGGATGAGCGTGGAGCGCAAGATTGTCAGTTTTTCAGTCGTCGCGATCGGTAACGTGAATGGCGCGATGTGTTGGCGGGGGAAGGGGTACGCGCTCGCTCGTGTGGGTCACGCCGTCCGCCGCCCGCGCCAACCTTGTTTTGTTATTAAGTTGAGTGACGGACGCCAACACGTAGTGCGCTAAATACGATTACACTACGAGTTAAGGTACCTGCCTAAATTTGCAAGTTATTTGTTATATAATGGAACCGAAAAAAAGAAAGGTGGAACTCGAAAATAGACAGTTTTTGCCAAAATGCACCGATTTGTATTGTTTAACGCTGCCAAATCGTGCTGGAGCAATACCTATGAGCTTGATTTGTCAACAAATAGTTGCGTTAATTAAAAGCTCGAATATAAAACGACATTATGAGACCAAACACACACCATTTGCAGACAATTTTCCACTTGGTAGTAATCTGCGTAAATCTAAAATTGCAAATTTTTGTCGTCGACTTAAATCATGAGTCGTTCAATGACTGAGCAGGAGAAATATGGTGAAGCTTCTTTACGTATTTCTTGGACTCTTGCTAAGCATATAAAACCATTACCGATGCTGTTGAAACTATTCGACGGATTCCGTTATTTGCGAGTACTAACACAAGAAACACACACGTTTTGGCAGAAGAAAATCATTGTGATGTGAAACGGCAGTTAAATAATGCCGACTATTTCGCTTTGACTATGGATGAATCATGTGACATCACTGATAAAGCACAATTGGTTATTTTTGTATGTTTCTTGGATAAAATGAGACAAACTTTTGTTGAGAAGCTATTAATTATTTTGCCGTTAATAGGAAGAACAATGAGTTAGACTTAAAAAAGCTTTTATCAGTAACTACCGACGGTGCACCAGCGATTGTTGGGGCTAAAAAAGGACTAGTTCACCTATTGAGAACCAGTGCAAAATGTAATAAAATTTTTATTTCTAACCATTGTATCATTCATCAAACTGTGCTTTGCTGCAAACTTAATCTTAATCTCGAGAGAATGATGCAAGAAGTGATGAAAATAATAAATTTTATTCTGGTAAAATCAGCACTGAAACATCGTGAAATGAAAATATTTCTTCTTTATCCTCAGTAACATTTACTCTCTGAATCCTGGGGATGAATGGAGTAATGAAGCTGTAAATATTTTCGGGAGTAATAAAGCTGCTCTCCAGATGGAAATAATCGATTTCCAAGAAAATACAGTTTTTAAACACCAAAAACAGGAAGTTTCTTGTCAAGAGTTTTGGATAAAATTTGTTTGTGCTAATAAATACCCAGAATTAAAAAATTAGCCTTGAAACTTTCACTTTGTTTGGGTCAACATATGTTTGTGAAGCAGCATTTTCTAAGATGAACTTCATTAAAAATAAATTCCGGAACAGACTCGTCGATGAACATCTCCAAGATTTAATGACAATAGCCTGCACAAACTTTACTCCAAACTTCTGACGGATAGTCCAAGGCAAAAAATGTAATTTTTCACATTAATATTGTAAAAATCCTTGGTACTTACTTCTTTTTATTCGAAACATTTATTTATTATTTAATAAAATAATGCAACGGAACCCATTCGTTTTATTTGTTCATTGATACAGTATCTAAACATATTATTTAAATAGTTCAGTTTATTACCTTCCGGACCGCGACGGTCATGAATTTTAAAAAAACGGACCCCTAATGAAAGTAATTAGTGACCGCTGTTGTACGAGGGTCGTTCAATAAGTCCTTAGAAAATCCAAGAGATGGTGCTCGTAGTATCGAAAATGAATTTTTTCCAGTAAGCAGCACTCCTAACTAGTCAACTGTTAGAGTTTTAGCTTTAGCCGTCACGTAGTTTCATTGTTGTTGTCAATTGTAGTAAAAAACTTTTGATTGTTTATAATGATGGATAAAAGTGAGTTTCGAGCGGTGATTAAACATCTGTATTTAAAAGGCTTAACGCCGAAAGAAATTAAAGCTGAGTTGGATGAAGTTCATGGCACATCTGCTCCTGTGTTTGCAACTGTTTACAATTGGGTGAATGAGTTTAAACGTGGCCGTACATCCACAAAAAATGAACATCGTTCCGGACGCCCTGTAGAAGTGTCTACCCCCGAAATGATTGACCAAATCCACGATATGGTTTTAAGTGACCGACGAATCAAAGTGCGCGAAATAGTTGAGGCTACAGGCATATCACAAGGCACAGTCGCTTTAATTTTGCACGAAAAATTAGGTGTGAAAAAAATCTCGGCAAGATGGGTGCCGCGGTTGCTCACAGTGGAGAATAAACGCAATCGTGTGGTGGACTCTGAGGCTGTTTTGGCGCTTTTCCGTCGTAATCCTGAAGATTTTCTGCGTCGATACATAACTGTGGATGAGACTTGGATACATTACTACACTCCAGAGACAAAAGAACAGTCAAAACAGTGGATTTTTAAAGGCGAACGGACTCCGAAGAAGGCGAAGACGGAGAAATCGGCTAGCAAGGTTATGGCAACGGTCTTTTGGGATGCACGCGGAATCATCTTCATCGACTATTTGGAAAAGGGAAAAACGATAACAGGAGCGTATTATGCGTCGTTATTGGACCGGCTGAGCGAAGAAATAAAAGAAAAACGTCCTCATTTGAAACGCAAAAAGGTCCTTTTTCATCAAGACAATGCACGTGTGCACACCTGCGCAGTTGCGATGGCCAAAATTATGGAATTAAAGTTCCAATTATTGCAACATCCACCGTATTCACCAGATTTGGCCCCCAGTGACTTTTTCTTATTTCCAAACTTAAAGAAATGGCTTGGCGGACGAAGGTTTACGTCCAATGAGGAGGTCATCGCCCAAACGGAAGCCTATTTTGAGGAGCTTCCGAAATCCTACTTTTTGGACGGCTTAAAAAATTTGGGAAAACGATTAGAGAAGTGTATAGAGATAAAAGGAGATTATGTAGAAAAATAAAAAAAATCTACCCAAAAAAAGTGTTTTTTCTACTTTTTTCTAAGGACTTATTGAACGACCCTCGTATATTAACGTATTGGAACAGCGGTCGCTTTACATGTTAATAATGAAATGTTTTAATTGCAGAATAGAATATTACATTGTAATAAGGTAATTTTGTAATCTTTTTATTGACTACAGAACAAAGATATATATATAAAAAAATAAATAAATATATATATATATATATATATATATATATATATATATATATATATATATATATATATATATATATATATATATATATATATATATATATATAGAGAGAGAGAGAGAGACGGCTGTAGGTGTATACAAATTAGTTGGTATCTGTAATAAAGTAATATGATTTTTTTAAACTCAACAAATTTAAAACTTCTTTTATTCGTAGCAAACATTTTATTTCCTCTTAAAGTATAATTTTAAATATAATAATGAAATCATATCAAAAGAAATATTTAAATGCAATAATACGAGTATAATTAATATGAACGAACAACAATCAGTGTTAGGTAAAACGCTACCACTGAACAAATACCAATCGAAAATTGCTTACCAGGTAAACTTGAAGCGGAGACGGAAGATCAGATGATGTCGCACTGAACGGTTCATTCGGAACTGTCTAAATGCTATCGAAATCGCCTTTTTATACTCATTTTTAGCGACAGACCAAAGCCAAAAATAGTAAATTTAATTATTTCGTCAATGGTCGTTTGTCAATTAGTGCTATGCGAGTCAACCACATTAATGACCCTTAACGTTTAAAACAAAAATATAAAAAATAAAACCATTAGGTAGATTCGAACCGGGGATCTCTCGCACAGAATGCGCGCTCACTACCACTGAGCTACGCTTCGAATATACGTATATATTTGTGCGACGGCAATTCATCTGGCTTCGTCATACATTATAAATATAAGCGAATAAAATTATACGGGCGTGAGATGATTGTTGCACGAGCGCGTAAACCTAAATGTAATAATTCTTACGAGCGTTTATTTTGAACGATTATAAGATATACACATAAATAATAATTATAATAAATTTTCCAAAATCCCTTCATTTACTGCCAAGCATTGGCCTAGCTGCTTATAAAATTCATTCATAACATAAATATTTAGGCAGCTCAAATGCTTCCAGATACGTTTTGAATTTGAATTTTGAATTCTTCTAAATTTAAATAAAATATTGCTAGTGTATATATACTATAGTTTTTTTTTAATCCCAGTAAAGATTTCGGTGGTGTAAGATGACGAGACTAGGGGTGGATTCAGACTTCGAATTAGTGGGGGGGGTCATGGAGTGAATTTTGTCTCGGAGGGGGGGGGGGGTATTGCCCATCTTCTAAATATAAAAAATATTTGTATTTGCTCATATTATATTCCTGCTTTAAATAATTTTTACAATCACATTAAATCGTCTTTGGAATCGCATTAAATCACATTAACTCATCTTTGGAATCACATTAAATCACATTGTATAACATTAAATCATTTTTAGTGCATACTTAGATAACAAAATCAATTCGTCGTTTGCTTTTTGCAAATTTAGTGATGATTTTATCGACGTCAATCTGGCAATAGGCTCACATCCGTTGAAACACAGTGCTAACGGTATTGGCTGAACTCAGAATCATAAAGGCGGTATTGACTGTCTGCTGTTAATTAACAATATGTTTTAGGTGTAGGAGAATGTGTAGCTTTAAGCAAAATTACTTTTCTATAAACAATTATAAACGTGGTGAGTAAAAGTGATTTTTTTTCACATCAAAACTTTCCCCTAAGAACGACAACACTTTTTAAATCATAAAGTTTCAATATCTAAACGGTTCTTCGATAGAATACAAAAATTATTGAATTAGAAGTTGATTTTCTAAGTGCAAATGTCGGTAGTCACATACTTGACTAGGTCTAAAATAGAATACCTCTCCCATCTGCGGGTCGAAATAATATCCCCACAAAATATTGGTATTTGGCTATTTATTAGAATAATAAATAAAACAATTATTCTTAATTATCTTAGAATTTCTAAGTTCTTAGATAATATTTTCTATGTAATTTGTTTAACAAATTGAGTTATCGTAAATAATGACATCATTATTATGTATTAGGGTCAATTAACTATTAGGGCCAACAAATTTTAAAAACTCCATGCTTAGGGGGAGGGTCATGACCCCATGACCCCTCCCCTGGATCCGCCGCTGGACTAGACCTAGAATATCATTCTATTTCTCCACTGTTTGATTTAAAAAATTAAATATTTGATCATTTTCTTCAACTATGAAAGTGTTATTATATTATTTACAGATAGCAAATCGTTAATAACAATACGACAGTAATAAATAAAACTATCAACTTAATAACCTATGTTTTATTTAAAAATAGTTCATTGGTGTCAAATTTGTAACCATGGATATGGAAAATCCTATGTTTCACGTTAAAATAAAGTCACGGTATGCATTTTATTTACTTGTGATGTAAAACGTTTTATCTTAAAGTAATGGTTTTCTATAATAAAGTAAGAAAACGGTTCAAACAAAATTGAATGGATAAGATGTCAATTAAGTGAAATATCACTGTTGCCAAGCTGTTGCATTTGTATACATTGTTAGTTGTTTATGATTGTTATGATTTAAACATTTTAATCACATAAATAATTACTGATTTTACTTACTGAAAACAATTACAAAGTACATCAAAAACCACTACCGTAAAATAAAATTTAAAATTTAAACAAATCTAACAAAATATCATTTATATAATTGATTATATACTTATAAATTTTACTAGTATAACGCTCCACTTTGAACTGTATTTTCTTCATAATTATAAATAATTGACATATGCCAATATCTAATCAATAATTTTACATATATTGTAAACCTATTTTGAGATTTTCTAAATAATTCTATGCTCAGGTATGAAATAAAATGCATTAAAAGTTTGAGTTAGCTTATAAATATTACAAGTATAAAGCTCCACTTTGATCTGTATTTTCTTGGTCTGAAACTTAATCCCAGTACAATAATATATTAAATATTCTATTCTATAAATATATTAGATGTTAACAATATTCAATTTATTTTCGTTGTTAAATAATATTATAATTATTATACCCAAAAAAATTTAAAATCAGATTAATTATATAATAGCTATTTACTTAAGCAAACGATGATTTCTTTACTTTATGTTGTTACAATATTATCATTATGAAATGTTCGTCCGTTTTTGTATAGAAAATTATGCTCATTACACCATACTATTTCACTTAGTCTGACCGAGTATTGTGCATATAAATTTACTACAAATTATTTATTGTTAAGTTAGGAAAATAATTATTTTGTTGTGAATCTAATCAAAATGTATTATATTCCATATTATTAACTAGTTATTTTCTGAAATATCTTCAGTTTTAAGTAAAATGTTCATGTTGGTTGCATAAATAATGTGCGTTTTATTACCAGTCAGGTGGCACCACTGATGATCTGTCATTGAAATATTAATTGGTAGTATATGTCTGGTCCATGGAAGTAGCTCAAGTTCACGATTGACAAGGTGACTGTGACAATTCACTTCAAACCAGTACTAAGATTCTCAACAGATAAGTAATTAAACCAATGTTTAAAAAAAGGTAACAGAAATTTAATTTTCATCAAATTATTCATATATTTTTTCATATAAATCTCTAATAATGCATTTAACATAACCTTTAAGTGAAATGTCAAAATTTGATAATAATTTGAATTAGTTTACAAGTAATACAATGAGTAGGTATGGAGACGGTTGAGCCACCCCCCTCCACTACCCTCTGACGTCACAAGGCCTCGCTCCTGATTGGTTCATTTGGTTGGTTGACCACGCTCCCCTGTATTTGGCGGGATTTTTCAAAAACTGACGTGCCTCGCGGCTGACCACGCCCCCCTGCGGGAGTTTTGAAAAAAGTTTGACTGTCGGTTGACCACGCCCCCTGCGGGATTTTGGTTGATCCCTCCTCGCGGGGAGCCCAACCCGGCCATGTGTGGGATATGCCTATATGTGTCTTTACAAAATCCGAGCGTCTGCGTAACCGTTATTCCATCGCGTACAGATTGCGCTGGAAGACACGTCTCGACTTGTATCTGATGCGCGCGCACACACACACACGCGAGGTCGCGGTCATGCGGGCATGTTCGTCGATTTACATGTATTTAAATGGGGAATGTGTATCACACAGCAATTCAGGCCTAATTAACATTGTTTCTTATGGTAAATACACACAAAATCCGAGCGTCCGCGTAACAGTTATTTTTATTCCGTTCGTGTAGTCGGGGTACAAACACCGATAGCCGTCGTTGACTAATCATTCTTTATCTAATCGTTGAAGAATACACACGTCAGTCGATATTAATTTTATTATTAAAATAGAAAATTTTACAATCGTAAAAGATTATAAAAAGTTAGTTTGGAGGTTAAATGTACAGGGACGAACAATTGAATTTAACATTAAACCGGTACCAATAGGGCAAAGCCCTATGACTTGGGTGCGAAATGCTATTAATCAAATTATACTGCACGCTACGGCTGATGTTAAGCCAGCTGATAAGGTCGGGTTTACATTTTGTAGTAAATATTTTAAACGCGGGCAAGGATGGAAGAATTTTCAAGATGCCTCCAACGTGACTGTGGACGATGTTTGGAATGTGCTTTCGGGTATATTTCAATCTAACTCCACTGGGTTAAACACCGATACGTTTTGTCTTGGTAAATATTTTATAGTTTTTATTTTAAAACGTTTTATTAACACATTTTGTATATTTTAGGTGTGACAACTGTACGCATGCCTGCGGGAACAGGGCAACAAAGAAACAATAAATATAGCACATTCAACGAAGAGTGTGCAATGCGTCGAGGTATTATCGCTATTAATAATAGAGATAATTTATGTTTACCTCGGGCGCTAGTTGTCGCCATTGCTAAAGCTGAAAAAGATCCTGATTTTGATAAAGTGCGCAAGGATACAGGAAGGCTACAATTAAAAAGAGCAGTTAAATTGTTGGATGACGCGGCTGTAATTATTCCCGAGGATGGCGCTGGAATACCCAATTTACAACGGTTTCAACGTCACTTTGAAGGTACATATAAAATATGTGTTTATCTATATGGTAGCAAAGGAAGGGACGTAATGTTTGAAGGACCAGAAGCAAACTGTACTTTAAATCTTTTGTATCACAATGGGCATTACAATGTAATAACGTCATTGACTGCTGCATTTTGCTGTGGCTATTACTGTGAAATGTGCCATGTTCCTTACAACGTTAAAAATAAACATAGATGCGGCGGTACATGTCAGGCGTGTCAACAAACCCCCGCATGTCCGTTGGATGACTTAAAAATAAAACGTAACGACTGCGGGCGGTGGTTTAAAAATTAACAGTGCTTTCAAAATCACATAAAACCAACTTCGTTAGGAAAAAATACTGTGTGTGTTGAAATTGTATGTTGCTCCACATGTTTAAAAACAATTAGAAATAATAGAAAACACACTTGTGGCGAAATATATTGTAAAATTTGCAAAAAGCTTGAACCTCAAGACCACTTATGCTACATGCAACCAGACACGGGTTCCCCTAAAATTAAAGACTTTATGTTTGTGTTTTATGATTTAGAGACGCGACAGGAAAAGGTTATTGATGAAAACACAGTTGAACACGAACCTAACCTATGTGTTTTTAAACAATGCTGCGATAAATGCGTTAACATTAACACACTTGCAATAATTGTGGTAATAGACTGCAAGTATTGCATAATAAAGTAATTGAGGGTTTTATGTTGCATTTGCTTGCTTTACGCAAAAAATTTAAAACTATCGTTGTTCTTGCTCATAACGGTCAGGCGTTTGATCATCAATTCGTGTTAAATTATATATTAACACAAACTGATTTAACGCCTGAATTGATTATGCGCGGAACAAAAATAATTTCTATGGTCGTGGGAAATATAAAATTTCTGGATTCTTTAAATTATTTTCCCATGGCTTTGGCGAAATTACCCAAAGCATTTGGGCTTGGAGATAATTTTAAAAAGGGGTATTTCCCACATTTATTTAACACTTTAGAAAATGAAAATTATGTCGGGGCATTGCCCGATTTAAAGTATTTTAGCCCCGATACAATGAAAAAATCTGAGCGTACCATATTTTTGAATTGGTACGACGAACATAAAAACGACCAGTTTAACATGCAGCGCGATATAGTAGAATATTGTATTTCTGACGTGGAAATTTTAACACAAGCTTGTTTAAAGTTTCGAAAACAGTTAATGGAGGCGGGGAATGTATGCCCGTTTACAGAACCGTGTACAATTGCGTCGGCGTGTAATAAAGTATTCCGTCGCAATTTTTTAAAACCCAAAACAATCGGTATAATTCCGAAAAATGGATATCGCTATTTCGATATTCAATCCAAACTAGCGACACAGTGGCTTGTATGGGAGGAACATACGCGAAATATAAATATTTTACACGCAGCAAAGCAGAAAGAAATTAGGTTGGGTGGGTTAAAGGTCGACGGATATTGCGAGGCATTAAACCAGGTTTTCGGATTTCACGGGTGTTATTTTCACGGGCATTCCGAGTGTCATAAGTATAACAGAGACAAGCCGCTTGCCGATAACCCCGCAGAAACTTTAAATATGCGCTATGAGTCAACTGTTACTAAATCAGATAGACTCAGAGCGCTAGGGTTTGAAGTTATTGAGATGTGGGAGTGTTATTTTAGACAACAAATGCAGACAAACTGTGAAATTGAAAAATTGACTAATTCGTCGCCCCTGCTTATAAACACACCGCTTAACCCACGCGATGCGTTTTACGGGGGAAGAACGGGAAATACAAAAACGTATTATAAATGTAAACCCGGAGAAAAAATTAACTATTTCGATGTTTGCTCTTTATACCCATACGTGTGTAAATATGGAAAATATCCCGTTGGGCACCCCAACGTATACGTTGGTGACGGTTGCCCCAAAGACATTTCGTGTATTGACGGCGTGATAAAATGCACAATTTTACCGCCGCAAGATTTGTATCACCCCGTACTACCGGTAAAATTAAATAACAAACTAATGTTTACACTTCGTTATGCATGCGCACAAAATTTAAATATAAACGAGTGTTTCCATAATGAAACACAAAAAGCAATAACAGGTACTTGGATTATAGACGAAGTTGCGAAAGCTGTAGAAAAGGGGTATAAATTGCTAAAAGTTTACGAAATTTGAAAATATAATGTTGAGAAATTTGATAAAAAAACAAATTTAGGGGGTTTATTTACAAGCATGATGAATCAATTTCTAAAAATAAAACAACAGGCTTCCGGATGGCCGAAACAGTGTGTTACAAACAAGCAAAAAGACGCGTATATTGAGAATTTTTTTAATCAGGAATGCATCAAATTAGAATTTTCAGAAATTGTAGAAAACCCTGGTTTAAGAGCTCTAGCAAAATTAATGTTAAATTCTTTTTGGGGGAAGTTGGGGCAGCGTGAAAATCAACCAAAAACAAAAATAATAAACAAACCAGATGAATTTTATTCTATGATGTCAGACCCCACAATTATAGTCAACAGTGTGCTACCAATTAATGAAATCACACTTGTAGTTAATTTTGAACACGCAGAAAATAGCTTTGACACGTTGCCCACAACGAACGTGTGCTTAGCACGGCGAAAGAGTATTGTACTACGATACAGACTCTGTAATTTTCGTTTCTAAACCCGAGGATATTAACCCTGTGTTGGGAAATTGTGTGGGCGATCTGATAGACGAATTAACGGAATACGGGGCTGGAAGTTACATTACAGAATTTGCTTCAGGCGGGCCTAAAAATTATTCATATATAGTTTATTCCCCCACAACAGATAAATATTATGAAGTTTGTAAGGTCAAAGGAATTTGTATTAATTACGAGGTTGAAAAGAATGTAAATTTTAACACATTGAAAGATATGATTATAAATGTTAGCGAGCCAAGAAAAATTGCGTACAAACACATAGGAAGAACAAAAACACATGAGGTAGTCACAAAAAATAAAGAAAAAATATTCAAACCGATGTCATGTAAAAGAAAATTTGATAAATTTAATTCAGTTCCATATGGGTATAAAAAAGCGTGCAAACACATTCAATTAAAATTTATCAAAATATGCGATCCATTTTATTTTAAAACAAGTAAATAAAAAAAATACTTGTCTGTTGCATGTTTTTTATAAAACAAGTTGCTAACGATATAAAGTCTGAGTGTCCATGGTTTAATTGTTAACGCACAGTTAATAATCTTTAATATCGTACAGCCGTACTAATTTTAAGAATAGTTTTAGTTAAACGCTGTAATGGTTATAAATATTGTAAATAATTTAAGAATAGATTTTAGCAGTGGTAAATTTGTGTTTTAATTGATTTCACACTGTCAATAAGCTAATATATATTGTAACTAATTGAAATAGTTAAACACTGTGGCTGATACCACAAGCTTTTGATTTTGGGGTATTTTAAGAGCACGGTTTTAACATGTTACAGATAGCTAAAAACACCCCAAATACACTGCTCTTAAAACAGGCAAAAACAGAGTTTGTGGTACCAGCACAGGCGTGTGTGTGTTTAGACATAGGTATAAATAAAATGTAAATAATTTTGAATAATTTTTAGTAGTACATATTTTGTAATATTGTAATTTATGAAAATAAATATGTTTTATGTATGAATACATTTTTAAATTAAATTAGCTCCCTTATTCTAAAAAGGTAAACTACAGTTTTTCGTTGACATTTTAATTGTTGAACCAGGTTGTTGTTGTTAACGAGGTCATGGTCCGTATGACGTTGGAGACTGGTTTTGTTGACAGTGGTCAGGACCATAATATGCTGGCAATTTTTCTTGTTCTTGGCGCTTGCATTACTTTCACAGATAGTGCGTGTGTTTGCGTACATGTGATAAATTTCTGTAGCAATTATTTATCTAATCTGATGAACAGTTTTATTTTCTGTAGCAATTATTTATCTAATCTGATGAACAGGTTTGAATAGCTTTATCAGGTAATTGAACAGCTTTTGATCAGGTAATTGAACAGATTTGAACAGCTTTGATCAGGTAGTTGATCAGGTTTGAACAGCTTTGAACAGGTCATTGAACAGGTTTGAACAGCTTTGAACAGGTAATTGAACAGGTTTGAACAGCTTTGAACAGGTAATTGAACAGGCTTGAACAGCTTTGAACAGGTAATTGAACAGGTTTGAACAGCTTTGAACAGGTAATTGAACAGGTTTGAACAGGTTTGAACAGCTTTGAACAGGTAATTGAACAGGTTTGAACAGATAAAACTAACCTGATGATAAACAGTCCTGTTAAACAGAGCTGATTAGCAATTCCATTGTAGCTGATTATTAGCGTCGGAGACGGCTTCGCCGTCTTTGGGTCCAAACTCTTTCATATGACAGCCTGTGTGTGTGTGTGTGTGTGTGATAATACATAAGTATAAATAAAATTTAAATAACTTTTAAATATTTTTAGTAGTACATACAACTATGTGCATTTCAATTTAAAATAGCTCCCTTATTCTAAAAGGTAAACTACAGTTTTCATTTATATTTTAATTGTTGAAACAGGTTTTATGTTAATGAGGTGATGGTCTGTATGACGTTGGAGACTGGTTTTTATTGACAGTGGTCTAGACTATTTTTTCTGGTTCTCCATGCTGACATTACCTTCACAGATAGTGAGAGTGGGTGTGTGTTTGTGTGCATACAAGTGAGCAGATGTGCACGTTTGGAATAGTAATACAGCTTTCACAGTTAACATTGACCCGTATTTTATAAATCATCAAACATGTGCAACACTTTCTGTAGTGGAATGCTTGGGTAACTGACCTAGCACATGGAGCAGGTGAACTGAATCTAATGAACTGTGGGTTAGATGAACAGATAAACAACTAAATGAACATACAAGTTATTGATAAAGATAGTAATATTATAAACTTTCTACTAAAAAAATTTAGTTATAGAAATCGTATAAAAACTATAACAATAAAATATTTGAAAAAGATATTGTTAGTAATATATATTCACAACAACAACAATCAACGTGATGCGTGAAGTTAAAAATGCACCAAAAATATAATTGGCTGAAGCACAAAAAACAGTTAAAATTGTAAACCGGTAGTAATGTTTACTGTAAACTAGTAGTAACCCCCACCCCAACCTACATTAATATATATATAAAGCTATGCAGAAAATTATTTCATTTCGTCATGTTTTCTGTTGGTAAGTTTTAATTTTTAATTAGTATAACTGTTTACATTTTATTAATTATAATTTAGATCAGATGGGGAAAATGGCCCTGGCTATTCAGCAGTATATATATAAAAAACACAATGTAGGTAGTTTTTATTTTGAATACATATATATATATAGTTTCCAGTAACAATATTGTGTTAACTTTACAGATAACATTTTGAAGCCCGTGTGGAGAGGCCACAAAGATATTTCACGGGTATATCGAAGGTGTACAAATACCAGTGGCCCTATGGCGTTTTAAAAATATAATTTATGTTGAAAAATTTATGTAATAAAGTACATTTTGATATTACATGCAGTTTATATAAATTGTACACATAACATATATATATATATATATATATATATATATATATATATATATATATATATATATATATATATACTTTGTTTGCAACGAAACTAAAATTAAAGAATAGTATTTAATTAACACATGAAATGTATTTCAAATTTACAACATTTCTAATTATATAATCGTTTTATTATATTTTTAATTTGTTGAACTACATTTATATTATTATTACAATATATATCAAAAAAGGATAAATCAAACGGAAATGCCTTTTTAACAACTTTTGAATATTCACTATATTCATACATAATTTCATTTTTTATAAAATATATAAATCCGTTATTATGATGAAATACTCCATCAATTTTATTCGGTATTCCAGAGAATTTATTATCTATTAAGTCGTTATATTCCGTTTCAAATTCTTCGTTAATTTTTAAAACATATTTATCCGAAAAAAATATATATATTTTACCAAGATTTGAATGCACCATGTTCCTAACACCTCTCTGAATACGTTTTTCAGGTGTATATAATTGTAATTTTGGCCATTTAATAAAATAAAATTGGTCATTTATGACAATAGCAATATTACTATCAAAAATACTGAATACGGCCGTTGAGTCACTATAATCCACGCCTAATGGTGGAAGCCATTCAGATATTAAATGAGGTGCGGGATAGCTTTCTTCAGAAATTCTTTTAATCCACACCCATTTGTTGTTAATAATAAATAACTTATCACCCAACAGAAACACTTTTGAAATATTTTTCACTGTGCACAAATCGGGTACTTCTTTTTCTTCAGTTGGTGGTTGTACAGTTGTTCCGGGTTTTGTAATAGCAGTTTCCGGCTTCTTTTCACCATATAACGCTTGAATTTCCGCGATATCTTGTGAACCAAGTTTATATTTTGAAATATCAGAAAAATATTTTTTTCGCCATGAAGGGGTCATAACGGCTTGTTTGTCTAATACATGATTTATACCCACAGCATGACCTATTTCATGCAAAACGACCTCAAAAAAATTTATACCCATGGAGTTTTCATTGCGATATGTGTTTAAATCCCACTCTTGGCCATTATTCATGTGAATTTCTACAGGTGGCTGTATTCCAAAATGGTTTATCGCCCGTGGAAAATATGCGTGTCCCAAAGTTGACGATTCAAATCGATCAAAACGCACTGCCGATTGCGATATTTGCCTGTGTATCGAACCACCATCGGAAATTATTATGTTGGGGCACCTCTGGCTTATTATAAAATCTTTTTGCTTGTAATTAGATATCGATTGTGGTTTATATTCAAACGAAATATTAGCAACATTTTCCCATGCTTGAAATGCTATTTTTGTCAGTTTAATTTTATTTCCATCACCTCCAATATAATCCCATGTAACAGGCGATTTATGCCATTTATTTGTGTTACGTTTTTGATTATCTTTAACACCACAGCGCTTTAATTTGAAAATGTTATTCGTTGTCATATCCATAATTCCTGTTTCTTCTAATCCGTATTGTGCTTGAAGAGATTTAAGACCGTTCATATATTCTAAGTTAAATGAATCTATATTATACAGGGCTGTGACATCCGTTGAATTATCTTCCATAAAGCCGTACGTCATCATAAAATTGACTGAATCCAGGATGTCTACATAATTTTCATCATTTATTTCACTACTAGTACTATTGGCCAACAAATAATTTAATTGGATCACAAACACAAATACATTTATTAAAATCATGTTGAAAACACAAACATTCACTTCTCAAGACACCAGAGTAGTGTGATTGTAAAAAGATTGTATGCGACCAATAAAATATCACACTCGGGTTTTGGAAAAACCCCCAAAATACAGAAGTGTATTCAAAATAAATGTCAAAATACATACTGTATATATATAATAATAAATTTAATTATATAATTTGTTTTAGTTTAGTTTGACAAAATGGTATATAAACAATATTACTCACCGTGAAATTAATTGCTTTTGAAACTGTCGTCCCCATTTCACTACACTATAAACGCAAGCACAAAATTGCACTAAGTATAAAATTCAAAACCAGTGCGCAAACTCCAAATAATTTCCCCTGATAAAGGAGGGTTAATAAATTATAATTTACAAAACAAGCAAAAAAACAATGGCTCATATTTAAGCATAAATCAAAAATTTTTAACACACCTCTGTTAATATTACATTGTAGCATTTATGATGCACTTTTTATTGAAAACGAGCCAAACACGACAATCGGTCTGATGACACACACACGCGCTTCCGAATACTTTCTAAAGATGTGCATAATACATTGTAGCATTATTTATGTTGCACGTTTATTGAAAACAAGCCAAATGTTATATTTGGTTAATTTATTCACACACGTCTTGCATCAGTCGGAGTAGACACACACACACAGCAACTTGTTTTTATGTTGTCATGTAGATGACTAATAATACCGGTATGATGAACTCGAAATATACTAGTTTAAAAAAAAGGTTTATTTATGGGATAGGAGAATTAAAAGTTACAGTGTAGTTTAATATACACATATTTATTTGACATAATATACATTTATAAGATAGTAATTGTATAATCAATTATATTAATTAGAGTAGGGACCTATATCTTCTTCAGAATTCCTGGGGTGATTATCAGTTAACTGTTGGTCATAATCAATCTTCCTCCGGAGCTGTTTAGTCGTTTGAACCCCGTCTTGTCCTGTCTGTAGGGCGCAGAACACAAATGTCGTCTATTTCTTTAATAGCTTATTAGTACTACGTTGTATATTTTTCCTTATTTTAAGTAAATTTTGCGGTATATCACTCTCACCGAAATAATCAGCCGAACTCTGTGATTGTTTATATTTATTATAATACCCCATCATACGAAATTCATCCTCGTTCCTTGGAGTTAAAGCAGTCTCTGCTGGAGAAAATACAAAATTTTCGGGGTCTACGCCGCAGTATTTTTTAAGTACTAGTAGATTAGGATCGAACAGCTCGCCATTCACTTTTACACAAAAATGAAGTGCGGGATATGGTGTAAAATAATGCCGCAGATGCCCCATAGCGATTTCCGGGATGTACCACAACTTTCTTGCCTCATCGCAATACATTAGTGCTGATGGTAAGCAAGCGCCATAATAGTTTTCCTTTATTAAAGCTCGTGAAATTATTAAGCTTAATAAGGATAGTTTAGTTTTATCAACTCTCGTTAAACCCATTTCATCCGCTGACTGACCGCCGCCTTTTGAAGTTCTTCAACGATTAGATAAAGAATGATTAGTCAACGTCGGCTATTGGTGCTTGTACCCCGACTACACGAACGGAATAGAGATAACTGTTACGCGGACGCTCGGATTTTGTGTGTATTTACCATAAGAAACAATGTTAATTAGGCCTGAATTGCTGTGTGATACACATTCCCCATTTAAATACATGTAAATCGACGAACATGCCCGCATGACCGCGACCTCGCGTGTGTGTGTGTGTGTGCGCGCATCAGATATAAGTCGAGACGTGTCTTCCAGCGCAGGTGTTAGTTTCTGACTCATCACAACCTTTACGCGATGGAATAACGGTTGCGCAGACGCTCGGATTTTGTAAAGACACAAATGGGCATATTCCACACATGGCCGGGTTGGGCTCCCCGCGAGGAGGGATCAACCAAAATCCCGCAGGGGGCGTGGTCAACCGACAGTCAAACTTTTCTCAAAAATCCCGCAGAAGGGGGCGTGGTCAGCCGCGAGGCACGTCAGCTTTTCAAAAATCCCGCCAAATACAGGGGGCGTGGTCAACCAAACAAATGAACCAATCAGGAGCGAGGCCTTGTGACGTCAGAGGGTAGTGGAGGGGGGTGGCTTAACCGTCTCCATACCTACTACAATGATGACAATAAAATGATACTCTATATTGAAATAAATTACTTCAATACACACTCAAAAAAGGAACATTTTGGTCGTAAGAGAAAATATGAAGAACAAACATTTTAACAGTATCTAATTCTGTTAGTATTTTGTTAGGCCATTTTTACATATAATGAGACGTGTGTAGTGTGTTCAAAGCAATTATGAGTGATTTGACGTAAGCGAGAAATTATTGAGTAAAAAATATCTAAAATAAATGGGTGTCAGATTGATAAATATTTGGTATAATGTTGTTGTGTTATTATTTTTATTTATTTGGAATTTTAATATTTTAATCGGGTCAATAACTAAAATATGCTAATATCTAAAAATTATCCATAATATTTATTAGAAATATTTATTACTTTTTGTACCCAAATCATAGTTTGTCAGTGTATAACTTATTTTAATGTTACCAAATTTTCAGATTAACAAATTTACACCAAGCGAGAAGAGATTGAAATTTAAGCCTGTTACATTTGTCAAATAATTAGCGAAATAAAATAGAGAAAGTAACATAACCTATTTTATTTTTGGAATCGTTCAAAATCACTTTATACACTGTCGAAAATTGAGCTAAGATACTTGATGTCCGTGTTTTGGATCTTGTGAAGATGGAATTAAAGACGAAGTCTGTGTGCCTGTGTTGAAACAAATCTGTTTCCTGTATTATTGGATTTATCGATATCCTTTTATGACTGGCCATTGACAAACATTTTATTATGATATTCACTGATAAAGTTGTACGCAGGTAGGTGGGGGCGCAACAGTTTTCTGTATTTAATAAACATTCATTAATATATCTCAGGGCAGGCAAATTGTGGTTCTATGGGAGTCATTTTATTTAATTTACGTACAAATTTGTTGTCAATAGCGGCTAGCCTTGTGCATTTTTGTATCAGGGAAGTATGATATTTATACGTTTTCGCTTTATGTATTGATTTATTTATTTTTTGTAATAGTTTGACCTTGTTCTTTACACTATTATTTTATTTTGTTCAGGTGTGTTTTATTTTTAATTGATTAATTTGAAGACATAATATTTTAAATTTTAATTTTCTCGTTCATGTCTTTCAAGGTATATTTTTCCACCGTGATGTAACGTAAAATTTTCATATTCTATCAATTATTAAATAATAAATTACAGTAACTTTATATGTTAAATGATTCCAATTTGAAATCGATACTAAGTTAAATTATTTTTACAGATTCCAACGACGAAAAGGATGTCTTTAGATAGCTGTCTGCATTCTTTTGCCGATTACAGTTCAATCACTAGAAAATCACATACCTGAGGGGTTTAATTAATAGAAGGATAATTAATAATGTTCGAATCAAGGTTTTTGTATTCATATGTTTTCGACAATAATGATTTATTTTTTTTATAAACCAGTTTTTGTATCAATAATATAATGGATATCCCTTCAGGATTAAATATAGCATAAAATGTTAAGATAAACGATGTAAGATTAAACGTTTGCCAGAATTAACGATTTCCAATTTTTTTAAAGGTCCGACTGTTTAGTACCATTTCTAACTCGAAAACAGTTTAAGTCCTTAATCTAGTAAATATGTATACATATACAAATTATTATAATTATCATTATGATTGTAATTTCTTATCTATGAAAATACATAGCATAATAACACATAATATCATCTATTTGATTAATTAAGCTTGTAAATAATTTATTATAAATAATTTCATGTACTTATCATAAATTCTCATTTGTATATTGACTCTAGTTATTATATATATCATAATTTTTATTAAAAGCTATTTAATTCTTTTATTAATGTTCAAACATTTTGTATGTTATTTTCCCATATGCACTCACACATACACAGTTAAGCATAGATTCACACTCAATGGTAAATGTTTTCTACATTATCGACCGAATCTAACCTCAAACATTGAACATTTTGCTAAAACTTTAAAATTGAATATCTTAGCTATTATAAGGCTTTTCAAAGCGGGACTTGCTGTATTACAAACTGCCATGTTTCTATTTTACGTTTATGCAATAATTTTAAAGGGCCTCAATTGATACGTGCTCGATTGATACCGGATAGAAGTATATATATATATATATATATATATATATATATATATATATATATATATATATATATATATATATATATATATATATATATATATATATATGCAGGCGCGGTGGCCGAGCGTGTTAAGGCACATCTCTTAGCATACTGTGACGTCACCGGAGCCAAGGTTCGTCAGTTCGAATCCGCCTGCCGACAATGTGTGATTTGTCGTAAAATATAAAAAATACAGTTACACTCGGGCGCTATAAGCTAGTCACTTATACGTCTTAAATAATCTGACTAAAGAAACCGGCAGTACGGCAGTGTTAAAACTGCGGCTCGGTGTGCCCGGCCCCTATGTTCCGAATAATATATATATATGTGTATATATATATATATATATATATATATATATATATATATATATATATGGTCTTACCTTTTTAAATAGTAATTGTAAAATTAAAAAGTCGATAAAGGTAATATCAGTGTCAATCTTGACAGAAAACAATATCATATAAAGTTGACGAGTTATTGAATGATACTTGTGGTTATCTAACAACTAAAAGCAATATCATAACCATCTTAACCAACAAACGATATATAGATAATGTAAAGTTTATTACAATTTCGGGCTCGGTGAAGTTTATTATTAAATAAAACACGAAAAATTCAAACACTAACAAAATATTTATTTAAAACGTAAATAATGTAATATAACTACTAAGACATATATTTATGTACTACACGTATTTATATTCACATTAAAGTATTTAGCAACAACTTGCACTGTTCAGACTTCAATACAGAATGTCTCTTGCCGGCTCAAACTCTCCCTTTTATACTGACACAAGTTCTTCTACAATATTCCAGAGTTTCTGGAACATTATAGAAGCATGACGCAGAGAGAACAGGGTCGTACTCGTTACAGTATTGTGTATGAGACAGCGCTAAACGCGCAGCAGACTACATCGTATCGACTGTTCCAGAGGGAACAGGGCCGTACTCGTTATATATCTAATTTCCGGATTAGACCCATAGGCTCTAATTTCCAAACCCCTACTAATAATCAAAATATTTTGCGAATATGTTCTCCCCACTGAAATATGTCAGATTATTATATGGACATCTCTTTCAATTTAGCATTAAAACTCAAATATTATAATTGTTCATCTGATTTTTCTCTCATATCGTTAGATGTTAAATCTGAATTTTCTATAACCTCCCATGAACTCATTTTTAAAGTAATTAAAGAAAAATCCATATTAAATTAATTTATGATGATGTTATCACTTGCTTGAAATTTATTTAAACTGATCTTATTTACAACATAACGATCATGGGTAGTCCATTACGTCCGATCCTGGCTAGTTAGTAATGTTTTATGTTGATTCTTCTGTAATAGAAAATAATAAAAATTTAAATTTACTTTTTTAGATAAACAATTTCATTAAAAACATTATAGTTTTAAATACCGTTTATTCATCCAAATCATCTATACAAAATCACATAAAATCGATTTATAACACCCCAATGTCAATTATATCTCCGAACGCCCCTGCTAAAAATATATAAGTTTACATTTTTACAAACACTTACATAAAAATTTTAGCTCAATAATCAATGAATTAAATTTACAATTACCTTCGAATATCGGTACCTTAATCAGTTGTTTTATATCCAGAAGTGATAGAAAATTTATAAATAATGTTACTTATAAACTTGATTGTCAAGATTGCCAGGCGACTTCTATTGGTGAATAATATATAAATTATTCAAGAACATAAATAACACCTAAATAATGATAATAGTAATCATAATATGATTGTAGAACACAGTTTACAATTAAACCATAACCTTAAGTTTGAGGATGTTAAAATTATATATTTTTTATCACATAAATACAAACGACTATTCCTTAAAGCTGTTATATCAACATGCATGCTGAAGCTGTTAATATAAAAACTGATAAATTCTTCTCTAGTATTCAATATAAAACAATTTTTAGTAATTTAACATATATTTAATTGACTTTTGTCCTTGTTTGCAACTCTTTGAGTTTCTACTTTTGTTAAATTTTACTTTGGACGGTGGCGTCAACTTGGATAACTTAGTTTGTTTTCTGGTTTCGTAGACCTTCATTCACATTTTAACTCTGGTAGTCATTACTTCAACAATATTTTTAGACCAATTCAACATTTATTGTTACAATTTTTAATTAACAGTAACTTGTAATTTGTATTTCAACTTTTGAATTTTGTTTATTTTTGGTAAGTTAGTATTGTTTTAACTTAGATTTCTAATTATTTTTACTACCCACATGTAATCTTCATAGACTTGTAAATAGCCCCAAATAGGGCCGAGATGTCGTCTTGTACATGATAGCTTATCACTATCTTAATTACATTATGAAATAAAGCTTTTATCCAAACATTTATAAAAAAATCTTCGTATTACAATTTTTTTCATCCAATGTTTGTTACTTTGTTTTAATTCTGTGGCTAACACTATTAAATATAGTTTTATAAATTTTTATTTTTAATTTCTGCCGTTATGAAACATAGGAAATGAAATTAGTTTCTTGATTTAGTTGCAGAATTTTAAACTTTACAACTTTTATTTGACTTATATATGTCTAAAATAATTTGGAAAGCAATACGCACTGATATATTGTTTTTCCATGTTAAATGCCTATGACCCACTTTTCGTGATACATCCGGTGTAGCTAACTAATATTTAATTAAAAAACTATTTGGTGACAGAAATACCATTAAATTTGCACTTATTTATAATAATTAATGTTCCTCTTGTTCTTAATAAATTTTTGGATGAATAAATTAAATTTCATCGCAAGTAATTTTATTACAATAAATTTTCCATCTTCTGATAATTACCTATCACAATAATTGACCTTAAACAAGATCTATTTGCTCAATTACACTGCATTAAGTTTTAATTGTACTAAGCAATTCACCAATCACCATCAGTACGACAACAACGATATTTCAGCAACAGCAATCCATCCATAACTTGAAGTACTCATAAGTGTGTGACAATGCGCGATTCATTGCCCATTTCAAGCATGCAGTTGTTCATGTGCTCTTGCCATTCGCATACTGAACGCTTTGTGCTGGAAGTTCTGTAGCTTCTCTCTCTTGTCATTCGTATGCTGAACGCTTTCTGCGAGAGATTCTGCAGCTCCTTTAAAGCGCTTTTCACTGGCTGAACGCATAGACAGTAATCTGCGAGAATGTTCATTTGGAAATCCTTACTCTTAGAAGTTCGATCGAAGCAAGAAACTATCATTTTGTAATTTAATTTTTTAATTGGATATGCAACAAATAGTATACTTATATCACAATCTCTTAAGATGGTAATAAAAATATCAGAGAAGCGTTAGGACATACTCGTAGTTACAATAATACACATAATATACAAAAAAAAAAATATTCTTAAAATATAATTTTAACATATGAACATTATTGTTTATATGTATTCTTATGTGAAATAAATAATACATTCAAAAGTATATATAGTAAGAAAAATCTTTGTAAAAGATATGAATTTTAAAATCAATATCATCTTTGGCATTGTATTTCATTGGTCATTGCTTCATAATACGGAAAGTATGATGACATACTTGTTCGTAAGCATTCATGTTCATCTCTATGTAGAGATCTGTACTTTGATTTTATGATAATCATTGTTGAAAACAATTGTTCACATAAGTATGTTGTAACGAAAAACGATTTTACCTTGTATGATGCTCTTTTCAAGAATGGAAATTTGTTTCTGTCCACTATATTCCAGATGTTATCATCGGATATATTGAGTTTTAGGGAAATGTTCTTCTGAAGATTCAAAATCTCTAGCTCCAGTTCTTCTGCCCTTACTTGAACAAGCTTTGCAATATATGTAGTTCTTTCTGTTATATTTATTTGGAAAATAAAAGGATTGATAAAAAAGGTAACATTGTCTCGACGATATTGAACTGTTGAAATCACTTCTAGAACTGGTCTTGAAGTAATTGTCAATTTTACCGTTGCCTATCATTTTTTTGTCGTATCTGTACAAGGAACTTTAACCGCAGATTAAATTTTACCATAGGCCTAGTAAAAACCGAGCATATAGGTTTGATTTTATAAAATTTTAATTAGTTAAGAGAATTGAGAAATATATTTTTTTGTACATGAGTGAAAAAAATATTGTTCTCTTGTGTTAGACTCATCATTTTTTCACATTCTTAAAAATATATTTATTCTTTATGTGGTAGATAACTCAGTGGAATCGAGTCGGATTGTGGATTTGAGATTCCGGGTTGAATTACCACAGACGACAAACAATTTTCACCACGTTAAAACTACCCCTGTGGCTCCTCCGCTGACATCTTCGGGGGCCGTGATTTGACGGCTGGTAACCGCACTTCACTCATATCACTTACCGAGATCTGCTACGGCAGAGTGCCACATCCAGTAATGGGTAAGAGATGTGATAATATATTTATTTATTTATTCTAACTTCAAATATACTCGAGAAACATTTTTGTATGTACAATAAAGGTAATACTTTAATAATCTGAATCAAAATTGTAAGATAGTTTAAAGATTTAAAGTATAATAAAGATTTTCAAAAGTGTAATTAATTTTAAACACAATTAATTCATAATTTATCTTTAATTAAGCTCATTACAATTGTTTTATGCTGGCTATTATTTACCAGAATGAAAAAATATAAACACAAATCAGTTAAAATGATTGAATTTCTTATTAATGTTAACATTTATATGTAATACAAAACTTATTGTTCGTTTTATCCAATTTAATTTTATTTTCGTTGACAACAATATTTATTTTGTTCATATTTTCGGAAACCATAGCGTTTGGCAGAGTTTTTAAGGTATTTGTACGAATTATTAATGTCTCTTGGTTGGAGCCGAAAGTTGATCCTTGAATTTTTCTTGTTATATCAAGTTTGTTTGAAATTAATTCCTCTATGTTCGTGTTTAGGTTGCCTTTTATCCACTCAAATTAAAAAATGTTTTGTGTATAAAACGCCTCCTAAATCACTTATATGATAAATAACTATTTATATGTATTTTTTTTTTGTAAAATATAATTCACAGTACTATTTTTACCTTTTTAGAGAGGTAAAACTAATTTACCCCAATATTTCGCAAGAAGAAATTTGTTTTCTGTGCATGTCGTGAAAAAATATAATATATTTATTTTTAATTGAAAACATCAATTCAAATAGTTATCCTAGTTCTAACTTCAAGAATAAAAATTTGGTATTAATCTTAATAAAGCGTAGAATATGAAAACATAATTTCTGAGCAGACTATAGCTACGCTTGTTGTGAACATAAATTCGTGAAGATTACCGGTGTTAAACGACTGATTCTATATACTGGTACATACAATATATGTGCGCATGTTAGTAGGAGAACCTGTGAGGTAGGTATAAGATAGAAGTTGCATCAATTACATTAAGAACTTTGTAATACAATTAGAAACGCTAAATTACCTTCCATCAAACTTTGATGTTCTTTGTCCCTTGTTCATACTCTCGTCAACTATTTACTCCGAGAATGTGTAAAGTGCGATACAAAGGTAGCAAGATATTAATTAAGTTTTATCTTAATTTAACTGATTCTTTATTTTTGGCCTTCCAATTGTTTTGATTTATTCTTATTAGAATTAATAAATTTTTGATGATGATGATTATTATTGTAGCTACATATCTATAGATATACTTTCCGAGTTTACAGGTTCTGCTATTACAGATCTCGATTGAATACTAAATAGGACATAATATTAACATTCAAATATATTTAATGATAAACTGAGCATAAATTTTCTCCAGAGATTTAATGTTTCATGATTGCTGATTTTTAAGTTATTACTGGATATTTATAAAGCATAGCAAAAAAATAAAGCAGCATATCCAGTGCTACGATCTTTTCACAAGACCCCGGACAAGGCCGGTTGAACCGCGGCGAACTCAGTGGAGATGTGGGAGTGAGTCGTAAATCGGAAATGTCGGGTAGGGTGCAGTTGACCTGCCGCCTGGTTCAACTCTTACTGGTCGGTCAACTGAGTCTTGTGCATGCTGCGATAGAGAACGGACGTGTTTATTTCGAGCTCTGTAGTTGCTGCTTGACAGTTTTTTGCGATTTTGGGAGTACGCTCGCTGGGGCGAAGTCGCTGTGGGGCGAAGTCTCGAGTGTTGTGACTTAGTGACTGCGTGAAAGTGACAAGAGTGAGTGCGTAGTTTTCTTGGTGTTGTTTTTTCAGGGTTTTCGGGCCGTAGCGGGCTTTTCCGGGACGGTAGCGGAAGGTGTTTTCACCGACCGGGAAATTCCGGGAAATTCCCAGGGTTTTTGGTTGCACGGCGGTTTTGGGGCAAACGGGTGAGTAACGCTTGTGTGCCACGTTGGGAAAATTAGATTAAGAGGGGGTGAATTTTGGAAGTCGATTTTTCCGGGGTTCTGCTCGGAAAATCGGGGATTTTCCGAGTGGCGGCGCCGATCTAGGGTGGGAGGCGTCGAGTAGGGGGATAAAAAGTTTAACCTCGGATTGTCCGGGTTTCTACCCAAATTTTCCGGGGTTTTTCCGGGTGGATTAGGTGCCGGGGAATCCAGAGAAGGGTTTCCCGTGGAGAAATTTTTGGGTGCCATTTTCTCGGCTCCCAGAGCTTCCACGAGAGTGGGATTTTCTTCGGGGCGCCTTCCGAGGGTCCCTGGAGGTAGTGTGGGTAGTTTGGGGTTGTTTTACTTGGGTGCCAAGGAAGCGGTGGTGGTGTTAGAGGGGGTTAGGGCCCCTCAGGCCACAGTAGGGGATACTCCTTCCGGCATGGAGAGCGACGTGGAGTCGGTAATGGGTATGGAGGTAGAGCCAGTGCTTGGCGCAGCAGGAAAGAGGAAGAGGAGGGTAGTGTCAGTCGGGGGGGGGGAGAGGCGGATTACCTCAAACAGTACAGGACGTTAGGGACGAAGATGCTGGATAGATTTGAGGGGAGCAAGGCGTCGCGAAAGGACTTCGAGTTCCTGGCGGCGACGTTGAGGGAGATGGAGGCAGTGTTCCTCGAAGTGTTGGTGGAGGGAGAGAGGAACAAGGGTAGGTTGCAGGAACAAGATAAGTTTAGGGACATCATACAGGGGTATGAGAGGGAGGTGAGACAAAGTAGGGAGGAGGTGGCCAAAACCACCTCTCAGGGGACTCCGGTGAAGGGGGGCAAGCCTGTGGAGCAGGGTAAGCGGCAGTCGGCTGCCAGCTATGCGGTAGTGGTCAGGGCGGAGGGGGAAAAAATGACTGCGGATGTAGTCAAGGAGAAGGTGATAAAGGAATGCCGGAAGGAGGTGGGTAGCGTGAAAGTAAGCGCTGTGCGGCGGGTAAGGGACGGAGTGACGATAGTCACGACAAACGAGGAGGATCTTTGGAAAATAAAGGGGTGTAAGAAGTTTAAGGAGGTAGGGCTTAAGCTAGATGACCCGAAGAAGGTGGGACCGAAGGTCATGTTATTCGATGTGCCCGAATATCTGACTGACGCGGAGGTAAGGGCGGAGCTTTATGGGAACAATTTGAGGGACGTACTCGGAGAGGCGGAGTTCAAGGAAAGGGTTAGGAGCATAAGTAGGAATAAGGGAATAGTAATCATGGAGGTGCCTTTTAAGGCAAAGGAAGCGATGGTAGACCGGGGATACGGGAGGGTTCACCTGGGCTTCGCGGCCTGTAGGGTGAAAGAGATTGATACCGTGCAGCGCTGCTTTAAGTGTTATGGGATAGGGCACATGGCGCGGGAGTGTAAGTTCAAGGTGAATGCATGCAGGAGGTGTGGGGAAATGGGGCATTTAATAAAGGATTGTAAGGGGGAGATTGCATGTAGGGTCTGCAAGGAGACTGGGAAGCCATTGGGACACTCGGTGTTCTCGAGAAGCTGCCCAGCTTACGAGGAGGCCGCTAGGAGGGCTAGAAGGCGGATACCGGCTGACTAATGGCGGGCATGCGCATTATTCAGCTGAATTGTGGCAGGGATAGGGGAGTCATGTTCGATGTTGGCCAAGGGCTAGTCAGCGAGAATGTGGGTGTAGCTCTGTTACAAGAGCCGTATGTATGGGGAGGCAGAGTCTGTGGCTTGCAATCGGCGATGCGCGTTTACGCCAGCGCTGGTGGGGGGGGAGCCAAGGCGGCGATCGTCGTTAACGATGACGCTCTCGACGTCATGGCAATACCCGAGCTGGTCACGGAAACTGGAGTGTGCGTATGCTTGGAGAGTACAGCGGGCAGGCTATACGTCTGTTCGTTGTACTGTAGATTTGGTGGCGACATCGAGCATGACATAGGGTACCTGAAGACGGTGTTGGATACGGCGGACAACTGCCCACTGGTGGTGGGCATGGACGCTAATGCGGTATCGCCTTTATGGTTTAGTAAAGGGGAGATCCGATATGGCGAGAGAGTCCAACGTGGGCATCGGATCGAGGACCTAATAGGGGGCAGGGATTTAGTGGTCATGAATGAGCTAAGCCGTTTCTACACTTTTTGTGGACACGGCGGTATGAGTGATATAGACGTTACATTGGGTAATAGGGCAGTAGATAGGTTGCATTGGGAATGGGAGGTTTTGCCCGGCTGGGGTAACTCCGACCATAACGCGATGCGGATCGTCATCAGCAGGGCATGTGCTGGTGGAGGTCGAAACGTGGCAGCTAGTTTCCCTAGGTGGTCTGTGAAGAAAGTCGACTGGGAGTTCTATGGAGAGGCACTCTGTGACCGGGTGGACATAGGCGAGAGTTGACGGTAGATGACATGACGGAGCGACTGACAGGGTGGGTTACTGACGTAAACGACAGGATACTGAAGCGCGCGAAACGAGGGAGACAAAGACAGGTTAGGTGGTGGACAGACGAACTGACGAGACTGAGGAAGGTCACCAGGAGGAAGCGGAGGCTATTTCAGATAGCTCGACGCGACCAACTGGAGTCCTTACAGACGAGACATGCGGAATACAGGGAGTGTCGGGACGTATAGACGAACGATGAACGCGGAGAAGGACAAGCACTGGCAGGACTTTGTACAGGAGCATGGGAACGCCGACCCTTGGGGTGCGGTTTACCGCATCTGCAGGGGGACAAAACGAAACGTGGACATACCGAGACTGAAGGAAGGAGACAGAGTTGCGGAAACGTGGAACGACAGTGCGGACATACTTTTGCGGGCATTCTTTCCTAGAGGGGACGGAGCGGAGGGGCACGTAGAACAAGGTAGGAACCGAGACAGGGAATTTAGCTGGGATGAGATTGAGACTGCAGTCAGAGCAATGGCAGTAGGCAAAGCACCTGGCTTAGATGGGTTAGAAGTAGTTATGGTGAGACAGGTTTGGGCTAGTTTGTGGGGCTACGTGAAGGCCCTGTTCGATGCGTGTCTGAGGAAGGACTGCTTCCCCACGTTGTGGGAGCGGGGACGCGTGGTGGTGCTGCTGAAGTCGGACGATAGGTTGCGGGATGAGCCTGGCTCGTACCGCCCGATCACACTGCTGAGCGTGCTCGGTAAGGTGCTCGAGCGGATGCTTGTTGGGCGACTCCAGCCCCTGTTGGACGGACTCAGTGGTCACCAGTACGGTTTCCGTCGAGGTAGGTCAAGCGTGTAGTGGGGGAATCTGCATGTAAGTACGTATTAGGAGTTTTTGTAGATTTTAAGGGAGCTTTTGATAATTTGCTGTGGGGTAGAATATTAACGAGGTTGCATGATATCGGGTGTGAGGAGATTGGTCTCTGGGCTAGTTTCTTCGCGAACCGAAGGGTGTGTGTTACGGGTAGAGTTGGGGTTGCATGGAGGGACGTAGAGCGGGGTTGCCCGCAGGGCTCCGTCAGTGGCCCAGTTTTCTGGAACCTCTGTATGGATGTCCTGTTGTGGCGCCTCGCTGGGGTAGGCGGCAAGTTCGTGGCGTATGCGGATGACTTGCTCCTTCATGTGGAGGGTGGAAGCCGGCTCGAGCTGGAGCGTGATGCCTCCCGCTGTCTGGAGCTCGTTTGCGAGTGGGGGCAGTGGGCAGGGGTTGCGGTTTCGGCCTCGAAGTCGGTGACCATGCTCCTGAAGGGCAGGTTGTCTGCAAACAGGCCACCTGTGGTCAGAACTGCCGGGGTTAGTTTGCGCCATGTACCAAGGGTTAAGTATTTAGGGGTAGAAGTAGGGGAAAGGATGAACTTCAGGCTTCACCTGGAGCGAATGCATGCTAAACTCGGTCGAATCGTGGGCATGATTCGGCGAGTACTGCGGAAGGAGTGGGGACTGGGCCGGTGAGCATGTAGAATCATCTTCAAGGGGTTATTTCAGGCGTGCGTGCTGTATGGGGCGAGTGTGTGGCACGAAGTTCTTCAGTTCCAGTACGGGAGGGATCTGATGAACAAGTGCGAGCGGGTGGCGCTATATGCATGTGTTAGGGTGTGTAGAACCGTTTCGACCGAAGCGATGCAAGTCATCATGGGAGAAATTCCCTGGTGGCTGGAGGCGAAACGCAGAGCGGGGTACTATAAGTACAAGCGGGGTGAGAGAATGGGAAACCATGACCTTGTCACAGATGGGGATGTTGCTGGTCTGTCCCCTGGACAGGCCAAGACATTGTTGGGGAACCGAGCGACTGAAGTTTGGCAAGACAGGTGGGATCATTCGGAGAAGGGTAGGATGACCTACTCCTTCATCCCGGATGTGACCTTTGCCGCAAGAACGAAGTGGTTCGACCCCAGTCTTAGACTGAACTTTCTGTTGACTGGACATGGTAGTATGAATGGTTTCTTACATCCGATGGGATTAGCGGAAGATGATGCATGCGCCGGAGGTCGGGAGACCTGGGAGCATGTTTTGGGTGAGTGCCCGCTTTACGCGGACATTCGGGATCTGCATGCTTTGGGAGTAGTTAGACAAGGGGGAGGGCTCCACGTCGCGGGGATGTTGGGCAGCGAGGCGTGTTATAGGGAGGGAGAGGCTTTCGCGCGCGAAGCCTTTGGTCGGCGGGCAGCGGCGGCGGATATACGCGGAGTGGGAAGGGGTGTGAATGGTGACGGATGAAGGAGTGGTGCTAATGCACAAGGCTGTGGCGCAGGTGGAGGATGCGGTGTGGGTTCGTGGCAACCTGCTCTGCTGAATCTCGGGCATGGCAACCCCGCGCCTTCCGAGCCACGGACGAGGGGTGGGTTGACTAGTCAACCCACTCTTGGGAGAGTTGGCGCCTTCCACGTACTCGTAGCTGTTACGCTGTTGGGGAGTTGCAACCCCACGTCCCCAGCTACGCAGGGAGCAGTGAGACACCACTGTCGGGCGCTATGTGCGGCTGATTGTGGTGTCGAGCTGTTTGAGATGTGGCGGTCTCACGTTCCCGAGCTACGCAGGAGGAGGGACACCCGGGGAGGGGACGCGCTCTATGCGGACCCGACCCAGGAAGAACTCTGGGCGTGGTAACCCCACGTCTCCAGCTACGCAGGGAGCAGTGAGACATCACTGTCAGGCGCTGTGTGCGGCTGCTGGTGGTGTCGAGCTGTTTGAGATGTGGCGGTCTCACGTTCCCGAGCTACGCAGGAGGAGGGGCACTTGGGGAGGGGACGCGCTCTATGCGGACCCGACCCGGGGAGAACTCTGGGTATGGCAACCCCACGTCTCCAGCTACGTAGGGAGCAGTGAGACATCACTGTCAGGCGCTGTGCGCGGCTGCTGGTGGTGTCGAGCTGTTTGAGATGTGGCGGTCTCACGTTCCCGAGCCAACGTAAGGGGCAGTCGGGTGTCGTTCCGTCCCCGCGGACGGCAACAGGCTGTTACGGTATGGTGGCCGTACGTCCCCTAGCCACGCAGGGGATGAGGAACTCCTATCGCTTGCGGTAGGGAGGGATCTCATCGGGTGTAGCGAACCCGCGTCCTCAAGCTATTAGGCCGGAGAGGAGGAGGTGCAAGACCTGCCGGCACCCGACCAGAGGTTATCTGGTAGCACGGGGATTGATTCTAGCCCCGGGGGTGAGTAATCGCCCTCGGATCAATCATGGGTTTGGAAACAAAGGTGCGGGTATGTGGTTGAAAGCCTATGCAGGCTAGATGTCGGTAACGGCATCGACGGGTGAACAGCGTACTGCTCGGGTACTGGCCCGCATAGTCAGTAGGGATTTAGATAGGTCCCCTCTCACCAGAGAGGCCGAGGGGCTTGCCCCCCAAAGCGTTCTGGTAGACATCGGCCGTATACCTGGTATACGCTCAGATGTCGCGCTGATTGGGCGTATCCCAATCCCGAGCCCATGGGGGCCGTGGCGGATAGAGCCGCAAGGCAGGTGCCGCCACGTAAAAATATAAGACACACTCACTCCTTGAGGGTGGGGTGATTCTTATGGTCGGTCAACTAACCACAGCGGGATAAGGTAGTCACAAATAAATAATACTAGCACGTCGGTATGAAAGTGACATAAAATATATTGACTTGAGGTGACTACAAATAATAAAATTAATACGTACAGGAATGATATGACGGTAGCTCGAGACAACCCGGTCAGCCGATGACAATTAAATGGACTAGGTAGTTCCGTAGTGAGTGCGCCGTGAAGCCACTCCAGGACCTCGCTCAACAACTTGAAAGAGTGCACAACAGAATCACGAGGGGACCGATAGTCGACTATAGGTTTCGTAATCGCGCTATGGCAAAAAGGCGAAAGCCCTAAACGCTTCCCGAAATGACACCAGCTACGAACCGCAGCGCCAACGTCGCGCATCAGTGAAAGTAACATCGAATGATCGGATTTTAGAATACTGTACAAACGTGGAATGACGAAAAAATAAATGACCAAAAAAATAATGAGTGAACTCAAATAAATAGACTGAGGAACAGACGTACAGTCCTTCAATGATAAGTATCACTAGATTATGACAAACTTAATTAAACGGAGCAAAATTTAATTGATAAATTCTTATCTGCGTTCCCCAGTTGATGGTCAGATGGAGCGCTTAGACTGGTGACGTGCCGGTTCCAAGATGACGGACCTTGAGGCACGCTCGCTTGCTCCAGTGGCGTAGATGGATAATTGTCCCTTCAGCGAGACCACGGTTCACGGGATAATACGTCCAACAGTCCGGGGGACGCGGTTATTCTTGCGTCTCATCCACCAGATGAGTAACAGGGGCGCAAATACGCAATGATAACGCCAGGAGAAGAAAAAGAGAAAAAAAGAGAAAAGCCTGAAAAGAATATTGACGGTTAAGACGCCCTATGAGAGACGTACGTCACTGCTTTACAAACCCACCATCAGGTAAAAGAAATTTTAAATCTGACTGCGAGAAATTAAAGGAAGTTAAATTACTTTACAGATCTCAACCAAAACGTTAAATTTAAAAATTATATCACGAGAGCTATACCAAAAAATAATTAACCTTACTTAAGATCGAGGGCGGCATTAAAGTGATAAACTGTCGAGGGCCTCACAAATTCGGAAAATACCTTTGAGTAAAAAATACTCTCTGGATTCGGTTACCGCAAATCCAAATGCAATTTGCCTCAAATATCAAAATACTCAACTTCTTAAATTGGTAACACGAACACACCCTTCAAAGTTTACAATACGAATTCCCATTTTTAGCTGAAATAGCAATGTTCGCCATGATTCAAATTTCAGGTAACGTCCGGTCGGAACCAGAAGTAACTAGCCTTGGCGCCTCTCACATGTTCACATGTGCCGTCTCCACCGCAATACTCGACGAATACGCCTCCGTCCCAAGGGTTGCCTAATTAAGGGCGTATACAAAAAAGAGAATGTAACACCAGTTACTTACAGATAACTTATTTCAACAGATGTATATAATTTGGGAAGAAAAGGCACGACAAATTTATTAGTCATGATGAATACCTTAGACGTAAGGTACCCTGGTTAGTTAGACAATGAAATTTCTAATTACTCTTAAACTGACCCTTTTATTGAGTAAACATTTTTCTTCATGCAATTTGAATTTATATATTAAAAATGCTGGGACTCTCCGCTAAACCGACGCGGATATGCTTAATAAATATACCTGTTTTAAATGGACAACGCGTTATAAATTTTACATGTAATTACTTACATAAAATATCTTCTTCAATTTTCTAATAAATACTATAATATTAAAGTGATATTCGTAGTAGAAAAATGCATTTTTATTTTTAAAGAAACAGTTGAAATTTTGTATTTTATTATTTATTTTAAGAAGACACCGTAGTTCAAAAGATAAATTTTATCACCATAGTTGACTTTCATGCAATTATGCGTGTGGTAATTATGTCTTTGCTAAGTATATGAGAGAAAATTATTTCAAATAAAAGTTGTAGAGAAATATATTCTTCATCCAAGTAAATTAATACTATAAGCGCTAAGATTTTATTGTAACATTTTTAATTTCCGAAAACTTAGTTTGATTACAAAATAGGACCGAGAGGCAAGCAATTTTTTTATTGTAAATATGTTTTTTAAATGACATTCTAGATTATTTTGATATACATCATTTTTAAGTATTATGATCATATTACATACATGGTGGTGATGCACAATTCACTTGCAAAAATTAGTATCAAAACCCTTGTACCAGAAATTACGTCGAGATAGTATATGAGAACAGAATATTGCAATTTAAATAATGCATTATACATAAAGTAAAAATGTACATATTCAGTAACAAGTTTAAATCTATTTGGAAATGTATAGAATTAAAAAATATAAAATTCGTTCTTCAGCCATCGAACAGTTTAGATTCATCAGTAAAATTGAACTCTGATCTATATTGATTTACTAGTTTTATTTTTCGTGTATTAAACTACTTAACTATGTTGTACTCTGTGCATGGTGTACATCTGACCATGTTTAGTGGTAACTATGGAGAAGGGTCATCATCACAAGACATCTCTTCTATTATGGAAATGGTTAATAGACCAGATTACGGATCACTCAAAATAATCAACAAACCTATATTCGAAAAACAATAAACGATACTCCGACTCAAAATGTAATAAGAATAAAAACTATGTTACAAAACTATATAAACTGGGCGCATCCTACTCCTCCGCGGCACATGTCTCCTCCCTCACCGACATTGCTAACTGCCGTAATATTTCGGCACAATCACGGACACCCAACCTCCCTTCTAATTCTTTAATGAAACATAGTAATGCTAACGACTTCGCACATTAATTCAACGAAAACAAAAAGTTCAACTAGCTCAGCCATCAATACAAATAATAACGATAACATTCCTATCACAAAATATAGTATTAACAACAATACTAAAAATAATAATGACAACAAATCTATATGTCAAAAATGTAAAACCAAAACAAAAACAATACCACAGATGCAAATATTGAAAACAACAATAGTAAAATCTTAGATTCCTTTTCATCGAACAAGAACCTATATTATATTTATTGAATATAATAACAAAGAAAACAACTTACGGCGTACTCATCCCAAGACAATGTTTAAAAAAAACTTTTCGCCTTCCAAAATTTAGTCACTGTAAATATACGATAAATTATAATTTTCTTTCACTGGCCATAACTAAAGTTTACGCGGATCATAATTCTTAATTAAAATACTGCGGACGTAGTACAAAAATTTTCACTTCATAGGAAAAGTTGAAAAGTCTCTCATTTATTCATGATTCGCACTAAATTTTCTTTTAAATAATTTTTAATTAAAACTTACATCGTTACATTTAAGTGAAAAGATACAAAACTTGTAGACATTAACATACTTTTGCATGTGGAACAAACAATATAACTTTAGTGACAAACTTGGACCATTTATAAAATTAAGATATATCTGAAGGTATGCAAAAAGGTAGATATGTATACCGTTACAATAATTTACATCATCTATAGCAGCAAGTGTGAAGTACAATTTTCGCACGCTAAGATAAAATTTTAATTTCATACATCACACTATATGTGATCATTATCCAGTAAATAAAATAAAATAGAATTGTTTATATCGAACCAAGGGTATAACAAATAATCAATAAGAACATTTAACAGGTCGTTATCCTTAAAATTTATTTATTTCTTAAAATCATATGTTTTTTATTACTTTTGTGTTCCATCTTCAGTCTTATGAGTTAATAGTCGGTTTCACCAACGAACGTTAAGTTTTAAACTTCGTTTAAAAATAAATGCAAAACTAATGTTTGGCAGCAGTGTCAATTATTCCATGTGACATGTAATTTTGATTTGCTTTTTTTTATTGTGTTGCTGAATCTGGCCATAAATAAGTTGAAATTAAATATACTTGGGCACTGATATAAATTTTACATGTCAAATTTAATTTTTGTTGCATTCCTACAGGCTGCCCGTTTTTCGATCTTATCCATAGCGATTTCTAGAACTAAATCGGTTCTCTTTCCAATGATGTAAAACACATCTAACTTAAAATGAAAAGTAAATGCGAATTTAAAATATTATTGGTTTTATTCACTTTAGTCAAGTGTAATTTAAAAATAAAATCAAAAATTTATTATAATTTTGATAGTTCAATTGTGACTTTAGTAATTCTATTTATATAAATTCTATCGAACAAATACAAGTTTCAAATGAGAAAAGCGTGGTATATTAGAGATATATTATTCTTCGTGTCGAAACACTCAATTTGCTTCAGAAACATATTTATTGGTCATTCAAAATCTATATAATTCAATCCAAATTTGTTAAGCTATATTATATGGACAGATGAGTACAAATTTACCAATTTGGTAACATTTAAGCATCACAAGGAACATGTTTGATTCATAGGAATTCTAGAAAAGTGACCTTAAATGCGCTTTGGTTTATTGCGCAACACAATCATTGGCTCAAACCTTTAAATGAAAATTTAAATTCTGAAATTTTCTTGAATTTTCTGTACATTCATAATTTTTCATACAAGTTCGTTTGTTACTTACACTCGAAATCTTTCCTTCCCACAACAATCTTTTAATCATATTTATCTATTTATTACTATGTTATCAACGAAATCTCTCACCTTCAATTTCATCAATCTACACCTGTTTCTCAAATCTTTTATTTAACATACGTTCCACACTTCCAAACCATATCAACTAACTCACATCTACTCTTCTAACAACATTCATTTCACTCTTACCCTCATCTTGCAGTAACGTATTTCGTATATCTTAGATATCTACACATGCCCTGCAAATACCTCATTTTCACAACAGTTATACGCCATTCATGTTTCATCACCGACACCAAAATTCATTACTATACATCAATCTGGACACTAAAATACTCCTATAAACACTCAATCAAGCATCTGTGATATATACACGTTTCTAGTAAAGGTTCTCCACGCAACCAAATCCTTGTAACCTGGAGATACTCTCCCTTTAATCTCTCGACCAATAAAACAATTCCTTGACAACATACAAGTACCTTATATATAATTCATTCATTTGACTCAATATTACACCATATATTGCAATCAGTCACCAAAATCACTCTTCTCAAATACTATTACTATATTTTTAATTCTATATTAATTTGAAAAATTATGGCCTTAAATGTGACTCAAAACCAGGATCTTCCGATTGCTTGTTAGACGCGCTGGCATCTAAACCAATGAATCCTAATAAGAGACATTCAGTCGAATTTCATTATTTTTCGTGTATCTTCTAATAACAGGTAACAATTAGCGAGTGAAAGGTTCTGGGTTCAAATCCCGGCGAATGCTCATGATTTTTCAAAAATTCTAACATATTTACTGGACAGACAGAGATGTCGAAAATATAATTCTTAAAATAATTTTTTATACCGGGCAACCTACTCCAATGATATACAAGTATTTTATCACCAACTAATACTTTACATTTATCAACATTCAATAACAGATTCATATATTTCCCTCCTTCATTTATGCTTTGAATCATTTTCATCAATTAGTCTTCACATTCATTACATCCTCATCCGTATACGCTAACGCCGGCAATACACTACCTCCAATACGTAAACCATTAATCCCATACAACGTCTTTTGTAACAGTCACGGAGACATCCAATAACCTTATTTCACACCAACATCTATACTAAACCAATTACTCAATCTACCATCAACTTACGAAGAAAAAACAATTGTTCTACACACACTTTCTCAGATATAAACCACCTTGCATATTATTTACTTTGAAATTATTTAGACTCATACGTTATGAATTTTCCATTAAATTTTTATACCATACTTAGATAACTTATCGCACAAAAATTAGTACAATAATTTACACTATATTTACGTTTCCAATTAACAGGTTTTACACTACCGTTTCAAACAATCTAAACAAATAAACTAACCAGTAAAATAATAAATATAATAAAAACTTTTAACACCGCATATAAAATACCATTCAAACCTGGAGCCTTACCACGTTTTAGATGCTTCAGGGCAAACCAAAATTACTCTCAACTGTATCCCATTCATCACTTCTAATATTTTCTCTTGTAGTTTCTTTAAAACTATTCGGCACATTTATGCTACTATTTAAACACTTAACATACTCACATAATTTATTCCTAACATCTGATTCATTCCACAATAAATTACTAGTCGCGCTCTTAATAGCTTTCATCTTCCTTATATTACCATCTCTTAAACCCTTCATATTCAACCAGTACATGATTTTATTCACATTATAATCATTAACTATCTTTCACCCATCAATTCTTTAAAACGCGCCTTACTTTCACTACTATTTTAACACATTTATTTAATCTCTTATATATCAATAAGCTGCATCACGTTAACTTTCAATAGCAACCTTCACATTTATTTTCACAAATATGTTAACTTTTGCTCCTTAATTTGAAATGAAAAACTATCGGTAATTTCAACTATCGATTGTTCGATAGTGCTATCAGTAAACTATCGATATATTGATAGTACTATCGATAGTCAATTTAATTACTAAACGATATAATGTTAGTTACTAAACGATAGTTTTAGTTACTAAACAATAGTTACTAAACGATAATTACTAAACGATAGTTACTAAACGATAGTTACTAAACGATAATTACTAAACAATAATTACTAAACGATAGTTACTAAACGATAATTACTAAACGATACTATCGATAGTATTTTTTCATTTAATTGCTTATCGATATTTTTTTACAAAAAATGTGTGCCTATACAGAGTTTCAAATCATTGATTAAATTCGCTTCTTTTTCGAGACAGAGGTAAAATTAAATTTATAATTTTTTAAATGTTCTCATCCCGTAAAATTTAAAACTTTTGATGTTGCTCTATATTATAGAATGTATGCTAAATAAATCTTGTGAATATGGTTTTGTTACAGTTAATATTACCTCTCTAAGGTATGTACAAATGGGAGAAAAAGAAAATAAGAAATTAATATACAATAAATGTCAAGAATTTATTTCTTTAAAATTTAGGCTTAATAAAAGGATTTCAGAAGTAAATAAAACTGATGACAAATGTAAAAAATAAAAATCAAATGCAAATATGTACTTCTATCCCTAGGTATATACCATTCGTACATTAATTTATATTTTTGTCGAGATCAAGATATTAGAATAACTAGTTGCAATCCGAAACACCTTTTATATTAATTTAGATCATATAAAATAAAAAAAATATTATCTTACCTTCAGTGTTAGAATAATATTCACTACAGCAAAAACTACAATGAACCTCAGAGAACAATTGAATTTAAATTATCTCGTACCTGTCACCCTGTAATAAATTTCTTAGATATTTCACTTTGTCTTTTATCCACTAAAGTCTTTCTCACAACCAATCGAGTTACAGCTAACATTTGTGTACAGTTACAGTCCGATATTGAATATAATTCGAATTATATCAATTAAATGTAGATGAAATCTTTACAAGCCATACTTAACACGTTAGCTACCATGTGGTTCGCAAATAAACCACGTATTCTAATTGCTCCGGGAACATAAGGTAATTTGCTTGTCATTACACACAGCCCAGCCCGTGTTATAAATTTATTATATGTATATTTATTTTAATTTTAAAATTATTTTATTTGAACGACAGTTACTAAACGATAGTTACTAAATGATAATTACTAAACGATAATTACTAAACGATAGTTACTAAACGATAATTACTAAACGATAGTTACTAAACGATAATTTCTAAACGATACTATCGATAGTTTTTTTCTATTAATTACTTATCGATAGTACTTTTTTTTAAACTATCGATGTATCGATAGTACTAACGATAGTTTTTCATCTCAATCCTTAATCGCTTCTTTCGCTTCATAATTTCACTATGAATTTCTTTGACCAGAGCCTAATTATAAACTGCTTTTACACATTGAAAAACTGTATCTTTAAATTTCATCCAAATATTATTTATGCTAAATTAAAAATTATACTCACGGTACCCTTCACCCTCATTCGCCAACATTTATTCAGACATACACGTGACAACATGGATATTCCTACCCGATTCAGCAACACGCCTATCTTCAACTAATCTTCTCAATCGTTCATCAGACAATATAAACTCAAGCACACTTTGCATTGTCACTTACATTCTCCCATGTATATAAATGAACTAATTTATGTTTAAGGACACAGTTAGAAATAAAGAGATCAAGCTCCAAGCAAAAAGGTACTATAACCTTACAATTTTCATACACTGTTATACAATGTCACCGTGATCACATAATTTACCAACACAATCTAATAAATGCCAGAATCGATGGTTTTTAAGATCGATTTATTTATTATTTAAAGAACTAATAATTGGATGTAAAACTGAAAATAATAATTAATTTGCAAAACTTGTTAAAGTACACTACGGAACAGGATAAATATACCGTTTTTCGATATTCAGTACAACAAAACCATTTTTATACAACATAGTCAAATTAGGATATTTTGAAACATTAAAAGAGTTGTACTTATAAAATTAAAACACTTGGTATATTTCACATAAATTTTTTTATTTATACGATGCGTTTCGACTTTTCAGTCTTCATCAGGTAATAATACAATGGTATTATTACCTGATGAAGACTGAAAAGTCGAAACGCGTCGTATAAATAAAAAAAATTATGTGAAATATACCAAGTGTTTTAATTTTATAATTTAAAATGTTTAACCAAGTGCCAACCACACAAACAATTAATATAAAGAGTTGTACATTCTGGCCTATTCCTAGCTTTCAAAGAAGTAGGAAGTATTTGTATTTCATTTGTTTATGTTAACAAATGTTAATTTCTGCTGATGTATTTATGCTCATAATCCAATTATTAACTATTATATTTCTTTTAGCATTCAAAAATTAAAACAATTTGTCCTAATACATCATTTAGTTTATTAATGATACAAAAAGTGTATGCTTTCAAAATATAATTATATATTATTTTGAATCTACAAGTGTAACGATTTTTATTTTGAATCGCACCTGTTTCTATTTGCTCATATTTATGGAAAACATACCGCCCTCTAAATGATTCAAGCATTTCCTAAATAATGGGGTATTCACTACGAGTATCGTGTGATGACCATATGTCTTCTAGGTTTAATCGGACAGAACTAAAAAAAATCCGCCCAAATTAAGTAGATCGAATGTAGATTTTACTACTGTTACAGTTGTATTTTTGACAGCATGTTTATGAGAATCATCATATAATTCAGAGTTTTGTCGCAACTTTAGATTAGTCCATTATACAATAATATTAGTTCAGCATCAAAAAATGAATTACAACATTCAATAGGTGTTATAGCATCTTTACCAATTGATCCAGTAGATGGATAATAATATCTGTACGGATTCTAACATTTTTTGGAATATGTTTTTTTTAGCCATTAAAATTCTATATTTATGGACAATTGAAATTATTAAAAGTGAAATTGATTGTAAATGACACTTAGGATATGCGATACCCCTCCACGCAATCATCAGGTAAAGTATTGAAATTAGTAATCCGATTAATAACAGCACGTGACTACTACAGTAGTGACAGTTATTTTATAAGTGAAATATTATAATTCATTGCGCTAATAACAGAAATACTAGGGATGATTAAAAAGGTTATGTAGCATGAGTCGTATTTCGTCTGGCAACTTTATAAATAGAAGATATTGTAACGTTTATTACAATTTCGGGTTCGGTGAAGTTTATTATTGAATAAAACACGAGCAATGAAAACACTAACAAAATATTTATTTAAACGAAAATAATGTAGAATAACTACTAAGACATACATTTATTTACAACACGTGTTTCTACTCACATTAAAATATTTAACAACAACTTCACACTTCAAATACAGAATGAATGTTGCCGGACCAAACTCTCCCTTATATTCTGAAACAAGACCTTCTATAATATTCCAGAGTTTCTGGAACACTATAAATGCATGACGCAGAGAGAACAGTTTCGAACTTGTTTCTCTATTGCGTATGACACTGCGCTAAACGCGCAGCAGATTACGACGTGTCGACTGTTCCAGAGGGAACAGGACCGTACTCATTACACTGCCCCCTCCTTAAGGATGTTTCGTCCCGAAACTTTTCTGCGCTATGCCGATATCTGCACGTTGATCTACGCGAGCACCGTAACGTTTGGTGGAAATAACAGTCCACAGTTCTTTTCACTACTGTTGAACCACCGAGATTATAGCTGCACACCAGGATCTCAATTCCGGTATATTGGAAAACAGTTTCCAGCATGTTTCTTACAATTCTCTAGCTCACTTAATCTAGGTCACAGCCTAGCTTTGGTACAGCCAGTTTTAAAATATCCTTATCGAGCAGCATACCTCGTAGATCACATAGGGCATCCCAGACGGCGCGATAAATTGGTTTCTCGTGGGACAGATGTTTGTTCACCAGGTAAAAAATGCTTCTGTTTCGGTTCGACTGTTCGTCGGTTATTTGTAGCACTGTGCCGACACCTGGATGTTGTTGCCGTAATTCTTCAAGTTAGCCGAACATTTTCTTAAAAATAACGGCGATTCCTAAAGACATCTGTAAATCTTGGGCCACACAATTCGCCAGTGAGTATTCTGTAGGCACTTTGAATAGATCTCCCAGATGTTCTTTGGTTACACCATTTCGTACTTTATGACCTGTAGAATAGGAGGCCATGAAATCGTAAAATGTGGTTTCCGGGTCTTGAAGATTAATTCGTCGAGCTCTAACTTCATTGGCATCGCCATACATTGTTGTCACCGGCGAAAGGAGCAAATCGATTGAATTGAATCACTCTTGGTTTTCCTCCAGTTCTTTTCCGGATACGGTAGATGACGTCATTTATTCGCTTCAGTACCTCGTAGGGACCTTCCCAGGAGTTCTGTAGCTTTGAGGACATTCCAAGGCAACGCTGTGGGTTGTATAGCTAAACCAGGTCCCCAGCTTGATATCCACCATTCTCAGCCTTAACATCAGATAGGTCTTTCATCCTGTCACTTGCGCTCTGGATGTTGGGGCGTACTAGCTCATGGATGTCGTTCATCTTCTTCCGAAGTTCGGTGACGAAATCTTTGCCAGCCAAATTTTCACCTGACTTGCTGCCGAACTTCAAGTCGCAGGATAATCGCAGTTCATGACCAAAGACGATGCTAGCCGGAGTCTGTCCTGTTGTTTCATGGACGGATGATCGATAAGCTAACAGGAACAGTGGTAGATGACAACCCCAGTCCCTTTGGTTGCCGGAGACAACCTTGGAGAGGTGTCTGTTGATGGAAGTGTTCATGCGTTCTACCATACCGTCTGACTGTGGGTGTAGGGCAGTTGTTCTTGGTCCGAGTGTAGGTCCAACGGTACCCCGAATCGACAGATCCACTGTTTGACAAGTTCTACTACTGTAGCGGCTTCTTGTTTTGGTAAGGCATAAGTTTCGATTTACTTGCTGAAGTAGTCCATGACCAATATGATGTATTTATTTCCCTTGTCGGATTCTGGAAATGGACCGGCCACGTCGATTGCGATTCTTTAAAACTGTCTCCCAACATTGTATTGACGCATTGGGGCTCTTCAACATCTTTGCGATCCATTGCTAGCGGCACAGACTACGCACTTCTTGCACCACTTCTTTACGTCCTCTCGACAATTAACCCAGTAAAATCGCTCACGCAGTTTCTGAATTGTCCTCGTAACTCTTAAGTGTCCTCCAGCAGTTCCAACATGAATCTCCTTCAGTACTTCCGATACTCGTTTCCTGGGGATTATGATCTGCATTTGTTGTTCTTTAGCTTCAGGACCTTCCAGAATACGTTTCAATAGTCCATCCTCTAAAACAATGGAGTTCCACTGCGCCCAGTACGATTTCACGGTGTTCGAGTGTCATGCAACTTCTTGCCAGGTTGTTTTGCGGCCTTCTTTTTTTCATTCTAGTAGGTATTTCAATTCCGGATCGACATCTTGGTCTTTCACAACTTCTTCAGTCAGCCAATGGTCGTCTATCACTGTGGTCCGGATGATTGAAACGGAGTTCTCCGCCACACGGATACAGTGTTTGCAGTCTTCTAAGCATGGTCGTCTTGATAAAGCGTCGGCGTTACAATGACTAATTCCGGCCCTATGCTTGATGACGAAATCATATTTCTCTAGCCGTTCGATCCATCTTGCTACCTGCTCTTTTGGATTCTTGAATTGTAACAGCCACTTCAACGCTGCAAGATCAGTCCTCACCAGGAATTTCCTTCCATACAGGTATTTGTAGAAGTGTTCAACGGCTTTAACTACTGCCAATAATTCTCGCCTGGTGACGCAGTAGCTCCGGCTTCGATACAGTTTTACTGAAGTAGCCGATGACCTTCTCGTGTGTCCATCTTGAATTTGCGATAGGACGGCGCCGATTCCGACATTGTTGGCATCTGTATACAATATTCCGTTTCCGGACAAAATATGTCCCAGGTACTGCACTTCTTTTCGGAAGAGATGACAATTCATTTTACTAAGCTTCAAACCAGAAGTTCATAGTCTCAGGAATTCCACCTCCAAATTCCTCATGTGTTCGTCGAATGTTCTTCCGACCACAATAATATTGTCAAGGTATACCAAACAGGTTTTCCAAGATAGCATTTGCAGTACCGTTTCCATGAATCGTTCATACGTGGTACGAGCATTGCAGAGCCCGAACGGCATTACTGTAAATTGCCACAGTCCGGCATCGACAGAAAACACAGTTTTCTCTTTATCCGGTGGTGCCATTCTAACCTGCCAGTACCCACTTTTGAAGTCCTATGTTGAGAATATAATATGATCGGCTTCCGAAAATACAGAGGTGATAGAAGATTCCAAATAATAAAAACACTCAACATATGATCCATAGGGAAGGGGACAATATATTACAAGAAATATAAGCTTAATTTTGACAAGCGTAAATTTTATCCAACATTGTTCTAACTACAAACTATTAATATTGATGTCATCTAAAATATGTGTTTTGTCAGTTATAATATTTTTTATGTGTAAATTTCAATACTGCCATCTCGTGCAATGTGTCTGTCATTTCTGATTAAATCATATCCCTGATTGCAAAGATGTATAACTTAAGTAACTGATTCCCAAATTACTATTTTTAAAAAGATTTAATCTTTATTCGGAACTAACAAGTGATACAAAGCAATTGATGGCTGAGGACTAGAATGAATCATTCCTCTTCGTAGCGTCTTTTAAAACATCTCACTTATCTAAGTGATAACATAAACTATTATGATTCATTCTAGTTGCATACAATTAATTAATACTTAAAATATAGATTAAAACAATGAATGCCTTTATTATTTCATAATATAACTCCTTCACCCTTAAAATGTAGCTTCCTCTGGGAGCTTCATATCAATATTAGTTTACCTTTTAATTACTGGCATTCTTTGCTTTATATTACAACACAATATACTATTCCTATATTTAAAATACAACATTACAATAAGTATTAAACAAATTACAATAATTATACAATATATTATAATATTACTAGTCCTATTAAAATCATGAGATATTTAATTTATTTTTGGTATGTTATTCTTTGCTATAACGAAGTTTTTAATTTCTTTCAATTCTATTGTATGATTTAAAATTTTAGTTTCCTTGAAATTTAAGAAGTCAAAATTTTCAAATAATATTTCTTGACCATTAAATTGTTTTTCATACCTAACATTATCTATTAAACAATCATTTATATTATTAAATTTATAAATTCCTTTTATATTTTGGATTATTAAATAATTACGACATTCAATTTCAATTTGTCTCTCGGTCGGGCTTATAATAATAATTATATGTAAGTTTTCAATTTGGAAGATATGATAATCATTAGTTATTTTATTCGAATTACATTCTTTCAAATTTATTTTTCGTTCAAATAAATTTTTAATACAATTATTAACAGGATCAAATTTACTTTTACAATAATGTTATTTATTAAGGTACAAAATTCAATAACATATATATATTATTTTTACTTTTACAAATTGTTGTCTAATTTCAAGAGACACTAAAGTATTATTAAAAACTGTAGGAATAGGAATAATCTGGTATAAATCATAATTAATATTTGGATAGATAGGTATATCCAACAAATAAGTTATTTTATCTTGTTTTAGGGTGCAATACGGTTTTATTAATTTACTCAAGTCCCAAAAATTATTAATTTTTAAATTTAGTTCTTCTTGTATCTTATTTACTTCATCTTTTAATTCAGGGGTCTTTATTATACTATTATGAAGTGTTCCCAGATTACAGAATGATAAGGAAGTTTAAATTTCATCTAATATTTCTATTAAGTTAACAATGAGAAATGTTAACTTATTAAATAAATCTTTTACAAACAATATATTCACATGTTCTAAATCAGAGTTTAAAATAGTTTCTATCTGCATTATTCTACTCTTTAATACTAATTCATTATGTTAAAGATTTTTCATATTTCTATTAAATTTTTCAATCAATTCTTTATTAATTTTGATATTATATTCACTTTGATTTTCTAAAGTCGTTTGATTCATTTCTAACTGATGAATTAGATTCTCATAACGTTCTCCGTCACTAGCATCTAAATTTCCAGATATTTGTTTAAGTATGGATCCAAGTCCATTAATTAACCCACGTTTTTTTGTTTGTGGAAACGATTCCAGAATTTTACTCTTTCATCTACCAAAATTATATTCTAATATATTTTTATTATTCGACATTTCTCCGTCCATTATTTGACTTGTATTTAAAAGATTTTGAACAAGAAAGTTCTTTTGAGTTTCATTTTTAAAATATTCTGTAAGTACTGTTGATAAGTTATATGAAAAATATAAATAATACGAATTTGAATATAATTTAGCACTTCCTAATTTTATTATATTGACTCCAATCTTTTTGTCGATATTTTCTAAATCTTTTGCGGTGGAAGTTATTCTCCATCTGAAACAATGTGGTTTTGATCGGAGATGTGCATCTACGTGTAATCTTTAATTGTCTACATCTACACGTAGACAATACGTCGGCAATTCTAGCGACGTAGACAATGTAAACAATGAAGATAATGCATTTGACAGTTGTAAAATTCAACATGACCTAAATTTATTCCTTTGTACCTATTACATGTATTCGTATTCGGGAGCTCGGGTCATTATCGGTCTTTATATAATAAAACTATTAAAACAAGTGCTCATACATTACTAGACGAATGTCTGTCTTGGGTCTTGGGCGAACTGTCATATTTTAAAAATCGATCTCACTAGACGGAGTTTTCTTTGGCGCTATTTTTAACAGTAACCAGTTGACAAATTTTGAACGTTTTGCCCTGCACAACTATTTTTTGTCATGTAATCCCTAGAATAAAAATAAAAATCTCTAACAACATTTAAAATTCCCTAGTTCTAGGGATAAAATTTATAATCTGACTTAAGTGAACACTGGTGTTTTTATTGTCTACATAGCTTACATTGTTTACATGAAAAATGAAGACGTAGACTACATGATTGTTTACACGTAGAGAATGGCGTAGATTACTTGCAGTAGACTACACGCACATCCCTGGTTTTGATTTAAGCGTGGTCTTTTAATTTTATCAATTCTATGTTTTTTATCTTTTTTATCAAGTATTACCTCTAGTTTCTTATTGTAGGATTTTACCTGTATTTCTTTATATTTCGGTTTAGTAATCTTACCGTAATGCCTTTGATGTTCTTTTAAATATAATTTTGATGGTAATTTGGTAGGGTTTTCATGACTTTTAAAACGTTTTTCTTTTTCATTATTAATTTTATTAAGGATTTCTTCATGAACTATATTCATGTTTAAATAAAAGGGGGCTTCTGGTTTAAATTCTGTATATATTTAAAATTCAAAAAACTCGACGTTTCGGTACTTTTTTGTCTAAAGGTTTAAATTTTGGTATATCTCCACGTCGTATTCCTATTGAAGATATTGTAACAGCTGTTGAATCGTCGATACAGACGCTCCCTAATGATGTAGCAGAAGAAGTTCGCTTAGAAATTGTACGTGTTCTAAGAAATGCTAAACCACCTAGTTCTAATATTTCTTCAGCAGAATTTAAAGTTCTTAAAGAATTACGTCATAATGATAATATTGTCATTCTTCCGGCTGACAAAGGCAAAGCTACCGTTATTTTGAACAAGTCTGACTATATTAAGAAGGCACAAACAATATTGAATGATCCAGCATATATTACTGTCTCCAAGAATCCTTTAAACTCAATCAAGTATCAAACATCTAATTTATTAAAAGAATCAAGTTTAGATAAGGATTTGGTTAAGTCTTTGATACCTAATGATCCTTATATACCTAGATTTTACGGTTTACCGAAGATCCACAAAAAAGAAGTACCTTTACGACCAATTGTTAATTGTATTAATTCTTGTACTTATGAATTATCCAAGTCTCTTGATTCTCAACTCCGCCCCTATATTGGTGACTCTCCTTCTTTTATCAAGAACTCTCTACATTTTGTTGAAATATTAAAAAACCTACATTTATCTTCTACTGATATTCTTGTTAGTTTTGATGTTTCTTCGTTATTTACCAAAGTTCCTATTCAAGATACTGTCAAACTTTTAGAAAGTCATTTTCCTCCTGATATTATTAAATTAGTCAAACATTGTTTAACTTCTAGTTTCTTTATTTTCAATAATGTTTATTATAAACAAGTTGATGGTGTAGCAATGGGTTCTCCTATATCTCCATCAATTGCGAACTATTACATGGAGTATTTTGAAGAATGTGCTTTGTCTTCCTCTACTTTGAAACCGTCTCTTTGGCTTCGTTATGTGGATGATGTATTTGCTGTTTGGCCCCATGGACAAGACAATTTAAATAATTTTTTACTACATTTGAATAATATTCATCAAAATATTCAATTTACTATGGAAATTGAAATCAATGGTAAATTACCTTTTCTAGATGTTTTATTGGAAAGGAAGATTGATGGAACTATCCTCCATTCTGTATATAGAAAACCTACCCATACAAATTTGTATATTAATTTTTCTTCACACCACCATCCTGCACAGAAATTTAGTACTATTAAATGTCTGTTCAATAGAGCAAACATCATTTGTCATTCTGATAAACTTCAAGAGGAATATAAATTGCTTGTAAATATTTTTGAAATGAATGGTTATAATGAATTTTTAATCAAGAAAGTTTTACGTCCTAAAAAAGAAAAAGTTACTGAAAATATCTTACCTGATCTTGAGAAAAAAAATTATTCTTCTTTACCTTTTGTAAAAAATGTAGAATTCTCACTAAGAAAAATATTAAAGTTTCTTTTTATCCGCATATGAAATTAAAAAATTTACTCAATTCTGTTAAAGATATAATCCCGTTACAATCGTCTGGTATTTACAAAACTCCATGCGAATGTGGCAGAGCATACATTGGTCAAACAGGTAGAACTGTTCATACAAGATTATTAGAACATAAGAGAGCCATTCGTCTAAATTATCAAAATAAATCTTCAATTGCTCATCATGCATTAGAATTTTTACAAAAAATTAACTTTGAAGAAACCAAAATTTTAGCGAGACCTACAAGTTTCACCGGAAGACTTATCAGAGAAGCTATTGAAATTTGTAACGAGGAAAATAATATTAATAATTGTGATGGTTTAGAATTAAACAAAGCCTGGCTTCCATTGATTCACAATTTATAATTTTTTAAATTACATATTTTGTCTTTTTACTTGTAATTTTTAATTTTTTTTTTTTTTTTTTTAATTGAATTTAAGGTGGATCAACTACTAAGGTTATTACCACCATTGGGAAATAATGTTCTCATCAAATTTGCGTAATATAAATCCGAAAAGGGTATTACATATGGAAAGTAGAAAAAGAGAAGAAAGATAGGAAATAAAACACTACATAATTTGACTAGTTAGACCAGAGGTCTTTAAAAATTTTAAAATCGTTTTTAACATGTCTCCATCATTTGACAGGATGACTGATAATTTATCAGCAATCTGACAATTTTGTCTTTCCTGGCGATATTTAGGACAATGAAGGAGAATATGGCGAACCGTTAATTTAGTGTTACATTCTTCACACATAGGTACTGGTTGACGTAACAATAAATACAGATGTGTTTCTTTTATGTGACCTATGCGCAACCTTGTAATAGCGACTTGATCTTTGCGCTTCAATATAATTGGGGTACTCCATTTGTCCACCGTATTTTTAATCTTATAAAGTTTATCATTACTCCTATTCCAGTCTAGTTGCCATAGAGAATGACAAAACGATGTTATTGCTAAAAGCATATCATCAGATCTTACAGCATATCTTGTAGTATATTGTCGATTAGCACCCTCACGTGGTGCTTTGTCAGCAATCAGATTTTTATTTATACCCACATGTCCAGGTACCCACATAAACGTTATTTGAACATTTCGTTCATTCAGATGGCAAATTACTCTATGTATTTCTTGTACAAGAGGATCATTATTAAAACAATTTGATATACTCAAAATAGCTCCAAGAGAGTCAGAACACACGACAAAATTCATTTTAAGCTCAACTTTTAATAAACAGTGTTGGATTGAAAAGAGAATTGCGTACAGTTCTGCACTGAAAACAGAACAAGTTGGTGATAAGGAGAAACTAAATTCTTCATCTCTAAAGATGAAAGAACATCCTGTTCCAACATTGGTTTTTGATCCATCAGTGTAAATGAATATAGAGTTTGTATATTTATTCATTAATAAGTAAAACTCCTGGACATAAAGAGAGTGAGGGGTGTAATTTTTCTTAAATCTGGTTAATCTCAAATCAGTCTTAATATCAGGGAGACACCAATTTGGTGTTTCTGATATAACCTGTGGCAATATATCTTCCATTCCCTGCGGCAGCTCATCAAATTTAAGCACAAGTTTAACAGCCAAAGGATAAAGTGAAGTAGTGCTATTATAAAACAGATCAGCACTATGATCATCTTGAAAAAGAATATGAAATAAAAAATGCCAAGGTTTTGACATCATTCGTGCAGTATATCTCATATACTGTCGAATTCTACGTAAATAAAGCGGAGGTAAACCAGATTCACAATATAAACTATTGATAGGACTTGTACGAAATGCACCTATTGCTAACCGAATGCCAGCATTATGAATAGCATCTAAACGCTTAAGATGAGACTGATTAGCTGTACTAAGTACTACAGAGCCATAATCAATTTTTGACAGTACAAAAGAAGAATAAAGACGAATAAGGCAATCTCGATCTGCTCCCCATTTTGTACTACTTAAGCATTTAATCGCATTTATGACTTTGCGACATTCTGCAGCAAGTTGTAAAATGTGCTGTTTCCAAGTTAAATATGGATCAAGAATTAGACCCAGAAATTTAACTTTATTTGTACACTGAATAGGAGTACTATATAAAATAAGAGAAGGATTATTATGTGGTGTACGCAATCGACAGAAATCAATACATTTAGTTTTCTCTACAGAAAATCTAAATCCCCTAGCTGTTGCTACATCACAAACAGAATTAATAGCATTTTGAATGCGAAACTCACACTCAGTTATGCTAGAAGCAGAAGAGAAAATAACCAAATCATCAACATAAAGACAATGATGTATGGTCGGAGGAAGATTTAAAGCAATGCTATTAATAGCAATCATGAATAAAACAACGCTAATGGTTGATCCTTGCGGAACTCCATTTTCCAAAGAGTGAGATGAAGAATATGTATCACAAATACGTACTTTAAAAGTACGATTTTGAAAGAAAGCAGTAAGAAAGTTGGGAAGATTTCCACGAAGGCCCCAATCATGTAGCTGCTTTAAAATTCCATACCGCCAAGTCATGTCAAAAGCCTTTTCTAAATCAAAGAAAACCGCAACTAAATGCTTTCGAGCAAGGAAACTACAGTGAATAGCATTAGTAAGATGAACATGAAGATCAGTGGTGGAATGAGATTTTCTAGAACCACATTGAACAGGATCAAGAAGATTATTATGTTCCAAAAACCAAATAAGTCTATAATTTATCATGCGCTCATATAATTTCGATAAGTGAGACGTTAAAGAAATAGGTCTATAATTCGTAGGTTGAGTCACATCTTTATTTGGTTTAGGAACTGGAACAATAATGGCTTCTCGCCAAGCATCTGGATATTCACCAGAATGCCAAAGCATATTGAAATAATTAAGAATGTGAGATTTCATCTCGAATGGTAAATGCTTTAGCATAAGTTAAGAAATTCGATCAGGTCCAACAGAAGTATTTTTAGTTTTATTTAAGGCAAAATTAAATTCATTAATTGAAAATGGGCGATTATACAATTCACTACCGTTAGATGAAAAGTCAAGAGGGACTTCGGAAGAATTTTTTATATTAAGAAAACGTAAAGAATAATTATCAGTACTACTGACAGACTCAAAGTGAGTAGCTAGGCATTCAGCAATATCCTCTCGATTAGTGCTCAAAGTATTATCAATACTGAGAATATTTACATAAGAACACTTTCTATATCCATACATATATTTAATTTTTTTCCAAAGTTCATTAGATGGACGATCTGATGAAATAGATGAGACATAATTTCTCCAAGATAAGGTTTTTGCTTCTAAAATAAGACGTCGTGCCTGGGCACGAGCCTTTTTAAATAAAATTTGATTTTCAATAGTTGGATATTTCCTATAATATTTAAAAGCCCGTTTTTTATTAGCTATAGCGCTAGCCACTTGTGAATTCCACCAAGGAACTTTTTTCTTATAAAATTTAGATGAAAATAAAGGAATATTATACTTTGCAGAGGTTAAAATTGAAATGTTTATGTCAGAAAGTGACATGTTGATATCTGGTGAAATAAGAGGAACGGAAATTTCTTTTGAAAAGTTTTCCCAGTTAGCCTGATCAAATCGCCATCTTTGAAGAAAAGACGGTTCGGCAGCAGAAAAAGAAGTAGAGATAAGAATAGGAAAATGGTCACTAAAATGTGTATCGTCAAGAACTTTCCAAGATAAATGTGCAGCAAGAGTAGGGGAACATATGGATAAATCAATAGCAGATAAAGAATTAGATCGAAGATTTGAATAAGTAGCTTCTCCTGTATTCAGAAGAACTACATCATTAGTGTCTAAAAGATTTTCCATAATACGTCCTCGTCCATCTGTTTGGGTTGAGCCCCACAAAAGACTATGAGCATTAAAATCACCTACAAGAAGGAAAGGTGGTTCAAGTTGATAAATAATATTCTCAATATCATGAACATTCCAATTAAATAAGGGTAAATAGATGTTACAAATTGTTATCTTTCTAGGCAGGAACAATTGAACTGCAACTGCCTGAAGATGAGTTTGAAGGACGCATGAGGTATAAGGTGTAGAGTTATTTATTAAAATTGCAACACCAGCGTGTGCCCGACAATCAGGAATTATATCATGACGAATAATATTAAATCCTTTAAGAGAAAATGTATCATTAGGTTTAAAATGAGTCTCTTGAATGCACACACAATTAGGGTTAAGCTCAGCCAGCAAAAGTTGAAGTTCAGGAAGGTGGTTGACTATACCATTACAGTTCCATTGTAGAAACATTAAGAAAGTAAGTTATAAAAAAGAATGAATGCTAAAAAAATTAGCTGAAAATAAATAATAAGTTAAAAAGATTATTAGGAATTGGAGGGTTTAGAGTTGAGTTTTCTACTCCTACCCTTAATCCAACCCCTTTTTGATTTCCTTTCCTTTTGGCATACACCATTATCCTCTAATGAGGGAATACTTGTACCGTCAGATTCGTCATTTGAATCGGATATAATATTATTTTGTTCTGAAATATTATTTTTATTCATTGAGACTATAGGCACAACTGTAACATCTTTAGTTTGTTTTACTGGTTCATTTGGTTGTTTATTAAACGAGGCATTGTTTTTTGTGGGTTCAGAAATTATTTGTTTAGGTAATAAATTAACAACAGGTGCAATAAGATCTTCAACAATTTTTTTTAATTCTGGTAATATTAATGAGCATATTTCAGACATATTAACGGCAGGTGATAATGGTTTAGCAGTAACTTTAGCATAAGAAGAGGAAGATAATGAAGTTACAAAACCAGGGTTATTTTTTAAGACATATTGCCGGGCTTCCGGAAAACTACATTTATTTTGGGCCTTATATTCCAAAATGGCAAACTGAAACTTATATTTTGGACACAACTTAGATGATGATAAATGGTCACCGTTACAATTTACACATTTAATATTAAAACATTCCGCACCTTCATGTGGAACATTGCCACAAACACAAATCTTACTTTCCGAGCATTTTAAAGCTGAATGTTGTTACAGTTAGATTTAGGATTCACCACATCGTTCATTTTCATCATCATTATAATCACCTGAAAATCATAACATTAGTATTGTACTTCATTCTTGACTACATCTCATCCTTTTTTTGTACTTACCTTATGTCTGCTCTATTTCTGTTCAATCACCTGTGTTATCATTTAGTCATCTGTCAACATTTCACCGTCACCTTCTGTTGACATCTCCGGTGCTGCACAACGGCAAGTCAGGACACTAGCTATTTACGGCAGCGTATGCAACTGTTGCTGCTATGCTGTCGTACCATTCGACGATGGACGCCTTGCAGGGGTAGATGACACTTTTGGTATTTTACTAGATTTTACTTGTCGCCGGAAATGCGTAATTTTTAACGTTTTTACTAATTTTTTTTTCACTGTTTAACCAGTTTTTGAGCGAGAGAGCTGTGCGACATTTTTTTTGCAAATTCGCGATAAGTTTTAAAACGAAATTGCCCAGTTTACTGGATCAGCGTCGCTACCGCTCCAAGAGATTAATAATTAGATTAATTATTAAGTACGGAATATTCCGGATCATTGTTCGCTTCATAAAATTCACCTCAAGCCGCATACCAACTCAGGTAAATTACTAGTATAGTTTTCTTTAAATCGTTTATTTTAAATTCAATATATTAAACAAGTGTCATCAACTATGCAAGTCGTCTAATCTAGGTTTTGTTTTCAGGCTTTTCATTTTCATTCACATTTCTATTTTTACTTTTTATGTCTTAATTTTTCTCCTGACTTCCCGTTTGTGTGCGTTGGTTTCGCATCTCACACTCATCGGTTGAGCTACATTTTACGTCACGCATCTTCATCGTTTGTTCCTGGGCCTTCGTGCTGTTGCGACCGAGTCATTCCTGAGGAACGACCTTGGATCCTGTTACGTCACGCTCCTCCGTGGACGGACCGCACCCAGTCATCGCCCACCGGCAACGTCCTGGCTACCCTCGGCAGAGAGAGCACAGCTAAGCCTTATCATTTTATTTTACATTATTGTATATTTGTTATTTACACTCAGTGCTCACGACTGATAATTCTTACCTGTCTCGCTATTGTAAGAAGTCTAGTCAAGCTACGGCTGTTGGCACCATTTAGTTTATTTAGTTATTGTTGCACCAGTGTTGTGTAGCTCGTGCTTCGTGGTAGTAGTAGGATTGATTGAGAGTTCAGTATTGTCGGCTACCGTCGTATACATCGCAGGTACCTCCGATTCATCGACGTTCGTTGCGCCGTATTGTTTCAGTTTTATGCCACGTTGGCAACAACAACGATCCTACGTGCTAGAGTGGACACAGCGCCCCTTCACTACGCTTTACAATCCGTCATCTTCTCCGGTGCGTGTATCCTTGACTGGATTTTCCCACGTCTCGTTATCCTGTCGAGTAACTGTGTTAACAACTATCACGATCATTATTTTTGTTTGTATAAGTTACCTTCAATATATGTATATTTGTGTTCAGTATACGACTAGTTTACTTCCCCACCGATACTTAGAAATCGTTTTAGCGCTGAACCCGTCCGTAGGTTTTGACGATCACTCCTTCGTCGAACTGTTGAGGCACAGATCGTCTGGCGCCCCGAGCTTTTATCACATAAAATTGTCGTACCCACACCGACTTCGACTTGAGCCTAGCCGAGGTTCGACCGGACGGGTGACGAGGCCCACAACGCGTGAGCATCGTTATAATGTCCAAATTTCTGACAGTTAAAGCAACGTAATGGATTGGGCACATACAACCGAACAGGTAACCGATACATAGCAGCATAAATATATGTAGGTAGAGAATTTTAAAAAAAAATTAATACAATAGAAGGGGTATTTTCAACTATACCATTTCTTTTCGTGGTAATGCGACGAACTTCAATGACACCTTGGTCCTTCAGCTGATCTTTAATTTCATCGGGTGTTACATTTAACAAGTCTTTGCAATAAATAATACCCTTGCATACATTTAAAGTTTGATGTGCAAAAACCGAAACATCATATTCCCCGAACTTAGTTAAATTTTTCAATTTAGTAGCTTGTTTGCTGTTTAAAACTTCGATCAATAAACCATCACGAATTTTTTTGATATTTTTAACATCTCCAATAATGTTTTTAATTAATTTTGATATTAAAAAGGGATTCGTTTTTGAAAAATCATCAACAGTGCGTTTAATAACATAAAACTTTGGCTCATTATCTTCATTAATATTAATTTGATTATTCAATGCAAAATCAGCTTTTCGTTTTTTAGGAAATACATCCTCAATTGAGGACATTTTAAAATTAATTGAGGGCCAAAGCCCTCAATAAGATGTACCTGTGAAAAAACAACAAATATATAAAACGAAATTATAATACTAATAATCTGGAAAAAAATAATAATCTGAAATGAAAACAACAATTAATTATTAAAGAACCAGACACTTATGACCAGAGATAATAATTTGATTTTTCCCTATATTAATAGGTGAATTAATTATGGTAATTCCATTCACTGGATTTTCATCGGATGAGTGTATAGTGTCTAAGTCTGAGTCGTTTTTTCAGCTTGAATGCTTTCTAAGTCATTATTAACATGTTCAACCTAATTTAAATAATATATAGTTAATTCTAATGAAGTATCTTTAAATGTTTTATTTATCAAATTTTTTACTTCTAAAAAATCTAGTTTATCACGACCTGAACCTATTTTTGTTATATCTAATTTATTAATATCATTTTGTAAAATATAAAAATTCAAATTTTGTAACGTTTTTTCAAAATCTTTAATTTCAGGTTTATTTTTTTAATTTCCTTTAGTAATTAAGTGAAAAATTATTCTTTCATTTTCTATATGCTGAACTACTATATCACCTATTTTTTTATTTTTAATATTTTTAAGAAATTCTCTACAATTATATTTTTTATCTAATTGTGAAGCGACTCCTCTTGATAATTCGAAATCAGCTGAGATATAATGACCTATATGATTTTCTAAATTTAAAATGTCATTATTTATTTCTAATAATTTAAATTTAGGTTTAATTCGCGACAATGCGTCAGCATTTGTATTAGTTGTACCTTGTTTATATTCTATATTATAATTAAATTCATCTAATTTTATTTTCCAACGTATCAATTTGGAATTTGGTGATTTTAAGGAAAAAAGCCAAGTCAAGGGTTTTTGATCCGTTCTAATGGTAAATTTTATACCATATAAATTCGGTTTGAAATAATCAGTTGCCCATACGATCGCCAACAACTCCTTTTCTATTGTCGAGTAATGAGTTTCATGTTCGTTTAGTGTTCGCGAGTCGTAGGATATTGGTAACTCTTTTCCATCAATGTTTTGAGATAGAACTGCGCCTATAGCATAATTACTGGCATCTGTAGTCAGTATAAATGGCTTTTCAAAATTAGGATATTGTAATATTGGATCGTTTATTAATAATTTTTTACATAATTCAAAACATTCAATATAATTTTGATCTTGAATATTTATAATTTTACCTTTCTTTAAACAACTAGTCACTGGTTTCGTAATTTTTGCAAAATTTCGAATAAAACGGCGATAATAGCCTAAATACCTAAAAATGATATTATTTCCTTATTCGTTCTCGGAATTGGATAATCTATTACAGCTTGAATTTTATCAGGGTTTGGTTTTATCCCTTCTTCTGAAACTATGTGCTCATCTAATAATTTTTGTGACTGTTTATTTACTTGAATTAATTGTGTTCTTTCACAATTATCTAAATGATCTAAACGTAAATTTTTTATATCTACATTTGTATTAATTTCGCAATTTAAGCTTTCCATTATTGTTTGATTCTTAATAAAATATTGTAACTTAAATGTGTTATTCAAAAGTGTAATTTCATCTTTTAAAATATCTATCTTTGCTTTAACGTCTTCAGCGCTTCTAATCCAAAAACAACATCAAAGCTTTCGTGGAAGTTATAAAGATAACATTTTATCAATTTTCCTTTAAATGATAACATGATAAATTCATTACCATGAGTAATACCTGTTGCTGTATATAATTTAAATGATTCTTTATAAATATGATATTTAGATTTATTTTTATAAACATAGTTTTGACTTATTAAAGATTTAGAAGAACCAGTAACAATCAGACAAATATAATTATGTAACTTTAAATAGGGTAACTTACTGGTATAATTACAATTCATCAATTCCCCGATGTTTCTAGGTTCGGTTCGTCTAAAAAAGAATTTTGTTCAACAGTTTCTACTTCTTGTTCGTTTACTTGATTATTAAATTCCAAATTATTTTCAGATTCAAAACTATTTTCCGTCTCAAAATTATTTTCTAACTCTTGATTATAAATTTCTTCCACGACATAGTTTCTACTTGGTCCTGAATTTTGCGAGAAATAATTATTAGGTTGTCTGTTAGTAAGTCTTGTATTTATACTCATTGGAGTGGGTTTTGGTTGAAATTGAGCGTTTTTTACTTGTTGTATGGGTGAAAACATTCTATAAGTTTGATTATTTGAATTTAATTTTATTGGTTGGGATGGAAAGTTTCTATTTGGATGAATAGCTATTTAACAAAGCTTGTTTAATATCTACCCATCGTTTTATTGTAATGCCAGCTAATTGTTCGACGGCATGGCCAACAATTTTATTTTTTATACTTAACAATAATATGTCATCTATTTTGAAAATTTTCTGGCTGGGCTTGATTATAAAATGTGTTTATGAGTTCTTCACAAACAGAAATAAAGTTCGCTAACAATTTAGGATTTCCGTTAAACTCCGGAATTAATTTAAGGTGAATTTCTTTAAGTTCCATTTTTAATTCAACTTAATAATCTATAATATAATATTTCAACGAAGAAGAATATTCTTCAATTTACTTACAGTAGTAATTGTGTAATGACACAAAATGTAATTTTCATTGAAGTTGTAGCGTTGTTAAATTGATGTGGATCTCCTGGTCGGACAATTCCACTTGAAGATGATGTGGTGTTATGATGACAAGGACCTCCTGGACGAACATCTCCACTTAGGGGATGATGTGGCGTGGACTTCCTAGACGGACAGCTCCACCTAGGGATGATGTGGTGTGGACCTCCTGGACGGACAGCTCCACTTAGAAGTTGATTCACTAACTTCTTTTAATTTTTATTTTTATCGAGCTTTCAGCCGGAAACTAGTCTCGTTTTTATTTATTTATTTTAAAATAACCACAGGCACTAGCGTTGCTGGCCCTACGTGGAAGTTCACTTGTATTTTATAGATTCGTTTTACGTTTAAACGGTTAAAACCGACCACGAGAGTTTTAACGAATTGATTCGCACTTTTTTTGTGTAAATTTCGATTCCCGCGTTTATATAATCGTGCCAAGACTGCGCCACTTAAGTAATTGATTCCCAAATTACTATTTTTAAAAAGATTTCATCTTTATTCGGAACTAACAAGTGATACAAAGCAATTGAAGACTGAGGACTAGAATGAATCATTCCTCTTCGTAGCATCTTTTATAACATCTCACTTATCTAAGTGATAACATAATCTATTATGATTCATTCTAGCTACATACAATTAATTAATACTTAATATATAGATTAAAACAATGAATGCCTTTATTATATCATAATATAACTTATACAAATGAACAAACAATCTTCGAAGAGTTCTTCAGGATGAATGAGATAACATTCCTCAAGATGATATTTAATACTTGATTTATGAATGCCATGTAGGATGAAATCTACTGTGACGAATCGAAGAAATATCCCCTATTAATGTCATGTTGAATAGAGCTTAAGTAATAATTTCAGTTAAAAAACCAAAATCGTGTAGCATTTTTGAGTTCTTATATGTTTTTAGTAATTTTGTTTCGTACTGCGAGGGTCACAGATGGCAGCACTAGATCCGGTTCGATTATCTTATAGTGCCTACAAAGAGAGTGATGCCAATGGTGGTTTTCATTTTCATTGGCTACAGCAGTAGCCGCCATATTTTATCCATTCTGTTCCTGTTTTAGCTTGCGTTGTATAGGAGTTCGCAGTTTTTATTGAATTTATTTAATAATCATTGTTTAATTTTATTTGATGTTAAGTATTAAGTCTTAGTTTTATGTATTTCGTAGTTTTAGTATAGTTGCATATAAGGACATAATTTGTGATAAGTGAATGGAAGTGACTGAATCAAAGATTATTTAATAACAAGGTAAGTAAATAATCCAAATATATGTAATAAATAAATATAGGGTAAAGTTATGTACACAAAAATAGCCAGTTGCATCTCTTTATTTAAATTTTAAGTATTTTAAAAATTAATCATATCGAATCGAAACCAAATTGTGAGACATAATTTTTTCGGCTGTCATTATTTCGATTTGACATTTATATTTCATTTAAAGAATACTTAAAATTTTATTAGCTACAAAACATAATCAGTATGTTAAATTATTGCATGCAGATTTGTAATGATTGTTGACAACAATATAATTCGTTAATATTTTTAATAAACGGGCATTGTATTTTGTGTAGATTTCACAGAACAGAATTGATTTATTCGTAATTGTTATGTTATTGTATTATAATGAAACTTTTTTTTTGTATAGATGGTTGGTTGTGCCTTTGGTTGCTCTGATCGGTCAGAGAAAGGATTTCTTATGAAAGCTTTTCCTACGGATCCGAATCGGAGAAAAATATGGGCAGTTAAAGTGAAACGAGGGGGTTGGACACCAACTAATTCATCTCGACTTTGTGAAGTAAGTTAATTTTAATTAAATGTGCATTCATATTTTTATAATTATTCTAAAACATAAAGCTATTCCCACAGTATATATAGTTTTAGTGTGCCGAAGAGTAGAAGGTCGCCGGTTAAAAGAAGATATCCAACAATTCAATTACCTGCCCCTGAAAATGTAGCAACGTTTGAACCATTTTTCCTATATTTTAATGTATTTATATTACCTTAATGAACTCAATAAATTTTCTGTTCATGTAAAATTTATTGGTTTATTTTGTTCACTAATGCTGTTCTTTTCAAATTTAATACTAATTTTGTATTCAATTGATTTGAAATGAAATATATCATCTTATGCATGAACTCTCCTCTGACAGTAAGTTTTCTTTTTATTTAATTATAGCATTTAATTAGTCGATATATTTTTTAAAATTTTCAAATATGTGTATGCTTCAAATTTATAAATAAAAGATATATTAATTTCAAGTAATATATTCGTAAAATAATATTTTCGTGTTTTTCTCCTATACAATCCGTGTAAAATTGAACAAATATGGCGGCCAGAGTCGTATGTCATCACTATCAGTCATAGACACTCCGCCATCTTTTGTAGAAACGTGTGTGCAATATTATTTCGATCAGTGAAGAATAACTGAAGATATAGCAAATTGGTGTATTGTAGACAATTGTGTGATAGCAAAAATCGAACATCGTGCGGTAATTAAATATTTGGTGAAGAAGAATACCGATATGAAAAATACTGTAGGAGACTCGGCTCCGTCATTTTCAACTGTTTCAAAGTTGATTACTGAGTTTAAACGTGGGCGTGAAAGCTTAAAAGATGTCCCGCTTAGTGGAGGACCAAAATCTGTCACCACACCATCAATTATTGGGAAAGTGCACGACATGGTATTAGAGTTTCACCGATTAAAGGTATCTGAAATTGCACAAGCTTTAGGAATATCAGGTGAACGAGTAATTCACATTTTAACGAAAGAATTATGCATGAATAAATTGTCTTCAAGATGGGTGCCGCGACTGTTGACACCTGATCAAAAACGAATCAGAATGTTAATGTCTGAGGAAGGTTTAACCTGTGGCCAGAGAAATCTAACTGATTTTATGATTCATGGCCAACAATGAAACATAGGTAAATTACTACACACCGGAAACAAAACAACAGTCGAAATAATGGAAAGATCACAATTTTCCACCTTTAAAGAAATCCATGTCTGTAAAATCGACTGGAAGGATCATGGCGTCAGTTTTTTGGGATGCTAAAAGTATCCTGTTGATTGGACTATCTTCCAACGAATACAGCTATTGCAGGAGAATACTATGCTAAGTTTTTGGACCAACTAAAGGAAAATATACGTAAGAAAAAGCCGGGATTATCAAAGAAGAAAATCATCTTTCACCAAGACAATACTCGTCCCCAAACGTGTGTCGTTGCAATGGCGAAAATCAATGAATTGGGGTACTATTTGCTGCCTAATCTGCCTTATTCACCTGATTTGGCTCCATCCGACTTCCATCTCTTCCCAAAGCTGAAAAAAATTCTTGATGGACAGCGATTTGCATCAAATGAAGTGGTTAACATATACGTTGAGGCGTATTTTGCAGGCCTGGTCGAATCTGACTATCGTCATAGCGTCAAGACTTTGGAATATCGTTGGACAAAATGTATTAGTGTCAAGGCAAACTATGTTGAAAAATAAGAACAATTTAAAAGAGGTGAACTCATATTTTGTACTTCATTCCGAGAACTAGTCAAAAATAACCCTCGTACATTATTTTCTCCCTAAATTCTATAATTTAATGTTAACAATGTCAATTGCGATTTAAACTTATTTCTTATATTAATTATTTTATCATATAAAACTGAAATAGGATTAATTTGTTCCAGTTGATTCGATAATATAACAATATTAGTTTTTTTTTTATAATAATAAAAAGAACACAGTTTTAAACTTTGGCCTGGTAAATAGAAACGATTCATTAGATCATTAGCTACCTCATCATATTTTGTCCCAGTACCGATAAATAATTGAACTATGTATTCAATGGCAAAATACTATCTAAATATTTATAGGAGAGTGTACGTATATTTTTTAATGCATCTTGCAGATTGGAGTTCAGGAGTGAGAGTGTCTGATTTGAAGGTGCCAATGTTGGTGGACCCGCACGACCTCGTCATATCGTCGCGCAACCTGCGTTTCCTCGTCGAGCGCAAGCGCTTACCTCCGCCTGTATATCTATTTCAACTTACGTGTAACGCCACCTTACCACCCGATATACTCGCACTGCCCCCCACATCACTGCCCGCTATAGCTCGCTTATTTGACCCACAAACCGCCGCGCATCAACAACTAGAAAGGTAGATAACAATAGCAATTAATATATGAACATACAAGATTTTTTATCATTTTAAAATTACTGGAAAATATGCATTGGATGTCGTTGCTTTTAGCTGAAATTAATGTTTCCTAAATATCCGCTTATGACGTCTGCCATAGATTATGATGATGTTGAACTTTATCCATATGGACTTCCCACTGGCCTTAAACATTGTATGAACGTCATTGTCGTTGGCATGAGTGGTCTTGAAATAGATTACGTAAGAGAATAACATTTAATTACGCCAAAATTTCAACTGTTTGCTTACTAAAGTCAAATAGTACTGTCATTAAACATAATATATGCGGACGTGGAATTAAATTTTTAATAATATCGGATTTATTCTCGTAAGCTCGCTTCTTTGCAAGAATGATCCACAATATTTTATTTATAACTAAGTTTGTTTTCCCCCTGGTATAATGGAAGCATATTATTCAGGAAACCGGAATTAAATGATGTGATTGTTTCGATAAAATTAATTTCATTTTGGTTAATATATCATATTAATTAATTTTGGGTTTTTGTTCTGAACTGGTTATTTAGTTCCATATACCAATATATAAATTTTAAAATATCATATTAACTCTTTTTGACAACTTATTACAAATAAATTACAAACAATAATGTTTACAGAATAATTCGACCGGCATAGTTTGAGTAACAAACTTGTATCGTCGGTGTGGTGGTCGAGCGCGTTAAAGTATGGACTGTTTCTTTTTGCAACGTAAGATACCCGTGCAGTCCCGAGTTCGAATCTACCGACCAGAAAGTATGTATGCCATTATCATACTTACATTTTTGACATATAATTATCATTATGTACTATACTTAAAATTTTATTTAGTATATGTAGCAAATGAAATAATAATAATTGTCCCGCGTGATGGCCGCGCGGGTTGAGGGCCTGACTCACGTCCGTAAGGTCGTGGATTCGGGTCCCGCCCGTGGCGGCCATACAAAGGACATATTGGCATATACCTGAGTAGTTGGTCCTATATACGAATTAAAATAATAATAATAATAGTAATAATGGTGGTGGTGGCTCAGTGGTATCGAGTCGGCCTGTGGATCTTGAGAACCCTGGTTCGATCCCCACAGCCGACAAACAATTTTCACCAATTTAAATCTACCCCTGTGGTTCCCCCTCCACTAATATCTGTGGAGACCGTGATTTGATGGCTGGTAATCGCACTTCACGCAAAAAAAATATGTCACTTACCAAGATCTGCTTCGGCAGAGTGCAACGCCCAGTAATGGGTAAAAGGCGTGATGATATATTTATTTATTTATAAAATATATATATATATATATATATATATATATGAAGACAATTTTTCTATTTATTATAATAAAAAAAGTTAAAGGGGGGGGGGGGGGGTTCGTCTTTCCAAAGTCACCCTGTATATATATATATATATATAAATTACGAAACTTGAATTGAGATTCGAGTTTTAAAAAAAATTATTTCACACAAAGATTTATTATAACATTCAAAAGTAGATCTTTACAAAACAGAGGTCAATTCTTAACTAACTACATTATGAGAGTCTAACATAAAAAATGAAATATGACTACAGCTACTAGTGGGGATTCTTGCGGATTCAGCGTCTTCTATGGGAATAGTGGTTCTCTAACTCCTCCCTCCTTAAAATTGAGCTTCATCGGGAAGAATCAGGTTCGATTTATTGGCTGATATTCTCGATTGAAGGTCTGGACGTTCGGTTGATTTGGATTTTAAAAGCCATTTTCTTCCGTAAATTATCGTCACGATGATGCCAGCAATGATAATAATTACGTATAATATTATCGTGGGGTAGTTTATGAGGTTATTGTTGTCTTGATCTTGTTCTATTTCTTCGTACTTGTTTATCGGTATTTTTAATTCTTGGATGGAGTTCAGGTCGACTGTCATTTTTGGTATTTGCGAAGTATTAAGCTTGATATTGAAGTTTTCTATTATTGTTGGTTTGCCAAAGGTACCTTCTTTGAAGTTTAAATTCTGATTCTGAAATTTTATTTGGCAATCGTCTTCTTTAATTAAGAATATGCCTTGTAAATTCTTTATTTCGTCGCCATGCTTGCAGTAAGCTTGAATAACGTCAGGTTTAGGAAGTACGGCTAAAAATTGATTCGCTTCTTCTAAAGTTTCTATATGATTTCGTTTAATGTTTATTCTTAAGTACTCGCAATTTTCGTTCTTGTTTCTTGAGATGATATTCTTCTCGCAGGAGTTGTCATCTACTTCTGACATTTTGTTTGGACATTGGTAATTATTATTTCCTTTAGAGCTTTAATATGACCATCGATTGATTTTAAATAATATTCGTTACTTGGTATAATTGTTACAAATTCAGACTGATATCGGGTAGGTATTGGAATGAGATGAAGTAATTGGAAATCTGTTTCATAATTAATAGGAATTTCGATAAAATAAATTATTTTATCTGATTGGAGTTTACAATTTACAGTAATTAATTTTTCTAATTCTGGTATATTTTCCGGTAATGGTTCGAGAGGTAATTCATGATTATAGTATTTTGAAATTTTATTCAATTCTACATACAGATCATTAGTTTTTATTATACTTGGGTGCATAACGTGAAGTTTGCAAAAAGTTGGAGAATTTTCTATATCTTGCAAAGTATTAAGAGTTAACGTTAGTAAAGTATTTAGTTGACTAAAAATTTCTTTTAAAAAATATCTCTCCTGATCTTGGGTTTCACCGATAACAATATGTGCCAATTGTTCAATTTTCTTTTTGAGTATTATCTCATTTTGTTTGATAGTGTCGATTGTGTGATTGAAATAATCGATTAATTGGTTATTGACAGAGTATTGATGTTTTAATTGATTGTCTATTTTGTGTTGATTGTTTTGTAAATGGTTTAGAATATTTGTGTATCGTTTTTCATCATCAGCGTCTAAATTACCCGTTATGGATTTAATTACGGATCCGAGTCCATTTATTAATCCTCTCTTTGATCTAGATTTTTGAAAGTGTACTGATAAGTGACTAATTTTTTCGTCAATAGAATTTTGAATAAATTGGATAATCTTGTCATCGTTTTCAAATTCTATCAAAATTATTTTATTGTTTGTAATTGTTTGTTTGAGATTGTTGTATTGTGTATTCAGACTGTCATATTGTTTAAAGAGTGGTTGTAGGTCGTAGTAGTGAATGAACGTATGTGTGGTTTTTTGTAGTTTTGCTAGTCCTAGGTTTATTGTCAGTAGTCCTGTGTTTTGTGTAATATTCTTGATGTTTAATCCGTAGGAGTACGTGAACAGGAAGGACCTGGAATAGCGTAATTTTTATGAATTATTTTCCTTGGTCTTTTTATATTTGACAGGTGTATTTTTGGTTGTTTTTTGTCATTAGGATTTGTCTCAATTTCGGCAGTTTTTAAATTTTGATATATTGTCTTAATTTTTTCTTTCTTAAATTTTGGTTGTTTTGTTTTATTGACTTTTTGTTTATTGTGTACAAAAACGGTTTGAGGAATGTTAGGTAAATTTTCGAGATTTTCGTTTAATTTATTTATCAAATCTGATTTTGTGTTAAGCATTTTTCGTTAATGTTCTGGTAGACTAATTTGCTCTTTTCTTTGTGTTTTTGTTTTTCTAGCTCTACGTCAAGGGGTGAGTTTGTTTCTAAATGACCATTTGTTATTTCTATTGGTTTTAATCCGGTCGCGGTGTGACTTGTGTTGTTATAAGCTAGGATAGCATAGTGAACTTTGTCTTCGATTGTTTCGTTTTTGAAATTTTGTTGTAAATTAAATAATCTAATATGCTCAATAAGAGTAGAGTGGAATCTTTCCACGAGACCGTTTGAATTTGGATGTTGAGAACTAGTGAAGTGTATATCGATTTTGTGTAGAGTTAGCAATTCTTTCAATAAACAATTTTTAAATTCTACTCCGTTATCTGAGATAATTAATTTTGGAATGCCATGATGAGAAAAGAATTTTGTTAGTTTACTTGTCACTTCAATTGCGTTTGTTGAGCTAATTTTGTATGCTTGCGCATATCTTGAAAAAGCATCAATTATTGTAAGAAATTTACAATTTTCTAAACTGAGTGTATCGATATGAATAGTGTCAAAAGGTTTGTTCGGTGTTGGTGTTATGTTTAATTTCGGCTTAACTGGGTTTCGTTCATATTTTGAGGCTAAAGAAACTTCGCATTGGTTAATGTAATCTGTTATAGTCTTTATTTGATTTGGCCAGTAATATTTTTTCTTTAATTGGTTGTAAACTTCGTGAATTCCACGGTGATTGGTCTTGCCCGTGTGATAATTTTGTATTGTTTCTTGTATGTCGTCTTCATTCTCTACATCTAATAATTTTGTGTTACATTTTACAAAGTTGATTGCCGCATTTTTGAAATGTTTTTGTAAGACTTTAGTAAATTGTTCATAAACAGGATGTTCAAAATATAAATAATATTTTACTTTTGGAACTACGAATTCTTTAATAAATTTTATTGAATCTGCTTCGAAATTAGTTTTAGATAATTGTATATTAATTCGCATTTTATCCGAGTGCAATTTGGTTAATTTAGGTTTTGAGGGTGAATGTAATACTTCCGATATAATTATTTGTTTTTTACCTGCATTAACAGCTGATTCACTTATTGGAATTCCAATAATGGGATTTTCTAAATTTGAGTGAACAGTGTTGTTTGTGTCTGAGTTTGAGTCTGAGTCTGGGGTATCATCTGGTTCTACAATCATAGATTGTGAATTATTATTTGTATTGAATGTTTCGTCAAAATTTTCGATATACCAATCGAAAAGATTTTCGGTACCGGGTTCTACTGTTTTAACATTTAATTCGATACGAGAAAGAGCGTCAGCATTTTTATTTAACGAGCCTTTTTTATAAGATATTTCGAAATCGAATTCTTCTAATTTAAGCCGCCAACGTACTAATTTAGAATTTGGTTCTTTAAGCGAAAATAACCATTGTAGTGGTTTATGGTCGGTGATAATTTTGAATTTCCGGCCAAAAAGATACGGTCTGAAATATTTTGTTGACCGGACAATCGCGAGTAGTTCTTTCTCAATTGTAGAATAATTTTGCTCCGATTCGTTTAATGTTCTACTTGCATATGCAACAGGGAGATCTGAACCTATAGGTCCTTGTGAAAGAACTGCACCTATAGCAAAATTGCTCGCATCGGTAGTTAAATTGAAAGATTTAGTGAAGTCGGGATATTGAAGTATCGGTTCATTAATTAAGAGATTTTTGCAGATATTAAAACAATTTACGTAATCAGGGTCGTTAATTTTTATTTCAGCACCTTTTTTTAAACATTTGGTTAGTGGTTTTGTCAATTTAGCGAAATCTTTTATAAACTTCCGGTAGTATCCTAGGAGGCCTAAAAATCCTTTTATTTGTTTGGTAGTTTTCGGAATAGGGTAGTTTTTGATAGCTATAATTTTGTCGGGGTTCGGTTTTACGCCAGAGGGTGTAACAACATGCCCTAAATAAGCCACTTCTTTTCGAAAGAATTCAGACTTGTCTAGTTGAATTTTGAGATTGGCTTTCTTTACTCTATCGAATACTGATCTTAAACTCTCAACATGTTCTTGGAGGCTGGTGCTGAATATGATAACATCATCCAGATAAACTAGGCAAATTTCATTCACTAAATTTCTTAAAACGTTATCCATGACTCGTTGGAATGTCGCGGGTGCGTTTTTCAAACCAAATGGCATTCTTAAGAATTCATAGTGTCCGTTTTCTGTATTGAATGCGGTCTTTTGAATGTCTTCTTTACTCATTTCAATTTGATGAAATCCGGATGCTAGATCGAGTGTTGAAAAATATTGACATTTGCCGAGTTTGTCTAGTAGAGTGGTTATGTTGGGAATGGGGTACTTATCGTCTATAGTCTTATCGTTCAACTTCCTATAGTCGATAACAATTCTCCATTTCTTTTTTCCGGACGCGTCAAGTTTTTTAGGTACGATCCACACTGGGGATGACCAGGGTGAATGGGATGGCCTAATGATTTTTTGATTGAGCATTTTTTTAATTTGTGATTGTACTTCCGTTCTATGAATTTCCGGGTATCGGTATGTCTTAGTGTATGTCGGGATTTCGTCTTTGGTACGGATTTTATGTTTTACTTCGTTCGTAAAAGTTAGAGCGTTATTTTCATCATGAAGAATTTCTGAAAATTCTTTTAATAATTTTGAGATGACTAATTTTTCTTCGCTATTCATGTGTTCTGTTCGAATTTTGTTAAGATCAAAAGATTTTTTTGAATATTGTTTATTAAAATTTAAATTATTTATTTCAAAATTTTCTAAAGGCTGAGCTTGAATGCGATTAAAAGATTTTATAATCAGGTCATTGTCACTGGTGTTGATAAGCGGGTACAGAATTTGATGATCTTGCACTTTTGCAATGCCTTCTGGTATTATCAAGTTATTCACATGTGTCTCAGAGATAAGCGCATCTCCATTTGCAATGTTATCTACGTAAATTTTGTAATTTTTTCTGAATTTGATGGAATTCTTATGTAATGAGGATGTGGTACTATTTTGTGATACTGAATTTGAATTTCTTGTGTGGGTGTTATAATTTTGTCGCGTGCTAAATCAATGTTTTAAATTATCTAATCCGAGTAAGATATCAAAATTATTATGAAAGTTGAATAAATGATATTTTAATATAATGTCGGTTTTATTAAATAATTTTGAACATGGTAACAAAACGCTAAATTTTTCAGTAGAAGTTCCATGAGCTGTTGTTATTTGAAACGGATCGTTTTTAATTTTTGACTTAAAATATTTTTCTGCAGTTTCTGGATTTATAAACGAACGCGTACTGCCTGTATCAATTAACGCTTTAATATTAAATTCTGGAAAGATGATGAAGGGTAATTCACTTTGATTTTGTGACAAATTCATTATTCTATGCGGTTTCCGAGGCTACTAGTTCTAAAAAAGGATCTGGGTAAAATTCTGGTTCCAAATTATCAGGATTTGGATCAGGATCTTGCTCATAGGTAATGTCATCGTATTCGTGTTCGTCAGTTGTTATTTCGTTTATTTCTGTGTTATATAGTTCTTGAGGACGATAAAAGTTTGTGTTTGATTTTTTTGTAAATGTGTGTGTCGTGCTAACACTCATAGGCGTCTGCTTGGGAAATTTCTGCTGTGAATTAAATTGTGGTCTGAAAACATTTGTTTTCGCGTTTTGTGTTGGAGGTTTGTTTGTTGCAAAATTATGATTTTGTCTTTGTGCTGGGTGTGAGTGTTTTGCTGGATATGAATGTTGTGTTTGTGAGTGTTGTGGTTGCCAGTAATGTGGCTGTGAATGTTGTGGTGCATTTCTCAAGAGTGGTGATCTGCCAATATTATTATGAAAACTTTGTTTTGGTTTAAAACTAGGTTTATTATTAAATTTTTGTAGCGATCTTTGTGCTGTTTCTAGTTGAAAATCACTTGTCAGCATGTTTAATGCTTCGTTCAGATCTTTTGGATTTTTGGTTCTCATGAGAGTGCCCAAGGGTTCTTTTAGACCTCTTAATAAAATTCTTAATGCCAAACCACGAAAATAAGCTATTAGAATTCTTACTTCGTCTACATGGACGTGATTTGTTAGGTACGAAATTTGTAAGTTTAATAGTTCTAAAACTCTATTGTAAAATCCGAACGGCGATTCGTTCGTTTGTTTAATTTCACAAAGTTCGATGTTTAGGGTGTAATAATCTCTCTTATCTGAGTAAGTATTTACTAGAGCAGTTTTTACGTCTGCCCATGTGGTAATAGTACAACTAGCAATATTGACTGCGGCGTCGCCTTTGATCTTAGCGAGAATACTCGACATGAGATACTCATTTTGAAAGTCATTTACATCGTTATTATTGTAAAATTTGTTAACTAACTTTTCGCATATTTCAACGAAACGCGGGAGAAGTTTATTATCTCCGAAAAATTCAGGAATCATATCAATGTATTCCCTTTTTAAAATTGGGGTTGCCATTTCTCTTAAATTTAAATTATTAATTTGATTAATTAAAGATTGATCAAGGATAATACTTGATTGGGATAAAATAAGTGAGTTAGAGGAACTGTCTGAATCTGTACTTGAATCTGACTCTGAATCTGTTTCAATGATAACTCTAAGTGACATAAGTACTTACAGAAAGAATATCCGTTGGTCCATTGGTCTCTGCGATAGAAACGTGTGGATGTAGACGGGACTCTGTTTGCAGCAGGGTCTGGATAAGCTTGGGTGCTCCGTCGACGGTCTTGGCCGTGGTTCTTCCGTAGGTTTTGATAATCGTAAATACGAAACGAAAATTGCGATAATTATTCGTTTGAGTATCCTACCGACTGCGCCAATTACGAAACTTGAATTGAGATTCGAGTTTTTAAAAAAAATTATTTCACACAAAGATTTATTATAACATTCAAAAGTAGATCTTTACAAAACAGAGGTCAATTCTTAACTAACTACATTATGAGAGTCTAACATAAAAAATGAAATATGACTACAGCTACTAATGGGGATTCTTGCGGATTCAGCGTCTTCTATGGGAATAGTGGTTCTCTAACTTATATATACCCTAATACAAGTGTTAATAGGGCATCATTGGAATGCGTGTGTGTAAAATGAAACACGGACGTAAACGGTTTACAAAAGTTTTTCAATTGCCCTTCAACACGTGTGTAACATATTAATTTTTTAGTTTACATTATTTTTGTACTCATACATTCAAATGTGTTGTTTCGCGTCGTCTACGAACGACCGAAACGTCAATTTCCCGCACTCGTTTGGGAAATTTTGGAAAAAACACTCCAATATCTAAAGTTAAATAACTATATTTATAATAAAAAAGTATAGTATCTCAAACACCCATTTGCGTAATATTAATAAAAGAAAATGATGGAATATTGAATGAAATTTAATTTCAAAACGATAAATTTAGTGCAGTTGGTTCACAATGTTGGCAACGAAATAACAGCACACGACAGCAGTGGAAACACGTAACCTACAAACGTAATGTAAATTTTAACACCATAGATATAAAATTAAACAAGTTTATTAAAGTTACTGTATACTACAAATGAAATAAGTAAATAATATAACACTCATTATTTTTATTACATTCAAATTAAATCAATTGAAATTTGACATTATTGTGACATTAGTTAAAAAATGGTTACAAAGCAGTGTTATGTGTATATGGTATATTATTGTTTATGTTAATTATTGTTTTGTGGAATGTTATTATGAATGTTTATATTTATAGTACAACTTTGGCAATTTGAAATACTAACTTCTGGGACAACTTCGTTTCTTTGAATGGATTGTAAAGCTGGCGGCACATGAACATTTACATATAGCAGCAGCAGCAGTTTCTGTTGAAGTACTTGCACATGATGATGATTATATAGTTTTACACTTTTCGTACAAAAAATATTGTACAAACCTCTTGCGTGAACTAGGTTCCCGCATTTGGTATGCAAATAACTATTAACTTATGGATCCTTTTTTAGTATCTCAAACGATATCAAAGGTTGTTAGGGATTCCCTGACATTTTTTGTTTTCATCATAAACGAAAACAATAATGTCATTTTGTTTCATACGGACAACATTGAAATGTTACACCCTTTTTTATTATATATCAAAGATAATCTTAATCTTAAGACTTCGCATAAATTGATGACTTGAAATACGAATGGCCTGCGGTGATAATGTTATTTAAGGAGAATATTGCGAATTGGACTAAGGAAATATAACTAATAATTATTTTATTTATTTTTTAAAATGTTAATTTATTATTCATAATAATCTACATTTTATTTTCTACTTTGTACTTTTTAGAGTAACAAATATGATTTCATTTACTAGTGACGTATAGTGTCACAATGGCATTGTCGCTAGCGACGATGTTGACCGTGTATCTTTTTGTATATAAATTGTTGAGCATTAATTTTATTCAGTGCATGTTATGTCACAGTGACATATTGGTACATCTTTTTACAAGTCATCATAGTAAAATTTTAAACAAAATTAATTCTTCAAACAAATTATAATTTACTGTACTTTCGTTCTTCCATTGTTGTTTCAGCTACGATTCAAAATATTCATAGGAGACTTAAATTAGTATTGGTTATATTTTTATGGAATTACATGTATATTTTTAAATACTATGTTTATACATGAACTATAATAAAATATCTTACAAATTGAACAAATTTGTTTGCGGTAATACATTTTTAGCTATGTAGAATTGAAAATGATATAAATCCATATCCAGGATGTTACAGCGAAACCCACCTCCACCAATATTATCTTATATTACAAAAAAATACTATTGATCAAAGTTGTGGTAGACCAAGAGAGACATCTGTTCAAAACAAAAAAATTTAAACCAGTTGTTCGTAAGTAGAAATATTTTTTTCAAATAAGATTGTATATATTTTTATACCTATTCGCTTTTACTATCCTTGCTAAAGAATAAAAAAATTAAATAAATTTAGAGCGCTCATTTATGTATTTAAAATTTTTATAGTATTTATAGTAATAAGTATTCGTTTTTCATACTGGTGTCGTCAAAACTATACATAATATTCTTCGCTAGAGAGGTATCTTATTTTTCCTTGGTGTATTATTGTAATCTCCTGCTTCGCCTCTGAAAAAAATATGGAAAGTAACAGTCCTATATACGGTACTCGTATATATATATATATATATATATATATATATATATATATATATTATGTAACCCTATTAGATGACGACATAACAAATATGTGATGAATGTCTAACGGAATCTCTCACGCTGTAATAAGAACCTTTCTGATAAGACACACTATAAATACGTGTGAAACAAAGACATGTTATCCTTTTTACTGTGAAAACTCTAAGTTACAACTGCTAAATAAAGTCTGTGTTGAAATCAAAATATTGTTTTTTTTATTATATATCGACCACGATCATATAATTGGCGCAGTTCGGGTAGAATCACAAATAAAGAAGTCAGTGTGCTCGAAAAATTCGCCGTAAATCTGTACAACGCTTTATTCAACAATTTCAATTGTTGCTCAGTGTGATCGAACCAAATAACTAATAGTGCGAAGAAACTCGAAGCCTAACAAGCAAGAAGCCTTCGTCAAAGCAAAGCTATACCAATAAGCCTTCGCTTTAACCAACAATCAACCTAAACAGTGGTTGCACCAGAGGTCTATTCATACGACCCATCGAGATCAGCGATCAACCTAAACAGTGGTTGCACCAGAAGTCTATTCATACGACCCATCGAGTTCACCAGGCCAAGCAGTTCGCAGAAAGAGGCATCCGTCAACTGAACGTCATCAGCCCCTCGCAACAACAGAGATGTCAACAATACAGATACTCACAATAAGTCTGTAAGTCTCATTGTTTCTTTATAATTTACCAATCACATGTCAGATAACGAATCACAGTCATCTGATACAAATCAAGAACTTGAATTACTAAGTATCTTATTAAATAATATTACTTTACAACCAAACAGGTTGAATAATTCTGAAATTCATAGTATAACTAATACAAATAATTCAGAAATCAAAATGACTACTTACACTGATATAAAAAATCTCGCTAGTGTCATTCCTGAATATAATGGTGATGTAAATAGATTACCAAATTTTATAATACAAGTAGATTTGTTCTACGAAATTTTACAATCAACAATTATAAATGCATTGCAAATGAAATACGCATTTTCATTAGTTTTAAGTAAATTAACAGATAAAGCTGTAAATCTAATTAACTAAAATATTTTTAAAGACTGGACAGATTTAAAAAGATATTTATCCGAAAATTTCGAAGATAAACTCACTAAAGAAACTATTTTATTAAAAATTTTGAATACTAAAAATACGAATAAAATATATGACACTTTAATACAATTTAAAAATGATTTTGCAAAATATAAATCAAAAGTTCACTTATTACCTTATAATACAGCTCAGAAAACTATATTAATAAATGAAATACAAGAATTAGTCGTAAAACATTTCATTACATTATTACCAATTCACGTCCGAGGATCTTTTATTACTAACAACCCCACTACATTAGAAATGTGTGAAAATTTATTAACAAACGATTATAATTATGCACTTCAAACTTTTAAAAGTCCATTGTTAAGATCAGACAATCCTCAACAATCACAAAAAACATTCCACAATAATATACCTCCACAAAAATTCCCAGGGCAACATTTCCCTTCCAAACCCATAAATGTTCAACAGAATTCTAATAAACCAAGCACGTCTTTTGCTCCTAGACAAAACGCTTATAATGTTGTTAGAACTAGACAACAATTTAAACCTCAACCTATGTCCGGAATAACAAAAACCACAATTCCTATGAGTACACAAACAATAAAACAAAACTATTTACAAGAAAATATCGAATACGAACCCGAAAATTTTGAAACATATTCTCAAGAAAATCAAAATCTTGACGAAAATCCAGATTCTGAAAATTACTCAAACGATAATAATTTTTTAGAGTTCATTACCGTTAGCCAAGTAACATAGTTATGACTTCAATCACAAATAATGTTCCTGTTATTAAATTATCAAATTATAAAATATTAATAGATTCAGGATCAGATGTAAATCTTATTAGCGAAAATATGTCAAAATTATATAAATCAAAAATTGTAAGTGAGAACTTGACCTTTAAAACAGCCAATTCAAAAGTACATTGCAAAAATTCCATAACTTTAAAAATTTTTAATCAACCTCATAAATTTTTTATTCATACTTTTAATAAAGATTGCGACTTATTATTTGGTATAAATATATTAAAAGACTTGAAATGCGAAATAAATTTTGCTAATGAAAAAATTAAAATAAAAAATATAGAATTTCCATTTATTCCAATGTCAGAATCCAATTTTTGTAAATTAAATTTTCGATCAGAACATTTAAATAACACCCAAAAACAAAAAATTAACAAATTAATAGAACAATATCCTAAACTCTTCCCAAAAGATGGCGAAAATTTATCGTGTACTACTCACACTAAACACAAAATTCTGACTAAAGACAATACTCCTATACATACGAAAAACTACCGACTTCCACAGATATATGAGAATGACATTGAAGATCACGTACAAAATTTATTAAAAACCGGTGTAATTAGAAAATCAAACAGCCCTTATAATTCCCCTATTTGGATCGTCCCAAAGAAAACAGACGCATCAGGAAAGCGAAAAACACGCCTCGTAATAGATTTTAGAAAATTAAACGCAAATACTAGAGAAGATAAATATCCCCTCCCTAATATTGATACACTATTAGACAAAATTGGCAAACCAAAATTTTTCACAGCCCTTGATTTACATTCGGGATTTCACCAAATTTCGGTAGAAAAAGACGACATAGAAAAAACTGCCTTTAGCACCCCATCAGGCCATTACGAATTCATCAGAATGCCGTTTGGACTTATTAATGCACCCGCGACTTTCCAGAGAATGATGAATGAAGTTTTAGGTGATTTAATTAACAAAACTTGTCTTGTTTATATGGACGACATCATAATTTTTAGCAAAACAGAAGAAGAACATTTACAAAAATTAAAACTTGTTTTCGAAAAATTAAAAAATGCAAATTTACAAATACAAATTGATAAGAGTGAATTCATGAAAACAGATATAGAATATTTAGGATTTGTCATATCAGAACAAGGTCTTAAACCTAATATAAAAAAATAGAAGCAATTAATAAAATTACAATTCCGAAAACACAAAAAGATATCAAATCATTCTTGGGAAAATTATCATGGTATAGACGTTTCATACCTAACTTTTCAAAATTAACGAAACCTTTTACCGAATGTTTAAAGAAAAATAAAACAATTGATATAACAAATAAAGACTATCAAGAAGCATTTCAAAAATCTAAAGAACTAATTAGTAACCCCCCTATACTAAGCTTCCCCGACTTCTCTAAACCTTTTATCTTAACAACTGACGCATCAAATTACGCCATGGGTTCAGTACTCTCGCAAGTACAAGATAACGTAGAGAAACCTTTAGCATACGCTTCGAAAACTTTTAATAATCATGAACAAAATTACTCTACAGTAGAAAAAGAGTTAAAATCCATAGTCTGGTCAGTGCAAAACTTTAGACCCTACTTATACGGTAGAAAATTCATTATTCGAACGGACCATAGACCCTTAATTTGGCTATTTAAAATGAAAAATGGAAATCAAAAATTGATGAGATGGAAAATTGAGCTTAGTGAATACAACTTCGAATTAGAGTATTTACCAGGTAGAATAAACAAAATTGCTGATTACCTATCACGAATAAGAGAACCTTTCAAAATTAATTATGTAATCGGAGATGTAACTGAAACAGATATATTTTGTCATTGCGTTTCTAAAGATAATCGTTTTGGTAAAGGATTAGCCTTACAAATAGATGAACAATTTGCTAGTAAAAAGTATTGCGAAAATAACTTCAAAAACCAAAATATAATTATTCAAAATTTTGAAAATAAAGTAATCTTACATTTGTATACAAAAGACACCTATAAAGAAAACGTTAACTTCAAACAATTAAAATCTTGCCTTATCTCTCTAAGAGATTATTTAATCAAAAATGATTTATTTGAAATCAACATGCCATATTTATCATGTGGATTAGACAACTTAGAAGAATCTAAATTAATTCAATTATTAAATAACATTTTTAAAGATACAAATATCCAAATTAATATTTATGAATTACCTCATAATCTTGCAAATTCACAAGAAATCGAGAATTTCTTAAAAAATCATTCAAACGAATCGGTAGACAGTTTATTAAATAACGTCGAAGATATAGAAAGAGAACTAGAAAGTTTATCAACCAACACTGTTCATTCCTCACCAGAAGAACCTATAAATGGTTTAAAATTGTTAGAAAACCGAATTAACGTTGCTAACAATCAAATAATAATACAGGAAGATACAGAAAATAAGGTAGAAACAAAAACATTATTTAATCATAAAAAATTAAAAATTATATTTTCATTAAAACCAGAAAATAAAGAAACACAACTATTTGAATTTATTCAAAATTACATAGTACCTAAAATACGATATTATTGTATTTGCACGGACGAAATCGCTAACACTTTAAATAAAATAATACAGAGTAAGTTTGAATTCGGAACAGTAAATTTAATAAGAGTTAACCAACAAGTTGAAGACGTAGAAAACGAGAATGAACAGGACGAAATAATATTTAACTACCATCACGGAAAGACAAACCACCGTGGTATACTAGAAACTTATAATAAATTAAAAACAAAGTACTATTGGCCAAAAATGTCAGAAAGTATAACAACATTCATAAATAAATGCGAAACTTGTAAGAAATGTAAATATGATAGACAACCCCCAAAATTAGAAGATCAACTTACACCAACCCCCGAACGACCTTTCGAAATTATAAATCTAGATATATTAACCCTCGATTCAAAATACTATTTAACAATATTTGACCAGTTTTCAAAATATGCTCAAATCTATTTTATAAAAAATAAAACTTGTAACAACGTCATAAATATAGTTTCAAATTTCATTAGAGAAAGATTACAACCACAAACAATCATTTGCGACTCAGGGAAAGAATTCGATAATTTAGCGTTCAAAACTTTCTGTCACAATAATCAAATAAATTTACATATTACATCAGCTGGTAACCCAAAATCAAACGCAATAGAAAGACTACATTCGACCCTTATAGAACATTTGCGAATTTTATTTCAAAAATATCCAAATAAAAATTTAGACGAAATATTGACGATAACTATACTAGCTTACAACGACACCATACATTCTGTCACGAAATCATCACCGAATGAAATACTATACGGTAGAGATTACTCACACATCCGACCAAGAACGACCTTAACAGACGAACAACAAATAGAATCATTTCAAAAAAATAAACAAATTGAACATGATAAACTACGAAATAAAATCGTGAACGAAAAATTAAAACGCTTTAAACCAAATAACACCCACACAAAATTCCAAAATACCTCTCAAGCTTTCCTTAAACAAAATCCTAGACTGATAACAAAATTCAAAAAACCACTTTTCGAAAAAGTAAAAATTGATAATTATAATGATAAAAACCATACTATTGAAGTAAAAGGGAAAATTCATAAAAGAAAAGTAAAAATCGACAAGTTAAAATTATAATTTGTTACAGATAATATCCTTATCTCAAATAAACGAAAGTATAAATTTTTGTTCTCTGCACACTTTCGATGTAAGTTTAATATCTTTTGAAAATTTAAAACAAATGCTACCCAAGTATGATAAAGTTGAAATCTCAAAATTATTAACTGTTAATTGTAATCATGATAAAAATAAAATATACTTTATAATAACCATTCCTGTTATGTCAGAGAAAACTCACGATTTGTACCAAATGACAATGATTCCCTTTAAACAAAACGACATGTACTATTTATATGACCAAGATACAACAATGTATATTGACAATAATGTTAAGGTTGATGATTGTTTTATTAGTAATAAGCAATATTATTGTAAAACTAACAATATAAAAATAAGTAAATGTACTAACCAATTATTGTACAGCAATAATAGTAAATGTGAAATTAAACAAATAACATCCCATAATAATATAATTCGTATTCCAAATTCGAATGAATTAATTATATTTAGTCCTGATAAACAGAATGTTGAAATTGATTGCAAAAATATTAAAGAAATAAAAAGCATACAAGGAATATTTCAGATTTCCAGTACAAGTCAATGTAAAATTAATGACTATGTTTTCAAACCTTTTGTAAATAAATATAAAGAAATAAAACTTCAGTTTCCACAACCATTGATATTAGAAATAAAACCAAACAAAAATGAAATTTTCCAAAATATAGAAGAATTTACAAAAGCTATTCCTACTATAAGACCACTGAAAGAATTAGACACTAAACATGAAACACATTTTACTATATTGTATGTATTACTAACTATTATTATTTTAACCCTCATATGTTATAAATTAATCAATAAATATAAGAATAAAATATGTAAAGGAAAGACATCTGATAAAATAAAAATCATTCAATTACCACTTTCAACTAATAAAGTAGAAAATCAGATTTCTTTTCCATCCACTATTTCTTAGCCATCATCTAGAAGGGGAGGTATTATGTAACCCTATTAGATGACGACATAACAAATATGTGATGAATGTCTAACGGAATCTCTCACGCTGTAATAAGAACCTTTCTGATAAGACACACTATAAATACGTGTGAAACAAAGACATGTTATCCTTTTTACTGTGAAAACTCTAAGTTACAACTGCTAAATAAAGTCTGTGTTGAAATCAAAATATTGTTTTTTTTATTATATATCGACCACGATCATATAATTTATATATATATATATATATATATATATATATATATATTGTGACGAAGTGTGCTCGCCACAATGTTCGTTATATAGATCACGATCGCGAAAACGCCTATATCTCGCGAACGCAACAACCGAGAGACGCGAAAAATCAACACCGGGTTTACGAGTAAGACGCGCATCGGAAAATTGCTGATTAAACTGGATCACGGACCGGGTAGTTCAGTTTCCGTTTATAACCAATCCGCCATATATGTTAACATAGGACGGACAAACTTTGACACCCTAGGACCCGTTTAATTAACAAAAACAGTATATAAGCCGCGCTGCCGAGACAGCCAAGACAGTCAGATTTCATCTGTGAATGCATCGACATCTCCGCTACCGTCTTCCAGTCACCAGGCCACTCCGACTTCTAGGTAAGAAAAGCACTTCTGTTTATTTACCGTACCGTACTGTGCTTCCTCGAGGTCTCGTGCCACTTTCCGTTTGGAACTCTTGTGCGATCACCGAACCACTCACATTGGCGTCTGTCGTGAGCAATCCGAGACGTTGCTGTGGGCCGTTTGCGTTACAAGCCGGAGCTCCCACCGTAATTTCGCGATTTCGTCGCGTGCTACCTTCCGCTTTAGGAACTCTTGTGCGACCACCGAACAAATCACTTTGGCGTCTGTCGTGAGCAATCCGAGACGTTACAGTGAGGCGTTTTGCGTGCACGGCCGGAGTTCACACCGTAACTTCGCGACTTCGTCGCGTGCCACCTTCCGTTTTAGGAACTCTTGTGCGACCAACGGACAAATCACTTTGGCGTCTGTCGTGAGCAATCCGAGACGTTACAGTGAGACGTTTTGCGTGCACGGCCGGAGTTCACACCGTAACTTCGCGATTTCGTCGCGTGCCACCTTCCGTTTTAGGAACTCTTGTGCGACCAACGGACAAATCACTTTGGCGTCTGTCGTGAGCAATCCGAGACGTTACAGTGAGACGTTTTGCGTGCACGGCCGGAGTTCACACCGTAACTTCGCGACTTCGTCGTGTGCCACCTTCCGTTGCGGTGAGGAGTTTGCGTGTACGGCCGGAGTGCACCACGTCGAATTCCGCGTGACGCGTCGCGGAATCATTTCCGACACACCACCCGTCGTCCAGGGAACCCCACCGTCGCGACGCCCGGCGTAGATTTTCCGGAAAAGTGAAAAACCACTCATCGCGATCATTACGAGTCGACCAGCCGCTATTACGGGAACCCCACCGCCGCGACGCCCGGCGTCGATTTGTGACCAATCCGCGATATCGCCGTTTCCGAACCTGCAGGCCTACACCGCGGGCCCCGACCGTCGCTCCGGACATACCGGCGTCCCGACGCCAGGCGTCGTTTTCCCAAAAAGTCACCTCTGTATTCCTCGATCCCGCCTCGGTATATCCTACACCTGCTGATAATCAACGACATTTCTGTAGTGACACCAGTGCTTAATAAAGACTCAATTCGTCATTTTTTACCAACTTTGTGTTTCTTTCTGAAAACCCTATTGTCTCCGAAACCGCTATCCGACCGTTGACGCCCGAGCAACCTCACGCCAACATTTTGTCGACGAGTCCGCCATAACTCGTCACAAAATTTGGCGCCCGAGCAGGGACGCCAACATTTTGTCGACGAGTCCGCCATAACTCGTCGCAAAATTTGGCGCCCGAGCAGGGACCTTAGAAGAACACAACATGACGGAATCTACCACGGCGAAGACGAGTTGGGTCTACGAGGAACAAGGAACCACTATAGGAAGAGTTACAACATTTTGGCCTCAGCTCCGAAGGCACAGTTGCCGAACTCCGGGAACGAATGGCAGCTTTTGTCAGAGCAGCTACGGCCGAGAAACCGGCCACTAATCCACCCGTCCCACCAGCTCCCGACTCCATAGAAGGCGTCCGTACTAACGCGCAGGTGCCGAGTATCCCGGATCCGCCCACTAGGGCGGGAAGTCACCCTTACGCCCCGAGGGCTGGAGCCCCCGTAAGGGTGGCAGGTTGGGCTGGCAGCGGACCGTTGCCGCTGCCAGGTATCCGGCGGGTCGGCCGCGACAGCCGAGTATCCCGGATTCGCCCATTAGGGCGGGAAGTCACCCTTACGCCCCGAGGGCAGGAGCCCCTGTAAGGGTGGCAGGTTGGGCTGGCAGCGGACCGTTGCCGCTGCCAGGTATCCGGCGGGTCGGCCGCGACAGCCGAGTATCCCGGATCCGCCCATCAGGGCGGGAAGTCACCCTTACGCCCCGCGGGCAGGAGCCCCTGTAAGGGTGACAGGTTGGGCTGGCAGCGGACCGTTGCCGCTGCCAGGTATCCGGCGGTCGGCCACCACCGCCACGGATCCCGGATTCGCCCAGTCATCACCGTACTAGCAAGCCAGCTAGTACGTCCCGCCCGCACTGCACCACCATCGGCTCCAGCATCCGAGACACCACCCGCACCGTCCTGGAAACCTGGCGACGGCGACGAGGCCCTGCGAGTGGCCCTGGTCGCCAGGTTTGGACCCTATCCGGTGAGGATAAGCGCCCCGCCAGTAATCCGGCCCTATTGAAGAACAGTTGAATATTAAATTTTCATACTTAACATCATCATCATGAGTCTTCTGCAAAAACTCAATAAAGTTGCGAAAGTAAAAGATATTTTACCATTAGCCGACCTAGAAGTTGGAAAAAAGTACGACATTTTAAAACTATACAAGACCACTACAACATATGGTGAGCGAGTTGCCCTGGAACTATTAGAAAATCGTGTATATTTGGGTGCCCGATTCAACGCTCTCGATGAAGATGAGATAACCAGCTTGAATGAAAAGGCTTCTGCAGGAGCACTTTTGATCATTTCAAAAGGAAAAACTGGCAAGACAGTGAACGTGGAATTTTATGAAAAATGAGTGCTAAAGAAAATTATCGCATGCAACTTGATCTGTATTTAAAAAATATTAAAATATTAACGCATGACATTGATATGTATTATATAACAATAAAAATGCAAAATTTGGGTATTAATGATAAAGTAAAACATGGTAGTCCGACTCAACGATGCAGTCCAAATACATCACTTTATAAAGTGGCGCTTCGCGTATCACATGGCCCGATGCAGCAATTGGGAGCAATATGCAAGAGATCGGGAGAGGTTTAGAAATAAGATAGATAAGTTTTATTCACCTATAATTACACCTGTATTAGAAGCTAAAATAAAATGTATTCGTGGTTAATAAATAAATATGTATTAAAACTTTTATGATAATTTTTTATTTCAACCTTAAGTAGCACGCATACAGGTAGTTTGCAGCTATTGGTATGACGTCACTGTACCCCTATATATTGTGATGAAGTATCACGCTACTCTACGAACCACAGTGTGTTTGTTATCACAGCTCAGTGGCCGAGGTGGCTAGAGCGTCAGAGCGGTGATACTCAGTTCGAGCGATGGTTCGTGCGTTCGAACCGCGCCCGGGATAAATTATTTTTTATATTTTATTTTATTATTTATACAAGTCAAAACCATGTCGGAGACTTAATTTAATTTACAAATTTTGCAATTTTTTGTAACACGGGCCTTATGGAGGTTCAGATGGTATATAAACCGGCCAAAAATCTCACAACGGCAGATTGTTTGTGTCTTCCGAACAATCCACTAGCTCTTGAGCCTTTGCGACTTCCGAAGGTTTCTTCTAGTGCCGATCCGACCGTCCATTATAGTATAGAGGTGAGAATATTAAGACTGTTTATTATTATTGTTGTTAATTGTATTGCTAATATTGTAGCGCCTTCCTACAATTATCAGTAGTCAATTGGGTTAGTCAGCTCGATTGTTGTTATTGTAGCGTCTTCCTACAATAGTTAGCAATCAGTTTTGAGATTATTTTTATTGTTGGGATTGTAGCGTCTTCCTACAGTTGCCAACAATTAATCTAATCAGTATTTAGCTCATTTCATGTAAAATCCGCTCGATTGTTGTTATTGTAGCGTCTTCCTACAATAGTCAGCAATCAGTTCGAAGATTATTTTTATTGTTGGGACTGTGGCGTCTTCCTACAGTTGCCAACAATTAATCTAATCAGTATTTAGCTCATATCATTTAAAGTCCGCTCGATTGTTGTTATTGTAGCGTCTTCCTACAATAGTCAGCAATCAGTTCTAAGATTATTTTTATTGTTGGGACTGTGGCGTTTTCCTACAGTTGCCAACAATTAATCTAATCAGTGTTTAGCTTATCTCACTTAAAGTTAGCTCGATTGTTGTCATTGTGGCGTCTTCCCACGATAGTCGACAATCAGTTCTGAGGCTAGTTCAATTATTGTGATTGTGGCGTCTTCCTGCAGTTGCAAGTAATTGATCTAATCAGGGTCTAGAAGTTAGGCAGTTTTACGCCGCATTTTACGGTATCACTTTTTTATAACTTTGTACGTAATTGTCATTTCTTTGTTTTACTTGTTTAAATAAACCATATAAACCAGTGTACGCAGTGTCATTTAAAAGCCACCTGGGCACGTAGTGAACCTCCTGGAATCCTTTTCTCCACAGAGCTATCTAGGCAAACGACGTCGTCGCCACCGTCCGCACCGACTTCGAAGACTGGCGCCCGAGGGTACTCACCGAGGCGGCGACCCGCAGAGAACATCACAAATTTGGCGATCAGAGCAAAGATCGTCACAAATTTGGCGCCCGAGCAGGGACCCTGACTTCCACAATGGCACCAGGTGGTGGAGATGCTGACAAAGACACCAAAGTTTCTTGAGTCTACGAATTGAAGTAAGAAGATCTTGCACAACAGATGCAAAACCTGGGGCTGAATGCTGAAGGCACCTTGGCGGAGCTTCGCCAACGCATGGTTTCCGCGGTCCGGCAGCTAAGCAAGTCAGAAGAAGACTCCGCTATACCCCCGTCTGACGGATACGAGAAGCCGACGTACCGGGCCAAAATCCAGTAACTACCGAAACGATTGCCCCCAGGTATTCGGGGCCATGGACCGTGGTGAAAAAGCACTCGCCACAGGTCTATGACCTGAGGGGCGAAAAAGGACGGCAGCTGAAGCGGATCCATATCAAGGTCCTCAAACCCTTCCATCCCTAGATCCCGCTTCAGTACCGTAGTGGCAGCCTCGGCCACAGCAACGCGACCATCTGCGTTTTATTGTGGATTGTGTTTCAGTACCATGGCACCACGAAAACGAGTGGGCATCTCGGTCCAAGAGTTAACGAGGCGGCTGAAGGCCGTCGGCCGTACTCTTCCCCGGATCCGCCCTGTTTCGTCCCCATTGCGGCACACTTGGAGCTCCAGCGGTAACGCCCGACTGAAACCGCCGTTACCGTTACCGTTACCGCTACCGTCCGCACCGGAGCTGCAGGTGTCGCAGGAGACGGGATCACCCAGGACGGACCTAAGCAGCAGCCCAGAGGTGCTGGTGCTGAACGCCTCCCCGCTGACCGATTGGTCCGATGTACCAACCCCCCACATGACTCCGGTGACCAGGATGCTGTCCCGCTACCGCCCACCCCGAAGACGACGCCGATGCCCAGGCGATGGGTTCCGTCAGCGACGTCACCGACCCGTGGCCATCCACGGTGGCTCACGATTCCCCCTACTACAGGACAATAGACTGTTTGTTTTAAGTGTAAGCTAGATTTAAGTTGTATAAATAGTTAGGATTAAGTAGATTTAATTAGGATTAAATGTAAATAATAGTTAATAGTTGGTTTTGCTATCTTGACATGGGTCTCATTTAGTCTTTTTTCTCTCCGACGAAAGAGGGGGGTGTGATGAAGTATCACGCTACTCTACGAACCACAGTGTGTTTGTTATCACAGCCCAGTGGCCGAGGTGGCTAGAGCGTCAGAGCGGTGATACTCAGTTCGAGCGAAGGTTCGTGCGTTCGAACCGCGCCCGGGATAAATTATTTTTTATATTTTATTTTATTATTTATACAAGTCAAAACCATGTCGGAGACTTAATTTAATTTACAAATTTTGCAATTTTTTGTAACACGGGCCTTATGGAGGTTCAGATGGTATATAAACCGGCCAAAAATCTCACAACGGCAGATTGTTTGTGTCTTCCGAACAATCCACTAGCTCTTGAGCCTTTGCGACTTCCGAAGGTTTCTTCTAGTGCCGATCCGACCGTCCGTTATAGTATAGAGGTGAGAATATTAAGACTGTTTATTATTATTGTTGTTAATTGTATTGCTAATATTGTAGCGCCTTCCTACAATTATCAGTAGTCAATTGGGTTAGTCAGCTCGATTGTTGTTATTGTAGCGTCTTCCTACAATAGTTAGCAATCAGTTTTGAGATTATTTTTATTGTTGGGATTGTAGCGTCTTCCTACAGTTGCCAACAATTAATCTAATCAGTATTTAGCTCATTTCATGTAAAATCCGCTCGATTGTTGTTATTGTAGCGTCTTCCTACAATAGTCAGCAATCAGTTCGAAGATTATTTTTATTGTTGGAACTGTGGCGTCTTCCTACAGTTGCCAACAATTAATCTAATCAGTATTTAGCTCATTTCATTTAAAGTCCGCTCGATTGTTGTTATTGTAGCGTCTTCCTACAATAGTCAGCAATCAGTTCTAAGATTATTTTTATTGTTGGGACTGTGGCGTTTTCCTACAGTTGCCAACAATTAATCTAATCAGTGTTTAGCTTATCTCACTTAAAGTTAGCTCGATTGTTGTCATTGTGGCGTCTTCCCACGATAGTCGACAATCAGTTCTGAGGCTAGTTCAATTATTGTGATTGTGGCGTCTTCCTGCAGTTGCAAGTAATTGATCTAATCAGGGTCTAGAAGTTAGGCAGTTTTACGCCGCATTTTACGGTATCACTTTTTTATAACTTTGTACGTAATTGTCATTTCTTTGTTTTACTTGTTTAAATAAACCATATAAACCAGTGTACGCAGTGTCATTTAAAAGCCACCTGGGCACGTAGTGAACCTCCTGGAATCCTTTTCTCCACAGAGCTATCTAGGCAAACGACGTCGTCGCCACCGTCCGCACCAACTTCGAAGACTGGCGCCCGAGGGTACTCACCGAGGCGGCGACCCGCAGAGAACATCACAAATTTGGCGATCAGAGCAAAGATCGTCACAATATAAAGGATAACTTCAAAATTGCTCGATCAGTTATCAGTTGTAATGGAGTTCGATGAAGCAAAGTGGTTAGAGGGTCAAGATTTCAGCTGGTTAGAGTGTGTGAGTGATGAGAATTTTGAAACTATTATCTGGGCAATGGAGACTGACGCAACAACATCGAGCGCATCCCTGCCTACGTCTATACCAACACCTACGCCGAAACCTCTGCCAACTGTACCAACGTCTGCACCTCTGGCGACGCCGATGTCTGAGTCGACACCAGCACCGAGGTCTGAACCTCTGACAACGCTGACACCAACACCTGAGTCACTACCACGAGTCCTACCAACTTCACCACAGCTACATCGACAACCCAGCTCGGAAATGTTAAAAAAATTGGAACTGTTTTTTTGCTCTTGTAAATTATGTACAGTTGTACGCGAACATTTACAATCAATTTTCAATTAAAATGTGTGTGTGTGTGTGTGTTAGAATAAGTAAGTACAAACTATCTGTATATGTTGCGTTTAATAAATTAAATTTCAAATAAATCATTCTATTTTTTAACCTGTACTTCTTCCAAAAGGGTATGATTAATAATTCCAGATTAAAGTGAAATATTTTTATTTTCATTAAAATTATACATTCTTAAAATTAAATTACATAGCATTCTTAAATTAACATTGCGGACAGTTTTTTCTCATTGGAATTGGGTCCTTCACTTGATCCTCACTCACACTCACATGTTTGAAGCAGCTTCGATGTTTTTGAAATTCTTCATCGTCTTGCCAGGATCTAGGAAATCTATCCCATAAATTTTCGATTTCACGCCCCGCAAACACCATAACAAACTCCATTGGTAGAGTAGCAATTTCTTCATCCAGCATGAAAGATAGTAGACCTTCTTTGAAAAATAATTGCAAAGACTTATATCTTGTAAAACGTTCTTTAAGCCAATCTTTTAATGCGTACGCATTCCGTATAGCACAGTGTTTAACGTGAACATTGCAATAATCTAAATTAGGATTACATAGATGTTTTAGAACAGGACAGTTTAAGTTCTCAATATTTATAATATTAATTTATGACTTTATAATATTTTTAAGCCAGCATATTTTCTCTAACCCTTTGACATAAATTTTGTCAACGCTGGGAGAGAACATGGAATTGACAGTATCCGACAGATTTTCATATGGTATATCACCAAAATTCCACTCTAAATTATGATAATTTTTTGTTAACCATAAAACATTCTGTTTACTTTTATAATCCAACTCGCCCCATGGAAAAGGCGGTTCAATCATTTCATACTGACATATTCCTGTTGCAAGATTTATTACCGCAATTTCTTTAAAAATAAATGTTTGAATATTATCTTTAAAAATTTTAAAAACCTTGTATATCAACAATAAATGTATTGATTTTGAGTGAATGGTAAGTAATAAGTGCAGCGTGCAGTGACGAATCTTTTATATGCAGGCCCAGCCAATCGCATGCCCGCATTATTCGACACATCAAAAGCACTTATAAATGGGTGGTGGGGGTCCATCGCTCTAACATTGTAAATTTTTAACAATTTATGAATTTCGATGGAAGTTTGTTGGATATTCTCCCCCCTCAAAATTTTGCATAATTTCAATAAAAGTTTTATAAACTGTAATGAACCACTCACCTATGTTGCTGAGAAATCTCAGCCGATGCAGTAACACTGCTTTGTACACATTATTCTATATTAGTTTTATCTATCCAGCTGTTATGTGTGTTATTTAGACCAAGCCATTTTATGTAAACTTGATTACCTTTTCGCTTAAGAATTTTTTCCACCAAATACACATCAGAATATTTTACCTTTTGCAATTCATGCTCATAAAATCCGCCGTGAATAAGTTGACCAGAATAATCCTTAAGGATATATGTAGCTGGATTTGTTAATTTCACTTGATCTATAGTAAATATTTCATTAGACCAGTTTGGTGTATATCCCTTAACGAATGCACTCCGATATTTACTAATTCGCACAAAATCACCTACTTTAAATTTTGCAATACCAGCTATTTTTATATTACTGTAAACAGTATCAAGTAGAAGCTTTTCTTTACTTTTATTAACATCTCTAGGTTTCATATTAATTGTTCTGTGTTTTGTCATATTATATGACTCAGTTAGTTCAGGTAATAAATTAAACCATTTATATGACCCCTGTAAACTAAAACGCTTCCACATTGCATTCTTTAAAGTTCTATTCACTCTCTCCACAATACTGGCCTTTTTATTACTGAAACTTGAATAATGATTGATATTGTTTTTTTCCATTAACTGTTTAAAATCTTTATTATAAAATTCTTTTCCCAAATCAGTGTGAATATTTTTAGGAATGCGATAACTTTTATTAAATATATCTTTCATTGCAGCAGTTACATCACGCCCTGACTTATTTTTTATTACTCGCGTCCATAGAAATTTGGAGAATACATCAATAACAACTAAAATATATTTAAAACTTCTATTTAACCTGGCGTAGGGTATCATTTCCACCAAATCAGCTTGAAATAATTCATCCAAACCCTTAATAATCACCCGTCTTCTTGGGAAATTTACACGCGCAGATTTATGCAATTCCTCGACAACTTCTCGCTTAATTTTCGACATGATATACAGCCGTTTCTAATATTATTTCCAGATATAAGTTTTCTAATCTTAAACCTACGGGGTATGGAAATATACTCAATTTATCATTACGCATAACATTTTTATTTTCAATAAATGAAACGCGTTTAGTAGCATTAATACTATAATTTAAAGATATATTTTCTTGATTAAATCGACATTCAAGTACTCGTCCAGCGCACGGAAATTTATAATGCTTTTTATCAAAACCGTTAATGATATCATAATTTTCCCCTGCAAAGTTAAGTTCAGTTGTAAAATAACAATATTTCTCAAATTTTTTAAATAACTATTTATTTCAGAAAATAATTCAATTTTAACTTTATCCTTAACATCACCGATATCTCTTTTAAAATTTTTATTTAGCTCCTGAACAGTTGCCTGATGAGTATTTGTAAGACCAACAATTTTATTATTAATATACTTTTTAGTTCTATGCAACTCAATATGACGTCCGAACTTGTCCAGAGTCATAACTGAAATGAAATTATTCAATAACATTGGCCTTTTTTAACTCCTCAATTATAGAAATAATCTCATTCTCATGATTTGTATGCTCCGCGTCACGTGATGCAATTAGGAGACGAAGACGATCAACAATTTCATTTATATTATCCCAATGTACATACTCCACTACGCGGTTTTTATTGAATGTTTTTAAATAACTTTTACCAGTAACTGATTTAGAGCTTGGTTTCCTGGGAGCTGATATCTTTCTTAAATGAGGATCTACCATTGGGCCAATAACCTGAGTGTATTTCCTCGACTTAGAGCCCGATATTTGTCCACTAGCTGCATAGTGCCGCTTATGAGCATTTGTTCGTTTCACAATATCAATATAATTTTTATGATCATCTTTAGTATATCCTGTGGGCTCTTTTTTGAAAAGTAACTCATACAAACCAGTTGTTCCCGTATATGTTAAATTATTTATAGCAATATCTTTACCAACAATTTTAATTTCAGAGTCACCAATATAAAATTTGTCAGAATCAGGATCATGCGTACACCATATTTAAAATCAAATGAATCTTTATCATCATTTAACATCTCTTCAATATAATACCGTGGCAATGGACCATATTGCTCTAAGTATTCCATGAATGATGGATGCCTCATCAGCTGCTCAATGTCTTCTCTAGATAGCGATGGACGACTTATATCCGCTCTCGAGAGTGATGTAGATGTTGTATCTTTTCCCGCTTCTTCAAACACATCGTCAGCACCAAAATCTTCAGCCCCCTCTGTTCCCGCTACAACACTAGTTTCAAAAAATTGAGGTGTCGTCCTTCTTGTAGGTGGTTTTTCTTCTTCGTTTTCTCTTTCATCCATTTCCAGTTTTGGTTCTTCTTTAATTTCATGCTTCACGTTTACTGTTGATATATTACTAGCAATATTTTTTAAAGATTTAATTATAGGTTTATACGATTTCTCTAACTCTGTTTCTTTTTGCAAAGTATCAAGTTTAAGATTTTTGAGTTTTCGCCGTACAATATTTCTAGTTTTTATTAGGTCTTGAGTTAAACGTTCCTTTCTAGCCTCCATTATTTCCAAGTCAACGGCTAAACGAAAACAGCTATGACGAACAGATAGCAGCTATCAGTTGATCTGGTGAACGGCTCTAACAAACTGATAATCAGATAATGAACAGGTCTGTTATACAAATGAACAGCTTTGAACAGGTAATTGAACAGGTTTGAACAGCTTTGAACAGGTAATTGAACAGCTTTGAACAGATTTGATCAGGTAATTGATCAGGTTTGAACTGGTGAACGACTCTGATGAGCTGATAATTAGATAATAAACAGGTCTGTTATACAAATGAACAGCTCTGACGAACAGGTAACAGCTATCAGTTGAACTGGTGAACGGATCTGACGAACTAGGTAATAAGCTGATCAGATATATAACTCTGTGCTGATCTTCACTCAATCAATACTGGACACTGACTAACTGCTTCACTCATCACCAAGATTATTTATAATATATTGATCAAACCCCTTGCGGTAACGCCCTGCATTAAGATCACTATCTTTATCAATAACTATAAAATCATACTTATCACACCAACAACTAGAGCACATATTTGTAAACGTTTCGAATGACATGTCAGTATTCACATGATCCATATAAACATGTTTTAAATTTAATTCATCTTGCTTAAACAATATTCATGGGTTCATGTGTGGCCGGTCAACGGTTACAAATCTTGCTTGCTTCTCTCAGTATATATCTGAAGTTATGGATAATCGTAGACAAGTTGATGTAATTTATAGCGACTTCTCTCGTGCCTTTGACTCGATTGATCATGGCCTATTGCTTTCCAAAATAAATTCCTTCGGTGCATCTTCTTCTTTGCTACAACTTCTAAACTCATATCTTTCTAACCGAAGTTGTTATGTTTATTACAATGGTTTTTCCTCTTTACAATTTCAGGCTACCTCTGGCGTGCCCCAGGGCTCTAACCTGGGTCCATTGCTTTTCATCTTATTTATTAATGAGTTGTTGCTTTCCTTTACCTGTCAAGTTCTCGCTTATGCCGATGACATAAAACTTTTTGTCAGTGTATCTTCATTGGATGACATTAACTTCCTAGAAAGTAATATAGACCGTTTAGTCTCCTGGTGTAAGCTTAATAAACTTCCTTTGAATATTGATAAATGTTGTGTTGTTACTTATACACGTAAATCTAATTATATTACACATCAGTATGACATACGTGGTATAACTATTTCGAGATCATCTACAGTTAAAGATTTGGGAGTAACATTCACATCTACATTTAATTTCAATAATCATATTATGAATATTTGTACATCTGCCAGTAAAACTTTAGGCTTCATAATCAGAATTTGTAAAAAATTTCATGACCCATCTGTTCTTAAATCTCTCTATTTTGCTTTTGTCTTAAGTAAACTTGAATACGCTTGTTTAATTTGGTATCCTTTTTATGTCAGCCAATGTTCATATTTAGACCGCATTCACCGTAGGTTTTTAAAATATCTTTCTTTCAAGCTTGATAACATTTATTCAACTAGAGGTGTAGATCTTAACTTCCTTCTTGAGCGCCATTCATTACCATCATTATGTGCTAGACGTGATAATTTCAGCGCAAGATTCCTATGGATGTTGGTCCACAACAAAATTGATGTACCATTCCTTCTGTCAAGAGTGCTATTCCGCGTTCCCAGGCTGGCATCGAGATGCACTAGAACATTCCATCTTCCTACTGCACACTCAAATGTTCTGAAGCGCTCACCAATTCACATAATGTGTTCAAATGCTAATTTGTTGATTGAAGATATTTTTCTTTAATTTATGTGTTGTTGCTCAACTATTTAATTTTATTTAATTTTATTTTGTATATTTGCTTTAAGATATTTATATTGTATTATTATTTACCCTGTAACTGGTTTCCTGTTGGGTAATAAAGTCATTATTATTATTATTATTAAGAAATTTACATTATCTCTTATGAGATGCTTAGGAATTCGGGTATAAGTTTGACATATATAGAAACAGTCTATAGCTTGATGGCGGCCCATAGAGAAATACTCTCGAATTATGTCCTGTTTATCGCATGCGACATCATCGAAAATAAATATAGAATTGTACTTTGCCTCGGACGGCTTTTTAATTTGAACATTGTCATTGTACGCGAAATAACCTAAGTCTTTAATAGGTTCAATTAAGTTTTTCAAGTATACATATTTCGGTTGAAATAAAGATTTTGAATAAATATAGATATTTTGAAAGCGTAAGCCATTCTCATGTTCTAGCAATGCAATCATTACGTTTGTTTTACCGCATCCTGACGGCCCCGCTATTATACATCTGACTGTACTTGGTAATAATGCACTATGACGCCGATATTTATCGCTGTTTTCGAAATCATAATTTGTAACGTTCAGGTTATTATTTTGTTTGACGAACTGCATTTTGTATAAGATAAGCTTAGGAACGTGCGCTTTCTCAGTTAATCACCAACTGTGAACGTGTTAAGACGTGTCTCGTTTAAATAGTCGCAATAATGATGAAGGTGCCGAAGAATCGAAGCCTAACTTTTCGCGATGTTGTAAATCGTGCAAAGAAAGCTATAAAATCTAGTAATAATTCTTCAGACTTAAATAAATCAGCAAAAATTGCCCTGCGCACTGTTAAACGAATTAAACGCAGCATTAAAAATCCTCGAGTTATAGCTGTACCTAAAAAAGGTGGGTTTCTACCGTTAATTCCAATATTTGCCGGGCTGAGCGCTCTGGGTGCACTTGGAGGTGGTGCCGCTGGCATCGCCAAGGCTGTCAACGATGCTCGAGCCGCCGCTGAGCAATTAAAAGAAAGTGAGCGTCACAATAAATTGATGGAGGCCGTCGCCATGGGAAAAGGATTATATTTGAAACCATACAGAAAAGGGCTTGGACTCTACTTGAAGCCGTCACCGTCAAAAAACTACCAATAAAGTTACCATCTCGACCGTTAACTAATATTGACTTAAATAAGTACGTAAAATTATTACATATTCCATGTTTTAGGGGGGTTTTTATGAGAAATAAGTTACCTAAAAAAATTAAACTCAATGAATGTGGAATTGTCAACCTGGATTCTAACAACGGGGGTGGGACGCATTGGATTGCCTATCGAAAGCGTAACAATCTGGTTATATATGTTGACAGTTTTGGTGACTTACAACCTCCAAAAGCACTAATTACATATTTCGGTAAGAACTCTAGAATACAATACAATCACCATGCATACCAATCTTATAACAGCGTGAAATGCGGACACTTGTGTTTATCATTTCTAGCAGGCGTGAAAATTTGTTAGTGTTTGTTTAACCGTCATGTCATACACATTCACATTATTTGGTGATAGCTCCACGATTAATAGAAATTTTTACCCCCCGATAGCCCTCGATGAAAAATCTGAATATGTTCTTGGTTTAATTAATTTGGAAGTATATAATGCTATACCAAATATTGATAAAAATAATAACAAATTTTATTCAGACAGCAAAATTATTGAAATTCCTGAAGGATCGTACGAAGTAGATGATATAAATAAATATTTGCAGAGAAAAGTAGATTCGAAAACTAAACTTGATATTCAGGCAAATAATAATACGCTTAAGTGTGAAATAAGAAGTAATCACATTATCAATTTCGAGCCAAATGATTCAATCGGTAGTTTATTAGGATTTGAACATCGTAAATTAGCTGCAAATCAATTACACGTGTCTGATAACCCCGTATCAATTATTAAAGTAAATGCAATATGTATTGAGTGTAGCATAACTACTAATTCTAATTCAAACAGTAACACAGTTCATATACTACATGAATTTTTCCCGCGCGTTCCACCTGGATTTAAAATTATAGAAACTCCAAGTCAAGTTATATATTTACCAATCAATACAAGTACAATATCATCCTTAACCCTTAAAATATTAGACCAAAATAGGGATTTGATCAATTTCAGACGAGAAGTGATCACAGTAAGACTACATCTTAAGCGACAAAATGGGGATTAAGTTTAATAATAAATACGGCGAACGTGCGTATAGTGCCCGCATTAGTGTGAAAGCCGCTAGTGAGTTAACACCTATAAATTATCAGTTCCTTAAATCTCTGGGATTCAAAGTTCAATCTGGATAAACACCGGAAGCGATTCACTGCTATTGTTGTTTGGATAAGAATTAAATATAAAAAATCTAAAAATTTTATTCTCTGTATTCACCATCATGAATGCTAATATACTAAATGTGAGTGAAAAAGATTTATTTGATGACGCTATTATTCGTGCTGAAAAACATACCCATCAGCCTTATGCTTCTACAACTTTAAATAATAATGATGAAATTCGAATTCCTATCCAACAACAGGATGTTTATACAGTTCCGTGGAATAGCATGCTTTACATTGAAGGTAAACTTCTTACACATGATAACAAAGTGTCTAGTACAGCCAAATTAGTTAACAATGCCTGTGCATTTCTATTTAATGAAATTCGTTATGAAATTGGCGGTGTAGTTATAGATAGAGTAAGAAATCCTGGTTTAACTTCAAATATGAAAGGTTATGCATCTTATAATACCGATGAAAGTAAACATTTACAAATCGCAGGTTGGTCACCTACAACTGATATTACCAAACACATTATTGACAGCAAGGGGAATTTTAATGTAATCATTCTGTTAAACATGCTTCTGGGTTTTTGTGAAGATTTTAAAAAGATAATTTTAAATTTACGTCAAGAATTAGTTCTTATACGTAGCAGTTCAGATGTAAATGCAATTGAAAACAGTTCTGCAAGTGAAAATATGAAAATCGAATTAAGTAAAGTGTATTGGAAGATGCCACATATATCTGTGGTTGATGCTGAGCGGCTGTCACTTTTACGATTTTTGGAGAAGAGTGTTGACTTGCAAATTGCATTCCGAAGTTGGGAGCTGCATGTGTACCCGTTACTGCAGAAAACACAGCGTCACTCTTAGCCCATCAAGACGGCAACACAGTTGGAGACACCACGTTTCGTCATCGTTGGATTGCAGACAGATCGCAAATATAAACATGTTAAAAATATGAGTCAGTTTGATCACTGTAATTTAACGAATATTAAACTTTATTTAAACTCAGAAATCTATCCCTACGACAGCTTAAACTTGAATTTTAATAACAACCAGTGGGCTATGTTGTATGAAATGTATGCTCAGTTTCAATTGACTTATTATGAACGTCAGTGTCAACCAATATTTACACCTCATGAGTTTTCTACTATAGCTCCACTGGCAGTTATAGATTGCACCTACCAGCCAGAATTGTTAAAATCTGGTAGTGTAGATATAAGATTGGAATTTGAAACGAATGCTAATATACGCGAGAATACATCTGCTTATTGTTTAATTCTGCATGATAGAATAATTAAGTATAATCCATTAACTAGCGCTGTAAGTGGTTTGTAAGAATAATGTACATGTATTTTTGAATAAATAAAATAAAATAATATTACTTGTTTCATTTCACTGCCCCTCAGTTTTTAACAAGTTGAGACGCGTGTGTTTCAGTAACATTGCACGTGCACGTCGGGGCAATGACCTAATTAATATCAGGTGCGTAAGTCGCATGCCTGGATGGACTGTGTGATGTCATCACCCTGCATAAAAACTAGTTTTTACAAGTTGAGACGCGTGTGTTTACTATAGGTCAGTAACATTCCGTTAGACATGTCTGACTCAATTGCACGCCGGGTAATGACCTAATTAATACCAGGTGCATATGTGGGGTGGCGTACCCGGGTTGAGACGCGTGTGTTTCAATAACATTCCGTGTGACTCATACCTTTGCACGTGCACGTCAGGACAATGACCTAATTAATACCAGGTGCGTAAGTCGCGTGCCTGGGGTAATGACCTAATTATAATTAATATCAGGTGTCTTATGACGCGTGCCGCACGTGTGTTTGACGGTTGCACATCCAGGGAGCAATTACTGCAGGTGTGCTGGCCAATGACCTAATTAATACCAGGTGCAAGTTCAATGACCCTAAGCTGACCGTTGGCACCCCATGACTCATCGCACCCCGCCACCACCACCGCCACGCCACCGCCACCACCTAGGAGGAATAAACCTTGGAAACAATGAATATAGATCAAGAATGAATAGCGAAATAATCCAAGAATTAGACGGCAAAAATATTACAAAGAAAATAACACAACAAAGAGCGAAACGGTTGGGACATATAATGAGAGCTGAAACAGAAGCAACAATTTTCGCAATGCTAGAATGGGATCCAGGGAATAGAAGAAGAGGTAGGCCAAGATCAACCTGGATTAAAGAAGTAGAAGAAGAACTACACAACGCAGGAATTGATAAATGGAAGGAAGAAACACAGAATTTGAAAAAATGTAATGAAATATGCAAGAAAATATAAAATAAGAAGGAAATGGACTGACCCCCCTAAATAAGGATCTAGAGAGCTTCTACGGAAGCGGCTCAGCCCCCAAGGGGTGTCAAGCCACCACATATATATTTAGATAATCATTGTACAAGTATAATTTGAGAAAATATAATACATATTTTGCAACTATAAATTAGTTTTGAATAAACTTTTGCGAAATTATCTCTTAATCCTTATTGTTTATAATAATAAACGGCCTAAAATTGCATTTATATTTTTAGAAGCATAAATTCACTTAATCAGTTTCGAGGATCTGTATTCAATACCCGGTTGATGAATGGTCTCCGAAATGAGACTGATAATAACTGCGGTTTTGAATTGTATAATTAATTACCAGTTGTACCGCTGTTTCTTAAATTCTAAGTTCCCGTTAAATGAATAATGTCGTATAAAAATGAAGTATCATATAATTTTGATTCCATATTTTTTAGTTAAGCATGCCTTAAAATTTAATAGAAGGCGGTGTAATTGTCTATAGCAATTGTCGATATTTTGTCGAAGATAAAAATATCACAGATTAGTTACTATGATTTTCATATTATGACGGTAATAATTTGGTTAGTAATCGCAAAAATATATAACTTATCGAGATTATGCTATTATAGAAAATAACATTAAAGACCATGTAAAATATTGTCTTATTTGATTACACGTGTATTTTATTTAAGAAGCATCTATCTAATTTACAAAGAAGACGACAAAGGAAGAAAAACTATTTACACGTACCCGTCCGTGCCTTGTACATATTGTATCCGTACACCATGTTCACATCTCTCATTCTTGTTAAGGACGTTTCAGGACATCGAGAGTGCAGGAATTTCTCAGTATTTGCTCTAATCTTAGATAAAGAAGAAGCTACTTTGCGCAAATAAAAAGAGTGAAGTGAATTTATGCAGAACAAAAAAATCTAAGACGATTTTTAATGGTATACAATAAATTAGTAGATGATACAATAAAATTTGATGAATATCTAACACGAGCGGAATTGGGTGAATAAGTTGATCTTACCGGACTGCGTCAATTGTAAAACGAAAGGAATGGATGCAGTCTTACAATTTTATTATTCATACTGATATTCTAGTTTAAACTTAATTGAACGCGAAACGTTATAATTTAATATGAGGATGGAAACAGAATTATTATTTAGATTAACTTTTTATTAATTATAATACTTAATTCACTAATCTAGTTTAAAATTAAATAAAACGCGAACACCGCGTGATGTGAAGATCTACATCTTCACGCTTTGAGTCGATGGACGAGACTGATGGTTTCCATCAAAACACTTGCTGTCCTGGGTACGATACCCACATCTGGAATCCATCCCTCTCGCATTGGGGTGGACACAGATAACTCAAGTGTTTTGGTTATGTAGTCTGACACTTTGGCCCTGCAGATAACGCGAACATGAAATCTTGTTGGAATTGGAATATTAACTATAACTGTCTCTTTTTATAATTTAATGCCCTATATTCGAAAACCAAAAGATCTCACACTCAGCCTTAATGGCACATGTGGTCACGAGTGTCAAATTACACGAAACCAATCTTATACGCAACATAACAACAATGAGATAGCTCATATTGTTACATTATCCCCACGTTAAAACATAAATATATCGGTAACCTCGATATATTTATTTTACCGGTAACTGGGTGAACTATATCATTCCTGAAATGCTGCAGTACTGAAACTAAACAAATGATCGAATCTCTAACTTTTGAAATCTAAAATATTACAAATATTAATCAAAATTATCAAGAGAATCTAAAACATATTTACGTACAAATAAACTAATAACAGCACTTAATTTACTGTAGTACACCATGAATTCAATTACTAAGATAGCACGAAACAAAATAAAACACAAAATAGAATTGCTAAAACATTATAGGACACAGGAACAAAATCCTAATAATAAAAATAATAATAAAATAATCAACAAAAGGGAGAATTGCTAAATCAAAACAAAATACTAAACACAAGTCCAATCTCATGGAACATATTCTACACAAAGCAATACTTTCTTACAATTTACATATCAAATTTCGCCAAACACAAAATTAAAATACACATAATCATACATAATGAAGCAGCTGGTACATTCAGAAACAAAACATGGAATTCGCTAATTCCCACATCTGAAATTTGTACCACAACTAAATCAAAGAATTTGCAATACACATATTACATAATTAAACTAAACTTAACTAACATGCACTTAAACTCTATTATTCATCAAAACACAGATTGTCAATGGTGGCTGGGTCATGTCCAGGTTGTTGGGATGTCAAGGGAACGAGGGGCGTAACCACACTTAACACCAACATCACTACGCACGATTGTACAAAAAATCACTGAGGGCAAGGGGGTGGTTCTTCCTTCAACTGGGGTTGTTGACACTCACCGCACATCAGCTGATGGCCGAACCGTATGTTCAAGCCTAGATGCGGTCGCTGTAAATGGTGGGGGTTTGTTTTCCTCAGGTAGTGCCTAACTTGTAATGCATTACTGATGATTTCAATGGGCAAAACACTTGCTGCGATCGACTTAAAGCTGCTGATACCAATATACTTGTTGAGAAAATATCTTGATCTCATGGGCGCACAAAATGAATTGGATTCTCTCCAATTCAACGATCTCAACTTATTCCAAGTTGACGATCGCTCCAATCTTTTGTGTTCTACACATAGAACACCAAGCTCAACACTGGAAACAAGTACGCTACAGGGGACTTGTTCCATGCCCATGTCAAGATTATTTTCTCCTAATAGCATGCCATCTTTTATTAAAGTTGTATTCAAAATTTTATCATCATTGCCCATTTTATCATCCTTAGTACACACTACATCGCAAGATAAAGCACTTGCCTCCTCGTTATTTTCTTCTTCATGCTCAGCTACCTCTGATACAGCCACGATATCGCTGTTGTCTTCCTTTGGACGGAATGTCCACTAACACGCGTTCTTCAGCTTGCAACAATGAATCAAATTCAGCCGCAGTAATTTTTGCAACTTGCACAGGCTGGCTACCAGGCTGAAGAACGGAAGGCAACATACTTGGAAGTGGTGCATACACGTTCGGCTGTATACAGGTAGCTGGCTTGGATATCGGTTGCTGGGGTGGCACGAAGTATGGCATTGGCACGTCATACTGCATGGTCATCGGTGGATACGGTGATGGAATCGTACTCCACGGCGCTGTCAGCTGTTGAGATGGCACGTTTTACGGCATTGGCACAGGTAGCGAAGGCTGGTGTGGCAAGCCATATTGCACTGCCGCTGGTGGATACGATGCTGGTATCGTACTCCACGGCGATGTCATTGCAAACCAAGAGCCAGGTACTCTTAGCGGGTATCCAGGTGACGACGGGTACGTCGGCGGAACGTACGGATACATTTCTACTTATTTGTCACGCGCGTTCACTTGATTTAATTTAAACTTTCTGTTTCCATACATTTTTGTAAATAAAATTGAACCAAGCGTTGAAAAGAAAAGAAAATTTTTCAAAAATTAATACGAAATATCAAAATAATTCAAAATTGAAATATTTTATAACAAAACACTGACAAAAAACTAAAATGATAATTTGTTAAAACAAACTATTTTCTAAAATTCTCAAAATTTAATAAAACTTCAAAACACTTAACAAACACAAACTTGCAACAAAACATTAAACAATTTACAAAATTTCAACTTAAGCAAAAGATTCGTAGAGATTGACTCACGTATACAAAGTTAAACACAAAAAATGTGACTTTAAACGCTAGAATAGAATGATTAACTTAATCAAATCTTTTTGCCAATCTTACCGGACTGCGCCAATCTAACACGAGCGGAATTGTTGAATAAGTTGATCCTACCCGACTGCGCCTATTGTAACACGAGCAAGAGCTGGGCGAATAAGTTAGTCACTTATTCTTAGTTTAATAATTATATTAGGTTCAATATTTGCACTTACCTTGAGATGCGGCACGTAGCACTGACACTCTTTATTACCGCGATATGAAATTAAATTAAATTAAATTAAATTGAATCGACCTTAAACCTGGTAAATAAACCAATTCACTTTTACATGCAAAAAGTAGAGGCAGTTAGTTAATACTGGAGACGAAAGCACATAAATCTACATTATGCTACATTTTAAATAATTCAAATATTATTGTTATTTTACATCCTTGTACGAAGTAAAGGAAGTATTGTAATCGCGAAAATTTTCGGTTCTCAGATTTCAGTGAAAATATGCATTTTGGCCATCCCTGAAGCCATATAGACTAATTTCGTCGTGACGTACGAATGTATCTCGCATAACTCAAAAACGGTAAGCCGTAGAAAATTGAAATTTTATATTTGGGACTGTTATAACATCTAGTTGTGCATTTCCTTTTTTGGTCATTATATAACTTCCGGATGTGGTACTTTACTTGAAACCTATAATAGATTTTCATGAAAAAACTATATTCAAATATAATTTAAAACTTTCCAAATTTAATATATAATACTACTATATATCATGAAATATATCACTTACCAAGATCTGTTACGGCAGAGTTCCACACCCAGTGATGGGTTAAAGGCGTGATGGTATATTTACTTATATTTATATTTTATTGATTACTTTTTCCCATATACGAGTAAACCAAGAAATATCTCTTCATAATTTAATGCCTCATTTAAATTTAGTTATGTTTTGTTATTTAATTTTACTTTACTTTTATTTGAAAAGTACTATATAGAATTTTATAAGAATTATGATTAGGCGCAAAATGTTTCACTGTCTAGTTGTTCAACATCGTCTATCATTCCACGCATTTATATTTTCAGTATTTATTTGGTATACTGTAAAGAGCGAATGCGTTATCTTCTTACCGCACTACAGTTTAGTGGTGCGATTCTGTAACTAATATCAACTAAAAATAACCATTGCAAATACATTTGTAGTTGATCTGTACATTTACTTTCATACCACAACAAGTTTAAATGATAGTAACCGAAGTAATGGCATCCCACCTCAGGCATGCTGTTCACTATTCAGGAAATTGTAATTTCATATGTTTTAACTACAATGGACCAAATTAATAGGAACAGATAGAACACAATTAACAATTAGAATGAGATAGATATATACATTTATTTGAAAATGTTTTTTCTTTTCACTAAATTTTTAAATTCCACATGAAATACGAAATTTACAAAGCCGGCTTAAACTTAATAAATTTAACCAGGGTTGGCCCGATTCAAATCATTTGCTTTAAATCAGTGTGATTTTTAAATCATTGATTTAAATCACTTTTTGACTTTTTTCTGATGTGGTGCTGAGTGAAAATAATAAATATCAGAAGTTGCGATTGAAGTTGAAGGCCATGTTTTCTAAATTTATTGTATCTGTACCTCTAGCCGTATCTATTAATAAAGGAAACAAATTTTGTATAAGTATAATGTAAAAAAAAATGTTTGATTTGATATCTACCTGTTGGTATTGATAATGTGCAATAATAATCGAAAGTACATATTTTTGAAAGGAATTTTTTATATCAATAGTTAAATACTAATAACTTTTACTCTATTTAGTGATTTAAAAAAACATGAATAATTCAAAAAAATCAATGATTTTTTTAAATAACAACAAAGACAAAATTAATTGTCATTTATACACTTTGTGAAACTAGGTTTAATAAAAAAATATTAAATAAATATTTGGCAAAGTCTCACAAAATTCAGCCTCCGAGTCACCTTATGAGGGTATCGTCAGAGGCCGGCCAGCACAGGTAGTAACCATAGACGCGTTTCGCTCTTATTAGAGCTCATCAGTATGGTATAACTCACTTCTTCACCTAGAACAAAGTTCACGTGAAGAAGCTGGTGACGAAGAACTGTGCCAGCAGAGAATAAGATCTCTAACAAACGGTAAGATGACATGAGAAGTTCTGTCGAACCAGTAATGCCATCTACCGAAAAAAGAAAAAGCTACGCAATAGCAATTTAAATAACAACAAAGACAAAATTAATTGTCATTTATACACTTGGTGAAACTAGGTTTAATAAAAAAATATTAAATACGCACTTGGCAAAGTCTCACAAAATTTTGTCTTTGTTGTTATTTATATTGCTATTGCGTTTTGGTCATCAAGTAAAAACATATAATAAGTATACAAAAACAACATGAAAGTTGTACGAGCAACAGATCCCGAGATATTTCACATATGGCATCCAAAAATGGCGAAAGTATAGAGAAAGAGTATTCAGTAGTGATCTCAAAAGTGAAATAAAGGAAGAAATAAAGAAGCAAACAACCATAACAAATAACCGGAGGATATAAATAACGCTAATATACCCAGGAAAAAATAAAAAACTGGATCTTTAATCCGATAGGAAAAAATATAATTGCTTTTCCAGGTATTAATCTAGAACCTTCTATTACATGAAACAACACTGGCACACTATGAGTGGATAGAAACAAATAAACAGAAGAACAGAGGAAAGAAGCAGTAAGAAGACCAAAACGGTATCCTTTAAAAGTATTAAACGAGCATAGAGGTTACGATATATCTCAAACAAGCCAGAGAGCAGAAAGCGACCACGCCCAAGCAGAGCAGTCAAGCAACCAGGCGCACGCGGATGAAAAGAGGGGTGCCGTAAGCCGCGGGCAATAAAATTTACAATACCGTATACAGAAGAAAAGATAGAGACTTAAGAGATTAATAAATAAGTATAGTAATAGGTTAAATAGTGAACTAGCTTTTAAAGTATATGATTAAGAAGTGATAATTTAAGTTTAATTTAAGTTTTCTAAATTAAGATTAGGGCGAATAGTAATTCCGTAGTAAATATAAGTATAATAAGTAAGTTAAACGTATATATTAAAATGGCAGATAAAATGAAGAATATAGAATGCGAGAAACACGAAGAAGAGAAAGGACTGGACGGGGATATTAAAGAATACGAAGAGACCAGAGGCAGAAACTTCAGCGCAAGTAACGAAACAAGAGCAACTGGATTCAATAAAAGCAGGAAAACAGTTAGATCGCCCGCGCCCAAGAGAAAGGTAGAAGAAAGAGAAACAGATAACGAAATATGCTGAGAGCAATAAGAGAGGAGATGAAAATAATGAAGGAGGACAACAAAAAACATAGAAGAGAAACACAAGAAAGTAGAAAGGAACAGCGGGAAGAGATGCAGGAAATACGTAAGGACTTTGAAAGTACAATAAATATCCTAAAAGAAGAAGTGCACAATCTAAAACTAAACGAAAAGAAGATGAAAGTAGAAATAGCATAGCTGACACGTAAAGTATCGAGAATGGAACTAATAGAGGAAAAGAGAGCCAAAGAAGGAAAGCGTAATAATATAGTAATAAAAAGAATACAACTAACAGCGTCAAACGAGGCAGTTGAAAGTTACGTTAAAGAAAAACTAGAGGTACAAGTTAAGGAAAATAAACGTACAGGAAAGGAAGGGAGGAGGGCAAACAAGTACACGGGTACAAAAACTTATATAGACAACGAACTAACGACTGGAGAACTACAAATACAGAAAAGTATAATAGCAAGAGCAAGAGTAGAGAAGAATAAAGGGCGCGATGTAAAAGTTGGATTCTAAAAAATAAAAGTAGATGGAGCATGGTACGAATGGAGCAAAAATGAAGGGAGACTAGTACAGAAGGAGATACTAAAAACAGCTCCAAAAAACGGTTATGGACAAACGACATAGGAAACAAAAATGGAGACGACAAGCATGAAAAAAGATATGACAGTGTAATGGGAACGGAAAACAATCGAAAAACACAAAAGAAAAATAATAGGAACAAAAAAACTAGCAACAAACTAAAATTAAGCACTTGGAATGTAAGAACGATGCTAAAGGCTGGGAAGATGCAAGAAATCGCAGCAGAACTAGACAGGTATAGGATACACATTGCGGCAATACAAGAGGCAAGATGGGGAGGTGTAGGGGAGATACGACAAGAAAAATACACCATGTTATACTCAGCCGGCAAGAAGCAAGGGATGCATGGAATGGCCTCCATAATCATGAAAGAATGGAAGGATAAAATAATAGATTACAGAGCGATAAGTGAACGAATGGCTTACATAAGATTAGAGATGGCACCCTTTAAGATTTCAATACTAAACGTATACGCCCCCACTGAGACTACGTCGGAGGAAGAAAAAGAAGTGTTTTATGAACAAGTTGAGGAGGAAATAGAAAAAATAGCAAAGTAAGATGCGATCATTGTGATCGGAGACTTTAACGCCCAAATAGGGAAACAAAAATGCATTAAACATGTCGCGGGAAAACACATGATTCATGAAGAGACAAATAACAATGGAAAAAGACTATGCAACTTAGCAACAAGTACAAACATGGTAATTAGCTCAACAAACTTCAATCATACAAAAATACATAAAGCAACGTGGACAACACCGGACAACAAGACTCAAACGCAAATAGACCACGTACTAATCACAAAAAGAAGGCAATCATCAATAACTGATGTCAGAACTTATAGAGGAGCATGCGTGGACTCAGATCACTATATGGTGACAGCATCAGTAAGGAACAAAGTAAAAAGAAGAGAAAGAAACAGAGTAAAAAGAAGAGAAAGAAACAGAGCAAAAAGAAACAAGTGGAACATAGAAAGTATAAAAAACGAAGACACAAGAACCAAGTACCTGGAGGAACTATAAAAAAATCTAAACAAAGGAGCAATTACAACGAAAAATATCGAAAATAGATGGGAGAACTGCATAGATAAAGCAGCATATAAAAGCATAAGAAAGGAAGGACAAGACAGCGGAAAGAGAAAAAAATGGTTCAACGAAGAAGTGCGGAAATTGGTAAATGAGAAAATAATATCTAGACTGAAATAGATTAGAACAAACTCTAACGAAGACAAACAGGTGTATGAGAAAATGAGATCTATATGCAATAAAAAGATAAGAGAAAGCAAAAGAAAGTGGATGGATGATAGGCTAAAAAACATTGAAACGGAAAGAACATACAGGAATACGAAGAAATTCTACCAAGAAATAAAAGGACACAATAAAACACACAAACCAAAGACATATAGTATAATAGACAAACACGGCAAAGTAACGGAAAATGACCAACAATATAAAGAAGCCTGGATCGACCATTTTAAAAGTCTACTATCGGAACCAGAACAAAACTTAATATTAGAAACAGAAGATGGGAAGGAAGCAGTAGGAGAACCCACTTTAGAAGAAGTAAGAAAAATTATAAAAAACAGTAGTAATGGAAAATCTCCAGGTAGGGATCGTATCAACATGGAATTAATAAAACAGGAGGCGAACCACTACAACAGCAAATATATGAACTCATACTAAAGATTTGGAGAGAAGAGAAAATGCCAAGAGAGTGGGAAGTAGGACAAGTTGTTAAAATTCACAAGAAAGGAGACCAACAAATCTGCCAGAACTACAGGGGTACTACACTACTAAACACGGCGTATAAAATAATGTCCACAATAGTTCAGAGAAGTTTAACAAAATCTGCTGAGAACATCATCGGACAATATCAGTGTGGTTTCGTAAAGAGAAAATCTACAACAGACGCAATACATACCATTAAACAAATTATAGAAAATCCATCGACTTTAACATAGACATATACATACTATTTATCGACTTCAAAAAAGCTTTTGACTCCATAAAAAGAAAAAAACACCTATTGCCGTTCTAAAAGAATTACGAATACCAGGGAAAATAAGAAGCAATGACTATGAGGAAAACAACGATAAGCATCAAGACACAAAAAGGTAAAACAGAGGAGTTTGAAGTAAACAAAGGAGTGAAGCAAGGAGACGCCCTGTCAGCAACTCTTTTCAACATAGCAATAGAGTACGTACTGAGGAAAATAAAAAAATGTACATTAAGAACAAAAGGGAGGCAAATAATAGCGTATGCCGATGACATTGCAATAGTAACAAAAACTAGAAAACTAATGAGTGAACCGTTATTAGAAATAATCAGGGAAGGAAAAGAATTAGGACTGGAGATAAATTAAAATAAGACGAAAATGATGATAATTGGAGCAAAAGTAACAAAAGATGAAATTAATATAGGCGACTATAATTATGAACAAGTAGATAGTTTCAAGTATCTAGGGGTAATGCTGACTAACAAAGGTGAAAGAGAGGCGGAAATAAAAGAGAAGAGAACAGCACCGAATAGAGTTTTCTATGCTAATAAAAAGTTACTCAACAGCAAGAGCCTCTCAAAAAACACCAAGATGAGAATATATAAAACATTAATAAGGCCAGTAACAATGTATGCAGCAGAGACAGCAACAATGACACAAAAGAATGAAGAGGACCTGCGGATAATGGAGAGAAAGATACTAAGGGTAATATTAGGAACAATAAAGGTAAATAATAATGAGTACAAAACAAGGATGAACTACGAAATCGAACAAGCTATAGAAGGGGAAGACATAGTGAGGAAAATAAAACAACAACGAGTAAAATGGCTGGGGCACGTACATAGAGCACAAGAACAAGACCCAATAAAATCTATACTCGAATGGAGCCCAGGAGGAAGAAGAAGAAGAGGGAGACCACGATTGACATGAATAAAAGAGGTAGAGGAAGACTTGAAGGCTGCAGGAATCAAGAATTGGAAAGAATATGCGAAAGATAGGAAAAAATGGAGCATGATAATCAAGAAACCTTATTCTTATTTTCTGTATTATTATGACAAATAAATATTATTTCGTTTAATAATAAAAATTACAATTGTTTTATTTCTAGTCACAGTCATGGCTCACTATTCTCTTTCCGATTTGGTGTATATTAAAGTGCCCGCCATTTTACTTTTTAATAATGTAACATATGAATTATTTATATGATTGTAAAGCAAATTTGATGTACTTTTCAACTTTGAATAACAATATAGTATGTTCCATTTGAAGTTTCAAAGTTGACATTAATTACTAATAAACCGGAAATGATATCATGAATTTACATCCGTCATCAACTAGCTTACATGTTGTTGTATAAATCATGTTATATGAAAGAAATTGCTAAGTTGATAAATAAGCGAGATATTTGCTGGGTCTATTAAAATTAAAAAACAGCCTCTCTATATATATATATATATATATATATATATATATATATATATAGGAATGAATTCGTAGTGATTTTACTTTCCTAATGCAACAATTAATCGGAGTTTTAAATACTTGAAACTTGTACCCCTCGATTGATCGATTAAACATACAACTGGTTACATTACTCGGGATCGATTAATTTGAAAGAACCATGGAGACCATTTCCTATAATGTTCCTAGAAAATTGTGTTTTTCTGATCTCCTAGTTGATCTGTTCGCTTAGCATACTCTTGTGACGTTTTAAACAAAGCTTTCAATAATTTACAACCTTCTAGCCTGCGAATTTACTTACAACGGTTTTAGATGTCTTTCTACACATGTTAACGATAAATATTTCACTTATATCGATTGTATTAAATCAATAATATCATTATCATACATACATACATAACATCACGCTATATCCCATTAAATGGGATTATCATCATTTAAAAACATTGATGATACATAAATAAAATTTAAAGTTAATATTGTTTTAAACCCTTAATCGGTAAAAACTTGCATAATAAAAACCTTTTAAGCGTTTTTTGCTTTCGCTTGTTTTTTCGCCATGCTTTGCTCTGCAATGGCGTTTTGTAAAGTCAACGCTGTCAACGCACATGAGCTAACGACGTGGTGATCATTTATCAAGACGGTCGTCTCTGGTCACTTTACGACACTATCGCCATCTCTTATGTTGCACTGAAAGTGGCCACACAAGATGAAATGGCTTAAATGAACTGAATAATGTAACTACCGCATGGACAAACTTCAGAATGAATTATGATGTCGGTACCGCAGACCAGAAAGTATACATGGTCACTGGAAAATGTATAGTTTGATTTCTTACCAAATATTCAAAAACTTTCTTCATTGTAATTTTTTATTTAATTTTCAATTTAAAGTTCTGAAAATATAGTTTAAATATTAATTATCTCTCGTATAATTCAATTTATGTGCGACTACAAATAACTACTTGATTTAAGACACTATGTATGTAGTGTTCATAAAATAGCACAATATTCGACTAATACGATAAAATAACAAAATTGGACTATTAGCATCAAAATTATTATTATACTTAATCATTTAATTAATTCCATTTGAAATTTTTCTAAGTTCTACGCTATTTTGAACACAGTTTACAAACTATTTTATCAAATTTGATAGTTATTTACACAAAGTATACTTTAAGATACAACTAATTGCAAGACAGTCGACTCGTACATAGTCGGACTTTATAAGACTCGTATATGCTCGTCCAATGAAGTCTTGCATTATATACTTGTTACATAAATAGCTATAGCTAATATACAGGGTCTACCTAATTTTTTACATGAAGATTGTTGACAATCGGTAAAGTAAAATAAAAGCATGTGTTGAGAAACGATAATTGTTCGTTCTCGAAATGACTGCTGAAATAGCATACTTTCAGTTATGGTGTTATTTCTTGTTGCTTAGCAAATAATGATTTCTGTACTATATTTCGTATTGTCCAGCAACGACTACCACGTACTGGAATAAGGCATTTTGCGAAAATGTGACATTTTCGTTCGGCCAGAGAAAAATAAATATATCGTAAGATTTTACCCTATTACTGGGTTGTGCTTTTTTTCATATGTTTCGAATTATAATAAAGTTAACTAATCTGAAATTACGGATTTGTTTAATCTTTTTTTGAGAATCGGACTGTTAAATTTAATATATTATTAAAAAAACTAGTATATTTATCTTCTAATCTCATATTGTACCTATAATAATAATAAGATAAAAATTAATAGTTTTTTAACAATCTATGAAAGTAATTATATGTTAAATAAATTTCAGCCGTAGCATCTATATTGTCGGCTTACTATATTACACATTTTAGCATTTAAAATAACTTGAACAGTAATTTAAACACAAGGTTTTCAATTATAAAAAAATAATGAGACGTCATTACCTTCAATAATACAAATATTTAAATAACATTAGATATAGCGGTAAATGTTAATATAAAAAAATTCGCAAATCAAAACTTCTCCGAACCACACCAACTACAGAGCAACTCGAGACTACACCAGAAGCCAAGATTCAACTTCCGTAACCATCTGAACGAACATCGGAGAACTTCGGCTGTCATTCTTAACCCCGTCGACGGCTTCAGGGCACATGAAGTGGACACTAATATTTCTGTAAGTCAGACATGTCATTTAGAGACACTATTTTTATTAATTCTGAGTCAAGCTCAAATTCAGAATCTGAACCAGATCTTGAACATTTTTTTGAAACTAATTTAAATACAAATTTTATTATAAGACAACCCAAATTTACAATGGAAGTGTCAGTTCTAAAAAAAGAATACCTTGATATGCTGCCTGAATTACATGGCGAACGTGAGCTATTACCTCGTTTTAATGATATTTGTGAGAAACTTGTAAACAAATTTGATATTGTCGCCGACCCGACAGATTTCCAAAATGAATATTTAATGAATAGTATAATAACACAAATTAAGGGCGACGTTGCAATTAATATTGCAAGTTGTACGGTCAAAACATGGGACGATTTGACAGAAACATTATTGAACGCGTTCGCAGATAAACGCGATTGGTTTACATTAAATATTGAAATGACCGACTTAAGCAAAAATCAAATGAAACTGTTTTCGATTGTTCCGGACGATTGCAGCACATTTTAAATTTACAAATATCTTATATTTCAACTCATGCTACCGCTGCCGTAGCTCTTATTACACAAACCTACAATAGATACTTAAATCTTTTTATCAAATAAATTTTTATTATTATTGCAAAACTGAAGTCTTCCTTGAAATTAAAGAAACTGCTGATTTTATTTATTTATATTGGCCAAAACAGTACATAAAATACAAGCCTATAGTCAAATACATAATAATACACAAAATTAGTATAGATCATATTAAAAATAACAAAAACATAAAAATTCACAAAGCATCATTTAAATAATTATTATAGTGATAGTATGTCTTACTTAACAAGAGTTCTTTAACAGTTGATTTGAATTTTTCATAATTTAGCGTTTCAAATGTGAGAGGTAGCTTATTATATAATTTTAATGGCAGGTAATTATAATTTTCTCTGTTTCTATTAAGCTTAACAAAAGGCAACACTAACTCATTTTTGTTTCTAGTATTAATAGTGTAGCGAGTACGGCCCTGTTCCGTCTGGAACAGTCGACGCGTCATAGTCTACAGCGCGTTCACTGCTGTCTCATACGCAATAGACAAGACCGAACCTGTTCGCGCTGTGTCATGCTTCTACCGTGTTCCAGAGGTACTCGTATGTTCTGGAATATCTTGCTCCAGTATATAAGGGAGAGTTTCGGCTGGCATGATTCATTCTGTATTCGAAGTGTGAACAGTGCAAGTCGTTGCTAAATACTTTGTTGTGAATATAAATACGTGTTGAATATAAATATATGTCTTAGTAGTTGTACTACATTAGTTTCGTTTTAAATAAATATTTTGTTAGTGTTTTCATTACTCGTGTTTTATTTAATAATAAACTTCACCGAACCCGAAATTGTAATAAACGTTACAATTGGTGTCAGGTGTGGGGTTGTGTGATTTAAAAGTGACTGATCTCAAAAGAGAATTAGAAGAACGTGATCTGGATACTACAGGCAAGAAAAGTATACTGCAAGAGCGACTTCGTCAATTTTTGGTTGAAGCTAGTGAAATAGCGGATACTTATGAATTCGAAATTCCGAGCGTTTTGGACTCCATGTACAAAAAATTGGAGGATAATTCCAAAAATCTAAAGAAAGAACTTATTGAAAACTCCAGAAGCCTGGAAGCTAAATTTGAAGAAAATTCAAAAAATCTGAAGGAAGAACTAAAAGAAAATTCTAGAAGTTTGGAAGCCAAATTGGAAGAAAGTTCCAGAAGTACCGAAGAAAATTCCAAAAATCTGAAAGATCTTATGGATAATTCCAGAAGTTTGGAAACTAAATTAGAAGAAAATTCTAGAAGCTTGGAATCTAAATTAGAAGAAAATTCCAGAAGCTTGGAAGCCAAATTAGAACAAAGTTCCAGAAGCTTGGAAACGAATTTGGAAACTAAATTTGAGCAGAAATTTGAAAAATTTGAAGAACATTCGAGAAATTTTGAAGAAAAATTTGAAGAAAAATTTGAAGAAAAATTTGAAGAAAAATATTGAAGAAAAATTTAAAGAACACTCTAAAAATGTAGAAGAAAAATTTAAAGAAGAAATAGAGGCAAGATTGGCAACATTGAATCCGTCATTGATTCACGAACAGCCTAATGTCAAACAAATTAACGTCGTTGCTAAATACTTTGTTGTGAATATAAATACGTGTTGAATATAAATATATGTCTTAGTAGTTGTACTACATTAGTTTCGTTTTAAATAAATATTTTGTTAGTGTTTTCATTACTCGTGTTATAATTAATAATAAACTTCACCGAACCCGAAATTGTAATAAACATTACAATAGAATGTACATCTGAATATGTTTTAAAATTTTTCAAGTTTTTATGTACATAACACACATTTTCTAAAATAAATTGACAATAATAAGTTCAAATTTTGTTACTAATAAATAAGTTTTGACAATGATCATACATTTTAGAGTATGTGATAATATGGACAGCTTACTTTTGCAAAAGTAAAACATTGTTGCTATTTTTGTGACTGCCCCAGAATTGAATCCATCATAATTACTGAATGGAAAAGAGCAGAATAAGCAGTTTTTAGACAGTAATTGGTGGTGCAGTACGCAAGTTGTCTAAGGCAGAATAGAGCTTTCGAAAGCTTACCACAAACAGCTTGGATTTGCTCATTCCATTCAAAACAAGGTGTATAGTTATACCCAGTATTTTTACTGCTGTATCTGTACAAGCACTCGTGGATTTAAGTTTATGAAATAAAATTTCTTGATTTTTGTCGCTATTGACAATTAACTTGTATGCAGAGAACCATTGCTCAGAGGTGCGGAGTACTTTGTCTGATATTATTTGCAGCTGTTCATTTGATTTTGCGGCAAAATATAAAGTTGTATCGTCAGCATACAAACAGGATTTTACGAAGTTATGTGTAACAATTATGTCATTTACATAGAATATAAAAAGAGTGGGGCCAAGATGCGATCCTTGCGGCACGCCATGAAGAGCAGGAAGGGTCTCAGACTCAGTATCATGGTGAACAACTTTTTGAGATCTTTGGAACCAGTAAGAACTAATCAGATTTGAGCAATTTCCCCTGATTCCATAGAATTCTAGTTTCGATAGTAATATCTCATAATTAACACAATTGAATGCCTTACTGAAATCACACAAGATGGCTTTAACAGTATGTGAGCAGTTACTATTTTTGGAGATATAGGTAAGGAGGTCACCAATTGCATCTGCAGTAATAAGGCCTCTCCTGAAGCCGAATTGTTTCGGTGAGATTATGTTGTTACTTTCACAAAATTATATTAATCTATTATTTAATGCAATCTCAAATACTTTCGAGATAGTTGGAATAATTGAAATTGGTCTGTAGTTGGCACATTGCGCATGTGTCCCCTTTTTAAAGACCGGTATTACTTTACTAATTTTGAGACGTTCAGGATATTCACCGCTAGAAAAAGACAAATTTACTAAATGTGTTAACGGAATTACTATATATAATGCGATTTGTTTTAAAAAATTGGGACTAATGCCGTATATATCCGCGCAATTGCTGTTTGATAAGCTTACTAAAATATTATAAACTTCTGCCTCAGTGACAGGTTGAAGAAATATTGATGAATTATTAGTGCAAGGAATTTTATTTTTATTTAAATATTTTAAAGGATTTGTACGACATTCTGGCAACTGTGAAATCAATTCTTGAGCTACGTTAGCAAAGAAATTGTTAAAGTCATTAGCAGAGGGGTTGTTGTTATCCATAACTTGTTTTTTGTTATTATTTTAGCTCATTCTTAATTACTTGCCAACTAGCTTTATTAATATTATCAGAATTAGTTATGAAATTTTCATTTGCTTTTTTCTTAGCCCAAATTACAGATTTTTTATAAAATTTTCTGTAATTATTTAGAATAATCCAAAAATTATCACATTTTAATCTAGCATATATGGCTTTTATGTAGTACAGAGTTTCTCGAATTTGTATTATGTCATCAGACATCCAATTTATTTTATTAAAATTATTATTAACTACTTTAACTTTTTTAATCACAAAATGCATTAAAAATACATCATAGTTAGTTTTTTTGCGTTGCATACTGTGTACGTGTGAATTTAAGTAGCTGTGAAATCTGCTATTTAAGTGTGTAAATATTAGTTTTTAAATATATAGAGTATCATCAACATAATTCTAAAAGTGCTACCAATAGTGTCACGGTGTTATAATCTTCATATTGTGCTCCAGTTTTACTTTACTTAGCAATCTTACTCATATTCAGAGGCGTTAAAGTCGATTTTTGCAAAATTTTGACTAATGTACATTCAGCGTGTGCAAGTTCTAACATTACAATTAATACATTGACAAAGGTCATTCGCAGTCATCCTTCAACTGGTGTGATAATTAATTTAACCTTGCACATCAATTATATTTGTTTACAATGGTCAATTTGTGCGGTAAATGTAAAACCAATATCAATCCACGAAACAATCCAGGGTTGGCATGTGGGGGTCGCTGTCAACAATATTACCACTTCTCTTGCACCTCTCTCACAACAAATGAAGTGAATGTTCTACCATCATTAACAAACCTTACTTGGATTTGCGACAGTTGTCAGATTATTAAAAGTAATACCGGACCTAGTGACATTGTACAACCTACGATATTTGACGTGATGAATTTCTTAACTGAATTAAAACGATCTGTAGAGTTTTGCTGTAATAAACTGGATGATTTTGAGTCAAAGATAAATTCATTAACAGAAAAAGTGAAGTCAGTGGATAAACTTCAAGTTGAGTGTAATTTGCTAAAGGCCAAAGTAGCTGACTTAGAGCAGCGATCTCGTATTAACAACTTAGAGATTGCTGGAGTTCCGGAAACGAAAAATTAAAACTTAATTAATGTAATAATGAATATCAGCCAAGTCATAAAATGCCCTGTCAATCAAAACGACATCGACGCCATCCATCGAGTTGCATCTTTTAAATATAATAAAGACGTACCTAAAAATATAATTGTGCGGTTTACCTCAAGAATAAAAAAGATATATTTATTTCAAGCGCTCGTAAAATAAAAAACTTAAATGCAAAACACTTAGATTATCCCGACAATAAATTGATTTATGTAAACGACCATCTAAGTCCTAACAATAAGCTATTGTTAAAAGAAGTTAAAGATAAGGCCAGGGAAATGAAATATAAATTTGTATGGGTAAAATCGGCAAGAATATTCGCGCGAAAAAATGAAACATCTCCGATTATAATAATTAATTCTAATGTCGATATTGCTAAACTTACATAATCGTTTTTCTTATTCATTACCAAATAATATTAAGAATACAATATAATTTACCTTACTTATGGATCTCAACATCTATTACCAGAACGTCAGAGGCATAAAATCTAAGCTTTTAAATGTTTATAATGAATTAGCAGCTACTGACTATGATATAGTGTTGTTGACTGAGACATGGCTAAACGACAGTGTATTTAACTCTGAAATTTGTAATCCAGAAAAATATTATGTGTATCGTCGGGATAGAAATGATCCAAATAAGATACAAGGTGGTGGTGTTCCTATTTTAGTGTCTACTAAATTAAAATCAAAAGTGCAGTATTCCTGGAGTTCAACAGCTGAAGATATTTGGGTTACAATTTCTTGTCCTAACTCAAACGTGCACCTCTGCTGCGTTTATATCGCACCCTCATGTAGCCCTGAAGTATATGCTGACCATTTTAATAAAGTTACTGACGTCTGTTTAAGGTACTGTAACGATTATTTACTAACAGCTGGTGATTATAATCTTCCCCACATTGACTGGTCCTCTAAACTAAATTACTATGAACCAGCTAATATAAGAAGAAACGAACTATACTTTGAATTTCAGAACACTGTGAATATATGTAACTTATTGCAATATAATGGAGTTGTAAATAGTAATAATAGAATTCTGGATTTAGTACTATATTCACATGAATGTAAAGTAAATCTGAGTCAATCTCCCATTAGTAAAATAGACTTTCATCACCCTCCACTTGACTTGTGCATCACCTTAAAAGATTATAAACAACTTTCTTGTAATAACACAGTTATATTTAACTTTAATAAATGTAACTATGAGGACATTATCTATAAATTATCAGCCATCAATTGGAAAAACAAGCTAAACCACTTGAATATTAACGTTAATTTAGATACATTTTACAATATCTTACTAAGTTTATTTAATGAATTTATCCCTACAAAACATATTATGAAAAATAACCACCCGAAATGGTTTTCTAAATCATTATTAAAAATGATAAAAGAGAAAAATAAGTTTCATAAAAAATGGAAAATTTATGGGAGAAACTCAGATTATTCTACATTTTCTTTATTGCGTGATAGAGTTAAAACTCAAATAAAATATGATTTCAAAACCTATATTAGCAATATTGAAAACAACATAAAAAATGATCCTAAATCCTTCTGGAGTTTTACAAAGACATTGAGAAAGAATTGCGGAATTCCCAATGTTGTTAGATATCAGGAATATGAGGCTCAAAATGGATCTGAAGTATGTGATCTCTTTGCTGAACATTTTGAATCTGTTTTTTTAAATACAAACTATTCTCATGAACAATCCAATTGTAACAGCATTCATAATGACTCGATATTAAACATAGGTTCAGTGTATCTCAGCTTCGATGATATTTTGATTTACTTATCTTCACTTGATATAAGTAAGGGTTGCGGACCTGATCAAATACCTGCCAAATTTATCCGAACATGTTCTGTTTATCTAACTGAACCTCTATTTTTAATATTCAACCAGTCACTTCAATCCGGTATTTTTCCTGACGCTTGGAAGCTTTCATATATTTCTCCAATTTTCAAATCAGGTGATGTAAACGATGTTACAAACTATAGACCAATTTCCATTCTATCCACATTTGGCAAAATATTTGAGGCACTTGTTGTGAAACAATTAAAAAATATTATTGAAAACATCATCATTCCTGAGCAAAATGGATTCTGTACAGGAAAATCTATAATTACAAATTTAATTTAATTTAATTTAATTTAATTTAATTTAATTTAATTTAATTTAATTTAATTTAATTTAATTTAATTTAATTTAAGTCAGTGGTATCGAGTCGGCCTGTGGATCTTGAGAACCCTGGTTCGATCCCCACAGCCGACAAACAATTTTCACCAATTTCAAAAAATCTACCCTGTGGCTCCCTCTCCACTAATATCTTTGAGGGCCGTGATTTGACGGCTGGTAACCGCACTTCACGCGACAAAATATATCACTTACCGAGATCTGCTTAAGCAGAGTGCCACACCCAGTAATGGGTAAAAGGCGTGATGATATATATATATATATATATAATTTCTTTCACAGAATTCTTGAGTGAAAATATGGACAAGAAAATACAAGTTGATGTAATATTTACTGATTTTAGTAAGGCTTTTGACCGGGTACATCATCCTACACTTATAAAAAAACTTACAATGTTGGGAATTCATGGTAATTTATTAAGATGGATACAGTCGTACATAACAAACAGATCACAGTTGGTTTTTTGTAATGGCTTTAAATCACGTTTAATCTCAGTTACATCTGGAGTTACGCAAGGGTCTCATTTAGGCCCTTTGCTCTTTAATTTATTTATTAACGACATATCATTATGTTTTAAACATTCTCTGTTCCTACTGTACGCTGATGATTTAAAATTCTTTAACACTGTTAAAAACCGAAAGCGATTACTTGAAACTTCAGAGTGATTTAAATCGACTGCAAGAATATTGTAAACTTAATTACTTATCTCTCAATGTCTCTAAATGTTTTGTTGTAAACTTCACTAGAAATCAAGAATCCATCTTATTTAATTACAACATTGACAACACAGCAATTGAAAATAAACAATTAGTTAAAGACTTGGGTGTTACTTTCGATTCCAAGTTATTGATGAATCATCATGTCGACACTTGTGTTAAACAATCATACAGGACCTTAGGTTTTATTTTGATAAACTGTAAGCACTTCAGTGAGCCAGGAGCTTTATTATGTTTATACAACTCTCTAGTTCGTTCAAAACTAGAGTATGCATCAATAATTTGGAATCCATTTTATAATAAAAATATCAGACTTGTGGAAAATGTCCAAAAGAAATTCTTAAATGTATTGTGTTTTAAATTTAATATTCAAATTTCAGATTATGCAATGAGACTTAAATATTTTAAAATGTCATCTTTGGAAAATAGGAGAATGCTTTCTGACATGGGTTTCCTTTATAAAATATTTAATAATTTGATTTACTCGAACAGCATTATTCAGAATTTCAACATTTATATTTCCAATAGAAATACTAGGTCTACTAACTTATTTTACTTACCACTAAGTAAAACAAATAACAATAAAAATTCTCCCATGAACAGAATCATGTCCTTATATAACTCCAAATTTGAGCATATAGACTTATTTTATCTCTCGTTTGCGCAATTTAAAAAAGCTGTTATTAACGCTAATAATTGATTATATGTAATACGTATTTACTGAAATTGTAATTTTATTGTTAAGTTTTTTATGATTTTTTATTCTTTCTTTTTTTTGTAACACTATTTACATTCTGCATTTAATTCTATGTTTGTATGTTTGTTTTGTTTAAAATTGATATTTGTACCTTGAACTTTGCTACATTCTGTAAAACTATTATTTTTGTATTAATTCGTGGAAACCTGTAATTGGTTCTTGTTGACTGTTGGTTTTCTCAATAAATAAATAAATAAATAAATAAATAAATAAATAAATAAATAAATAAATAAATAAATAAATAAATAAATAAATAAATAAATAAATAGAATATGTTGTGAAATTGAATATAAGCATCATTCATCTCTTGAGATTGTAAAACACAATCCCACTGAGTTTGGTTTAAATAAACGATGAAGCTTTGAATAGCATGGTAGTTAATAATTCGTTTACGAATATATTTTTGTGGAGTTATCAAATGGTTATGATTATCAAATAAATTAAATTTTGTTGCAAAATTATCTGACAATTCAAGATCAAGAACTTTAAAAGAACACTGATCAAGGCCAATGTTAGTTGCGGCATTATCTATGCACGAAGAGCTATGTTCAGTGATTCTGGTAAATTTCTGTACAATAAATTGTACGAATTACAGAAATTCAAAAGAGACTGAGAAGAATAGTTTTCGATTAAAAAATTTACATTAAAATTACCAATTACTCAAATACGTTTTAAAAGGCTACATAAGTTCCTTAAAATTATATCAAAGTTAATTAAAACGTCAGTCAAACTGGTGTTAGGAGCTCTGTAGATGCCCACGACAATAAGATTTGCGTGTGTTAGTTGTATTGCAGCTCATTCGAGACATTGTTCTTCGCAGATCCGTTCCACTTCTGGAGGTCGAGTAAATTGAAGTCCAGTTTGTATGTAAATAACTACGCCACCATAACCATTTTCGCGACAATAGGCAGCAGCCAGGCTGAAGTTTTGAATCTGAATTATATTAAGTTCATCTTTGGTTAGCCAGAGTTCACAGATACATAGGACGAAAATATAACAATTATTATTTAGATATAATTCAATCTCAAAAGTTAAAAATTTTAAAGAACGCATATATATGAAAAGGACTGAATCACTAATCTGTTTATTTTCTTCACATAGATTGTCTGTTATTTCGCTAGGCTGGAATTCTGATGTTCTTCTATAAAATGAGTATTTACTTTTGGTGCCTGCCTTGGTGTGTTAAATTTATTGATGAAAGTGCCAAGAGGCACATGATATTTCATCACAAAATACATGAGGAATGCTTATTTTAAATGATGCATATGTGTTAAATTTGGATCTTAATTGAAGCACAGTAAAATTAATTGTGTTTGTTTGTTTTTTTAATGTTCTTCTACATTTGTTTTAGATACTTCCGGGGATAGACGCGAAATAAAATTTTAGGTGCAGCACTTAATTTTGAATTTAGACTATTTAAATCCTTGCCACTACCAATAGTTATTTGATTGCGTCTCCGTTGTAGCCGTTTATTTACGACAGTTAAAAAATCATCATTATTATCCAATTCAGGTGTATTGTTAATTGGATAACTATTGTTAGCTACTTCAAGATTATCGTTAATGTTTGAGTTAAGCGTGACGGAGTTTGAAGTTAATGTAGATCATATTTTTAATGCATTAGCATTAATTTGTTTTTTTTTTTTGGTTACATTTTTAACAGTGTTGACATCTGTTGTGGATTTATTGTAATATAGAGTTTATTTGTTTACCTGTTGGTATAGAAGGACTTGGCTTATCATGTTTATTGAAATTTGGTTGAGTCGTTGATTGATCTTGCCCATTTTTAATAAGTTTATTTATATTTGTAAGGTTATTATTAATTTCTAAAATATGCGATTTCAGATTTGAAATTTCACTATTCGTATCTTCTCACATTTTCCCGACCCATGCACTCTTGATTGTACACTTATACTCACATTTTTTGACAGTAAGAACATAGTATACTCTCACTATTCGACATCTTGACTTGGTTGATCGATACAAATGATTTTGTCTGCAATCTCTGCCTTTTCTTCAAGTGAACAATTCTTGACAGAAGTAATGATGACCTGAACGTTAACTGGCAGCTTTTGTAACAAAAATTAGTATCATCTAACGACTTAGAACCAATTATCTGACGCATTCGCCTGAGTATTTGAATAGGTTTATCTTCAATATTTGAAACATTAAATAATTGTTGTAATTTTTCTTCTTCTGTCAAACCAATTCGTTTAATTAAAGCTTCTTTTAATTTGGAATAAGGAAGATCTTGTGGAGGTGCCCCAATGATGTCTCTAACTTTACTTACAAATTGAGGATTCAATACTGTAATTAACTTACTAAATTTACTGAATTCGGAACTGATTCTATAAGTTACAAAAATTGCTTCTACTTGAGCAAACCATAACTCTGGGTCGGCCGGCCAGAACTCAGGAACTTGAAAAGAGGTAGACAATGCAGAAACTTCTGAAGTAATCACTTCGAGTGAAGAGGAAGGAGAAGATAATGCCATACCGTAATTAAATTCCTCACTCGGGGTCACCATTGTAATAATAATTGCTAAATTATATAAATTAACTAAACCAAACACAAAACATTTTATTTTCAATCTACTTGTTTATATATAAATAAATACTGAGTGTGGCATTCTGCCTAAGCAGATCTCGGTAAGTGATATATTTTTTCACGTGAAGTGCGGTTACCAGCCGTCAAATCACGGCCTCCAAATATATTATTAGCGGAGGAGCCACAGGGGTAGATTTTTTTTTAAATTGGTGCAAATTGTTTGTCGCTTGTGGGGATCGAACCAGGGTTCTCAAGATCCACAGGCCGACTCGATACCACTGAGCCACCTACCCCATTATAGTAACTAAATAATAATAAAACATAAAAAATAGTAAATTCAAATATTTCATATATATATATATATATATATAATCGGAGTCCTCTTGTACCCATTGGGTGTCGAGGATAGTTCTTTCGTCTTTTCTCTTATTGGTTCGTCACGAATTTGATCCACTTTTCCCGGTCTTTCGCAAGTGTTTGTGCTTCTCTGATTGATATTATTTGACTTTTAGTATCTCGGTTATGGTGTCATCCCACGATTTTGCTGGTCTACCTCTGCTTCTCTTTCCTATGGTTCTTGTTCTCCAAATAATTTTCACTGGCATGTCGTCTGCTAATCTGATTAAATGTCCGTACCATTTCAACTGTTTTTCCTCTATTTTTTGTGATACTGCGTCTATTTCCAAAGCTGTTCTTATATCAATATTCCTTATTCTATCTTGTTTCGTTACTCCATGTATTCGCCTTAAGAATTTCATCTCTATTGCCTGGATTTTGTTTTGTTGTCTTTTATTAATGACCCAAGTTTCACTTCCGTAGAGCAGAACAGGCAGGAATATTGTTTTGTATATAATTAGTTTGGTACGATTTGATATATTTTTATGGTTTATAATTGGCATTCTTAGAAGATGGTATATTTTTACTGCTGACTGGATTCTATTATTAATATCTTCTTCATAACCACCTCTATTATCTATTATACTACCGAGGTATTTTATTGAAGTTACTTGTTGGATATCAGTACAATTTATTTGTATATCAATGCTTTCGTTGTCCTTACTAATGACCATCGATTTTGTTTTACTGGTGTTTATTGTCATGTTGGCTTTCTGTAGTTCTTCATTCCAAACTTGTAGGTTTTCCTGGAGGTTTGTAATTGTGCTACCGAAAATGACCATGTCATCAGCAAATAAACATTCCGTGATTTCAGTATTTTGTAAATTACGGTATCCTAATTGAGTTCTCTTCAATCTACTTTCAGCTATCCTGTTAATTTCATCCATGTATATAACGAATAATAGTGGGCTGAGGTTACTTACTTGCCTTAGTCCTTGTACTGTTATAAATTCTTCGGATAGTAAGTTTCCTGTGCGTACATGGTTCCTATTATTAGCGTATATATTTTGTACAAACTTAAGTAGTTTATCGTCTATTCCTCTTTTCTTTAGTATTTTCCACAGCAATTTTCTATTGACTCTATCAAAAGCCTTTTCAAGATCTATGAAACACATATATAGTTTATTATTGTGTTGTAGTGTTCTCTCTATCAGTAATCGTAAACTGAAAATGTGGTCTTGTGTGCTGTATCCTGGTCTAAATCCGCTTTGAGATTTCCTGATACTTTTTTCTAGTTTCATACGCAGCCATTTCTCTAATATTGTTTCGAATAACTTGGAAGTTGTACATAATAATGAAATACCTCTGTAGTTGGCGCAATTTCTGTTATCTCCTTTTTTGTACAAAGGCATTATGATCGATTTTTGCCAATCCGTTGGAATTACTTCAGTCGTCCATATTTTATTTATCAGTACATGGAGCATTTTTGCACCCCCGTCGCCAATAAACTTTAATTGTTCTGGTTTGATGTTATCTATCCCAGACGCTTTACCAAGTTTGACTTTATTTAATGCGTACATAATTTCTTCTATGCTTATTCCATTCAGATCTTGATATCCTTCTGTTATGTAATTTAGGGGTATTTCTTTGGGTTCTTCATCATCATTTGTAATAAGAAGACTCTCAAAATATTCTTTCCACCTATTTACTATTTCTTCTGGTTTGGTTAATATGTTTCCATTTTTATCTTTAATATGTTTTAATGGTGGTTCTTTCTCTTTTCTTAGGTTCTTCGTAGTTTTATAAAATAATTTTTTGTTGGTTTTATAATCTGTTTCAATTTTACTTCCAAAGTCTTCCCAATCTTTTTTCTTCGCCTCTTGTATGACTTCCTTTGCCTTTTCTCTTTGAACGTTATATTTTTCATAGTTATGTTCTGTTTTGTTGTTAATGTATTTTGTCCATAATTGTTTTTTATATTTAATTTCCTCTTTGATGTCTTGGTTCCACCAATGTGTTATTTTTTTCCTAACAACCTATAATATAAAATAAGCCTAAACCTACTTCTTTCCTTTACTTATATGCCTTGCAAATAAACGGTAACGGGCACCACATACGTATATATATATATATATATATATATATATATTTACCTTTAACTTCTACCCGGAGCATAGGGCTTCCACAAAATATCGCCATCTTGTTCTAGTTTTTGCCAACTCCTTGATTTTACTCCATGTCTTGCTGGCTTTCCTGTGTTCCTCATTTAGTGTCCTACGCCAGGTTAGGGCTGGGCGTTCTCTACGTCTGCTTTTTTAAGGGATCCATTTCAAGGCCTGCTTGAATATGTCGTCTGAAGGCTTTCGTAGGATGTGACCCATCCATTTCCATTTGCGAAGCTTAATTTCTTGGAGTGCTGGTTGCTGATTTGTGAGGTGCCATAAATCTTCATTTCTAATACATTCTGGCCAGAATATTCGCAAAATCTTGCGTAAACATTTATTGATGAAGACTTGTACTTTGTTTATATTGGTTTTAGTCAGCCTCCAGGTTTCGCCTCCATAAAGTAACACTGATTTAACGTTTGTATTGAACAGCCGAAGTTTCGTTTTGTAAGAGTATTGTCTGGATTTCCACACAGACTTTAACATGTTAAAAGCATGTTGAGCTTTACGAATGCGACTGAGAATATCATCGTCCGAACCACCAGTAGTGTTTATTATACTACCTAGGTAGGTAGGTTGTCTTTTTTTGGTAATTTAATAATATGAATATCTTTACACGTTTTCGGAATGGTATTGGTATTCCAGGCCTCTTGGATTATTGGTTGTTAGAGTTCTGCGCTAGTTTTTAAATCTGTTTTCAATTGGTCGGTTGGCACATTCTCGGAACCTGCTGCTTTGTTGCATTTCATGGATTTTAGAGCTAGCATAATCTCAGCTATGGTGGGAGTGTTTATGGGTATGTTTCGCCTTTCATTCTCTTGAGGAGTGTTGAGGTCGTCGACTGCTGTTGTATTTGCTTGGGGGGCAGTAAGAACTTCATTCAAGTCTTCTTCTCTGCGTTGTAGTTGTTCATCAGATGTTGTCAATAGTTCTCCATTTTTGTTATTTACTGATATGCCAGTTGACAGGGTTTTGCGGGCTAGAATTTTAGTAAGTCGATACAATTTTCTGCTGTTATACAGGTCGGCCGCTACTTGAGCTGACTGAGCTATGTCATTTGTCCATTTCTGTTTGTCTTTTCTGGCAGATTTTTTGACTAGTTTGTTAGTTTTTGAATATTGGCTGTTGATATTAGCTTTTTCGTGTGTGGTTCTGGCAGTATTTAGTTTGCCTTTTAGCTCCATTCTTATCGCAATTAGGGACCATGTTGCTTCTGAGATCCAGGGTTTCCAGTTTTTCTGCTTTCGTCCGAGAATATTTTCTTTCATGTTGGTGATTTCATTAGAGGCGAACTCCCAGCTTAGGCAGTTATTTGCACGCGTTTCGTTGACTTTGTTTCCATATTCTTTTTTAAATGTTTGAAGAACAGCTGGGTCTTTTAATCTGTTTAAGTTGTTGACTATGCATCCGCTTTTATTGGATGTTTGCTTTATAGCAGCAACTTTAAGTCTAATTGAGCAGATGAGTAGGTGTTGGTCAGTGTCTACATCTGCTCCTCGTTTATTTCGGACATCTAGGAGAGAGCTACACCAAGTATTAGATATCATAATATGGTCAATTTGATTTTCAGTGCGGTGATCTGGGAAGACCCAAGTAACCTTGTGTAAATGTCGGTGAGGGAATATGGTACCTCCAATCACTAGGTTATTTTAAAGACAGAAATTAGTAAGGAGTTCCCCGTTGTTGTTCATGTTGCCGGTTTTCCTAGTCGAGTGCTACATTATTTAAGGCGTATAAGTGACTAGTTTATAACGCCTGAGTGTGATAAATACATGTAACTGTATTTTATATTTTACGACAAATCACACTTTGTCGACAGGCGGATTCGAACTGACGAACCGTGGTTCGGGTGACGTCACAGTATGTTAAGAGATGTGCCTTAACACGCTCGGCCACCGCGCCTGTGGCTTATTATTATATCAAGTAACAATATTACGTGGTGCGACAACACTCGTATTTGGGATTCTGGGAGACCCGAGAAGCAGTGGTCAATTTCAACACCGCCGCCACTGGTGTCGTTGTCAGCAGCGTGACTTCATTCCATTGTGTACGCGTCAGCTTCGCCATCAGCGGACACCATCTGACAGCGATCGAGAAACCATCTCAAGCTAAGCAATTATTTGGGTTACTTTGATTTCGTGCCTCCAGCTAAAACGAGGTTATGTTATGTTTTGTTATATTTTAGTTATATGTTGTTTCAGTTAACACTTACCGTTGTTAAGTTGATCACCGGTGTTCTTATTTTGATTATAATTAGACTGTGTTTTGCCATAACGTGGTCCGCAAATCGTTTAGTTATTCACACAGCATTCGTAAACTACGTACAGGTACTTCTACGAACTCTGCGATATTCACGCTCAGACTTCAACGAGACAATTTTTGTCACCTACGATTCACGATTTTACGTCCGCGTTCAATACCCCCCGCGCTGCACTCATTCGCATCGTTCGCATTGAGAGCCTAAACACCGAGGATCATACTAAATTATTGTGTTATTGTACGACATACAGCAGGGGCTTACAAGTTGCCGACATGAATTAAATTTGATCTAAAGATTTATTCAATTTATATTTTATTCATTTAAATTTATTTTATCGCATTCGCAATTACTATTGAAATAGTTGTTTTTAATTCTAGATTGCGAAATGTTACTTTTGCATTCGAGAATGAAAGTTTTTTGTGTGAGCAAAAAAATCATTCGAGAATGTAAAAGCATTTCGCAATCGAGTATCAAACAACGTTTTTCCGAAAACTATGTGTTAAAATTAGTAAAAATTAAAAATGTAAAGTGAAACTTTTGACATTAGAATTAATTAATGTGACATCTAATGGTTCCAGACAACAACACGCGAAATGATTTTTTGTTTCTACAGAATGTAAATAACTATTACATCCAGGATATAAGTAAATATTTACTTTTTATATCAGTTTTCGGAAAAGTATATTTGCTACACAGGATGATTCACAACTTCCGGCATTAATTTTTAACGGTATATAGTACTTAACATACTGATCACGGTATTTGCCAGATTCTTTAGAATGAATAAACGAAGTTAATTAATTATGTACCTACTCAACGATATATTTTAAAATTAAACTAATTAAATTTATTATATATTATTTTGAACACGGGTGATATTTTTAAAAATATATTTCTGATATTTCAATACAATACGTTTAGGGACAAAATACGAACATGAAAATAATTCTTACTTTTTACAGAAATTGTTCATGTAAATAGGTCATCACAATAATACAATAGTAGTAATAACAAAACAGAAATTTGAACTTGATCTTCTGATCTGAACCACAAAACACTAATAATAATAATCGGAATAATAATATCAGTAACAATACTGTAGTGCTTCTCTATCCGAAAGCGAACGTTGCACTGCACAAACCAACGAGAATTGACAATTAAATGAAATTAATGTTTTATGTAACATTAGATATTATATAAATTATGACTTGTAAGATTTTAAAATATTATTCATGCAGTTTCAATAATCCAGTTTACCGAAGATATAACTCATTTGTTTAAATATGTGGCGTATTTAAGCAATATAAAAACATGGAACGATATGTTTGATTAAAATAAAATTATATTTTTAATAATCAATGACATACAACTTTGTACTTTTGTTATTTTATGTTTATTATAGTATAATAGCAACATTCTGCATTCTTTAAGAATTATATATTCGACATCTCTGTCTGTCCAGTAAATTAACAACTAAATTATAACGCACGAAAAATCATGAATATTCGCCGAGTATTTGTAGCTCAAGTGGTAGAGCAGTCACCTAGCGAGTGAAAGGTTCTGGGTTCAAATCCCGGCGAATGCTCATGATTTTTCAAAAAATTCTAACATATTTACTGGACAGACAGAGATGTCGAATATATAATTCTTAAACTATATTAAATTAAGTTTCACCATTTTGAAAAATTGTTGTGTTGTATTTTCCTCGTCGTTTCTTTGTACAGCGAATCAGCGTACACAGCAAAGAAGTTTCGTAAACTATGAAAACTACAATTTAATTCAATCATGTTTTTCATTTTAAATCCATAGATTATTATATTTACAAAAATCTACATTTTCCATTAATGTTTTTTGTTATGTATGTCAAAGTTTGTTGAAAACGAACACTTTTTGTGAATTTAAAAGCAACCTAACTCTTGTATAAAATATATCCTACCTCTCGTGAGTTATTTTGAACAATTTGTTTCATCCTAATCGATTAAAAAATCGAGGAGAATCTGTTAGAATTAATGAAGAAATAGCTGTAACTTTCTACAATATCTTCATTATTGATGTTGCGGTTTTTTATGTGGACCATTTTCAATTAACAACCGACATAAAGACGAAACAAACAAATTATACATCAAATTAAAATGTAGTATACACTTAAAATGTAAGAAATGTATATATGCACATACTAAAATGAACACATTATTAAACATATTATTGTGTGTATTAAATAAATCGTATTTCAAATCGTGCAAAAAAGACGATTGTAAATTAAATGTGAGTTTCATCATTAAAAGATATGTGTTGACAAATATCCAAGCAACGACAAATAATAAACAAAAAACCGTGCAACCAAATACAACAAACAAACGTCAAACTGAGGGATTTTATTCGTTTTGTTGTTATGCGCCGTTAAATTGCAATTTTTCAGGCTTATCTATTGATGTATTTAGTAATATAAACAACAATTTAGCAATATTAAAACGTCAACAATAAATATATTGTATCAAGACCACAGCTATATCTTTATCAATCTTAAGGGGCTCGTCTACTGGTGCGCGAATTCCTTATTGAAAACTGTTCTATCTTAAATTGGATGGAGCAAGGGGTAGAAGCAGGGCTGTCTTTTCGCCTAGGCAAACTAGGCAAGTACTGGTGGCCCGTGACTCTGGGGGGCCCGAATCGTTCGACTAAAATGAAAAAAAATAGAAAAAAATATACACATTTTAAGTTTTAAGTCATTTTCTGACCAAAATATTTTTAATAATTACTACATTTGATATGAATTCTATTGAGTAACACAAATGAAAAGTAATACAATAATTATAATGTGACACTGACACTCCGATATAATGTATTTATATATAGAGGGTGGTGACTTGCTCAGCCGGTCAAAGGACTTTAACAAGGGAAATCAGTTTTTTTCAATTTCCTGCTTCTCTAATTATTTTAAGCAAAAACGCGTCAAATAAAAGTTTTAGGGCATCAAATTCTGCATCTAAATCAATAAACAGAATTACTTTTACGTGCTTTGTAACGGCAGAAATTAAATATGAAAATGTCGAAAATTACGTTGATAATATTGATAGCCATGGAATTGAATAAAAAAATAGATAAATGATTGACGTTTTATCTGTCAAAACATCAACGCTTGACGTTCGCTTTTTGGTCATCTTTTGTTTCGTGAATTTTGAGTTTGGATAAATTCTGTTTGTTTGAGTTCTTTATAAATATCAATCATCATAAAATAAATCATCAATTCCATAGGAAAACATATCCCGCATGTCTATTTTGCGCTAACTGGCGACACAATAGAATTATTTTCCTATACCCCTATGTTCCGGTAGACTTAAAACTTCAACCGCTCGGTGGCACGGGTTAATCACCAAAAAACACTGAATCCTTTTGGAAAACTCTTTTTTTTTTTAATGTCTAGCGATCTAGGGGAGGTCCCGAAGAATATTTGAAGGTCGTCCAAATTTATATATATATATATATATATATATATATATATATATATATATATATATATATATATATATATATATATATATATATATATATATATATATATATATATATATTAATATGTTTTGGGACCCTAAATATTATATTGCCTAGGGCCCAGGAGATGCTTAAGACGGCCCTGGGTAGAAGGTGATTCCGCCTAACACAAATCAATCGTGCCTGTGTTCCGGATAGTGGGCCAGCGTAGCACTACATACATTGAGTATGTTCCAACAGAGACGAATGCTCCGAATGACTATAGAACACTATTTAATGTGTCGCCTGATCGGGTGGAGTTAATCACGATTTTCTATCTCATTATAATAATTTAAAAAATCTAAATTAAAAATAAATATATTTTCAACTTTAATATACATATAATTTAAATTTTACTACTTCGGGAATAAAACTATATAGTGTTTTTACTAAGTTGAACACATGTTTGTTTCACCGATATTTTGTAAAATTTTTGACTCTCAATGTTTTAGTTGAGTTTATTTAATGTATCCTTTGGGTTTGCTGAAATTTCAACATAGTGTCCCGAAATATTCAAATATATGAATTTTTTACTATTTGTTATACTCTTTTGATTATTAGATCCTTACGCCAACTTACTATTCAAGATCGATATCTTATCTTATTTATTTATGATGGGCATATTTTTATATTTTTAATTTTCTTTTTAAAATAAAGGAATATAAAGTCAAATCATCATATAAGATTGAGCAGCCAGCTACATTCTCGCTGGACTTGATATCGGTTTACCACTAAACACAATATCGTTTAGTGTTATCAAGAATTCTCATTAAAAATTCCAGAATTTTTTTCTGTTTTTCTAAAAAATCATTCATAAGTTTAAGTTTATATTACATAATATTTACACACTGTTCCGCATTTACACATAGCCTATACTGTAACACATACAGGTATATTTTTTAACAACTAATCGAATTTTCTGGCATGCTATTGACTAGATAAATAAGAAATGCATAGGGTTTATACAGCAAGAAGATACATATTTCTGTTGTTCATGAAATCAAATTAGGAGGTGGCTTGGGGGATTTAAAATTTTATTTATTTAAATACGAAGAGAGCTTGTTTTCCTACAGAAATGAATAGCCCTAAATATTTCGTTTCTAATGATATATAATTTTGTATACATAAAATTAAAATCAAAATGTAAAATACAAAATTATGTAATATTAAAAATAAACTTTCAGGTAATCTATGAAATAAAATCTGTCAAATTGTCTAATAAACAATAATTTCTTTTATTTTAAATTTATTTTTAATATTAATTAAGTAAATATTTGGGATTATTTAGGTAAATAGAAAAAGAGTACAAATTCCTATTTGAAATAAAATTTAATTTAATATCCCAGAGCCGCACTGTCCCGTAACTGAATTTGATCAACTATAGAAATGTGTTCTATTTGCTGTATACGTCTACATGTCTATTTTATCTAAAGTCAACTAGTTAATCAGAAAAATATATTGTCTATTTTAAAAATACACTCTGTATAGTTACGAGATTTTGCCCAATCTTATGAAAAGTCCATATTTTTCTCCTAGTCTAGAACCTATTTTGTCATTTCTCATATATCTGTTGCAATACATCTTTTTTCCACATTCCCTACTTTACCTATAAAAGGGTCGGCAAGTTTTTACAAATTTTGTACTTTTAAAAAAACTTTGATTTAATTTATCATATTAAATTTAAAACAATATTAATATGAGCTAATATTAGAACTACATCGGATCGTTGTTGTTTTTACATTTTAAACTTTAACTTATCAAAAAAAATAACATAACTGAATTTTTAATCAGATCTAATATTAAGAATCACATATATATCATTTGTCTTTCATAAAATTTTCTTCTACATTGATTCTGTAGAAAATTAAATGAAATTATTAATGAGCTATTTTACGTCGGGAAATGAGCATCTTATCAAATATATCAAAACTATTTAATTTCTGCAAATAAATCTAGGAAAAGTGTTGGAGCAAACAACAAACGGATTTAAGTGAGTACGGTGGTGTGATTTAAGTTACAGTATTCGAATCCAGATATCTCGGTGAGTCCGGCCCTTGTACAATAATTGGGATTAAATTTCTGATGTAAGAAGTTGCAAAAATAAATAAATAATTGTTTTAAGGATCATGAAATGTTGAAAATTTAAGGAAAATGAGTTCTGAAATCGATTTTACAATATCGCTAGACGTATAGAATATATATGTATATTGAAATATATTTTTAAATTCAGTTTACCATGGAATAAAAATGATGGAAGCGAGAAATTTCGACACCGCCATTGAGATAAGATCCCTTGATCGTCTTAAATTGCATTATAAGTGATTGCTCAGGAAAACGACTTCTACCGTTTGATCGAACGTAAATGCAATATAAATTAAAATATCTCCTTTCTCCAATAACTTAAACTCGGCTGCGGACTCTGAAACTAGATTTATTGAAAATCGCTAATTAAATAATATATTGAGAAACTTTCCGCATTATAAAGATTACAGATATTATATCTAATTCAACAAGGGCGCAACAATGACTGTGATAATGAGAACCTGAGTTCTATTTTTCACACTTTCTTCTCCAGGTTCCCTTCTACTAACATTTTTGGAGTTTGACGGCTAGCGGCTTCCCTTTTAATACTGAGAAATCGAGGTCGATTAACACATTTTCTGTTAATTAAAGTTAATACTTGGTTCTCCCTGCGATAACATCGTAGTGGTTATAATTTTTGGATGATAATTAAAATTAACGTGCAAGGTGCAGAATTATATCACTTAAATTTGTTGCAGAAAAGACACGCCTGATTCAGTAATGAGTAAAGTAGCGTGACGATATATGAATTTAAATATTTTTACTTTGGGTAGTGAATAGAAGTATTATATTTATTTTTAAGTGAGCATCCAAAAATAAATATACATTTTATATCGCTGTCTGATTAAATATAACTTTATGTATTGGAACTACAAAAACTGTAGTAAACATTAACATTCGAAAATAATATGCTCCTTGATATATGAGTACATATTTTTTTCTTATGCTTATTCTTTCTTTTTCATGTATATTTTGTTTCTTACTTTATTTGTTTCATAATTTATAAATTGATTTAATCATTTCCTTTAATTCAACCGTATTTCTACTTTTCTCCTTCCGTAAGCACACTATATTTTTGTTTCTTGCCTTATAATTATTTTCTTTCTTTTCATGCTTTTATTTAATATTTTATTTTTATCTTGACTTTCTATTTTCAGTACCTGTTATTCTTGACCGACATATTCCTTTAATTTAGCTTTTTTATTTTAAGTATATCATGAACTTTAGTATCTTATTTTGATTCACTATTCATTAGAGTTTCTATGGTATTGGTGATAAGCGTTGGGCTTGCTAATTTCCCTGTCTAATTAGTATGTGTCAAATTTATGACCTTGACTTTGTTACTTGTAAATTTACCTATATTAATATTTATATTTATTTAGAACAATTTTAGAGGAAGGATTTTTTAAACGAGAAATATTTTATTTTCCTGGATAAGATATTTTATCGGTAAACATTGAATATTATCACATTAACATAAATGGAAAAATAAAAAACTGTAATTCACATTTAATAAATTTATATAAATAAAAAATAATAAGAATAAATATTTCTACTGGTGGTTTGAAAATGTTTTTTTATAAGATCGTTTACTAAAATGAACGAATTTAGCATATCCTTTTGTTAGCAGTCTATTTTAATTTTTAATTAAGTAAATAGTTCCATTTTGATTAGCATTTATAAAGTGTAACATTTAGATATAAATTTTTATAATTGTTGCTGAATACGGTTTCAGCGATGATTATATGTAACAGAAAATAAATAAAAAGCTTGTCTTAAGCTTAAATTTTAATTATATAACTTGAAAAGTGAGTCTTCTCTTTCATAATAAGTATACTTCATTGCAAACAACAATTTGCCATCTTGTCGTAATATTTACTAAATAGAAATAACAAAGAAAAACTACATTTGGTATGAAAATCCTGTTAAACTTACAATAACGGAAAATACAAATGCTTTTGAGATTTGTTGAGATTCCATAAAGTACGTATAAAGTCGTATGCTAAACGACTGCAATCATCGTTGTTCGCGGCGACGGAGGTAGGAATAGAAATCATCAAGTTTACTCCGCCTGTCTCATGTCGTCCGCAAGGAAACGACTATAGTTTGTAGGAGATCTGTAGACTCAGATAAAGAATGAATCTGTTTTTATTCAACATACTTAAATATTTACGTCTTTAAATTATCTCCGGCTTACACAAATTGCCCAATTCAATAGAATTAATCAAACTAATAGAATATTAAAGCGGAAAATATAAATTCAGGTAAATAAAATAGAACAGTAGCATCTGCCTGTGCTCAATATTTAATTACTCGGTTACAAATTTTACCATGTATATGCATTATATATTACTAGTTGATTCAGTATATACAACTGGAAATGGGAAAATATATAATAAGGGTTCCAAGGCCTTTGAACAAAATATGTAGGATATATCAGTGGTATCGAGTCGGCCTGTGGATCTTGAGAACATTGGTTCGATCCCCACAGCCGACAAACAATTTTCACCAATTTAAAAAATCTACCCCTGTGGCTCCTCCTCCACTAATATCTTTGGAGGCCGTGATTTGACGGCTGGTAACCGCACTTCACGCGAGAAAAATATATCACTTACCGAGATCTGCTTAGGCAGAGTGCCACACCCAGTGATGGGTAAAAGGCGTGATGATATATTTATTTATTTATTTATTTATTTTATCAAATCTAGTCATAAATGTTATTATACTTAAAATAACAATCTAATAAAACATACATTTATATAAATAAAATAAAACTTACACTTGTTTAAAGCGGTAGGCATTTTGCGATCGAGATGTTAATTATTGTATAGGAGTAAATACGTATACTTAACATACCTAGAGGTGCAATGAATGACTTGTCGCTATACGTATTTTATTCACATATGTGACAATATTTTTTTATATACAAGCTGACCCATCGGTCTGTATTTTTTAATTAAATTATTTTAAATATTACTGAAATTTTTTTCAACCAAACTTTTTATTTTAAATTAAAATGTCCATATATCTGCAATACAAATTTCTCTACCGGATGTCCCATTTTCGCGAAATGGTATACAACTTTAAATTTTTAAATGGAACATTTTATATAATTTCGCGATATTTTAAAGATTCTTTGTTTCTCTTTAAAACAGTTTTAATTCATTATAGTCTTAAAATGCTTACTAATTCGTCTTCTGTAAAATTTATTTTTATGTAAACAAACTAATTAAATTATAATAAAGAAAAATAGATAACTAAGTAAGAGAAGCAAGTGATACTTATCAAAGCTCTGACTAATAACTAATCTAATTGTTTAAACTAGGAAATTCATGGTATACTTTCTGTGTGTGAGTATTTATTAATTAAAACATAAATAGTTTCTATATTGGTCAACCTTGCGATGTGCTACACCACCTCCGATTTTGATGAAACTTGTGAAAAGTTTGCTCTCAGCGTCCTAATTATGGGAAAAATACTAACTATTGGCGGTCGGAATCGTATGACCTTGAAATCAATGTTTATTGTTTTTAATTCGGTAAACCTGCAGGAGAGCTACTGCACCTTTGATTTCGCTGAAAATTTGTGAAAAGTTTCCTCTCAGCGAGCAGAATATAGGAAAAATACTAACAATTGGCGGTCGAAATTATTTGACCTTGAAATCGTAAAAAAACACACCAATAACCATGCCTAACCTATTACAGAACGCATTTTTATGGTAAAAAGAAATAAACGTAAAGTAAATTATACTAAAAATACTAACAATTGGCGGTCGAAATTATTTGACCTTGAAATCGGCGTTTGTTTGTTTTTATACGTATTATTCAATGTAGTGTGTGTTTGCGTGTGTGGATGTGCGTGTGTGTGTGTGGTGTTTTTTTTTTTACATAAAAATGAGTTCTGTACTAGGTTAGGCATGGTTATTGGTGTTTTTTTTTCGATTTCATAAACATTGATTTCAAGGTCATACGATTCCGACCGCCAATAGTTAGTATTTTTCCCATAATTAGGACGCTGAGAGGAAACTTTTAACAAAGTTTCATCAAAATCGGAGGTGGTGTGGCACATCGCAAGGTTGACCTCTATATTGATAATTTTAGAACTATAACGAATCAGCACTGTTTTAAAGAGAAACAAGTGATCTGCATATCATTTAACAAAAATGGAACACTCGGTAAAAAATATACTGTAGATATGTGTGCATTTTATTTTAAAATAAACTTTGAAAAAATTTCGCTAATATGTAAATAATCGCACAAACAAAACTACAGACCGATGGACCATCCTATATGTACACTGTGTTCTTGGATTACGTTTTATTTAAGATTTTAGAAAAAATTCAAAGGAAGAACAATTTTTGATTAATTTCAAAAATATTTAAGTTATTAAAACTTTTAATTAATGCAAGGTTTTTTTATTATAACTTGAACTATTTAATGATATTAATTATGGTGTGTACCAATATGATAGCGATTGTACTAGGGTTAATACATGGCGGTGGTACTCTCTGTACGGTGGATAGTAAATTTTAATTTTCATTCCTTAAACTACAAATTTACGTAATTTCATATACACACCACACACACACAAAATTAATAAAGAGTATTAACATGTCATGAACTACAGATTTTATAGCTATGTTTGCTCGTATATTGAAAAGACTGCTTTGTTTGTAATTTATTGCTTAAATTAAATTTACTTTCATTTGCGTTATTAATATATTAGTAGATATTGATGTTAAATAGTGTATTGCAACAGGTACCCACCTAAACAAGATAGCTAGATTTATTTAGTATTCCCTGAAATGCAATATTAGCAAAACTAGAAAGTAATTCATAGAGGCATCAGATTAGACGGGATATTCTGGAGACCTCTTAATATGGCGAAAGAAAACCAAAATTATTTATAATCATCAGTTGGCACGAAACTTACATAGGTACTGATAAGTATCCGTATTCCCATACGTACAGGAAACTGCGGTATCAATTGGTTTATCCTACACGTCGTGACGTAACGATAATGTTCATTAATATTTGAATTAAAATTGTAGTATTTCTAGTAATATGTTGCATATAGCATTATTATAGTGGAGAAAGAAACAAAAATGGATATTTCCGCTGAAATCTCAAAACCGAAAATTTTCAAGATTACAATACTTCCTTTACTTCGTACAAGGAAGTTAAAACAGTTGTCTACAGGAAGATGAACTACTAACTCCCTCAATACAACTAATCGCCTGTTTGTGAGCGACAAAGATATGAGCTGCCGAACAGAAAGCACCCCATAAGTTATTTTAAAAGAGATTCTATTAATGGATCCGTTTTCAATTGTTATATATTCAGATAATTTTTCAAGTATCGACGCACATAACTGAATCTTTTTATAGATGTACGAGATAACTGCCGCACAGTCAGGTCTCCACGTTCCCAGTTCATTGTGGGTTGTACTAAGAATATGAATTTTACTGAATGATTATTCATCCGTATTTCAAAACCACTAGCCTGTTCCTATTGCATAAGTTTGGTTATAGATCCGTTCGGAAGGAAATCAATTGTGTTAAACCACTGCAAGAGTGATTTCATATCTTAATTCAAAAACGAGTAATTTCCCTCTCATTTAAGCCAAAACAAAAACTATCAACAACGTATCATCCGCGTATTAAATAATTGCGGTTCTCTCTTCGACAGCCCCCAGACAAGTAATTGGCAAAAATTACAGAAAAAAAATATATACATACATATATTTATATATATATATATATATATATATATATATATATATATATATATATATATATATATATATGTATATATGTATATATGTATATATATATATATATATATATATATATATATATATATATATATATATGTATATATATATATATATATATATATATGTATATATATATATATATGTATATATGTATATATAAGTTATGTAAGGACACACCCCGTATTTCATAAGATTTCATAAGAACAATAAAGAGTTGCATCACTCATAAAATGACCATTCAGCATAATATAATCTAAACTCTTGGAAAAGAGATAAGTAGTTTGAAATAGAATAGATCATAAGTTTGTGCAACTCCTGTTCTATACTTTGTACGAGCAACATCTAGCTCTTGTGTTTTGTGAAATAAACTTTTTAAAAATAATTTTGTATTACTCAAAATTATAACTGGCGCAGTCGGTAGGATTTACCAAATAAGTTTACGTGATTCGGAAATTCAAAACGAATTCAATCCGTTAAAAATCTGTAATCGTCATTTTCAAGTGTTTAAAACATTGGTAACGAACATCATTAACTCAAACACAAGCAGAGCTCGATAACGACAACCGAAAACAAGTTTACGTGATTCGGAAATTCAAAACGAATTCAATCCGTTAAAAATCCGTAATCGTCACCTTCGAGTGTTTAAAACATCGGTAATAAACATCATCAGTTACATAAGCAAAGTGAGAGATCAAGTCGTCGCCAGCGAGTTCTTCGACAACAGGCGTACGTCCAGTCAGAACCGCTACAGTCAAGACTTCGATCATCTTCAACTACGGGAGTCACGAGTCGCAAATTCCACGAACGAACATCGAGGAAGCCGACCCAACCCTTCTTCAAGCAACGTTGAGAGCACATCAACTAGAAGACTTTATTTCAACTAGTAATGTTAAAAACAGTGTTACTGTCACTGTAAGTAAAATTTTAAATTTTTATATTTATATAATATTGTACTAAAAACAATCCAACTGGATTTACTTATTTCAAAATTAGAAAGTCTAACTCTTAATACAGACACAATGTCTATACCAGCCGCACCCCAAGCAAATATTTTTGCAAATCTAAATAACGATATTTTGAGAATGTTGGACTTAGCACCGACATTCGACGGAGACGTAAAAACCCTGTCTAATTTTATTAATACTATAGATGAGATGTGTACATTAATAATACAAACTAATCCCTCTGAAATAACACGTACAATAGTAGTAATGACTTTAAAGAATAAAATTAAGGGTAAAGCAGCTCAAAATTTAAATATGAGTTCTATTAACTCATGGACAGCATTAAAAGAACACTTATTACAAAATTTCTCTGATACACGATCCGAACACACAATTATGTACGAAGCTACACACTTTAAACAATCAAAGGAAAGCATTGTTGAGTATTATAATAAATTTAATGAATTATTTTTAATTTATAAATCGAAAATCGAATGCAAATTCCCAGCAGAACTAAGTACAGCTATATTAGGTAACTCGTTACAATATTTTGTGCAATGTTTCATTAACAATTGCAAAGAACCTTTTAGAAGTCAGTTATCCGCACGTAATCCGACTAAATTAACAGAAATTTTAAATCTTGTAACCAATGATTTGCAGTATATCCATGTACAACAAAAAATTAATCAAGTTCAAAATCAAAATCAGAAACCAATTTATAAAAATCAAATTCACTTTAACCCACCAAAATACCAATCTCCAATGCACCGATTTCCTTTCCAACAACAACAATCACAACAATCATATCAACCAAAGCCTTTTGCACCATCTACAAATATCAGAAATGCGACAAATAGAAATCCTACTCCTATGAGTATACAATCACGACAGGCACCACGCCAAAATTTTAATCAATCACGACAAAACTTCAATCAACCACGTGAAAATTATATTGCTGAAGAATTATTCCATCAAAATTTAGAAAATGAAAATGAATCCCAAAATCAAGATGAATTTTTTGAAATCGAACAAAATCTCGAGATCGAAAACGACAACGAATTTATTGAAACTACCGAAAATGAAAATTTTCACGTAGACAAATCACCCACATTGAGTCTTTAACAAACAATTTTAGCAAATTACCGTTCATTCAAGTGTCCCAATTTAAAATTCTTTTAGATACTGGTTCTACACAGAACTATGTACACCCAAAATTATTAAAATCAAATACAACAAAATTCCCTGAAAATTTTATAATACACACCTGTAATGGAAAATCTACTGGTTCAGAGTTTACATTCTTTAAATATAAAAATTATAATTTAAAATCTTATATATTTAATTTTCATAAAGACTTTGATATTTTAATAGGCGTACCGGGAATACAATTATTAAAAGCAAAATTTAATTTTGAGAAAGAAGAAGTAATATTCTTAAATAAATATAAGTATAAATTCCAGTATTTAAATCAAAGAAATGAAACAAATTTTAATATGGAAATTAATAACCAACAAATTAGAGACGAACATTTAAATGATAACGAAAAAGAACAATTAACAAAACTTATACGTAAAAATAAAGATCTTATTCTGAAAGAAGACCAAAAATTAACCTTTACTAATAAAATTAAACATCATATAAAAACCACTGATAATATACCTGTCTATTCTAAACAGTACAAATACCCTGAAACATATAAAGTAGAAGTACAAAATCAAGTAGAAAATATGTTAAAAGACGATATAATACAACACTCATACTCCCCATGGTCGTCACCTATATGGGTTGTACCTAAAAAACAAGACGCCTCAGGCAAACAAAAATTCAGAATGGTAGTTGACTATCGTAAACTGAACGAGAAGACAATCGATGACAAATTCCCTATACCTGACATAACCGAAATCCTTGAAAAACTTGGCAAATCAAATTACTTTACTACTATCGACTTAACATCAGGCTTTCACCAAATTGAAGTACATTCCGACGATATTCCAAAAACTGCTTTTTCGACTAACTCCGGGCATTACGAATTCAAGCGTATGCCTTTCGGCTTAAAAAATGCGCCATCAACCTTTCAAAGATTGATGAATTTTGTGTTAAAAGATTTAGCTAATAAAATTTGTTTTGTATATCTCGACGATATAGTAATACTAGGGACCTCTCTTCAAGAGCATCTATAAAATATTGAAAAGGTTTTTAAAAAATTACGGGAAGCAAATTTAAAAATACAATTGGACAAATGCGAATTTCTCAGAAAAGAAGTCGCTTATCTCGGACATATTATAACAACCGAAGGTGTAAAACCAAACCCCGATAAGATTCAGGCTATAAAAAATTATACAATCCCAAAAACGAAAAAAGAAATTAAATCATTTCTAGGACTTCTTGGCTATTATCGACGATTTATCGAAAATTATTCAAAAATTACAAAACCGTTTACAAACTGTTTAAAGAAAAATAATGAAATAGATATTAACAATAAAGAATATAGAGAATGTTTTGAAAAATGTAAGACGCTTTTATCTAATGATCCCATTCTCCAATACCCAGACTTCACAAAAGACTTTATACTTACGACAGACGCAAGTAACTATGCCATAGGCGCAGTGTTGTCACAACGAGACAGAAATAATAAAGACCGTCCTATTGCCTTTATATCACGCACGTTAAATAATCATGAAATCAACTACAGCACAATAGAAAAAGAACTTTTCAGTATTGTATGGGCCACGAAACAATTTCGTCCGTATCTGCTAGGACATAAATTCAAAATAATTACAGACCATCGTCCACTCGTCTGGCTAAACTCTCTTAAAGAGCCAAACCAAAAACTAATACGTTGGCGATTAAAGTTAGAGGAGTTCAACTATACTATTGAATATAAAAAAGGATCTCAAAATTATGTAGCCGACGCACTTTCTAGAATTAAACCTAAATTTGAAATTAAATATCATGATACTGATATATTTGAATCAAATAACCCTTTAGTCCATTGTATCTCAAAAGATTTAGAATTATCTCAAGGATTTGCTAGACAAGTTAAAGAAAAATATCCTATTGAAAAATTATTTAATTTAGATAATAAAATCTTTATTCAAAAACAACCAAGATTAATATTACATTTAATTACTAAAGATCTGTATTATAAAAAACCAATAATTCAAAAAATAACAAAATGTTTAGAAAAACTTTTAGAATTCTGCATACAAAACGATATCGATCAAATCGATTTACCTCGCATATGTTCAGGACTAGATAAAAAATCATGGACAAAAATAGAAAACTTAATAACTGAAATTTTCGGAAATACATCCATAATTTTTAATGTTTTTAATAAACCAAAAGAGTTAGAAATAAATTTAAACTCCGACACTGACTCAATCATTGTTGAAACCGGCTCAGATAGCGAAACTACAGACACCGCACATTCAGACGACGAGAAGCCGATAAACGGTTTATCTTACTTAGATTCCCCTATCAACACCTGTAAAAATCAAATCGTAGTCAAAGAGACAAACGGAAAGAACGAAATTAAAATAAATAAATTATTTGATAACAAAATTCAACGGCTTTATTTTTATTTAAATAAAATAAATTGTAATCAGATAATAATGAATTTTATAAAAGACTATTTACAGCCAGGTATTACATATTATTGCCTAATCCCTGACATTTTTAAATTAAATTTTAACGGCGTATTACAAACGTACTTTGACGCAGGAAGTTACAAACTCGTATCCTGTAAGAAAATGACTAATGACATAGAAAATAAAGAAGATCAACAAATTACCATAAAGACCTATCATGAAAGTAAAACCAACCACAGAGGCATAACTGAAACTCATAATAAATTAAAATCAATATATTACTGGCCTAATATGATAAAAGATATACAAGAATACGTTAATAAATGCAGCGTATGTTTAGCCACCAAATATGAAAGAAACCCCATACAGATCTCACATATTCTAACACCAACAGCTGAAAAGCCTTTTGAGAAAATACACATTGATTTATTGTCTCTTGAACAAGTAAAAATTTTAACTATAATAGATTCTTTTTCTAAATTCGCAGTAGGTTATATTGTTAAAGATAAGAATGCTATTACTATACTAAATAAATTAATAAAATATTTTACTCATTTTATAATTCCAAAAGAAATCGTTTCTGATAATGGTTTAGAATTTAATAACAAAACCATTCAAAATTATTTAGCTGTGAGAAAAATCAACATTCATTACATTTCAATCGATAACCCCAAAAGCAATGGAATAGTCGAACGTTTCCATTCCTCATTAATAGAGCAAATGAGAATAATAAATCAGAACCCTGTTATAAAAACTTTGAAATTAAAAGAAAGATTGAATTATGCTTTATTAGGCTATAATAACAGCATTCATTCAATTACTAAAAGAACCCCTTTAGAAATAATATATGGACAAAATTTTGAATCAAATTTAAAACCTGAAGAAATAATAGTAGACGAATACCTGCAGAAACATATAGAAACTTTAAAAGAAATAAATGAACAAGTAAAACATAATATTGAAAAGAGTAAATTAAAATATTCCACACCACAAGAAAAACAATTTGATATTCCTAAACGAGTTCACGTTAAAATAAACAAACGTAACTCTGGTAAAATTGAAAAGCCTAAATTTAAACAAATTACAGTAAAAGCATTAGTACACGAAAGAGGCCAAATATTAGACGATCAGAACAAAAAACATAAATTGTCACAACTCAAAAAGCCTCGTATTGTTTCAGATTAATCTCACTCGGCTTATCACAAATTATACGTGATGAACATAACCCTGGACTTAACATACTCGAACTCGGGACTGTCCATATAAAGGTAAACACCCAAATAATAACCCTTAAAATATCTCTAGAAAAATTATTTGAACAACAGAACATATTAGAAAATAATGTGGACACGCTATATCAAAATTTAGAAAAATATAAATTTGATAATAAAATAACAAATTATAAAAGTATTTTAAACTCATTAATAAGCCATATAAAAGAAAAGACTCAATTGCTAAATATTAAAAGAACAAAACGCGGTTTAATAAATGGCTTAGGAGCAATTATAAAAAGTATCACAGGAAACCTTGATTCAGAAGATAAGGAAAAATATGATCAAATAATAGAAAATATTAATAATAATCAAAAAGTAATTTCAGATAAAGTAAATACTTTAATTAAAAGTAACAATAATATTACAGCCCAATTTAATGATAAAATTAATATTATAAATGAAAATAATAATTTATTAAATATGAAATTAAACAATATCCAAAAAGATATTGGTAAAGTATTAGATGAAATAGATATTATTAAAGCGCAAAATTTGATAAATGAATTTATCCAGGTCAGTCAAGACCTATATTTTTCTATTGTTCAGCTAGAAGAAACATTGACTTTTTGTAAATTAAATACATTACATTTTGGAATAATTAATCATGAACAACTTTTGTATGAATTAAATAAAATAGATGATAAATATTTGAGATCAATTATAATAAATAATATTCAAAATAGCGATATCCTGAAGATGTATTGTTCCTATAACAATCCAAATCTAATTATTCTTATCGAATCCCCATCTAACACCCGAATAAAAGATATGATCCAAATAACTTCCATCCCTACTAGAATACATGGAATATACGAAACTATAAATATAAAAAACGGATTATATTCCAAAGACAGTTGTAAAATCAAACCACTCAATAAATGCATTAAACTCAGTAAAACCGAGTACTATTGTGATTCGGAGAGCAAAGAATATGATAAATGCATAGACAATATTGTATGTTACAATGACTTTCAGTTTTGTGATTACGACAACATATCACATATAAACTCTATTATAAAAATTCAAAATTCAAAATTAAATTACTTATTTTTCCCAAATAAAATTGAAACAAAATACAATTGTAATAATAATATGAAAATAGAAAACTTAGAGGGAATATACTATACCGAAAATTGTGAGGTTAATAACCAAATTGAGTTAATTAATAACTTTGGAATTTTATTGGAATATAAAAATAATATTAATAATACTCGAGTAACATACTTAGAAAACATAATAAAGAATGTGACACAATTTAAAACCGAGGAAATCAATTCCATAGAATTAGAGAACATTTATAAAAATGTCTCAAATAATTATATTCATTATATAATAATTTATATTGTATTAGTAGTTATAGTAATTATAATTATTATGTATTGTATTAAGAAATGTAAGTGTAAAGATTATATTATGAAGAAATCAAAAGACAAAATTAATCATGGGATTGAAGATATTGAATTAAATCAAATTTAAATTATAAAAACTTAATTGTTAAAAAAAATAAAGTTTTCTCTAAGGGTGGAGGAGTTATGTAAGGACACACCCCGTATTTCATAAGATTTCATAAGAACAATAAAGAGTTGCATCACTCATAAAATGACCATTCAGCATAATATAATCTAAACTCTTGGAAAAGAGATAAGTAGTTTGAAATAGAATAGATCATAAGTTTGTGCAACTCCTGTTCTATACTTTGTACGAGCAACATCTAGCTCTTGTGTTTTGTGAAATAAACTTTTTAAAAATAATTTTGTATTACTCAAAATTATAACTTATATATATATATATATATATATATATATGTATATATATATATATATATATATATATATGTATATGTATATATATATATATATATATATATATATATATATATATATATATATATATATATATATATATATGTATATATATATATATATATATATATATGTATATATATATATATATATATATATATATATATATGTATATATATATATATATATATACATATATATATATTATATATATATATATATATATATATATATATATATATATATATATATATATATATATATATATATATTATGTAACCCTATTAGATCGAGATCAGCGATCAACCTAAACAGTGGTTGCACCAGAGGTCTATTCATACGACCCATCGAGTTCACCAGGCCAAGCAGTTCGCAGAAAGAGGCATCCGTCAACTGAACGTCATCAGCCCCTCGCAACAACAGAGATGTCAACAATACAGATACTCACTATAAGTCTGTAAGTCTCATTGTTTCTTTATAATTTACCAATCACATGTCAGATAACGAATCACAGTCATCTGATACAAATCAAGAACTTGAATCACTAAGTATCTTATTAAATAATATTACTTTACAACCAAACAGGTTGAATAATTCTGAAATTCATAGTATAACTAATACAAATAATTCAGAAATCAAAATGACTACTTACACTGATATCAAAAATCTCGCTAGTGTCATTCCTGAATATAATGGTGATGTAAATAGATTACCAAATTTTATAATACAAGTAGATTTGTTCTACGAAATTTTACAATCAACAATTATAAATGCATTGCAAATGAAATACGCATTTTCATTAGTTTTAAGTAAATTAACAGATAAAGCTGTAAATCTAATTAACTAAAATATTTTTAAAGACTGGACAGATTTAAAAAGATATTTATCCGAAAATTTCGAAGATAAACTCACTAAAGAAACTATTTTATTAAAAATTTTGAATACTAAAAATACGAATAAAATATATGACACTTTAATACAATTTAAAAATGATTTTGCAAAATATAAATCAAAAGTTCACTTATTACCTTATAATACAGCTCAGAAAACTATATTAATAAATGAAATACAAGAATTAGTCGTAAAACATTTCTTTACATTATTACCAATTCACGTCCGAGGATCTTTTATTACTAACAACCCCACTACATTAGAAATGTGTGAAAATTTATTAACAAACGATTATAATTATGCACTTCAAACTTTTAAAAGTCCATTGTTAAGATCAGACAATCCTCAACAATCACAAAAAAACATTCCACAATAATATACCTCCACAAAAATTCCCAGGGCAACATTTCCCTTCCAAACCCATAAATGTTCAACAGAATTCTAATAAACCAAGCACGTCTTTTGCTCCTAGACAAAACGCTTATAATGTTGTTAGAACTAGATAACAATTTAAACCTCAACCTATGTCCGGAATAACAAAAACCACAATTCCTATGAGTACACAAACAATAAAACAAAACTATTTACAAGAAAATATCGAATACGAACCCGAAAATTTTGAAACATATTCTCAAGAAAATCAAAATCTTGACGAAAATCCAGATTCTGAAAATTACTCAAACGATAATAATTTTTTAAAGTTCATAGAGCCTCTAAGCCAAGTAACATAGTTATGACTTCAATCACAAATAATATTCCTGTTATTAAATTATCAAATTATAAAATATTAATAGATTCAGGATCAGATGTAAATCTTATTAGCGAAAATATGTCAAAATTATATAACTCAAAAATTGTAAGTGAGAATTTGACCTTTAAAACAGCCAATTCAAAAGTACATTGCAAAAATTCCATAACTTTAAAAAATTTTAATCAACCTCATAAATTTTTTATTCATAATTTTAATAAAAATTGCGATTTATTATTTGGTATAAATATATTAAAAGACTTGAAATGCGAAATAAATTTTGCTAATCAAAAAATGAAAATAAAAAATATAGAATTCCCATTTATCCCAATGTCAGAATCAAATTTTTGTAAATTAAATTCTCGATTAGAACATTTAAATAACACCCAAAAACAAAAAATTCACAAATCATTAGAACAATATCCTAAACTCTTCCCAAAAGATGGCGAAAATTTATCATATATTACTCACACTAAACACAAAATTGCTGATTACCTATCACGAATAAGAGAACCTTTCAAAATTAATTATGTAACCGGAGATGTAACTGAAACAGATATATTTTGTCATTGCGTTTCTAAAGATAATCGTTTTGGTAAAGGATTAGCCTTACAAATAGATGAACAATTTGCTAGTAAAAAGTATTGCGAAAATAACTTAAAAAACCAAAATATAATTATTCAAAATTTTGAAAATAAAGTAATCTTACATTTGTATACAAAAGACACCTATAAAGAAAACGTTAACTTAAAACAATTAAAATCTTGTCTTATCTCTCTAAGAGATTATTTAATCAAAAATGATTTATTTGAAATCAACATGCCATATTTATCATGTGGATTAGACAACTTAGAAGAATCTAAATTAATTCAATTATTAAATAACATTTTTAAAGATACAAATATCCAAATTAATAGTTATGAATTACCTCATAATCTTGCAAATTCACAAGAAATCGAGACTTTCTTAAAAAATCATTCAAACGAATCGGTAGACAGTTTATTAAATAACGTCGAAGATATAGAGAGAGAACTAGAAAGTTTATCAACCAACACTGTTCATTCCTCACCAGAAGAACCTATAAATGGTTTAAAATTTTTAGAAAACCGAATTAACGTTGCTAACAATCAAATAATAATACAGGAAGATACAGAAAATAAGGTAGAAACAAAAAGATTATTTAATCATAAAAAATTATATTTTCATTTAAACCAGAAAATAAAGAAACACAACTATTTGAATTTATTCAAAATTACATAGTACCTAAAATACGATATTATTGTATTTGCACGGACGAAATCGCTAACACTTTAAATAAAATAATACAGAGTAAGTTTGAATTCGGAACAGTAAATTTAATAAGAGTTAACCAACAAGTTGAAGACGTAGAAAACGAGAATGAACAGGACGAAATAATATTTAACTACCATCACGGAAAGACAAACCACCGTGGTATACTAGAAACTTATAATAAATTAAAAACAAAGTACTATTGGCCAAAAATGTCAGAAACTATAACAACATTCATAAATAAATGCGAAACTTGTAAGAAATGTAAATATGATAGACAACCCCCAAAATTAGAAGATCAACTTACACCAACCCCCGAACGACCTTTCGAAATTATAAATCTAGATATATTAACCCTCGATTCAAAATACTATTTAACAATATTTGACCAGTTTTCAAAATATGCTCAAATCTATTTTATAAAAAATAAAACTTGTAACAACGTCATAAATATAGTTTCAAATTTCATTAGAGAAAGATTACAACCACAAACAATCATTTGCGACTCAGGGAAAGAATTCGATAATTTAGCGTTCAAAACTTTCTGTCACAATAATCAAATAAATTTACATATTACATCAGTTGGTAACCCAAAATCAAACGCAATAGAAAGACTACATTCTACCCTTATAGAACATTTGCGAATTTTATTTCAAAAATATCCAAATAAAAATTTAGACGAAATATTGACGATAACTATACTAGCTTACAATGACACCATACATTCTGTCACGAAATTATCACCGAATGAAATACTATACGGTAGAGATTACTCACACATCCGACCAAGAACGACCTTAACAGACGAACAACAAATAGAATCATTTCAAAAAAATAAACAAATTGAACATGATAAATTACGAAATAAAATCGCGAACGAAAAATAAAAACGCTTTAAACCAAATAACACCCACACAAAATTCCAAAACGCCTTTCAAGCTTTCCTTAAACAAAATCCTAGACTGATAACAAAATTCAAAAAACCACTTTTCGAAAAAGTAAAAATTGATAATTATAATGATAAAAACCATACTATTGAAGTAAAAGGGAAAATTCATAAAAGAAAAGTAAAAATCGACAAGTTAAAATTATAATTTGTTAAAGATAATATCCTTATCTCAAATAAACGAAAGTATAAATTTTTGTTCCCTGCACACTTTCGATGTAAGTTATATATCTTTTGAAAATTTAAAACAAATGCTACCCATGTATGATATAGTTGAAATCTCAAAATTATTAACTGTTAATTGTTTTCATGATAAAAATAAAATATACTTTATAATAACCATTCCTGTTATGTCAGAGAAGACTCAAGATTTGTACCAAATGACAATGATTCCCTTTAAACAAAACGACATGTACAAGATACAACAATGTATATTGACAATAATGTTAAGGTTGATGATTGTTTAATTAATAATAAGCAATATTACTGTAAAACTAACAATATAAAAATAAGTAAATGTACTAACTAATTATTGTACAGCAATAATAGTAAATGTGAAATTAAACAAATAACATCCCATAATAATATAATTCGTATTCCAAATTCGAATGAATTAATTATATTTAGCCCTGATAAACAGAACGTTGAAATTGATTGCAAAAATATTAAAGAAATAAAAAGCATACAAGGAATATTTCAGATTTCCAGTACAAGTCAATGTAAAATTAATGACTATGTTTTCAAACCTTTTGTAAATAAATATAATGAAATAAAACTTCAGTTTCCACAACCATTGATATTAGAAATAAAACCAAACAAAAATGAAATTTTGCAAAATATAGAAGAATTTACAAAAGCTATTCCTACTATAAGACCACTGAAAGAATTAGACACTAAACATGAACCACATTTTACTATATTGTATGTATTACTAACTATTACTATTTTAACCCTCATATGTTATAAATTAATCAATAAATATAAGAATAAAATATGTAAAGGAAAGACATCTGATAAAATAAAAATCATTCAATTACCACTTTCAACTAATAAAGTAGAAAATCAGATTTCTTTTCCATCCACTATTTCTTAGCCATCATCTAGAAGGGGAGGTATTATGTAACCCTATTAGATGACGACATAACAAATATGTGATGAATGTCTAACGGAATCTCTCACGCTGTAATAAGAACCTTTCTGATAAGACACACTATAAATACGTGTGAAACAAAGACATGTTATCCTTTTTACTGTGAAAACTCTAAGTTACAACTGCTAAATAAAGTCTGTGTTGAAATCAAAATATTGTTTTTTTTTATTATATATCGACCACGATCATATAATTTATATATATATATATATATATATATATATATATATATATATATATATATATATATATATATATATATATATATATATATATATATATATATATATACAAACAGAGCAGTCTTTTCAATATACGAGCAAACATAGCTATAAAATCTGTATTCCATGACATGTTAATACTCTTTATTAATTAAGCACGAAACATTGATTAAAATTAAATTCAACGCTAGCAAATTTGCATACAGCTAAATCTAGATTAATACTCTCTGATTATAATGGAAACGGTTTCATGTATATTATGTAAAAATTATTTTAGTATCCGAATATTTTCGAAATTACTGTGTTGTGTATTTATATGCATTGAACTTTCGCCGTGTTAAAGTTATTCCTGTGAATTTGGAAGCCATAATTTGGTAACCGCGTAAATATATCACTTAACGATATCTGCTGGAGTAGAGTGCCACATCTATTAATGGGTAAAAGGTGTGATGATATATTTATTTATTTTATACACCTATATTTCAGGTAATATTATATTTACTCTTTCATGTTTTTGTCACAAATCAGGCACAGCTTTACACATTTGACTTGTCTTGTAATAACGGTGTATTTTTATTATTGTATAATATTTATATTAAATTAACGAGTTATTGAATTCATTATTTCATTCAAATGCAACGGATATCTGGTTACTACTCGATATCTGGTTAATCTACTTCCGAATACCGGAAAGTGATCCGATATCCGGCCAGTATCGGATATTTAAAGAAATATAAAAACAAATATTTTTTATTTTGTAGCTATTAGTTAGAATGTTAATATTTTGTAACGGTGGATTATAGTGAATAAATATAATTTTTTCAGCCGATTTCGCTTTCTTCTGAAAGAACCCCTCACTGTATACACCGCTACAAATAGCTTATAGGTTTTTCTTTGCAATTCTAAATAAAATGAAACATCGATTTAAGTTAGTATAGTAAGTTAAGCATCAAGGGAAGGAAACAAGCGATTATTCCCGCGTGTGAAGTTGGCAAACCGAGACGTAAGCGAGGACAAGGGATAATCGCGCCCTCCCGTGAAGCATATTATAGTTTTCGTAAAAAGTGCACAAAAATTACTGTCTTATCGGGACAAATGTCAAATATGAATTGCGTTACTAGTTACCTAGGAAACGCCGCAAACAGCTAATAATCGAGGTCTTCAGTGGACTGTTCTTCCTCATCCACCCTACAGCACCGAAAAAATGTTTCGTGTGAAATTTAGTGTACTACAGAATGAGGATATTAGAGATATGTATGTTCAGAAAATAAATGAATCTTTGCCTGTATGTGAACCTCATTTTGAATACAGCATAAATGATGTTTGGATGAAATAAAAGGACACAGTTCTTAAATGCGCGAAAGACGTTTGTGGTGAATGCAGATTAGGCTATTGTCCAAGGAATGCATGGTGGAATGATGAAGTGAAAGAAGCAATTGAGGTAAAAAAAGAGCTTATTTGCGATTTCTACATGTAAAAGATGTGCCTGTAAATTTACGTGATGAATGTTCGCTAACATATAAAAGGTTAAATAAATATGTTGAGAGAGTAGTGAGACAAAGTAAAGCGCGTTTTGATGATTTGAGGAGTGAAAGATTGACGAATGATTTTAGTATGCATAAATGAATGTTTGGTTGAGTGTGAAGAGATTGAGAGGTGGTAATGTAAGGGCGGTGAAAGCGATTAAAAGTGTGAATGGTGAGTTATTGTGGAATGAATTACATGTTAGAAATATATGGTGTGAGTATTTTAGCGGTTTATATGGTAGCGTAAATTGATCGAATTGTTGTAGTGAAAATGTAAGAGAAAATGTTAGAAGTGATGAATGGGATATAGATGAAAGTGATGTTAGTTTTGCATTGTTACGTTTGAAGAATGGTAAAGCTACTGGCTTGGATGGTATATCGAATGAGATGTTAAAGTATGGAGAAGAGAGATTATTTGATTGGTTAGTTTATTTATTTAGATTTTATTTGAAACGGTGTGTGGCTCCTGATGATTGGAAACGTGCTATCATTTGTCCTTTATTGAAGAGCAAAGGTAGTTCGAGTGATTGTACTAATTTCCGTGCGATAGGTTTGTTGAGTGTGGTAGGCAAGTTGTACGGGAAGATTCTCATTCACAAGGTACGAACCTTAACAAGCTTCAAGTAGAGTAATATGCAAGGTAGATTTTTGCCTGAGAGAGGGTGTGTAGATCAATTGTTTTCTCTTCGTATGATTGTTGAGAAATCACTTGTTAAGACCAAAAAGGTGTTATGTGGCTTTATCGATCTTAAAAATGATAGTGTTCATCGAGATATTCTGCGGGATGTACTTCTAGAGTATGGTATAAATGGTAATTTGTTAGGAGCGATTCGTGCATTATACGAAGATAGCGAGGCTGCGGTGAGAGTTGATGGTAGATTAAATGATTGGTTTTCTATAGATGTTGGCGTGAAACAAGGTTTTGGAATGTCTCCATGGTTGTTTAATTTATATATGGATGTGTTGTTACGAAAATCACTAAATTAGGCGGATGGTGTAGGTATTGGTGGTAGTGTTGTAATGGATGAATCTGAAGAGCAAGTGAGAAAGATGTTGGCGTGAAACAAGGTTGTGGGATGTCCCCGTGGTTGTTTAATTTATATATGGATGTGTTGTTACGAAAGTCGCTGAATGGGGCGGATGGTGGTAGTGTTGTAATGGATGAATCTGAAGAGCAAGTGAGAAAGATGTTGGCGTGAAACAAGGTTGTGGGATGTCCCCGTGGTTGTTTAATTTATATATGGATGTGTTGTTACGAAAGTCGCTGAATGGGGCAGATGGTGTACGTATTGCTGGCAATGTAGTGCCTGCGTTAGCTTATGCGGATGATGTAGTTGCAATGGGTGAATCTGAAGAACAATTGAGAAGAATGATTCTAAGTATAAATGAAGTAGGAAAAGGTTTAAGTCTATTACTGAATGTTGATAAATGAAAAGTGTTAGTGTTTGAGAAGAGTGATTTGGTGACTGACTGCAATGTTTTGGTGAATGTAGTGAGATTGGGTCAAGTAAATGAGTTTGTATACTTGGAGAGTGTGTTTTCGAGGGATGGACGTATTTATCGATAGATTGAAAGAAGAGCATCTGCTGGATGCAAGATATTGGGTGCTCTGGGAATCTTTACTCAGCACATGAATTTATCCAGAGATGCTCGATTGTGTGTTTATAATGGTGTATTAGTGCCTACGTTGATGTATGGTAGTGAATGTTGGGTATGGATGAAGAAACATGAACAGCGTATAACTGCTGTGGAAATGAGGTATTTGCGGGGTGTGTGTGTATATACTAGAAGAGATCGTGTCCGTAATACATTGGTGTATGATGAATGTGAGATTGGGAAAAATGTTATTAGAAGAGTGCGAATAAGTCAGTTGAGATGGTTTGGTCATGTGGAACGTATGTCGTATAACAGATTGGTGAAACAGATGTATGCTGGTGAAATTGAGAGTGAAAGTTTTCGTGGACTACCTAGGAACAAATGAATAAATATGGTTGAAAGGTGCTTGCGCGAACGAAAGATTGCGAGCAAGAAGAATAAACGAGTTTCTATGAAAGGATTTATGAATGTGATTGAAGCAAAAGTGGTGTGCCAAAATAGGAATGTTTAGCGAAAATTAATTACGGGATAAATATGTTGAATAAAGACAAGCGTATGATTCTTGATTTTAGATTCATTGGTTAGATTTTTCTAGTGTTTACCTGCAATAGTGTGAATCTCACCTTCAAAAACAAGCGCAGGAAGATGCTCCCTTCCTTTCTTATCTTTTTGATTTATTTTCTGTTTTTACTATACCGTGTCTAACTGCAATTGTGTTAAATATTTGTTTAAACAAGCTCAGGAGATGCTGCCTTCATTTCTTTATAGATTCGTAGTTACAGATGTGGTCGTAAGTGAAGATTTACGAGACAGGTTTACATGAGCGAATGGATGGATGTGAATGAAGGATTGTTGCGTGATGATGGATTTTGGTTGTAAGAAAGACAAGAGCTCGTATAGAGGAAGTGTTAATATGTTCGAAACGAGTATCATGTGTCAGGATGATAATGTTGACGTGAACTGATTTTTTTTTTATGAATGTTTTAGTGGATGCTCTATGTTTCAGGGGTTCGTGCTACCCCATTTAATGGGATATAGCGTGATGTTATGTATGTATGTATATATGTAAAAGTTTATGCGTCGCTCCTTGTGGAAAAAAATGTCGAGTTTTAATTAAGAAAAGAGTCAAGGTGAGATAGGTGAATATATTTTGAAAATAAGCATATTTGATTTATTAATATTTTAATTGTATATAAAAAAATATTTTATTACAGTTTTAATGTCAATATTTCAGTAACGATGGTAGCCATTTTGAAAGCCATGTAACTACATATTTTTTTACGAATGAAGATATTTCATTATTAATTCATAAAATAATATGTAAATTCATTTTTACTTGTAACTTTTGGACTGTAGTTCTAAGTGCTAAAAACGAATAAAAAATAACATACGACACACGGACAACAAATTTTTTCGTATTCATTCAGTTGTCGAATACGACTTCGGAAATTTTCTGTGTTCGGCTGAAAAACTATATTTTAGTTCTTGTGTCGTAAATAACTATTTTAACATAAAAGAAAATCTTTTGGAACTCATAGTTGATTTTTTATAGAATTTTAAAAATAACGGTTCTAAATTTTTCTCTCAAAAAATAAATAAAATTTGACAATAGTTATTTATTTAACTAACCAAGAAGCAGATTTACTACTACGGTGCAGCCGAGTCTATGAATCTAGCCAAGAAATGAATTTGCAGTATTTTCTTGTCAGTTCTTTAAAATTAATATTAATTTTGTGATTATTTTCATTACTTTTAATGTTATTGGCGTTATCATAGTCATTATGTTGTTATGAAATTATTAAGCAGTTATATGTAAAAACAAATTTGATGTTTATAATTCCACAAATGTCATTCTACTTCTTGTAAACCTTGTGCTTATATATCAAATTAAATTTATTTATTTATGTTACGCTGTACAACAGGATTTTAATCCCAATTACAGTACAGGATCCACACTCACCGAGCCGCCGTGGGATAGTTCATATAATTTATAGCTTGAGTGCGATTCGAACCCGGGATCTCCGAATTCAAATTCCGTAACGCTATCCACACCAGCATACTGAAGGAATTATATATGATAGACTGTGCCGAAGAAATATTTTTCCCATCGGAGAATAAAGAAGAGACATAATTGCAAATAAATTTATTAAATTAAATCATAAATTTAAAATTTGTTCCATAGCAACACGTTTACCGTCTAAGTGATAGAATGGGCTGATTTAGCGCAAATTATACCAGAAAGTCAGTCTGGATTTCGCAAGGGCCGCTCTTGCGTTGATAATATCTTTATTTTAAATGCTGCAGTCCAAATACAGCTGAGACTACCAAAGAAATATGTCTATGCAATTTTCATAGATTTCAAAAGAGCGTTCGACTCCGTTCCCCATTCTTTATTGTGGAACGAGCTGCACAGTTTGGGGATGAGCGGGAAAATTATTAGGATTTTAAGTAAACTATATGAAAATGCTTCTATGAAAATAAGATTGAAAGACTTTTCTCATACCCATAACATAGACATACACGAAGGTGTTTTACAGGGAGAAATCCTAAGCCCGTTGTTATTTAGCATGTTTTTAAATGATATAGAATCTTTCTTTCGTAGTAACGGAGCGAAAGGTTTAAATATTGATAACAACAATGATATACTAATGCTACTTTACGCCGACGATCTGGTAATATTTGCTGATTCTCCAGTAGACGTACAGCGTAAACTAAATATTTTAGAAAAATACTGCTCCAAACAAGGCCTTTCAGTAAATGAGACAAAATCAGAAATTGTTCGTTTTCACAGAGATGGTTCAACTAGTTACAAGTTCATATTTACATTTAAAGACAAAGAAATTAAAACCAATAACAAATATATTTACTTGGGTATTCCATTTTCAAGTTCATCCGTATTTGTGGAAGCGGGCAAAACAGCAATAGCAAAAACAAACATAGCAACTGGCTCTGTTTTAAATACCTTATCGTCCGCTAAAGCTAATGACTGGAATAGTAAAATAAAATTATACCCATCTATTATTACTAGCACGCTACTATATGCATCACAAATATGGGGTGTAAGATATACTGAAGAGATGGAAAGAGCACAAACAAATTATTTTAAAAGATTATTATTTTTACCGCAAAATACACCACACTATGTGATTCGTTTAGAAATAGGAATAAGAAAAATAGTAGTTGAAGTTTTAAAACTCGTAATTAATTGGATCATCAAATTATGGAACATGCCAGAGAGTAGATATCCAAAAATGTGTTACAGGCGTCTGTGTCATCTAGACAAGCACGCTAGCAATAAAATAAAATATAATTGGGTCTCGCAAGTAAAAATTATGTTTGCGAATGCTGGTTTTGCTGATATGATGGAATCAGAAAATGTTTCACTACTGAAGAACACCGCTAATTTAATATTATCTAACTACGAACAACAAGTAAGGGAAAGTGATTTAATTAAAGCTCGTAATGGAAAATTCTGTACTATTTACAAGCACTTACAAATTAAGGAGGGACCGCAGCCTTATCTAACATTAAATTGTTAAATAAACATCTGTAGAGTACTGGCCCAATTACGAGCAAGTAACATTCTTATGATTAGGGTAGTTATAAATAATATTTCCTACAAATTAAATCCACACGAGATGTGCTCCTTATGTAATAGGTATGAGCTGGAAGACTTAAAACATATTTTATATTATTGTCCAATGTATGAGCTCTTAAGAGAATCGTGGCTATCATCAACTTTGGAGAAAACATGTTCCTTTTTGTTTGGATATATCTAACAAAAATCAGGCCAATAATTTATTTTACTTCATGGCTAACGCTCTAAAACTACGCTCATTCTTATTAAATGAATAATTTAAAACATGGTATAAATAAGATATTGTATTTTACCAAAAATAATGAATATAGCATTAAGCTATTGTTATAAATAACTAAACTTTATCTATATATTTATTTTTATATTTCATTTGTACTGAATTTCTTTTGTATCAGGGTTCATCCTGGAAGACAAAATAAATATTATTATTATTATTATTACCGTCTAAGTAAAAATAAATTTTTATAGCACTGCCCGCCAATTATAAACGAAAACCCACTTTTAATGAAAAATATTATTTTTATATTATTTCTACATTTCCATACTTATTTCTACCGGCTTTGTAGTTGAATGCTTACTGGACTATGCCATGTGTCAGACATTGTAATCAGTGGCGAAGGCAACAGCGGGAAAACGGGAGAAGGAGCGTAACTGTAGGGACGGTGGATGACTTTGTATTAAAATTTTATCCTTAATCACAGCAAGCGTAATACACGTATTGTAGAATGAGATATATGTCGACAAAAAACTGAAGTAGATAATAATTATTTTAGTGGGTACCATCCACGCTTATCGTGTAGATATCTGTTCAGTAAATAGTTGCATGATCGCTCAATCTGAAAAATACATATTTATAGACAACTACAAAATAATAAATTCGCCACCTATGATATCTTCGCAAGGAGCTAAACATATCAGTATCAGAAGTATTTCCTCTTAAATGTGTATCTTGTGTAACAAGCCGTAAATGATAGATTAAATAATTCAATTTTGCAAGAAACACGTTGAGGTGTTGCCAGTGAACAGCGAAGAAAAGAGAAGAACGATGAAGATAAGCGAAGTCCGGGGAATTTCAGATCATTGATCACACCTAAAAACTTCCTAACAAGTTTCAACATGGTAACATTGTCATCGAGTTTTTTGATGCAGATAATTGGTTATATTTTGATGGTTCTAATACAGATAACAGTTTTCTTTTTTGTATTATATTATATTCGTAACTAAACAACATGTCTCTTTGTGCGCTGTTTTTTTGACATATTTATAAAATTACACCACAACCAATTTTTGAAAAGTAAAAAATATACAATCTATTTTATTTACTGGATGATATTTGATTTGTTTTAAGCAGTATTACGCCCAGTCATTTATATAATGTTTTAAAAGGATAAATTGACTATTGCAGTATTTATAATTACATTTTAATTATTAATTTATTACTAGGAAATAAGTGGTCGAAAAAATATGGACTAATGGTAAACTGCAATTAAGTTTGCGATTAAGACAAAATTGTTAGATAACTAGATTATCAAATGATATTTTTTATGCATAAGTTTAGAAGTACTCTGTACGAAAACAAGCCTATCTTGTTCTCCTTATTTATTCCAGTGTTATATATATATATATATATATATATATATATATATATATATATATATATATATATACAGGGTGAGTCTGGGAAGACCCCCCCCCTTAACTTTTTTATTATGAGTAATAGAAAAAAAATGGTTCATATGAAAGTTTTATTATTTTAAATATACTATTTGATGGCAGATGTAGATATTTTTTATAAAGTCAGGTTTACAAGATACGACTATCAACTTTTATTTTTTAAATAGCAACCTATAATTATTTTACTAAAATAAAAACCGCCATTTTTTTCTCTTTTCAACGGTGTATTAGTTTTTATTAATGTATCTGAAAAAATTCGAGAAAAATAAGAAAATTGTGAAATACTAGAAATAATTTTTATACAAATATTATAGGTGGCTATGTGAAAATAAACAAAATGTAACAGTGTTATACAACTTAACAAACTAAAGCAACAAATTCAGTAACAAAAACAACTTAAAACAAATGTTCAAAATTACGACCATGTTCTGTAATACAAAAATTTAAGCGTTGAACGTGATGTGTTCGAACATCTGCCAGCATGTTTCGCGAAATATTTTGGAAAGCATTTCGAATACGCTGTTTCATGTCTTCTGCATCTGTAGGTATCTTCTGGTAGACAAGATCCTTGACGTATCCCCAAAGAAAAAAGTTCATAGGCGTAAGGTCAGGAGATCTTGCTGGCCATGAAATATGTCCACCTCGTCCTATCCATTGTCCCCTCCAGTGATTATTTAAATAATTCCGAACATTACCGGCATAATGTGGTGGCGCTCCGTCATGTTGGAATATCAAATTTTGGCGGACATTTAATGGAATATCTTCCAATAATTCCGGGAGGATCATTATTAAAAAATTTAAATAACCGTCTCCATTCAATGGACCTTCAAAAAAATGTGGACCACCAACAAAATCTCCTATTATGTCACCCCAAACATTCAAGGACCATGCCCTCTGGCTGTCGACGTTCCGCATCCAGTGAGGATTTTCAGTTGCATAATAATGTATATTATGCCTATTTACGCAACCATTACTTTTAAAAGTAGCCTCATTCGTAAATAAAATATTAGATAATAGCAGCGGATTTCGTCTAATATTTTCCATCGCCAAATTGCAAAATCGAATTCTATTATTAAAATCTTCACCGTGCAATTCTTGTGTAAGGTTAATATGGTAAGGATGAAATTTATGTTTTCTTAAAATTCTAGACGCAGAACTTTGGCTAATGTCAATTAAATTTGATAAAGTCCTCGTACTGACATGAGGATTTTCGTAAACAGAAGCCAAAACCATAATTTCGGTTTCTTCATTTACCATAATATTAGATGTATTTCGTTTTGGTTTTTCTACTGAACCTGTTTCTCGAAATCGAGTAAAAATCCTCCTCAGTGATCTTAAACTCGGTTGCCGACGTCTAGGAAACCGCTCCCGGTAAATTCTTTTTGCCCTTCTCATGATTCCAGTCGATTCACCAATTATTAGAATCATATCTATTAATTCTTCTTTCGTAAACATTTGAAAACGTTTTTTTTATTGTTTGCAAAATAAGTTTAATAAAGTAACCAGCAAATGTATACTTTTTTGACATTAATTTAACACTGTTACATTTTGTTTATTTTCACATAGCCACCTATAATATTTGTATAAAAATTATTTCTAGTATTTCTCAATTTTCTTATTTTTCTCGAATTTTTTCAGATACATTAATAAAAACTAATACACCGTTGAAAAGAGAAAAAAATGGCGGTTTTTATTTTAGTAAAATAATTATAGGTTGCTATTTAAAAAATAAAAGTTGATAGTCGTATCTTGTAAACCTGACTTTATAAAAAATATCTACATCTGCCATCAAATAGTATATTTAAAATAATAAAACTTTCATATGAACCATTTTTTTCTATTACTCATAATAAAAAAGTTAAAGGGGGGGGGGGCGTCTTCCCAGACTCACCCTGTATATATATATATATATATATATATATATATATATATATATATATATATATTTAGCAAGATCGTTATACAGATATTTCCCGTGAAAAAATATAACACTTACCGAGGTCTGTTCGGCAGAATGTTACAGTCACTATGAAGTAAAAGACGTAATGATATATTTATATTTAATCAAACATACTCACGCATTAATATATTGCATTTTACAGAAGGGTGCTGTCCTTGGTTTTAGGGGAATGTAGGTTTGGCGGTTTTTTGTTGTCCTTGTTGTCCTTCTGTCTTGTGTCTCTACGCGTAGACCGTAAAGTAGCGGTGCAAAACGCCTATCAACTTTAAGCAGTAGCAGTAGTAAACCATCCCGGGCCTTTGGAATACGTTTCTTAAACCTAAGATTAGTATGGAAAAATCGCTCGCGTACCAAGTTTTATAATAAGAATCGAACCACCTCCCAATAGATGTGGATATTCGCGATGATGGTGTAGTCGGCCTGATGGACGACTAAGTTGAGGATAAAAAACTAACCTTAACGATGACAACCCTCGACTCGTTTCCCATGTGTTTTACTGTTTTTCTCGCCATCTCGTCTTGTTGGTTGTTGCGTTAAATTATGCATTATCCGGCATCCTAAAAGAATGTAAAAGGAAGACTGCTGTTAAAGGAATCCGGCACGACAATGTAACTCTTCGTGTTTCAAGGTAGCGCATTTATTCGCAACTGGGCGGCACGTCGTGAAATAAGGCACTAAGTTTGATATCCTGGACCTAAATTTTCTGCAATCATTCAGCCGTATATTTTTTACTTGTATTTTGTATTTGTATTTTTTCTATGTTAGCATGGATAGCATGTATTTACGGCTTTTAGGTTTCTTTAACTCATTATCTCTTTTTCACAATTTTTTGTTGTCATTGTCTCTACATCTGACCAGTATATCGCAATAATTCTGTGTACCTCTATCTCGCCTCTTGTAAGATGACTAGCCAGTACAACATTTAGAGCCCTTTTAAGTAATCGGGATCTTAGAAGGGGTGTCAGAGTGGAGCAACATATCGTTGCTAGTGTTCGAATTAGTTCACTCCTATTACTCTGTTCCTTCCTCATTTGCCACTAGTATCATATTGTTATATTAATTGTATCGTTGATTTATTTGTATTTTCACCTCATTCTTATTTTTTTCAATATTTCTCGTACTCAAACTAATTTTGAATTTTGAGTAGCAATCCTTTACTTGTTATTTTCTAATACCTTTGCAGGTATCTTATTTTTATGTTGCCTTTCTCCAATAACTAGATCTTATGCTACGGTAATTTAAAGAGTAAGAACCACAGAAGTTGCTAATTCATTCTAAGGGAGAACATATTTTAAGTAGAAATCATTTGTGACAGGAAAGCATTTTAATAAGAAATATCTATGATATATAAATTCAGGTGGACCCCATAACATTTCGGTACGTTCCGTGCTATGAGGTGAGCATATTTGTTACAGATACTCAATGAAACTAGGTACGTACTCCACTATGCTACATGCTATGGGTTTGACATATTTGGAACAGAAACTCAATTAATCTGGCTATACTCATTTAGTGGAAAGTGTTTGAAACTAGATGGAGAAAGATATGTGCATATGGTCGGCAGACTTGTTATTATGAACTAAACATATAAACATTGAATAATATATGTAACCATATGTTTGTATAGTACTCTTTAATTTCTTTCCAAGTATATTCAAATGAATCTTATTGCATGAAGCTGAAATTAAATCAAAATCACGTTCTATTCTACATAATTTGAAATTCAAACTCCGAAATGATGTGTACAATTGACAATGGTATAAGATATTTATTTAAAAAATTATGACTTTAAGAGTAATTAATTAGATTTTCGTAAAACAATCTAATATCTTCGTTACTTTAAATATTTAGCAATTTTTGTTATAAGGATACGTGTGAAAAAGGACGTACTCGAAGCAGGTAGGAATAAGACACAAACGACAATGATAACGTAATAACATATATTAATGTAAATAGCAATAAAGAAATACAGTATCCAATGACTTTGAGTTTATCACCAAGTCAAAACAGCCTGATCACGTGAATCGGCAGATTAAGTAAAATATCGCGTAGAGCGCTGTTGCTGAGGTAACCAGGACTCTCGTCAAAAAAATTATGCGCTCAATTAAATCACGGGGCATTCGATGATCGACCACGATACTCTTGTCGCGTGATATGCGAAAACGCAAAGCTCTAATCACTACCCGACGTTCAGCTAGCTACTGACTCTTGTGCCAACACTGCACTCAACAGAAGACTGTCACACTGATCAGTCTGCACCTGAGCAGCTGATAAAGACTAGTAGTACGGGAGTAAATACAGTGTTCAATTAGTAAAATTACAACGGGATAAAATATGTATAAATCAAAAACGTAAGTACGCTTGTAAATTTGGTGAAAATTGTTTGTCGTCTGTGAACCAGGGTTCTCGAGATCCACAGGCCGACTCTATACCACCGAGAAAATACTTGTAAATACGTGCACAAAAATCTAACTAATATAACTTGAGACTTAACCTCTCTCAGCGAGCGACTGTTGAGTTGGTTCACACCACAAGATTATGCACTATGCAGCGCAGGTGCGTCGCTGATGTGGGTGCCACGTTGCCATTTGACTTCCAGTGGCGTAGATCACCGAACTCGAACTTAGCTCCCAGTATCCCCTAATCTGTTTGCTAACCACAAACACAGCGGGGTTACAGCGTAAACTCCCCTAATGTCCGATCCCAAAGGACAATATGAAACTAAAAATAAAAGGTCTGAAAGATATGTGGAATAGGAATTGCAAATGTGGATAGTACACTACTGACATTACTGCTAACTCTGACTTAACTGAAAAACTGACGCTACGACACTTACATAAAAAACTAACTTTACGTTACATAAATAAAACTGAATTACCTATATACAACATTAAGACTTTGGATAATAAATTAAATACATAATAAATGACTGGAATTAGATTTTTAATCACCAGAGTTGTTGGGCGGCTTCAGTGACAAAAATAAACATGTGGGTTTCCTTAACCGATCAATTTGCAGAATACTAAATTTTATAGCGGTTGCGCTACTTCATTCTAATCCAGATCACTCTGATAATAAAACTATCCAATGCTACGTTTTACTTTCCTAAAATCAGTAGCACAACTCAACCTCACGAAATTTACTTAATTACTAACTTAAACTTGAAAATATCTGAATTCAAGAAAAATTCTGATCGTAGTTAACGATAAAAGAAAGGGAAAACAAATATTGTAAACGTGATGACGGTCCAAAATTCAAAACTCCACAATTCCCATAACTCCGACGATAGTAATACATCCCCGCTTCAACGGTTGCGGTACCGAGATCCCAGCAAACACAGTTATGCAACAGTTAGATAACAATTGCATAACACGTTTAACATACATGTCAACTGCCATATGGCATACAAGGTAAATGTAGCTTGCATATACGTTCCTATGTCAGCAACATGTGGACATGAGTGTTATATGGCAGTTATTATTATTGCAAAAGACAACATAATTGTTACATACCACTGTTATGTCACAGTTGTATGAGAATTAAAACTTACTGATTCGTAACAATGTTACACATATGTTACATCTTTAAGATATATAAGTTACATATCATATAATTACATACCGTAAACATACCAGTTAAATGTAACCATTACATCATTTGTAGGATGTATGCGTGACAAAAATATTTGGGGCATTTAAATTTAAATATATTTAGGAAAACATAATTTTTTAATCCATATAAGTACAAAAACAAATATTCTATATATTCTATAATGAAAAAAATAAAATAAAACTAAATATAATTTTGTTTCAAATTATTTCTGTCGTTTGAGCCGCTGTTGCGCTTGCCGAAACCATTCTGCCGTAAGGGTTTCATATATCTTCAGCTGCATATTTAATTCGTATATACAAAAATCTGCAATACAAATTAAAATCAATATTTTTACCGGTATCTGTAATATTCTGCGAGAATAATATTACTTGCCTCTTAAGATATTGATTGTAGCTTTGCCTTCTAACTTAAAATTATTTCTTAAACCTAGCCATGAGCATTTTGTTGCAAGATCATTTGCAAATATTCTTTTCAAAATTCGGCATAAACTATCTTTTTCATTACTCCCGCCTATGGTTTTAATAAATAGTAACTAAAAAAATATATAAGTATAGGTATATTAAACGTTTAAATTTATATTTTAATCTTACCAATTTTTCCTTCTTAGCAGTCTCCTCAGATATAATTCTATTAAATTCCTGATAATTATCAACTGTGGTAATTGGGAAATATTGAGTAATATCTTCGAAATTTGTAATTTCTTTCTTTGAAGACATTTTGGAATTTATGTCTTTTAATTCCATTTTTATTTCTGTTATGGAGTCCAGGATTCTATTTAAATATTTCATCACTGGTCCATTGCTCACAGAATCATTGTCCATATTGGTATTGCCACCATTAGAGATGGATGAAAGTGAGTATTTTGGTCTGATGTGTGATCTGCTGCTAGATGGTGTGGCTGTAAAAGATATCAATTAATTATTACAAAATACAATGAGTCGTAACAAAGAACTTTTAAAACAAAACATTTACTATCTGGAACATTTGTATAAAATTGAATTAAAACTTATTTTTCTGCCACTGGCACGGTAAGATAATCATTACATTTCTATTAACAGGAATGGCATATTTACCTGCCTTCGACAATAAAAGTATGTATGACATTGTTGTCCTGGTAACAAAACACCTTATTTATCATAAAATGAGCATTGAAGGGACAGATAGTGTTTTATTAGTTCAGAATATGAATAAAATAGCAGATAGTTCATCGATATATTGGTCACAGATGAAAAGGATTTTTTTAATTCCCAAAGTTTATTACGTCGTACATGGTGTAAACACTTTACTAGTTTCAATTTAACAATTTACGAATTCAACATTACACATTTAATTAATTTGATCATTATACAGTATTAGATAAGAAATTACTTGTATCATTTATAAATTTATTTTATTTTTATCATATTAAAACAGTCGCACTAAAATATGTGCTTCCTGTAAAGAGCAATAATTTTGCGAATTTAAAAAAATATTTTTGACTCATAATTATTAGTGTATCTGCCATTTAATTCGTATGAAACATTGTATATTACGAAATGTAATACTTTAAACTTTTCTCAAATTTTTAATTTTGAGCAATTTTTCGCTCTTATCAGAAAATATTTTACATGTACCATATGAGCGGCCAATGTATTAAAATGTAATTTTTTTTAATTGCAGTAACAATTAATGTTAATTTTGTGTACGCATACCTGCAGGAGTAGAATCTGATGATATCGGTATAGAAATTACAGATGGTGATCTTAGAAGTGTGTCGTCATTATTATCATCAATATTTATGTAATTTGTTTCGAATGTGGTGTTATTACCTGCGAAAATACAATTATTAATATAAATGCAACATTATTTCTAATTTTTAGTACCACTTTTCTCGAAATAATTGTTACACAACCCTATACAATATTTATATCGTTGAAATCAGAAAAATATTCTCTACCTAATGGACTAAAAAAATATATAGGTTACTATTTTTAAAAATAAAATTTTGTTCTACCGTTTGAGAACCACTGGTTGAATATACGGTTTGTTATTACTAATATATTATCCCCTTATTTTTGATCATTTTATATATATATATATATATATATATATATATATATATATATAACATTTTTCTCTAAAATCATTAGTTCGCTCAAAAAAGAACTGGATGTTTTAAAGAAAACATCCTGTATATCCCACGCATAAAAAAACTAACCTGCATTAAAGATATGCAAGGGAGCAAGGACACTTCCACCACCACCAACGACTGCTTCTATTAGCATATTTGGTGCAAGGACATTTCCACCATCACCAATGGCGGCTTCAGTTGGCATATTTGATGCAAAGACACTTCCACCAGCACCAACGACTGCTTCAATTGGCATTTTTGGTGCAGCAGGCAGAGTTCCTAAGAAATAATATATTTTATAATTAACATACAATAATTATAATCAAACGATAAACTATTGTTAGGATAATAATCCATATAAAAATATAACCAAGAATTAGACTGTCAAAGTATTTTCTCAAACTGTAATTTCATTATAAAATTTCGTGAAGTATAATAAGTAAATTAGTAAAAATTATTAAAAAATTTTTGCATAGTATGAATATGCTTATAAAAGAAACGTCATACGGAAATATAAATATTTTACAATAAATTGTTAATCGTAACAATTAAATTAACATATTATTATCAGAGTATGTTTACAGACACTTCCACCAGCACCAACGACTGCTTCAATTGGCATTTTTGGTGCAGCAGGCAGAGTTCCTAAGAAATAATATATTTTATAATTAACATACAATAATTATAATCAAACGATAAACTATTGTTAGGATAATAATCCATATAAAAATATAACCAAGAATTAGACTGTCAAAGTATTTTCTCAAACTGTAATTTCATTATAAAATTTCGTGAAGTATAATAAGTAAATTAGTAAAAATTATTAAAAAAATTTTGCATAGTATGAATATGCTTATAAAAGAAACGTCATACGGAAATATAAATATTTTACAATAAATTGTTAATCGTAACAATTAAATTAACATATTATTATCAGAGTATGTTTACTTACGTTTTTTAATTATTTCCGAGTCAGAACTGTCGGAACTGTCTTTGCCATCCAGTGAAGCATATTTTTGATGACGTTTTCTTTTTCTCCGTGTTTCTATCGGAATAGTGTCTGTATCTGTACTACTTATATTTTCAGCTCGCCGTCTTGCCTTTTCCAACGTATCTAAATATATTAAAATTGCTTTATATGTTTAGATAATACCCTATAATAATAATTTAGATCTTACCACAGTACTCTTCAACGATAACTTTATGTTTCGCCCATTTATTGGGTATAGGTTCGGCTTCTTTTGAATTGCATATTGTTACATTTTTTGTGTTCGGCCACCAACAATAGTCGTTATTATCGCAAAGCCAGTTTGTTGGTATTTCTGAATAAGAGCTGTCTTCGAAACTGACTACTGCGAACTTCTTGGCCATTTTTAAGTTGAACTGTTGAAAAGTTGAACAATTCTTGAAATGTGTCATTTATTTGTTTAAATACTTTAATACATAATGAGAATTCTAAATTCCAAAAAAACGTTGATAAACAACTGGCCTCCAACGGAATAAAAAAAAAATAATCAATACTATTTTTCATAATAATTATCAGAATGAATTAATGGAAAAAGTACAAAAGTATCTGTTTCATAACAACAAATTTTTGAAACTTTACTTTTTATGGATTTTATATCTATTTCTTCAGTATTCTGATTTAAATCCTTATTTTTAACCAGCACAATGCCAATTTGAGAGGAATCAAAAGGATACTCAAATAATGATGAAATTTTCAAATATTTTTTTGCTGTAATTATAGAATTATTATCTTTGGATTCTATATTAACAATTTCAAAGTAATCTCCGGTCATATTTCGTATACAATTTTCAAAACTTTTACAATAACGTGCGAAAATACAATATAATAATTATTATAAATTATGACTTCGATGTACCGCCCAAACAAAGAATGATACCGTAGAGGTTAAGATATAAATTTTACTTGATGTGAACGACAACATACTTGAATAATACCAGAAAAAGTTTAAATAATTTACCCAGTCAAAATTAAAATCAAAATAACAGTTTATCTTCAATATTTCACGGAAAAAAAAACTCACAGCAAACATAAACAAAAGCACATGGCTGCTGTGTTGTGCTGTTGCTGTTATAGGACAGTTGTAGAGTGGGGTCGGGGGAATTCCCAGTCTAGTGCGCAAACCCGTGATCCTTTGCGAAGTTAATTGCAGCGTAGGGCGTATTTATATAACTAGGGAATATAAATAATTAGAATAATATTAAATCTAAAATATACCTGAATATTATACAATACTTCTAATTTATATCAATAATTTTAAATATACATTTAATAGATATTACATATCTTTTCATATAATAATATAATTACCTACGCCCATGTTACATGGTAAAAATTTTACTCTCATCAGTTAGTTGTTAGGGTTGACCCACATTTTCTGATTTATTTTTTTCCTGAAAATAGATCAAAAACTATTCAAGAGAATATGTATTATTTATAAGTTTTTAGTTTCACCGTGATAATTATTGAAATTAGTATCAAATTTCAAATCTTCTGACAACGCCCTCATACTACGTTACACTTTCATTTATTACCTAAATTACATATAAATAATATTTATTATCTTATTCATTTACAATAATTTATTATTTATACCTACCAAAGGAAGAAAGAACCACCTGTTGCCACCAAAATTATAAGGTTATGTTTACAAACACAAGTTGGAATGACAGTCGAAGTTTGACGTTTCACATACAGTATATGTGTGTGAGACAGTGATACTGTGTGCGTATGAAAGTCACCGATTTCAACCCGCAAAAGATTATTAAACAAATTATGAATGAAAAGTATAATTTTTAAAAACTATTTCACTTGAAATATGCATATTATAAGCTTAATAAATGTAAAAATATTAATACTGTGACGCGGCAATCGTCTAGTATCGAAATTTATTATTTTAGATTATTTAGGACCAATTAGTTTACGTTGTGTTTTACGTTGTGTTTATTTGATTTTACTAATGACCAGATTCTTTAATTTGAAGTCGTGAATGTGGTAGGTTATGAGGAAGTAGAGAAATTACACATTGCAACTATTTAAAGGTTATTTATTTCGGCTGTGGAGATACAAAATCCTCTGGTATTCACCTGACACCTGAGGGAAACCACAGAAAACACACAGGCAGAGGAATTCAAAATCAGTAATGGATAAATCGAACATAACATGATAACATGACATAAAAACATAAGATGTAAGCAAAGAGGGTGAAGCAGTAGTTACGATAATGGTGTCGTCCGCGGCTTTGGTGTTTGACAGATGAATCTCGGCACCCACGACCACAAACGGAGGGTGACTCTGAATCCTCGTGCAGACGGATTCGGCCAGTTGGTCTGTTATCGCCAAAATTGTTGTATCTTAAGTGGAAAAGCCAGGCGGCGTCGGCATCTGAAACTTAGAACAAAGACCACCGAGTGTCACCGTGATGACACCCAGCGGGTGATGCCAGGGAAGAAACAATTCTTCCCTGAGTTATGCCGTGTAAATAGCTGGGCTAGCAATGCTAACGCAGGTAGCGGTTGGACGGCCTGTCGTAGGTCGGTCGGTAGACGGGAACCCATCGGCGACGGCTGGTAGGCTAGCAAGGCTAGCGCGGATGGCGGGCCGCTGCCTGCAGTAGGCCGTGGCAGCGTGCAGGCTCCTCTCGGTGACGGCTGGTAGGCTAGCAAGGCTAGCGCGGATGACGGACAGTGGCCTGCAGTAGGCCGTGGCGGCGTGCGGGCACCTCTCGGTGACAGCTGGTAGGCTAGCAAGGCTAGCGTGGATGACGGGCTGTGGCTTGCAGTAGGCCGTGGCAGTGTGCGGGAACCCCTTGATGACGGCTGGTAGGCTAGCAAGGCTAGCGCGGATGACGGACAGCGGCCTGCAGTAGGCCGTGGCAGTGTGCGGGAACCCCTCGGTGACGGCTGGTAGGCTAGCAAGGCTAGCGCGGATGACGGACAGCGGCCTGCAGTAGGCCGTGGCAGCGTGCGGGATCCCCTCGATGACGGCTGGTAGGCTAGCAAGACTAGCACAGATGATGGACAGCGGCCTGCGGTAGGCCGTGGCAGCGTGCGGGAACCCCTCGATGACGGCTGGTAGGCTAGCGCGGATGACGGACAGCGGCCTGCAGTAGGCCGTGGCAGCGTGCGGGAACCCCTCGATGACGGCAGGTACACCTCTGTGTGTCACCAGAGTGACGGTCGGAGGCAAGATATGTCAGTGAGGGAATAATCCTTCACTCAATTATTTCTGTGCTCAAAGAGCTAATATTTCAAATCTGGGTAAATAGTCCCCAGAAATATATATCCATCACAAATTAGAAGGTCGTGAATCTTCGCCTTTGTGATTCTTATTATGTGCTCAAAGAGCTGTTATCTCAATTAATTCTGGGTAAATAGTCCCCAAGTATATCTATCGCAAGTTAGAAGGTCGTGAATCTTCACCCTTGTGATTATTGTTTTGCATTACTGCAGTAGAACGTGCGACGGCCAATTCTGACAGAATCGCAACTGGACTACGATGATGATGGCCAGACAGCCTTTCAGAACGTGCGACGGCCAATTCTGACAGAATCGCAGCTGGACTGAAAGGGGTCGGTGTTGAATTCAACCGAGTATTCACGGAACGTGCGACGGCCAATTCTGACAGAATCGCAGCTGAACGGTGAAAGTCGGTGAATAAATAATACAGGTTCTAACAGAACGTGCGACGGCCAATTCTGACAGAATCGCAGCTGAACTGAGAGAAATATGACCTACTGAACGTGCGACGGCCAATTCTGACAGAATCGCAACTGAACAATAGCTGATCTTGGCCGGAACCAAGATGCTGTTCCTGGATAAAACATCGTGTTTTATACAGGTAGGCGCCGCCCTCGATCCTTGATTCAATTCTGTGACGCGGCAATCGTCTAGTATCGAAATTTATTATTTTAGATTATTTAGGACCAATTAGTTTACGTTGTGTTTTACGTTGTGTTTATTTGATTTTACTAATGACCAGATTCTTTAATTTGAAGTCGTGAATGTGGTAGGTTATGAGGAAGTAGAGAAATTACACATTGCAACTATTTAAAGGTTATTTATTTCGGCTGTGGAGATACAAAATCCTCTGGTATTCACCTGACACCTGAGGGAAACCACAGAAAACACACAGGCAGAGGAATTCAAAATCAGTAATGGATAAATCGAACATAACATGATAACATGACATAAAAACATAAGATGTAAGCAAAGAGGGTGAAGCAGTAGTTACGATAATGGTGTCGTCCGCGGCTTTGGTGTTTGACAGATGAATCTCGGCACCCACGACCACAAACGGAGGGTGACTCTGAATCCTCGTGCAGACGGATTCGGCCAGTTGGTCTGTTATCGCCAAAATTGTTGTATCTTAAGTGGAAAAGCCAGGCGGCGTCGGCATCTGAAACTTAGAACAAAGACCACCGAGTGTCACCGTGATGACACCCAGCGGGTGATGCCAGGGAAGAAACAATTCTTCCCTGAGTTATGCCGTGTAAATAGCTGGGCTAGCAATGCTAACGCAGGTAGCGGTTGGACGGCCTGTCGTAGGTCGGTCGGTAGACGGGAACCCATCGGCGACGGCTGGTAGGCTAGCAAGGCTAGCGCGGATGGCGGGCCGCTGCCTGCAGTAGGCCGTGGCAGCGTGCAGGCTCCTCTCGGTGACGGCTGGTAGGCTAGCAAGGCTAGCGCGGATGACGGACAGTGGCCTGCAGTAGGCCGTGGCGGCGTGCGGGCACCTCTCGGTGACAGCTGGTAGGCTAGCAAGGCTAGCGTGGATGACGGGCTGTGGCTTGCAGTAGGCCGTGGCAGTGTGCGGGAACCCCTTGATGACGGCTGGTAGGCTAGCAAGGCTAGCGCGGATGACGGACAGCGGCCTGCAGTAGGCCGTGGCAGTGTGCGGGAACCCCTCGGTGACGGCTGGTAGGCTAGCAAGGCTAGCGCGGATGACGGACAGCGGCCTGCAGTAGGCCGTGGCAGCGTGCGGGATCCCCTCGATGACGGCTGGTAGGCTAGCAAGACTAGCACAGATGATGGACAGCGGCCTGCGGTAGGCCGTGGCAGCGTGCGGGAACCCCTCGATGACGGCTGGTAGGCTAGCGCGGATGACGGACAGCGGCCTGCAGTAGGCCGTGGCAGCGTGCGGGAACCCCTCGATGACGGCAGGTACACCTCTGTGTGTCACCAGAGTGACGGTCGGAGGCAAGATATGTCAGTGAGGGAATAATCCTTCACTCAATTATTTCTGTGCTCAAAGAGCTAATATTTCAAATCTGGGTAAATAGTCCCCAGAAATATATATCCATCACAAATTAGAAGGTCGTGAATCTTCGCCTTTGTGATTCTTATTATGTGCTCAAAGAGCTGTTATCTCAATTAATTCTGGGTAAATAGTCCCCAAGTATATCTATCGCAAGTTAGAAGGTCGTGAATCTTCACCCTTGTGATTATTGTTTTGCATTACTGCAGTAGAACGTGCGACGGCCAATTCTGACAGAATCGCAACTGGACTACGATGATGATGGCCAGACAGCCTTTCAGAACGTGCGACGGCCAATTCTGACAGAATCGCAGCTGGACTGAAAGGGGTCGGTGTTGAATTCAACCGAGTATTCACGGAACGTGCGACGGCCAATTCTGACAGAATCGCAGCTGAACGGTGAAAGTCGGTGAATAAATAATACAGGTTCTAACAGAACGTGCGACGGCCAATTCTGACAGAATCGCAGCTGAACTGAGAGAAATATGACCTACTGAACGTGCGACGGCCAATTCTGACAGAATCGCAACTGAACAATAGCTGATCTTGGCCGGAACCAAGATGCTGTTCCTGGATAAAACATCGTGTTTTATACAGGTAGGCGCCGCCCTCGATCCTTGATTGAACTGCGATCGAAGATGCCCTTTCCCTAAGCTAAACAGAAATCACAAAATATTTCGGGGAAAACAGTTGTTTATGTTACTCTTATTGGTTAACATAGTCTTGGCGTGATCGAGGACAAAAGATCAGGTTTTGTATGTGTCAGAGTGAGCTAACAATCTTTCCAATCACTCTTATTTGTCGCGAGCAATTCCCAAATACTCAGAGTGACTTGGCGGGGTGAAATTCCTGCATGTTTATTCGTTCGTTGGATTCTTGTAGGAATTCTCACCCATGGTGGTGGTCCGTCGGGTGCTCTGGTTCGTTTTTCAATGTAATAGAGACAGCTATAGTCTACCTCAAGTGGATGAGAAAGAGACGGAACGAAAACGTCTTAAATTTTGCCCCCTCTTATTTCTAAACCCTTTTGTATTTTTATCAAATGTTTCCTCGCGCATGTAATTTCTTCAAACTGCACTTATTACAATGAATTAAATCAACGCGAGCGCTACTTGTACAAAAATGTGATAGAACTTTACATATTGTCATGTATCGTCTTTGCAATATAACTCCGAACAGGGTTGGTTTCTCTTTATTTTTAATGGGCCGACGATGTATTGTACATCTAGATGTTACTGAGGACATGCAATGCTTTAACTAAATTGATTCTTCTAGTTCATCGCGTTCTTTTTGATATAGTAAGAGTATTAATCTAATTTCCACATTCTATGATAATTTTAGTTTGAGAAACACAAATTTATCGGCACGGCCCTGTTAACTACCCTCGCCTAGACACTTGAAACTTGGCCTGCGACATTCCCAGGCGTTGGTTAACGTCTTTCAACTCTTGGTCGTTTGTATTAATTTATGATACTGCATTTTTTGTGTTTTGTTTACATTTGCAACCACCCGATTAGTTTCGGCGTTCTAATAATAGTTAAAAAAAAAAAAAAAACTCTTGTCACTACATGCTTTTACTTGGTTATTCAAAAAATTTAAATATGCTTGAATTATTGTTAAACATGGAAAATTATAATCCAGTAAAATTGGTGTACCGTCTCAATACATCTTTTTTGGGATAACCCCATTGAAGAACTTTTCGAGTCGTTGATATCGTCTAAATCGAATTATTATTTGAAAAACTATGTAAAATAATAAATATATAATAATGTTTGTAATTAAATTGTTTATTTTCTTTAGTATGTGGACCACAAATTTTTAAAAGAGCAGACAACAGAAATATATATTTTAATTTATAGAATAACATAGTATAAAAAATTTAAAAAATCCTGCTTGGATACAATAACCAACATTATATATTTATTTGTTTAAGCAAATAATTAAATGCGTACGAATATTTTACTATTTTATTTTTTAGTGTTGTATAACCAGCAATATTTTTTTAATCTTAAATTTATTGTAACAAGAAATATATTTATATGCTTTTATAATGATCGGTAAATATTACGTAAGTAATCTGTTACGTTATATCAAACACTGTGTTGTACCTAATTCGTATTTCAAATTTTATGGCACTTGTGGTACGAAAATATACACCGTTCATATAACAAATATCTCCCAATACCATGTAACTATGTTCTGTAATTGTTATGGATTTGTTACGTATATATAAACTGTGTGTGTTCTGATTTATGTAACGTATACATAATTACGCCATATAACACAAAGGTAACAGATCCATGTAAGAGTCATGTAAATTTTGAGTTAGGCAAAATGTTCCCTAAATATTACGTAACTGTTACGTGTATGTCAACATTGTGTTTGCTGGGATGCCATAACACAGAAACAAAGAAAAAAAAACTTTACAGATTTAATTTATATAAATTAAATAAATGAACATAGAAACCAAGATATAACCAAATGATTGTGAAGTAATCTTCAAACCTGTCCTAACAATACCCAACAAGACCTTATTGCATAGAAAGTGGAAAGAAAAATGAAAATTGTATCTCACGTTCTGTTTGTAAACTCCACCACCGAACGCAGTGTGTAAAATCGACATTATTATAACATGTAAAAATTTCAATCGATTAGAAATTTTATTTCAAAAAGATACTTTTTAATCTAGTTTTAAAATGCATGATTTTCTGTATAAAGTTTTTATATAACTTCAGATCATAGCAGCGTAAACGTGTAAATTGGAGAAAGGATGCAAAAAAATGTAATTAAAAAAACTCTGCTACTATTAATTTGCTATTGAGGCTGTTAAAAAATTATTTGTATTTTGTAATAATTTGACTTAGTAAAAATATATAATTTGGTTGTATGCGATAATATGTTAATTAAAAGGTACTAAGTGTCTGATTTTAAAATATCTTAATTATTTTCTTTTTTTAATTTTATAATTAGAAACATTTGAAAAAGACTTGTGAGTCTAAAATTTAAAGACCCCAACTGAGGAAGATTTGACGTAAGTTTTGATGAAAAACAAGACAAATTTATTTGAAGTGTTTCTATGTGACGGGATCGTGCCCGAAATGGTGTGTGGTGACTGTGGGATTAAGAACTTTAAAGAGAGAGGGCAAGTTAGCTAATAATTAGTATCGAATAAAATTCTAGTCGAAATAAAGTTTAAAATTGCGAGAACAACTTCTAAACAATCAGACGTAGTAGCAAAAAAATATGAATACCATTTAATTAATTAGTACCTATTATAAAACGTGAATGATCTAATAAAAATGATTACGAACTCGAACTCGAAAATTGTATTAATTCGACAAGTTTTTAAACAGTTTTTAATTGTTTCATTGTCACCTTTCAAATTTTAACTTGCATCTTTCCATCAGGACTAAGAGATAGCGAATTATAAGTAGCCTGCTGAACAGAGATAAATTAATGAACTCGCGGTTTTATAATGAGCTGCATGAATTGTAAGACTTCAAAGGTGAAGTTTTTATTGAATCATGCAAATGGTTATCTTGGAGTGTATCCAGGAAGCCCAGAGTTCTTGGAGTCGTTACTAGGAATCGATCTCAGTCTGGAAGATTTATTTCCCATATTAAATCCTGGACTCCAATAGGCGCGAGGTTGGTTTGGAGTGGAAACGAAAATAGCCGAATAGGAGTTTCGCCACGCACGAGGCGTGCGACTCTGTTTGAAGCGTGATACGTTAGTGTGTACCATTGACAGTAGCAAAATGGATTGCAAACATTTACTGTTGTTGGTAAATTTAAATTCAGATAGAAGTGATTCCGATAATGATTTTGTAAGTCATTTAATTTTATTAAATATTAATAAACTAAAACATAAATGCTGACAAGCAACAGCAATTTACCATTCTTTACCCCGCATTGCATAACAATTTTTGAACAAGAATTGTCCTTGGCTCTCTTTCTTTTAAATCGAACAGAAAGTGTCTTTCTCAGACGCACACAATTAATTTTTCTTTATTCATTGAAAATGTAATATCAAAACAAAGCTATGAAACATTGACGTGTTGCGGCGTCCACATCCCAGCATCATACAATGGTTTTTGTTGTAGTGGAAGAAAGCGGGATCCGAAAAACTCGCTTAATGAACGAGTCAATTCGAGTCTTACGCTGCATCTTACAATCCCGCGCAGCCAAGTCCCACTCAATTTCTGGTTGCGACTCGCTACGGCCTCGCGTGTAGTGGAGTCCGGGCTTACAAGCGTATCTTTCATTTTCTACTTTCTTAAATGACGAATCTGGCTTTGGTGTAGGTAACTGTATGTAGATTATAACGTTCACTTAATACGTGCGGCCTTTACTTTTTTTATCACTCAAAATTTTTCCAGTTTATAACAAATTTCAACCAAATATTTTTACAAGTCAAGTTCGAACTATTGTAATAATTTTTTTTTCAAAAAACCATCTTTTGGCGAAATATATTTTTATTTCTACAATACCCGAAATTGTGTATTACAAAGCTAAATGCCGACCTTGAATATAAGGCTAGTTTTATCACTTGTTTAACAAGAAAAATAATTTTACTGACACACTTGATTTTGTAAATAATTTTTCTATTTTCACCAAACTTTAACATGTGATATCATGTATCAAATTATTTGCTACTTTACACAACATGAAATTAAATTCAATTACAATAAAGTGTGGTTGCAACTTATGGTGGAATTCGAATTTTTTTTATATACCGGGTGTAACACGAAAAGTGAAACATAGGCGTTTAACATGGCAAATCAGTTTTTCCGTGAGCATTGCTTCCCTAATTATTTTAGGAAAAATGTTTCAAATAAATGTTGTAAAGAATAAAATTCTACATCCGAATCAGTAAACAAAATTCATTTTGACTACTTCATAACTGCAGAAATTAAATTTGAAAATTCACTTAATTTCAATTTAATAGAAATAGCCATGGAATTAAAAACAAGAGATGAACAAATGCGTAACGTTTTATACGTCAGTAGTATGATAACCATCTTTCTACCCGTCGGAATGTGCCTGAGGCGATTAATTAAAAGGTAATTAGTGGCGCCAGCCTATTTTTGGAATTTGTTGCTAATGAGTTGTTGTTGTTGTTGACGTAAATATTTAAAATATTTGTGACGTTATTGTTTGTGATATTAATTAGTTTGAAAATATGTGTATAATAGATGCTTATCGGAGAGACGTATGGAATTTAACTTATTATTTCTTATTAAAAGTGCATAAACAGTTCTCAAGGGCTGAAAAGTGAAATTTGTATTACGACTGTATAAATGTGGAAGTGTAGTTTAAAATTTTTACATTATTGTTATTGCTGGCACGGAGTATTCATAGCATTGTAAAAGGTAAGAATATTATTATAAATTATAAACTGTGTTATTAAAACAATTGTTTGGTTTAGAAATGGATTTCAACAAGTTGAATGAGAAAGGCCAAGTTAGAAATAATTAAAGTATATATGTTAGCGTATATTTTGCGATAATATTATCATGAGTTTTGAATTTGACGGTTTTGGTTGTGATGTGAAAGTACAGCCGTACTACGTGGAGTGTGTTGAAAATTGGGACAATGATGACGATGCCGTAGCGGCCGAGGTTTTGAACTTCAAGTCCAGCACCAGGGGTGAAGTGAGAGGTCCGAGAGATATACAACCCTACTATGTTGAGAGTGCTGAAAACTGGGACAACCACGACGTCACAGCTTCCGCCGAGGTTTTTAATTCCAAGTTCAGCACCAGGGGTGAAGTGAAAGAACAGCCCTACTATGTCGAAAGTGCTGAAAATTGGGACGACGAGGACATCACCGTTGCCACCGAGTCTTTCAATTCCAGCACCAGAGATGAATGGAAATCGCAACTATCCACTGTTGAGTCAGCCGAATGCTGGGATACGTGCGATGAACCATCATACAATCCATCGGAGTACCTGCAGAATAATATGATCCTAGTTCCGCTAATGGGTTATAAAATGACTAAGCGAGAGAGAAAAAAGCCCACTATCTCCAGCAGCGCAAGAAGATGGCTCATTTAAAAAAGCCGCCAAATTATTATTTAGATTAGGTAAAATAAAATATAATTTTCTACAACATGTTTTCAATATTTGTAAACTATTAATAAATAATATAAGTAGAGTTTGACATTCTTTAATAATATATGTGTTTAGAATTTCTTGTATTTCACCAAGTGAGCATTTAAAGACAATTAATTTTGTCTTTGTTGTTTTTTATTTAAATTGCTATTTCGTAGCTTTTGCTGATTTCAGTAGATGGCATTACTGGTTCGATAGAACTTCTCATGTCATCTTACCGTTCTTTAGAGATCTTATTCTCTGCTGGCACAGTCCTTCGTCGCCAGCTTCTTCACGTGAACTTTGTTCTAGGTGAAGAAGTAGGTTATACCATACTGATGAGCTCTAATAAGAGCGAAACGCGTCTATGGTTACCAACTGTGCTGGCCAGCCTCTGACGATGCCCTCATAAGGTGACTTGGAGGCTGAAATTTGTGAGACTTAGACAAGTGTTTATTTTGATATTTTATTATTAAACTTAGTTTCACCAAGTGAGCATTTAAAGACAATTAATTTTGTCTTTGTTGTTTTTTATTTAAATTGCTATTTCTTAGCTTTTGCTGTTTTCGGTAGATGGCATTACTGGTTCGATAGAACTTCTCATGTCATCTTAACGTTCTTTAGAGATCTTATTCTCTGCTGGCACAGTCCTTCGTCGCCAGCTTCTTCACGGGAACTTTGTTCTAGGTGAAGAAGTAGGTTATACCATACTGATGAGCTCTAATAAGAGCGAAACGCGTCTATGGTTACCAACTGTGCTGGCCAGCCTCTGACGATGCCCTCATAAGGTGACTTGGAGGCTGAAATTTGTGAGACTTAGACAAGTGTTTATTTTGATATTTTATTATTAAACTTAGTTTCACCAAGTGAGCATTTAAAGACAATTAATTTTGTCTTTGTTGTTTTTTATTTAAATTGCTATTTCGTAGCTTTTGCTGTTTTCGGTAGATGGCATTACTGGTTCGATAGAACTTCTCATGTCATCTTACCGTTCTTTAGAGATCTTATTCTTATTATATTGTCTTAAATTATATAAATTTATTTTAAATAAATATTTTATAAAATTATTCTGTTTTCACTTTCACAAGCCACCGACTTTTGTTTGTTTATTCTTCTATAGGGAACGCTACAAATTTTTGTGTTTGAATAAATTGTTTTTGTAAGTTATTTGTCATTAGAGCGAGTTTATATTTAAACTGAAAGTTATTTGTTATTACGGTAAACTTTCAATTTAGTTAATGTATGTAGTATTGAAATGTGATTGGGTTGAAAATAGCGTTTGCATTGTTATGAAATGATTATATTGCTGAAATGAAAACAACGATCCCAAAATTGGCCATAAAATTTACAGGGACTAATGAATATGGTTCATAGGGTAAAAAAGCAAGGCTGGTTGAATTTGTACAATTATAATATTGTTGTAAAATATGTACATTTATTTTAAATAAATATTTTATATAATTATTCTGTTTTACTTTCGCAACATACAGGCTTTTGTCTTTCTATTCTTCATTACTATACCGTAGTTTAAATTCTATAGTGATCGCTTGTATTTACTTAATTATTTAAAATAAATATTTTCAAATGACATAAACATGTGTTGATTTATTTATTTCTAATCATAAATACAACAAATGAAAAATATTAATCTGTTATATATATAATTGATTTTAGTTTTATTTTAACAATACTGTATTAAGCATCTAGCTGGGAATATGAGTACTAACTTGACGTAAATATTTAAAATATTTGTGACGTTGTTTGTGATATTGAATAGTTGTGTATAATAAATATGTGTAAAAATAGATATATATATATAAATTTTAAAAAGATGCTTATCGGAAATACGTATGGAATTTAACTTATTATTTCTTATTTAAAGTGCATAAACGGTTCTCAAGGCTGAAAAGTGAAATTTGTATTACAACGGGTATAAATGTGGAAGTTTACGTAATGGAACCTACAGTAATTACAACTATGTTTCAATTAAGTATTTAATATTTTGAAAAATACAGTCGTTAAAACATAATTTTAAAACTATAAACATAATGATCAAAAATCTCTTTCTGGACATAAATGGGTACTTATAAAAATACAATTACTGCCTTAAGTACCCTTAATTCATCCTCAAGTAAAATTTTTCCATATTTCGGAGACGTTCAAAAGTAATTAAATATCCATATTAATATTTTCAACTAGTATTGTCAATAATTTCTAATAATACCTCATCTTTTAAGGTGTAAATAAAATCCATTTTTAAATTTCATATTTCCAATACAATAAAGTAGCTATACATACTTACTCATATTGGGCACACATTTAAAATAGTAAAATATTTATTTTAATAAACTTAACTATTATTGTTAATAATTTAAAATACAATGTCTCATCGTCTTAGAATTAAATAAAATACATTTTTAATTTCATATTATATTAATACAGTAAATTACATAAATTTATCCAATTAATGTATAAATATAATAAACGGGAGAATGTTAATTTTGTAGTGTATAATTTAAAGAAAAATTAAGATAGTATTTAAAATCAATTTCTAGTTGTATAATAAATAAATGTTTTTGCATTTTCTATAGCCATATATGCTTTTAAACATTGTTTATTAAATAAATCCCAAAATAGTGTTGAAGAATAGATAGACAAAAACCTGTGTGTGTTGTGAAAGTAAAGCGGAAAAAATTTATAAAATATTATTTTAAATAAATGTATATATTTTACAACATTAATATTATAATTGTATAAAATAAGTAGCTTTGCTCTTTTCCCCGTAGAACCATAATCTTTAATCCCTGTATATTTAAAATTATTCAATGTAATACTCTGTAGTCATTTTGAAAATGGGAATTATCTTTCATAAACTAATATTGAATACGTCCAGCGGATTAATTATAAATCCTTATAAATCATTACCGAAAATAACCCTATTGAATTTGTTATACCTGAACACAATATATACAAATATATTTCACAAAAGTATATATTATATGAAAGTAATGAAAGTACGCAGGAATCCAGTCAGAAATTATACAGTTTATTTACTGAGCCAACGTTTCGTTGCCAAACGCAACATCATCAGGGCATCTAGAAACAACAGGAAAACAAATTACAGGTGAAACAGGTTTGTAGGACATATTTAAAAGAACTTGTTCACCGTTTTTCAACTGTTTAATGAGGTTTTTGGCGTTATTTTGTTTGTTTTTTACTTTTGACTACATCTTTTTGGATGTTCTGTTTTTTTATTTTTTATCCTATAACTATTTACACATATTGTTTTGCTGTAAGTAATTTTATTTTGTTATTGTATTCTTTAGTATCTGGCTGTACTGCATTTTGCTGTGTTTCACCTGTAATTTGTTTTCCTGTTGTTTCTAGATGCCCTGATGATGTTGCGTTTGGCAACGAAACGTTGGCTCAGTAAATAAACTGTATAATTTCTGACTGGATTCCTGCGTACTTTCATTACTTTCATTTCCTACCCACAGTCGCTTATTTACAAACCTTCCGTATATATTATAATTCAATAAATTCTATAAATTTTGCTTGTTTAATATAAATTTACCACTTATTTGTTAACAAAAATATTATATACAAATATATTTCACAAAAGTATAATTACAATCATTCCTAAATTCACAAGTACAAATTATAATCTAAAATACGAAACCCACACGTTCCAGGGTCTTAAATTATAATTACTACAAGCCTAAAATATATTCAAATACAAAATATATTACGTTATATTCTTCAATGTTACATGCAATAAATAAATCGAATTTCATGTTATGTTATACTCCCAAATTGTGTTGATATACATAAATGCAAAATTTAGCCAAAAATTACTTTCATTATTATGTAGAAAAATATATCAACGAAATCGTAAAGGCTCACAGATATTCTGAAAATATAACGTAGGTAGTATATTTTATACTTTAACAGTTTAAAGAAACTATTTGTATAATTTAAAAATAAATTATTAGACATTTTACATTATCAGTTGATTACTGCTGATTTTGTGTAATTTCATTTATTACAAGAAACAATGAATAATAATAGTAGAACACAATATAGTACAAAAATTTATAATTTCTGCGTGCCTTTGCAATTTCGTAATATTTAAATTTTTCTTACATAGTAATAAAAGTAATTTTTATGGCTAAATTTTGTATTTATGTGTATTAACACAATCAGGGAACATAACATAAAACTATTATGAAATTCGATTTATTAAGTGCAAATTATGTATCTTGAACCTGTTGTTTCATTACATTAGTCATAACATCATCTAGCATAGGTTGCACATTTAGAAGATAAGAGAAATGTAAATTATGTATCTTGAACCTGTTGTTTCAAGACATTAGTCATAACATCATCTAGCATAGGTTGCATATTTAGAAGATAAGAGAAATGTATAAATAGGCTAGTTTAGTGAATAAGCACGCTCTTTGTATCGTAGACTCTGTACAGTCAAGTACTGTGACTCAGATGTAACCATATACAAATTATAATAAAGTTATAATATTAATAAAGATTTTAGTATTCTTTTTAAAAACATAAAATCGAATACTCAAAATTTAATTGGCGCAGTCGGTAGGACTAATAGCTTCGAAACACAATAAAAAAAAATTGTGTGGTGGATTTTTATCCTTTACCAAGCAAAACCTACAAAAATCTACGAAAACCGGTCGAACAGGACCCATCAGACCGCAAAGGCACAACGTTCGTCTACAAGATTCACGTACTCCAGAGTGCTGTTCCGAGATCACGTCGACTAATCCACTAGGAAGACTTGCTGTTCCGAAACACGTCACTCATCAGAAGCACTTGCTGTCTCTACTAGACAACACGAAAACTACGAAAAAGAAGCCGCAACAGAAGATGATGTTCACAAGAATCATCATAATCACAATCACGATACAAATGTAAGAATATCTTTATAAGTTTGTAAAACATTTATATTATAATACACAGGGGTATTTCTAGCTACGACTAGTAATAAAAATACCGAGACCCGGCACAGGTCAATCACACACATAATACAACTTATGTCAGAAAGCGATAGCTCTGAATCAATAGAATCAGACGATTCCTTAACACCGTTACCAACAACTAAATATATCAAAATTAAATTAAAACCTAGTAGATTAAATCGCATAACAATGGCTACCACAACTGTACAAGAAATAGAAATGTATCTCAAAACAATCCCATGTTATAATGGAAATATTAAAACATTAAATAATTTTATAAAACAAGCCACAAAGATTATGGACATTTTTAATACACTAGAACTCACTGCAAATCAGCGAATGTTTGCATTCAGCATGATAAAATTAAAACTCACTGAACAAGCAATAGAAATTACAAGTAATAACGAATTTGCAGAATGGGAAGATTTAAAACTATATCTGACCACAAACTTTGTAGACAAGAGTACATCAGAAACACTGATGATAGAACTCATGGATACGAAATTTTCAAAATCAATAGAACAAACTTTGAAAATAATGCTTGAAAAATTTTCACTTTACAAATCAAAAATACACTTAACTAATTATTCACAAGATCAGAAGAACGCAATAATTCATGAAAACCAAAAATTTATAGTAAAAAGATTTATATCTCTACTACCAAATCATGTTAGAGGATCATTCCTTATTAAAAACCCTACAACTTTGGAACAAATAGAATTAATGATTAAAAATGAATTTAACTTTATTAATACGTATAATCAAGCACCTATGTTGAGAAACAATGTAGAAAGACCAAAATTTGGCAATGGGCAACCTCCACAAAAGTTCCCATCACAAACATTCCCATCAACATCATTTAATCCCAAACAACCACCTCAATACCAGAGAACTAACCCAAATTTTGCACCTAGACAAAATATAAAAAATTATTATGAGACGAAACGATTTAACCCAAAACCTATGACACAACAAACACGAATCACACAACCAATGTCTACACAAACAATCAGACAAAATAATAACATAGAAGAAGTAGACTTAGACGAAATAGATTTCGATATGGACCAAGAATTTCATAAACAAATAGACGAAGAGTTAAACAACGAAAGATTAGAGAAAGAAAAACAAAAGAAAATCTATGAAGATTCTTTTTTAGATTTAGAGACACAGATAGAAGCGATACAGTAGTAATGTCTTCTATAACAACGAACTTACCAGCATTAAAAATTAATCCATATGTCATACTGTTCGATACAGGCTCTTCAATAAACTTTATACACCCGGATTTAGTAAAACAATTTAAAGTAAAAACATATAACGAAAAATTAACTTTTAAAACAGTAAACGGAAAATCTAATTGCGATAAATATACAATAATAAAAATTCATAAAAAACCTTTAAAATGTTATGTTTATAAATTTCATAAAACATATAATATATTACTCGGAATAGAAGCATTTAAAATATTAAATATACAACTAAACTTTAAAGACAATAAAGTAAAATTAGACGATAAAATATATAAATTAGAAGAATTAACAAATTTAAAAGCAGAAACAAATAATATACAAATTAGAAATAGTCACTTAGATAATATAGAAAAAAGAGAGTTAGATAAACTAATAAACACATACACAGATCTGTTTCCAAACGAAAACGAAAACCTAACCTGCACTACCACCATAGAACACAAAATTCACGTAACAAATGAAACGCCGGTATACACAAAAAATTACCGACTTCCACAAATTTACGAAAAAGACATCGAAGAACATGTAAAAAATTATTAGATAATAAAATAATACAAAAATCATTTTCACCCTGGTCATCCCCTATTTGGATCGTACCAAAAAAATTAGACGCTTCAGGAAAACAAAAAACTAGAATGGTAATAGATTTCAGAAAACTAAATTCAGTAACGAAAGATGATAAATACCCAATACCTAACATTGACACGATATTCGATTACATCGGACCCTCCGAATACTTTACAACCCTAGACCTACATTCAGGATTCCACCAGATAAAAATGAATAAAAATGATAGAGAAAAAACAGCTTTTTCCACAAGTTCTGGACACTACGAATACATTAGAATGCCTTTTGGACTTAAAAACGCACCTGCCACATTTCAACGAATGATTAATGAAGCATTAGGCGAATTAATTAATAAAATCTGTTTAGTATATATGGACGACATTATAATATTTGGCAAAAACTTAGAAGAACATTTAAAAAATATAAGACTAGTATTCGAAAAACTACGTCAAGCAAATTTAAAAATACAAATAGACAAGTCAGAATTTTTACAACAAGAAGTTTAATTTTTAGGATATAAAATTAATCAAACCGGACTAACAACAGATGAAAAGAAAATAGAGACAATAAAAAATTTAAATGTACCAAAAACACAAAAAGAAATAAAACAATTCTTAGGAACTTTAGGATGGTATAGACGATTCATACCTAATTACGCAAACTTGACAAAACCTTTTACACAATGTCTAAGAAAAAATGTTAAAATAGATATAGATGATGAAAATTATAAGAACGCATTTGAACAATGTAAAAACACATTAATAAAATCCCCAATATTACAAAACCCAGTCTTTAACAAAGAATTTATATTAACTACAGACGCAAGCGACTTTGCAATAGGCGCTATATTAGCACAAAAAACAGACGATAAAGAATTACCTATATGTTATGCCTCTAAAACTTTAAATAAAGCGGAACAGAATTACAGTACAATAGAAAAAGAACTAAAAGCAATAGTATGGGCAGTTAGAAATTTTAGACCATATATTTACGGACGGAAGTTCACCATAAAAACAGATCATAAACCTTTAATCTGGTTATTCAACATGAAAAACCCGAATCAAAAACTAATTAGATGGAAAATAGAATTGAGTGAATATAACTTTGAGATAAATTATTTACAAGGTAAAGAGAATGTTGTTGCAGACCTACTATCCAGACAGAAACCCAAATTTAAATTAAATAATTTAATAGGAGACGTATTAGAACAAAATCCCATCGCACACTGTATATCAAAAAACTGCGAAATGTCACGAGGTCTGGCGGAACAAATAAATTTAAAATATGAGTGCAAAGACTTTTGCAAAGAACGAAATAATAAAAATATCATTATTCAAAAAATAAATAATAAAATAATATTTCACCTAATTACAAAAATAAATCATTTTGATAAACCATTATTAAAAAATTTGGACAAACCTTTAAAAGAATTAAGAGATTACATGATTATAAATGAACTACCTATAATAAACATCCCAAAATTAGGATGCGGTTTAGACAAATTAGAATGGGAAAAAGTAAGAGAAAAGATAAATAAAATATTTGAAGATACTAATATAGAAATAAACGTTTTCACATTACCCGACGTTAACCATAACGAAACAGAAAACAGTAGCGAACAAAATAATATAGATCAAGAAGAAGATAACCAAACGGTACACAGCGCAAATGAGAATCCCATAGCAGGAATAAAATATTTAGATGAGAGAATTAATATAGCGGATAATCAAATAATAATTTATAAAGTAGACAGGGATACTGAAATAAAAATAGAAAAATATTTTGACAATAAAAAACAAAGACTTATTTGTAAATTTAATAAAGTAACTTTTAAACAAGATGTTATAGATTTTATAAAAACTTATCTAACCCCAAAAATTAGATATTTAGCCTTATTTCAAAAAGATTTAGATAAAGAAGTTTCAAAAATATTACAAGAAAATTTCCAACCAAATTCTATAAATATCATAGCGTGTACAAAATTAGTAAACAACGTAGAAAATAACGAGGAACAATTAGAAATTATACACGACTTTCACACAGGCCTTACAAATCATAGAGGAATTTTAGCCACCATAAGAGAATTAAAAGAAAAATATTATTGGCCAAACATGAATAAAGACATTCAAGAATATATAAACAACTGTGAAACGTGCCGATGTAATAAATATGAAAGAAAACCTATAAAAATAACTGACAATCTTACAATAACACCAAGCACACCATTTGAAATGATAAACATAGACTTGTTATCACTAAATAAAGAACCTTACTTGACGATATTAGATCAGTTCTCCAAGCACGCACAGATTATCAAGGTCGAAAATAAGAGCGCAAAACAAATAACAGATAAATTAAGAATATACTTTGAAACATACAAAATACCTAAGGAAATAATAATGGACAATGGTACAGAATTTAATAACACATTAATGAAAGATCTCTTAAGTAAAAAGAAAATTAAATTACATATAACTTGTGTTAATAACCCTAAAAGTAATGCAGTGGAAAGACTTCACTCAACATTAATAGAACAATTGAGAATATTACACTCAAGACCAGACACTAAAAACATAGCAATGTCAGAAAAAATACGAATGGCTACATTAGCGTATAATAATACAAAACATAGTACAACACAACTCAGTTCAGTTGAAATACTTTTCGGAATATCAAATGAAAACATTTTTATAAAAACAGACCAATCCAAATTAAGAGAAAATTATGAAGAACAACAAAGGAAAATTAAGCATATTATAAAAGATAGAATAGAAAGAGAAAAATTAAAACGAAATACAGAAAATGACAATCCTTTAGAATTAACAGATAAAGTATATGTTAAACAGAATCCTAGAATTATTCATAAAATAAAGAAACCAATATACAGAAAATATTCAGTAAAAAATTATAACCCTTTATTAGGAAAAATTAAAATATTAGATAAAAAGAACAGAAGTAAAAAAATAAATCAACTAAAAATTAAATAAAAATTTCAGATGTCAAGGACAAATTCAAGATATCTCGAACAATAATGGATTCCACCTTGCCGAATTAGGTGAATGCAAAATCAAGACTGGTGAACAACTAATATACTATAACTACAACATAAATCCCATCTATGAAGAATTCCTAAAATTAAGAACAAATAGAGATAATTTATTAAAGAATATAAAACCCTATAATAAAACATTCCAAACATACATTAATATTTTAAATTATAATTATTTAGACTTAAATAATCAAATTCAAAAACTATTTAATAAAAGACAAAAACGCGGACTTATAAACGGATTAGGCTCCATTGTTAAATCAATAACAGGAAATTTAGATTCTACGGATAGTCAAAGATATGAAGAAATGTTTAATAAATTAAAAACAAATCAGGAAATACTACAAGGACAGAATGATGAAGTCATTAAACATAATAAAGATATGACAAATAAATTTAATACACAACTAGAAAATGTTAGACACAATGAAAAAGAATTAACACATCAAATTGAGAACATAATTCAGGCTTTAAAAGGAAATTTAGATTGGAAATTACAAATAGATATGGAAAGTAAATTTCAGAAATTAATATTAATAATAATGAATTTAAATGAATTAACAAAACAAATAGAAACAAGTTTAACCTTTTGCTCATTACACAAACTAGACGTTAGTATAATATCTTATGAAAATTTGAAAACAAACTACACAAAATAACGACATTTGAAATTTAAACGAACTAATAGAAACCCATTGTAAATACTATAACGGAGAAATATACTTTATAATATCAATACCAACCTTCTCCCAAGAATCCTTCAAATTAAACCAGTTTACCCCATTACCAATGATTCAGAATGATAGATTCATAATAATTAGTGAACCTCAACAATTATATTTCACACAAGATAAGACTTATAAAATAAGCGAATGTAGTTATATTAAGAATAAATACTTGTGTATTACACAATTTATAGAAATAAGTAAATGTATGGGAAATATACTAGATAAGCAGAAGGATGATGATTGCAAATACCATAATATTGAGAAAAAGAATACTTTTGAATTAATTCGAAATACAAATGAACTAATTATGATTAGTCCAAATAAGCAAGAAATTCAAATGAACTGTAACGAAATAAAAATAAAAAGAAATATTCAAGGAATCTATAAGATAAAAATTAACCAAGAATGTCAAATAAATAATTTCACATTTAAAAGAATTCTACAAAAATATAAAGAAATTGAATTTAAAACATTTGAGAAGGAATTAATAAGTTCAAAATTTAATGATACTAAATTACAGAATATCTCCGATATTATATTAAATGAACCGAAAATTATAAAAATAAAAGAAATCAAAATTGAAAATAGCAGTCATCACTCTTATATAATATATGTTATAATATTTATATTAATAAGTTGTTATATTTTAAGAAAATATGTATTACCTAAAATAAAATTATATAGAAATGAAAGAAAATTAAGAAAGGTAAAAACAGTAAGAAAAAAGCTAAGTGAACTAGCTATGCAAGAACAAATATAATGAAAAAACTAAAAGGGGAGGAATTATGTATCTTGAACCTGTTGTTTCATTACATTAGTCATAACATCATCTAGCATAGGTTGCACATTTAGAAGATAAGAGAAATGTAAATTATGTATCTTGAACCTGTTGTTTCAAGACATTAGTCATAACATCATCTAGCATAGGTTGCATATTTAGAAGATAAGAGAAATGTATAAATAGGCTAGTTTAGTGAATAAGCACGCTCTTTGTATCGTAGACTCTGCACAGTCAAGTACTGTGACTCATATGTAACCATATACAAATTATAATAAAGTTATAATATTAATAAAGATTTTAGTATAATTTTTAAAAACATAAAATCGAATACTCAAAATTTAATTTGCATGTAACATACAAAAATATAACGTGGTATATTTTGCATTTGAATATATTGAAGGCGCGTTGTAATTAAGTTTTAATGACTCGAGAACTTTTGGGTTACTTATTTTTAGATTATTATTTGTATTCGTGAATTTATTAATAGTTGTACTTTTGTGAAATATTTTTGTTACCAAATAAGTAGTAAATAATATTATTTTTACGTAAATACTTGTCAAAAAGTCTTTAGAACATAGTTTAAAATTAGATGTAAACACCAATATAAAATAAACATAAAATAAAAATATTATTGTAAATTTTAGAAGTTAATTATTTTGTAATATTTTCTATTTCTAATATTCTTTTCAATATTTAAAATAAATAAATAATTCATCGCGTCTTTTACTCCTTACTGGGTGTGGCACTCCGCAGTAGCAGATCTCGGTAAGTGATATATTTCTTCGCGTGAGGTGCGGTTACTAGTCGTCGTTGATATTTATGATCTTTTACTGCAGATATTGTCTAAATCCTTTTAAAGAATGATAAATATTTTTAATAATAATAACATATATCGTAAAAGACAATAAATATTAATTAGATAACTTATCAAAATATTTATTTATTTTAAATATTGAAAAGAATATTAGAAATAGAAAATATTAAAAAATAATTAACTTCTAAAATTTACAATAATATTTTTATTTTATGTTTATTTTATATTGGTGTTTACATCTAATTTTAAACTATGTTCTAAAGACTTTTTGACAAGTATTTACGTAAAAATAATATTATTTACTACTTATTTGGTAACAAAAATATTTCACAAAAGTACAACTATTCCTAAATTCACGAATACAAATATTAATCTAAAAATAAGTAACCCAAAAGTTCTCGAGTCATTAAAACTTAATTACAACGCGCCTTCAATATATTCAAATGCAAAATATACCACGTTATATTTTTGTATGTTACATGCACTTAATAAATCGAATTTCATAATAGTTTTATGTTATGTTCCCTGATTGTGTTAATACACATAAATACAAAATTTAGCCAAAAAAATTACTTTTATTACTATGTAAGAAAAATTTAAATATTACGAAATTGCAAAGGCACGCAGAAATTATAAATTTTTGTACTATATTGTGTTCTACTATTATTATTCATTGTTTCTTGTAATAAATGAAATTACACAAAATCAGCAGTAATCAACTGATAATGTAAAATGTCTAATAATTTATTTTTAAATTATACAAATAGTTTCTTTAAACTGTTAAAGTATAAAATATACTACCTACGTTATATTTTCAGAATATCTGTGAGCCTTTACGATTTCGTTGATATATTTTTCTACATAATAATGAAAGTAATTTTTGGCTAAATTTTGCATTTATGTATATCAACATAATTTGGGAGTATAACATAACATGAAATTCGATTTATTTATTGCATGTTACATTGAAGAATATAACGTAATATATTTTGTATTTGAATATATTTTAGGCTTGTAGTAATTATAATTTAAGACCCTGGAACGTGTGGGTTTCGTATTTTAGATTATAATTTGTACTTGTGAATTTAGGAATGATTGTAATTATACTTTTGTGAAATATATTTGTATATAATATTTTTGTTAACAAATAAGTGGTAAATTTATATTAAACAAGCAAAATTTATAGAATTTATTGAATTATAATATATACTTTTGTGAAATATATTTGTATATATTGTGTTCAGGTATAACAAATTCAATAGGGTTATTTTCGGTAATGATTTATAATTAATCCGCTGGACGTATTCAATATTAGTTTATGAAAGATAATTCCCATTTTCAAAATGACTACAGAGTATTACATTGAATAATTTTAAATATACAGGGATTAAAGATTATGGTTCTACGGGGAAAAGAGCAAAGCTACTTATTTTATACAATTATAATATTAATGTTGTAAAATATATACATTTATTTAAAATAATATTTTATAAATTTTTTCCGTTTTACTTTCACAACACACACAGGTTTTTGTCTATCTATTCTTCAACACTATTTTGGGATTTATTTAATAAACAATGTTTAAAAGCATCTATGGCTATAGAAAATGCAAAAACATTTATTTATTATACAACTAGAAATTGATTTTAAATACTATCTTAATTTTTCTTTAAATTATACACTACAAAATTAACATTCTCCCGTTTATTATATTTATACATTAATTGGATAAATTTATGTAATTTACTGTATTAATATAATATGAAATTAAAAATGTATTTTATTTAATTCTAAGACGATGAGACATTGTATTTTAAATTATTAACAATAATAGTTAAGTTTATTAAAATAAATATTTTACTATTTTAAATGTGTGCCCAATTTGAGTAAGTATGTATAGCTACTTTATTGTATTGGAAATATGAAATTTAAAAATGGATTTTATTTACACCTTAAAAGATGAGGTATTATTAGAAATTATTGACAATACTAGTTGAAAATATTAATATGGATATTTAATTACTTTTGAACGTCTCCGAAATATGGAAAAATTTTACTTGGGGATGAATTAAGGGTACTTAAGGCAGTAATTGTATTTTTATAAGTACCCATTTATGTCCAGAAAGAGATTTTTGATCATTATGTTTATAGTTTTAAAATTATGTTTTAACGACTGTATTTTTCAAAATATTAAATACCTAATTGAAACATAGTTGTAATTACTGTAGGTTCCATTACGTAAACTTCCACATTTATACCCGTTGTAATACAAATTTCACTTTTCAGCCTTGAGAACCGTTTATGCACTTTAAATAAGAAATAATAAGTTAAATTCCATACGTATTTCCGATAAGCATCTTTTTAAAATTTATATATATATATCTATTTTTACACATATTTATTATACACAACTATTCAATATCACAAACAACGTCACAAATATTTTAAATATTTACGTCAAGTTAGTACTCATATTCCCAGCTAGATGCTTAATACAGTATTGTTAAAATAAAACTAAAATCAATTATATATATAACAGATTAATATTTTTCATTTGTTGTATTTATGATTAGAAATAAATAAATCAACACATGTTTATGTCATTTGAAAATATTTATTTTAAATAATTAAGTAAATACAAGCGATCACTATAGAATTTAAACTACGGTATAGTAATGAAGAATAGAAAGACAAAAGCCTGTATGTTGCGAAAGTAAAACAGAATAATTATATAAAATATTTATTTAAAATAAATGTACATATTTTACAACAATATTATAATTGTACAAATTCAACCAGCCTTGCTTTTTTACCCTATGAACCATATTCATTAGTCCCTGTAAATTTTATGGCCAATTTTGGGATCGTTGTTTTCATTTCAGCAATATAATCATTTCATAACAATGCAAACGCTATTTTCAACCCAATCACATTTCAATACTACATACATTAACTAAATTGAAAGTTTACCGTAATAACAAATAACTTTCAGTTTAAATATAAACTCGCTCTAATGACAAATAACTTACAAAAACAATTTATTCAAACACAAAAATTTGTAGCGTTCCCTATAGAAGAATAAACAAACAAAAGTCGGTGGCTTGTGAAAGTGAAAACAGAATAATTTTATAAAATATTTATTTAAAATAAATTTATATAATTTAAGACAATATAATAAGAATAAGATCTCTAAAGAACGGTAAGATGACATGAGAAGTTCTATCGAACCAGTAATGCCATCTACCGAAAACAGCAAAAGCTACGAAATAGCAATTTAAATAAAAAACAACAAAGACAAAATTAATTGTCTTTAAATGCTCACTTGGTGAAACTAAGTTTAATAATAAAATATCAAAATAAACACTTGTCTAAGTCTCACAAATTTCAGCCTCCAAGTCACCTTATGAGGGCATCGTCAGAGGCTGGCCAGCACAGTTGGTAACCATAGACGCGTTTCGCTCTTATTAGAGCTCATCAGTATGGTATAACCTACTTCTTCACCTAGAACAAAGTTCCCGTGAAGAAGCTGGCGACGAAGGACTGTGCCAGCAGAGAATAAGATCTCTAAAGAACGTTAAGATGACATGAGAAGTTCTATCGAACCAGTAATGCCATCTACCGAAAACAGCAAAAGCTAAGAAATAGCAATTTAAATAAAAAACAACAAAGACAAAATTAATTGTCTTTAAATGCTCACTTGGTGAAACTAAGTTTAATAATAAAATATCAAAATAAACACTTGTCTAAGTCTCACAAATTTCAGCCTCCAAGTCACCTTATGAGGGCATCGTCAGAGGCTGGCCAGCACAGTTGGTAACCATAGACGCGTTTCGCTCTTATTAGAGCTCATCAGTATGGTATAACCTACTTCTTCACCTAGAACAAAGTTCACGTGAAGAAGCTGGCGACGAAGGACTGTGCCAGCAGAGAATAAGATCTCTAAAGAACGGTAAGATGACATGAGAAGTTCTATCGAACCAGTAATGCCATCTACTGAAATCAGCAAAAGCTACGAAATAGCAATTTAAATAAAAAACAACAAAGACAAAATTAATTGTCTTTAAATGCTCACTTGGTGAAATACAAGAAATTCTAAACACATATATTATTAAAGAATGTCAAACTCTACTTATATTATTTATTAATAGTTTACAAATATTGAAAACATGTTGTAGAAAATTATATTTTATTTTACCTAATCTAAATAATAATTTGGCGGCTTTTTTAAATGAGCCATCTTCTTGCGCTGCTGGAGATAGTGGGCTTTTTTCTCTCTCGCTTAGTCATTTTATAACCCATTAGCGGAACTAGGATCATATTATTCTGCAGGTACTCCGATGGATTGTATGATGGTTCATCGCACGTATCCCAGCATTCGGCTGACTCAACAGTGGATAGTTGCGATTTCCATTCATCTCTGGTGCTGGAATTGAAAGACTCGGTGGCAACGGTGATGTCCTCGTCGTCCCAATTTTCAGCACTTTCGACATAGTAGGGCTGTTCTTTCACTTCACCCCTGGTGCTGAACTTGGAATTAAAAACCTCGGCGGAAGCTGTGACGTCGTGGTTGTCCCAGTTTTCAGCACTCTCAACATAGTAGGGTTGTATATCTCTCGGACCTCTCACTTCACCCCTGGTGCTGGACTTGAAGTTCAAAACCTCGGCCGCTACGGCATCGTCATCATTGTCCCAATTTTCAACACACTCCACGTAGTACGGCTGTACTTTCACATCACAACCAAAACCGTCAAATTCAAAACTCATGATAATATTATCGCAAAATATACGCTAACATATATACTTTAATTATTTCTAACTTGGCCTTTCTCATTCAACTTGTTGAAATCCATTTCTAAACCAAACAATTGTTTTAATAACACAGTTTATAATTTATAATAATATTCTTACCTTTTACAATGCTATGAATACTCCGTGCCAGCAATAACAATAATGTAAAAATTTTAAACTACACTTCCACATTTATACAGTCGTAATACAAATTTCACTTTTCAGCCCTTGAGAACTGTTTATGCACTTTTAATAAGAAATAATAAGTTAAATTCCATACGTCTCTCCGATAAGCATCTATTATACACATATTTTCAAACTAATTAATATCACAAACAATAACGTCACAAATATTTTAAATATTTACGTCAACAACAACAACAACTCATTAGCAACAAATTCCAAAAATAGGCTGGCGCCACTAATTACCTTTTAATTAATCGCCTCAGGCACATTCCGACGGGTAGAAAGATGTATATCATACTACTTACGTCAATGTCAGAATAAATTGTCAAAATCATTTTTACGTACTAAATATTTATTTTCTAAATAAAAATTTAATAATAATAAGGCAAAATATTTTTTAGATTTATTATTTAAGAATAATAAAATAATAAACTCGATAAAATATTTAAGGTAGGTTGTTATTTAACCAATTAATTAATGTAACATAAATTTAATTCAATAAAAACATCAACAAACTAAATATTCTCAAATTGTTAAATTACATGTTCAAATAGTCCACCGTTTTGAGCTAAACAATAACCTAATCTGTTGTAGAAGCTTTCTCGAGTATTCTTTAATTGTTGATTATTTATTTTCTGGCATTCTTGTAATATAGCATTTTTAAGTTCTTCTAAATTCTGGTATCTTTTTTTATAAACATAAGATTTTAAATGGCCCCATAAAAAAAATCGAACGGATTTAAATCTGGCGACCGTGCTGGCCAGTTAACTGGTCCATTTCGTCCTATCCAGCTTTCAGGAAATACATGGTTTAGATATTCCACAACTTCTCTAGTGCTAATGTGCAGGGCAGCCATCATGTTGGAACCACACATTTTCTTTGTTTGTTTCAACAATTTGTGGTCCAACAGCATTAATTAATAAATTCAAATATGATGCTGAATTTATTCGTTGGATGAAGAATGGGCCAATGATTTTATCACCAAAAATTCTTGCCCACACATTGACAGAATGACGATATTGTGTCCTCGATTCTACAATATTATGTGGATTATTTTGTGACCAGTACCGATAATTATGACAGTTTGGTTTGCCATTCATGGTAAATGTGCATTCATCTGTGAATAAAATACTACTTAAAAATTCTCTATTACAATTTGATTTCTCCATCATTATTTCACAGAATGAGGCACGCAGTTCAAAATCTCGTTCCAAAATAATTTGGTGGTTTTGAAATTTAAAAGGAATGTATTTATGTTTTTTGAGAATTCTATGCCCTGTCATAAAATTTATATTTAGTTCTCTGGAAATTTCCCGCACACTCATTTTTGGTTCCAGTTCTATTAAACCAAGAATATGTTCTTCATTGTTAAAAAACTTTCATTTATTTCTTTCTTAAAATTTAGTGTTCCTGTCTTTTCAAACTTTACTATAAACCTCTGAATAGTTGCCGTACTAGGAATATCATGATGCTGCCAAATAGCGCTAATATAGTCACGAATTAGTCGTAAACTATGGCCAGAATAATGCCATTTAATTATTTGCAACTTTTCTTCATCTGAATAATTATTCATTTTTGATAATAATAAACCCTAATATTGATTTAATATCACAGTTGGTCAAAATAAATACTAATAATTTGACGTATAAGACGTTACGCATTTGTTCATCTCTTGTTTTTAATTCCATGGCTATTACTATTAAATTGAAATTACGTGAATTTTCAAATTTAATTTCTGCAGTTATGAAGTAGTCAAAATGAATTTTGTTTATTGATTCGGATGTAGAATTTTATGCTTTACAACATTTATTTGAAACATTTTTTCCTAAAATAACTGATTTGCCATGTTAAACGCCTATGTTTCACTTTTCGTGTTACACACGGTATAATAAGTCAACGGATTTGAACCCACGAAATTTCAATTGTATTCAATTATATAATTTTATTATTTCGGAAGGTGGCACGCGACGAAATCGCGAAGTTACGGTGTGAACTCCGGCCGTGCACGCAAAACGCCTCACTGTAACGTCTCGGATTGCTCACGACAGACGCCAAAGTGATTTGTTCGGTGGTCGCACAAGAGTTCCTAAAGCGGAAGGTAGCACGCGACGAAATCGCGAAATTACGGTGGGAGCTCCGGCTTGTAACGCAAACGGCCCACAGCAACGTCTCGGATTGCTCACGACAGACGCCAATGTGAGTGGTTCGGTGATCGCACAAGAGTTCCAAACGGAAAGTGGCACGAGACCTCGAGGAAGCACAGTACGGTACGGTAAATAACCAGGAGTGCTTTTCTTACCTAGAAGTCGGAGTGGCCTGGTGACTGGAAGACGGTAGCGGAGATGTCGATGCATTCACAATGAAAGATTGACTGTCTTTGCTGTCGCGGCAGCGCGGCTTATATACTGTTTTTGTTAATTAAACGGGTCCTAGGGTGGCAAAGTTGGTCCGTCCTATGTTAACATATAGGGCGGATTGGTTATAAACGGAAACTGGACTACCCGGTCCGTGATCCAGTTTAATCAGCAATTTTCCGATGCGCGTCTTACTCGTAAACCCGGAGTTGATTTTTCGCGTCTCTCGGTTGTTGCGTTCGCGAGATATAGGCGTTTTCGCGATCGTGATCTATATAACGAACATTGTGACTAGCACACTTCGTCACAATATATATATGTAAGTTTGTACTTCGCGCCAAACTTGGTCGCCTGACGCTGATTGTCATCTGTCATACGACCAGATAAGAGGTTTTAACAGACGACGTAAAAGCAGGTTAAGAGATAGTTATTATTACATTATTAATGACAATTGTATTGATTCAGGTATGTTATTATTGAAAGCTTTGTAATTATGGCATTAGCTTTGTGCTAGTCTGTAAATCTGTGTATTTTAATTACAGTTGTTTTACTGCATCATCACGTGTTTCATTGATAATCAAAAAATCCTATTTCTCAATCGCTAAGTCTTGAATCCAGACTTACATATATATATTTATATATATATATATATATATATATATATATATATATATATATATATATATATATATATATATATATATATATATATATATATATATATGTCAGTTCAGTAGTTTGTGCGGACCTCTATTTTTTTGTCCTAACATCATTGTTATTACACTTCATAATACCAATTTTAAATTCAGTCAAATCGGCCAATAAATATCGACAATATTCAATAAGTTATGTTTATATAGCGTTTCGCGGACCTCGGTAATTCAGCTAGCTGTTACCTGGGTTCATGTGTGTATATATATGTCCACACGACTCTTTGCGAACCTTCATATTTTTGTTGCAACAGCATTACATTACGTGTATATATATAGATGTCAGGCCAGTAGTTTGCGGCCTGTTTGCATACTGCCTGACATACAGCAGGGGCTTACAAGTTGCCGACATGAATTAAATTTGATCTAAAGATTTATTCAATTTATATTTTATTCATTTAAATTTATTTTATCGCATTCGCAATTACTATTGAAATAGTTGTTTTTAATTCTAGATTGCGAAATGTTACTTTTACATTCGAGAATGAAAGTTTTTTGTGTGAGCATTCGAGAATGTAAAAGCATTTCGCAATCGAGTATCAAACAACGTTTTTCCGAAAACTATGTGTTAAAATTAGTAAAAATTAAAAATGTAAAGTGAAACTTTTGACATTAGAATTAATTAATGTGGCATCTAATGGTTCCAGACAACAACACGCGAAATGATTTTTTGTTTCTACAGAATGTAAATAACTATTACATCCAGGATATAAATAAATATTTACTTTTTATATCAGTTTTCGGAAAAGTATATTTGCTACACAGGATGATTCACAACTTCCGGCATTAATTTTTAACGGTATATAGTACTTAACATACTGATCACGGTATTTGCCAGATTCTTTAGAATGAATAAACGAAGTTAATTAATTATGTACCTACTCAACGATATATTTTAAAATTAAACTAATTAAATTTATTATATATTATTTTGAACACGGGTGATATTTTTAAAAATATATTTCTGATATTTCATTACAATACGTTTAGGGACAAAATACGAACATGAAAATAATTCTTACTTTTTACAGAAATTGTTCATGTAAATAGGTCATCACAATAATACAATAGTAGTAATAACAAAACAGAAATTTGAACTTGATCTTCTGATCTGAACCACAAAACACTAATAATAATAATCGGAATAATAATATCAGTAACAATACTGTAGTGCTTCTCTATCCGAAAGCGAACGTTGCACTGCACAAACCAACGAGAATTGACAATTAAATGAAATTAATGTTTTATGTAACATTAGATATTATATAAATTATGACTTGTAAGATTTTAAAATATTATTCATGCAGTTTCAATAATCCAGTTTACCGAAGATATAACTCATTTGTTTAAATATGTGGCGTATTTAAGCAATATAAAAACATGGAACGATATGTTTGATTAAAATAAAATTATATTTTTAATAATCAATGACATACAACTTTGTACTTTTGTTATTTTATGTTTATTATAGTATAATAGCAACATTCTGCATTCTTTAAGAATTATATATTCGACATCTCTGTCTGTCCAGTAAATTAACAACTAAATTATAACGCACGAAAAATCATGAATATTCGCCGAGTATTTGTAGCTCAAATGGTAGAGCAGTCACCTAGCGAGTGAAAGGTTCTGGGTTCAAATCCCGGCGAATGCTCATGATTTAAAAAATTATAATATATTCTGCATTCTGTTTATAAATAGATTATAGTATTTATAAAAAAGAACTACGATTATTAATTTACATAAAATAGAAATACTTTTACAAAATAAAAGATAATAGTATATTAAAGAACTAGTTTCATAAGGCAATTTGTAAACGCACACATGTCAGCACGCGAGGACAATGGAATGGCTGTGAGGACCATTTATTTCATTGTCAAAACATATTTGTTTTTATCTTACAACTTTCCAGAATGCCTCCAATTACATTTATTTGTATCGTGATACTACTGTTTCAATTTTGAAATGTAGTATAGATTTACTGGTTTGCAAAATTTGAAAATGCTAAATGTTATTTTAGAATTTATTAATTTAATATATAACGACAATCGTGTACATATATTAAGTAAAGAATAAAGGATTATTTTATGCCTTATAAAATTGAAATGCGATTTAAGTTTTACAGTTTGATCAGTATTGTTTGGTATCAGTTCTTCTTTTTGCATAATGTTCTTTACGCAAATGTGCAAAATTATTTCAGCTGCTTTAAAACCTGCCATAGTATTTCCGAAAAAAAAATAAAATTGATAATAATATGCCAATTTGTTTTAAAAAATTTGGAGATACGCAAATAGTTTTTGATTGCACAAAAGTATTTGTGCAAAAACCAAATAGTATATTTGTGAAGAAATATTGCATATTAATTGAACATGTTAAAATGATGTGTAATTCAACTAATACTTATAGAGGTCTTATTATTCAATTTTCTTTTCAATATAAAATATTTTAGTTTCAAATAAAAACTTTAAAAATACACCAAACAAATATTGAATGCTATGAAACGTCAAATATCTATCCTGGAGGAATCATTAGGTCGCGAAATATTCCGAATAACGCAGCGATCTTAATTTTATTTACCGCGCTATAAGTAAACACGGTGAGTCGCGCGTGACCTTGAGGTAGCCAATCAGAACATATGTATATCATAAGCGGAGCTTGTCGAGTTTTGTCCCAGAGCGAGAGTGGGCATGTACAGAGTTCGTGCATTTAGTTTAATTTGTATGTTGTCTTCTGCTTTGGAATGATTTAAAAAAAATTTGTTCCTGAAAATGATAAACGAATTCATTTGCTGAGGTGCATAAACTCATAGAAATAATTTTAAGGTTTGTTACAACAAAAATATAGAACCGTTACAGAACATATAATGCAGTGTTCCAAGAACAAGTGAATTATGATCCGAACCGATTCACCGTTCTTAAATTTCCAGGGTTTTACCAGAATTTTTAATTATGAATAAGTTTGACATCCTATCTAACCTGACATATTTTGTTTTTGTTATTAATGACATTAGCAATGGAAAACGACAGAGATATTTTCGAATTGTCAGAATTTTCTAGCTAAAGTGATGGAGAATTCTTGAACGATGTTATGGAAATAAGGCAAAACAATGAAAATTATCTACGATTGATAGTACCTCAATACAGTGATTAAGATTTTGAAGGATCAACTTCTAGTATATTGGCCATCAGACTGCAAGTTTCCAAGATATAGCAGATAGGTTTGATATTTTCTTCAGTAGTTTGGTGAGAATAATAGCCCGAATTACATATTTCTCAGGAAACAAACAACATAATACAATGGCCAAATAACGAGGAAAAGGTCAATATTGAAAGACATTTTATACCTAATCAAAAGCGCAATGTTTTCAGCCAGGTATAATTTTATATTTTAATCGGTTCTAAATCGTTCCCACACTAGGCAAATCGGTTCTAGGACTATTCATATAAGTTCGCGCATGGATTTTAAGCAGTTCTGAATCACGTTTTGAACGGTTCATGTTGGACCAAACCAGTTACACCTGTTTTATTAAAAAATTGAAGCGAATAAAACCTTTTTGAAGAAATTCTTTGAACCAAGATAACTAAACTCTGACTGTCCTGGCAATTCTTCATGAATTCATTACAAATTTGATAAATTTCAACATAATGGTAATAAATAAATTTGTTTTTCAAAATAATAGACGGGCAGAACATTTATTAAAAAAATAATATTTCCATTTAAAATTATTATAAATTGTTTTATTTTTGTCTTGAATTAATAAAAGAACAGTTTATTCAATTATATTATTTTTTTATAATATATATTTTTAAAATGATTCGATTAGGTAATAATATTAAATAAAGAAAATGCTTCAGAATCCAATATGTTTTTTAAATATTTATTTGTGGACGTTTCAAGATAAAATACTAGCTCATCATCAGTATCTTTAAAAAACGTAAAATATAAAACAGATATTTATAACATGTCAATAATAACAAACAAAAATTGGATTCTGAAGCCGTTTCTTTATTTAATTTTTTTTAAGACAACACATGTTATATCTGGTCTTCATTTTTGTCCCTAATTAATATAAAGGTCACAAGCCGCCACTGCACACAGTAAAAGAAATTAACACAGATTTAACAAACTAGTTCCACAAGGTCCACTAATAATTTTTAGTTAATTTAACAATATTCGTTATTGTTAAATGTTTACTACTTTAAAGTGTGAATTAATTAACACACAACTGACTAAAACTGATTGTTAAATTAACACATTTTTCTTGTTTTTATATTTAACCACCCATTTTGGTAGTGTAACTAAATTATAGTGTTAATTAACTTCAACAATCTGTTACTTTAACACTACAGGTATGAAGAATTTAATTTAATTTTCACAAAGTATCTAATTTGTTTTGTTAAAATATAACGAATAACTTGTAGTAACTTCCACCGTTAGTATAGTTAAATTAACAAATAAAATTTACAACTAATTTCTATAATTTAGATGGCACTATAAGTACCTAGGATTTCATATTTCCTGCTAAGAACTGACCTACGTAGATTGTACTAGATTCTTCAGTATTTCAAGGACAATAAATGTAGGTCAAGTTTAACGTTAGATTTAAATGTAAAATAGCAAGTGACCCTACTAGTAGGGTATGTAGGTAGGCTTCACATCATTATTAAAATCCATTTAACAAATAATATACAGTTGAAAGTCTTATTTTGATATTATAAAATTATGATTTGCGTTTAAGGCGTAAAAAACGTATAGAGGCATTTTTTCTGGCAATACACACGATTATCAAATGCGCTGAGATATTTTGCTATTATATTAGATTTTTTAGCAAAAGTATTATTAAAATATATTTTTTTGTTTTATAGTTCACATAGAATATACATAAACAAATGATGATTGAGTATTTATAAGTAAATTAATTCATTTGTTTAACTTAAATTACGCGATTCATTCAAATCAATTGTAAAATACATAAATAAATGTGGTTTAAGTAATCATAATCAGTTGTAAAATGCAATGAAATATTTAGCTATTATAGGTTGCGAGCAGTCACGTGACGAAAGCAACCTTGACAGAAAATGAACAGCTGTTCAGTGTGCAACGTCAAATTTTGATTTTGAGTTTTTGTTTTTTTTATGGGGTAGATGGCTCAGTGGTATCGAGTCGGCCTGTGGATCTTGAGAACCCTGGTTCGATCCCCACAGCCGACAAACAATTTTCACCAATTTAAATCTACCCCTGTGGCTCCCTCTCCACTAATATCTTTAAGGGCCGTGATTTGACGGCTGGTAACCGCATTTCACGCGACAAAATATATCACTTACCGAGATCTGCTTAGGCAGAGTGCCACACCCAGTAATGGGTAAAAGGCGTGATGATATATTTATTTATTTATATTTGTTTTTTCTGGTGTATTATGCTTTATTTCTTGTGCTTATATTATTTGTTAATCCTTCTTAATTATTATAAACTATTTCTGTTGCTGATCAGTGCAAAATAAAAATATAATTAATTTCTAGCGTCCAACCAAAGCGCCATCTTCAATGAAAGCTTTCTGGAGCGGTCTTTAAAGTTATTGAAAATAATGCATATTTTTCACTGTTTGTACTAATCAGCAACTAAAATTGTTTATAACAAATAAAGAAATGTAACAAATAAGACAGGCAAAATATATAAACGATAATAGACCAGAAAAAAGCAAACGTCAAAATCTTCAAACGTCAAAAATTTGATGTTGGACACTGAACAGCTGTTTACGCTGACGTCATTTTCTGTGAAGGTTGCCTTCGCCACGTGACTGCCCGCGTCCTATACAGCGATACAGCGTCCGGCAGGAACGTATGATGTTTTTAAAATGACTGTCACGCACGTCGGAGTGGATCTAATGTTTTCCGAATAGGTGATACCTTCTCGTTGGCAGGCCATTTCAGGCACATCGTGTTTTCGCAAATGAATATTTTCTTTTTAATATTTCGTTATGTATTTTCAAATGACAATGTACCAGTAATGTATGAAAACAATAAATTATGATATTCGTTCGAAAATAAGTGTCTAACTGCCGTTTCAAAACCATCATACCTCTCTTCTGGATCTTGTATTTCATTTTTTAACAGTATTATAATTAAAACCAGATATTTGCTTATCAGTTCATATAGAATATACATAAACAAATAATGATTAAGTATTCATAAGTAAATTAATTCATTTGTTGAACTAAAACAACGCGATTCATTCTAAACAATTGTAAAATGCGATGTGATAATTAGCTATTATATTTGATTTTTTAGCAATATTATTATTAAAATCAATGAGATTTTTATCAGTTCACATAGAATATACATAAACAAAAGATGATTAAGTATTCATAAGTAAATTAATTCATTTGATATATATTGAAATATCGCGATTCATTTCGAATCAGTTGGGCAAAACTCACGTTTAACCGTATTTCATTATTTAGCAATAATATTATTAAGAACGAAAATCAATAGACAAAATTAAATCGATTCCCAAATTTAAATTTCCACAGGTGCATAAATTTTGATTAAATTTATTATTAGTTACTACAGAAGTTTAGTTTTTTTTTATAAAAATGATGTGTGGCATCTTCATTTTATTTAATCGAGGCACAAAAATGTACGGCATATGATTTTTACTCTCTCGGCGAGCGGCTGTATCTGTTGCCTACATGGTTGAAGACAATTGTCGAAGTAAGAGTCCAAGCAACGGTCCTCTCTTTTATGATCATTCTAGTCAAGTCTGTAGTGTTATTATTCAAAATGAAATTATTGAAATGGAAGTATGATTTTTCTTTTCGAAAATTAATATTGTAATTATAATTTTCAATACTCAATAATACCAGTAAGCTATAATTACAACTAAACCGAGCGAGAAACTATGTTTCTATGATCGCGAAATCATGACAGAACTAACACATTTCGCCCCTAGGGACGAAATGTGAATATTATTTCTCTACTTGAATTGTCATTATTTTGACAAGTAATGACATTTAATTAATGAATAAAACATTACGGTTGTCAAGTAATTTTGTTTATTATATTTTATTTCTCATAGACATCTAAATCTTACAATCTATAATGTCAATGTTTTGATTTACTATCGCGTTGTATTTTTTCTTTGCTCAATTGTGCGTGCCCCACCAAGAGTTCCAACAGGTTATGGGCCCAGGCATGCTAAACGTGAGAACAGTGAAATCAAAGCCTATCAAACAATTTTGAGTTTTCACTACGTTGCTGTCAAACCGCGCGCGATCGACATAACGCCGCTGTTGTCGACACACGTGGAGTGCGAAAATAAAAAAAACTTGATCGGACACGGAAGCACTCAAAGTGCAAGTGAGATCGCAAAACCCTCTTGACCAAGATGGCTCACGGACACTCAATTCGAATCTAACCGCTGTCAAAGCATAACTACGAGACCTGGAAAGTGCAAATTGAAGCCGTGCTGGTAAAAAACGACACCTGGATCTTCGTCAGCGGAGAACAGCCTAAACCCGAAGTCGACCAGAATGCGAACGCGGAGGCACTAGCAGCAGCTCGAGCGGCAGAAGCAGCTTGGGCGTCGCAGGACAGGAAGGCGAAGTCTGACCTCATTTTAGCAATCGACCCGTCGGAGCTTAACCAGGTACGTGGATGCACGACTTCAAGGGAGATCTGGGCCAAGTTGGAAGCAGCGTACGCGTCGAAAGGCCCGGCCAGGAAGGCCGCCCTGTTAAAACGACTCACGCAGAGTAAAATGACCGACGGAGAGGACGCGAGGGAGTATCTGTCAATGTTTTTCGACACCGTCGACCAACTAAAGAACATCGACATCACAATAAACGACGATTTGCTAACCATAATGCTCTTAACCAGTCTTCCAGACTCTTTTGAAAATTTTAGATGCGCAATCGAAGCCAGGGACACCTTTCCCGACATCGACACCTTGAGGGTGAAACTCATCGAAGAATATGATGCAAGGATCCGGAAACAGAACGCAGCGCCATCAGGTGCACTTTTCGCCAAACCTGTCACTGGCGGAAAGAAGCACACGAGGGGCCATCCCAAGGACCACGCCAAGGACGTTACAAACAAACCGTACCAAAATAAGGTCGAAAAATCCACGCAGCAAGTTTCCTACAATTGCAATTACTGCGGGAAACGCGGGCACAAGGCCGCTGACTGCTTCACGAAAAAACGTAGGGAGCGGGAAAAGGGAAACGTGAACTCGGCATCGTACTTTACAACCCTTCCAACCGGCGGCGAACCCAGCGACAGATGGTGCTTGGACAGCGGATGCACCACGCATCTCTGTAAGGACAGCGAGTCGTTCGTGAACCAACAACCTACGAGTTCCGGGCTAAACCTCGCTACGAACCAAATCTCTGACGTCACAGCCAGAGGAGAGGTAAAATTGTCAACGTGGAACGGGACGCAGAACGTGTCAGTTGAGCTTCGTAACACGCTCCACGTACCAGATCTGCGTACCAACCTGATCTCAGTTTCCAAAATTGTCGACAAAGGGGACAGTGTTCTCTTCACGAAGGAACAGGCCGTAGTCACGGATGATCAAGGCACAATTAAGATTGTTGCTGATCGAGAGGGCGACCTATTCTACCTGCGAGAGTCGAAGCAGCACGAATCGAAACTCGCGATCAACGGTTCGGGAAACGCCAACGAGTGGCACCAGAAGCTGGGACACCTGAACTCCCGCGACATGTTCCTCATGGCCAAGAAGAAGCTGATACCGAACCTGAACTCCGAGCTGAAAACCTGTGAGACATGTATCGCAGGTAAGCTAACCCGAGTCCCGTTTCAGAAACGTTCCGAACGCGAAACCGGGCTACTGGACGTCATACACAGCGACGTATGCGGCCCCATGAGAACCGAATCCAAAGGCGGGGCGAGATACTTCGTTACCTTCATAGATGATTACAGTCGCTGGTGCATAATTTACTTTATGAAGAGCAAGAGCGAGGTGACGTCAAAATTCCAGGAGTACAAAAGCTTCGTCGAAACTCAGACCGGACGGAAGGTGAAGGCTTTGCAGAGCGACAACGGCACCGAGTACTGCAACAACAAAATGGACGACATCCTGAAGAATTCCGGAGTCCAGCGTCGACTCACCACCGTCTACACTCCCCAACAGAACGGCGTGGCCGAGAGAAAAAATCGGACCTTGGTAGAGACTGCCAGGTGCATGTTACTGGAGTCCGGACTTCCCCCCTCTTTCTGGGCCGAGGCCGTCGCCACAGCAAACCACATCCGCAACAGGTGTGTAACCAAGAGTTTGGACGGAGACATGCCCTACAAGTTGTGGACGAACAAATATCCGCAACTGAACTATCTGCAAGCTTTCAGCCGCAAGGCCTACGTGCTGGATAAATCCGGAAGCAAGGGAAAATTCGAAACAAAGGCGTTGGAAGGGATCTTCGTCGGCTACCCCACTTCGTCAAAGGGATACAGGAAGACCCCTTCTCGACAAGACACACGATCATCGACCTGGACCGACGCCCCGCCATCGAGGACGAGGGCGTTAAGTCTGAAGACAGCGAGTCGCAAAGTACCACTTCGGAGGACCTCACTATCAACGTACCGAAGGGACCGACCGCGGAAACCTCGTCGAGCAATGACAGCGTTCCAAGCGCCCCGACTGAGTACAAAATAGCGCCTGGTCGGCCTCCGAAGCTCAGGACCGGGCAACCAGGTCGACCCAAGAAAGTACCCAAGAGGATCGAGACAAACTCCCTGGAGAGCGACGACTCGGCAAAGCCCGAAATCCGACACAACGCTGAATTCGCCGCCATTGCCTCTGAAGTACCATTCTCCAAGGCCGTCTCAGGAGGCGATAAGCTGGAATGGGAAGATGCCATCTACGATGAAGTCCGAAATCTCATCGCCAACGACACGTGGAAGATCGTAGATCGGCCAGACGGTGCGAGAGTAATCGGTTGCAGAATGGTTCTCCGCAACAAGTGGACGGCGAACGGCTCACTGGATAAGCGAAAAGCCAGGTTGGTCGCTCGGGGGTTCTCGCAGAGACCCGGTGTAGATTTTCACGATCCGTTTGCACCGGTGGCCCGACTCAACTCATTGAGACTACTAATTGCTCTCGCTGCGAAGGAAGACATGCACATATCCCAGCTCGACATCACTGTTGCGTACCTAAACGGAAAAATCAACGAAGACCTCTTCATGGACACCCCTGCACTTCTAAAGGAAATGCTTCAACGTATGACCCAGGATCGTGACCAAGATCTTCGTAGGAGGGCCACCAACATGCTCCAGGATCTACGAGGTGGAGAGAAGGTCTGCAAACTCAAAAAGTCCCTCTAAGGACTGCGACAAGCTGGTCGACAGTGGAACATCGAGATCGACAGGGCATTGAAGGGCATCGGCCTGACCGCAACCAGCTCAGATGCCTGCATTTACGTGGACCAGGACCGGAGGACCTTCGTACTGCTATATGTGGACGATATCCTCATATTTTCGAATAATCGCACCAGAGAAGACCATATAAAAAGGACTCTATCGAAACAGTTCGCTGTACGAGATCTAGGAGAGGCGAACTACTGTCTGGGGATCCAAATCAACCGCGGAAACGGCGAGATCCTCTTGTCACAGAGCGGCTACGTTCGGGACATCCTCACGAGGTTCAATATGCAGGAGAGCAACCCGACAGCTACACCGATGGTCCCGAGTTCCAAATTGGTCAAAGGCGAACCAGATCAGAAGCCTGACGTCCCCTATCGAGAGGTCATAGGCGCCCTGATGTACCTGGCCACTGCCACGCGCCCCGACATTGCTCACGCGGTAAGCTCTTTGAGTCAGTTTAATGATTGTTTTAGTCAGGAGCATTGGATTGCCGCCAAGCGCGTGCTGAGGTACATCAAAGCCACAGCTAACCACGCGCTGAGATTCACCAGAGACGACAGCACTTTAATTTGCTACGTCGATGCCGACTGGGGTAACTGCCCGGTAGACCGTAGATCGTACACCGGGTCCACCTTCCTTCTTGGAGGCGCTGCCGTATCCTGGGAATCTCGGAAACAACGCACCGTCGCCTTATCGTCGACGGAGGCGGAATATATGGCCGTCAGCGATGCCAGCAAAGAGGCCGTGTTTCTGTCCAGTTTCCTGTCGGAACTGGGGTTCAAGAACTTGGGCCGCATCACAATCTACAACGACAATCAGAGCGCTGGGAAGCTCGCCGAAAATCCCATACACCACTCAAGATCCAAGCACATCGACATTAAATACCATTTCATCCGAGACGTGCTGAAGAAGTATCCCATTACGCTCGCATACCTGCCATCGGAGAACATGGTGGCTGACATCCTCACAAAGCCCTTGCCGAGGGCCGACCACGAGCGATGCCTGTCCGGATTGGGGCTGCTTTCTTCTCCGGGCGCAAATTGAGAGGGCGTGTTAGGAATTGTCCACTTCGCGCTCCACCTACTTCCTTTTCCTCAATATTTCATTGTTGTTGTATAATTTTGTTTTTCAGTTGCTACCAACAAGCTCAGTGTATTGTTATAGAAAAATATAGTTTTGGTTTTGATTTACTATCGCGTTGTATTTTTTCTTTGCTCAATTGTGCGTGCCCCACCAAGAGTTCCAACATTAGGTTCTAAAACTACATTTTTCATTTTAAAATTGCTTCGGTCGTGTAAAATATAGTATCTATACTTCAGGAGAGAATGCAATTTTCCCTTTGTGTTTTGTAGCCAGAGGGCGAATTGTACCTCTGGAAAAATCATGCATTTCTCTCCCTTGATATATAATAGTATGTTATGTATCAAGGGGGGGAAACAAGCGATTATTCCCTTGTGTGAAGCATATTATACTTTTCGTAACAAGTGCACAAAAATTACTGTCTTATCCAGACAAATGTCAAATATGAGTTGCGTAACTAGTTACCTAGGAAACGCCGCAAACAGCTATTAATCGTAGTCTCTAGAGAGAGAAACATCTTCCTAGGGAGAGAAATATCCTACCTAGGAAGTGAAACATAATATTTCTCTCTCTAGTGGAGAAAAGCAGCGTTTCGTTCTCTAAAATTAGGGAATAAGAACGTGTTTCTTGTGCATGTGTTACGAAATATACTATTATTTTCATATTTAATTATTTTTGAAATCATAGCTTACTGTATTTTTTTTAACAATGTTAATTTTCGAAAAAATAAATAATATTACGTTATTTTGAAAAATATTGTTGTAATGATTTTCTTCACCACCACCCGCCGTGCTTGCCTGAAACTCAGGTAGCAGATCTACGATTCAATTTTTTTTGCTGGATTATTTCTGTAGTTCATTTTTTTGTCACGAGAGAGAGATGAGTTTTTTTGTTGGCTGGCTGTCAAACGAGATTCTGTTTCGAGAGTTCAGCGACGACGGTCGATCCAGATTCTGCTTCGAGATTTCATCGAAGACGGTCGATCAAGGGTTCTGCCTTCAGACTTCGTCGTGATCGGTTGATTTTGTGGATACTGTCTGAGATCTTATTTTGTTGTCGGCCATGTGGGCTTGAGTTTTTTGATTTTGTGAAGATAACGACGATATCCATGAACATTACCGTGCTGACTGCATCTTGAGAGTAAGTGTTCAAGCTAAGATTTTACTGATTTGAAGTTTATTATTTAAAACGGTATATTTTTGATATTTGATTTCATTTATTTTGTTTTGTGGAGCACATGTTCGTGTCTCATTTTTAGGTTAAACTTAACGTAGCGTCAATCATCTTAGTAAAATTTTAGACTCAGAAGCTTATGATCAATTGTAGTAATTTAGATCGATTGAACTCTGACAGAATCACTTTTTGTTTAACTTAGCTAGATTACCAGGTTCGTGTATGAAGTCATGTTCTGTCCACATGCACTTGTCATTTTTGTAGCATATCATTTTTGTAATTCTGTATAAACATTTCGGGGGGTTTTGCTATTTGTTTGGTTTTAAAATTTGATTTGTGAAATACATGCTTCACGTGTATTTGAACCACGTGTTGGTTCATTTTTGTTTCTGAATTTCATTTCCAGCCACCATCTTTGTATCCCCTCTCCCTTCATATCATGTCCGTTCATCATCATTCATTGAGAACATGTGTGTGAGAATGTGTTGAGACCCGACTGTTTCTTTTGGACAATTTAGGAGTATACAGGCGTTTTTGTTTTTTGAGAACTTTTCTACTCAGTTAGAAAAGCTGCCTCATCTTTTTTGAAACATACTTTGCTGGCTTTGTGCTTTTTGATTAGATATTAAGTTTGTGAAATTTAGTTTTGTTTGGTCTGGTTTGACGTTTTGGTTGCTGATGAGCAAATTTGAGATTTTGGATATTTTGAGTCAAAACCAACCACCACAAAGCCGCGAAGCCTGTTTATTGAGTAAGTAGAGACTTACTTCCTGTCCAACGTCCCTGTCTCAACAACCCCGTCATTCATTATCCATCTCTTCACCTTTCTCATTATTTTCATTGTCATTTTCTTATGTGCTTGCGTAACGTAACGTTAATTCTGAAACATTTTGTATTTTTTGAAAATTTTGATTATGAACATTTTGTAATACTTTTGTTTAATTCTGTATTTAAGTTTTGCTTTGAAACCCGTAGTTTGTTATTTAACTTGAGCTTTGTTAACGATTTCGATTTGGAACCTTTGCTTTGTCATTTTTGCTTTATACGCTTTGCGCTTTTGTATGTACATTTGTGGTATGGTTTGCTGCTGGTTTACACCCTGTTTTAGGTGCAATCAGTAAGGGATTTTAGTCTGAGCTACCTAAGAGAGGAGAGGCTTGGAGAAGTGACCTATATTAACCTTCTGAAGACGATTGTCGAGACAAGCAGTGTACTGAGTGGCTTCACGCACTTTACCAAGGACCACCACAACTTTTTACGTCCGGAAGCTCACCATACTTGATCTCCAGTCGAGAACATCGGTCTACTTCAACTCTTCGTCTCCGTCCTCCTCTCCAAGAGTCTCAGAAGAAGAGGATTAGATAGTCCAACCTACCATTTTTTGCAGCGTACGTTTGACACTGTCTTAGTTGAATAGCAGATTCCACCGCTCAGTTAAGTTACCTCTTAGTCTCTGTTTTTTGATTTAGTTTGTTGACTTGGTTACAAAGATTAGATTAAAGTTTAACTTGTATTTTAGTTGTGATTTTGATTTATTATGTTATGCACATCATACCTTTTGTGTCACTAGTTCCTAGCTCACTAGAGTGTCCCTTCTTTTTTTCGAGCTAGGTGGCGCCTCCGGAACCTACGCCCAGCACCGCTGAACATAGTTAGCCAGGTATTGTATATGTAGTGCTTCCTTTGATTTTGTTGTGTAAGCCGAAAGGCCTTGGTTTTGTGTGTAGCGCGCCAAAAGTAGAAGAAGCATTACATATATAAGTAATTTAAAGTCAGGACTAGCCAAAACAGGACCGACGATAAGGGCGTTCTTCAACAGTTTAAATGAATGCTCTGCAATGGCGTTCCAAACTATAGCTTTACCTTTTTTCTGGCCTTTTAAAAGGTTATTAATAGGGGCAGCGATAGAGCTAAATTGGGGGACAAAGCGACGATACCACGATGCCATTCCCATGAAACGTTTAATTTCGGTGGTATTTTTGGGGCGTGGAAAATTAACAATGGCGGACACCTTGTCCGGGTCAGTACGTAAACCGTGGCTGTCGACAACATAACCCAAAAACTTTAAACTAGGGCGACAAAACTCGCATTTTTCAACATTTACGGTTAAATTGGCGGATTTTAAACGATCCAGGACTTCTAATAGAGTGACAATATGATCTTCAAAGGATGATGTAGCGATAATGATGTCATCTAAATAAACGAAGACTTTCGGTTCTAACTGGGGACCTAGAACTCGGTCCATGAGTCTTTGCAGACTCTGAGGCGCGTTGCACAAGCCAAAGGGCATTCGTATGAATTCGAATAAACCTCTACCAGGTACAGTGAAAGCAGTTTTTTCTCGGGATTGTTCGTGCAAGGGAATTTGCCAAAAAGCTGACTTAAGGTCAATAGAAGATAAATAATTTGCATCCCTTAATTTGTCCAAGATGGATGACACAAAAGGAAATGGGTATGCGTCCTTTTTTGTAACAGCATTTAATTGGCGACCATCAAAACATAAACGAAATTCGCCAGACTTTTTCTTAACCAAAAGAACAGGGGATGACCAAGGGCTTTGGGATTCCTGAACTACTCCTAGTTTAAGCATTTGATCTAGTTCTTGATTTAGATGCGACAACATAATTGGAGACAGGGGAAAATGCCGTTGTTTAATGGGCAAAGCCGAGCCTGTGTCAATAATATGAGTCGTAAGATGGGTAGAACCTAAACCTTGAGAGCTGAGTTGATGATAGGCAGCCTTAATACTTTCAAGAGCTGTTAACTGAGAAGAAGATAAATCGGATAGGCCTTTTATAGCATTGATACTAGCTATTTCAGGTGACAACGAGTGCCAAGTGTTATTGGAAAAATGGAGAGACAAACGAAACTGTCGACAGAAATCAACGCCAAGAATAAGTGTATGGCGCAATGAAGGGACAACAGCCGTGTTAACTGACTTGGTGGTTCCATTTAGGGTGATCGGTAACAAAACATATCCTAGGATTGGTTGTGAAACGCCATCGGCAGTGAAGACATTGCTGGTCGCGTGAGAGGTGAATTTTAAGTTCTCAGTAGATAACAAAGATAAACCAGGTTTCCCTAAGACGGTTAAATTAGCTCCAGAATCAAGTAAAGCGGTCACGTGCTTAGTATTGATAGTAACGTCGATATAAGGTCGTTGATCATGTCCCACATTTCGAAAAACAGGTGATATTGAAGCATTCATAAAGTTATTTATTTCGTTAAGCCATTGTGTCCAACGAAGTCGTTCAGCACAGGTGTTTGGCCGACGGTTTCGAGTGCTGATGGTTCGAGACCGGCCAAATCGTTTTTTTGAAAGCTTACGTAAACAGCGCGGGCAAGTATCACGAGTTACATTTGGTGTGCCACACGTAAAACAATGTTTACGACGAGGTTGGGTGCAAGACGCTGATAGGTGGTCTTTTTGTCCGCAATTCCAGCAGGATCGAACTCGAGAATTGGTAATAGCAAGAACAGAATGATCGTTAGTGACTTCAGAAACTTGTCGCACGGGCAAACGTTCACGATGATATGCTAATTCGGGTTCTAATGTAGTAGAAGATCTAACCGGTGGATTTTTAAAGAGCAGGATTCTAGAACGGGTGTCTTCGATGAAATCTCGAAGCAGAATCTGGATCGACCGTCGTCGCTGAACTCTCGAAACAGAATCTCGTTTGACAGCCAGCCAACAAAAAAACTCATCTCTCTCTCGTGACAAAAAAATGAACTACAGAAATAATCCAGCAAAAAAAATTGAATCGTAGATCTGCTACCTGAGTTTCAGGCAAGCATGGCGGGTGGTGGTGAAGAAAATCATTACATTGTCATAAATTATTTGATTATCGCACATACATTTCCTATTCAATAAATTTCAAGCAGCATTATCGCCACTTTAAAACAAAAGAAAATGAAATTTAAAAAAAAAATTAGTAGAATTTTTCACCCGCTAAAATTTCTTTATTTACCACATCTCAATATTTTTCAATAATAAAGGAACTAATCAAGGGAGAAAAATTCAAGATTCAGTACTGCTCCCGGAAAGGAAGTCTGCGAGACAGTATTAAAGAAATCACTCCTAAAACGACGGAATTGACGCGATATAAAGAACTGGCTGCACAACACGAATGTTAGCACTAAAAGCCGAATTGCAATTGGTAGAAATATGCCAAAAAAGCTAAATTCTCATTCTATACATCCAAATACCGAGCTTGTGGTACCACCAAATAAGTTCAATCTCTTAAAATGCATTAGATTTCGAGTTATTTTAAGAGAATCGTCTGCGTTATGCCGAACTGCGATACGAAACGCATCATGCCAGAGGTGTAGTGCCGTAAAGGAATGGGTTCTTTGCAGTAACTAAAGTAAATACTTCAAACGTTGCATTAGTGTATTGGGTGACTGTTTTCTAAATCGTCAACTGATTGCAAGTTTCTCATACTAGTTTGCTAGGTTATTTAAACGCAGTACTTTTGCGTTACAAGCGTTACATTTTTTACAGGTAATTTGAATATACGAGTACTTATATATGAATATAATGTATATATTTATTTTTTTTGTTTTTGGTGCATATACTTTTATATTTAATACTTACATAAGTTAACTTGAAATTTTATGACTGCACCTTAATAAAAGATAAAAAACTTTTTTTTTAATTCAAAAGTAAAATAATAAATTATACTATCGGAATTCGTTTACGAGTTATTTGTAAACGAATATACATAACACAAAAGTTATCGAGGTCAAAAATGTCTGGAATAAAATATGCACATATAACTATAAATTTTATTGTCATTGTATTGTAATCACGAAAATTTTCAGTTCTCAAATTTTAGCGGAAATATCATTTTGACCATCCCTGAATCCATTTTGACTAATTTCGTCGTGACGTCTGTACGTACGTATGTATCGCGCATAACTCAAAAACGGTAAGCCGTAGAAAATAGAAATTTTGTATTTAGGACCTAGTTGGTACTTTACTTGAAACCTATAATTGATTTTAATGAAAAACTATATTACCGAGATCTGCTTAGGCAGAGTGCCACACCCAGTAATGGGTATAAGGCGTGATGATATATTTATTTTATTTATTTATTTACTATATTAAACTATTATCCAAAACTTTTGAAATTTGGTATATAAGACTACTATATCAATGGAAATAACATAATAGATTTTATCATCAAGCTGCTAACAGTTGCAAATAAAAGTTTTAGTTAATTAAATTCTGCATCTAGCACATTAAGAATTATTAAGTTAGCCTTTTGTATAAGCGAGATATATAAATTAAAAAAATTATATTTTATTTTAATTAAAAGCGAATGGATTAGAACAATAAATAAGAAAAAAATCCAAAAAATATTGTCAAGTCAAATTACGTCAAATATGTGCAATTAAAAAAATAGCTATAGTTTAATACGCGTGCAAGAAAGTCATGTGATGTCCACATCAGATTTTTTTTCTGAAAATATAATTGCATTTTTATTACACATTTTACATTTGAAATGAATCTCGCAGTAATATCCATGTCTTAATTCCTTTACTAGTGTCATATTACTCAAATTTCAGTCAAATGGATCATGATGGTTAATTTCATAAAATTATTGAAATAAATAGTTAGCACCCGTGTCACTGCCAATACTATTTATACTGTCACAGTCAGGAAATATTGATGTACTCTTCGAAACTGATGAAGAATTACCGTCACTATCATTTCCAGTTTCATATTTTAATTTATTGTTAGCAGGTGTTGCCGATAATGTAGTTGGTGTTTTAGATAAGTCAGGATTTTGTCTAAAATATGAGGAAGCAGGAATGAATATTTAGAATTTAGATCAATAAAAAATTTAAAAACCACTGAAAAGATCTTAGGGAGTCCTGAATTGACGACTGGTAATCGCACTACTTCCGCAAAAATATATCAATTACCGAGATCTTCTCTAACCTTGACACTAACAGAGTGCCGCGTCCAGAAATAGGTACATGGCGTGATAAAATATTTTATTTGTTACTTATCAAATAAATAACTAAATTTTATTTTAAATTATCTTTTTTTCCAATAACTTTTTAAAGCTTCGATTTTGTTTTCTTAGCCTGTATTTAGATTGAAACAATCTGCTCTTATTTCCGTGTCTACTAGACATTATTAAATTTACATGATTCTACTTTATACCAACAACAACAATAAGAATGTTACATTGTCCGCGGTCGGCTAGAATAGCGCGTGAACCGAAATGTATCCCACACTCCACCTGCTTGCGACCCGTACCCACCTGCATCCGAACTTGGTCCTGCTAGATATTGAATTATTTACTGTCGAAAATATGGTACTTTATTTCCATACACAGCTTGTAAGTTTTGAATTAAGGAATCACAAAAAAAATGCATTATTAACAACAGGTATTTCTGTGTTACTAGGTTTTCAAAAATCTTATGCATGAAACGATTTTAATTAACGTATAATATTTGGGTATAACATAATTAATTTCACGGACTCCTAACAGTTGAATTTATTTTCATATATTTTACTTGAGATAATAAAGATAGATAATTATAACTTATAACTAATTGCAGATTTGCTTTTTAATTTTCTAAATTGAAATAAAATCAAAAACAAAACTATCGATACATGTTTATTTTTTTAAGTAAAGTCCGCCAAGTTCACTGACGTGCCTTGCGGCGTAGTTACAATTTACATTCAAATTTCTAGCAACTGGTACATTTAATGAAAAAAAAATTCAAGTAAAATAAATCCTGGTATGTTTCATTAAACAAGAAATTTTAAGTACACTTAACAAGAAAATATGTATGCTATATGAATATGTAAAAATGTAAATGTAAAATTAAGGAAATCTTGTTAATAAACATTATTTTATATTTAGCAATGATATCACTTACAATTATTACTGATTAATGCAATTATAACACAGAAAATATGCCTAAATCATACCCTGTACTGTCAGCGAGCGGCAAGTGCCTTGCATACTAATGAGTGCACTCTGACGACATAGACATAGCGCAACGCGATTGGCGCAGAGCCGTAAACTGACTACATTGAAATTATTACTAGAGATAAAAATTCAACAAATTTTCAATAGACTAGAAATGTCCTACCACAATTAATGTAAATTATTATTCGAACTCATCAATAACTAAATGATTTTACTAAAAATTGTAGTGAATATTGGATTGAAAAATATAATATAATAAAAAAATAATTAAAAACACTTGATATTTTGTTTCACAAATTTTGTGTTTCAATAAGTTTTCAGTTAAGGACATCGTATCAATAATTTATTCCTAACGGAATATATTATATTTATTGTAAAACGCAGCTACGGTCCTGTCACTTAAAATATTGGTGTGGCGGTGAACGCTTACTTACTACACTCACCATCTATAGTCGGTATTAGGTATTACTGTAGTTCAGAAATATTCCACTCGTTTCAAGCCCGCGAAAACAGCGAGTCCGCAAGGTGTAGGGAAAATATAATCTCTCTTTGGGGACGTCCGCAAAGAGCGATTGAGGTCCGCAAATGGTTGGATATATGGAAAAAAAGTCCGCAAATTACTGGCCTGACATATATATATATATATATATATATATATATATATATATATATATATATATATATATATATATATTTTATTTTTCGTATTATATTACACATATATTCAAAGTTATCACTACGATACATCAGGTTTTATTGCAAAATATTTTATCAATTTTAGCAGTACACTAGTAGAGCAGTATGGTTAATAATATTTTAATGTATTATTTGTTTGAAAAAATTATATTTTGAAAAAAGATTTTAATTTAACGTTTATAGAAAACAATTCTTATTCTAACCATTAAATATTTCACAAAAGGAAGTAAAAATTTATTTATTTATTTGTTATATTGCTTATAGATTATAAGATGAATGATAACATAAAACAGAATAAATATACCTCGTCGATGCAAAATTGAAAATACATACATCAATTTTTAATCACAAAGGCTTGTGAAAATATTATTTTCATATTAGAATATAAATTTAAAAAAATCTACAACTCTGATACATACATACACAACATCACGCTATATCCCATTAAATGGGGTAGCACGAACCCCTGAAACATGCACAGAACATCTACTAAAAGATTCATAAAAAAATCAGTTCACGTCAACATTCTCATGCTAACAAACGATACTCGTTTCAACCACATTAACACTTCCTCCATACGAGCTCTTTCTTTCCTCACAACCAGAATCCATCATCACGCAACAAACCTTCATTCTTTTCCATCCATTCATTCCTGTTCATCTGTTTCGTAAATCTTCACTTACGTCCACTTCTCTAACTACGATTCTATAAAGAAATTAAGGCTGTATCATCTGCACTTATTTAAAAATACATTTAGCACAATTGCAATTAGACACTGTATAGTAAAAATTGAAAATGAAGGAAAAAAGATGAGGAAGGAAGGGAGCATCTTTATGCGCTTGTTTTTGAAACTGAATTTCACACAATTACAGTTGGACACTGTACAGTAAAAACAGAAAATTAATCAAAAAGATAAGAAAGAAAGGGAGCATTTTCAGCGCTTGTTTTTGAAAGTTAATTCCACACAATAGCAGATAAACACTTGAAAAATCCAACCAATGAATCTAAAGTCAAGAACCATACGCTTGTCCTTATTCATCACATTTATCCCGCAATTAATTTTCACCAAACATCCCTATCCTGCACGCCACTTTTGCTTCAACCACATTGTAATTCCTTTCATTCAAGATCGTTTCAACCATATTTATTAATTTGTTCCTAGGTAGTCCACGAAAACTTTCATCCTCAATTTCAACAGAATACATTTGTTTCACCAATCTGTCATTCGACATACGTTCCACATGCCAAACCATCTCGACAAACTTATTCCCACTCTTCTAACAACATTCTTCCCCATCACACATTAATAATACACCAATGTATTCCGGACACGATCTCTTCTAGTATATCCACACACACCCCGCAAATACCTCATTTTGACAGCAGTTTATACGCCGTTTATGTTTCTACATCCATACTCAACATTCACTGCCATACATCAACGTAGGCACTAACACACCATTATTAACACACAATCAAGCATCTCTGGATAAATTCATGTGTCCGAGTAAAGGTTCCAAGAGCACCCAAAATCTTGCATCCAGCAGATGCTCTTGTTTCATTTTCTCGATCAATACGTCTATTCCACGAAAACACACTCCACAAGTATACGAACTCATTTACTGGACCCAATCTCACACCATTCACCGAAACATTGCAATCAGTCACCAAATCACTCTTCTCAAACACTAACACTTTTCATTTATCAACATTCAGTAACAGATTTAAACTTTTCCTACTTCATTTATACTTAAAATCATTCTTGTCACCCATTACAATAAGCTAAGCTAACGCCGGCACTACACTACCACCAATACGTACACCATCCACCACATTCAGCTATTTTCATTACAACACATCCATATACAAATAAACAACCATGGAGACATTCCACAACCTTGTTTCACGCCAACATCTATACAAAACCAATCACTCAATCTACCGTCAACTCTCACTGCAGCCTTGTTATCTTCGTATAATGTCGGAATTACCATGTATATCGTACAATAGAAGTACATCCCACAGACTATCTCGATGAACACTATCATATGCTTTTTAAAGATCGATAAAGTCACAGAACACCTTCTTGTTCTTAGCAAGTGATTTCTCAACAATCATACGAAGAGAAAACAATTGATCTACACACCCTCTTTCATACAAAAATCCACCTAGCATATTACTCAACTTGGAGATTGTGAAGGCTCGTACCTTGTGAATAAGAATCTTCCCGTACAATTTCCCTACCACACTCAACAAACTTATCGCACGGAAATTAGTACAATCACTCGAACTACCTTTGCTATTAAATAAAAGACAAATGATAGCACGTTTCCAATCATCAGGAGCCACACACCGTTTTAAACAAAATATAAATAAATAAACTAACCAATCAAATAATCTCTCTTCTCCATATTTTAACATCTCATTTGATACCATCCAAACTAGGAGCTTTACCATTCGTCAAAGGTAACAATGCAAAACTAACATCCCTTTCAACTATATACCATTTTCACTTCTAACATTTTCTCTTGCATTATCACTACAACAATTCGATCCATTTACGCTACCATATAAACCTCTAAAATACTCAAACCATATATTTCTAACAACTAATTCATTGCACAATAACTCGCCATTTGCACTCTTAATCGCTATCACCGCCCATACATTACCACCTTTCAATCTCTTCACACTCAACTAAACATTCATTTATGCATACTAAAATCATTCGTCAATCTTTCACTCCTCAAATCATCAAAACGCGCCTTACTTTGTCCCACTACTCTCTTAACATATTTATTTAACCGTTTATATTCTAGCAAACATTCATCAAGTAAAATTACAGGTACATCTTTTTCTCCTCAATTGCCACAAATTTCTTTCGCACATTTAATAACTGTATCCTTAAATTTTATCCAAACATCATTTATGCTGCATTCAAAATTATGCTCACATACCGGCCAAGATTCATTTATTTTCTCTACAAACATATTTCTAATATCCTCATTCTATAGTACACTAGATTTCACACGAAATATTTTTTCCTTGCCTTTCACCCTGTTTCGCCAACATTTATCCAGACGTAGACGCAACACCACCAAATAATGGTCTTTCGTACCCAATTTAGTTCCACGCTTCACACGCGTATCCACAACTAAACTTCTTAGTCGTTCATCGTACAAAATAAAATCAATCACCCTCCGCCTACTCTCACACACATTCTCCCATGTATACAAATGAGCTTATTTATGCTTAAAGACTGAGTTGGAAACGAATAGATCACGCTCTAAGCAGAAGGTATTCTCACATCACTAAACTTACCCAATACATTCCCAGAAATACTTCTACTCAACCTTTCAACTCATCACATACGATAACTTTTTCACCTGGATCACACGAATCAATTACATTATCTAACAAATTCTAAAATCAGTCTTTTTCAAGATCACTTTCGGATTCAGTTGGGCCATAAACTGACACAACGAAAATTCTATGAAAACCTACCTTAAGTCCAAGCTAAAGAATTCGTGATGAAACAAAACTATAATCCCTTACAAACGGTTTCATTCTTTCACTAACAAGCATTCCTATACCACGCTTTGCCCGTTCATTCTCAGCAACACCCGACCACAAGCAAAACAATTCATCTACCTCTTCCTCATTACAGCCTTTCCTCTTAGATTCGCTCACACACAAAATATCTACATTATACACACGCATTATATTCACCAATTCATTTTCTTTTACATTTATACCCCTAAAATTCCTCGTACCAAACTTACATTCATCAAATTTCTCCCATTTATTCCTCATTAGAACAAAAGATAAAAGAAATAGGGTTCTCTCGGTGAAAGTGAAGAAGTTAAGGTAGCTTACCAGGTTTATCCTTAACTATAAAAGGAAGAAGAAAAAAATTACATTCACACACCTGTCAAGTATCAATCACACCTAGAAACAAATCATAACTCAGCGTATCGAAGTACGTAACTAATATAAAAAAATAACGATATAAAAGAAAATATACAAGACAAAAAATTAAACAACTGTGCCAGTGAATTTCTTCTAACACATCTATTTCTAATGACATATGAATTTCCCATACACATGAATTTCTAATAACACATTGAATTAAAAATAACACAATGTGTACATCATCATTATATTTATAATTCAAAGTGATATTAATAATTCAAAGTGTTATTGCAAATTGACGCTACTCTAGCGGAGAGTAGACAAATTATATTATTTTGTGTAATACATCATTAGATGTCACTATGCAAAATAGCCTAATGAGACAGTTAAAACCGTCCTATTAAGAAATCAAGTCAAAACCTTAGAGCGATACGTGTGGTATACCAATACCAGTAAGATAAAATCATACAGAATAGTTTATATTTTTCGCGCTAACGAGCTATATTCAGCAACCACCTCCATATGCGTAGTGACATCTAGTGATGTATTACACAACATAATATAATTTGTGTACTCTCCACTAAAGGCGCGTCAATTCGCAATAACACTTTGAATTATTAATATCACTTTGATTTAAAAATATACATGGATTATTACAAATACACATGAATGATTATGTATACATTGTGTTAATTTTAATTCAATATGTTATTAGAAATTCATCTGTCATTAGAAATAGATGTGTTATTAGGAATTCACTGCATTAGAATAAGACCTTGAATTTCTAATACATATCCCATGTGTAAAATAGTAAGTTTAATTTTACATGAAGACCTGATGTAAATATATCACTTTGAATTAAAAATTGCAATGAATTTCTAGTAAAACTTGAATTAAAAATATCACATTAATTTATAAATAGTACCTAAATAAAAACAACAGATACAATACGAGTATTGAAATAAGAAATAATTTAGAAACAGTTTGAATTGCAAATTGTAATGAATTTGTACACAATAATTAAAAATAACACATTAATAAAATCGCAGGTTCAATTTTAAATAGCACTTGAATGAAAAATAACAGGTCGACTGTAATAAGACATAAATTATAAATGACATGTTGAGTTTCAAACATCACTTGTCTTCTCCTTCTTCTTCTATAGCTCAGCTATCCAAGATGGATATACGCTTCCTTTACAGCTTTCCTCCATTCTATTCTATGATTTGCTACATCTCTCCAGTTTGGAATCCTTAGCTGTTTCACATCTTTCTCCACTTTTTCTTTCCACCTACTTCTTGGTCTTGTATTACAAATAAATCATTGAATTTGAATTAAGACTAGCAATCTAAAGAACACGTTAGTTTTGTAGTAACACATAAATTATGACTTTAAATAAAACTCGTATTTAAAATAATATATTTGATTTCAAATAACACATGAATTAAAAATATCATTTTGAGTTATACATAACACATACATTTAAGAATACAGGTAGCATTTTAAATAACACTCGTATATAAACAACATATCCACTTGAAATTAAATTTGCTTTTAAAATACATGTTCAAATTTAAGGAATATTTTAATTTCTAATAAACTATGTTCTGTATTATTAAATTTATTTTCCAATACAAACAATATATTTACTCAAATTGTTCTTTGTAATTCAGAGATCTATGGTTTAAATAAAATGCTTGAATTTTCAATTTCAAGTAATAAAGTGGGATGCACATTTCAATAATACAGTTATATTATATTTTTGTATAATAAATATAACACAGAGTGATTTAAAACTAAAATGGCGAGATAACATTTGACTTACAAATAAATATAATATGCTCTTTGTTAATAAATGTATTTTCTATTACAAACAATAAATTTTTTCACAGTGTTCTTTGGTATTAAATGATTTATTTGTATAATTTAATTAAAATGATTGAATTTTCAATGTTAAGTAATAAAATATGAAAGACACTCTAAAAACAAAGTGATATAACATGTGTTGTGTACCTAATTAAATTATTTGAAAGTAAAATGGTGTAGCCTGCATTTATTAAAATATTCTTGATATTAAATATGAATTTGAAATAACACAAAACAGTTTTATTCTTATATAAAGTGATATTAAAAATGTATTCTGTTATTTTAAAATCAAAATTATACATAATTATATGGGCATACACTGCATCATCTAGCCAACAATCAGAAAAATTTTATTTAATTTTAAATAACACCTGAATTGAAAATATCACTTTGAATTATAAATAACCCATACGTTTACAAATACAGGTAGAATTTTAATTAACACTTGTATGAAAACTGAATGTTTTATTATTTTGGTCTAGTAAATTATTTTCTAATTTCTCACTTATTTCCGTTATTCCATAACTCTGCAAGGCAACTAATATATCCCGTCAGTTTTATGGAATCAAACAAAGTTAGGATAATTTGTTAAGCAGGAATATATGCGGTAGGGGATACGAATATAGATGCGGGAACCATGTAACAAATGTTACTGCTGGAAATGATTCATTTCTCAGCGTGTTACTTTCCTAAGTGAAGAACTAATATCCATTAATTTCGAGAAATACAGGATAACGCAGATAAACTAATGTCTAGGAATACATAACTATGGGCTTTTTAAAAACAGCTAAAATCATTTAATTATTACGCTTTGCTTATGCTATGAATTTTCACGCTCTAGTTGAAGGTTTAAATACTGTATTTACATAATTACAATCAAAACTGCTTGAAATCTTTTAGGTTTAATTTCATTTTAATTAGATGATATATCTATGTCTATATTCTCAGTTTAAACTATCTGATAGAATGACAAAAAAATTAAATAACTAAATATAACATCATATTTTTTAAACTTGGGTATGGCAATCTGCCGAAGCAGATCTCGGTAAAATATTTAAGGTGTGAAGTGCCGTCAACAACCGTCAAATAACAGCCCCCAAAATATTAGCGGAGAGAGGGCTACAGGAATAATTTTTATGTAGGATAAAGTTTGTCAGCTGTGTAGTAGAACCCACGATAGAAATTTCGAAACTCGAGGAGCCAATTTCAGTTACTTATTTATTTATTTGTTACTCTGTACAACAGGAATTTAATCCCAATTACAGTACAGGGTCCGCACTCACCGAGTCGCAGTGTGGTAGTTCATATATTTTTTAGCTTACATTAAAGTAAAAAGTTTAATAAGTCAATATATTAACAAAAATATGTGCAAAGTTTTTATACCTCGATTTTTAAAAATTAATTTTTAAATGTTTATTATGATTATTATTATGCTAAAAAGATCCGAATAATTTGACAACTTTTGTTTAATTGACAGAAATTGTCGATTTTTTCTGATGTCACGATTCCAATGGTGGTCCTTATAAAAGAAACATATTGTATATTCTGCATACAGGAACATGAAAAATTAATTATTCTTATAATATTGAACCCCCATTTTTAATTTGATTTATAGAAAAAAAATGTTCAAATGAAAATTGTATCTAGTTAAATTCTGGCAATGCATTTTTAAGAATCCATTATTAAAAAAGAACTAAAAATATTTCTTTGTACATATTGTAGGCTTATAACACATAGATTATTTCTTTATTTCGCTTTTGAATAACAATTCCAGTCCATGAAATTCATTGTGTCGTCTGAAATAAAATAGCAGAAAATGCGGTCGAGCCGAGAGATATGTAATTCTAGAAGTTGCCTAACAACATTATACGCTAATGGAAGTAATGGAAAATAACAAGCTATGAACTCGGCTCCCGCATTACAAAAGCTTTTATTTTTTTGAGGTTTTGTCGTACATTATTAAACAGGTTATCACAGCAGTTTCAATTTTGACATTGAAATGTTTTCATTGTTTCTGAATATTTTATATAATTAGATTTTAATTTGAATCTATATTAAATTAATAATAATATTTACTTTTCTTTTTGCTTATCAATGGGTGTAATAATGTAGTGTTCTCCGTTTATTTAATCAATTTTTGTTGTTTACCATTTGACGGATAGTTTGTATCTGGATGATGTTATGATGGTGACAGTGCAAGTGTAAATAGTGCTGGTTCTGCAAACTTAACCGCCCGTACAAAAACTCAGGTTTCGTCATCTTATTGTTCTATTAAAATACAATTCTGGAAAAAAATAAATAGCAAAAACAAAAATAATCTTTGTGGTTCTTTAAAATACTTTCAAATTAATTAACAAAATAAATGTAGCTACGATTTCAAAACTAACGTACTAGCTTTTATAGAGTCGAATTTGTTTATTTGTGATAAATCTATACTTTCGATAGAAATAAGTGCAAGACTAATTAGTATTTTCTGGGATATCGTAAATCGGACGCTTTCGCCTTCCATCAAGACCGGAACTGAGTGTAAGCATGTTATTATGGTTGAGGCCGAGTATAAGTAGATTAAAATTATTAGTATCCTGGATGATTTGAAACGATCCTACAAGCAGCTTGCAGCTAATTATCACTGCGACGAAAAGAGTAGCAAATGTTTTTAAATGAATAAAGTTGACTTATGCAACAATGACATAACCATGAATTTTACCAGAAAAGGGTCCGACGGTTCTGAACTGCAATACTCGTATGATAAAAATTGTTTAGTTGTTGGATAATTATAAAAGTTTTGTTGACTCTTCGTCAGTACTAATTACTTTCTAATTTCCTCCCAAATTATTTTGACCAATATTTCCTCGATGGTAAACATAAGCTAATAATATGGGAAACGAGTTTTCCGCTACCATTGCTCCATCTTCCAGCAAATATAAGTTGTACTGTCCTAAATAAAAACATAAATATATCATCACGCATTTTGACAGTTCTATCACTTATAATATTATATTTCGCCCAGTTTGTAGCGGGAACTGACCTATGTCCTATAGGTTATTGTGAAAAGAAATGTATCAAATAATATAATAATAAAGTAAATTAATCAATTAAATATTTTTATATAGTCTAGGTACATATCGGTAGATGTAATATTTTGGAGCTCACATGTTTCAAGTGTAATAATTGTTAATAATGACAACTACGTCCCAAAATACAAAAGACTTCTAAAATAGTCAAAAGAAAATTAAAAATTTGTTAATCTCTCAAATGTGCATAATGAGATCTTATATCATATTGTTTTGTTTTAAATGAATTAAGAATTAATATTTTTTACGATATAAGTAAGTAAAGATAATACGGTCCAGTAAACTAATATTAATAATTAAAAGTAAATCTATTCTAAAAGCAACTGAATTACTCCAATTGAAACCAAACCAATAATATGAAACTATCTGCACGTAATTTTCGATCCCATTTTGTGGCGTATGTGTGATGATGTGTGTATATTTATAAAAGATTAAAACATAATAGAAAACTTTAATATCATTAGAAGGATCTAAATATCAGCAACAAGGTTCAAATAAAATAATCATTTATATTAGACCTATGGAAATGATATAGAATATTGAAATAAATATAAATTTATTTTGAAATAAATTTTCCACATAAATACAGTTTACAATATTGATTCGCGTTATCTTATGTACGTATGTAAATATGTAAATATATCTTTCTACTTTGATCAAGTTAATATTTTACTTATAAATGATCAAATTTGATTAAGAACTGATTTTTCTATCTCTGAATTAAGATCCCGATAAATAACGGCAAGTTATTTACAAAATATATTGCATCAGAAAATAGCATTCAGTATTATATTTTCCATTTGTAATATGATTTCAATGTGATATTTTTTATTTATCTCGCTGATATGTATTGAGAACATTATCTAGAGATAGAAAAACCGATTCGAACAAATTTAATATGTAATAATTTGTATTATTATAAAATTTCATTAAATTTAAAACTATATTTTTCAATTAAAAGAAATATTATAAGATACGTACTTTTCTAATTTGGAATACAAATATTATTATTATAAGGGTGCATTTAATTTGTCACATAAGCTTGCATATTTCTTAAATATAAGTTCTATTTCTGCAGTCTCTTGTGTCCAGCTGTACGTTATCTCCGTTGCTCCTGCTGAACCTTTTTGAAGTTCATAACTAGAATCATAAATATCATTGTCGTCAACGGCGGTTGTGAGAGATGAAAACAACTGCGAGCAGGCGTAGAATAGGCAGCAGGGGTTCCGCTGACCTGCTCTACAGTACAGCAGGAAGCATTGAATAAATCATGCACACCGAGTAAACAGGAAAGGAGAGGACTTCTTTTCCTGCGAAATGGAAGTTGGTGTAGAAAAAACGACAATGATGACATATGTTGTTGACAAAAAAACTCGGCTGTTTATTATTATGTATAAATGAATATATCCATCGATTAGATAAACTTAATTTGCAAATTTGAAAAATTATTACATTTATTAAAGGAAACTGTGTATTTAGGATCATAGTAGAATATGGAATTAGACGGATTTTTGATATGATGGTGTCAAATATTTATTTTTGGAGTAGACAGATCAGTGGCTATGAGGCTAAGACTGTGAATTTGAGAACCCAAGTTCAATTTCCACAACCGACAAATTGATTTTCACCATACTCGAAATTATCCTTGTGCTTTCCCCTCCATATATATATATATATATATATATATATATATATATATATATATATACACAGGGTGGTGACTCACTCATCCGGTCATAGGACTTTAACATAGGAAGTCATATTTTTGCAATTTCCAGCTTCCCTAATTATTTTAAGCAAAAACGCATCAAATAAAAGTTTTAGGGCATCAAATTCTGCATCTAAATCAATAAACAGAATTACTTTTACGTGCTTTGTAACGACACAAATTAAATATGAATATGTCGAAAATTACTTTGAAAATATTGATAGCCATGGAATTGAACAAAAGAAATAAATAAATTCTTGACGTTTTATGTGTCAAAAAATCAACTTTTGGCGTTGATGTTTTGACAGATAAAACGTCAAGCATTTATATTTTTTTTCAATTCCACGGCTATCAATATTTTTACCGTAATTTTTGACATTTTCATATTTAATTTCTGTCGTTACAAAGCATGTAACAGTAATTCTGTTTATGCCCTAAAACTTTTATTTGACGTGTTTTTGCATAAAATAATTAGGGAAGCAGGAAATTGCAAAAAACTGATTTCCCATGTTAAAGTCCTATGACCGGCTGAGCGAGTCACCATCCTTTTTTTTGGGGGGTTGGAGAGAACGCATCATGCGCACCCAGCATCATGTCACCGACAGCGGATGCCCCTCAGCGGGTATGGGTAGTGTGGGACTCTAACCCACTAAACTCTCCCGTCCCCTAGCCCAAAAGGATGTGGAACCGCTTGCGCATTACCTCTCCATCTTCTTGTTGTCCTCTTCTAAATTGCTCTTCTTTCTTTCTCTCTTTCGTTTAGCTCCTTTGTCTTCAGTACATTTCCAATATAATTGTTTACCGCGGTCCAGGTTTCAACGTCTGTCAGCATCACATTTATTGTGTTTCGGGGAGTTAATTCTCTACCTATGCGTTCTTCGCAAAATTTCCTCTCTTCGTCCCATCTAGCGCAAACATACATACAATGTTCTGCTGAGTCCGAGTCTGAGCTGCAGTAAATGCATGCAGCGCTTGCTGCTTTCCTTATTCTCGCTAGATAGTGTTGAAAGCAACCATGTCCGCTTAAGAATTGGGATAGGTGAAAACTTATTTCCCCGTGGTCTCTGTTTAGCCAGACGGTGATATCCGGCATTAGGACATGCGTCCATATGTCTTCAGTACCTATCGCCCAATTTTCTTGCCATTTATCATTTCTTTGCTCCTTAATGCTTTTCCTCTCCGCTTTGGTCGCCTTATAACATAGTATCCTTTCCTGGACTAATACTTCCAACGGTGGTAGCCTTGCTAGGACTTCCGCTACTTTACCCGAGGTGGTGCGGTAGGCTCTACTGATGCCTAGCGCTATTTTTCTATTTAGTCTGTTTAATATTACTAGACTCTGCTTGTACCGTAGCGCCGCACCCCAAATCGGAGCTGCGTATAGCACAATGCTTTGTGCTGCAGATGCCAGTAATCTTCGCTTGCTTTCCTTAGGCCCAGTAAGCCGGGGATAGAGTCTTCTAAGGGCTGTTACCGTTTTGTCGGCTTTATTTATTGCGTACCGGATGTGGGGCAAAAAGGTTAGGTTTTTGTCCAAGATAAGGCCTAGATACTTTATTTGAGGTTTGGGTCTGATCTCTGTCCCCCCTAGCTCAAAGATAATTTTCCTATGTTTCTTTCTCCCCGAGAGCAGCGCAGAGTCACCATCCTGTACATATATTATTGACAATGTTTATCACTTCAAAATCGGAATGTGTAATATTTTTTTTAATATAAAAATTTGCGGGTGCCTTAGTCGATTAACGTGGGCAAACACTTTTTCCTTGTACGTTGCATGCCAAATTAAACTATTTTTTAAAAAATTTTACAATTACTATTTTAAAGAATTAGTATCTACATCTAAATTTGTAAATACTATTTATTTTTGTTGCTAAACGATAATGAACATTTTAAACTGTTGTATTATTCCGAAGAGCAACGCAATTAAAATAATATTTTTCTTCGGTTTTTATTAGCAATTAGAGAAATGTACTTAAACTCATTGCTAAGAATATTTTAATCTGCACAACATGAGTTAATATCAATTTACAGTACAGATTGTGATTTAGTGCCAGGTATTTTGGCATATAAACTTTGTACACAATCCATGGATCCCTTTTTTTCGCAACAAGCAGTAGGTTACAGTCTAAACGCTCGATCACTACGTAACGTTTATTTAGAAAATAAATATTTAGTACGTAAAAATGATTTTGACATTTTATTCTGACATTGACGTATAAAACGTTACGCATTTGTTCATCTCTTGTTTTTAATTCCATGGCTATTACTATTAAATTGAAATTACGTGAATTTTCAAATTTAATTTCTGCAGTTATGAAGTAGTCAAAATGAATTTTGTTTGTTGATTCGAATGTAGAATTTTATGCTTTACAACATTTATTTGAAACATTTTTTCCTAAAATAATTAGGGAAGCAATGCGCACGGAAAAACTGATTTGCCATGTTAAACGCCTATGTTTCACTTTTCGTGTTACACCCGGTATATATTACCACGCCTTTTATCCATCACTGGGTGCGGCAGAAGTCAGATCACGGCCCCCAAAGATATTATTGGAGGGGAGCTACAGGGTTAGATTTTAAATTGGTGAAAATTGTTTGTCGGCTGTAGGGTTCGTACTAGGGCGATACCACTGAGCCACCCACCCCATTATATATATATATATATATATATATATATATATATACCCCATTATATATATATATATATATAAATTACGAAACTTGAATTGAGATTCGAGTTTAAAAAAAAAAATTATTTCACACAAAGATTTATTATAACATTCAAAAGTAGATCTTTACAAAACAGAGGTCAATTCTTAACTAACTACATTATGAGAGTCTAACATAAAAAATGAAATATGGCTACAGCTACTAGTGGGGATTCTTGCGGATTCAGCGTCTTCTATGGGAATAGTGGTTCGCTAACTCCTCCCTCCTTAAAATTGAGCTTCATCGGGAAGAATCAGGTTCGATTTATTGGCTTATATTCTCGATTGAAGGTCTGGACGTTCGGTTGATTTGGATTTTAAAAGCCATTTTCTTCCGTAAATTATCGTCACGATGATGCCAGCAATGATAATAATTACGTATAATATTATCGTGGGGTAGTTTATGAGGTTATTGTTGTCTTGATCTTGTTCTATTTCTTCGTACTTGTTTATTGGTATTTTTAATTCTTGGATGGAGTTCAGGTCGACTGTCATTTTTGGTATTTGCGAAGTATTAAGCTTGATATTGAAGTTTTCTATTATTGTTGGTTTGCCAAAGGTACCTTCTTTGAAGTTTAAATTCTGCTTCTGAAATTTTATTTGGCAATCGTCTTCTTTAATTAAGAATATGCCTTGTAAATTCTTTATTTCGTCGCCATGCTTGCAGTAAGCTTGAATAACATCAGGTTTAGGAAGTACGGCTAAAAATTTATTCGCTTCTTCTAAAATTTCTATATGATTTCGTTTAATGTTTATTCTTAAGTACTCGCAATTTTCGTTCTTGTTTCTTGAGATGATATTCTTCTCGCAGGAGTTGTCATCTACTTCTGACATTTTGTTTGGACATTGGTAATTATTATTTCCTTTAGAGCTTTAATATGACCATCGATTGATTTTAAATAATATTCGTTACTTGGTATAATTGTTACAAATTCAGACTGATATCGAGTAGGTATTGGAATGAGATGAAGTAATTGGAAATCTGTTTCATAATTAATAGGAATTTCGATAAAATAAATTATTTTATCTGATTGGAGTTTACAATTTGCAGTAATTAATTTTTCTAATTCTGGTATATTTTCCGGTAATGGTTCGAGAGGTAATTCATGATTATAGTATTTTGAAATTTTATTCAATTCTACATACAGATCATTAGTTTTTATTATACTTGGGTGCATAACGTGAAGTTTGCAAAAAGTTAGAGAATTTTCTATATCTTGCAAAGTATTAAGAGTTAACGTTAGTAAAGTATTTTGTTGACTAAAAATTTCTTTTAAAAAATATCTCTCTTGATCTAGGGTTTCGCCGATAACAATATGTGCCAATTGTTCAATTTTCTTTTTGAGTATTATCTCATTTTGTTTGATAGTGTCGATTGTGTGATTGAAATAATCGATTAATTGGTTATTGACAGAGTATTGATGTTTTAATTGATTGTCTATTTTGTGTTGATTGTTTTGTAAATGGTTTAGAATATTTGTGTATCGTTTTTCATCATCAGCGTCTAAATTACCCGTTATGGATTTAATTACGGATCCGAGTCCATTTATTAATCCTCTCTTTGATCTAGATTTTTGAAAGTGTACTGATAAGTGACTAATTTTTTCGTCAATAGAATTTTGAATAAATTGGATAATCTTGTCATCGTTTTAAAATTCTTTCAAAATTATTTTATTGTTTGTAATTGTTTGTTTGAGATTGTTGTATTGTGTATTCAGACTGCCATATTGTTTAAAGAGTGGTTGTAGGTCGTAGTAGTGAATGAACGTATGTGTGGTTTTTTTAGTTTTGCTAGTCCTAGGTTTATTGTCAGTAGTCCTGTGTTTTGTGTAATATTCTTGATGTTTAATCCGTAGGAGTACGTGAACAGGAAGGACCTGGAATAGCGTAATTTTTATGAATTATTTTCCTTGGTCTTTTTATATTTCACAGGTGTATTTTTGGTTGTTTTTTGTCATTAGGATTTGTCTCAATTTCGGCAGTTTTTAAATTTTGATTTATTGTCTGAATTTTTTCTTTCTTAAATTTTGGTTGTTTTGTTTTATTGACTTTTTGTTTATTGTGTACAAAAACGGTTTGCGGAGTGTTAGGTAAATTTTCGAGATTTTCGTTTAATTTATTTATCAAATCTGATTTTGTGTTATGCATTTTTTCGTTAATGTTCTGGTAGACTAATTTGGTCTTTTCTTTGTGTTTTTGCACGTAATCTTGTGTTACTTGTTTTTCTAGCTCTACGTGAAGGGGTGAGTTTGTTTCTAAGTGACCATTTGTAATTTCTATTGGTTTTAATCCGGTCGCGGTGTGACTTGTGTTGTTATAAGCTAGGATAGCATAGTGAACTTTGTCTTCGATTGTTTCGTTTTTGGATTTTTGTTGTAAATTAAATAATCTAATATGCTCAATAAGAGTAGAGTGGAATCTTTCCACGAGACCGTTTGAATTTGGATGTTGAGAACTAGTGAAGTGTATATCGATTTTTTGTAAGGTTAGCAATTCTTTCAATAAACTATTTTTAAATTCTACTCCGTTATCTGAGATAATTAATTTTGGAATGCCATGATGAGAAAAGAATTTTGTTAGTTTACTTGTCACTTCAATTGCATTTGTTGAGCTAATTTTGTATGCTTGCGCATATATTGAAAAAGCATCAATTATTGTAAGAAATTTACAATTTTCTAAACTGAGTGTATCGATGTGAATACTGTCAAAAGGTTTGTTCGGTGTTGGTGTTATGTTTAGTTTCGGCTTGACTGGGTTTCGTTCATATTTTGAGGCTAAACAAACTTCGCATTGGTTAATGTAATCTGTTATAGTCTTTATTTGATTTGGCCAGTAATATTTTTTTTTTAATTGGTTGTAAACTTCGTGAATTCCACGGTGATTGGTCTTGCCCGTGTGATTATTTTGTATTGTTTCTTGTATGTCGTCTTCATTCTCTACATCTAATAATTTTGTGTTACATTTTACAAAGTTGATTTCCGCATTTTTGAAATGGTTTTGTAAGACTTTAGTAAATTGTTCATAAACAGGATGTTCAAAATATAAATAATATTTTACTTTTGGAACTACGAATTCTTTAATAAATTTTATTGAATCTGCTTCGAAATTAGTTTTAGATTAATGTATATTAATTCGCATCCTACCGACTGCGCCAATTACGAAACTTGAATTGAGATTCGAGTTAAAAAAAAAAATTATTTCACACAAAGATTTATTATAACATTCAAAAGTAGATCTTTACAAAACAGAGGTCAATTCTTAACTAACTACATTATGAGAGTCTAACATAAAAAATGAAATATGGCTACAGCTACTAGTGGGGATTCTTGCGGATTCAGCGTCTTCTATGGGAATAGTGGTTCGCTAACTCCTCCCTCCTTAAAATTGAGCTTCATCGGGAAGAATCAGGTTCGATTTATTGGCTTATATTCTCGATTGAAGGTCTGGACGTTCGGTTGATTTGGATTTTAAAAGCCATTTTCTTCCGTAAATTATCGTCACGATGATGCCAGCAATGATAATAATTACGTATAATATTATCGTGGGGTAGTTTATGAGGTTATTGTTGTCTTGATCTTGTTCTATTTCTTCGTACTTGTTTATTGGTATTTTTAATTCTTGGACGGAGTTCAGGTCGACTGTCATTTTTGGTATTTGCGAAGTATTAAGCTTGATATTGAAGTTTTCTATTATTGTTGGTTTGCCAAAGGTACCTTCTTTGAAGTTTAAATTCTGTTTCTGAAATTTTATTTGGCAATCGTCTTCTTTAATTAAGAATATGCCTTGTAAATTCTTTATTTCGTCGCCATGCTTGCAGTAAGCTTGAATAACATCAGGTTTAGGAAGTACGGCTAAAAATTTATTCGCTTCTTCTAAAATTTCTATATGATTTCGTTTAATGTTTATTCTTAAGTACTCGCAATTTTCGTTCTTGTTTCTTGAGATGATATTCTTCTTGCAGGAGTTGTCATCTACTTCTGACATTTTGTTTGGACATTGGTAATTATTATTTCCTTTAGAGCTTTAATATGACCATCGATTGATTTTAAATAATATTCGTTACTTGGTATAATTGTTACAAATTCAGACTGATATCGAGTAGGTATTGGAATGAGATGAAGTAATTGGAAATCTGTTTCATAATTAATAGGAATTTCGATAAAATAAATTATTTTATCTGATTGGAGTTTACAATTTGCAGTAATTAATTTTTCTAATTCTGGTATATTTTCCGGTAATGGTTCGAGAGGTAATTCATGATTATAGTATTTTGAAATTTTATTCAATTCTACATACAGATCATTAGTTTTTATTATACTTGGGTGCATAACGTGAAGTTTGCAAAAAGTTAGAGAATTTTCTATATCTTGCAAAGTATTAAGAGTTAACGTTAGTAAAGTATTTTGTTGACTAAAAATTTCTTTTAAAAAATATCTCTCTTGATCTAGGGTTTCGCCGATAACAATATGTGCCAATTGTTCAATTTTCTTTTTGAGTATTATCTCATTTTGTTTGATAGTGTCGATTGTGTGATTGAAATAATCGATTAATTGGTTATTGACAGAGTATTGATGTTTTAATTGATTGTCTATTTTGTGTTGATTGTTTTGTAAATGGTTTAGAATATTTGTGTATCGTTTTTCATCATCAGCGTCTAAATTACCCGTTATGGATTTAATTACGGATCCGAGTCCATTTATTAATCCTCTCTTTGATCTAGATTTTTGAAAGTGTACTGATAAGTGACTAATTTTTTCGTCAATAGAATTTTGAATAAATTGGATAATCTTGTCATCGTTTTAAAATTCTTTCAAAATTATTTTATTGTTTGTAATTGTTTGTTTGAGATTGTTGTATTGTGTATTCAGACTGCCATATTGTTTAAAGAGTGGTTGTAGGTCGTAGTAGTGAATGAACGTATGTGTGGTTTTTTTAGTTTTGCTAGTCCTAGGTTTATTGTCAGTAGTCCTGTGTTTTGTGTAATATTCTTGATGTTTAATCCGTAGGAGTACGTGAACAGGAAGGACCTGGAATAGCGTAATTTTTATGAATTATTTTCCTTGGTCTTTTTATATTTCACAGGTGTATTTTTGGTTGTTTTTTGTCATTAGGATTTGTCTCAATTTCGGCAGTTTTTAAATTTTGATTTATTGTCTGAATTTTTTCTTTCTTAAATTTTGGTTGTTTTGTTTTATTGACTTTTTGTTTATTGTGTACAAAAACGGTTTGAGGAGTGATAGGTAAATTTTCGAGATTTTCGTTTAATTTATTTATCAAATCTGATTTTGTGTTATGCATTTTTTCGTTAATGTTCTGGTAGACTAATTTGGTCTTTTCTTTGTGTTTTTGCACGTAATCTTGTGTTACTTGTTTTTCTAGCTCTACGTGAAGGGGTGAGTTTGTTTCTAAGTGACCATTTGTAATTTCTATTGGTTTTAATCCGGTCGCGGTGTGACTTGTGTTGTTATAAGCTAGGATAGCATAGTGAACTTTGTCTTCGATTGTTTCGTTTTTGGATTTTTGTTGTAAATTAAATAATCTAATATGCTCAATAAGAGTAGAGTGGAATCTTTCCACGAGACCGTTTGAATTTGGATGTTGAGAACTAGTGAAGTGTATATCGATTTTTTGTAAGGTTAGCAATTCTTTCAATAAACTATTTTTAAATTCTACTCCGTTATCTGAGATAATTAATTTTGGAATGCCATGATGAGAAAAGAATTTTGTTAGTTTACTTGTCACTTCAATTGCATTTGTTGAGCTAATTTTGTATGCTTGCGCATATATTGAAAAAGCATCAATTATTGTAAGAAATTTACAATTTTCTAAACTGAGTGTATCGATGTGAATACTGTCAAAAGGTTTGTTCGGTGTTGGTGTTATGTTTAGTTTCGGCTTGACTGGGTTTCGTTCATATTTTGAGGCTAACAAACTTCGCATTGGTTAATGTAATCTGTTATAGTCTTTATTTGATTTGGCCAGTAATATTTTTTCTTTAATTGGTTGTAAACTTCGTGAATTCCACGGTGATTGGTCTTGCCCGTGTGATTATTTTGTATTGTTTCTTGTATGTCGTCTTCATTCTCTACATCTAATAATTTTGTGTTACATTTTACAAAGTTGAATTCCGCATTTTTGAAATGGTTTTGTAAGACTTTAGTAAATTGTTCATAAACAGGATGTTCAAAATATAAATAATATTTTACTTTTGGAACTACGAATTCTTTAATAAATTTTATTGAATCTGCTTCGAAATTAGTTTTAGATTAATGTATATTAATTCGCATCCTACCGACTGCGCCAATTACGAAACTTGAATTGAGATTCGAGTTAAAAAAAAAAAATTATTTCACACAAAGATTTATTATAACATTCAAAAGTAGATCTTTACAAAACAGAGGTCAATTCTTAACTAACTACATTATGAGAGTCTAACATAAAAAATGAAATATGGCTACAGCTACTAGTGGGGATTCTTGCGGATTCAGCGTCTTCTATGGGAATAGTGGTTCGCTAACTCCTCCCTCCTTAAAATTGAGCTTCATCGGGAAGAATCAGGTTCGATTTATTGGCTTATATTCTCGATTGAAGGTCTGGACGTTCGGTTGATTTGGATTTTAAAAGCCATTTTCTTCCGTAAATTATCGTCACGATGATGCCAGCAATGATAATAATTACGTATAATATTATCGTGGGGTAGTTTATGAGGTTATTGTTGTCTTGATCTTGTTCTATTTCTTCGTACTTGTTTATTGGTATTTTTAATTCTTGGATGGAGTTCAGGTCGACTGTCATTTTTGGTATTTGCGAAGTATTAAGCTTGATATTGAAGTTTTCTATTATTGTTGGTTTGCCAAAGGTACCTTCTTTGAAGTTTAAATTCTGCTTCTGAAATTTTATTTGGCAATCGTCTTCTTTAATTAAGAATATGCCTTGTAAATTCTTTATTTCGTCGCCATGCTTGCAGTAAGCTTGAATAACATCAGGTTTAGGAAGTACGGCTAAAAATTTATTCGCTTCTTCTAAAATTTCTATATGATTTCGTTTAATGTTTATTCTTAAGTACTCGCAATTTTCGTTCTTGTTTCTTGAGATGATATTCTTCTCGCAGGAGTTGTCATCTACTTCTGACATTTTGTTTGGACATTGGTAATTATTATTTCCTTTAGAGCTTTAATATGACCATCGATTGATTTTAAATAATATTCGTTACTTGGTATAATTGTTACAAATTCAGACTGATATCGAGTAGGTATTGGAATGAGATGAAGTAATTGGAAATCTGTTTCATAATTAATAGGAATTTCGATAAAATAAATTATTTTATCTGATTGGAGTTTACAATTTGCAGTAATTAATTTTTCTAATTCTGGTATATTTTCCGGTAATGGTTCGAGAGGTAATTCATGATTATAGTATTTTGAAATTTTATTCAATTCTACATACAGATCATTAGTTTTTATTATACTTGGGTGCATAACGTGAAGTTTGCAAAAAGTTAGAGAATTTTCTATATCTTGCAAAGTATTAAGAGTTAACGTTAGTAAAGTATTTTGTTGACTAAAAATTTCTTTTAAAAAATATCTCTCTTGATCTAGGGTTTCGCCGATAACAATATGTGCCAATTGTTCAATTTTCTTTTTGAGTATTATCTCATTTTGTTTGATAGTGTCGATTGTGTGATTGAAATAATCGATTAATTGGTTATTGACAGAGTATTGATGTTTTAATTGATTGTCTATTTTGTGTTGATTGTTTTGTAAATGGTTTAGAATATTTGTGTATCGTTTTTCATCATCAGCGTCTAAATTACCCGTTATGGATTTAATTACGGATCCGAGTCCATTTATTAATCCTCTCTTTGATCTAGATTTTTGAAAGTGTACTGATAAGTGACTAATTTTTTCGTCAATAGAATTTTGAATAAATTGGATAATCTTGTCATCGTTTTAAAATTCTTTCAAAATTATTTTATTGTTTGTAATTGTTTGTTTGAGATTGTTGTATTGTGTATTCAGACTGCCATATTGTTTAAAGAGTGGTTGTAGGTCGTAGTAGTGAATGAACGTATGTGTGGTTTTTTTAGTTTTGCTAGTCCTAGGTTTATTGTCAGTAGTCCTGTGTTTTGTGTAATATTCTTGATGTTTAATCCGTAGGAGTACGTGAACAGGAAGGACCTGGAATAGCGTAATTTTTATGAATTATTTTCCTTGGTCTTTTTATATTTCACAGGTGTATTTTTGGTTGTTTTTTGTCATTAGGATTTGTCTCAATTTCGGCAGTTTTTAAATTTTGATTTATTGTCTGAATTTTTTCTTTCTTAAATTTTGGTTGTTTTGTTTTATTGACTTTTTGTTTATTGTGTACAAAAACGGTTTGAGGAGTGTTAGGTAAATTTTCGAGATTTTCGTTTAATTTATTTATCAAATCTGATTTTGTGTTATGCATTTTTTCGTTAATGTTCTGGTAGACTAATTTGGTCTTTTCTTTGTGTTTTTGCACGTAATCTTGTGTTACTTGTTTTTCTAGCTCTACGTGAAGGGGTGAGTTTGTTTCTAAGTGACCATTTGTAATTTCTATTGGTTTTAATCCGGTCGCGGTGTGACTTGTGTTGTTATAAGCTAGGATAGCATAGTGAACTTTGTCTTCGATTGTTTCGTTTTTGGATTTTTGTTGTAAATTAAATAATCTAATATGCTCAATAAGAGTAGAGTGGAATCTTTCCACGAGACCGTTTGAATTTGGATGTTGAGAACTAGTGAAGTGTATATCGATTTTTTGTAAGGTTAGCAATTCTTTCAATAAACTATTTTTAAATTCTACTCCGTTATCTGAGATAATTAATTTTGGAATGCCATGATGAGAAAAGAATTTTGTTAGTTTACTTGTCACTTCAATTGCATTTGTTGAGCTAATTTTGTATGCTTGCGCATATATTGAAAAAGCATCAATTATTGTAAGAAATTTACAATTTTCTAAACTGAGTGTATCGATGTGAATACTGTCAAAAGGTTTGTTCGGTGTTGGTGTTATGTTTAGTTTCGGCTTGACTGGGTTTCGTTCATATTTTGAGGCTAAACAAACTTCGCATTGGTTAATGTAATCTGTTATAGTCTTTATTTGATTTGGCCAGTAATATTTTTTCTTTAATTGGTTGTAAACTTCGTGAATTCCACGGTGATTGGTCTTGCCCGTGTGATTATTTTGTATTGTTTCTTGTATGTCGTCTTCATTCTCTACATCTAATAATTTTGTGTTACATTTTACAAAGTTGATTTCCGCATTTTTGAAATGGTTTTGTAAGACTTTAGTAAATTGTTCATAAACAGGATGTTCAAAATATAAATAATATTTTACTTTTGGAACTACGAATTCTTTAATAAATTTTATTGAATCTGCTTCGAAATTAGTTTTAGATTAATGTATATTAATTCGCATCCTACCGACTGCGCCAATTACGAAACTTGAATTGAGATTCGAGTTAAAAAAAAAAATTATTTCACACAAAGATTTATTATAACATTCAAAAGTAGATCTTTACAAAACAGAGGTCAATTCTTAACTAACTACATTATGAGAGTCTAACATAAAAAATGAAATATGGCTACAGCTACTAGTGGGGATTCTTGCGGATTCAGCGTCTTCTATGGGAATAGTGGTTCGCTAACTCCTCCCTCCTTAAAATTGAGCTTCATCGGGAAGAATCAGGTTCGATTTATTGGCTTATATTCTCGATTGAAGGTCTGGACGTTCGGTTGATTTGGATTTTAAAAGCCATTTTCTTCCGTAAATTATCGTCACGATGATGCCAGCAATGATAATAATTACGTATAATATTATCGTGGGGTAGTTTATGAGGTTATTGTTGTCTTGATCTTGTTCTATTTCTTCGTACTTGTTTATTGGTATTTTTAATTCTTGGATAAAGTTCAGGTCGACTGTCATTTTTGGTATTTGCGAAGTATTAAGCTTGATATTGAAGTTTTCTATTATTGTTGGTTTGCCAAAGGTACCTTCTTTGAAGTTTAAATTCTGCTTCTGAAATTTTATTTGGCAATCGTCTTCTTTAATTAAGAATATGCCTTGTAAATTAAAAATGAAAAAATGAAATATGACTACAGCTACTAGTGGGGATTCTTGCGGATTCAGCGTCTTCTATGGGAATAGTGGTTCGCTAACTTATATATATATATATATATATATATATATATATATATATATATATATATATAAGTTAGGAAACGGTGTTCCCACAGAAACCGCTGACTCTCCAGCAATACGATTCCATAATAGTGTAATATCATATCTTAGAATCATGTAACATCCTGGGTAGGATCGTGTAAGACTGAACTCAGTCAGATTCTCACTCCAGTACGATCAACACATACTTGTAACAAATCTGTATCTAACTTTTGACTTCTGAAGCTAAAAAATATCTTATGTTGTAAAACATTAAAATAAAATTTTTTAAAAACATTTATTGCAAATCAATAAATCTAACTGGCGCAGTCGCATCGGATATCGCAAACGAAACATAAAAATTTCGGTTCGTTTCAACGATTTATTGCGAAGAATCAACGTAAAATCAGTGAAAAAATTCTACACGTTTTCAACGAGTGCATCGCGTCACGCGAAGAGAACAACGAAGCCCTGCGTAACACAGAGCCGAGCCGTAGAAGATTCATCCTGTCCTGTTCCTCCATCGTGGAAGAAGCCGTACAGAGCCAATGAAGAACACACTGATTTTCCTGTAAGTAGTGCACATATGACATCTAGAGATAATCGAGCGAATATCGAATTAGAATCAGACGATAGCTCAGATACAGATTCAGTAAATTCCTCTGACTCACTAATTTACATTCCAAACACACTCCCAATCGATCAATCCCTTATCGATCAAATAAATAACCTAAACCTTGACGAAATGGCTGTCCCAGAACTCAAACGCGAATATTTAGACATGATCCCCGAATTTCGAGGTGATGCTAAATTATTAAGTAGATTTATAGAAATTAGCGAAAAAATCGTAAATAAATTTTATGATACAACAGACGCAAATAATTTCCAAAACGAGTACTTAATGAAGCAGTATTTTGACAAAAATAAAAGGAGAAGCCGCCGTCAACATTGCGAGTGTCACAATTACTAAATGGCTAGATTTAAAAACAGCCCTATTAAATACGTACGCGGACAAGCGCGATATTTACACGTTAAATTTCGAATTATGCGAATTAAAACAAAATCAAAATGAATCCCCATTTGATTATTACAACAGAGTTATACACTTATTAAATTTATCAACCTCTTATACAACTCTACATATAAAAGCGGAAGAACAACCTATTCTAATTGGCTATTTTAGAAATTTTGCGTTAAGAGTCATGTTGCGAGGATTTAGAGAGCCTCTAGGCACATTAATGAGAACCAAAGACCCAAAAGACCTAACCACCGCCCTGAACATGATGACAAACGACTTCCAAATTGACTCAGTCAATAAACAACAACACAAAAACACGTTCAAACCCAAACAAAACCTTCCCACACAAAATAACAAACCATTTCAACAAAGAAGTTATCCTCAACTAATGTACAAGCCTAATCAAACACACTACACCCCTCAACCACACTACACATACCAACAAAATCAGCAACAAATTAAACCAAACACTCCAAACGTTTTCAAACCTGATCCAAACAAAAAATTTGCGAAACCGACGCCCATGAATGTCAGTACTAGACAATCATTCACACCAAGACCAAGCACAAGTAATTACCGTCCTCAACAATTCCAATCCCAACGAAAAACTATTTAATACCGAAGTTGATGAATTACAAAATAACGAAATCGAAGAACAATACTGTGATGAAAACGCAGAATATTACGTCACCGAACCAAATCCCGATAATGATGAAAATCATGATCAAGACGCTTTTTTTCAATAAAAAGCCTCGGAAACGAATTTGAAATTATGAATTTAACTCATAATTATAGCGAACTACCATTCATAATATATCCCGAACATAACTTAAAAGTTTTGATAGATACCGGAAGTACACGCTCATTTATTAACCCAAATATTGCACAGAAATATTATAAAAATAAAATTCAAAATGACACTTTTAAAATCACAACAGCTCACGGTACTTCAACTGAAAATGCTAGTATTATTTTACCTGCTTCAAACTTGTTTAACAACCCAGATAAATTATTAAAATACTATCTATTCGATTTCCACAATAACTTTGATGTTTTGCTTGGAATAGATAATTTAAAAATTTTAGAAACAAGTATTGATTTAAATAATGATAAAATTAAAACTCCTACTCAAGATATAAGAATTCATTATCATAAGATACTTCCAAAATCTCATTATATCAAAATTCCACCAAACTCGGAAAAAATAATTAAAATATTTGTTAACAACATAGAGACCGGAGAAGCATTCATACCAGAAACTAAAATAAATAACATAATTATTCCCGAAGGGTTAGCTAAAGTAGAAAATTACGAATTATTCTATCCTGCTATTAACACAACGGATAATGAACAAATTTTAGACACTGTAAATTGCGTAAAACTAGAAACACTAAATCATTTTGAAATTAATAATTTAAACTTTGACAAAACCCGTACTGAAAATAATTTAGATATGAATAAAATAAGAATTGATCATATGAATCAAGAAGAAAAATCTGAAATTATGAAATTATTAAAAGAATTCTCTACTATTTTACACGGCGATAATAAATCACTAACATTTACGAATGAAGTTAAACACTTTATCCGAACTAAATCCCCGTATATTCAAAAACCTATAGATATCCTGAAGTGCATAGGAAAGAAGTGACAAATCAAATCTCAAAAATGCTTGATCAAAAAATAATCCGTCCCTCTCATTCTCCTTGGTCATCCCCAGTGTGGATCGTTCCCAAGAAGATTGACGCATCTGGCAAGAAAAAAATGTAGAATAGTCATAGATTATAGAAAGTTAAATGAGAAAACGATCGATGACAAGTATCCGATACCAAATATAAACACTTTATTAGACAAACATGGTAGATGTAATTATTTTTCGACCTTAGATCTCGCGTCCGGATTCCATCAGATTGAGATGAACAAAGCAGATATTCAAAAAACTGCTTTCAATACCGAAAATGGGCATTACGAATTCATGAGAATGCCATTTGGCTTGAAAAATGCCCCGGCAACTTTTCAACGCGTCATGGATAACGTACTTAGAAATTTAGTAAACGAAATTTGCTTAGTATACTTAGATGACGTCATAATTTTCAGCACAAGCCTCCAAGAGCATATTCAAAATTTAAGAACAATTTTTGTCCGTCTAAAGAAAGCGATCCTAAAAATACAGCTCGACAAATCGGAATTTTTACGTAAAGAGGTAGCGTATCTCGGACATGTCGTGACCCCTAGCGGAGTTAAACCGAACCCGGATAAAATTCACACGATCAAAAACTACCCTCTACCGAAAACACCGAAACAAATTAAAGCATTTCTAGGCCTACTAGGTTATTACCGAAAATTCATTAAAAATTTTGCCCAACTCACGAAACCCCTAACTAAATGTCTAAAGAAAGACGCAGAAATTAAACATAACGATTCAGAATATGTTAACTGTTTCAATACTTGCAAAAATCTTCTAATTAACGATCCCATACTCCAATATCCAGATTTTAACAAGCCCTTCAACTTAACCACAGACGCTAGCAATTACGCTATAGGCGCTATCCTGTCCCAAGGTAATATTGGTTCCGATCTTCCCATCGCCTACGCAAGTCGAACCTTAAATGACTCAGAACAAAACTACAGCACGATTGAAAAAGAATTACTCGCTGTTATGTGGGCTACGAAATATTTTAGACCATATTTGTTTGGCAGAAAATTTAAAATCATTACTGATCATAAACCATTGCAATATTTACATTCATTAAAAGAACCAAATTCCAAATTAATGCGTTGGAGACTCAAACTAGAAGAGTACGATTACGAAGTTATTCATAAAAAAGGAACTTTAAACAAAAACGCTGACGCTCTATCACGAATAGAATTAAACGTCAACACTGTAGACCCCGGTATGAAAAATCTTTTTGAATATGTAGAAACATTTAACGATACTTTTGATCCCAACAATGACACACAATCTATGATTGTTGAACCTGACGAAGATGCCCTAAATGATACTGACACAGACCAAACTATACATTCAAATCCAGAAAATCCTATCATAGGCATTACGATAACAGAATCTGCCGTAAACTATGGCAAAAATCAAATATTTATATCTCAAGTTAAACACTCTCCATGTACACCAAAAGTGCAAAAATTTCATTCTGACAAAATGAGAATTTTAGTGCAATTATCAGAAACAAATTTTGAAAAAGACACGGTAAAATTTATCAAAGAATTTGTTGTGCCTAAAGTAAAATATTACCTGTATTTCGAGCAACCCTTATACGAACAATTTAGCAACGTATTGCAAAATTATTTCAAAAACTCTGAAATTAAATGTATTAAGTGTAATACTAAATTAATAGATGTAGAAGACCCAGATGAAATTTTACAAACAATTAAAAATAATCATGAAAGCAAAACAAATCACCGCGGCATTAATGAAGTTTATAATCAAATAAAAAAGAGATATTATTGGCCTAACCAACATAAAACCATCACAGATTATATCAATCAATGCGAGATATGTTTAGCAGCCAAATACGAAAGAAATCCTGTAAAACCTAAATTAAATATAACTCCGACCCCCAACAAACCATTAGACATTATACACGTAGACACATTAAGTCTCGAAAATTCCAAATTTCTAACAATAATTGACGCATTTTCAAAATACGCGCAAGCCTATAAAGTAACGTCAATCAACGCTATAGAAATTACAAATAAATTAACTAAATTCTTTTCCCATCATGGTATACCAAAATTAATTGTATCCGACAACGGACTCGAATTTAAAAATACAGTTGTTAAAGAATTATTATCCTTGCATAAAATTGAAATTCATTTTACTTGCTCACAAAATCCAAACTCGAATGGTTTAGTTGAACGTTTTCACTCAACTTTAATAGAACATATTCGTTTATTTAATATGCAAGACAATTTCAAGAATGAGCCGATAAAAGATAAAATATCATATGCAATTTTAGCATATAATAATACAAATCATAGTTCGACAAATTTAAAACCGATTGAAATTATTAACGGTCATTTAGAAGTAAATTCCCCTCTCGATATCGAACTTGATAAACAAGTTACCCAAGACTATATACAAAAACACAAAGATAAAACTAAACTAATGTATCGAAATATTAATCAAAAATTGCAAGATGAAAAATCTAAATTAATAACTAAAATTAATGAAACAAGAGAAGAACTCCCAGACATCCCTGAAACAGTTTATGTTCAAAACAAACAAAAAGTAAATAAAACGAAATTGCCTAAATTTAAGAAAGAGAAGATAAAAAGGTTAAATAAACCCCTGAAAACAGCGGAAATAGAAACTAATCCCAATGACAAAAAGCAGCCTAAAATACACCTTTCCAATATAAGGAGACCCCGAAAAATTTCTAACAAAAATTCGGATATTCCAGGTCCCTCTACCTCTCATACTCCCACGGACTAAGTATGAAAGACATAACACATAATCCAGGACTACTGACAATAAATCTCGGGACCGCAAAACTCCAAAAATCCACGCACACATTCATACACTATTACGACTTACAACCACTTTGGACACAATATGAAAATTTAAACAAACAATATGAAAACCTTAAACGAATCCTTAATAATAACAAGACAATTTCTCCTGAATTTGACAATAATAATAACATAATTGATTATATTCGTAATAACATTAACGAAAAAATTAATCATTTAACAAAACAAACAGAAAATCAACGAGTTAAAAGAGGCTTAATCAACGGCCTCGGAACAGTTATCAAATCAATAACAGGAAATTTAGATGCAGACGACGATAAACGTTATACACAAATTTTGAATCACTTAAAGGAGAATCAAAATAATTTAAATCACCAAATTAAATACCAATATTCCGTCAATCAACAAATGATAGACTATTTTAATAGGACTGTTGACACAATCAGAGAAAATGAAAATTTATTAAAATCAAAAATTGAACAACTACTCCACATTGTTGTCCGTGGAACTAGAGATCAAGATAAACTCTTTATAAAAGATATTTTTCATCAATTAAACACTTTATATACTTTAACTTTTAATATTCTCCAAGATGTCGAAAATTCTTTGACGTTTTGTAAATTACACACTATACATCCAAGTATTATAAAGTCACACGATCTTCTCACAGAATTAAATAAAATTTCAAAATTTTATAATAATCAGTTACCAATTAATATAAATTCAGAAAATATTCTAGAACTAGAAAAAATGCTCTTTGTAAATTGCAAATTATCATCTAACAAAATTACGTATTTTATTGAAATTCCTATAAATTACGAAACGCAATTTGAGTTAATTCACCTAATCCCGATTCCTACTAAACACAATACTGAATATGTAACTGTTATCCCTAATCAAGAATACTTCTTAAGATCAAATGATAGACAAATTAAATCTCTATATGACGTATGTACCTACAATAAGGAAAACACATACCAGTGTCCCAACAAGATAAGTGAACTGACCGAAAACTCTTGCGAGAAGAACTTCATTTCACACAACAACATTGAAAATTGTCAATTTCTAAAATTAAATATCAGACAGAATCATATCGAATATTTGACTGACATCAATCAACATTTAATAATATTCCCCGATCACGAAGAAATTAAAATCAAATGTAAACAAGGCGACACTATAAAAACGCTCCAAGGAATATTCCTGGTAAAAGAAGACGATTGCCTGTTGGAATACAAGAACCAAAATTTATTATTTAAACACGGAACCTTTGGCAAACCAGTAGTAATCGAAAACTACAAATTTGACTTCAACAAATCACAAATTCCAAAAATGTCAATTGAACTGAATACCATCAACGAGCTGAAACCAATGAACAAACTCGAAGAATCCATTGACGACTATTTCTTCGACCAGCACGATGTCAACAATATCATCAATTATTCAACCCTAATACTCTATATAATTTTGATTACAGGTGCTATCATCCTGCTTGTAATCTTTTTAAAGAGAAAGTTCCACAGACGCTCGCTGACAAGACCGAAGTCCAGAGAAGGCATTGAACTTCAACCGAGAACTTCAGCCCCTACAACGGTCCACCAGCTCCCCGATGAAGCCCAATTCTAGCGAAGGAGGAGTTATGAAACGGTGTTCCCACAGAAACCGCTGACTCTCCAGCAATACGATTCCATAATAGTGTAATATCATATCTTAGAATCATGTAACATCCTGGGTAGGATCGTGTAAGACTGAACTCAGTCAGATTCTCACTCCAGTACGATCAACACATACTTGTAACAAATCTGTATCTAACTTTTGACTTCTGAAGCTAAAAAATATCTTATGTTGTAAAACACTTAAAATAAAAATTTTTAAAAACATTTATTGCAAATCAATAAATCTAACTTATATATATATATATATATATATATATATATATATGTGGTTATTGATTATTTACATTTACAAATGAAATGTTTATTTATTTTTTGATAATTAACTACAATAGTTAAGTTGTTATATTTCTATGTTACGGTAGTTATTGATTTTGGTTAGTTAGTTATATGTTTTGGGTGAAAATAAAAAGACGTTAAAGCTTATCTTATTTCTTATTAATTCTTAATTTATTATATTAGTGACCCCTCATTACACGCTTACCTCGTACGCAGTTATGACCGAAACGAATCAAGTTTTTCCTCCGATTGCATTGGACAATCCCACGGTGGATGTGTCAACTTTAACTGGACCCTTCAAGTTACCAGACTATTGGCCTACTGATCCAGAGTTGTGGTTCGCACAGGTAGAGACAATTTTTACTTCACGGAGAATATCATCTGAACTTTCGAAATTTAGCAAGATCATGCACATTTTAACACCACAGTTCGCAAATGAAGTTAGAGACATTATAACGGCACCTCCAGCGGATCTACCTTATACTACTTTGAAAAATGCCTTAATTTAGAGAACGGGGCAATCTGAAAAAGGAAAACTGCAACAATTATTTAATTTTTCTTCATTAGAAGACAAAAAACCTACTCAGATGTTGAGATATTTGCGTCAACTTTTTGGATCTAAGCTTTTGGATGACAGTATTTTGGCAGAACTGTTTGTATAAAAACTGCCAATTAACATACAAATGATATTAACATCAATGCCTAGCAGTTCATTAGAAGACAAAGCTATAATTGCCGACAAACTTCTCACTATTGCCAATCCATTTCTTTCTGCAATTTCTGACGAGTCATCAACTTTAAAAAAATATCTCAAGAAATTAAGGACCTGAAGCTAGAATTATCATCTCTAAAGAATGCTACCACAACATCCAATTCAAATTCATCTTCATCTTCAACTCTCTGTTGGTATCACTCAACGTTTGGGAAGAAAGCCAAGAAGTGTGTTTCAGCATGTTCAGGTCTACCCTTATTGACAACAACTGAGGGGCTATCAAACTCTGAAAAATCATTTTATAAAAAATCTAATTATATACCTTTTGTTTACAGTAATACTATTTATACAACGTCTACTAAGTTACTTTTTTTAATTGACAGACATACCAGCCAGCGTTTTTTGGTTGACAGCGCTGCACAGGTGAGCGTTGTCAAAGTTAATAAAAATTACAAAAATCAATTAAATCTACATTACCTGCAAGCTGCAAATAGTACTAATATCAAAACCTACGGTTATAAAACAATGACATTAGATTTAGGCTTGTCAAAAGGTTTTACCTGGAAGTTTATCATTGCTGATGTCCAATATTCAATCCTTGGAGCTGATTTCTTAACTCATTACAAACTTTTAATTGATCTGTCATCAAAATGTGTTATAGTATCTGATCATACAATAAATATTAACAACATCCATAATCCAACAAACACTTTCGAGCACGTACTATTAAACTACCCTAATTTAACTAAAAATTTAGATTTTAAAAGTGACATTAAAAATGCAGTCAAACATCAAATAGTTACGGTTGGCAATCCTACTTTTGCGAAGCCACGCCGTTTTGCTCCAAAGAAGCTCTTGATTGCCAAAAAAGAGTTCAATCGTATGCTTGAAATTGGATTAATTCGTCCTTCTTCAAGTGCTTGGGCTTCACCTCTGCATTTGGTTCAGAAGAAAACGGGTGAATGGCGTCCGTGTGGCGACTACCGTACTCTTAACTCTCAGACTACACCCGATAGATATCCATAACCCCACTTACAAGATTTCACTGCAAACCTGCAAAATACAAACATTTTTTCCAATTAGACCTTGATAAAAAACAATTACTGTAGTTCTGCAAAGTTAGTTTATGGTGAAAAGTTAAGATTGCCAGGAGAATTCATACCTACAAAACCATCATTTTTAGCACACGATTTTGACAGTGCTCAATTTTTGACGACTCTCAAAACTGCAATAATAAACTGGAACCTTTTTCTTCTCAAATATCTACATCTGTACCAACTTACATTCCTCCAAATTTATTTCTTACTACTCATGTCTTCGTCAGAAATGATGCAATTGGACCGATTCTTAAACAAGCTTTTGTTGGTCCATTTAAAGTTATAGACAGATATAACAAATTTTTCAAAATACTGATGAATGGAAAAATAGAATCAGTCAGCATTGACTGACTTAAACCAGCATATATAGACAGTACTTAATTTTGACAGAATTAACCAAAATTTGGAATTTTCTTGCATTTGACAGCGTCACCTGAGTTACCACTGTAACCTTAAAATTTGTATTGTTTGTATATAAATATTTTTGTACTCAGTGAATATTTCATTTTTGTTTCTCCGTGTTTATCCCGTTTTGGTGGGAGTAGTGTGGTGACCTGATTATTTACATTTACAAATGAAAGGTTTATTTTTGGTGACTTGATTATTTACAAATGAAATGTTTATTTAGTTTTTGATAATTAACTACAATTGTTAAGTTGTTGTATTTCTATGTTACGGTAGTTATTGATTTTGGTTACTTAGTTATATGTTTTAGTGAAAATAAAAAGACGTTAAAGCTTATTTTATATTTCTTATTACTTCTTCATTTATTATATATTGCGACGAGTTATGGTGGACTCGTTGTCATAATGTTGACGTTGTGTTGCTCGGGCTCGGTCGAATAGCGATGTCGAAAATCAGAGGGTTGTTAGAATAAAATAAAATTTTTGGTAAAATAATGAGTAAAGTATTTATTGAGTGAGAACGACCTACAAAGACGTTGTTGATCGTAAACAGGTGCTGGATAAACGAAATTAAGGTGTCGGGACGCTTAAATGACTGAAACGACGGTCAGGTGTTCGAAGAAGGTTGTGGGGAACGTGTGAAACCAGTCGGTGGTCGGGACGCCGATGTATCCGGAGTGACGGTAGGGACCCACGGTGTAGGTCTGCGGGCGAGAAAAATACAAAATCGCGACTTTGCGGATATATGACGCCAGGCGTCGCGACGGTGGGGTCCTCATAATAGCAACTGGTGAGCTGGTAATGATCGCGAGGAGTGGTTTTTCACCGATGCTGGGCGTCGCGATGGCAGGGTCTCCTAACCGACGGCTGGTACGGCAAAAACGATCCCACTGCGCGTTTTGCGGATTTCGGCGTGGGGCCGCGTGCTACGCACGTAAACGTCGCTCTGAGATCGCGCTCAGTTTCCGGATAATGCGGGTGACACAAGACTAAACACGAATTTACGGCGAAAACTTCGGCTTGTATCGCAAACGTCTCACCGGGAACACCTCGGACTACTCGTGACAGACGTCGAAGTGATTTGTTCGGTGATCGCACAAGAGTTCCTAAAGATGCCGGTGTGTACGAGACGGATCGCGAATTTACGGTGGATATTCCGTCTTGTAACGCAAACGCCTTGAACCAATTAGTGCAAAAACAAAGCAAAATTATCGATGATTTCCAAAAGCAAGTTAAAAAATGAAATATTGTAAATTATGGAATCTCTGAATCTGAAACTAACTATGAAGAACTAACAATTGCTCTAAAAATACTTTCTAATTAAAATTACTGAAATAACTGAAAATGACCTCGAATAAGTCAAACGATTGGGAATAGGTTTACATTGAGCTCCTGTAGAAAGATTGACATCTAGTAATATCTTTCTATACTAAAGATTTTGTTTACGTTTGTTTGAGTTTGCATAAAAAATTATTGATGATTTTGGACTTAGGCATAATAATATTCTGTCAAGATATTATTTTTCATATTAATATTTTTTACCTTCAATATTGAATAGAAGTAATATGTTAACGAATCATAGCAAATTATACTCAAAGTAAATACCTAAAAATTTAGTGTTTGCTGATAATGGGTTAGTTTTTTACTTCTTTGTACGAAGTAAAGGAAGTATTGTAATCGCGAAAATGTTCGTTTCTCAGATTTCAACGGAAATAGGTATTTTGGCCCTCCCTGAATCCATTTTGACTAATTTCGTCATGCCGTCTGTACGTACGTATGTATCTCGCATAACTCAAAACGGTAAGCCGTAGAAAATTGAAACTTTATATTTAGGACTGTTATAACATCTAGTTTTGCACCTCCCTTTTTGGTCATTATACAACTACCGGAAGTGGTACTTTACTTGAAGCCTATAATAGATTTTCATGAAAAACTATATTCAAATATAATTTAAAACTTTCCAAATTTGGTATATAAGACTACTAAATCAATGGAAATAACATAATAGATTTTGGTTAAAATAGACTAACCAGAAGTGGCACATTACATGAAGCTGCTAACAGTTTTCCTTGAAAAAAATGGTATTATTTTAATTTTAGAAATGAATGCTGCAAATAAAAGTTTTAGAGAATTAAATTCTGCGTCTATCACATTAAGAATTAGCTTTTTGCATAAACGAGATATCTAAATTTAATTATTATATATTTTTATATTAAAAAAAAAATTAAGTTTACTAGGGATTAGAACAAAAAATAAAAGATTTAATGTCAAATATGTGCAATGTAAAAAATATCTATAGTTCAATACGCGTACAAGGTGTGGTGTCCACATCAGATTTTTTATCTTGGCAAAACCAAATAATAATTTTTGTGAGTTCCTTAATCACTCGATGGGGTATTGGAAAATAACATTGCAGTTAAACATTAAGGCAGAGTAACAGACAAAACAAGAGATTTTTTTTCAGTTCGGTCTAATTCTGTATGGCCATAAAGGCACCCTCAATTATGGTAAACAATAATGACAAACGATTTATATGCAGTAATATGCAATAGTAAATTTTAGCCGAGACATCAACATTCAACATGACAGAGTAAGAAAGCTTCTCATTGCCAACAAATGATGAAATAACATACATGCCAGAAGGCAAACTTTACAAGTAAGTAGGATGGAATCAATCACCATAAAGAATTACTCAGACGGAGTATATGATTTTATAACTATCCGAAATAAATATAGAGCAATACATACTTACGCCACCTTAGTACTTATATATTTATTTGGGATTGTTATATGTACGATGATAATTTAACAAACATAGATATGAAATTTAAATAATATTCGTAAACCCCACCGCACAAAAAGTGTAATCGAAAAAATACCTTAGAGGTATAAGCAGAAGATAAATTTCTAAGCTTTTCCAGTGGTATTAGAAATCGGTAGAAAATTGACGGAAATATTATAAACAAGCTATGTGCAGCAATTTAAGAGAAGTTCGCGATTACATACCACTAAATCTGGCAAATAGTGAATATTTTATAAAATAGACGCATTTACAATTGCTACTCAAAAGCAAGTAATTCTTATCAAAAATTAAAAGAAAGTTATAATGCAACTTCCTGAGACAATCGAACATATAATTATCAAATAAAGCAATCTTTCATTTAAAAAATATGTTGAAAGATATAACATGGTCAAAATAATCTATTATTGTTTAAGTATGAAGTTACAAACAACGCCAAATAATTAAGAATTACTAGCAAATATTCCAAGACGGAAGATTATGTGCTGCCACATCAGTTAAGTTTTTATAATTAAATAAATATGAGAAAAAATAATCGCATATTTAAACTGAATTCTTACTTGCAAAATTATAGATGTTGCAAAGTAATTTTTAATCTATCAAAATATTTGTTGACAAGTAATTCACATAGTTTTATGTACTTTTATTTATGAATATCATGTTATTTAGATATTACTACATTGTACATTGCTTTTAATGGTGGACAATATAGTTTCAACAAAGAAAGTTTCCCTTTAGTTTATTGTAAATTCTTATCATTCCCGTGGAATTAATCACATTCGTATGTAACAAAATTCAACATTGTACGTCTTTGAAGGTACTAATATTACATACAAGTAGTATTGGTTGTACAGAGAAAACAATAAGTAAAGAATTTAAAAAAGGACAGCAAATAGCGGCTACCTGGTAACGCCAATTGCTTTGCGTGATTTGAATTTAAAGCACGTGCCATTGGATCATTTTTCATTCCTGCATTGCAACCATTGCTAAGCCGGCGCTGTCTCGCAGACATTAGTTCTCACACTCACCTGAGAATAATGCTTTGGATGTGTCTGGAATCCTTTATTGTCTGAATGGATTTATATTTCGGGAGCTGTATTTATCGCTCTGCAAATTGCTTTAAACGGCTGTGTCTATAAAACTGTTTCCATCGTCTTTTAACAAATAAACAAGACGGTATAGACTAACCTAGAATCATATTGACCTCTTAATATATTACCATGATATTTATACTTACTTTGTATAAGAATATATTTTGAAGTTTACGTGATACATAATTTATTTTAAAAATTTCCTTCAAAAAAGTAATCCGTACTCATTTACTAAATTAATCCGTTTCGTTTGAATATATTATACAATAATGCTGTACAATAGTTGATAAATCTTAAAACAAGATACCAAAATGTGTCCTTGTTCATGAAAGTTTGTACATAACTCGTAATTGTTATGAAGTTGAAAAAGAAAATTTCTCTGAGTTATCTATAGCCGATATGTAAATTATTAATTAATTCAATTTGTTTTTAATTCAGTCGCTTCACTCAGCATTCCAAACAAATGCACTCAAAAGAATAAAGTACAAGGTTTGTAGAGAGGCACATTCAATATATAGGATGAAACAAACTACTTTTAATTTTGTAAAGTATAGGTAAATATTACAATTCTATTTGAATTACGAACGCTTTTGTTTGACTTGAAGAAGAATAATAAAATTTAAGTACCGCAAACTTTTTTTACCTGGTATAGTGTACGGTTATTTTAATTTTCTGTGTATTGTATTTGGTCAATTGATGTGTGGTTCACTAGAAAACCCTACCGATGGGATTTTATCTATTTATTACTTGCTCAAAAATATAAACTTCGATATAGATATATAGAATATCATAATGCAAGATCTAATTGTCTAGTAACAGGATGAATAAATATCATAAAACAAGAACTCGTTACGGTGGAGTGTTTCAGGTATAACTTTATTATTAAAATAGGGAAAGAAAAGCAAAATGACAGTCAAGTGGGGTTCGAATAATAACTAACTAAGTAGTTACGGGAAATAAATGTAATTAGCAATCACTATTATTTGTCTTATGTCAAATAATGCTAACGTTGTACTCTTTATTAAATCGTTTAGGTAACGATTTCTATAATTTTGATAGTTCTATATAAACATGTATGTTAACTTATTGTTATGAATATGGGCATAAATGTGAGTATTAAATTAAATGTTTGCAAATTCCAAACTCTTAAATTACGGTTAATTCGATAGATATAACTATATCCTTCTATCATTACCTATATTTAAGTTTTTTTTTTCTTTTCGTAACATTTGACAATGTAACTGTCAACTAAAGTTTTATAAAACCTTAATAATTAGAAAATAGAGAAGTGACAATTATTTTTATTGTACTGATTAGCACTTTTAGATTTTTCTTTTGTTTCATATATTATTTATATTCCTTTCCAAGTTGTCAACAAGTATTTTTTCTCACTAATTCTCTTATAGTGCTTTTCAATAACTGATATTATAATTGCTAATTATAATGATTAATTGGGTAGCTATTAACGCAGTTTTCCCTCTTGCGTAAGGGAAATACCAGAGAACTATTTTACTATTGACTTCACGACAAAACTTTCTGTTTGAGTCACTTTGTTTGTTCTAAATTCACATATTAACTAATGTTTTGTTGATTACTTAGTTTTCCCACGGTATGACGTCACTGTTATGTCTTTTGAAAGGAATTTACATCTTTCACTCAACGCAATCTTTCCAGAATTCGCCTACCATTAACAGCTACTTCGTATTACGAACTAATGAGGGTTACATGTATTATTCACAAAGTAGGTCATTTTACATTGTTTTATAGTACCATTTAAACACAACGTAGGGCTATTGTTTTATACTAGACGGTCACACAAAATGAGTTCATTATCGGGATTCGTTCTATTTGTAAACGGTTGCCTATTGAAGGCATTAGTACCGCGATGAGGATATTTTATGTTAGATCATCGTTAAAGTAAAAAATCGGTACACGCGAACAGGATCGATACCACTGTACTGTTATAATTGTGCCGTGAACAGGTGTGCATGAGGTTCGCGGACACTTAGAAGCACAAACAACAAAATTTATTCCAATCCTTAGTGCTTCGTTTGTATCTCTTTGTGCTTCATAAACAAAATCAGCGGGTCCAACGGTTCCCTAGATATAGCCATTAAAAAAGGCCCGCCAGCTTCACGCTTCATAGAAAGCACAAACATCAATATTGATTGCAATCGTTAGTGCTTTGTTTGAGCCCCATAAACAAAACCAGCGGGCCCAATGGGTCCCGAGATATAGCCATTACGATAGAGCCCGCCAGCTTCACACTTCATGGAAAGCACAAATAACGAAATTGAATGCAATCGTTAGTGCTTCGTTTGTGCCTATTTGCTCTTCATAAACAAAATCAATGGGCTCAACGGTTCCCGAAATATAGCCATTACAAAAGGGGTCAAAAAATTCTCGCTTTATGGAAAGTACAAACGCCGAAATTCAGTGCTATCGTTAGAGCATCGATTGTACTACGAACTCTTTTTAAAATGGATATTAAAACATATGAAGCTATATTTTTATAATATTCTTATGAGTAACTGTGGACAGATGCAATCAATTATAAACTTTTATCCCATCCCATTGTGCCCAAAATTTTCTTGGTATTTTATTGTTCATATTGCAACACTTTTCGTGCTTGCGTTATAAATAGCAATTGTTACGATTTTTTTATGGTGCTCTCTAAATAAATAATTTTTAGAGCGCAATGCGGTTATGTGCAAATTAAATTTTGAGTATTCGATTTTATGTTTTTAAAAAGAATACTAAAATCTTTATTAATATTATAACTTTATTATAATTTGTATATGGTTACATCTGAGTCACAGTACTTGACTGTACAGAGTCTACGATACAAAGAGCGTGCTTATTCACTAAACTAGCCTATTTATACATTTCTCTTATCTTCTAAATATGCAACCTATGCTAGATGATATTATGACTAATGTCTTGAAACAACAGGTTCAAGATACATAATTTACATTTCTCTTATCTTCTAAATGTGCAACCTATGCTAGATGATGTTATGACTAATGTAATGAAACAACAGGTTCAAGATACATAATTCCTCCCCTTTTAGTTTTTTCATTATATTTGTTCTTGCATAGCTAGTTCACTTAGCTTTTTTCTTACTGTTTTTACCTTTCTTAATTTTCTTTCATTTCTATATAATTTTATTTTAGGTAATACATATTTTCTTAAAATATAACAACTTGTTAATATAAATATTATAACATATATTATATAAGAGTGATGACAGCTATTTTCAATTTTGATTTCTTTTATTTTTATAATTTTCGGTTCATTTAATATAATATCGGAGATATTCTGTAATTTAGTATCATTAAATTTTGAACTTATTAATTCCTTCTCAAATGTTTTAAATTCAATTTCTTTATATTTTTCTAGAATTCTTTTAAATGTGAAATTATTTATTTGACATTCTTGGTTAATTTTTATCTTATAGATTCCTTGAATATTTCTTTTTATTTTTATTTCGTTACAGTTCATTTGAATTTCTTGCTTATTTGGACTAATCATAATTAGTTCATTTGTATTTTGAATTAATTCAAAAGTATTCTTTTTCTCAATATTATGGTATTTGCAATCATCATCCTTCTGCTTATCTAGTATATTTCCCATACATTTACTTATTTCTATAAATTGTGTAATACACAAGTATTTATTCTTAATATAACTACATTCGCTTATTTTATAAGTCTTATCTTGTGTGAAATATAATTGTTGAGGTTCACTCATTATTATGAATCTATCATTCTGAATCATTGGTAATGGGGTAAACTGGTTTAATTTGAAGGATTCTTGGGAGAAGGTTGGTATTGATATTATAAAGTATATTTCTCCGTTATAGTATTTACAATGGGTTTCTATTAGTTCGTTTAAATTCCAAATGTCGTTATTTTGTGTAGTTTGTTTTAAATTTTCATAAGATATTATACTAACGTCTAGTTTGTGTAATGAGCAAAAGGTTAAACTTGTTTCTATTTGTTTTGTTAATTCATTTAAATTCATTATTATTAATATTAATTTCTGAAATTTACTTTCCATATCTATTTGTAATTTCCAATCTAAATTTCCTTTTAAAGCCTGAATTATGTTCTCAATTTGATGTGTTAATTCTTTTTCATTGTGTCTAACATTTTCTAGTTGTGTATTAAATTTATTTGTCATATCTTTATTATGTTTAATGACTTCATCATTCTGTCCTTGTAGTATTTCCTGATTTGTTTTTAATTTATTAAACATTTCTTCATATCTTTGACTATCCGTAGAATCTAAATTTCCTGTTATTGATTTAACAATGGAGCCTAATCCGTTTATAAGTCCGCGTTTTTGTCTTTTATTAAATAGTTTTTGAATTTGATTATTTAAGTCTAAATAATTATAATTTAAAATATTAATGTATGTTTGGAATGTTTCATTATAGGGTTTTATATTCTTTAATAAATTATCTCTATTTGTTCTTAATTTTAGGAATTCTTCATAGATGGGATTTATGTTGTAGTTATAGTATATTAGTTGTTCACCAGTCTTGATTTTGCATTCACCTAATTCGGCAAGGTGGAATCCATTATTGTTCGAGATATCTTGAATTTGTCCTTGACATCTGAAATTTTTATTTAATTTTTAGTTGATTTATTTTTATATTTTTACTTCTGTTCTTTTTATCTTATATTTTAATTTTTCCTAATAGAGGGTTATAATTTTTAACTGAATATTTTCTGTATATTGGTTTCTTTATTTTATGAATAATTCTAGGATTCTGTTTAACATATACTTTATCTGTTAATTCTAAAGGATTGTCATTTTCTGTATTTCGTTTTAATTTTTCTCTTTCTATTCTATCTTTAATAATATGCTTAATTTTCCTTTGTTGTTCTTCATAATTTTCTCTTAATTTGGATTGGTCTGTTTTTATAAAAATGTTTTCATTTGATATTCCGTAAAGTATTTCAACTGGACTGAGTTGTGTTGTACTATGTTTTGTATTATTATACGCTAATGTAGCCATTCGTATTTTTTCTGACATTGCTATGTTTTTAGTGTCTGGTCTTGAGTGTAATATTCTCAATTGTTCTATTAATGTTGAGTGAAGTCTTTCCACTGCATTACTTTTAGGGTTATTAACACAAGTTATATGTAATTTAATTTTCTTTTTACTTAAGAGATCTTTCATTACTGTGTTATTAAATTCTGTACCATTGTCCATTATTATTTCCTTAGGTATTTTGTATGTTTCAAAGTATATTCTTAATTTATCTGTTATTTGTTTTGCGCTCTTATTTTCGACCTTGATAATCTGTGCGTGCTTGGAGAACTGATCTAATATCGTCAAGTAAGGTTCTTTATTTAGTGATAACAAGTCTATGTTTATCATTTCAAATGGTGTGCTTGGTGTTATTGTAAGATTGTCGGTTATTTTTATAGGTTTTCTTTCATATTTATTACATCGGCACGTTTCACAGTTGTTTATATATTCTTGAATGTCTTTATTCATGTTTGGCCAATAATATTTTTCTTTTAATTCTCTTATGGTGGCTAAAATTCCTCTATGATTTGTAAGGCCTGTGTGAAAGTCATGTATAATTTCTAATTGTTCCTCGTTATTTTCTACGTTGTTTACTAATTTTGTACACGCTATGATATTTATAGAATTTGGTTGGAAATTTTCTTGTAATATTTTTGAAACTTCTTTATCTAAATCTTTTTGAAATAAGGCTAAATATCTAATTTTTGGGGTTAGATAAGTTTTTATAAAATCTATAACATCTTGTTTAAAAGTTACTTTATTAAATTTACAAATAAGTCTTTGTTTTTTATTGTCAAAATATTTTTCTATTTTTATTTCAGTATCCCTGTCTACTTTATAAATTATTATTTGATTATCCGCTATATTAATTCTCTCATCTAAATATTTTATTCCTGCTATGGGATTCTCATTTGCGCTGTGTACCGTTTGGTTATCTTCTTCTTGATCTATATTATTTTGTTCGCTACTGTTTTCTGTTTCGTTATGGTTAACGTCGGGTAATGTGAAAACGTTTATTTCTATATTAGTATCTTCAAATATTTTATTTATCTTTTCTCTTACTTTTTCCCATTCTAATTTGTCTAAACCGCATCCTAATTTTGGGATGTTTATTATAGGTAGTTCATTTATAATCATGTAATCTCTTAATTCTTTTAAAGGTTTGTCCAAATTTTTTAATAATGGTTTATCAAAATGATTTATTTTTGTAATTAGTTGAAATATTATTTTATTATTTATTTTTTGAATAATGATATTTTTATTATTTCGTTCTTTGCAAATGTCTTTGCACTCATATTTTAAATTTATTTGTTCCGCCAGACCTCGTGACATTTCGCAGTTTTTTGATATACAGTGTGCGATGGGATTTTGTTCTAATACGTCTCCTATTAAATTATTTAATTTAAATTTGGGTTTCTGTCTGGATAGTAGGTCTGCAACAACATTCTCTTTACCTTGTAAATAATTTATCTCAAAGTTATATTTACTCAATTCTATTTTCCATCTAATTAGTTTTTGATTCGGGTTTTTCATGTTGAATAACCAGATTAAAGGTTTATGATCTGTTTTTATGGTGAACTTCCGTCCGTAAATATATGGTCTAAAATTTCTAACTGCCCATACTATTGCTTTTAGTTCTTTTTCTATTGTACTGTAATTCTGTTCCGCTTTATTTAAAGTTTTAGAGGCATAACATATAGGTAATTCTTTATCGTCTGTTTTTTGTGCTAATATAGCGCCTATTGCAAAGTCGCTTGCGTCTGTAGTTAATATAAATTCTTTGTTAAAGACTGGGTTTTGTAATATTGGGGATTTTATTAATGTGTTTTTACATTGTTCAAATGCGTTCTTATAATTTTCATCATCTATATCTATTTTAACATTTTTTCTTAGACATTGTGTAAAAGGTTTTGTCAAGTTTGCGTAATTAGGTATGAATCGTCTATACCATCCTAAAGTTCCTAAGAATTGTTTTATTTCTTTTTGTGCTTTTGGTAAATTTAAATTTTTTATTGTCTCTATTTTCTTTTCATCTGTTGTTAGTCCGGTTTGATTAATTTTATATCCTAAAAATTTAACTTCTTGTTGTAAAAATTCTGACTTGTCTATTTGTATTTTTAAATTTGCTTGACGTAGTTTTTCGAATACTAGTCTTATATTTTTTAAATGTTCTTCTAAGTTTTTGCCAAATATTATAATGTCGTCCATATATACTAAACAGATTTTATTAATTAATTCGCCTAATGCTTCATTAATCATTCGTTGAAATGTGGCAGGTGCGTTTTTAAGTCCAAAAGGCATTCTAATGTATTCGTAGTGTCCAGAACTTGTGGAAAAAGCTGTTTTTTCTCTATCATTTTTATTCATTTTTATCTGGTGGAATCCTGAATGTAGGTCTAGGGTTGTAAAGTATTCGGAGGGTCCGATGTGATCGAATATCGTGTCAATGTTAGGTATTGGGTATTTATCATCTTTCGTTACTGAATTTAGTTTTCTGAAATCTATTACCAATCTAGTTTTTTGTTTTCCTGAAGCGTCTAATTTTTTTGGTACGATCCAAATAGGGGATGATTTTTGTATTATTTTATTATCTAATAATTTTTTTTACATGTTCTTCGATGTCTTTTTCGTAAATTTGTGGAAGTCGGTAATTTTTTGTGTATACCGACGTTTCATTTGTTACGTTAATTTTGTGTTCTATGGTGGTAGTGCAGGTTAGGTTTTCGTTTTCGTTTGGAAACAGATCTGTGTATGTGTTTATTAGTTTATCTAACTCTCTTTTTTCTATATTATCTAAGTGACTATTTCTAATTTGTATATTATTTGTTTCTGCTTTTAAATTTGTTAATTCTTCTAATTTATATATTTTATCGTCTAATTTTACTTTATTGTCTTTAAAGTTTAGTTGTATATTTAATATTTTAAATGCTTCTATTCCGAGTAATATATTATATGTTTTATGAAATTTATAAACATAACATTTTAAAGGTTTTTTATGAATTTTTATTATTGTATATTTATCGCAATTAGATTTTCCGTTTACTGTTTTAAAAGTTAATTTTTCGTTATATGTTTTTACTTTAAATTGTTTTACTAAATCCGGGTGTATAAAGTTTATTGAAGAGCCTGTATCGAACAGTATGACATATGGATTAATTTTTAATGCTGGTAAGTTCGTTGTTATAGAAGACATTACTACTGTATCGCTTCTATCTGTGTCTCTAAATCTAAAAAAGAATCTTCATAGATTTTCTTTTGTTTTTCTTTCTCTAATCTTTCGTTGTTTAACTCTTCGTCTATTTGTTTATGAAATTCTTGGTCCATATCGAAATCTATTTCGTCTAAGTCTACTTCTTCTATGTTATTATTTTGTCTGATTGTTTGTGTAGACATTGGTTGTGTGATTCGTGTTTGTTGTGTCATAGGTTTTGGGTTAAATCGTTTCGTCTCATAATAATTTTTTATATTTTGTCTAGGTGCAAAATTTGGGTTAGTTCTCTGGTATTGAGGTGGTTGTTTGGGATTAAATGATGTTGATGGGAATGTTTGTGATGGGAACTTTTGTGGAGGTTGCCCATTGCCAAATTTTGGTCTTTCTACATTGTTTCTCAACATAGGTGCTTGATTATACGTATTAATAAAGTTAAATTCATTTTTAATCATTAATTCTATTTGTTCCAAAGTTGTAGGGTTTTTAATAAGGAATGATCCTCTAACATGATTTGGTAGTAGAGATATAAATCTTTTTACTATAAATTTTTGGTTTTCATGAATTATTGCGTTCTTCTGATCTTGTGAATAATTAGTTAAGTGTATTTTTGATTTGTAAAGTGAAAATTTTTCAAGCATTATTTTCAAAGTTTGTTCTATTGATTTTGAAAATTTCGTATCCATGAGTTCTATCATCAGTGTTTCTGATGTACTCTTGTCTACAAAGTTTGTGGTCAGATATAGTTTTAAATCTTCCCATTCTGCAAATTCGTTATTACTTGTAATTTCTATTGCTTGTTCAGTGAGTTTTAATTTTATCATGCTGAATGCAAACATTCGCTGATTTGCAGTGAGTTCTAGTGTATTAAAAATGTCCATAATCTTTGTGGCTTGTTTTATAAAATTATTTAATGTTTTAATATTTCCATTATAACATGGGATTGTTTTGAGATACATTTCTATTTCTTGTACAGTTGTGGTAGCCATTGTTATGCGATTTAATCTACTAGGTTTTAATTTAATTTTGATATATTTAGTTGTTGGTAACGGTGTTAAGGAATCGTCTGATTCTATTGATTCAGAGCTATCGCTTTCTGACATAAGTTGTATTATGTGTGTGATTGACCTGTGCCGGGTCTCGGTATTTTTATTACTAGTCGTAGCTAGAAATACCCCTGTGTATTATAATATAAATGTTTTACAAACTTATAAAGATATTCTTACATTTGTATCGTGATTGTGATTATGATGATTCTTGTGAACATCATCTTCTGTTGCGGCTTCTTTTTCGTAGTTTTCGTGTTGTCTAGTAGAGACAGCAAGTGCTTCTGATGAGTGACGTGTTTCGGAACAGCAAGTCTTCCTAGTGGATTAGTCGACGTGATCTCGGAACAGCACTCTGGAGTACGTGAATCTTGTAGACGAACGTTGTGCCTTTGCGGTCTGATGGGTCCTGTTCGACCGGTTTTCGTAGATTTTTGTAGGTTTTGCTTGGTAAAGGATAAAAATCCACCACACAATTTTTTTTTATTGTGTTTCGAAGCTATTAGTCCTACCGACTGCGCCAATTAAATTTTGAGTATTCGATTTTATGTTTTTAAAAAGAATACTAAAATCTTTATTAATATTATAACTTTATTATAATTTGTATATGGTTACATCTGAGTCACAGTACTTGACTGTACAGAGTCTACGATACAAAGAGCGTGCTTATTCACTAAACTAGCCTATTTATACATTTCTCTTATCTTCTAAATATGCAACCTATGCTAGATGATATTATGACTAATGTCTTGAAACAACAGGTTCAAGATACATAATTTACATTTCTCTTATCTTCTAAATGTGCAACCTATGCTAGATGATGTTATGACTAATGTAATGAAACAACAGGTTCAAGATACATAATTTGCACCCAAAAGATTAATAAAAATGAAGCGCAAATTAAGTAAGGGAATACTGTATCTACATAAATATGTTATTCCTAAAAATTGTAAATTTATATATATATATATATATATATATATATATATATATATATATATATATATATATATATATATATATATATATATATATAAAATAACAATTAACCCAGTAAAATCGCCCATGCAGCTTCTGTACTGTCCTCGTTACTCCTAAGTATCCTAAAGCAGTTCCATCATGAATCTCCTTTAGTACCTCCGGTACTCTTTTCTTGGGGATTATAGTCGGCATATTTTGTTTCGTAGCCTCAGGACCTTCCAGAATACGTTTCAATAGTCCATCTTCTATAACAATGGAGTCCCACTGTTCCAGTAGATGTTTCAATTCCGAATCAATTTCTTCGTCTTTCACAACTTCTTCCGTCAGCCAATGATCGTATATCACTGTGGTTCGTAACATTGGGACGGACTCTGTTGCTGTGCTCAGTCGCCATTTCGTTGATTTCATCGTTATCGGTTTCTTGCAAGTATCAGGTCTTATAATGGTTTTTATCGCACCTGTATTAGTCGGCAAGACATGTGGTTACCTGTCGATCAACTCATCCACAAAGATGCTCTTTAGTCCAGGTTGTAGGGATGCGACATGTCCAGTTAGCTTCAGGGCATCTTGAGAATGGATTGGCGTTCGTCCCCTTGCGTCGACCTTCTTTAGTTGCACATGCCCCAGTTCACCGCAGTTCCAACATCGAAGTTGTCTTTTCTTTGGCAACATCTCAGCCAAGACACGTTGTACTGTTTCTTTCGTAGACTCATTGTGTTTTTCATCCACGCCCTCTATTGTGCGAATATTGCCTTGCCGTCTAGAAGCGTGTTCTGCTGCCTCGAATTCCAATGCGCTGGCCAAGGCAATGGACAGATTACTCGGACGAGACAGAATCAGGGCCCGCTTGGTTTCTTTATATCGGAGACCATCAATGAATTCATGAACAGCCAGTCGTTCTAATACATTGTCCGGGGTGTCAGGATATGCTAGTCTAACTAGACGGGCGATATCAGATTCAAATTCTTGCAGGGTTTCATTTGATTTCTAACATCTATTTCTCAGCTACGAGTGATACACTTGCTGCAGATGTGCGTGTCCATAACGCATTTCCAAGCGTTTAACTAGTTGTTGATAGTTCTTTCGCTCATCTGGTGGGATTTTTTGCAATATATCCACTGCGTCACCATGCAGCTCAATAATCAAGGCCGTTGCCTTCTCAGATGGCGAACAACCATTAGATATTACGGCAGCTATGAATTGGGCGTAATAATTAGGCCAAGATACCTTGCCATAAAACTATGGAGGTTTCATATGGAATCTACGCAATGATTCTTTCCCCTCTGTCACTAAATCTTCGACTTTTCCGTTGTTCAATGGCTGGTCACTGGATGGCGTATTTTGAATCAAGTCGTTAATTTGTTTGACAATAGGCTGTTCGTGATTCAATGATGGATTCAATATTGCCAATCTTGCCTCGAGTTCTTCAAATTTTCCTTTAACATTTTGAAATTTTTATTCAAAATTTCTGGAATGTTGTTAAAATTTTCCAAATTTGTCTTCAAAATTACTCGAAATTTCTTCTAATTTGGTTTCCAGGTTTCTAAAATTTTCCTCTAATTTAGCTTCCAAGCACTTAGAATTTTCTTCAAATTCAGTTTCCAAACTTGTTTCCAAGCTTTTAGAATTTTCTTCAAACTTTTAAAAATTTTCTTTTAATTTCCCTCCCAAGCTTCTGGAATTTTCTTCAAATTTATTTCCAAGCTTGTTTCCAAGCTTCTACAATTTTCTTCTAATTTAGTTTCCAAACTTTTCCTGCAGTTCTTCCTTCAGAGTTTTGGAATCTTCCATAAGTTCTTTCAGATTTTGGAATTTTCTTCGGTATTGCTGGAAATATTTTCTAATTTGGCTATCAAGCTTCTAGAAATTTCCTTTAATTTTTTGTACATCGAGTCCAATTCGTCTGAAATTTTAAATTCGTAAGTATCCGCTATTTCACCAGCTTCTACCAAAAAATTACGAAATCGCTCTTACAGTATACTTTTCTTGTCTGTAGTATCCATATCACGTTCTTCTAATTCTGTCTTGAGATTAGTCACTTGTAAATCACTCAGATTTACTTTTTTAGAACCCATTTTTATTTGTTTGTAAATAAAACACGAAAAAAATTTGAAAACACTAACAAAATATTTCTTTAGAACGAAAATGTAGTACAACTACTAAGACATATATTTATTTACAACACGTATTTATATTCACATTAAAGCATTTAGCGATGTTTTGCACTGTACACACTTCACATACAGAATGAATGTTGCCGGCCGAAACTCTCCCTTATATACTGGAACAAGATATTCTAGAATATACGAGAGCTTCTGGAGCACTGCACAAGCATGACGCAGAGTGAACAGGTCTCTGTATTGCGTATGAGACAGCGGTAAATGCGCTGCAGACTACGATGCGTCGATTGTTCCCGAGGGAACAGGGCCTTACTCGCTACAATACAATATATTCAATTTAACTGTGACAATTAGAAATACATACATACATACATACATACATATATAAATAGAATGTACATACAAATGAGATTGGTAAAGAAGGTTTAATAATAATAATAATAATAACAATATGTATGTAATTATCTAATAATACTTCATAGATTCGACATGACAATCTGTCAGTCAGTTACGAGCTAGACAGTTGCTATAAGTTGGCTTACATATACAAGTACACTGTAAGCTATGCAAAGTTAGGACAGTGAGCTGCGTTTGAATTGGAGCAGTATAACAGAGGAGACATGATTTTTTGTGATTTGAGTCATATTCTATATTCTCTATCGGCGTAAAAATGTTAAATTTAGGTGAATATATGTAAGTCATCGTAATCTCGGTGTCAACCTTTAGAATAGGTGCTACGGTATATTTCCTTATTGCTGTACATATAGAAAGTAGATGGATCTGTTCAAATTAAATATAATATAAGTCGAATCCAAAGCTTAGAATTCATTTGTTTTGGATATGAGTAATATCCTAGGCAAAAAGAAATCTGACGACCATGTCGAGTTTGTTAAGTGCATGCTATCGAACTTGAAAGAGCTAGGTATCAACATGAGCATAAAAATCCACTTCCTGTACTAGCATTTAGACCAATTTCCACAAAATTTGGGTGATTTTAATGAGGAGCAGGGTGAAAGATTTCATCAGGATATTCGGACAATGGAAGAGCGTTATCAGGGGCGGTGGGCCTCACATATGATGGCAGACTACTGCTGGAGTTTGCAACGAGATCTACCTAAAGTCGTTCATTCAAGGAAATCTTATAAAAGATCATTTGCTAGTGTTCAATAGAAGTTTTGTTAACATAATGTATATATATATATATATATATATATATATATATATATATATACATACATATATATATATATATAAGTTATATGCCCAGCTACAACATCAAACGTGACAAATGAGGCATTTACGTAGAAGCACGTCTCGCGGACACGTCATGTTTCAAGAACATAAAAACAAATGTATCATGTAGTTTTAGTTAGTCTAGATTCAGATGTAACGCTATTAACAACTTATTGTTGTATTAACCAAATAAATAGTTTAAAAAAAAGTTACTTGCGTTGTTTAAACAAATAATTGGTGCAGCCGGTAGGATGGCTAAAACGTTTTAGAGAATATAAAATCGTTTCACGTCAGTTATTAATTTAGCCATCGAACATTCGAAGTGTAAAAAGCAAAAATAACACTTCACGTACAAGACAATCAAGTAACCAGTACGAGACCCAAAAAGGAGAGAGTAGCTGAGAGGACATCAGTCATCCAATCCAGAGAGGTCATCGCATCAAGTACTACTCAGACTTAGATGTTTCGTCAGAGTCAGGATTAGTCTTAAGATCCTTGACATGCCATCTTCCAAGTTGGTTACCATCGAGATCAGTGAGTTGATAAACCAAAAGTGAAATTTTCTTGGAAACTAAACAGCGAATATATTTGGGTGCCAGCTTTGAGGAAAAATAATTAGCTGCATTAGACAAGACATAATTGCGCTTCCAAACAGTATCTCCAACATTAAATTGAAGTGGGCGACGGCGCAGATTGTAGGTACGAGTATTACGATGATGAGCCGCAGATAACTTGTGGACGACTTCTTTGTAAATATCGGAAAATTTAGCTAGTTGTTGAGCATATTCTTCACGTGAACCAAGTTCAAGTTGATCCGCAGGAGTACCATAGAATTTTCCGGAGACAGGAACATGGCGCCAAAAATTTAGAAAAGCAGGACTGTATCCAGTCACTTCATGAGTAGCGGTACGAATAGCTTGTGACAAAGCAGGTAAGTGGACATCCCAGTGTCGTTGATTCTTGTTGATAAAACAGCGGATAGCGGTTTTGATGACACGGTTGCAACGTTCAACAAAATTTACTTGAGGATGATACTTAGCGTTATACCATAACTTAGGTATATCGTACTTAGATAACAGACTGCTAAATACTTTACTACGAAACTGAGTCGCATTATCAACCAGAATAATTTGCGGGACGCCGTGCATGAGAAAAACGTCTTTTTCCAGGTAATCGCAAATTTTGGAAACGGTACCAGAACGCAAAGGAAACGTAAGTGTGAATTTCGTGAACCAGTCAGATATGACAAGGATGTAAGTATGTCCAGTCGTAGAACGAGGTAGGGGTCCAATAAGATTACAGGCAATACACTGCCAGGGAAAGCGAACTTTCTTTTCTGTTCCCAATAAGCCAGCAGGACGCAAGTGAGAAGTTTTGTTAGCTAAACAAATAGCACAGCGAGTGACATACTTGTGCACATAAGAACGCATTTGAGGCCAGTAATAATGTTCGGCAACTCGTAGGAAGGTTTTCTGCACACCAAGATGAGCGCCAGCAGGAGAGTCGTGACATAGACGTAAAATTTCGGATCTTTGTTCATGAGGAACAACAAGTTTCCACTCAGACAAGTTAGTAGGCATTGCGCTACTGCGAGGAAGGTGTTTATAAAGAATGTTGTTCTCCAAACGCCAATCAGGGTACGAATTGGGCTGAGTACAGATCTTAGTACGCAAATTAGTGTACCATTTATCCGGAGTGTCAGAAGAGATGTCAAGTAACGCTAGTTTAACAGGAGCTCTAGACAATGCATCAGGGACGACGTTTATTTTTCCAGGACGGTGTTGAATGGAGAAATTATATTGTTGCAGTTTAACTGCCCAGCGAGCCAATTTGCCCGTAGGTTCAGACATACGCATCAACCATAACAAAGAATAATGATCGGTAATGACTGTGAAGGATGAACCTTCGATGTAAGGACGAAACTTTTCTATAGCGAACAAAACAGCTAAGCATTCACGTTCCGTGACCGAATAATTTCTCTCGGATTTATTTAAAGAGCGACTAATGTACGAAATGACGTGTTCTTGATTTTCCGAGACCTGAGTGAGAACTGAACCAATTCCATATTGTGAAGCATCAGTTTGAATCGTAAATGGTAATTTAAAGTCAGGGCTAGCCAAAACAGGAGCGGCGATAAGAGCGTTCTTCAAAAGTTTAAATGAATGCTCTGCAATAGAGTTCCAAACTATAGCTTTACCTTTTTTCTGGCTTTTTAAAAGGTCATTAATAGGGGCAGCAATAGAGCTAAATTGGGGGATAAAGCGACGATACCACGATGCCATTCCCATGAAACGTTTAATTTCGGTGGTATTTTTGGGGCGTGGAAAATTAACAATGGCGGACACCTTGTCCGGGTCAGTACGTAAACCGTGGCTGTCGACAACATAACCCAAAAACTTTAAAATAGGGCGACAAAACTCGCATTTTTCAACATTTACGGTTAAATTGGCGGATTTTAAACGATCCAGGACTTCTAATAGAGTGACAATATGATCTTCAAAGGATGATGTAGTGATAATGATGTCATCTAAATAGACGAAGACTTTCGGTTCTAACTGGGGACCTAGAACTCGGTCCATGAGTCTTTGCAGGCTCTGAGGCGCGTTGCACAAGCCAAAGGGCATTCGTGTGAATTCGAATAAACCTCTACCAGGTACAGTGAAAGCAGTTTTTTCTCGGGATTGTTCGTGCAAAGGAATTTGCCAAAAAGCTGACTTAAGGTCAATAGAAGATAAATAATTTGCATCCCTTAACTTGTCCAAGATGGATGACACAAAAGGTAATGGGTATGCGTCCTTTTTTGTAACAGCATTTAATTGGCGACCATCAAAATATAAACGAAATTCGCCTGACTTTTTCTTAACCAAAAGAACAGGGGATGACCAAGGGCTTTGGGATTCCTGAACTACTCCTAGTTTAAGCATTTGATCTAGTTCTTGATTTAGATGCGACAACATAATTGGAGACAGGGGAAAATGCCGTTGTTCAATGGGCAAAGCCGAGCCTGTGTCAATAATATGAGTCGTAAGATGGGTAGAACCTAAGCCTTGAGAGCTGAGTTGATGATAAGCAGCCTTAATACTTTCAAGAGCTGTTATCTGAGAAGAAGACAAATCGGATAAGCCTTTTATAGCATTGATACTAGCTATTTCAGGTGACGACGAGTGCCAAGTGTTATTGGAAAAATGGAGAGACAAACAAAACTGTTGACAGAAATCAACGCCAAGAATAAGTGTATGGCGCAATGAAGGGACAACAGCCGTGTTAACTGACTTGGTGGTTCCATTTAGGGTGATCGGTAACAAAACATATCCTAGGATTGGTTGTGAAACGCCATCGGCAGTGAAGACATTGCTGGTCGCGTGAGAGGTGAATTTTAAGTTCTCAGAAGATAACAAAGATAAACCAGGTTTTCCTAAGACGGTTAAATTAGCTCCGGAATCAAGTAAAGCGGTCACGTGCTTAGTATTGATAGCAACGTCAATATAAGGTCGTTGATCGTGTCCCACATTTCGAAAAACAGGTGATATTGAAGCATTCATAAAGTTATTTATTTTGTTAAGCCATTGTGTCCAACGAAGTCGTTCAGCACAGGTGTTTGGCCGACGGTTTCGAGGGCTGATGGTTCGAGACCGGCCAAATCGTTTTTTGAAAGCTTACGCAAACAGCGCGGGCAAGTAACACGAGTTACATTTGGTGTGCCACACGTAAAACAATGTTTACGACGAGGTTGGGTGCAAGACGCTGATAGGTGGTCTTTTTGTCCGCAATTCCAGCAGGATCGAACTCGAGAATTGGTAATAGCAAGAACAGAATGATCGTTAGTGACTTCAGAAACTTGTCGCACGGGCAAACGTTCACGACGATATGCTAATTCGGGTTTTAATGTAGTAGAAGATCGAACCGGTGGATTTTTAAAGAGCAGGATTCTAGAACGGGTGTCTTCAATCTGACGGAGGTTTGAAAATAAGGCATCAAAAGTTTGAGAATTAAGTAGAGAGCGATCTCTCTGAAAATAAGGTTGTAGGTTGCCAATAATGAACATAATTTGAGTTAGTTCCTCAGGAGGTGATAAAAGATGGCTGAAGAGATTTCGCATGATTGCTACGTAAATTTCCACTTTTTCGTCGGGTCCTTGTGTTCGGTGACGAATTTCATCCCATAGACGCATTTCGTAATCCGTAGGTAGGAAAGCTGCTTTTAAACGGAGCACTAAGGCATCCCAAGAATTAACAGATGGTCTTATTGATCTAAACCAAATTAGAGCAGATCCGGTGAATAGATCAGAAGCTTGTTCAAAGAGCTGATGATTCGTAATTCCTCGAGCTAAGGCAACTTCTTGAATTCGGTCAAGAAAAGTCATTAAATTACCATGACCGTCAAATGTAATATTGAGTTTGCTAATCCAAAAAGTTCTTGAACTTGGCAAAAAGGGATTGGTGGTGGGTGACGGAACTATTTGAGTGCTATGCGAAAGGTCAGGTTGCACAACTTGTCTTACAGGAGCTTGTGGCAGCTGATGAACACTATTCGCCGGTGGAATCATAGCAAGTAAAGGTCGTGAAGCTACCAGAGAAGGTGGTGATGAAACTAAGTTATTCTCCAAATCTAATAAATCCTCTGTATTTTTACATTGTGAAGCTAATAATTCACTAACTGTAGCTAAATCTATTAAAAGCTGAGAACGGTATTCAAGAGTCGTAATACGCGAAATTCGTTTTTGTAAGTATCCTAATCGTGTGGTACATTTAGAATGAAGTGATGGTGGGCAAAGATGGAATGATAACTCACCATAGATTTTCCTGAGTTTTTCCTTGCAAATTTCATACTCGGATCGGGGGTCAACAGGTATGGTAATGTTTTGAGTGAATGATCCAGATATACTTTCCATTCGTAATAATCCTCGTAATGTCTCGGTCATGTCAAAATTTGGTCCGTGGTTAACTATTCCTCTGATATTAAGCTCGTACTCTAGCTCGTCCTCTAACAAGTGATGAATATTCTCCATGGCCAGGGATATTGAAACAAAAATTTAAACTGGATTAGTGGGTGAAACAAAGATGAGAAAATGATAATGACGTGAAAGAAGGATGATAAGAGACAAACTCCAGTGCCGCTGTACTGCTATTTAACTTTACTTTACTCCAGTGAGCAACTAACAAAGCAAAAAATTAACAAAATTAGGGCCCCACGTTTGGCGCCAAAACTTATATATGTAATGCTTCTTCTACTTTTGGCGCGCTACACACAAAACCAAGGTCTTTCGGCTTACACAACAAAATCAAAAGAAGTACCACATATACAATACCTGGCTAACTATGTTCAGCGGTGCTGGGCGTAGGTTCCGGAGGCGCCACCTAGCTCGAAAAAAAGAAGGGACACTCTAATGAGCTAGGAACTAGGGACACTCTAGTGAGCTAGGAACTAGTGACACAAAAGGTATGATGCGCATAACATAATAAATCAAAATCACAACTGAAATACAAGTTAAACTTTAATCTAATCTTTGTAACCAAAACAACAAACTAAATCAAAAAACAGAGACTAAGGTGTAACTTAACTGAGCGGTGGAATCTGCTATTCAACTAAGACAGTGTCAAACGTACGCTGCAAAAATGGTAGGTTGGACTATCTAATCCTCTTCTTCTGAGACTCCTGGAGAGGAGGACGGAGACGAAGAGTTGAAGTAGACCGATGTTCTTGACTGGAGATCAAGTATGGTGAGCTTCCGGACGTAAAAAGATGTGTTGGTCCTTGGTAAAGTGCGTGAAGCCACTCAGTACACTGCTTGTCTCGACAATCGTCTTCAGAAGGTTAATGTAGGTCACTTCTCCAAGCCTCTCCTCTCTTAGGTAGCTCAGACTAAAATCCCTTACTGATTGCACCTAAAACAGGGTGTAAACCAACAGCAAACCATACCACAAATGTACATACAGAAGCGCAAAGCGTAAAAAGCAAGAATGACAAAGCAAAGGTTCCAAATCGAAATCGTTAACAAAGCTCAAGTTAAATAACAAACTACGGGTTACAAAGCAAAACTTAAATACAAAATCAAACAAAAGTATTACTAAATGTTCATAATCAAAATTCTCAAAAAATACAAAATGTTTCATAAATAACTTTACGTTACGCCAGCACATAAGAAAATGACGATGAAAATTATGAGAATGGTGAAGAGATGAATAATGAATAACGGGGTTGTTGAGACAGGGACGTTGGACAGGAAGTAAGTCTCTACTTACACAATAAACAGGCTTCGCGGCTTTGTGGTGGTTGGTTTTGACTCAAAATATCAAAAATCACAAATGTGCTAATCAGCAACCAAAAAGTCAAACCAGACCAAACAAAACTTAAACTAAATATCACAAACTTAATATCTAATGAAATAGCACAAAGCCAGCAAAGTATGTTCCAAAAAAGATGAGATGACTTTTCTAACTGAGTAGAAAAGTTCTCAAAAACAAAAACGCCTGTAAATTCCTAAATTGTCCAAAAGAAAACAGTCGGGTCTCAACACATTCTCACACACATGTTCTCAATGAATGATGATGAACGGACATGATATGAAGGGAGAGGGGATACAAAGATGGTGGCCGGAAATGAAATTCAGAAACAAAATGAACCAACCAACACGTGGTTCAAATACACGTGAAGCATGTATTTCACAAAACAAAATTTAAATCCAAACAAAATATAATAGCAAAACCCCCCAAAATGTTTATACAGAATTACTGAAATGATATGCTACAAAAATGACAAGTGCATGTGGACAGAACATGACTTCATACACAAACTGGTAATCTAGCTAAGTTAAACAAAAAAGGCGATTCTGCCAGAGTTCAATCGATCTAAATACTACAATTGATCGTAAGCTTCTGAGTCTAAAATTTTACTAAGATGATTGACGCTACGTTAAATTTAACCTAACAAAAGAGACACGAGCATGTGCTCCACAAAACAAAATAAATGAAATCAAATATCAAAAATAAACCGTTTTAACTAATAAACTTCAAATCAGTAAAATCTTAGATTGAACACTTACTCTCAAGATGCAGTCAGTACGGTGATGTTCATGGATCTCGTCGTTATCTTCACAAAATCAAAAAAACTCAAGCCAACATGGCCGACAACAAAATAAGATCTCGGACAGAATCCACAAAATCAACCGATCACGACGAAGTCTGAAGGCAGAACCCTTAATCGACCGTCTTCGATGAAATCTCCTAGCAGAATCTCGTTTGACAGCCAGCCAAAAAAACTCATCTCTCTCTCGTGACAAAAAAATTAACTACAGAAATAATCCAGCAAAAAAATTGAATCGTAGATCTGCTACCTGAGTTTCAGGCAAGCATGGCGGGTGGTGGTGAAGAAAATCATTACAACGCATGTAAATGTAATTCTGTTTATTGATATCCACTGCGAAATGTCAAATCAACGATAGATGTTCTTCTTAAAATCCAAAGCTACCTTGCTCTAAGTTGATTTTGCGCCAAAATCGCATGTTTTTCCAAAATATCTCGCACATCATGTGCACAAAAAATTTGAAACTATCAAAAGGCACTCCCCATAATTGACTTCTATCAAATAAAAATTATTTCAAATTTTTCGGATAATCCGTCTAGGCTGTAGAAATGGGCAACTGACCGTGATGAATCCAAATATATATACAAATAAATATATAGTCGGATTCTCTTTTAGTATATTGGACTAGCGATCAGGTCGGCTTCGCCGACCCTCAGCTAGGCTCCGCAACCCTTGAGGAATGTAATTTTTTAACTTGTTACGTTATACACCACCTGGTCGAGTACTGATATTGTAAAAAAATATGTTTTATTAATTTTTTTAACATTATTTGCTTTCAACTCGTGTTTGATTCATTTTTCATGTTCTCCTTGTCCTTTCATTAAAATTGAAATAAGTATATTTTCTATAATTGACACTCAATCGGTTACAATTTTTGGCTATCACTTACATCGGATAGGTCTCCTCTAAACTTCAAATTTGATAGCACACTCTATGTGGTTTCAAAAGACTTTTAGAAAAAACAATTGATAATCAACCGATTATAATTTTAGCCTATTGTATTCGACATTTCTTTTTAAACCCTTTAGTTTGATTCCAAACATGATATATTTCTAATGACTTTTAGGAAATACAATTGACAATCAATAATTTATAATTTTTAGTTATTCTGTAACACTCAACTGTGATTTCACAGTCAACCAAATCTGACCCCTAACTGTCACAAATTTTTCCAAATATTTCATATTATTTAGAAGTTTTTGACAAAATGTCATCAATTTTGGAGCTAATTCACCTATAAAAAACACCCCGAACCATGCCTAACCTAGCACAGAACACATTTTTATGGTGAAAAGTAATAAACATAAAGTAAAAGAGATAAACTGTGAAAAACACACCTAACCATTCCTAACCTAGTACAGAACGCATTTTTATATTAAAAATTAATAAACGTAAAGTAAAAGTGATAAACTGTGAAAAAAAAAACACCCCTAACCATGCCTAACCTAGTACGGAACGCATTTTACTTCTTTGTACGAAGTAAAGGAAGTATTGTAATCGCGAAAATTTTCGGTTCTCAGATTTCAACGGAAAAAGGTATTTTGGCCTTCCCTGAATCCATTTTGACTAATATCGTCATGCCGTCTGTACGTACATATGTAACTCGCATAACTCAAAAATGGTAAGCCGTAGAAAATTTAAACTTTATATTAAGGACTGTTATAACATCTAGTTGTGCACCTCCCTTTTTGGTCATTATACAACTACCGGAAGTGGTACTTTACTTGAAGCCTATAATAGATTTTCATGAAAAACTATATTCAAATATAATTTAAAACTTTCCAAATTTGGTATATAAGACTATTATATCAATGGAAATAACATAATAGATTTTGATTAAAATAGACTAACCGGAAGTGGCACATTACATGAAGTTGCTAACAGTTTTCTTTGAAAAAAATGGTATTATTTTAATTTTTTGAAATGAATGCTGCAAATAAAAGTCGTAGAGAACTAAATTCTGCGTCTATCACATTAAGAACTTTTAAATTAGCTATTTGCATAAACGAGATATCTAAATTTAAAAATTATATATTTTTAGATTAAAAAAAAATTAAGTTTGCTATGGATTAGAACAAAAAAAAAGATTTACATAAATACATACATACATAACATCACGCTATATCCCATTAAATGGGGTAGCACGAACTCGTCAACATTCTCATCCTGACACACGATATTCGATTCGACCACATTAACACTTCCTCCATACAAACTCTTTCTTTTCTCACAACCAAAATATATCAACACACAACAAACATTCATCCATTCGCTCCTGTACACTGCGCTTGTTTCTGAAGGTGATCTCCACACAATTGCAGGTAAACACTCGAAACATCTAACCAATTAATCTAAAATCAAGAATCATACGCTTGTCTTCATTCATCATATTTATCCCGCAATTAATTTTCTCCAAACATTCCTATCCTGACACACCACTTTTGCTTCAACCACATTCATAATTCTTTTCATTCAAGCTCGTTTATTCTTCACGCTCAGAATCTTTCGCTCACGCAACAACCCTTCAATCATATTCATCCACTTGTTCCTAGGCCGTCCACGCAAACTTTCACCCTCAATTTCTCCAACATACACCTGTTTCACCAATCTGTCATTCGACACACGTTCTACATGACCAAACCATCTCAACTGACTTATTCCCACTCTTCTTACAACATTCTTCCCAATCTCACATTCATCATACACCAATGTATTCCAGACACGATCTCTTCTGGTATATCCACACACACCCCGCAAAAACCTCATTTCCACAGCAATTATACGTCGTTCATGTTTCTTCATCCATACCCAACATTCACTACCATACATCAACGTAGGCACTAACACACCATTATAAACACTCAATCGATCATCTGTGGATACATTCACATTCCGAGAAAAGGTTCCCAGAGCACCCAATATCTTACATCCAGCAGATACTCTTCTTTCAATCTCTCGATCAATACGTCCATCCCTCGAAAACACACTCCCCAAGTATACAAACTCATTTACTTGACCCAATCTCACACCATTCACCGAAACATTGCAATCAGTCACCAAATCACTCTTCTCAAACACTAACACTTTACATTTATCAACATTCAGTAATAGATTTAAACCTTTTCCTACTTCATTTATACTTAGAATCATTCTTCTCAATTGTTCTTCAGATTCACCCATTACAACTACATCATCCGCATAAGCTAACGCAGGCATTACACTGCCACCAATACGTACACCATCCGCCCCATTCAGCGACTTTCGTAACAACACATCCATATATAAATTAAACAACCACGGGGACATCCCACAACCTTGTTTCACGCCAACATCTATAGAAAACCAATCACTCAATCTACCATCAACTCTCACCGCAGCCTCGCTATCTTCGTATAATGCACGAATCGCTCCCAACAAATTACCATTTATACCGTACTCTAGAAGTACATCCCACAGCATAACTCGATGAACACTATCATATGCTTTTTTAAGATCGAGAAAGCCACAGAGCACCTTGTTCTTACCAAGTGATTTCTCAACAATCATACGAAGAGAAAACAATTGATCTACACACCCTCTCTCAGGCAAAAATCCACCTTGCATATTACTCAACTTGGAGATTGTTAAGGTTCGTACCTTGTGAATAAGAATCTTCCCGTACAACTTCCCTACCACACTCAACAAACTTATCGCACGGAAATTAGTACAATCACTCGAACTACTCATTCGTTATACCATCCAAACCAGGAGCTTTACCATTCGTCAAACGTAACAATGCAAACCTAACATCACTTTCATCTATATCCCATTCATCACTTGTTTTATAAAAATGTTATGCAAAAAGTCCACATATGTACGTACGTACATATGTACATATGTGTATAAACTGATATATCTTTTCTCTGTTTTATAGAAAAGTTATGCAAAAAGTCCGCAAATTTGTAAATTTTTAATGTGTAACATATAGAGTCGTTATTCAATGTACGCATTATTACATTCAATTTTAATTCCGGCAAACACTCTATAGGTTACGCATTAAAAATTTACAAATTTGCGGACTTTTTGCATAACTTTTCTATAAAACAGAGAAAAGATATATCATTTTATACACATATGTATATATGTATATACGTACATACGGACAAACCATGTTTTAACATTTCGAACTGTAACCAACTTCATGGTGTCATGTAAAAAAAAATATTTTTTAAATAAACATTTAAAAAATATATAATTATAATAAAACGTCGCCTCATTCCTATAATTCTTATAATATGTACTATCTTTCAATATTTCTATTTGGTTTTTAAGTAACGTTTTTATTATAATTATAATTATAATAAAAACGTCGCCTCATTCCTATAATTCTTATAATATGTACTATCTTTCAATATTTCTATTTGTTTTTTTAAGTAATTGTATGTTAAAATTTATGGTCTTAGTACAGTTTGAAATCCGTGGCAATAATTATAGTTAAAAAACTGTGTTTGGATACTACGTATGAATGCGTAACCTATACAGTCATTTGCCGGTATCAGAATAGAATGTGTGTGGTGCGCTGCGGAAATTGAATATAATTTGCTAATTTACATATTTAACAACTATTGACCGTGATATTTTATTCAAGTTATACTTTTTCATTATATTTTATTTGGTTTTACTGTATATTATTATTATTGGATTGACAACATTGCTCTTGCTCGAATCAGTCGCAACATTTTTAAGTGCTTAAACTTTGAGTGATAACCGTGTCAATTTGCTAGTTTAAAATAAAATTTGGTACTCTACGCTTTCGACTCGCGTTCTTTAATAAAACAATAATATTTCAAACCGTAAATAACTTATAAAATCAAAGTTAAAAGTGATAATCAGTGCTGAGGGTCACCCGCTTAAGTCATTCTACTTGTTGTGTGGCGAGTACGCGCGTGAATTCAACTGATACTAGTCAGTGTCCCCAACCGTAGCAACAATTAGAAATGGCCACGTTAGCAGATATTGAGAAATTACTACTGCCTATGAACTCAAATATAGAAAAAGTTCAAACGTCTCTTGTATTAATAAACAACACACTGTCCAACTTATCAGAAGAACACAAAAACAAAATTGAAGAACTGGAACAAATAATTCTGCTTCAAGACACGAAAACTGACTTTTTAGAATCAAAGTTGAGAGAAACAAATTTAATATTCTTTAATATAAAAGAAAACCATTATGAAAACATAGAAGAAATAGTATTAGATATTGTGAACGCAAATATGAACCTGGAGCATATAGATAAAAACAATATAGAATTTGCAAAAAGGCTCGGAAAATCAGACGCCAATAAAACTAGACCAATACTTATTGAATTTAACTCAAAGAAAATTAAATATGAAATACTCAAGCAATCAAAAAAACTAAAAAAAAAACATCTACATTGTTCTAGATTACTCGCCTAAAATACTCAAGGATAGGGAAATACTAAAGAAGCACTTGCGTAAAGCCAAATCTGACGGATATAACGCAGTTTTAAAACAAAACATGCTTTTCATTAATAACGAAAAATATACTGTTGCTGATCTTATAGCAGAAAAGGAAAATAAAATCACTGAAAACAAACTGTCCTCAAACATACGAAGAAAATCTATATCTTTATCTGCAATTAGCAATTTGGAAGGTAATGAGTTTGAGAAGGAAGAAGAAAATCAAGAAACTACTCGGGAGTCTGTAACTGATATATACAAGCAAACAGTTATTCCATATTCAAACTCGTCAATCAAACAACAGAAGAATAAAAAAAATCCGAGGCAAGAGGAGACGAAGACTGGGCCCCTCGACAAACATTTCCAGATGCAAACTAGACTCAGAACACAGAACACTCCAAAAAACTCCTCAGCGAAGTAGATGCAAAAAAAGAAAGATTGAACAATATTTTATTCTAGAACGTGCAAGGCTTCAAAAACTTATATAATCTAAACACACAAGAAGAAAATTTCATCTCAAAGCATAAAATTATTTGTCTGACGGAAACTTGGTTGAACTTCGAGCTAAAAGAAACTCCTCAATTTCTTAAACGGCATAACAAATATGAACAACTGGCCACAAAGAATGCCAACACCGGCAGAGCAATAGGAGGAATTATGATTTTTTCCTCGTTTCCAACTGGAAATGTCACAGTCATTGAAAAAGAATTTCATTGGGTATTTATTAAAATCCAAAATAATAAATACAACTTTATTCTTGATACGATTTATTTCTCTCACTCTTTTGAGTATATTACATTACTAGAACTATTTTCTGAAAGTTTGACGAATATAATTCGGCAATATCCTAACTACTCATTTATAATTGGCGGCGACTACAACGCACGAATAGGAGAAAAAAATCAAATTGTCGAAGGATTCCCACTAAACAGCAACTGGAATGGCACTAGATCTGTACAAGATACTATAACTAATAAGAAAGGCAAAGACTTATTAGAAATTTTTGAACAGGAAAATTTTATTGTACTCAACGGCAGGTCATGCAGTGATACTCCGGCAAAATTTACCTTGGAGCAACTGGAAAGAGCACAATAGACCTAATCTGGACCGATTTTAGCGCACTAAAATTTATAACCGATCTCACAATTATCGAAGACATTGTTTTATCTGATCATCGCATATGCTCCATACAAACTATTAACACAAATTCCAGTCTTGAGGTAACATGCAAACATTCGAAAACAGAAGCAACGAAAATTAGATGGGATCCAGAAAAAGAAAATCAGTATAAAAGCATCCTTCAAAGTAGGCAACACGGCATAACTAATTTAAACTCTACAGAACTTTATCAACACATTAAGAGTAACATTGAAGAAGTTTCGAATGAAATTGGAATTACAAAGAAACATACATTTAACTCCAGCATAAATAGGTCAAAGCAAAAACCTTGGTTCAATGAAGAATGCAAGTCACTGAAACAAATAGTCTAGAAGAATTTGAGGGAGTGCAAGAAACTCAATTTCACGAGCGAAAGCCTACATTTATACGTAGAATCAAAAAAAGCATACAAAGCATACATAAACCAGAAAAAGAAACAGCACAAACTGGATATCAAACAGAAACTAGAAAACGTGAAGGACCAAAAAGAATTTTGGCAAACAATAAATTCATTAGAACCATCAAAATACGCTACAAACCCCATAAAAATGGATGACTGGGTCAATTTTATTAAGGAGTGGTACAGCTGCCAAGAAACCATCAACAATCAATCCTATTTCGATACTTACCATCCGTTCCTAGATGAAGAAATAACTCTTCCAGAAATTAACTTTGCGCTCAAAAGGCTAAAGACAAACAAATCCCCTGGCTCCGACAAAATTATTGATGAACAGCTCCAGAACTTACCACCAGAATGAATAGTATATCTTAAAACACTATTAAACACCTTTCTTGCAGAGGAGGATCTGCCTCGAGAACTCAAGACAATTAAATTAATTCTTTTGCACAAAAAGGGAGACAGAATGAACTTAACTAATTACAGAGGAATTGCCCTAATAAATTCTATAACAAAGTTGTTCACATTCATTGTAAATGAAAGAATTCAAAAATGGGTGGAGAGCACGAACGTTTTACCAGAAGCTCAATCCGGGTTTCGAAAGAGAAGGTCATGCGTAGACAATATATTCGTTTTGAATTCAATTGCACATTCTTCGCTTTAACCAGCAAGCACGGTACATATGCTATTTTCGTCGATTTTCAAAAGGTTTTCGACTCCATACCACATAACAAACTCTGGGACAAAGTATATCAGGCTGGAATAAGCGGAAAAGTAACCAGACTATTAAAAAATATTTACGCAGGAGCAGTACTAAAAGTCAATGTGAATAACGCACTATCAGAAGAAATTGAAATAACTAAGGGGGTTCTGCAGGGGGAGTGTACCAGCCCAATACTATTCGCAATTTACATATCAGACCTCGAAAACTTCATGAGAAAAGATAATCTTCAAGGCTACTTTATTAATAATAAAACAGACATTCTCACCCTACAATATGCAGACGACCTAGTAATATTCTCACATAGCCAACCTGATATACAAAGAAAATTAAATGCACTGTCTCAATATTGTAATTCAAACGAACTAAAAATAAATTCAGATAAAACTAAAATAATACACTTTCATGTAGGAAGAACTCCCAAGCGAAGAATAAAACATACATATATGTCAAGAGAAAGAAATCACGTTCGTAAACAAATACACGTACCTGGGAGTTACTTTCTCAGCTTCTGGACGGTATAATGAAAACACAATGGAAAAACTAACCTCCAGCAGAAGAACCACTGGTGCTATAAAAAAACACTTTATTAAAAGCACAGACACACAGTTGGGCAACAAACCTGAAACTGTACAACTCAGTACTCATACCATCGTTACTATACGGCGCAGAAGTTTCGGGATTCTTTCAGCAAGGAAGCATTGAGAAAGGACAAACACAGTACTTCAAGTCTCTTCTCAATTGGCAGAAAACCACGCCAAACTACATTATCAGAAGAGAGACTGGTTCAAAAAATATCGTAATTACAGTACTTGAAAAAACTTTGCGTTTTTGGCATAAAATCCTTCTCATGTCCGAAGACAGATATGTGAAAATTTGTTACAACAAATTGCTAGAATTAAACAATGTAGCACAGACTGACATTCCCCTCGATAAACAAATCAAATTCAATTGGGCTAGGCACCTTCAAACAACTCTTATTAAATCCAATTTCTGTACAGTGTGGGAAAAACAGAGCTGTATACTTCTTAAAACAGAATTAAAAAACATTCTCTTGTCATACAACGAAATTCTCTACGAAGAAGATAACAAAAGAATTCGTAACTCCACCTATAATCCCAATTATCGAACCTATATAACGAGTCAATCCTATCTCACTTTAGACATTCCTCTCAAACCCCAAAAAATATTTGGTCAACTTAGAACTGCTAATGCTGAAAACTTCTACATTTATCAAGACGGCTTTTGTCATAGATTCCAGGCTGAGGAGACTTGCAGTATATGCAATACCCATGAAGACAACAACTTGAACCATTTCCTCTTCACCTGCCCCATATATACTTCCATCAGAGACAAATTTCTAACGAAACCCACTTCTTTCAATCAACCAGAAAAGGCCAACACAGACTTGCTCGCAGATTTGTCCAAGGAGAAGATTTATGATATATGTAATTATATTAAAAACAGTCTAAAAATTAGAGCATTTGCATTAAATATGTAATTATAATTAATACTTATGCCAAAACATGTCTGTCAATCTATTTGTATGAATTTTTATTCTAAGCAAATATAAATATTATTATTATTATTATTATTATTATTATATTATTATTGAGGATATATTTTTCTTTGGTTCTACTATATACACATTTTACAAACCTTCTGTCAAATTGACGTTTCTCTTAAAACATTTAAAACAAATTGAAATGAATTTGTAACAGGCGTAAATATGTTTGCTCATTCCTCTAATACCTACATTAATTGAAAAAAATTCTCCCATTTGTCTAGAAATTAAAATATTTGTATAAATTTTCTCCAGAAATGTCAAATTTGAAAATTTTCGCTGTATAGCAACGCGAACATTCCGTTGGAGTCTGTGATCCATAAAAATTTGCCAAGTTTTTCGTTAATTTCATATGGATCGTCTTTGTGAAAAAATCTGAGATACCCAAAAGACACTGCTCACTAATAATCTTTAAAACATGGTAAAAAAATCATCAAAATTGTTTAAACTGTATAAGCTGTAGGTGAGTGTAAAGTTTGGTTGCTATGTATGTAGAAACTTGGAAAAATTGAGCCTGAATAGTATGTGCGATATTTAAAAATATATGTAGCTAACTTCATGGTGTCCTGTCAAAAATTTCTTTCTTAAATAAACATTTAGAAAATCTGTAATTATAATAAAAACGTCCCCTCATTCATATAATATGCGTAAAATACTTCGAAAATATATTATTTGGTATATATGTACATATTATGTAGTCAACTTCATGTGTTACTGTCATCATATTAAAAAATTTAATTTTTAAATAAATATTTGTAAAAATTTATAAATATATATTTATTTTATTAGATTTATTATTGGTCTTTTTTTTTAACAAATCTATATAAAATAATTTTTTTTAGAAAAAAAAAAAATTTTTTATTGAACTAAACTCTATATTGATTTTAATGTACTATCTTTCAATATTTCCACTTGCTTTTTAAATTTATTGTACCTAGTACAGTTTGAAATCGGTGGTAATATTTGTAGTTGGAAAACTGTGTTTGGATACTGTGTATGAATGCGTAACCTATACAGTAATTTGCCGATATCAAAATAGAATGTGTGTGGTGCGCTGCGGATATTGAATATAATTTGCTAAAATACATATTTAACAACTATTGACCGTGATATTTTATTCAAGTTATATTTTTTCATCATATTTTCTTTGGTTTTACTGTATATTATTATTATTGAGGACATATTTTTCTTTGGTTCTACTGTATACAACTTTTACAAACCTTCTGTCAAATTGACGTTTCTCTTAAAATATTTAAAACAAATTGAAATGAATTTGTAACATGCGTAAATATGTTTGCTCATTGTCCTAATACCTAAATTAATTTAAAAAAAGTTCTCCCATTTGTCTAGAAATTAAAATATTTGTATAAATATTCTCCATAAATGTCAAATTGGAAAATTTTCGCAGTATAGCAACGCGAACATTCCGTTGGAATCTGTGATCCATAAAAATATGCCAAGTTTTTCGTTAATTTCATATGGATCGTATTTGTGAAAAAATCTGAGGTACCGAAAAGGCACTGCTCACAAATAATCTATAAAACTTGGTAAAAAAATCATCAAAATTGTTTAAACTGTATAAGCTGTAGGTGAGTGTAAAGTTTGGTTGCTATGCATGTTAAAACTTGGAAAAATTTAGCCTGAATAGTATGTGCGATTATACTAAAACTTCCATATGAAGAAAATGTTTCTATTTCTTATAATAAAAAAATTAAGGGGGTTCGTCTTAACAGAATAGCCTGTAAATATATATATATATATATATATATATATATATATATATATATATTTAATATAATGGGGTAGATGGCTCAGTGGTATCGAGTCGGCCTGTGGATCTTGAGAACCCTGGTTCGATCCCCACAGCCGACAAACAATTTTCACCAATTTACAAAATTTACCCCTGTGGCTCCCTCTCCACTAATATCTTTGAGGGCCGTGATTTGACGGCTGGTAACCGCATTTCACGCGACAAAATATATCACTTACCGAGATCTGCTTAGGCAGAGTGCCACACCCAGTAATGGGTAAAAGGCGTGATGATATATTTATTTATTTATTTTATTTTATATATATATATATATATATATATATATATATATATATATATATATATATATATATATATTACAGTGTGTGAGAAGGTGAAAATTTGTGATTTTTTTGATACGAGTTATTTATGAAGAAAGGATAGGATTAACAATAGAAAAAACTACAAGGTGGTGAAGGAAGAAGTAATTAACACACAGAGGCCCCAGATACTAAAAAAACTGGGGAATAAATCCGGTAGGGACAAAATAATCAAACTTACAGGAGCTAACCTAGAATATTCGTTTGTTACTTACCAAATGATAGCATGGTTTTGAGTTTAGGACAACCAAAATATCCTTTTGAATAAGAAGCGGTAGATAAAGAAGAAGATTTTCCGAACAACAGAATCGATCACACCAACTTCGAAGAATTACAACCAGCAACATACACGAGTAGAACGGGTCAACTGGCATATAGGAACAATTGTTTTCAATTAGTTACAGCCTTTTTTATTAAAAATAGAGGCACTTATATTGATTAGCATATTAGTATTAGCGACAAAGTAAAACAATTAAATTAAGTAATAGATAAGATAAATACAAGTAGATATAAGAGATAGTAACATAAGATAGTACGATAATAGTTAAATAGTATCGAGCAAAATAGGTTGGGTATACATAAGTGTGGAGGTAATATAAAAATTAACTAGTTAGGAAATAACAACGTTCATGAGTATTTTAGCTAACAACAATTACAGAGCAGAACACAAAAGGAAAAGAGAGAAACAATCCGCAGACGAAATAATATTCGGGACAAGTAAGAAAACATGACGATTGCCAGAACTTCGACAAAGACAAGGACAAGGAAGCAGCACGAACGATATAATAAAACATACAAACAGTGAAACAGAAGGAAACACTATGGAAGACGAAGTAGATATGAAGGATCTAAAAAAAATGATGAAAGAAGTGCTGGGCGAGTTAAAAATAAATTCTGCAGAATTAAAAAAGAACTATGAGGAGTTGCAAGACTTAAAACATGAAATCAAGAAGAGAGATAAAGAATGACAAGAAGAAAAGGAAGGTTTAATAGAAAAAATAGGGAAACTTAAAGATAGAATCGAGAAACAAGAAAAAGAGAGTAAGAGAAACAATTATAACAGGGGCCACGATGAATGAGAAAGATGAAGTGCAGAATTTTCTAAGAAACCTAATGAAAACAGAAGCAAAAATTTAAAGAATGTATACCTTGAACAAAAAGAAAAAGGTCACCTTGGTTCAACTAGGATCGTGGGAGGAAAAACAAGAAATTATGAAAAATAAAAAAAGTTAAAAAACACAAATATATAATATATATATATATATATATATATATATATATATATATATATATATATATATATATATATATATATATATATATATATATATATATAAATATATATATATATATATATATATATATATATATATATATATATATATATATATATATATATATATATATATATATATATATATATATATATATATATATATATATATATATATATATTGAAAACGACTTAACAGAAGAAGAAAGTAAGATACAAAAAATGCTCCGTGACAGAGCAAAGAAAGAAATCCAGGAAAGGGAAAAAGCCTTTGTCAAATTATAGACGGACAGTTATATGTATGGGATACAGAAAAACGAGATATAGTAGAGTAAAAAAACTGATAGGAAACGACAACTTCACAGAACACAGAACAGACCCGGGAAATACACACAACATACAAATACACCCGAGGAATATAACAATAAATAGTAATAAAATAACAAACATAAATGAATTAGATTTAAGGAAAAAGATTTTTATAGGATGCTGGAATGTTAGACCATGTATAAAATAAGTAAAACGGAACAAGTAGTTGACGAGATGGAAGATAATAGAATTAGCATTCTAGGCTTAAGTGAAACAAGATGGAACGGGACCGGATATATATATATATAAAAATTAACTTTCAATTAGTAACAAGTCGCTTTTTAAAAAGTTATTTATTTCAATAAACAATTATTTATGTCTTTACAGTATGAGTTCTGAATCTAGACTAATTTAATCTTAACATTTCTATCTAAGCAAGACTATGCTACGTGACATTTAGTAGTCAGAAACTAGCGTGAGAATATAATATAATGTTTATGTCATCAAAATGTGGCACTATAACTCCTCCACCCTTAGAAGGAGGCACCCCCTGGAATTTGGACCTCGGTGTCTTCGGTTTTCTTTGTTGAATTCCGGTTGATTATTTTTGTTCGTAGTCTTTGCAGTATTATATAGAATATAATAATTGCAACTGCGATATACAGGGTGTTTCAGGACTAGTGGAACAAACTTTAACAGCTTATTCCTGAGGTCATTTTGTGCCAAAAATATCATATGAACATAGGTCCTGTTCCTTCTAGTTACCAAAATACAAGAGGTTGAAGTTCTATAAACAATACGAAATTTTCAAATTTGTAATCAAGATACTTTCGGAAAACAAGAATTTTATTGAAAAGTCATACCTTATTTGTCTTAATTAATTTTATTTATTAATATTAACGAATACGATTTAGAGAACAAAACATAAAATGACACAATTAAATAGACACAGAACAACATAACCAAACATGGAATTGGTTAACACGATATGAAATAAAATAACAAATTAAAAAAAAATTACAGCAAGTGTTCAAAATGAGCGCCTTGAATTTGTATGCATGTTAATATTAATAAATAAAATTAATGAAGACAAATAAGGCATTACTTATCAATAAAACTATTGTTTTCCGAAAGTATCTTGATTACAAAAATTTTAAAATTTCGTGTTATTTATAGAACTTCAACCTCTTGTATTTTGGTAACTAGAAGGAATAGGACCTATGTTCATATGACATTTTTGGCTGAAAATGACCTCAGGAATAAGCTGTTAAAGTTTGTTACACTAGTCCTGAAACACCCTGTATAGAAGTATTGTCCAAATACTAGGGATGTAAATATCGGTATTGATCATTTGGGTCGGTATTATTTGGTTCACCCTGATTTTGTCGAATTTCAGAGACGATAAGTTTATAGAAAAGTTTGAAATTTTATTATTTTCAAGTTTAAACTTTAATTTAGGCAGCAGCAGAGGTAATTCATGTGTTTTATCGAGGAATATTAATTTTTGATTTTTAAATATCACTTCACAATTATTATCACCTTTTATTAAATAGATGCCGGCTAAATGATTTTACGCTGGTTCCTTCGGGACAATTTGTGGAGATATTTTCTTCTTTAGGAGGAATAGCTTGATACTGGTTTATTTCAGGCAGCAATTCGAAGTGGTTTTCTTTGATGCCTAGTTTCGTGTAGTGACACTGGCTTGTGTGTTGTTTATCCAATATTTCTTCTTCGCATGTAGGGTTGATGTGGGCATGGAACTTGTTGGGGCACTGATATATTCTACTCTGAATACACATATCGCTTAGAGGAATAATATCTTTATTTGTTTTTAAAACGTACTTTGAATCTGGGATAATTGTAACAAATTCTGATCCGTATTTAGTTGGAGTTGAGATTAAATGATAAAGGTCGAAATTAATTTCAAAATTAATAGGAATGGAAATGAAGTAGATTTATTTGTGAGGATTCAATTTTACAATTAACTTTGAACAATTCCTCGTATTCTAAAATATTTTCTAATTTAGGTTCAAATGGTAAATGCATTTTATAATGGTCTGATATTTTCTGAATTTCTAATAAGAATTTATCTGGTTGAATTATACTTGGATGCAGAGTTTTAAGTTTACAAAACGTTACAGAATTTTCTATATCTTGTAATATGTTCAGAATAGAGTTGTAGAGTATGATTAATTGATCGAAAATACCCTTTGCGTATAGAAAGTCTTCAACAAGCAATTTATTTATAATTTCGGATAGTTGCATCATTTTAGTTTTTAACAGATTTTCATTATGTTGTATATCTTTCATAGTACTATTAAAGTTTGCTATAACTTGATTATTTACGGAATACGATAATTTTAGTTGGTTTTCTAATTTATGTTGATTTTGTTCCAAGTCTGTTAAAATTGTATTATATCGTTTACCATCTTCGGCATCTAAATTTCCAGAAATGAATTTGAAAACGCTTCCTAATCCGTCTATAAGACCTCTTTTATTTCTTTTTGTTAAGGCAGTTGAGTGAAACCCAATGTTTATGATTTTATTATTAATAGTATTTTTAGTAAAATCTATGATTTTTACATAATTCTGGGATTCGTTAACGTAATGTGAATTATTTGAGAAAATATTTTTTAAGTGACTATATTGTTCGTTTAAATTATTATATTGCTGGAAGAGCGGCTTCAAGTTGTAATAATGGACGAAGGTGTGAGTTGTTTTCTCGAGTTTTCCTGGGCCCAATTTAATAGGGAGTATTCCCAAGTTTTCAGTTATATTTTGGATAGTTGATCCGTTGCCGATCGCGAGCAACCTGAAAGAATTTTGAATTCGTAAGTTTTTTTCCTAGGGCGTTTTACATTGGTCAAATGAATTTTTTGTGTTGTATTACCGTGTGTTGGTTTTAGTTTTGCGGTTTTTAAGTTTTTGTGTATTGTTGTCAGTAATTCTAGTTTATATTTGTTTTTTGTTTTAGCCTGTTTTTGTTTGTTTTTGACGTGAATTTTGTGGGGAATTTCCGGTAATTCTTCTCTAGTTTCATTAAACTTTCCGATAATTTTTTCTTTATTTTGGTTGATTTTATCTTTTATTGACTCATATAACAATTTTGTTGTACTTTTGTGATTTTCAAAGTAATTATTTATTAATTGTTTTTCAATGTCTATATTAAAAGGAGATTTTGTATCAAGGTGTCCGGATATAATTTCGGAGGGTTTCAGTTTTGTCACGGAATGTATTGTGTTATTATATGCTAGAAGAGCATAGTTTACTTTTATTTTAATGGGTTCTTTTTTATAAATTTCTTGATTATTAAATAATATGACATGCTCGATTAGCGTGGAATGGAATCGTTCAATCATACCATTCGATTCGGGATGTTGTGAACTGATAAAATGTATATGAATTTTATGAAGAGCTAGCAATTCTGGGACGATTGAATTTTAAAAATCTAATCCATTATCGCATATAATTTGGTCGGGGATTCCGTGTTGAGTGAAATATTGTACTAATTTATTAGCAATTACGATACCTTGACTTGAATTTAGCTTATATGCCTGTGCATATTTTGAAAAGGAATCGATTATAGTGAGGAATTTTAGATTTTCTAAAGTAATGGTGTCGACGTGTAATATTTCAAAAGGTTTAGAGGCGGTTGGTGTAATATTTAATTTTAGTTTGAGTGGTTTTCTATCGTATTTAGTTACTTGACATAATTTGCATGTATTAATAAATGTTTGTATTAACTTACGTAGTTTAGGCCAGTAATAAATTCTTTTAATACGTGCTTCCGTGTCGTCAGTACCGCGATGGTTCGTTTTGCCTTTGTGATTGCTATTATTTCATCCTCGTCTGTTATATCAGTGAAAAAAATGTGTACATTTTACTAAATTTATTTCTGAATTTTTGAAGTGATTTTGCAGAACTAAACTAAATTTTTCATATAAGTCATATTCAAAATAAATGTGATATTTTACTCTGGGTGCTATGTACTCTTTAATTAAATTAAATATGTCTTTTTCGGAATTATCTTTCGAGATCTCGATCACAAACCGTTGTTTTGTTTTGATGTTATTTTAAAATTATGGATGCTTTAGGACTATGTTCTGTTTCTTTTATAATTATTTGATTTTTCCCATAATTGACTGGACATTCTATTATCGGAATTCCTACTATGGGATTTTCTTTATTCGAATGGATTGTGTTATCACTGTCGCTAGACGTTTCGTCGTTGATGTTACTTTTATCGCCTGTTTGTACAATTAAGGACTGATTGTCTGTTTATTCAACATTTTTGGTATCAAATTCTTTATTAAACTGTTTCATATATTTTATAAATGGTATTTCATTATCAGAGTCGTTTACATTTAGTTCGAGTTTTTGCAAGTCTGGCAATTTAATCACTGTGATAAGTATGTCGGTGTTGTTAAAAATGTACTGCAGCATTGTTTTTACTTCTGTCCATTTCAATTCGTCTAACCCCCAACTGATTTTTGGTATAGAGAGATTTTTAATTTTATTTTTAATACAGAATGATTTTAAATTCAAAAGAGTGTAAAATACATCTTGGTTGGTGGGTTTGTTATTATAGTGTTCTTTAGTAATTAAATAAATAATTCATCTAAATTTAGTTTTGAGATAGGATAAAGAGTAAAGTTGTGGGCCTTATTTTTTAAATTTTTCTACATTATCAAATTTAATTTTGTATTGTAATTGTTTTGCGATTCCGTCTGTCATGTGTAAATATCTACTCACGCAGTGAGCTACAAGTAGATTGTTAGTCTTTGGGGCGTCAAACAAGTTACCTTCTATTTCTAGTATATTGTCATTTGTAGATGTATTAGTCAGTTTAGTTTCCAAGTATTGTTGATATTGTGCTAATGGAGATTGTGATTCTGATTGCTTTAATGAATTTTGAATTTCTTCATTTTTTTCGAAAGGGATGCGACTTAATGCATCTGCATTTGTATTTAATTTACTTTTCTTATATATAATTTCATAATCAAATTCCTCTAATTTTAGTCGCCATCGTATAATTTCGTGACTGCATTGTTTTAAGGAAGAAAGAAAGCCATTGTAACGGTCTGTGGTCCGTATAAATTTTGAATTTACAGCTGAAAATGTATGATCTAAAATACTGAGTTGCCCAAACAATTGCCAAAAGTTCCTTTTCTATTGTGGAATAGTTAATTTCAGAATCGTTCAATGTTTTACTTGCATACGCTACTGGCAGGTCATTACCTATGTCGCCTTGAGATAAGACAACTTCGATTGCAACGTTACTAACATCACATGTTAGATTAAATTCCTTAGGAAAATCGGGGTATTGTAAAAGCGGTTGATTAATAAGTAAATTTTTACATGTGTTAAAGCACTGTATGTAGTCAGGGTTGTTGATGTCTATAGTCGCGTCTTTTTTCAAACATTTGGTCAGAGGTTTAGTAATTAAAAAAAAATCTTTGATACATTTTCTGTAATAGCGCCCAAAAGTCCTAAAAATCTTTTAATCTGTTTAGTAGTTTTTGGTATCGGGTATTTTTTAATAGCAATTATTTTATCTGGGTTGAGACGAACACCGCCCGGAGTTACAATATGTCCGAGATAGCTAATTTCTTTTTTTTTAAATTCAGATTTATCTAACTGAATTTTGAAATTGGATTGTCTGAGTCTATCGAATACTAATTTTAAATTATGGAAGTGTTCTTGTAAACTTGTGCTAAATATTATAATGTCGTCTAAATAAACTAAGCAGAGTTTATGTGTTAAACCACGTAAAATGTTGTCCATGACTCTTTGAAATGTTTCGGGCGCGTTTTTTAGTTCAAATGGCATACGTAAAAATTCGTAATGTCCATCAGCAGTATTGAAAGCTATTTTTTGTATGTTACTTTAGTTCATCTCTGTCTGACGAAAACCAGATGCGAGGTCAAGTGTCGTAAAGTATTGACATCGTACTAATTTGTTTAAAAGGTCCGTTATATTTGGTAAAGGGTATTTGTCTCCTACTGTCTTTTCATTCAATTTCCGGTTGTCTATTACAATTCGCCATTTCCTTTAACTAGAAACGTCGACCCAGATTGGGCTTGACCACGGCGAGTTAGATGGACGAATAATGTTCTGTTTTAACAGTTTTTCTATTTGTGTACGTACTTCGTCTTTGTGTATTTAAATGTACTTGTATGCTTTGGTATATACTGGTACTTCATCTGTTGTTTTCATGTTGTGTTTGACTTGATTTGTAAAACTTAAATTTTGTTCATCGAAATGAAATATGTCCGAATATTTTTTTATTCAGTTTAAAATTTCAGTTTTTTCTTCTATGTTCATATGGTCAGTGTGAATTTTGCAACAGTTAAATGTTTTGTTTTTATTGTGTATTTGAATACAATTAAGATTTGGAACTAGAAAATGTTATATAGTCTTCGATTTATTGGACGTTAATTAATTCTGGAATTTTAATTTTGATTTTTGCATCAGTTGGGTTTCTGATTGTATATAAACAGTAGTAATGATTTGCTTCAGTCACACATTCGGGAATAGATAAATTTTGAAACTTGGTATGTGGAACTAGTACAATACCGTAATCATCATTTACTTTAACTTTTATCACTTGTTTTGATTATGGTTCTATTATTTCTTCTCTACTTTTAACGGCATTATTAGAACTAAGTTCTTGTTTTGTTTTTGTTATCAAGATAATGTATTTTTATTTTTGAATTAGGAGAAATAATTAAATCATTTGAGGTGTCAATCAAGATTTTCAGCTTTTCAAAATTATCCATGCCAAAAACATGTCAAGTTGGCCGTGAAAATTAAATAAATGATATTTTAATTTTGGGATAAATTAGTTTTTCTGATTAAATATTTTTGAAATGGGAACATGTGTACTGTAAAACTCTGTGGTGACATGCGCTATTGTAATTTGAAATGTTTTTATAGAATTTGAATGCAATATTAGCTTTTATAAATGATTTAGTACTACCCATATCTATTAGTAATTTAAAGGTATTTTCGAGGAATATAATAAACGGAAGTATGCTTTGGTTTATTGTACAGTTCATTAATTCAAAGTGAGTTGTTAAATTTGATCTTGAACCTAGGCTTGTTCATCTAATAAATTACTTTCGTCAGATTGAATTTCGTCGTGTTTCCATATTCTGGTTGTTTAAATGATTGTTCGTAATTATCGATTATGACGTTATCGGGATAAACAAAATTTTCTGTATGTACGCTTGATTCGGGGTCATCTATATTATACAGTTCTTCAGAACTGATTTCGGTCTTTGTTGATTATTTTGAGATCGCTTTTCGGATCCTATTTTTGGTCCTTTTTGCGCGATATTTCGAGAAGTGTTTTAAATAGAAATACTCATTTATGTTGGTTTAGTGTGTTTAAAAGTTTGATTCCTAAATTGGTTTCCGGAATTAATTCTTTGCATATTTGGAGTAAAATTTGAGTTTCTATTAAATGAATAAGAGTTTTGTTGCATATTATACGGTCTACTTGATTGAGGTAACATCTATCTGGGTGTTAAATTTTGTGGGTTAGGTTTTTGATAGAATTTTTGCTGTTTATTCATATTATTAAATGTTCTTGCATTTTTTAACGTATCATTATATTGAAAATCGTTTGTAAGCATGCACAATGCTTCGTTTAAATTCCTAGGATTTTTAGCACGCGCTAATTGTCCTTTTTGTTCTTTCAACCCTTTTAACAATATTCTTAAAGCGTAATTTTGAAAGTATGTAATTAAAACTTCTGCTTCGCCAGCCGCAGAGTTTGTTTGAATGTATAATATTTGTAAGTTTAGGAAGTGTTGTAATTTATTATAATATTCAAATACAGACTCTCTTTCGTTTTGCATTAATTCAGTCATTGCAATACAAAGAGTGTAACTATCGCGTTTGTCCGCGTATGTCCTTACTATAGCTATTTTTAAATCATTCAAGTTTTGATTACGCAACTGGATATGTTTACAACTGCCTCACCTTTTACTTTTGCTCTAATAGTGCTCATAAGAAACTCATTTTGAAAATATGTTGTAATATAGAATTTAGTAACTAGTTTTTAGCTGATTTCAATGAATCTAGGTAAAAATTCGCGTTTACATCTAAATTCTAGAATCATATCCAGGTATTATTTTTTTAACTCGTTAGCCATTGTTATTTGGATAATTGTAATTTTTAGAGCAGGTTGATTTAATATAACTGGAATTTTAGTTTGTAATTTATAAATTTGGTTATGACCTTCGAAATCGGAGTCGGATTCAGAATTTGTACTCGAATCTAAGTTAAAATAGCTAATCCTACTTAGACTGCGCCAATTAAATTTCAATTAGTAACAAGTCGCTTTTAAAAAAACTTATTTATTACAATAAACAATTATTTATGTCATTACGGTATGAGTTCTGAATCTAGCCTAAACATAATCTTAACCTTTCTATCTAAGCAATACTATGCTACGTGCCATTTAGTAGTCAGCAATTAACGTGTGAATATAATGTAATGTTTATGTCATCAAAATGTGGCACTATGACTGATATAGATATAAATATATGTGCCGATATCGTTGCCGGAGCAACCGACAACAATAGTCGGAACGAGTTAGCAGACCAACGAAAGAAACAAAATTTATTATTAATAACATTTTTCCATAATCATGTTGATAAAAAAATACAAGTGTTAATATTTTATAATTATAATAGTAAATAATATATATACATTGTAAATATTAAAATAAAATAAAATATCATCTGGTAAATTGGTGATCCCGAACGAAACACGCTCTACGGTTGTAAGTTGCCGCCACCATATCTTACACCCCGAAATAGCGCAAGAACAAGCTGCTGCTGTTGTAATGGAAAATCCTCCGTTGGTGGATGCCCCGTCACCTGCGGGTAACATGGTTCATGCCATCGCGGTCAAGTTGCCGGATTTCTAGGAACAAAGTCCATCAGCCTGGTTTACGTGCATAGAAGCACAGTTCAGTTTGGCTCGACTAACACGAGACGAAACAAAATTCAATTATGTCCTATCGGCTTTATATAAAGTATATTGACCATTACTGACATTTTAAATTCACCACCACAGTTAGATAAGTATGTTTTTCTTTAAAATGCTCTCATTTCACGTAATTCCATTAGTGAAAGTCGGCGTTTGGATGAAATTTTCTCCAGTGATATTTAATTTAGCTGGAAACAATCTCATGTTTAACAATGAATTGTTGATTAAATTCTGGATGAAAAAGTTACCTTCATATTTACATACAGCTCTCATTCCTTTAACAGACAAACCAATTCTAGAATTGTTAAATATTGCAGACAAAATCTGGGAACATAATCAAACAAATATTTCAGCAAATAGTAATAGACCTGTAGCCCACACAACAATCACTGAAAATATATCTCAATTACAAAGTGAAGTTAAACAATTAAGTGACATTCGCAATAAGTTTCTGTATTCTAACAATGAAAAAAGTTACTCAGATAAAAACTCAACTTACGTTAAATCTAACTTATGCTGGTATCACAATAGATTTGGAAGTAAAGCTCATAAATGTATTCAACCTTGTATATTTACTTCTGAAAATAATTTAAACGAATAAGGTTACCAACTGTGGCGACAAGTTTCGTAACTAGTAAACAAGGTCGCCTATTTATCCGGGACAAAATCAACAATTTAAATTTTTTAATCGATACAGGAGCTAAAATATCGATTGTTCCGAATTCTTTTTGTAAGATTAAAAATATTCATAATTCACGTTTGTTAACTGCTATTAATGGTTCAACAATTAAAACTTATGGAACTAAACAACTACAATTAGATTTAGGATTAAATAAAATGTTTGATTTCTCCTTTACTGTTACAAATATTAATCAACCTATTTTAGGAGCAGATTTTATTTCGAAATTTGGCTTAATAATAGATTTAAAAAATAATAAATTACTAAACTTAAATTCACATGTTGTATATTCAATTTATGACAATTCATATGAAACTAAAGTTGATAACTTTCCAAAAATAACAGCTCCATTAAATATTCATGAACCAACATTACACAAAGTGAAACATCATATTGCAATAAATGGGGCCCTTCCATTTGCGAAACCGAGAAAACTTAACCAACAAAAATATGCGATTTCACAACCAGAATTTGACAGGCTAGATAATTTGGGTATTTGTAGAGTATCTTCTTCTTCAGTTTCTTCCCCGCTTCATATTGTTTCCAAAAAAGAAGGTGGGTGGAGGATCTGTGGCGATTATAGAGCCATAAATCTTGTAACAATCCCAGATCGTTATCCGTTGCCACACATTCACTCGTTTCATGACAAGTTTGTCGGTTGTAAAATATTTTCAAAAATAGATTTAGTTCGCGCGTATCATCAAATCCCTGTCGCGAATGAAGACATTCATTTGACAGCCATAACTACGCCTTTTGGTTTGTATGAGTTCGTGAGGATGCCTTTCGGGCTAAAAAATGCAGCACAGTCATTCCAACGATTTATGAATGAGATCTTTCATGACTTAGAGTTTATTTTTATATATACCGGGTGTAACATGAAAACCTGGCCATAGGCGTTTAACATGGGAAATTAGTTTTTCCTTGCGCAAAAGTGGCCAATTGATTTTAGGCAAAAATGCTTCAAATGAAAGTTGTAGTGCTTGAAATTATGTATCTAAGTCAGTTTTCAGATTTTATTTTGCACGTTTTGTAAGCGAAATAATCGCATTAATATTTTATAAGAATTTCTACTTTATAGTGATAGCCATGGAATTGAGACAAAATGATAAACAAATGTGTGACGTTTTAACTGTCAGAAAAGTTTAGTTTGAACTTGGAATATTATGGTGCGGCCAAATAATACTGATTAAATCACGTATTCGTCGAAAACTTTCACCAGAATAATTCCACTTAATCATTTGTAACTTTTCTTCATGTGAATAGTCATCCATTTTCAATAATGATATAACAACAATCACCTGTATTGTCACTTAAATAAATCACAAATCCGTTTCAAACTAAACTTTTCTGACAGTTAAAACGTCATACATTTGTTTAACATTTTGTCTCAATTCCATGGCTATCACTATAAAGTAGAAATTCTAATAAAATATGAATGCGATTATTTCGCTTACAAAACGTGCAAAATAAAATCTGTAAACTGATTTAGATCCATAATTTTAAGCACTAAAACTTTTATTTGAAGCATTTTTATCTAAAATCAATTGGCCACTTTTGTGCAAGGAAAAACTAATTTCCCATGTTAAACGCCTATGGCCAGGTTTTCATGTTACACAAAATTAAATCGGAAAAATGCGAATTTTCAGTACCTTCTTTAACTTTTTTGAGACACGACGTCTCTGAAAAAGGAATCCAACCTGCAAAAGATAGAGTTGAGATTATTGTTAATTTTCCACCTCCGGTGACATGCAAAGGACTTCAGAGATTTCTTGGCATGATCAACTATTACCACAGATTCTTGCCAAATATTGCATCAATATTATAACCTCTGCATTCGAGGGTACTAGAAAAAAAACCGAATGAAACTTTGTCATGATCTGATGATGATTTAAATACATTTGATACAGTTAAAAAGAAATTAGCAACAGTACCTTTATTAAAATGTCAATTGCAGTTGATGCTTCAGTCACAAGTATTGGTGCAGTTTTACAACAGTTTACCAATAACATTTGGCAACCATTAGCTTTCTTTTCTAAAAAATTATCAGATGCGGAAGTTAAATATTCGGTGTTTGATAGAGAACTACTAGCGGTATACTCAGCTATCAAGCATTTTAGACATTTAGTTGAAGGAAAGGAATTTTCCGTTTAGTCTGATCACAAGCCTTTGTCAACGTCTCTATTAGTTAAAGCAGAAAGTACCCCCAGGCAACATAGACATTTAGACTATATCGTAAAATTCACTTCAGATATTCGGTACGTCAAGGGAAAAGAAAATATTGTTGCAGATACATTATCGCGGATTGAAGCAGTAACATGCAAAGAAATATCAGCTAAAACAATATTTGATTTACAAATAACAGATGTTGAATTACAACATCTAACCTCAAATTTAACGCAGTCGAAATACAATTTAAAACAAATTAGTTTACCTTCTTATGATTTCCAGATATATTGTGAACCAGCAAAACTAAATTTAGACCATATGTACCTAAAGAGTTACGTAAAACTGTTTTTCACAAGTTTCATGATTTAGCACATGCCGGATACAGACCATGTTACAAGTTAATTTCTGATACATATTTTTGGCCCAGAATGTCAAAGAATATTTATTTTTGGTGTAAAACCTGTATTACATGTCAAAAATCAAAGATTATTAGGCATACTAAATCACAAATACAGCCATTCAAAAAAACTTCTAATCGTTTTAACCATAAACAATACATTTAGACATAATCGGACCTCTTCTATCTGTGTCTGGTTTTCGATATATTTTTACAGTTGTTGATCGGTTCTCACGTTGGCCAGAGATTTACCCATTACGTGAATCTTCTGCGACATAAATTGCAAAAATATTTGTCAATGAGTACATTCCCAGATTCGGTGTACCTGTTGTGATTATCACTGATCAAGGAACTCCATTCGAATCTAAATTATTTACGGAATTAACACGCTTGTTAGGTTCTACCAGAATTAGAACAACAAGTTATCATCCACAAAGCAATGGTTTTGTAGACATCTTTAACAAACAATTAAAAACTTCTCTCATAACGAAATTGAATAAAGGATATTGGTTAGAAAATTTACCGCTTATTTTATTAGGTTTTAGTAATATTTACAAGGAACCTCTAAAATGTTCACCAGCAGAGATGTTATATGGCGAAAATTTAAGAATTCCTGGTGAGATTTTCATAAAAACGCCATCACAATCTTTAAATGAGAGTAATTTCATTACAAATTTAAGAAACATATTTACTAACCTAACTTATAATGAACCACGTCAACGTCAAGTCGTACCGTTTGTACATAAAGACTTGCACAATTGTCAGTACGTTTTTCTGAGAGATGATGGCATAAAAAACAAGTTATCATATCCATATTCTGGCCCACATCGTGTTATTCGACGTCAAGAGAAGATTTTTGACATCGAGGTAAATGGAAAAAGCAAAATGGTGTCCATAGATCGACTCAAGCCAGCATATACAGATGAACCGGACATGGTTTATTTTGGAAATTTCCCGCCCGTTGATCGAAGATGTCTGCAAGTGGACTCCGTCACTTCCGGGAGAACTTCTGTGCCGATATCGTTGCCGGAGCAACCGACAACAATAGTCGGAACAAGTTACCGGACCAACGAAAAAAACAAAATTTATTATTAATAACATTTTTCATAATCATGTTGATAAACAAATACAAGTGTTAATATTTTATAATTATAATAGTAAATAATATATATATATATATATATATATATATATATATATATATATATATATATATACATTGTAAATATTAAAATAAAATAAAATACCATCTGGTAAATATATATATATATATATATATAAATATAAATATATATATATATATATATATATATATATATATATATATATATATATATATATATTTACCAGATGGTATTTTATTTTATTTTATTTTAATATTTACAATGTATATATATATATATATATTATTTACTATTATAATTATAAAATATTAACACTTGTATTTGTTTATCAACATGATTATGAAAAATGTTATTAATAATAAATTTTGTTTTTTTCGTTGGTCCGGTAACTTGTTCCGACTATTGTTGTCGGTTGCTCCGGCAACGATATCGGCACAGAAGTTCTCCCGGAAGTGACGGAGTCCACTAGCAGACATCTTCGATCAACGGGCGGGAAATTTCCAAAATAAACCAAGTCCGATTCATCTGTATATGCTGGCTTGAGTCGATCTATGGACACCATTTTGCTTTTTCCATTTACCTCGATGTCAAAAATCTTCTCTTGACGGCGAATAACACGATGTGGGCCAGAATATGGATATGATAACTTGTTTTTTATGCCATCATCTCTCAGAAAAACGTACTGACAATTGTGCAAGTTTTTATGTACAAACGGTACGACTTGACGTTGACGTGGTTCATTATAAGTTAGGTTAGTAAATATGTTTCTTAAATTTGTAATGAAATTACTCTCATTTAAAGATTGTGATGGCGTTTTTATGAAAATCTCACCAGGAATTCTTAAATTTTCGCCATATAACATCTCTGCTGGTGAACATTTAAGAGGTTCCTTGTAAATATTACTAAAACCTAATAAAATAAGCGGTAAATTTTCTAACCAATATCCTTTATTCAATTTCGTTATGAGAGAAGTTTTTAATTGTTTGTTAAAGATGTCTACAAAACCATTGCTTTGTGGATGATAACTTGTTGTTCTAATTCTGGTAGAACCTAACAAGCGTGTTAATTCCGTAAATAATTTAGATTCGAATGGAGTTCCTTGATCAGTGATAATCACAACAGGTACACCGAATCTGGGAATGTACTCATTGACAAATTTTTTTGCAATTTATGTCGCATAAGATTCACGTAATGGGTAAATCTCTGGCCAACGTGAGAACCGATCAACAACTGTAAAAATATATCGAAAACCAGACACAGATAGAAGAGGTCCGATTATGTCTAAATGTATTGTTTATGGTTAAAACGATTAGAAGTTTTTTTGAATGGCTGTATTTGTGATTTAGTATGCCTAATAATCTTTGATTTTTGACATGTAATACAGGTTTTACACCAAAAATAAATATTCTTTGACATTCTGGGCCAAAAATATGTATCAGAAATTAACTTGTAACATGGTCTGTATCCGGCATGTGCTAAATCATGAAACTTGTGAAAAACAGTTTTACGTAACTCTTTAGGTACATATGGTCTAAATTTAGTTTTGCTGGTTCACAATATATCTGGAAATCATAAGAAGGTAAACTAATTTGTTTTAAATTGTATTTCGACTGCGTTAAATTTGAGGTTAGATGTTGTAATTCAACATCTGTTATTTGTAAATCAAATATTGTTTTAGCTGATATTTCTTTGCATGTTACTGCTTCAATCCGCGATAATGTATCTGCAACAATATTTTCTTTTCCCTTGACGTACCGAATATCTGAAGTGAATTTTACGATATAGTCTAAATGTCTATGTTGCCTAGGGGTACTTTCTGCTTTAACTAATAGAGACGTTGACAAAGGCTTGTGATCAGAGTAAACGGAAAATTCCTTTCCTTCAACTAAATGTCTAAAATGTTTGATAGCTGAGTATACCGCTAGTAGTTCTCTATCAAACACCGAATATTTAACTTCCGCATCTGATAATTTTTTAGAAAAGAAAGCTAATGGTTGCCAAATGTTATTGGTAAACTGTTGTAAAACTGCACCAATACTTGTGACTGAAGCATCAACTGCAATTGACATTTGAGAAGAATTATCTGGAAAATTTAATAAAGGTACTGTTGCTAATTTCTTTTTAACTGTATCAAATGTATTTAAATCATCATCAGACCATGACAAAGTTTCATTCGGTTTTTTTTCTAGTACCCTCGAATGCAGAGGTTATAATATTGATGCAATATTTGGCAAGAATCTGTGGTAATAGTTGATCATGCCAAGAAATCTCTGAAGTCCTTTGCATGTCACCGGAGGTGGAAAATTAACAATAATCTCAACTCTATCTTTTGCAGGTTGGATTCCTTTTTCAGAGACGTCGTGTCTCAAAAAAGTTAAAGAAGGTACTGAAAATTCGCATTTTTCCGATTTAATTTTGTGTAACATGAAAACCTGGCCATAGGCGTTTAACATGGGAAATTAGTTTTTCCTTGCACAAAAGTGGCCAATTGATTTTAGATAAAAATGCTTCAAATAAAAGTTTTAGTGCTTAAAATTATGGATCTAAATCAGTTTTCAGATTTTATTTTGCACGTTTTGTAAGCGAAATAATCGCATTCATGTTTTATTAGAATTTCTACTTTATAGTGATAGCCATGGAATTGAGACAAAATGTTAAACAAATGTATGACGTTTTAACTGTTACCGGACCAACGAAAAAAACAAAATTTATTATTAATAACATTTTTCATAATCATGTTGATAAAAAAATACAAGTGTTAATATTTTATAATTATAATAGTAAATAATATATATATATATATATATATATATATATATATATATATATATATATATATATATATATATACATTGTAAATATTAAAATAAAATAAAATACCATCTGGTAAATATATATATACACATAAAATTACGTAGTTGCAAACTCTAGTGAATTGAGTATCTTTGGTACCTTCGCTCAATAAATTACAGAGCAATACAATAGTACATTACGTTCATAGGCCGGAACAAGCTCTATTTTAAACAGAATCCTACTTTACGCGAGTTAAAATAGCAACGTACAGGACTTTTTGTCACAAGTGCACTGAAATAAACCCTTTTTAATATGTGTGTTGTTTTATTGCGTACTTGTCATTACCGCCCAGACTTAGGGCTATGAAATTTTGACCGGCCAGAAATGGGGCGAATATGAATCCACTTGAAAAGATAATTCCAAAGCACGTGTGACAAAAATACTTTCAAATAGGAAAAATGGACAAATATTGAATGGATTCTAAAGGCTTTTTTTGTTTCAATAAATTGTATTAAAATAGAAAAACCTTAAGAATTAATCCAACAAATTTAAACAAAAAATTAAAACAATACTAATAATGTTTTGTTTTTAATATCTTATTATTATTCCTATCTGATTTTTAAATATTTTAATTTATATTATTGGAAATTAAAGTAAAATATGAAGCTAATTCTATATCTTTTATGACGCCACAAGTACCAATAATAACTATCTATATAGTTATATACCATTAAAAATGGTTGAAAAAATATTGACAATTTTAATAGTTCAGAAAAGATTGAGTTATGTATTAAAAGATATGTTTCCATAATAGCTCAAATTTTGTAGATTACTGTTGATTAACGCGATGTCAACTTCTATTGCTGACAAATATTTTTTCAGTCTTAAATACCTAAACTCATACTTGAGATTTACAGCAGCTTGAAAGAATCCATTACACAATTTAAATACAATCGTAATTTTACGGATTCATTAAATGTCGACGAGATTGCCATTGAATTTATATTCCGATATTACATTTTCTATTAAGGTAAAATAGTTAGCTTTTCTTAGTATCCTAATTCATTTATTTAGACTAATCATCACATATTATAACTACTAGTTTTATGTCTGAAGATGTACCTGTAGTAAGAGTACAATTTAATTTTTTTTTAACTTTTAGTGAAGCGTTTCGCATATGTTTAAATAAAGATAAATTTTTATTACATTATCCTTTATGTTGACTTAATTTAAAGTACAATATTTTCAAAAGAAAATCTTGTATAATATTATTATAAAACAATTAAAATTTGCTTTTAAATTAAAAATATAAAAAAAGCTGTGTCTCTCACATCTTAATTATTAATAACGCTATATAAACTATTTGATGGGTCATACATATTGTAATTTTTACATTTGTAAACGGGCATATAAAATTACAGTGATTGTCGATGTTTCATTCATCATTGACATAACTTTGTCTACCCAGGCAAAATACAGCTTGCGTGTTTTCCTTTCTACCGAACTTCAGTACTTTTACTACTTCTCGAGGGAATGACGTCACTTCCGCTCATAAACAGACTCGCGCACTAATGTACACATTAGCGTTTGAATGAGCTCCGAGTCTTTTCTCTTATCTCGGAACGAGAGACGCGGCCACGTTGTTATGCTACGCTGCGCTACGTTTAATTCTTTGCAAGTTTACATTCGTTGAGATTGAGCCGAGTTGTAAAAGTAAATTTGTGTAACAAAGTAACACACTATTATTATGTAAAGTGATATAAACCGAATAGAAATGGATATATTAGGTATATGAATTTGGTTTATAATTCTCTTGTCCGCTTCTGAACACTCGCGAACTTTTTACTTTTGCTAACATTATTATTCATACAAATTAAAGTTTTTATAATTAATTTTATTTTGTAGATTTTTCAAATACTATACTTAAATTAAATCATGCAGTCTATACTTATCGCAAGCAATATATACCCACAAATTTTATATTGCGCCACCTAAACCTGGGAACTCATGTGTAAGAAAATAGTAATTAATAGTTACTTATGCACTAAGGGAATTATGTGCACGATAATGTACAGAGAGCTACAATATCCAGCCAGAGGGCATTATCATCTTTTAACGTCCATGGTGCATACAAGTTTTATTTTTCATTGGAATGTGTAGAGTTTGTTTATTTTATATTAATTATGAATATATTAATGCATATTTATTTATTTAAAGAAAAGACCCCAACAGGAAAAAGCCTAATTACAGGATCAGCTTAAATAGTAGACAGTCATGGCAAATAGAACTACAAAACAAAAACATAAATATTAAGAGGCTGCAGCTCGAAAAGCCATATTTTCTGGCTAGTCATGAAGCTGTATTATACAACCTAGGTTATTGAAATTTTGTATAATGAATATTAAAGGATAGATTTAGTGCGCTATAGAACATTTTTTTCATTTTTTTACTTAATATTGAGTTAATATGCAATTCAAATATGTATATATCTTGAAACAGGCAAATTTTCGGCTAATCCTGAGCCTGTAAATTAACAAATAAACTGTTCAAATTTTATATACTATATAAGAAACTATATATAAAGTACGCTATAGGATAGAATTTGGCATATTGATTGCTATAATTAAATAAATTAAATCTCAAGTTGACCATTTTCGGACAACGGTTTTAACACTTACAATCATAAAAAATTAATATCTATTTATACAATTCGTAAGTTTATACATTTCTGAAGACAGTTTATTTTGTACATTTTCAATTTTTGCGTTAATAACAACAATATTTTGCATCTGAAACATGCCGATATCGTGCAATTTAGTTCATATCACTCTCGCTAGATAGAGCGCGTAGATCACTATTCCAGCAATTAATGGCTTATATTTTGATTGGATCACTAACACTGTAGGGGGTGGAGCTTCATCTGTTCAAGAGAGCGTTGAAAGAATAATGCATTCGCCAACAAATTTAAAACTTCTATCATTTTTATTATTTGTGGACTGTGTAGTGACAATTATAATCGTAGGATATTATTACATATTATCTTGATTTCTCGCTTATTGTTTATTTTTTATCATGGGCAGAAAAAATACGAAAAATTTAAAACTTACAAAAGTGAGAAGAAGTATAAAAAATAAATTAAAAAAAGTGCGTGCAGTTAAATTAAAGTTATCTGAGGATAATCCTGATTTGGTAGGTTTTATCTCTTATTTATTGTATGTACTACTTATACCCTTAAAAATTTATAATTATGTAGGAACCAGAAACTTCTACAGAGCAGGTTACTGTGGCAGTTTGTAGGGAAAAATTATTTCATTGCGATGAAATATCAGATGAAGTTGACGTTGACAACGATGAATTATCCGTATGTATATTTTTTTAAAGTTTCTATTTCAAAGTAGGTATGTATAAACAGGCAGGTAGGGCTGGTACTAGGATTTCTGATGCCTATCGATAATTTACAAATATGCACCCATATGAAGTTACGTGCTCTTACCCAGAGAAAAATAAGTTCCAGAAAGCAAAATATACCAATAACTCAGAAAAACTTACTAAATAACAATATAAAACGATTGAGAAATGCTGTAGTATGTGCAGTAAACAAAAGAAACAGCATGGGAATAAATTTTTCACAAAAAGTTCAATTGCTAAACAAAGACATTTTAAACAGTATTCATCATGTGTTTGGAGATCATGATAACTGTGAAAATTATTACTGCAGAGGAAACAAATACGTAACATGACAAATAATGCTGCAGAACATTACAATAGTATTGTAGCCAAATTCATTGGTGGTGAAAGGAAGTTACCAAATGCGATGTGAAGCTGCAGCGATAACATATAATTTAAAATCAAATTATTATAGATCGCTCTATAAATCAATAGGCACAATAAGTCCTGGTAAACACGTGAATAAATATGCCATGAAAAAAGATGAAAACGGATGAGTAATCAAAAACATAAAAAATACAGACATAAACGTTCGAAAGAAGTAATACAACTACAAAATTTTGATTATGGTGAAGATGCTTTTGGTACTCCTGATATGGTTCCAGAAATATTTGAAAGAATGAAGAAAAATCTATTTGATGAACTTTCAGTGTCAGATGAGCAAAGAGTTAAAATTGAAAGTGAAACTGTTGGACAAATCAGAAATGGATTCAACACAGATCAAAACGATTGACAGCTTCTTGGTTTGGCCAAATTTGTAAACAGAAAAAAACTACCTCTTGCGCAAAATTTATTAATGAAATTTTGTACACAAAGTTTTTTGGTAATAAAGCAACAGAATATGGTTCAAAAACGAATCTATAGCAAAATTACAATTTTCAAATGAAATGAATATTAAGATTAAAGAATCGGGTCTTTTCATCGATAAAAAATATTCCTTCCTGGCTGCTTCTCCGGATGGTAAAATTGACAACGACGGCTTAATTGAAATTAAATGTCCGTTTTCAGCCAAAGATTTGACTCTCGAAGATGCCATTCAAAATTAAAAAAATACTTGGGCTTCAATTGAAAATTCTAATTTGAAACTCAAAAGAAACAATAATTATTATTATCAAATTCAGGGTCAACTACAAGTTTCAGATAGAAAATATTGCTACTTTGTAATATGGACCCCTCTAGGAATGCTTACGGAGAAGGTTTGTAAATAAAAATATATTTTAGCGTCCATAATGCATGTATACATTTTTTGATTATTAATTTTTAGATTCTGAGGGACGCAAATTTCTGGATTAGCAACATGGAAGATAAGCTTATTGAATTTTATATGAAGGGCATGTTACCAGAAATTGTAGATCCGCGTCAATCAAGAAATTTACCAATCAGAACATTTACAAAATTAAATAAATAATAGTCCAATTATATGAGTACCTATTTACAATAAAATATTTATTTGCATGAATACCTAACTATTATTGTTATTATTTACTGAGATTTTAAAATTGTCAGATGTTTACCTATTTTATTATTTATATTATTTGTCAAATATAATATTTTATTTTAATAATGTTATAATATAATTTATTTTTTAATATGCATTAATGTGTATTGTGTACCTATTATAACATAATAAATGCATATTTGTAAAAATAACCATGAATACTCCTAATCTATACAAGTTGGAGACAATATTTCTTCACTAAAAATAAGTTTGAATTTTCCTTCATGTTTTACTCGCTGTAAATTACAATTCTAAACGGTACGTGATTTCGTAGCATGTTGCTTTTGTTATACAAAATAACCAAATGCGCCGCACAACATAAATAAATATATAAATAATTAATTATTAACAATATAATATCTTGTTCAACATATTTGCATGTTGGATAGTTGCTGAAATTCTATTACAAAATATAAACTATGTATGCTTTTTAGTTTACTATAAACACGAAAAAAAGTTTTAAGACGAGGAAAAATTTGTGTATTTTCTAAAAACTTTGAAAGTTTACGTCGATTATGATATTTTCTAGCCATATACCTACCTAAATTTCCGAACGTTAAACATTTTTTGAAACGAATTTGCTCATAACTCAATCTACAATGACCGAGTAATAAACTGCTTGCAGAATTAAACGTGAGTGTGTCAGTGTCAGTGCATTTTGTACGAACAACCCATTTCGCTTCATCAGATAGTGGAAGGGGAACGTGCCTGAGCCAGCCTACTTGCTACCTGCCACCGCACGTCCCGGCCAAAATTTTTTCACGCGATTGTGGCTGCAGCCTCTTAAGGTGAAACATTCAGCCCAATTTTTGTTAACGAACAATTTGTTATCGTGTAAGTCAGGTTTCTTGTGGTTTTAACAAAAATGTTGACTTGACCATTCAGAAATCTGTGCAAATCAATGGTACGAGTATTGGCGCGCGTTTCGAACAACACAAACATACAGATTTTTAAAGAAATGCATTTCAAAATAAATGTTTCTATATGAAATGACAATACAATAATAGAATCATATTTTAATTTAAAAATGCAATTTTCTTACAGTTCTACATATTGTATATAAATTACTTATAAAAGATCCATTAATTATTCAATCACAGATAAATTGTACATCCCAGATAAAGATGTTGGTGGTAACGCAGAAGAAACTTATCTTCGCCTCATTACAGAACACATGTGTAAGACCCAAACTAGATCAAATATAAATAAATGTGATACTAGTCACCGAATTTTTCATATATTTTTCTTGGTATCAGACACCGTCAAATTTTACTTTTAAAAACATCGTATTTTATTCACTGTATTGATCCATTTTAGTCTCATCGTAAATAAAACATGAATCTACAGGCACCATATCCATTGTTTGATTGCATCTTGCAATGGTACAGTCGTCAGCATTGCAGAATTAAGAGTGATAAAATAAGCTGTGAAATCTGATCCTAGGTGACATTATACACATTTTTAGAGTGTACGTTATGATTATATCTATGAATATGATACTTTAACCATAATGTACAGTTTCACTTCAATATAATCACAATTATATTGACTTGTATGACCTAAACGTCGACAGTGAAATATGTCACCGTCAGCTTTCCCTAAAAGCATCCACTTCACCTGGGTGTCAATATGTTACTTAATCAGGGTTACTGTTTGTACTCAGTTATAAATAAAGCTAGGGCATTAATGTTATCCGCTATCCCAGTCACAAAATATAGTAGTTTTGTAAAAGTCGGTATTATAGATGAGCGTCAACTTTGAAAGGAATATACCTTGGTGATATTCTTACTGGGTGAAGATGTACGACGATGCTGAATAGAATAACTGACGCCAGCATACCGCAAAACTTGATATTTTTCCTACTGTACATAGTATCTAACTTATCATAAATATTTTAGTAGTACCTAACTTACTAGGTCTGCGTTCATTTCATACCTGTTGAATAAAAACTTTTTTGTACGACTACATTATAAAATACTGATTATAATACAATTATGAGGCTATAAAGCACCTCTTCGTAATACTAGTAAATTAAAATAACTTTATTTTACTAGTAATATAAAGTAAAATAACGGTCATGTCAGATGCCAATTAGAGATAAAAACTATCGGTAATTTCAAGTATCGATAGTTCGATAGTGCTATCAGTAAACTATCGATATATCGATAGTACTATCGATAGTCAATTAAATTACTAAACGATAGTTTTAGTTACTAAACGATAGTTTTAGTTACTAAACGATAGTTTTAATTACTAAACGATAGTTACTAAACGATAGTTACTAAACAAAAGTTACTAAACGATAGTTACTAAACGATAGTTACTAAACGATAGGTACTAAACGATAGTTACTAAACGATAGTTACTAAACAATAGTTACTAAACGATAGTTACTAAACGATAATTACTAAACGATACTATCGATAGTTTTTTTCTTTTAATTACTTATCGATAGTATTTTTTTACAAAAGTATAAATAATTTTTTTTTCAAAATTAAAAAATCTTTGCCTATACAGAGTTTAAAAATCATTTATTAAATTTGTTCCATTTTTGAGAGAGAGGTAAAATAAAATTTATAATTTTTTAAATGTTACCCTCATCCCTTAAAATTTAAAACTGTTGATGTGGCTCTATTTGAAGGGATGTGTGCTAACTAATTTCTGTGAATATGGTTTTGTTACAGTTAATATTACCCGCTCTAAGGTATGTAAAATGGGAGAACTAGAAAATAAGGAAATATACAATAAATGTCAAAAATTTATTTCTTTAAAATTTAGGCTTAATAACAAGATTTCAGAAGTTACAAATGTGAAAAATAAAAATCCAATGCAAATATGTACTTTTATCCCTAGGTATATATCATTTCTTACATTAATTTATATATTTGTCGAGATCGAGATATTAGAAAAACTAATTGCAATTCTAAACACCTTTTATATTAATTCAGAACAAATAAAAAAGAAATGTGGTGTTGTGATAGTTTTTTTGGAGTTGTGATGCATCTGGATGAGTGGTAAGCGGAGACTGTTTTGGGGTGAACAAAGAAGTTTGGAATGTAGGTACTTGAAAAACAGATGTTGTTAGCTTCGGAGAAAGCGGGCGAAGTTACAATAGCAGGTAGTGGAGAAACATGAAAATTGTACAGATATGTTGCTTAGAAACTACAGAAAATGAACGAATATATACAGAGTGTTTTGCTAAGACTTACAGAATATATACAAGGTGTGTGATTATTTGTGTATGTGTGGGGATGTATTGGCCGCCACATGACCCAATAATATTCACTACAGCACAAACTACAATGAACATCAGAGAACAATTGAATTTAAATTACCTCGTACCTGTTACCCTATAATAAATTTCTTAGAAATCTCACTTTGTCTTTCATCCCTTTAAAGTCTTTCGACAACCAATCGATTTACAGCTAACATTTGTGTACAGTTACTGTACAATAACGATATTGAATATAATTTGAATTATATCATTTAAATGTAGATGAAATCTTGACAAGTCATACTTAACACATAAGCTACCACGTGATCCGCAAATAACAGACGTATTCGAATCGCTCCGGGAACATAAGGTAATTTGCTTGTCATTACTCACAGTCCAGCCCGTGTTATTTATTATTTATTTATTTTTATTTTTAAATTATTTTATTTGAAAGATAGTTACTCAACGATAGTTACTAAACGATAATTACTAAACGACAGTTACTATATGATAATTACTAAACGATAATTACTAAATGATAGTTACTAAACGATAATTACTAAACGATAGTTACTAAACGATAGTTACTAAACGATAGTTACTAAACGATAATTACTAAACGATACTATCGATAGTTTTTTTTCTATTAATTACTTATCGATAGTAT